>CM069903.1:167425811-169825811 GCA_036172215.1 Camellia granthamiana | reverse complement strand
GGTTCAGCTTCTTTGAGGCCATTACCAAGGCCAGCATTAATTTCTCCAGTGGTAGATACCTTGTTTCTGCATCGGCCAAGGTTTTACTTACATAGTAAACAGCCTTCTGCTCTCCATTCTCTTCTCGGATTATCACAGCACTTACTGCGTGCTCTGAAACTGCTAAGTATAAAAACAGTTCCTCCCCAGGTTGAGGCGTTGAGAGGACTGGAGCCGAGGTAAGATATTTCTTCAGGTCAGCCAAAGCGGCCTCACATTCCTCCGTCCATAGAAAATCCGTGGCCTTTTTCACCAGATTGAAAAAAGGCTTACACTTGTCCGAACTTCGGCTTATGAACCTGTTTAGGGCTGCGGCCCTTCCAGTAAGCATTTGAACCTGTTTTGCCGATGTCGGACTCTGTAATTCCAGAATGGCCTTGATCTGGTCTGGGCTAGCTTCAATGCCCCTTCTAGTCACTAGGTATCCCAAGAACTTACCGGATCCGACTCCAAACGCGCATTTCGATGCGTTTAGTCGGAGCCGATATGTTTTGAGTATGTCAAAGACCTCTTTTAGGTCAGCAAGATGATCCTTTGGTTCCTTGGTCTTCACGACCATGTCATCAATATAGACTTCTACTGTTCGGCCAATCAAATGCTTGAACATCTTGGTTACCAGCCTTTGGTAAGTTGCTCCTGCGTTCTTCAACCCGAAAGGCATGACTCTGTAACAATACAGACCTTTGGGAGTGATAAACGCTGTCTTCTCCTCATCCGGGGGGTACATGGCTATCTGGTGATACCCCCTATATGCGTCCAAGAAGCTCATTCTTCCATGTCCCGACGTGGCGTCCACCAACTGGTCGATCTTTGGCAGAGGGAAGCTGTCTTTGGGACAAGCTTTGTTCAAGTTTGTAAAATCTACGCAGACCCTCCACTTGCCATTCTTCTTCTTCACTACCACGGTGTTCGACAGCCATGTCGGGTAATTAGCTTATCTGATGGCCCTGGCCTCCAGAAGTCTGTCCACTTCCTCCTCCACTGCTTCGACGTGTATCAACGTCGGTCTTCTGGCCCGTTGTATTACAGGCTTGGCCGACCTGTCAACGTTGAGTTTGTGACATGTGACCTCGGGGTCAATGCCAGGCATTTCATAAGGTGTCCAGGCGAACACCTCAATATTTTTCCTCAGAAAGGCTTCCAGCTCCCTTTCCTCTTCTTCGGCTAACCCTGTGCCGAGAAGAAAGAAGCGTTCTTCATCGTCCTCCTGGACGAGGACTTTCTTCAATGCTTCTTCACTTTTCTTGGTCGGCTCCTTGCCGACGTCATCTAAGACCTTCATGTCCTCTTCTTCAACTTCTGCCTTCTCTGGTTCCCGAATGTTGCAAGTTAACTTCATTGCCGCCATGGAGCAATTTTTCGCCTGTAACTAATCTCCTCTGACTTCCTCAATCCCATGTTCTGTTGGGAACCGTAGCAGTTGATGCAATGTTGAGGGAACTGCCCCCATTGCATGCAACCACGGCCTCCCCAAGATGATGTTGTAAGGCGAGGGCGTGTCAATTACAATGAATTCTGTCTTGATCTTCTTCGTGCCCGCCTGTACCTCCAAGCTTGTTGCCCCCAATGGCCATGTCGGCGTTCCATTGAAGCCGACCATCAGGCCGTTCGACTGATCCATGTCATCAGGGTGAAGGCCTAGCTCCTTGTAACATCTGACATACATGATGTCGCAGGAGCTGCCTTGATCAATCAGGATGCGTTTCACTTGGCACTCCCCAACCTGGAGAGATACTACCAAGGCATCGTTGTGCGGGTGCTGGACCATCTCGAGGTCGGCTTCAGTAAAGGCTATCATGGGTCCTTGGCATTCTTGAGGCCGAGGTCTTTTTAGTCCGACCTGGTTGACTTGCTGCAGGTGTCTTACCCTCTGTGTCTCCCCCCGTATGTCGTTTTCATTCACCTTTGAGTGGATCACATTAACCACCCGAGGTCCGCCTGCCTGTGGTTGCTGTGCTGGCGGTGGCGGGGCTGCTGGTGCTTGAGGCAATCGTGCCTGTTCCACCCTTGTTTTAGCCTCATCCACAAGGTCTCTCAGATGGCCTTGCCTCACCAAATCTTCTAAGTGTGCCTTAAGGGCTCTGCAGCCCTGAGTTGGGTGCCCTTCCTCATTGTGGTAAGCACAACGCCTACCAAGGTTTCTCCCCATAAATTCTCCTGGTGCTCTTGCCGGCGCCCTGAAGTAGGGCTGATTTCGAATTTGGTCAAGGACTTTGTGGACCGGAATTCGGAACACCGTCGTCACTGCCTGCTTAGCCCTCAACTCTGTCTCCTGTTTGTTGGGTCCATTGTTACCTCGACCTCGCTTCGGCGAGCCGTGGCCTTTTTCTGTCTTTGTCTCCTTGTTCCCCGAGGTATCTTCCTCGGCTCGTGCATACTTCTCAATTCTCGCCATGAGTTCTTCCATGCTCTTTGGCAGGGTTTTCGCCAAAGACTTCCGCAACGGACAGTCATCCTTCAGGCCGTTCTTGAAAGACACGACGGCCACCTCCTGGTTGCATTCAGGTATTCTGTTGAACACCTCATAGTACCTCTTTGCATAAGCCCTAAGGCTTTCGTCTTTGCCGATCTTCAGAGTCATCAATGCATCCACCCTTAACGGCTGCAGTTTGTTTGTTATGAATCTGGCCACAAACATCTCCGCTAGACCTTCCCAAGTCTTCACGCTCCCCTTCGGTAATTTGTGGAACCAGTCCGATGCAATCTCCCCGAGGGATGAAGGGAACACTTTGCAGAGCAACGGATCGTTCCCACTGTATAATGCCATTGAATTAAAAAATAATCCAACATGGAAGTTAGGGTCGGACTTACCATCATATATCTGGAACCTCGGCATACTGAATCTTTTCGGCGGGACGAATCCGTCCAATTCCGTCGAGAATGGTGTTCTCGGCTTAACGGGGGAGGTTACTTCGGCTCCGGCATCCTCTCGCTTCCTCTTGAGGTAATCTCTCAAGTCTTCTTTACTTCTCCCTGGAGCCCGGCTGTCTTTGGACTTCAGCCTTTTCGGCGCACTACTCTCGGCCTCATGGTGGCCTCTTTTCGATCCTTCCCCGCAGGATGCATCGAAACACAATACCCGCCCCTGAACATGCCGATGTTCCTTGGGGTCTGCCTCCTTCTCGTGATATGTCCTTCGGGACTCTTCTCTTCTTGGTTCTTCTCGGCCGACTTCCCTGGAAGGTCGGTGAGAGTGTCTTCCACTCCTCGTGTGCTGAGGGGCTTCGGGGATTACTTTTTGCCCCTTCTTCTGGGCGTTTGCTGCTGGCATTGGTGTGTCCTGTAGCGGGTAGGGCGGCTGCATTACGTTATTTTGCATCATGAAGTTGACGACCGATTGAAGGTCTGCCAACTTGTTTGCCTTCTCCTTTACTTCTTCGTCCCTCCTCAGGCATCTGTCTTTCCAGGTCTGGAGGTCGTCCTCATTATAGTATTTTCCCCGATCTGCTTTCTTTGCTGTGTCGCCATCTCGGCCGACGCTTTTCTCTGCGTGATTCTGATCACGAGTTTCTTCGTTGTGGTTGTCTCCTTCGACACCAAGGTCGATAGGCCTGCCACTCCCAGCGGGAGCGTCGTCCCCAATCTTTTCCTTATGCGTGTTACTGGCCATCTACTCTTCTTTCGTTCCCACAGACGGCGCCAAATTGTGTGAGTGAAATTCCGATCACACTGCCCTCCTTAGTGAATCAGCTGTAGAACACAGGCAGAATAGATGGCTCCCTGCAATCTGCACAGAAAGAAAAGGCTCCGGCGGTGGTTCTTCCACCCGGGGGGACTCCGACGATCAAGTCAGTCTCTCTCAAAGATAATACCAGTGCTTAAATTAATGCTCAAAACTACAAATTGCGTACCTTAGACCCGCCGGGGGTGCCCTTCTTTTATAGTCTTTCTCTGTCCTAGTCCCACTAGAAGTCTCACTTCTATGGACTCTCATTCAGTACTTACTCTGGACTCTACAAGAGATAAGGATAGACTCCCTAAGAATACTATCCTTATCCATCTTGAAGTCTTTCTTCATTCTAGGACTCTTGCCCCTTATCTGATCATCTCGGATTCCGATATCTTCGGCGGTAACCCCGGACTCCTGTATTCCCGCAGATAACCTCGGCAACTCTGAGATAACCTCGGCGTAACTACCACGACACGTGGCACCTCGGCTGACACTTCGGTGTCATCTCGGCCACGTGTTGGTATTCAGAAAATACACCCCCACAACTGCCCCCTAGGTTCTATTACCTCGGCATTCTGAGATGATGGAACCTATATTGAACTTTTTTTTTTTTCTCGTACATCGGCTTAAGAACCTTATAGCCAAGATCATTTATTCCAGGCCGAAATGTCTTCTTTTCAAGAACAAGAATTCACACGAACTCCCCCAAGTGCATGAGCTGTCATGCATCATTTTTCAACCGTTCTCTTAACGCGTTTTACCCTTATTGGTCCGTGCTGGGGACACGCCTGTAGGCCGTCTTTTCTCTGCTTGCACGTCTGACGCGTGCGTCGCCCTAGGCACAATAATTACCCCATTTTTGCCACCTTTCACCTTTTGAACAAAGTCGTTTGCCTCTCTCTCTTCATTCTTTACTTTTTGCATTCGAATTTTCCCTACTTTCTCTCTCTCCGAACCTTCCCAAATCCGCCATTGCTCTTGCTCTAAGCTCTGCAACTGGTTTAATTCCACCATTCTTGCGAAGCTTTGGCCACTGTTGCCTCTGTCGTCTGATCTCGGCGAAACTCACTCCGGCCTTCATCTTTTCTGGTAAGCAACTGGCTTTTCTCCTCCAGTTCTTGATTTTTTCTGGAACTTCTTGCTACTTGACTGTTCTGCTCACTATTTGATATGTTATACTCATACATGCTAGTAAATAATGTAATTAACTCAATATGTTCCACGCAATATTTAAAAGGTTATCTTTTTTACAGGCCTTCAATACATTGCAGACTGTTATTTGAATAAACTCTTGGGTCAAATGAACTTGCTAGTGGCCTAGTGCCATATTCCTTTTGCAGTCAACTTTCAGAATCAGTTTCCATTTATCTCTTCAGTTGAAGTGGATTTTTCGAAAAAGGAATAGATAAAGTAGGTTACCCATTAGGAGGAGGTTCACATTCATGCTGCTTTTGAGAGAGGCAGAGCCTAATGTGCTCTGATTGTTTGAACTGACGTTCAAAAACTTAATAATGTTATTCTTAGTATCTCTAAGTGCATTAGATATCACATTCTTGTGCTGAAGAATGTGAAAGAATGATTATTCAGTTCTGCATTTTTTAATAATGTTTTGCAAATATCTTGCGTACACGATATTGACATTAAAAGTGAAAGATACAACATGCTGAAAGAAACATCAAAACAATAAGATCTGTAAACAAAAGATTTTTTCATAAAAGATATTTGAAAAAAACAAGAAGGTGAAGTTTACTCAGCTAATTGGAATTTCAGACATAGTTCTTTCTTATGCTTAGTATAATTAATGTATGTTTGTATCTCCATTCCTGGATTAATATTCTGTTCCTCATATAACAGAGAGGTAAAATAGAAAGGAAAGAAAAAGAAATTGACTGATTGTCCTTGATTTTTATCTTATGCAGAATATGGAGGGAAATTAGACTCCTTGCTGTCTCAAAGCCTGTCATTGCATCGATGGCTGATGTGGTGGCTAGCGGAGGATACTATATGGCAATGGCTGCAGGGGTTATAGTTGTAGAGGATCTTACATTAACAGAATCAATTGGTGTTGTGACAGGTGAACCTAGCAATTCACATTCTTATGGTTTCTTTGATGTTGTTAGACACTTTAGCATACCACTATTTACAATTTTTCTTTTCATTTCTCTTAATTTTAAAATTCAACTAATCAATGAATGGACGATGTCTCAAGGAAAAACATTTATTCCAAAAGGTTTTATACATTAGAACCATAACTCAATCGTTAATCAATAACAATTAATAGGATGGATGCCTTTAGTTGATATTTAGCAATTCCTGAAAAGGTTACATTTTTTTGTTGGCATCTGTTCGGAGAACATAAAATGTTTCCAAACAAACTGATACTCGATCAAACCTTATCCTGTTCTTTAATTGCCCTTGTTTGCCTAAAAGTGCCAGGATATTTAACTAGGGACAATTACTTGACAGTTGGGTCAGTGGAAAAAAATTACAAATTAATAAAGCTCTAGCTTTGAGAAGCTCTGCTTTTATTTGCCTTGTGATTGCAACATCTGCTTTGAGAAGCTCTAGCTTCGGTTTGTTTAGAGCTTTGCCAAACTTGTATTATGTTAAATACATGAACCTCAAGCCTAGACTCCAAGCTTCTTTGTTCAATATGTGAGCATGAATTTTGCAGTTTGCTTTGCTGGTTGCATTCCTTATCTTGGTTAACGAACACAGTTTTTCCCCCTGAAATTTGAATTCTTATACTATGAGCATCATTTACGTATTGATTGACACTGTGGCTGCAGGTCGATCCTATTTCATCTGGGGTTCAGTATGATAAGATAAAGAACTCATTGTGTGCTCTCTGGACTTGCTGAAGGTCTTGGTAGTGGGATAGAGAGGGAAATGTGCGGAGGCTTTTGCTAGGAATGGCGGGAAAATGTATGCATCTGTTAGATCCATTTAGTGCTCAAAAACTTTTAGTAGAGATTAATCGCTAATCATGTTTGGCCTCGTTGGTCTTCATCTGCAGGTCTTTTGATGAGCTTGAAGAAGATGTGTTGCAGGGCCAGAAATTACAGGTAAATACAAAATAGTTATAGTGAAGAGCAAAACTGCTATTAGTTAAAGAATAAATAAATAATAGCAGACTGCTAGGGTTAATGTCTTGTGCTTGAATTTTTATCAAAGTAAATGTGTACAAAGAGGGTTTATGATGTAACGCCCTCAAATAATACATATAAACCCAACATTTTTAACATGCATAGACATAAGAGAATAAAGCATATTTCTATTCATCAGAGTATTAAGTACAAAAATATTACATGTTGACAACAAAAGTAAATGCCTTATGGGCTTACAACTTTCCAAGTCAACACTTGGGTTCAACAAAAGAAGAGTCTTAACTCTTTCTACAAAATAAGCCCTTGGCTTGATTAACATGTAATACATAAAGAAAACAACAAAAAGATCTTCGAGCCTCTAAGCCTCCCAAGCTATGTCCTTGGAGGTGGCATATCATCTAAACCTGAAAATGATGTCCCATATAGGGTGAGCCAATGTCCAGTAGAGATATACTAAACCAAGTATGAGAAATAACCAAAACAATAGCATTTGATATATGGTTAACACATATAAACCAACTTACAATACTTTTCAATTCAACATCAAGTGCACCCATTTTTCATTTCAATTTCCCTTACTTATACATTTTCGATTCATAATTATGGCTCAGAACCTGGCCAAATAATTCAATGAGACTAAAACTCATATTAAAACATTCCCATACTTCACAATTCACATGAGATTATATCTCATATTAAAACACTTCCATATTTCACAATTGATACACATATTTGCTGTATCAGTGGAGTCCATCTCCTATCTTCTCCCAAACAGGTTTGAGAGTCCATCCCCTATCTCCTCTCAAACTATGGAGTACATCCCCTATCTCCTCCCAAACAATATACATATACAATGTATTTAAACACTTATCATATACAATGATCAATCAATACACACATTTGCTGTATTATTCCAACCGTCATATTCAATGTGATTAGTTTCAGTTTTCCCTAATCAACATACAGTGTCTACAATAACCAAGACTATCCTCCACCGATAGCCCAAAGCAGTTATCTCTAAATAGACAATAAATCTATCAACAGATAAAATATCGACATTCTCATAGGTGAGTGATTAAATTAACCCACAACACCATTCAATCCCACTACTTCCCAAGTTCATGAATTTCAACTCAATTACACAATTTCCCAAATTAATTATTCAAATTAATTGGTCACATTAAATTAGGGCTTTTTCTCCCTTTTTCCAACATTAGCCCTAAGGCTCATTTTCATCAATTCAACCACAAAAATTCTATTTTTCATAACCTCACATACACATGGATTTTATCTTTTGAAAAACCCCCTTTATATAACTTCAAGTCAAACCCTAACTTTCCCAAATTTACCAAACAAGGCCATTTAATCAAAATGACCAAAATTTATGTTAAAACTCATAGATTAGAGTAGGTTATCCCTACCTCGAGAAGAGACTTAAAGGAGATGAAGGTGAAAACTCGAGATGCTCCAAACACCAACTTTTTTAGATTGAAACGAAGCCCATACCAAGCTCCACACTTCTTACAAAGGGATTAGGGTAGAAACACACTAGAGCTAGATGGATTTGTAGAGAGAAGGTATGTAGAGAGAGAGGGAGCAGCCGGATTTAGGGTTTGTGGATAAAAGAGATGAAAAAGTGAAGTGTAATCCCACGACTGCCAACTGATATATTCGAGGCTCGCTCGAGCGAAGGAGTGGTCGCTCAAGCGACCAGACATAAAGAAACCTCGCTCGAGCATAGAAAGCCTCGCTCGAGCCAACAATTCGAAGCTTCAGGTTTGCAATCCAGAAGCACGCTTGAGCGAAGAAAAGCTCGCTCGAGCGAAGAAACTCAAAACATAGCCCTCGCTGAGCGAAAAAACTCAAAACATAGCCCTCGCTCGCTCGAGCGACGGAAAGCTCGCTCGAGCCAAGAATTGCAGCCTTCAGGTCCAGAACCAGACGCAGACGCAAGCTCCAGCGCAAGACTTCTCGCTCGAGCCACCAGACACAACACTCAACTCTCGCTCGAGCTAAGGAATCCTGGCTCAAGCGAAGGATCTAAAACACAGAGCTCGCTCGAGCGAAGAAACAAAATTCTGGGCAGCAACTATTGGTTTAAACTCACTACCAGCCTGTAACAAACCTGCCCAACACATCCTAAAACTCGAATATAAAGAATTAAAGGATGACAACAAGATATATACAACAACCAACACCACGGAACCTAAGTCCAGAATACAATAATCAATGGAGGGAAAACCAGGATCGCTATATATGAGATCATTGAAACACTTCTAGTTGAAAACGAAATTGTTGTGAAAAATGTGTACATTCAGAATCTTGAAAAACAAGCTTGAACTACCTGCTTGTTTTAATTGAGGTTCCACTCGATGATCTACAACAAACATTTTATCATATTGTTTAAGTTAACGAAAATGAATTACTTATCCAAACAAAATTAAAAAATTATTAATGAAAAGACACTGTTTAGTGTTGGCCCCAAGTCTTCAGAATTAGGAGGGGAACCTGATCTCTGGTTTCTATTAAGTTTTAATTAGCTAGATGTAACTGCCTCTAAACAATGTGATAAAAAATGCAAACACCGGCCGTTTGAATTCCGCTTCAATTTTCCCCTTCAGTATGGTTAGACACTCGCGTATGCCAATATGTATAGTTTATATTTGCTAGTTGAGAAGTCCATTGCATATTATTGTGAACTGTTGTTTTATTTAATTATTTTTGACTTGTTCTTCTTTGAATTACATTTTAGTCCGTTCAAAAAACTAAACAATGAAATACAAAAGTAGTAATGCTATAGACATAAGAATGCTGTTGTTTTATTTACAATTTGATAATGATAGTCATTTAATTTGCTAATGTGACCTTAACTTTTCATGGACATTTTTCATTATTTGTCTAATTTTACCTGACATTATTTCTCTTTTTATTTGGTACAGATGGATGAACTCGTGCACAAAGCCAAATTGTACAGGACAAATTAACACTTTTTGTATTTTTGGAAGGATTATATATTTTTGTATAGCTGTATATGGAAAATATTAGGGTAGACTAGTAGTTATATTTTTGGATATACTAGTAGTTATATTTTTGGATGGGTGTGTATGGAAAATATTTGGTAGACTACTAGTTATATTTTTGGGTTGATGCACATAGATAAAAATTTAAAACATAATAATAACTACTTGTTATGTTTTAAATTTTTATGCTAGATGAAATATGTAGTTTGGAATTACTTGTGGATGAAAACTTATAATAGTTGCTGACTTTAATTAAACAGGTTCAGAAATGGTTGATATATGTATTTTGTTGAATGTTTATGATTCAATTTATTTGTTGGTTTGAATGATTTTTGCAAATTACAGATTATATTGAATAAATTGGATGGATTATTATAAATTACAGGTTTATTTTGTTGGATGTTGGCGACTAAATTTTGGTTTTGTTTTTCTAGTTTTGGCGACCAATTGATTAGTCGGGAAAGATAAGTTATACTTTTGCTGACAAAATAAAGTGTTATCCCAGATAGGCAACCCAAGAGGGGGGATGAATTGGGTTATTAAAAATTTTACAATATTAAAATTAACACAATATTCAGAATTTTAATAAAAAAAAAAATAGAATAATAATTATCAATACAAAAGTAGGAGAGATAGGGAGAGAAAATCAAACACTGCGATTTATAGTGGTTCGGCACGCTAGGCCTACGTCCACTCTCCAAGGAACCTCCTCGAGAATTTCTTTACTATCAATTGAATAAATACACCACTAAGTTTGTGGATTTGGCATAGGACTTACTCTTATCTATTGAGCCTCACTCAACAATTAATGCCTTACCTTTACAAAATCTCTCACAAAAATAAGAAATAAGAATAAGTGGTACTTGAACCCACTTTTACAATAATTCTCTCACAAAGAGTAGATATGAAAGTGTAAGAACAAAGGCTAGACTTAGATCTGAAAGTGAAAGAGCAGAATATAATGTACTCAGAATTTTGGAGCTTAAGAAAATTTTCTCTTCAAGTTCTTGATTGTTTCTCCACACACAACACTTCTATTTATACACAAAAATATACCCGTTGGACGCTCCTTGCTGACGTCATGGCTTACATAAGCACGCTTCTTAATTTTAAATATTCAGCGCATGTTAATAAAGAAAAAGATGAAAATAATTAGTAAGAGTAACTTTTTCTTTTCCCTTTTTGTTTAGTCAAAAATGCAACCACCGTTTTAGAAAATTTTGATATAAAACACAACTTTCAACCAAGCAAGTAATTTGCTTCAACTTTTTCTTCTAGTTTCATTAGTATATATATATATGTGTGTGTGTGACATGATACAAAATTCAAATATGAGCCACCGATTTGTAGACAATTTGAATCACATCTTTGAATTCAAATAGGGAATTGATTTTGCTCCATCATTATGGACTCCTTGAAGTCAATAACTACATGATTTTGTGTCTATTTTTTTATGCAAGCAAATTCAAAGCATTTTGTAACTTTTCTTTTTAATTCTATAGGCAAAACATCTTCAAAGATTGATTTACAATTACATAAGTCTTCTCTTGTAATCATGGACACCTTTTCTTTTGTATAAATTTTCTTTATTCACTTTTTCAAACTTTACAGACAAATCGCCAAGGTTTGAATATATAATCTAATCAACACTTTTGAATATAATATCATGTATATATATGCATATATATAAGATGCAATAATTTTGTCAAACTTTTACACTTACCTTTTCTTATTTATTATAGTAATATATATATATATATATCAATGATGCAAAACCCACCGTCAAAAGATTTGCTCATCTTTTTCTTTTTACAATATAATATATGTATATATATATAAAGGTATGATTTGTTTTCAAACACCACTTGAGTAAGTTTCACTTTGCATGCAAAATATAAATCAAATAATTTTGTTATATACCATTCATCCTATGTGATTTTATCAAAAAATAATACAACTAATCGATTTGTCAAAAGATGAATAGTAATTAACACTATTTTTCAAAAAGTGAATAGTAAAGTTTTCAAAAATATTTTTATTTAAATAATATTTAACAAATATATATATTTTAAAAAGTTAATATTTTGTGTCAAATACTATGTATATTAAATAATATTTTAGGCATCATCAAAATTAAATAATATGATTAACATAAAGTAGTTGGTGTATCACCAAGCATATTTGGCGACTAAATAATTAGTCGTTAAAATTATTAATTTTGGCAATCAAAGGATTTGGTCGCGAATAGGCCTATTGCCGACTAAAGTTTTAGTTGCGCAAACATTTCTTTTGGCGACAAACATGTTTGGTCGTGGAATGTGACAATTGGCGACTAAACAATTTGGTTGTGGAATGTGACAATTGGCGACCAAACTAAGAGGTTGTAGAATGTCACAATTGGTGACCAAAATTTTTGGTCGTAGAATGTCACAATTGGCGAACAAAATTTTTTTGTTGTGGAATGTCACAATTGGCGACCAAACTTTTTGGTCATTGAATGTGATAATTTGGACCAAACTTTTTGGTCGTAGAATGTGACAATTGGCGACTAAGATATTTGGTCGGGAAAATATCACTTTCCGCGACCAAAGTGTTTTAGCGACAAAATGGATTAGTCGCAGTAATGACATATTTAGCGATAAAAAATTTAGTCGACAAATCCTATTTTTCCCGACCAAACAAAATTTTGGTCGCAAATTACTTTTGCCGACTCTCAATTGGAGACCAAAGTAGCGACCAAAAAAATTGATTGCGGATAACTTTTGCCGACTAAAAATGAACTTTTAGCGACTAATTTTTTGGTCGGCAAATGTGTTATTTCTTGCCGAAAATGAGAATTCAACACTGGGGTTCTTAATCGTATGATGGCTAAAAGAAATCACCATAGCTCCACAAATCATGAACTGAACTGCAGGAATATTTATACGACGAAGCAATGGATTGTGCCCATGATGGACTGAAGTCATAAATAACGAAGTCTGGGTTTAGTGTTTTGAGGATGTTGGAAAAGCTTTGGCTTGCCATCTCAAAGGCTGTTTGGAGGGTGGAATTGAGATGGATTGGGAGGCCATTGGTAGTGTGGCAGAGGTAGATTAAAAGTTGATTTTTTTTTTTTTATTTATTTTAAAAAAATAGAGAAGTAATGTAACCTAAAAAAATCATAAAATTAAAAAAAGCTATAAAGTCAATCTTTTCAAATTGGGCCTTTGTTACATCACTTGTTTTAAAAAGTAAATCTAATTTTTGAATCTAAATAGCAATTAGTGTGTTTGGTTTGAGTTTTTTGAATTAAATTTTTTGAAAATTGAGTTTTTTGGTTTTTGTGTTTTTTTTTTTTTGTTTTTAGTGAATATTTTTAAAATTTTAAACATTTTTTTTTACTTTTTTAAATGCACCTTACTTAGATGTATCTAAAAAGTAAAAAATTCGTGAAAAAATATTTTTAAAAATTAATAAATACATAAAAAAACAAAAATTGTACTGAATTCTCGTATTTTTTTTGTATTTT
Organism: Camellia granthamiana; assembly: GCA_036172215.1. Taxonomy (NCBI): domain Eukaryota; kingdom Viridiplantae; phylum Streptophyta; class Magnoliopsida; order Ericales; family Theaceae; genus Camellia; species Camellia granthamiana. The sequence goes on along the minus strand of CM069903.1, from coordinate 169,812,467 downwards.
TTGGTATTTAGTGAATTTTTAAAAGGTTTTTTTCAATTTTTTTTTTTACTTTTTAAGTATATGTATGTTAGGTATATTTAAAAATTAAAAAAATTGCTCAAAATATTAAAAAAATTCAGTAAAAACAAAAAAATACGGAAAATAAAAAAGTAAAATTTTCTAAAAAGTACTTTTGAAAAATGATAACCAAGCATCGTGAATGTTCTTATTTTACCTATGAAACTTTTATAACATAAAGGTGAAGGAAAATAAGGATCAAACACGAGACCCATGAGGCATACGGATCAAACACGGGACCCATGAGTCACAGAAGTAGTTGTTGTGTCCATATCATCATTAAATCTAGATTATTTATGATAATTTGTAGTTTTTTTTGGATTTTTATTTCTAGAATTGTAGTAGTACTCTAATAACATAAATTATGGGGATAGAGTGGGAAGGTCTTGTGATGCAGCAAGAACATTTAATTTTTTTTAATAATAATACTACAAACTCAAAAATTTTATTTCTAAATTCATTTATATTTAAATCCCACGTTACACTAATTCAATCTTTATCACACAGAAACATCACTTAGAATATCTGTAACTATTTTTCTATAAATCTGTTAAATTTAAGAATTATAGAAAAATATTAAAAAATCTCTCAATTAAATTATATGTTAATTTAAATTGAAGAGCCATATGGTATATTTCCATTATTTATAATAAAAGAAAAAAAATAAATTTCTTAGTCAAATATTAATTAATGAAATAATAAAAATAAAATATATGATTCTTAAATTTTCATCAACATCACTTGTGTCCATACTTTGCGTAGCACGATGAACCCCACCGCATTAGTTGTTGTTGTTTTTCATTCATTAATGTGTTCTTGCACTAATAATTATAAAATAATATATGTATGGAAAATTATCTTTTAGGGCTAGTGTTTATCAAAAAGTGTGATGTATGTGAGTGTGATTATTTGTCTAATATTTTTGGCATGGTTTTTAGCAGTGATAAAAATGTAAAAGATCTCACTTTTAAGAAAAAGCACGATTATTTTAAAGTTACATCTTACTTTTTATAAAAAGTATGAATTATTTTAAAGTTACAATCTCCCTTTTTAAAAAAACATGATATATATTATTATATTCTTTTGCTAAAAAATTTCACTTTTTGAATATTGTGATGATTGAAATTTTATAGAATTCAATTCTTTTCCTATAAATTTTATTTACGATAACTTCAATCAAACAAATGCATAGACAAGAATAACTCCAATCAACACAAGTTAATTTCTTGCCACATTTAAGATAAAAATTATATAAATAGAAAAGGAATGATCTAAAGAAGACATGCATAGATAAATGAATAATAACTGATAACAAAATTGGGACACCAAATACACAAATGAGGCTAAGTTGTTGCATCACACATTCTGTAATTCATCTTCATAATCTCATGAATAGAAGAAAATATTAGACAACCAACTAGATATTCATCGCATTCCAAAACATATTATATGGAAGATCGTTCTGTATTTCCTGACATTGACTTCAAACATGAAAATTTTATCTTGTAATGAGGGCAAAGATACATCCAACCAAAGAGACATGAGTTTACCCAAGGAACTAGACATACAAGCAAAGGGCAAACTTGTGACCGCAACAGAGAAAAATATATCTCGGGCCACTTTTTATCAATATATTCATGATGCTTTTTGGAGTTTAACATGAAGACCCTGCACATGTTACATTAAAATCAAACATGAACTTGCAATAAATATTAATTACTTCTAACAGCAACATTAACACAAATCAATGCAGTAGCTAACACTTGCGCTGTGTTTGGTTAGGAATTTGAGGAGAAATTTAGAAAAGAAAAGGAAAAAAGTGTGTGAAACTAAGTGAAATATAAGTATATTTTATTTATATTTCACCTAACCTTTTTCTTGCTCTTTTCAAATCTCTTCTCAAATCCTCCAATCAAATATGGCGTTAAAAGATATGCACATTTGTCTAAATATATAAAGTGTCCAAACTTTTTTTACCAAAAAAAAAAAAAAAAAAAAAAGGTGTCCAAACTTCTGGACTAAGCTAAATATACCACGGGTAGTAGTGTTGACTTCTGTATATCAAAGTCCATCAAGTAATGAAGAATTTGAACAGCATGCAACATATAATTTAAATATTAAAAATCAATTAGTCTTCCAAATATTAAAAAAAAAAAATTAAATATTTAATTAATAATTTTTTATTTCAAAAATAAAAAAAATTAAATCTTAAATAAAAAAATTGAATATTAGTCCTGTTGAGTATCCTTTAGACAGTAATTGTTAACTTTTGCATTAAATTGTCATTCAATCGATGATATGACAGAGTAGGCAATCTCGATTTTTTAAGCAAATTTCAACATATTCATTTTTATCATTCAATATGGATTTTCAAATTTCAAAAGAAGATGTTACTCTCATAATATGTGTGGCCTAAATTTTTACCCACTACATTTTGAAATTATTATTAGTCGATCAATTCTATTGAAATTAATTTGAGAAATAAATTCTTTACAATTGCGCGCGCGCGCACACACATATAAAGTAGTCAAGAAATTTTCGGCTCAATTAGTTTCTACAGGATCGATTCAAGATAATTTAAGACTTAAAAAAACAATTCCAAATGAGGATTTTTATAATTTTTTAATTATTTTTTGGCAAAGTATATTATTTAAAATTTAATTTTTTCATTATTGAGATAAAAAAATTATTTGTTAAATATTTAAATTTATTTGTTTATTTATTTTATATTTGGAGGGCTAATTGATTTTTAAGGTATAGTTTGTGGGGTAAAATAAAATTCCAAATGAAGTTTGGTATCATGTTAGCACATTCCATTTTCTTGTAGATGAAATCAAATAGTGGAGGGTAAATCGATCAAATTTCAAAAAGTTTAGGTATCAAATTAAAATAAGATGAAATCTGGATGCCAAATTGATTATCGCGTAATAATTTGATGGGCAAAATGATATTTCCTTTAATAAAGGAGTAAGACTAGATATCAACTAAATCTTTTTATGACTAGATATCAACTAAATCTTTTTAAATGGGTAAAAGTGTTAATCCATTCAATATTTCTTATATCATAGTTAACTGAAAGTAAGACATAATTGGTCTTAACTTTGAAAAGTTTCCTTCATTAGAAGTAGTTGTAACTCATGTAGTCAATAATGTTCTTACATGTTTGGTAAAATAATCATCCATCAATTTTAAATAAATCATCACAAAATTGATTTTTTGGTTTCTTCCGATAAATTCACCATATCAATTATCTATAAATTTTAAAATGTTAATGAATGTTATTAGGGCCTTTTAAATCAGGTGAGCTTTTTTTGGGGGGATTAACATAGTAATACACATTTTCGGGCCACTTTTTTGACCAATTTTTGGGTGCCCAAGTGGACACTTTGTGGGCTTTGTCCCAAAGTCAACCTTCGTATTGAGATCTTCTCCGAAAGGGTGTGTTTCTTTCAACCAACGAACTGGATAAGAGGATTGTAATGCACTGAAGTATTAATTTTTAGATACATTATTCTTGAACTATTTGGTTGAATTGCATTTGTATTTTATGTTCGTTTAGTTATGTAATTAGATGTCTGAATTGAACTATTCTATTAAATTCTATATTTGTTTATGATATTATGGAGAAGGATAAATGTTCAAAAGATTATTTTACCTTTTTGAATTATTTACTAAATAATAAGAATATTAAATATGAGTTATAAATTTTATTTAATTTTTTTACTAGAACTTTTAAAAAATGAAATAAATAAAATATTAATAAAAATTACATAAATTCTTGTAATTTGTAGTTGAGATTTTTAAATTTTCTTTTATTTTACTAAGTATATTTAGTACCATATGATTATTAAAATAAATAATTATTTATACTTTACTAATTGTAAATAATTTAATAAATAAAATTTATTTTTAAAAAGATATTAACTAATAGAGGGTCAAAAATGTAATTTTATTATCTAATCCTATAGGATGAGTTATCCTAGGATTTGTGTCCCACCCCCAATCCAATATATTTGGAATTAATAGTTTGGATAAACTATTAGTTTGGTGCAAAAATTTTAAACCAAATAATGAATTATTCCATCCACAGGATATGAATCATATCTCATGACTCAATCCCTCCAAACAGACATGTTCAAAGAGTGTAGAGCGGCCAGAGCACATCCATCTATGGGCTTATTTGATATAGCTTAAAAATTGAAAGCAATCCTCCTCAAACTTCCTTATAATTATATAATTTTTAAATTTATCTAAATTATTTTTACCTAATTATGGGTGCGATCCATATTTCAGTAACTTTAAATTTATACCACACTTTGAGGATAAAATTAGGGTTAAATTTTCATGATACAAGACATTGGTTTCATACAAACAGAAATGAAAACAAATCACCAGACTTCAGGGGCAACACAACAGATACCTTGGCTTCATACAAACAGAAATGAAGATAAATCACCGGACTTCAGGGGCAACACAACAAATCCCTTGGCTTTATACAAACAGAAATGAAAACAAATTCAGAAAATGGGAATAGGGGTGTACACGGATCGAGGCAACTTTCAACTAAATTCTGCGGTACATCATTGCCGTTGTTCTACATCAAGATCAGGGCAACTTTCAAAGCTCTTCTAATCACCCAAATAATTCTACTTGCGAAGTTGCAACAACTCTGCCACCAAATCATCTATCTGCTCCTCTCCTTGCATTCTTATCTTCTCACTAAATTCTCTTGCTTTAATTCTTGTGTCCTCCCCACTTTTCTCCACCACAACCTTCCTTATTACCTGTGCTATCTCTTCTCTGTTGAGTCTTCCATTCATGTCTCTGCTCACCTCCACACCCACACCCAACTCCTCCACTAGTTTAGCATTCAATGGCTGCTCCAAATGCATGGGTATGCCTATAATTGGAACCCCAAACTTTAGGCTTTCCAATACTGAATTCCATCCACAATGACTCACAAATCCACCAATGCTTGAGTGGGCCAGAATTTTTGCTTGTGGAACCCAACCCTCCACAACCAATCCTCTCTCTCTTACCTTTTCAATAAACCCCTTTGGCAGTGCTTTTTCAAGCTCAACTTTCTCTCCATCAGGAAACCTAACAACCCATATGAAATTAACCTTGCTAAGCTCTAACCCATTAGCTATCTCTTCAATCTCATCCTTGGACATAAAATACTCACTGCCAACGGAAACAAACACAGTGGATGACTCACCCTTATTGTCAAGCCATTGTATGATATCAGACTGCTCGTTTTCGTCGTCAATCATGCCTTGAATAAGTGGACCAACAGGGACAACCTTCTTGTCACCTATTGCCGACAGATAATCGATGTATTTTCCTTCAAGCTCTCTACAAGTGTTGAACAACACGAAGTTGCAAGATGGTTGATCATTTACAGGGGCAACTTGCCTGTCTCTGGATGCTTTAGCATTCTCGAGAAAATGGCGATATTGCGTTTCATGGTATCCCTGAAGCTTAATTGCCGGAAATGGGAATTCAACCCCACCATCGTGATTGATCACATGACGGGTAACGGAAAGCACCGCAGCTCCGCCAATCACGAACTTAATTGCCGGAATATTATACGAGGAGGCAATGGATGGTGCCCATGATGGGTAGAAGTCATGAATAACCAAGTCTGGGCCTAGTGTTTTGAGGATGTTGGAGAAGTTTGGGCTGGCCATTTCAAAGGCTTTTTGGAGAGTGGAATTGAGATGGAGTGGGAGGCCATTGGTGGTGTGGTGGTGAGGAGGAAGCTCAGGCAAGGATGGAAGGTGGATTTCTACTAGTCCAATGGAGAGAGAAAACTTATCTGTAATTCTTTTCTTGATGGATTTGAGATTGATTGGTGTTGAACACAAATATATGTGAAAGTTCCTCTCAGAAAGTTTCTTGGCAAGCTCTAGGAAGGGAGAGATATGACCATGGGCCAACCAGGGTAGCATTAGGACATTCATCTTGCTCTGTTTTGAATCCATGATTCTCTCTCTCTCTCTCTCTTTCTCTCTCTCTTTGGTGAGGCTTTGGTTTTGGTTATGGGTGATCAAGACAAGAATGGTGATGCACTCAAAAGAATATACATATGCATTTATATAGCATGATGTTGACGCATTAAGTACCAACGAAAACACGAGGCCAATTATTTAAAAAATTCATTCCCACGTGATTTACATAAAAATGTTACATGTAACAGTAATACTAATAACAGTAATATTAAATGTAGCATTAGGACATTCATCTTGTTCTGTTTTGAATCCATGATTCTCTCTCTTTGGTGACGCTTGTGTTTTGGTGATGGGTGATCAAGACGAGTGATGCACTCAAAAGTATATACAAAAAATTAAACAAAATTTTAAATAAAAAAAAAATGAGAAAAAAGAATTACAACTTTTAACTTTAATGAAATGACAATATTTTACAATTATGCTAGATATATAGATAAATTATGGAATAGATCATTATTTAAAACTTATATATTATGGGATAAATCATTATATTTTTAAATTCAAATTGATGGAATGCTTTCCATATTTAGTGCCCATCAAATTTGAATTTTGAAATGGATTAGTATACTTTCTATTTTTTATTTTATATATTTGATATACTTTCCATTTGAAAGTCATAAATCGAGATATATATATATGTATATATTTTGCTTGAATGAGAGTTATAGAGGATTTTTTTAATTATTTAAAATCAAAAAATTAAAAATTTTAGTTTGAGATATTGGAACTCCTACAAAACTTGTAGTTAAAAACCCCTTTTACTTATATAATATATAGATATAGATAGATAGATAGATTTAATAAGAATTTATATTTGTTTTAGATATTTTTTTAATATACAAATTATTTGTTTTTAGATTTTTTATAAAAATAATTTAACAATCACATCACTAATCATATTGTATGGAAGAAATTGAAAATGGTGTAACAGTAGGTATGAAAGAAGTTAAAAAGGCTTGTGGGTTGAGAGAAGTCAATAAATGCTTTAAATCGAAAAATTAGAAAACTAAGATTAAGATATTAGAGTTCTCACAAGACTCGTGGGTTAGAAACCCCCTTTTTCTTATATAATATATAGATAGATAGATGGCAGTGTATGGAATATGTAATGTATAATTAATTTAAATATTGTTAAATTATACATTAATGATAAAGTTTATAAATTTAATTATCAATATTTATAATTATTTATAATAATTTCACATTTTCCCTCATAAAAAAATAAAGTCTAAAACATTAAAATATTCTTTCCAAATGGAGCTAATTGAGTAAGGTTAAATTATTCAAAAAATTTAAAAGCCGGACTAAAAAAGTTATGTTCAAATGAATCCTAATTATTCAAAATTATATTAATTATTAATATTTATAAAATTTATTATTGATTTCAAATTATTTTAAAAATTTTATAATGAATTGTAATTGTCTAATTAATTTAATAATAAGCAACTATGAAGCACAAGGTAAGATAAGGATGATGCAAGACTCGCGAGTAGGCATATAAAAGAAATAAAATGAACACCTTTAGTGGTTATTACTTGAGTGTTACACAATATATAATAAATATTTTATTTTATTTTTATTTATTTAAACTATATATGTATTATGTGTGTTAGCAATTAGTATAAATAAAATAAAAAAAATTAACACGGAATTGATGTTTTGGTACTTTTTTTTTTTTTTGGCGTGAACTAGTGAAATGTTAGGCTTAGACAAAACATAAAACACTAAACCCCATTAAGGTTATATTTATTTTGAGGTAAGATGTATTTTTATTGTTTAATTGAACAAAAAGATAATAATAATAATAATAAATATTTTTTTTGTTATAGTCTTCAAAAAAATTGTTTAAGATTAAAAATTTTATAAGTCAATAATAATAAGTTAATTGTTTAGATTGAAAATAAATTAAAAAATTAATATATAAATTGACAATTAAAAAATAGGCACAACCCTTTTCTCACCTATAACCGACAGGTAATCGATGTATTTTCCTTCGAGCTCTCTACAAGTGTTGAAACCGAGCTTCAAAGGCTGTTTGGAGGGTGGAAGGAGGGCCTAGATTAAAAGTTAATTTTTTGATTTATTTGGAAAAAATGTATAAAAAAAATAAAGAACTTATGTGATTTAAAAAAGTCAAAAAATTAAAAAAGCATACGGATCTAACACGGACCCCATGAGTCACGGAAGTAGTTGTTGTGTCCATATCTTCATTAAATCTAGATTATTTCTGATAATTTGTAGGTTTTTTTTTTTTTTTTTTTTTTTTTTTTTTTTTTCTAAAATTGTAGTATTACTCTAATAATATATTATAAATTCTGAGGATAGAGTGGGAAGGTCTTGTGATGCAGCAAGAACATTACTACTATAAATTCAAAATTTTTATTTCAAATTTCATTTATATTTAAATCCCATTTTACACTAATTCAATTTTTATCACACAAACACATCACTCAGAAAATCTGTAACTATTTTTCTATAAATCTGTTAAATTAAATAATTATAGAAAAATAATAAAAAAATATCTCAATTAAATTATATATTAATTTAAATTGAAACGCCATATGGTATACTTCCATTATTTATAATAAAAGAAAAAATATATAATTTCTTAGTCAAATATTAATTAATGAAATAATAAGAATAAAATATATGATTCTTAAATTTTCATCAACATCACTCTGGTGTACATGCTTTGCGTACGACGATGAACCCACCGCATTAGTTGTTGTTTTCATTCATTAATGTGCTGTTGGACTAATAATTATAAAGGGCTTGGCTTCTGTCCAGTCCTCATCTGGACTGGACCGTGCTATTGGACTTGTGGGGGCCTATCACGGGTCCCGTTTTGATAATCTAAACCGTTCAATGTGTAGAACTCGTCGAGTACTATAAGTCTGTAAAAAATCACGTTAATCGGATATCGGTAGCTATATGATCAAATCAGTTTTGTATAAAAAAAAATGGACGGTGAATAAATTAACGGTTGACAAAAATCTGATTTGATCATATAGCTACCGATATCCGATTAACGTGATTTTTTATAAGCTTATAGTACTCGACGAGTTCTACACATTGAACGGTTTAGATTATCAAAACGGGACCCGTGGTGGGCTCCCACGGGCCCAACAGCACGGTCCAGTCCAGATGAGGACTGGACAGAAGCCAAAGCCAATTATAAAATAGTATATGTAAGGAAAATTATCTGTTAGGGCTAGTGTTTAAGAATAATTACACATTAATGATAAAATTTATAATTTTTAACACTTTTTTGTAATTTTTGTTTTCCTAACATCGCCGTAATTTCCCGTCTATATATAGCAATCATACTGTGTTTATGTGAAAATAGGATTATTTTATTTATTTTTTTAACGAAAAATGAGAATTAAAAGGACAAAAATAGAGCAGCAATTTCAATGCAAGCCCCATGTTATCAGACAAGTATAGAGTATCAAGACACTTCTTCAACAATGGTAAAAAGTCACGGTTTTTAACTATGACTTATGTTTATAGTCTAAGTTTTTTTTATCAAAAAAAGTGTGATGTATGTGAGTGTAATTATTTGTCGAATATTTTCAGCATGGTTTTTAGTAGTGATAGATGACGTGGGTAGGCTTATAAAGGTCATAACTTACTATGAACAATCCAAGTCTACCACTTAGGATCCAATACATAACCCAACTGATAAGGCTCAGCACAGCTGGAAGTCAACATGACTTGAAGGATCAATGATATTTAGACACGTGGCAGGTAAAGGGTAAGCCACATCAGCAGACAAAGATCTGCAAAGTTATTGCCACTGCACATCGTCATTAATGCAGCCCCTCACAACATTTATTATGACAACACCTCTCCGTCGGGACGGCACGCCCTCACCCTAAACAAGGTAAGTTACAGCATAGACTTTTGGCCAAGGTGACAGGTTGGAAGGGACAACGAAATGATTACCAAAGGATATAAGCAGACGTTGAAGACAAGAAGAAGGTTAAGCTTCTCTATCTCTAATCTATCTACATATTCCACTCTCTCTCTCTAACTTGCTTGTCGGAGGGTTTGCTGGGGGACTCACTGTTCCCTGTTGAACTCTTGTGTAGGTTCTCTGGTGGGCTTGGTCATTCAGACGTTAGGTTTGAGGAGTGTGGATCAGTCTAACCCGTCCTACCATCAAAAACTGCCTCATCAGTTGGCGCCGTCTGTGGGAACGCTTTGCTCTGCGCGCCAGTTGTGCTCATTGTCGCTGGAGACCCTGTTCCAATAACCCTTTCCTGTTACCTATCAAAGTGTATGGTCACGACTAGATCCATGGCTTCTCATCAAAATGCTGCCGACCACCAAGCGGACCCCCCCAATCCAAACAACCCACAACAGTATTTCATCAAGCTTACCAACAGCATTAATCGTATGGCCGAGCAAAACCAAGCCTTGATAAATGCTCTACTCCAAAGAAATCTTCCTATGCCTCCTCCACCACCTCCCGATATTCCGCCCAACCAAGAACGAGCCCCGAGCCATACTATCCCGCAGCCTTACCCACCCAACTTGGAAGGCTTGCAACCTCCTTCTTCTAATATAAATCCACCACCCCGACCCCCGCATCTATCGGTCCTGGCACTAACCCCTGAAGGAGAAGCCAGTAGCGTCTAACCCCGCTGCCTTCCGGTGGTGATAATATCCCTCTCTTGGATGCCGAACTCCGAGCCATAAAGCTCCAATTCCAAGGGGTCATGCAGAACATCTAGCATAAACCCTCCACCACAGCAAATTCACCATTTGTTGCCTTCATCCGGGATAAACCTCTACCCCCCAAGTTCAAAATGCCCATCATCGACTCTTTTGACTGTACGACGGACCCAGTCGACCATCTGGAGACCTACAGAACCCTCATGATCCTCCATGCATTCCCTGACGAGATCATGTGTTGAGCTTTCCCCGTGACACTGAAGGGGTCAGGTCGACTGTGGTTTAGCCAGTTACCAGCAGACTCCGTCTCCACTTTTCAGCATCTCAATGACTTTTTCCTCGGTCATTTTATTGGAGCCCAGCGCCAACGCCGTCCGGCAGCCCAACTCCTCAACATCCGCCAGACCGAGGAGGAGTCCCTGTGCAGTTTCATTACCCGTTTCAACACCGAAGCCTTGCAGGTGGTGAAAAACGATGATAAGGTCATCTTTACAGCTTTCATGGCCGTACTACGATCGTCTGATTTCCTCTTCTCCCTCTCTAAAAACCCTCCCACTTTCATGGCAGCCCTACTCTCTAAAGCTTAAAAATATATGAACGTAGAAGATTCCTTAGCCGCTCGCTAAGACCCTACAACAAAAAACCCGACCCCCCGAGAAAAGCGAAAAGACTCAGAAACCAGAAACACCCAATATAATAACCAAACAACCCACTATACCGATCGACCCCTCAGAGCTGACCGGACAGCACCAGCCCGACCACCCGGTTGGTTCGAACAGTACACACCGCTCAATTCCCTCATGAAACAAGTCCTCAATCAGATCCAGCGGGACTACCCCCTCAAATGGCCCCAACTATCACGAAGCCCTTCAAATCTCAAAGACCAGTCCAAATATTGCCGCTTTCACTAGGACCACGGCCATAATACCGACGACTACGTCAACCTCAAAGATCAGGCTGAGACCTTAATACGTTAGAGACGTCTTAGCCGGTTCACGGACACCCGCCCTTAGCAGAGGCAAAGGACTGAGTCCCTCAGAAACAACCGCCGGCAAACCCCCCCGGCAGCCAGCCCAACCCAACCAAGGCCATGATCGCCCTCCACAACAGCCTCGGCCGCAAGGTAATCCCCCCCACCTGTTGGAGAAATCAGAGTTATTTCGGGCGGCCTTGCTTGTGAGGGACCATCCTGCTCGGCTCAGAAAGCAAAACTCAAAAAGATAGGCAAGACTCAAACAAAACAGTTGCCACGGTGGACCGACCCTCTAAACAGCCCAAGCAGTGGACCGAGCCTATCACTTTCACGAACGCCGACTGTGTAAGCATCCGTTACCCTCATGATGACCCTCTCGTCATTTCTGCCCTCCTCTCCAACAACGAGGTCAGACAAGTTCTTATCGACAACGACAATTCTTCAGACATCATCTTCCTCAACTGCTTTCGCCAGCTCAAGATTGGGGAGGAAAGTCTGTCTCCTATCCAAACCCCTTTGGTCGGTTTCACTGGTGACCGGGTGACCTCCATCGGCTCCATCGATCTTCTTATCACATCGCTGAATACCCACGGCAGACCACAAAGTTGCTCACCTTCCTTGTTGTCGACTGCCCCTCTGCTTACAATATCATCCTTGGCCGCACCGCCCTAAATGCTTTTCAAGCTATCACATCAACTTACCACCTTGCCATTAAGTTCCCCACTGATTTGGGGGTCGGGATAGTGAGGGGAGAGCAGACAGTTGTCAGGGAGTGTTATATAGCCTCACTCAAAGAAGTCAAGCTGAAGGAGGCAATGATCATTGAAGGGCTTGACGTCCGAGATGAGGACGAGCTGGTCAGAGAGGAGCTTGTGAAGGAGGTCATTGCGGTTCCTATCGACCCTGCCAACTAGACGATAACTGCCAAAATCGGCAGCCAACTACCCCCCAAGCAAAAGCTGACCTTACTGCTCTCTTGATTGAGCACAATGATGTATTTGCCTGGACCCACTCAAACATGCCGGGTATTGACCCCCTCATTCATAACCCATCGCCTTAGCATTGAACCCCATTTCCGACCTTACCGCCAGAAGCAGCGCATTTTTCATCTGGAGCGCAACACTCTCATTGCCACAGAGGTCGCCAAGCTCCTTGAGACACAATTCATAAAAAATGTGGACTACCCTAGATGGTTGTCAAACGTCATCCTGGTCCATAAGAACAATGGTAAATGGCGACTCTGTGTCGACTACTTCGACCTCAACCGAGCTTGCCCCAAAGGCATCTATCATCTCCCCCGCATAGATCTGCTGGTTGATGCCACAGCCGGTCATCAAATACTTAGCTTCATGGATGCCTTCTCTAGGTACAACCAAATTCTGATGCACCCATATGATCGTGAACACACCTCCTTCATTACTGAGCGAGATACCTACCATTATTGTGTGATGCCGTTTGGACTGAAAAATGCTGGGACCACCTACCAACGGCTGGTCAATGTTGTCTTCCATCATCAGATAGGTCGGAATATGGAAGTATATGTCGACGAGATGCTAGTCAAGAGCAAACTCTCCTGATCATCTGACTGACCTGCGAGACACCTTCGCCACCCTACGACAGTACCAAATGAAGCTCAACCCGGAGAAGTGCGCCTTCGGCATAGAATCTGGAAAGTTTTTGGGTTTCATTATAGCGATCCCGGTTGTCCCTCTACTGTTCAATTGTATTCCGGACTCGGTTCCGTGGAGTTGGTAGTTGTGTTTGTCTTGTTGTCGTCCTTTAAATCCATTTGTTTGAGTTTTAGGATGTATTGGGCTTGGTTGTTACAGGTTGGTACAGCTTTGGCTTCCATTGTTGTTGCCGAGTTTTTGAATGGTCCGCTCAAGCGGGTCTTCCTGCGCTCGAGCGGGGTTTACACCCTTGCAGCATTTCGTGTCCCTGCAAAACTTCTGCAGGTGTGTTTTCTGTGCTCGAGCGGGTCGCGCTCGAGCGGGCCTTTTGGCGCTCGAGCGGGTAGTTCTTTTTTTGAAAAGTTCTGGGAGATGAAAATCTACGCTCGAGCGGACTGGTTCTTCGTGCTCGAGCTGATGTGTTTTGCTTTTGTTTCTTGGCACTCGAGCGAGCCTTCTTGCGCTCGAGCGGGTCCAGATTTGTGTGCTTGACGCTCGAGCGTTCTATTCTCCGCTCGAGCAGGTTATGCGTATATGAGTTATCCGCTGGGTGATTTTAAATCACTTTTCACTTTTTTTTCTCTCTCTTACTTTTTTAAAAATCCATTTTTGAGAGCTCCTCTCTTTAGAATCTCCATTCTCTCTAGGGTTTGATCTAGCTAGAATGTTTTCCTTCCCTTTGGCCTTTACAAAAAGTGTGTTGATCGTCGAGGGCTACATTTTGATCCGAGAATATTGGGTTTTGGAGCACGCGGAATTTCTTCATCTTCTTCCTTTGAGCTCCGAATTTGAGGTAGGGATTCCTACTCACTTTTATGGGTTTTGGCCTAGATATTGAGCATATGGTTTAAGTGTTTTGATTTTGGGACTTAGGGTTTCATAATGTATAAAAGAGGGTTTTGTGATTTTGGCTCATAATATGTATTTTGGGTCTCAAAATGGTGATATAGTTGTTGGTTGTTGATATTTGAACCTTTGGGTTAATAATGAGATATGGGGTAGAAAACCCTAAAATTATGTATAAATTAATTGATATAATTAATTTGGGAAAACTATGGATTTGTGAAATTGAGTTGAATATAATGATATTGGTTCATTATGAGTTGGAATAGTGGAGTTGGATTAATAAATCGTTCACTTTTGAAAATGCGGATAATTTATTTGTTGATGCTTTTATTATCTGTTTAGAAATAATTGCTTTGGGCTATCGGTGGAGGGTAGTCTTGATTGTTGTAGACAATGCATGATGATTAGGCAAACTAAAACTAATCAATTGGATGTGTCATCGAATATGACGGTTGAAAGAATACATTAATTTTATGTATTGATTGATTATGTATATGACCTATGTTTATATACCTTGTGTGTGTGGGAGGAGATAGGGGATGTACTCTACGGTTTAGGGGAAGATAGAGGATGGACCTCTAAACCGGATGTTGTTTGGGAGGAGATAGGGGATGGACTCCGTTGATACAGCACTAAATGTGTATCTGTGGAAACGTTGATACAATACTAAAAAGTGTATCTGTTGAAGTGTTGATATAGCTCATATGCTTATCTGTTGAGGTGTTGATATAGCTTATCTGTTGAGGTGTTGATATAGCTCATATGCTTATCTGTTGAAATGTTGATACAGCTAGTATGCTTATCTAATATGAAGTGGGAAATGTTTAATACGAGTTACTATCTCATTTAAGCTGTTTGGCCAGGTTCTGAGCCGTAGTTTTGAATTGAAAACTGGATAAGAAACGGAAAATCAAATGAAACATGGACACAGTTGTTATGTAATGGAAATGGTTTATGAATTTGATTTATGTAAGTTAAACATTTATCAATTGCTAATGTCTTAGTTACTGCTCATATTGTGTTTAGCATATCTCTACTGGGCGTTGGCTCACCCTATATGGGACATCATTTTCAGGTACAGGTAGCATGCCGCCTCCAAGGACGTAGCTTGGGAGGCTTGGGACTGTTGGACTGTTTGTGTTTTTGGTTGTATTACATGTATATCAAGCCAAGGGCTTTCTTTGTATAGAGTTAGAACTCTTTTTTGTAACCAAGTGTTGACTCGGAAAGTTGTAAGCCCTTAGGGCGTTTACTTTTGATGTCAACATGTAATACATTTTGTAAGGATTACTCTGATGGAATACAATTATGCTTTATTTTCTTATGTCTAAGCATGCTATCGTTGGTTGATTTATGGGTTTATTTTGAGGGCGTTACATTCATGGTCAGTCAGCGGGGCATTGAAGCCAACCCTAAAAAGATCAAGGCCTTGATTGAAATGCAGTCACCCAGAACGGTTAAGGAGGTTCAAAGACTCACTGGCCGAGTTGCTGCCCTCAACCGCTTCATTTCCCGCGCAACGGATAAGTGCCTCCCCTTCTTCAAAGTTCTTCGGCAAACTTTTGAATGGACGACCGAATCCGAAGAGGCTTTTCAGCAGTTGAAACAATGCATGGCCAACCCCCCCTCATTTCACAGGCAATCATGGGCGAACCCCTCTTCCTCTATTTAGCCGTGTCAAGCACCGCAGTCAGTGCCGCTCTTATCAAGGAAGACAGCTCTGTCCAACGATCGGTCTACTACATCAGTCGGGCTATCGGGTTTAAAAATATATACATACAGACCCCCCACCATAGTCCCCCCTCTCATTTAATTCTTATAATTTTAACTATTCTCTTTGAGAACTCTTTATAATAAAATAATAGTATAATACATGAGGAAATGTTATATGTGCAACCATTATAAGAAATATATGAATTTTTTTATGTATAAAAATTTTAAATATTTATAGTCTTATGTGTAGTAAAAATTATTAGTAGTCAATTTATGGTGTGCATCTATAAAGTGAAAGTGAAAGTTATGAATCATTGTAGTTATATTATGAACAATGTAGTGTAAATCTTACGAATCATTTGTAATGCAAAATGTTACTAACTATTTTGGTGAAAGAAGTTACAATTTGTTATGGTTATGCTATATATATTGTGATAACGTATATACGATATGTACCTTTTAAAGAGTACACACCATAATAACTCCCTAATATATTATGTTCTAAAATATATTTTTAATTATATTATTCACTTTGTGAATGAAATTGAGTTAACAATTTTTGTCTTTCATTAGCCTAATCATTATTTCTCAATACTAAAAACTTTCATTGATTAGTGATGCTATCACGGAATATTAATCGTACATTAAATATTTAACAAAAATATGAGTTTATCCATTTTCAATTAATAACATGAAAAATCACAATTGTTAATTGCATGAAAATCCATTGCTCTAAATCTAAATCCACTTATCTTTCTATGCTTTTGTTTGAGATGTGGGTTGACTTTTTGATTTTTTGACTATTTTCATCTGTGACTAAAAAGTTTTGTTTGGGATAGACTTTTTGACTTTCGTGAAAGAAAAAATGAAATAATTATATATAGATGTGATATTTTGTCTTATTAAGCTAAAAAGTCTATTTTGCCTTTTTGTGACTATTTTAACCCAAGAAGAGGATGCCATATGTTTTTTTTTTTTTTTTGCACCCCAATGATCCAAGCCGGATCCATCCTGATTAAATATAAATGAAATTTTTTATAAGATTAGTAATTAAAATTTATAAATTTTATCATTAATTTAAACCTTCTTTAAAAAAAAAAAAAAAATTATGTTGATATGTTATTTCCCTTGTTTTATTGTGTGAACACATAAAACCTAAGCATAGACAAAATACTAATAAGCTATGTTCTAAAAAGACCAAAAAAAAAGAAAAAGAAAAAAAAAGAAAAAGAAAAAAAACTAAGCTTCATTAAGGCTGCGTTTGTTTTAACGTATAAGGTATACTTTTACAACATGCATGAATGAAATATGATGCATGGATGGAGCGTCAAACCTATTATGGTGGAACCTCTCTCTAGAACGAGAGCACCTTTCTCTAAAATGAGAGCTTCACTGCCCTAGTGCAGTTCATTTAGATCTTTTATCTCCCTTTTTCTCTTCTTTTCAAGTTTCTTTCTTGAATCCCTATGGAAAATCTATTGGTTACATTGGAGGGTTTGGAGTTTGTAGAACTTCAAAAGGGATCCGATGAAAATGTGGATATTTCGAACCTCTGTCTAGTAGGGAAGATTTTGGCTCCCAAAACTCTTAAAAAATCTGTAGTGACCAATATCATCATGGGAGCATGGAAACTGAGGGCTAATATGGTGATCTCCCTATGGGTGGCTAATATTTTTCTGTTCCAATTTACAGATACGGAAGATCGCCAGCGAGTCTTGGTGGAGGCTTCTTGGTCAGTCATGGGTTTTCTATTGGTCCTGCAACCCTTATCGATTGGTAAGCCTGTTGAGGAGATGAAATTCAAATGGAGCCCATTTTTTGTTCAAGCCCATGGCCTCTCGGTGGCCAAACTGACAAGACACAATAGTGAGATTATTGGTCAGCAAATTGGGAATCTTGTCAGGGTTAAAGCCCTTCATGATGGTCTCTTGTTAGAGAGAAGTTTTCTCCATATCAGAGTTGAAGTGGAAGTGACAAAGCCACTGCCTTTAGGGTTTATCTTACATCAAAAAGTGCCACTGGTCCGGGAATCATGGATCTCCTACAGATATGAGAAACCATTAGATTTCTGCTATGATTGCGGTAGGTTAGGCCATAATAATTCTTCCTGCAAATTCGTATCCCGCGAAGACGGCAAGAAATTTGGGTATAGGCCAGAATTGCGAACCAGTAGAGCCCCGAAGTTGGATATACCGATAAAGGAGGTTCGCTAATGGGTGGACATGGCGAAGGAAATGGTAAGAAACCTGGTTAGCAACCGGCCGGTGATGGAAAGGCGGACAAACGTAAGTACTGTGGCTCACAAGGACACCACGCGCACAACCGACCCAGCTGTGGCTAACCATGAGAATCGAGACCAGGTTCTGAGGCAAGATGTGGTGTCAGATCAAGATAGGGGTCATGGCTGTAACGCCCCGAAATAATTCGACATGTATAACCCACTTCCAAATGAGATATTAACCAAAACCCATTACATAAGATCAAATGTTTTACAAAATAATCTCACATGCGGTTAAACATTCATTGATAAACTAGTACATGAATCTATAGCATGTAAAATCATCAATCAAAGCAAATAAGGCCCTCAAAGGCTTACAAGTCCCAAGGCAATAGCCCGGCTACATAAAATGGTCTCTTGGACCCATACACATTAGCTTTTGGCTTTACAAAAGTTTACACAAAAATATAAGAGCAAACACTCTTCATAATCACGTCCACGCCATCAACTCGGCGGGATCACCACACCTTTACATGCACCAAATCCCATAGGAGTGAGCATAAACCCCAATAGAGAAATTCTCACAAAGCATATACAGTTATGCTCTTTCCTCAACATAAAAACAGACGTAAATGCAATGCCATGCCAAGGTTAATAAATGAGGAAAATATTCATTTCCATGCACTATTTCAAATTACCATGTTCTCAGTATTATCATATAATCTCATCAATTTCAAACTTCCAGTATTAATTCAATAGGGGCGGTAAATACGACACTGGTAATCTTTAGGCTGGTGTCTGTAAGTAGACTCTACGAGTACTACCAAACTGTCATTTTTACCGGTATTAACCGGAAGGCTCGATACCTATCTGCGCGGTTTTCTGGTCTTTCACCATGGACACTTAGGCCAACTTATCGAATTCAACTACACCCCCTATCCGGGCTTACCATGTATTTACCCCATGTACATTATCATAGTTCTCATTGCAATATGTATTCTAATTCAGTATAAACATTCTCCGACACATCCCAAGGTGCACAATGATAATAACAATTCAATGGAAACATGATGCGATTATCATTTTGTCATAACATTTTTCTATTCTCAAAACTTCTCTACAACAATCTCAATCAATCCCATTCCTCTTTTCTTCTTTTCAAAGTCATTTCTCACAACAACAAATCACAACAAATTAACCTCTTCAAGGCAATACAATGTTTTCAACATAATTCCAAGATCTTACCATTTTCATATCCATGACACAAGGTCATTTATCACTTCCAACAACATATGTTCAAACATTTTTAACAATTATGCTATAATACATTTCATTCATCTTCGTAACACAAAATAATAAAAAATTTCACAATTTTTTTTCATATTTCCTCAAAATCCCCAATTTCTAGGGTTTTTCTCAAACAATCACTTCCCATTTCTTGGTGAAAATCCTTATCAAAACATCTTACTTAGATTAACAAGACGAAACCCTCAAACCTTGACTATAATTTTGAGAGTTTAAAGAAAAACGCTCTTTTGAAGTAAATCTCTACATTTTTGAAATCACAAAGTTGAAATTATCAAGACAAGTAGGAGACTCTTAAATCATCATCAAAATAGCAAAACTATATATATAACTCAAGAATCCCTACCTCAAGGTCTTGGAGAAGATGAGAAGATGAAACCCTAGAAATAAAAATGCCCAAACTCAATCTCCACCGTATAAAGTGAGCTTTTTGTGTTGCTCTTCAAGATTTGTGAAAGAGTATAGATCAAAGCCTCATGGATTGCAAGGAATCAAAGTTTTTGGGGTGTTTGGTGAAGGTTTTTAGAGAGAAGGAGGAGAAAATTGGCTTTTAGAGTGAGAGAGAAAGGTTAGAAAATGAGATATTTTCGGCCTCAAAATGATAAAAAAAAAAAAAAAAGTTTTCGGACTGATCCCGCTCCACACGTGCGGCACGTGCCCCTGCACATGCGGCTGCCCTCTCCTGCACATGCGGCTGGTCCCGCACTACCCTTCCCGCACCTGCAATTTAGGCAGAATGCAACCTACTCCAACTCCCTTATTCCCGCACGTGTGGCTTGGCCTCCTACACGTGCGGCCCCCGTTTACCTGCCTAGATTTTTCTGACTCGACCATGCCCACTCTGGAATGGATGAAATGAAACCACCGAACCAAAAACAAGAATGAGAACTTATCAAAAGAAATAGCTTCCAAACGTTTTTAAATCCCATGAAAGCAAAGGGAATGGAATGGAGGAAGAAGAAAAAAAAGAGATTTGGTCATCACAACAGCTCAGGTGGCGTGTCTGTGCCCATTGTTGAGGTTACAGGAGTGAACGACAGTATATCCCAGCTGGGAGTAGTGGACAATATTGTGTTATGTAACAAGGCCGCTAAAGATATTCCAACAGGTAATGTTGATTCATCATCAGCCCACTCGCCTAGTAGGCTTGGGCCTAGGTATTTTGTTACTGAACCTGTAGATCATAATGTCATTGTTAGACATTCTCACAGTTGTGGTAGTGGCACTGGGCCAGTCCCTGAGATTGGGATTGAGGAACTTAGCCTAACCTCTAGCCATACTAGCTTTTCTTTTATGGACCCAACTTTTGATAAACGTATGGCCATCTTTTTCCAAGACTTATCCATCAAAAGAAAGGTCCATGATGATCTGTGTGAAGAAGGCCCACCTAAAAGGCTCAAAACGGCTATTGGTTGTGCTGATTGTGACTCACTTGTAGTGTTTTCAGATAAAAAAGAGAAAAGGCCTCAACATGAAAGAAGTAGAAAATACTCCAAGCTAAGGAAATCTGGGCAAGGCTCACCACAGATTTCGAGTGCTGGTGTTGAGGTCAAATTGGAGACGGAGGTAAATGATGGAGCTCTGGTACAGATTCCTGTTTCTTACAGCCAAGATGGCGGGGAATTCTGGTGTTCTCAAGTCCCCAGCAAATTTCCGACCAACAACTCGACTGCTATTAGGGTTCGGGTGGCTGACCCTCAACAGCCACAAGCTCTATGCTGATGCTCAGCTAGAACTGTTAGGGGCTGGGGTGATCTCTGACAGTCTAGATCCTCCAAGGGTTGTGCTCAACCCATCACCCCTTTATGGTTTTTCTGATGGAAACAAAGAATAAAACCTCCAAATTGGAGAGGACTCGTAGAAGGCTTCAATTTCCGAACAGTTGTTATGTTGATCCTGATAGGATTTCTGGAGGGCTTCCTCTTTGGTAGATGGATGACATTAAGCTGGATGTTCATTTTAAATCCAAACACCTCATGCAGTGCATTGTTGACTATGTTAACCCAGATAGGGCGTGGGCTATCTCCTTTGTCTATGCCCCTCCAAATAGATCGAAATGCAAGGATTTTTGGAACCTCTTGATTGCTTAAGCTAGGAGCAATCGTTATCCATGGTTATGTGTGGGTGATTTCAACCAAGTTGGCTCTATGTGGGAAAAATTTGGAGGTTTAGAGTGTAGCAGATCTCAAATTGATGGGTTTCAATTCATGTTTTCGGAATGTGCACTGATGGATCTCTGTTTCAAAGGTACTGCCTATACCTGGACCAATAACCAAATTGGAGAAGCCAACATTTGTGAGAGGCTGGACAAAGCCTTTGCCACAGTAGCGTTTTGCGCAAGTGTTCTATGAGAGTATCATTGGCTCTGATCATTGTCCTTTTGTTGTCAATTGCTGTGTCCCACCTGTCATGACCCAAACCCGCCTCTATGGGTTTAGCACCGTAACCGGCCAGTAATCCGTGACTACCGAAGGCCTGCTTAACAGTAAAGACAGTAATATAGAGTAAAGGGGCTGGCGGAAGCCAAAACAGTAAATAAAAGATGTCCAATGAGCTGTGACAATCTGAAAGCAAAAACAATTTTCTGAACATATTCACATTCAGAACCGAAACAGTATATACATACATCATATACAGACATTCAGGTTAGGGACCAAATCCCTACCATAACAGTACAGTGCAAGTCTTAACATTTAACAGAACAAAGGCAAAAGGGGAAATCTAAAACACCCCAAAACAGCATTGGCTTAACGCACTCGAAACCTCGAAGTGAGGCACAATGGTTGGCTTTGACAAAATGGGAGCTTAGCTTGACACTCCTAGCATCGGTCTGGTGCTTGGACACCTACATATATATATATAAACAGTGAGCTAAAGCCCAGTGAATAACAGTTGTGTAAAGAGGTTAAGAATAAATGTCTTTTCAGTAAATAAACAGTCATATCAGTCACTTAGAAACAATAGCAGTCATATGTGGTGCATCCCATAGCAAAACAGTACAGTGGGTCTTAACAGACCGAACAGTCAGTTGATGGCCATCATAACAGTAAACAGTAGTGGTTCCAAACATGGGAACCGACAGAGATCTCTGTGACAGTAGCAATAACAGTACACCAACAGTAAATTACTATGGATGCCATGGTTACAGTTTACAAATAGGACAAACATTCATTCATTAAACAATAACGTTTCAATAAGCAGAACAGTTGATCATTCAGAAAAATAATCATAATTGAATATATCTTTACAACATTGTTACTCACAGAGCACTGGGCTATAAGCAGCTAATGAGCGTCCTCGGATGCCAACCCTACACAGTTACAGAACGAACACACACTAAGTTACACATTTGGGAATCAACAACTTAGTCCCTATCTCGACTTGGTGTGGTTTTACATCAATATCTTCATTAAGATGCCTTAAATATGGCCTAGGAATGCCTAGGATGGAAAGAGGATGCAAAGATGCACTTTAAAATACTTTTCAAAATTTTCAGAAAATAGGGGTCTCGCTCGAGCATGGCTTTATACGCTCAAGCGGACATGCAGACAAAGGAGCTCCGCTCGAGCGTGACTTCCTTCGCTCGAGCGGACTGTAAACTTCATGAAAAGTACTGGATGCATGCAATTCACACTCGACAGACGCTCGACCTCCGCTCGAGCATGAGACTCAGGTCCTCGCTCAAGCGTGAACTCTCTCGCTCGAGCGGACTGTAAAACATAAGAACTTCTGGGTACATGCATTTCACACTCGAGCGCAACTTTCCATGCTTGAGCGGAAGTGCACGACTCAGAGGGTACGCTCGAGCGTGAAGTCCTATATCGAGCGTGGGTCCAAAATCTGAAATTTCCAGATTCATCCCCAAGTACAAAACTCAAGCATTTAAGCCTCAAACTCGATCCTTTTGGGCTAATTTTCTGGAAAACACTTAAAAACCTATAATACAACATGTTTCAAAGATCAATTTTGTAAAATCAAGCCCAAAGGTAAACCAATTGAACACTAATTTCAAATAAACTTCAAGAACAAGATGTACATTTAACATGCATTTGTTCAATTGAATTCAAAGCAACTAACACATGACCAAATGCAAGTTTTAGCTCAAGAACATGGTGAATTCATGGACTATAACAAAAATGTGGACATGCATGTGGAAATTCATGAAGAACAACTCCAAAATCCAAGAATATGTGCATGTATGCAAGAATTCACTCTCAAATTCAGCTCTTTAAACCAATTCTTGACTTTAAACTCTAAATTACCCTGAACCATGCAAGATACAACTCAAATTCACAAATGAGAGGATGAAATCTTTACCTTAGGTCTTGAATTTCAAGTAAGGAGGCTCAAATATGCAATCTCTCTTCAAGTCTTCTAATTTTCTAAGCCAATCTAGGTGAACTCAATTTCTTCCAACTCTCTAGGTCTCTCTCTCGTTTTTGGTCTCTAGAGGAAATGAAGATGATGTATCAAAAGTGTATAAGGCATAATAAGGGTGGGTTTTTGAGTCAATCCACTCAATGGCAATTTCGTAAATAACTTGAACTAATGCGATTTAGTTTTATTTAATATAATTTCATCACACCAAATCAAATTTTAATTAAATCTACCATAAAATCACATAAATCTTAATTAGCATAAAATACCAATCAATTTCAGATTCGGCCGCCGATAGGGCTTTCAATTCGCAGTTCAAAGATAAAACATGAACAGATCATTTAATGACTAACAGATAGAAATGCAATTAAAGAACATACTCATGCATTCAGTTCAAAATTTCAGTCTGTTCAATTACTTATCATGCTTAATCAGAGATTAGCACTAATCAGAGCTGAGGGTTGTCACAATCTTCCCCCCTTAAAAGAGTTTGGCCCTCTAAACTCGGATTACCTTCATTTTGAAAGAAAACTAGATCCAGAAGGAACAGTTCAGGATACCGTTTCATTATATCGTCTTCTCTTTCCCAAGTGGCATACACGCCACTATAGTTTTGCCAATCCACTTACACTAGCAGAATTTCTTTATTCCTCAACTTCTTGATTCGTCGATTTACAACCTGAATAGGCCGTTCTTCATAAGTGTAGTCATCACTTAGCACTACATGGGTAGGCTCAATCACATGGAAGGGATCCCGAAGATAATCCCTCAACATTGAAATATGGAAGACATTATGCATATGCTCCATTTCAGGAGGAAGCGCTACTTGATACGCCACCGAATTAATCTTCTCAATGATTTCATACGGCCCGACATATCTCAGCGATAGCTTACCCTTGACGTCAAAACGAGTCTGTCCTTTCATTGGTGTCACTTTAACAAAAACATGATCACCTACTTCATATTCCCTGTCTCGTCTTCGGACATCCGCATAACTTTTCTGTCGGCTTTGTGCGGTTTTCAATCTCTGTTGAATCAGTTTCACTTTTTCGGTGGCTTCCTATACAATCTCGGGGCCCAAGCAAGGGCCCATCTCCAACTTCTGCCTAGCAGATAGGAGATCGACATTTCCTGCCATATAAAGCCTTGAAAGGTGCCATACCAATACTCGAGTGAAAGCTGTTATTGTAGGCAAATTTAGCTAAAGGTAGATGACTTTCCCAATTTCCCTGGAAATCAAGAACACACATCCGTAGTAAATCTTCCAGAGTCTGAATTGTTCTTTCTGATTGACTATTTGTCTGAGGATGATATGCACTACTCAGTCTCAGTTCAGTACCCAATGCAGTTTGCAGACTTTGCCAAAATCTCGAGGTAAACTTCAAGTCCCTGTCAGAAACAATAGATACTGGCACTCCATGCAATCTAACAATCTCATCAATATAAATTATAACCAATTTGTCCGCATTATAGATTGTTTTGACAGGTAGGAAGTGAGCAGATTTAGTCAATCTATCAACAATAACCCAAATTGAGTCCATACCTTTACTGGAGCGAGGTAAACCAACAATGAAATCCATAGTGATATGTTCCCATTTCCACTCCGGTATTGGTAAGGGCTGCAGTGAGCCTGCGGGTCATTGATGTTTAACTTTAACTTGTTGGCAATGAAGACATTTCGATACAAAGTCAACGATCTCTTTCTTCATTCCTGGCCACCAGAAATTTAGTTTCAAGTCTTGGTACATTTTCGTATTTCCTAGATGGATAGACAATTTCGAATTGTGGCCCACTTACAGAATTCGTCTTTTCAGCTCAGAATCATTCGGTACACACAACCTTTCTTGGAATTTCAACACATTGTTCTCAAATTTAAAGTCCGACCTTGGTTTGGACTCCCGTTCATCAATGACCTTTTTCGAAAAGTCATTATGTTGCTGTTTCTCTTTAATCTCCTCAATCAGTGCCAGTTAAGTAGAAATAGCAGCTAAGGTTCCACCTTGTTCACGCAAAACAATTTCAACCTCAAAATTTTCAAGGTCACATAGTAATTCTTTCTGCCCGGTGAGTGAACAGGCCAAATTTCCAATTGATTTCCGACTCAGTGCATCGGCAACGGTGTTAGCTTTCCCCGGATGGTACAAAATTTGCAAGTCATAATCTTTTATCAGTTCTAACCATCTCCGCTGCCTCATGTTCAATTCTTTCTGTGTGAATAAATATTTCAAGCTCTTGTAGTCTGTATACACTTCACATGTTGCTCCATAAAGGTAGTGACGCCAGATTTTCAATGCAAATACCATTGCGGAAAGTTCTAAGTCATGGGTCGGGTAGTTCTTTTCATGCAGTCTCAGTTGTCAGGAAGCATATGCAATAACTTTACCATTCTGCATCAAAACACATCCCAAACCCTTATAAGAAGTATCACTAAATATGGTAAATCCATTCGTACCTGAGGGTAAGGTGAGAATCGGTGCAGTCACAAGTCGAGTTTTTAATTCTTGAAACACTGATTCTCTCTGGTCAGTCCAGTCAAATGATATCCCTTTTTGAGTCAACTGAGTCAACAATAGGGCAATTTTGGAAAAGTCCTTCACAAATCTTCTGTAGTATCCAGCTAAGCCTAAGAAACTTCGAACTTCAGTAACATTAGACGGTCTGGGCCAATTCGCTACTGCTTCAATCTTCTGTGGGTCAACTGAAATGTCATCCTTACTGATCACATGTCCCAAAAACATTACATTGTCTAGCCAAAATTCACACTTTGTTAGTTTTGCATACAGTTTCTGTTCTCTTAAGGTCTGTAAGGCAATGTTCAAATGATGTTCATGTTCTTCCGTGCTTTTGGAATAAATCAAAATGTCATCTATGAAAACAACTACAAATTCATCGAGGAATGGTTTGAAAATTTTATTCATAAGGTCCATAAATGCAGCAGGTGCATTAGTAACTCTGAAAGGCATAACAAGGAATTCGTAATGTCCATACCTCGTTCGAAAGGCAGTCTTTTCAATGTCCTCTGGTTTGACTTTCAACTGGTGGTATCCGGATCTAAGGTCAATTTTTGAGAAAACCTGGGCACCCTGTAACTGGTCAAACAAATCGTCAATACCAGGCAATGGATATTTGTTTTTCACTGTTACCTTGTTCAGTTCACGGTAGTCAATGCAAAGTCTCAATGAGCCGTCTTTCTTTTTCACAAACAAAACTGGAGCGCTCTATGGCGAAGTACTAGGTCTGATGAACTTCTTATCCAACAATTCTTGCAGCTGAATTTTCAATTCTTTCAGTTCGGTAGGTGCTATTCTGTACGGAGCTTTGGAAACTGGCTGTGTACCCGGAATCACATCAATGGTGAACTCAATGTCCCTGTCAATCAAATCCCCTAGCAAATCATCTGGAAAAATATCTGGGAATTCTTTGACTATAGGAATACTGTCCACATTAGCTTTAGCATTAGTAGGTACAGTCAATATACAACATAGATACCCTTTACATCCCTTTTTAATCAGTTTAAAAGCTTTCATAAACGAAATCAGATATGGGGGAAGCACTACACCAACTCCGTTAAATACAAATTCAGGCAATCCAGGTGGACGAAAAATAACTTATTTTGTTACACAGTCTATGGTAGCATGATATTTTGTTAATCAGTACATTCCCAATATCATATCGAAATGATCGATATTCAAAGGCAGTAAATCAATATACAAATGTACATCCCCA
This sequence comes from Camellia granthamiana, assembly GCA_036172215.1. Classification (NCBI taxonomy): domain Eukaryota; kingdom Viridiplantae; phylum Streptophyta; class Magnoliopsida; order Ericales; family Theaceae; genus Camellia; species Camellia granthamiana. Next base: position 169,784,894 of record CM069903.1, on the reverse strand, counting down.
ACAATAATTTCACATGCAGGGTACATATAAGCATAAGTCATGGATTCCCCAACAGGTGAAGATACAGCTAACAAATAATTCATGGGTTCCAACAGTCTATTTAGTTTTCGCAAAAAAACATGCTAGACATATGAATATGTAGACCCCAATTCAATTAGAATATATGCATTTTGAGCACAAATTGAGAGTGTACCTGACACAACTGTCTCGGTATTCTGCACATCTCTCGGTACGAGTGCATATACCCGCCCTTGCCTTAGAGGCTCCTTTCCGGTAACTTTGGGGTTAGGTTTCGGTGGAGCAGTTGATGCTGCATGTAGACGCGCCCTTGGGCCTCACTACAGTTTGGACTCAATTTGTTGTCACGGTTTTAAATTTGAACCAAAGAGTCCAAATATGGCAAATCGTTTTGAGAAAACAGATTTTGAAAGAAGTGCCAAACATGGACTATTTTGCCAGATACAGAGTCGCCACCTAAATATTTTTTTGGGGGGAATTTAGGAAACCCTAACTCGGTGCCAAAGGCCACGTGTCCGTCATCATCAAAGTTGCCTCGGCTCGGGAACTTGGGTATGATTGGGGAAGGTCAGCTATGAGCACCCCCTCTCGCCCGATCAAGGATCGGCCTCTACTAACCGTGATATCTTGTTTTGAAAACATTACATGCTCTTATTCCAGTTATTAGCCTAGAATTACTATGTTATGCGCGCAGCAAACAAGTATAGACCAGATCGCCTAATTTGGAACAAAGCATTGCATATCCGTTTGTTTGGAAAACGCTTTGAGGTTTGCTACTCGCAAGTAGGCTAAAACACGGATTTCAACGAGTTGTCCCAACTCAAACAATCCAACCTTCACCCACAGGCATTCAGGCAGTTATATCACATAAGCAGCTAGCCTCATGGTAAGCATGTTAACATTCACACTCATGCGAGATGCTAAAGCATAAATACTTACATCGTACTCCGAGCCAAAACAAAGAACATGTTAGTAATCACGCATGATCCAAGTCCATGTTAAGTGGCTAATGCAACACATACAAAATGTCACTAGAATAGGCTCGGCTAATCCTAGGATGACATGTGAATTGCACAGATAACATGTATTCAAGTTGGATTCGAAATACTATGCAGTTAGCATGATGCGTCGAGCCCGGTGCATGCAATACTGATGAATGATGCACGCATACATAGCATAAGGTATGCTAAATTAAACATATCCTAATACTAACCATCAAAAGCAGGTAAGTAAAAGGGAGAAAGAAGTGGGGGTTGGAAGACATGCACACACACACCCACACTTATTACAAATTCGCCCTCGCTCGGAGGGACCGAAAGAATAATACAATTAATTAACCTACAAGCTAATTAAATATTACAGACGATTAACTAGTTAAGCAAATTAACTAAGCTAATTAAAACAGTAAAATAACCTCGGGAAGAGGGCCCAATGCAATGCGCGCTCGGCTCCACTCGAAAGCCACTGCCATGCACAAGATGCCTCTGCTTTGATTGTTATCCTCTTCTGAAGACTGCACAAGTCCCAGGATATGCTCTCTGCACACTGTGGAACACCACCGGCTAGGAAGAATGACCACCAACCAAGAGGAATGGTCACCGGCCACTGATCAAGCTATCGGCCACTGATGGATGGCTGGTCGGCACTGGAGATGGCCGGCCGGCCAAAGCTTTTTGCAGAATCTGTTTTTGACAACAGCAGAGGGCAAAACATAGCATGACAATGCATTTCAAGCAATGTATGCACCAACCACACTCCTTATCATATTCATGACTCAAAGTGGGATGGACCTCGATTCTCGAACCACCAATCACGCATTTCAATGCGTGATGGCCCAAGAAACCAAGTATGCATTTTGATTTCAAATGGAATGCAATGCACATAATCAAACAAAGGGGCTTTCAACCTCTATCGTGGCTTGATCAAGAGGTGAAAGATGCATGTAATGCAATGCATCGTAGGCATAAGTGCTAAGTATGCGACATGGCAATGCAAATAAGCAAGCATGTAACAATACATAAAGCAAGCATGCAACAATGCGAAGGATGGTCTTAAACTAATTTAGGCAGCCCTCAAACAAGCCTAAAACAGTGGCCGATGTTATGGAAATGAGGGGCAATCATACATACAAACATGCATGCGAATGGACCAACACTTAAGCATCAAACAAGTAACCTTTAAGCACACTTAAAAGAGACTAAACATGGACTAAGGGCATGCATTACAAGCTCTGAAAATCATGCTATAAAGGTACCAAACCAATTGAACAAGATAAGCATAGCATGCAACCAATGGTCCAAAGACTAAGGCAAGCTAAGGAGGTATTGAACTACCTTTAACAAAACCAAACATGGCATGAATTAAATGACCAAAATTAGAGTTTTAGTATGTTAAAACAAGACTAAAAACACAATGACATGGCATCCTAGGGGCCTAAACATGATGGCATGTATGAAGGCACAATCATGGAGCATGATATGACAACCTTATAAAGTATTAAAAGGACATCAAATGCAAGCATACAAACACACCATAAGGACTGAAATGACATGGTAAGTGGTTCCAAACCACTGAAACAAAGCAAGGATGGCATGCTAGAGGGGTCAATGCTTAAGGCATACAAGGGGGATTACATGGTAGCTATACAAAGCGAAACATGGGTGACCCAAATGACCAAAAACAGACCTCAAACACATCAAAACATGCATACAAGCTTCACAAAGCTAAGCCAAAATCATGCTAGAACAAGGGCCAAAGCCTAAAGCATGTTAAGGCCAAAACATGGCATTACATGACATGTATGCTAAGAAAGCATGGTGTGTTTAAACCAAGTAAAAATAGAGCTACATTATGACATAATAAGCACAAAAAACACTTAAGACATGACCAACATGCACTTAAATTAGATGCTCACTTATGAGGTAAAAATGGCCCTTTTCAAGGACAACAAGGAGAGAGGGTGGCCCTCTCCTTCTTAGGACCTCAAGGTACCATCCTCACCACTAAAATCCCTCAAGATTTCAGTGGTGAGGAGGCCCAAACACAATGGTCCTGGAGCTCACCAAAAATGCACAAAAAATGGAGCCTAACAAGGCTTAAGAGGGGTCAAATAACCTCAAACCACAAAACACTCTTAAACAACTATTTAGAGCAATGAAAAAAAGACCCTTATATGTTATACACCAAGTCTAAAAATAGTTGCAAGATAGGTAAAAAAGCTATGCAAAAATGGGGAATAAAGGGCAAGAATGTTACCCTTGTAGACCCTCTTCAAAAATGGTGGACCAGCTGGTTCTTTGAGCTCAAACCAGCTCCAAAACTTCAAGAACAGCCTCTTAGTACCTCAGTAGCTAAAGGAAGGTGTGATGGTGGGTGTTTGTGCACAAAAGTAAGACAAAACACACACAAACACAAAAGAGATGGAAGTATAGATATAGGATAGATACACAACTCAAACCCTAAAACCAGAGCTCTCTGGAAAATATTGTCTAACCTAAAAGAGGGAGAAGAGGCCTCCTCTTATAGACAATCCAATCTTGTAAAGCTTCAAAGGCAAGCTAACAAGAGGGAGATCCCTCCATACACGTGTATGGAGGGGAGCAAAATGTATGCCAGCTAGCATAAAAATATCTGCAAAAGCAGATGAACAGTGGTCGGCTAGCCAAAAATGCAATTTGACCAACAAAGATGGCCGGCCGGCCATTTATAGTGCTGGCTGGCCAAACATTTGGCCGGTGGCAACAAAACACAGCTGGTGGCCTCAAGCCATGGCCGGTGGGTGTTAGGGGATGGTCAACAAGCCCTGCCCTGCCCCTCAAAGGCAAAACACAAGTGTTTGGTGCAAAACCAAACACAAAACAGTCGAGTCGAGAGATCCTCAGGCAAGGCGCGTAGCCGAGACCTCCGGGAACTCAAGACGAACACAAACAAGGATGATCACCGGGTGTTCAAGCGGTGACGTCCAAGTCTTGAGGACGGTCAAAAATAGGGTGTCTACACTGCGGCGCTAGCTGCAGCTTTACTATTGCCTTGAGATGTGAAAGGGCAATCTTTAACCATGTGGCCTACCTTGCCACACCTGTAACAAGCACTAGAAATTTTATAACAAACCCCTTAATGTCTTTTCCTACATTCGGAGCAGGTTGGTATGGAACCACTCCTCTGACTAGAACTAGTCGTTGACTCTGTATTTTGCTTCTTATTCAATGAGTTATTTCGGCCTTTCTTAAACTTAAAACCCCGTCTCTTACCATGCCATTCAGTCACTGGTGTTTTAGTCTGTTTTAATGCCTCGATGTTCGACTTAGCTATTATCGCCCGGTCCAGAACATCCACATATTTAAGTAACTTCAGCACATTGATTCTGTCAAGTATCTCTACATTAAGGCCACCTTCAAACTTCCTGACCTTTTTGTAATCAGTGTTTACCATGTGTGGTGCATATTGGGCAAGTTCAGTGAACTTTGATTCATATTCGGCTACAGACATGGTACCTTGCTTCAACTGTCCAAACTCAGTCACTTCGCAATCCCTGACACACTGAGGAAAGTATTTTTCAAATAAGGCTTCTTTAAATTGAGCCCAAGTCAAAGCAGTATTGGTGTCACGAACAAGCATCCACCACCTTCTGGCCTCTTCTTGCAAGGTAAAGGTAGCCAGCAATACCTTGTGTGCTTCGGAACACGGAAACACTTCGAACAATTTCTCGGTTTCTAGAACCCATGCTTCGGCCTTTAACGGTTCAAAGCCTCCCTGAAAGGATGGTGGTTTCATTTTGCTGAACTTCTATGTCAGAGCAATTATATCATCATTAACATTCTGCTCGGGTTAAACTGGAGGAGGTGGGGGCTGTTGGTTCTGTTGTAGCCTCAAGGCCTCAGTCAACAGTTCAACTGTTCTTTCTAATCTTGCCATTCTGGCATCAAATGATTCCGTTTCATCGGCATTCCTTGCATTGTCCATTTCACTATATGCAATACAATAATAATGAACATAGGAATTGCTTACTCAAACACATTAGCACATTAGCACATATATTCATGTCATGGCCACACACACTTTTTCAATGCTTATGCAATGCCCTAATAACTTTTCTAGGACATCCTATAGCTCATTTGGACACGTGTGCGGTATAACTCGTGGTTTGATATCGCTCTGATATCACTCTGTCATGACCCAAACCTGCCCCTATGGATTTAGCACCGTAACCGGCCAGTAATCTGTGACTACCAAAGGCCTGCTTAACAGTAAAGAAAGTAATATAGAGTAAAGGGGCTGGCGGAAGCCAAAACAGTAAATAAAAGATGTCCAATAAACTGTAACAATCTGAAAACAAAAACACTTTTCTAAACATATTCACATTCATAACCGAAATAGTATATACATATATCATATACAAACATTCAGGTTAGGGACCAAATCCATACCATAACAGTATAGTGCAAGTCTTAACATTTAATAGAACAGAGGCAAAAGGGGAAATATAAAACAGCCCAAAACAGCCTTGGCTTGACGCATTCGGAACCTCGAAATGAGGCACAATGGTTGGCTTTGACAAAATGGGAGCTTAGCCTAATGCTCCTAGCATCGGTCCGATGCCTGGACACCTACATATATATATAAACAGTAAGCTAAAGCCCAGTGAATAACAGTTGTGTAAAGAGGTTAAGAATGAATGTCCTTTCAGTAAATAAATAGTCATATCAGTCACTTAGAAACCATAGCAGTCATATGTGATGCATCCCATAGCAAAACAGTACAGTGGGTCTTAACAGACCGAACAGTCAGTTGATGGCCATCATAACGGTAAACAGTAGTGGTTCCAAACATGGGAACCTACAGAGATCTTTGTGACAGTAGCAGTAACAGTACAGTAACAGTAAATTGCTATGGATGCCACGGTTATAGTTTACAAATAGGACAAACATTCATTCATTAAACAATAACATTTTAGTAAGCAGAACAGTTGATCATTCAGAAAAATAATCATAATTGAACATATCTTTACAACATTGTTACTCACAGAGCACTGGGCTATAAGCAGCTAATGAGCGTCCTCGGATGCCAACCCTATACAGTTACAGAACGAACACACACTAAGTTACACACTTAGGAATCAACAACTTAGTCCCTATCTCGACTCGGTGTGGTTTTACATCAATATCCTCATTAAGATGCCTTAAACATGGCCTTGGAATGCCTAGGATGGAAAGAGGATGCAAAGATGCACTTTAAAACACTTTTCAAAATTTTCAGAAAACAGGGGTCTCGCTTGAGCGTGGCTTTATACGTTCGAGCGGACATGCAGACAAAGGAGCTCCGCTCAAGTGTGACTTCATTCGCTCGAGCGGACTGTAAACTTCATGAAAAGTACTAGATGCATGCAATTCACGCTTGACGGATGCTCGACCTCCGCTTGAGCGTGAGACTCAGGTCCTCGCTTGAGCGTGAACTCTCTTGCTCGAGCGGACTGTAAAACACAAGAACTTCTGGGTACATGCATTTCACGCTCGAGCGCAACTTTCCACGCTCAAGTGGAAGTGCACGACTCAGAGGGTACGCTCGAGCGTGAAGTCCTATGCTCCAGCGTGGGTCCAAAATCTAGAATTTCCAGATTCATCCCAAAGCACAAAGCTTAAGCATTTAAGCCTCAAACTCGATCATTTTGGGCTAATTTTCTGGAAAACACTTAAAAACCCATAATACAACATGTTTCAAAGATCAATTTTGTAAAATCAAGCCCAAAGGTAAACCAATTGAACACAAATTTCAAATACACTTCAAGAACAAGATGTACATTTAACATGCATTTGTTCAATTGAATTCAAAGCTACTAACACATGACCAAATGCAAGTTTTAGCTCAAGAACATGGTGAATTCATGGACTATAACAAAAATGTGGACATCCATGTGGAAATTCATGAAGAACAACTCCAAAATCCAAGAATATGTGCATGCATGCAAGAATTCACTCTCAAATTCAGCTCTTTAAACCAATTCTTGACTTTAAACTCTAAATTACCATGAACCATGCAAGATACAACTCAAATTCACAAATGAGAGGATGAAATCTTTACCTTAAGTCTTGAATTTCAAGTAAGGAGGCTCAAATATGCAATCTCTCTTCAAGTCTTCTAATTTTCCAAGCCAATCTAGGTGAACTCAATTTCTTCCAACTCTCTAGCTCTCTCTCACGTTTTTGGTCTCTAGAGGAAATGAAGATGATGCATAAAAAATATATAAGGCATAATAAGGGTGGGTTTTTGAGTCAATCTACTCAATGGCAATTTCGTAAACAACTTGAACTAATGCGATTTAGCTTTATTTAATCTAATTTAACCACACCAAATCAAATTTCAATTAAATCTATCATAAAATCACATAAATCTTAATTAGCATAAAATACTAATCAATTTCAGATTCGGCCGCCGATAAGGCTTTCAATTCGCAGTTTAAAGATAAAACATGAACAGATCATTTAATAACTAACAGATAGAAATGCAATTAAACAACATACTCATGCATTCAGTTCAGAATTTCAAGCTGTTCAATTATTTATCATGCTTAATCAGAGATTAGCACTAATCAAAGGTGAGGGTTGTCACACCACCAAAAAGAGTTCCTCAGATTTTTAAATTTGAATTTCAGTCTGTTCAATTATTTATCATGCTTAATCAGGGATTAGCACTAATCAGAGGTGAGGGTTGTCACACCACCAAAAAGAGTTCCTCAGATTTTTAAATTTGAATCTATGTAGGCGTCCAATCCGAATTATGAGGATGTCATTAAGAGAGCTTGGGCCTCGCAAAATTCTGGATCCCCCATGTTCTAGTTGGTCCGCCATTTGGAATCATGTCGCACTGATTTATTATCATGGAGCAAGAATGAATTTGGCAATAATAAAAAACATATTACAAATTGTAAAATCAAACTGACTCATCTTCAAAGTCTTCCTCACTCGCCTCAGAATTGTCGGGGCCAACTATCCATCCAGTCCCAACTGGAAGAGTATCTGTTAAGAGAGGAGATGTTTATCCATAAGCAGTCTCAGGTTAATTGGCTATCTTACGAGGATAGGAACACGACCTTTTTTCATGCCACACTCAACCAGTGCAGACAGAGAAACCAACTGGTATGTCTCAAGGATGCCAATGGGGTGTGGCTAGAATCGGACGAGCACATTAACATCCGTTTACATGATTATTTTACTGACTTGTTCTCTTCTGCTAGTAATCGTGATATGGAGGAGGCCTTAAGTGTGGTGGACCGTGTTGTCACTATTGAGATGAATTCCTGGTTAACCAGGGAAGTGACAGACGATGAAATTAAATCTGCGGTGTTCCAATTGGGTTCTATTAAAGCACCTGGTCTAGATGGGTATCCTGGCTTTTTTAACCACTAGTATCGAGGGGTTATTAGGGAGGATGTGTGTAAGGCGGTTCGGACTTTCTTTGCGAATGGATTCCTGTTGAACGAGGTAAACCAAACTAACTTGGTTTTAATCCCAAAGGTTAATGCACCTGAGATGCTTTTGCAATTTAAACCAATTAGTTTATGTAACTTTACACTCAAGATCATTACCAAAGTTTTGGCCACTCGCTTGAAAGCAGTCTTGGGGGCCATTATTTCTCCATACCAATCAGCGTTTGTTCCCGGGCGAATGATTCAAGACAATATCTTGGTGGCCCATAAAGCTTTTCATTATCTTAAGTTGCACAAAAGGGGTACAACGTCGGCCATAGCTATTAAGCTCGATTTCAACAAAGCATATGATAGGGTTCAATGGGATTTCTTGGAGGCAGTTTTACATAGGATGGGTTTTTATGAGACTTGGATTAATTGGGTGATGCAGTGTGTATCCACGGTCTTCTTTGCTGTGGTTGTGAATGGGGCTGTGCCAACAACCTTTACTCCCTCTAGGGGCATCCGGCAAGGAGACCCTCTTTCTCCTTACCTGTTTCTTCTTGTGGTAGAAGTTTTATCTAAACTCATTCAAAAGAGTCTGGCTGAAAAGCAAATCTCTGGCATTAAAATTAGTAAAAGAAGCCCAATACTATCCCATATCTTCTTTGTCGATAATGTTCTCTTGTTTCTCAAAACAGAAGTGGTTCAATGTCAGGAAATTCTTAGAATCCTAGATATTTATGGCTGAGCTTCGGGCCAGAAAATTAACTTTGACAAATCGGGTATCCAGTTCTTCGCTAATTCTACGACAGGGCTTCAACGACAAGTTTGTGAGGTCATGTGCATTTCCCCCGTCAAACCAGGATCTCTTTATTTGGACCTGCCGGCCTGTTTGGGGAGATCCAAACGTGAGGCCTATAACCTTATTGTGGAAAAGGTACGTGACAAACTCCAAGGCTGGAAACTTAATTTATTGTCCCAAACAGGTTGATAAACCTTTCTCAAGTCGGTAGCCCAAGCTATTCCCCCCTATACGATGGCTTGCTTTCTTTTCCCAAAGAATTTGTGTGCTGATTTAAATGCGTTATTGAAGAACTTCTAGTGAAAAGGAGACCCCGATAGTAAAGGTATCCATTAGGCCGCGTGGGAGAAGATGACCTTGCCCAAACTCTAAGGCGGAATGGGCTTCAGTGATTTTCAATCGTTTAACACAGCCTTATTGGCCCATCAAGGTTGGCGGCTATGCAAATATCCTCACTCCATTGGTGCCTAGTTTTTTAAAGGCAGGTACTACCCTACTTCAGATTTTTGGAATGCTAGAAAAGGTCCTCGGGCATCATAGGCTTGGACTAGTCTTCTGGAGAGTCGTGAGGTGCTAAACCGGAGGTTTAGGTGGCAGGTCTTCAACGGGAAATCTATCCGCTTCTAGGACGACAAATCTCAAGACTTCCATATCAAATCTCGAAAACCCATGGGCTGCCATTTAGTCACAGTTTGCGACGCTATTAACCCCAATTCCAAATGTTGGAGGAAAGACGTACTACAAGGTGTGGTCTCTCCAGCTGAGGCTGACGAGATTTATAAGATTTCCATTGCGTTTGAAGATCACGAAGATCGTTCGATTTGGCATCATGATCCAAAAAGTTCCTATTTAGTTAAGTCCGGGTACCGAGAACCGGCCATCTTCTTCATTTCAAATTCTAGATTAGTTTTGGAAATTTTTGTGGACTCTTCTAATTCCCCCTAAATTTTTCTGGTAGAGGGCGTGCAATAATCTATTGGCCTCCAAAGCTAACCTACTTCGACGACATTGTGCAAAAGATGAGCTCTGTCTCATTTGCCATTTGGAATCTGAAACAGTAGAGCATTTGCTTTGTGGCTGTGATTGGACGAGAGCTGTGTGGTTTGGGAGCAATTTAAACATCACTCTCAACTCTAGACATATTGTCTCCATCCAACGTTTGGACCTGTGATGTGTTTCAAGAGTTTCAGACCAAGAGTGATAGAATGGAGTATTTCTGTAAGTTGTTTTGGTTGGCTTGGCACATTTGGATAGGTTGGAATGACTTTGTCTTCAACTACCAACCTGCTGAACCCTGTTCTATAATCTTTAAAGCTAAGAAGGATTTCTATGATTTTGCGACATTGGTGCAAACCATTCATCCTAATTTCAATCAGTGGAGACCTCTGAGATTTGGGGCTCGGGAGTGGACTCCCCCTCGGCAAAGAAGGTTGAAAGTTAACTATGATATGGCCCTAAAACCTGGATTGTCTAGAGCTTCAATTGTAGTGTTTATTCGTGATAGCAGAGGCCTGCTAGTGGAAGGTGCAGTTCGTTTTATGGAAGTGGGTTCAACCATGTAGGGTGAAGCTATGGCGGTTCGCTGGGCATGTCTCAAGGCTCAGTCCCTTAATCTCTCTCGGGTGGAGATTGCTGGAGATAACAAAGCAGTGATCTATTTGTGTGTCTCAGAAGACGACCCTCCTTGGGATTGTGCTCTTATCATCGAAGACATTCGGAGGATGGCTTTTCAATGTAATTTTTCCTTTCTATGGACTCCACGTGAGGCTAATAGTGCAGCCCATTGGGCAACGAGGGCCTTTATTAATGGGGTTCTACCACCTAATTGGGTTTGTAATCTCCCTGTTGGTTTGTGTAAGGCTTTAGCCTTGATCTAGCAATACAATTTCCGTCGTTCAAAAAAAAAATATGTTGCATACTTTTTTTCTTTTTCTTTTTTTGCATGTAATTTTTAAGATTGAAATAATTTTTAAAAATTGATTATCTTATGTTGAGAAAGATATATTTTTAATTTTTAATTATTTTTTAAACAAAAACAATTACATCAAGTACAACCCATTAACAATTGGAAAAATCCTTGATAAATTCACATTCCCACCGATATATGTTATTGAGGACACAGGTGTTTCTGTTGGGGACATAAGAACATTTGTTGGTGAATGCACTAAGGGGTTTAAGAACTTTAGTTCCATAAATATCATCTATGTCTCTAAATTTGTATTTATCTGTTCATTTTTTTAAATCTATCTATTCAAAATATTTTAACCTATCTTTCTTAGTATTTTTAACATATTTGTTCAATTTTTTTAACCTATCTATCTATCTAAAATATTTTAATCTATTTTTCTTAATATTTTTAACTTATTTGTCCAAATTATTTTAAAATATCTGTCCAAATATTTTTAACCGATCTATCCAACTTATTTTAACATATATATGCTAATATTTTTATACTCTTAATCTATATGTCCAAATTATTTCAATCTATCCATCGTATCTTATCTGTCCAAATTGAATCTATAAGTGCTAGTATTTGTCTTATCTATCTATTTTTATTTTTTTTGAGGGGGGGCTTATCTGTCCAAATTATTTTAATTTATTTGTATTATAATATAATTTGGACAGATAGACACATCAATTTAAACAAATAGTACATAATATTAATTTTGAATTTGTCCCATAATTTGGACAAATAGACATGTCAATTTGAGCATATGGTACGTAATATTAATTTATCATTAATTTTGAATTTGTTTTATAATTTGCAAAGATAAAAATGCGTGAATCTATAGCCTTTTAATTTTGAACGATTAGTATGTGGTTGTTCTTATGAATCCAAACAAAAGCCGCGTGAATCTATGACCTTTTAAGGCCATAAAATGAATTTATGACCGAAACTCCTTAACATTTCTGATGGAATACTAGGTATGAACTATTGCCTCTAAAATAGATGACTAGACACATCTAAAATTACCAATACTGTGAGGAAACTGCAAAATCAGTAAAAGGAGGAATTACAATATAAGATTTTTTTTCTTTTCTTTTTTTGATAAGTAAAAAGCTTAACTTTTACTAATAATAACAAATGATCAAACAATACAACCAATTTTCATTCCAACACTACCCAACAACTAATAACAATACTACATACTTAAAAAAATTATTTTAAACTTTATTCGTGAATCAATGGAGTACATTCAACCTATCCAATTTTCATTAATTTTAAATTTATACTACACACTTACCTAGACTACAATTCAAACTAAAATTTACACTAAATTTTCAAGAAAAATGTCTCGTAGCTCAAATTTTGTGGCTCAAAAGTGACTCAAATGGCCAAAACGACGTCGTTTTGGCCATTTTTATGTTGTTCTGTACTCAAAACGACGTCGTTTTGGCCATTTGAGCCATTTTTGAGCCACAAAATTTGAGCTACGTAGCATTGTCCCATATCCTACTTCAAAAGCACCCTAGATATAAAACAAAGACCAGAGTTTCATACAAATAGAAATGAAAACAAATTGAGAAAATGCAGTATGTGGACAGATTTAGAAATGAAAATGTTTCTTAAAAATAGAAAGCAACAAACCAGATCAAAGCATCTTTTACAGCTCTTTCTAATCTCCCAAATATTTCAACTTACAAAGTTGAAGCAACTCTTCTACCACCTCATCAATCTGTTCCTCTCCTTTCATTCTTATCTTCTCACTAAATTCTCTTGCTTTAATTCTTACATCCTCCTCACTTTTCTCCACCACTACCTTCCTTATTACTTGTGCTATCTCTTCTCTGTTGAGTCTTCCATTGATGTCTCTGCTCACTTCCACAGCCACACCCAACTCCTCCACTAGTTTAGCATTCACTGGCTGCTCCAAATGCATGGGAATGGCTAAAATTGGAACCCCAAACTTTAGGCTTTCCAATACTGAATTCCATCCACAGTGACTTACCAAGCCACCAGTGCTTGAATGAGCTAGAACTCTTGCCTGTGGAGCCCAACCCTCCACAACCAATCCTCTCTCTCCTACCCTCTCAATAAACCCCTGAGGAAGTGCATCTTCAAGCTCAACTTCCTTTTCCTTAGGAAACCTAACAACCCATATGAAATTAACCTTACTAAGCTCTAACCCATGAGCTATCTCTTCAATCTCTTCCTTGGACATAAAATACTCACTCCCAAAGGAAACAAATACAGTGGAGGACTCACCCTTGTTGTCAAGCCATTGTATGATCTCAGAGTGCTCGTTTTCATCGTCGACCATGCCTTGAACAAGTGGACCAACAGGGACAACCCTTTTCTCAGCTATAACAGACAGGTAATCGATGTATTTTCCTTCAAGCTCTCTACAAGTGTTGTACAACATAAAGTTGCAAGATGGTTGATCGTTTACAGGGGCAACTTGTCTGTCTTCGGATTCTTTTGTAGCAGTCTCAATAAAATGACGAAACCGCGCTTCATGGAATCCCTGAAGCTGAATTGCCGGAAATGGGAATTCAACACTGGGGTTCTTAACCATATGATGGCTAAAAGAAATCACCATAGCTCCACAAATCATGAACTGAACTGCAGGAATATTATACGACGAAGCAATGGATTGTGCCCATGATGGGCTGAAATCATAAATAACCAAGTCTGGGCTTTGTGTTTTGAGGATGTTGGAAAAGCTTTGGCTTGCCATCTCAAAGGCTGTTTGGAGGGTGGAATTGAGATGGATTGGGAGGCCATTGGTTGTGTGGTAGTGAGGAGGGAGCTCAGGCAATGATGGAAGGTGTATTTCTACTAATTCAATGGAGTGAGAGTACTTATCTGTAATTCTTTTCTTGATGGATTTGAGATTGATTGGTGTTGAACACAGATATATGTGGAAGTTTCTCTGTATAAGTTTTTTGGCAAGCTCTAGGAAGGGAGAGATATGACCATGGGCCAACCATGGTAGCATTAGGACATTCATTTTGCTCTGTTTTGTATCCATGATCTTCTCTCTCTCTCTCTCTCTCTCTCTCTCTGTCTCTCTGTGTTTTGCTCTGTGGTTAGGCTTTTGTATAAGTGATTAATACAATAGTGTTGATGCAGTATATATGCATTTATATAACATCATGTTGATATAGGATGATGGTCGAATGAAAAATGAGGCCAATAATATAGAAAATTTATTCCCATGTGGCCCACGCGGATGAATTACTTATTGTTTTGTTACAGCATCTCTTGGACACAGTGAATAATTAATTGATAATATCAGAACCGGCCTAGGCTAAGGTCATTAAGGTCTATTTCTTAGCCCCAAAATATTGGTCTAAGATAGGGACTCAAATTTAGAAAAATATTATAGGATATTATAAATATAAATAGGTTTAAATTATTTTTGTTGTTTTAGAACTAATTTAAAGAACTTAAAAATATTTTGTTGAGTCCATACTTGTTTATAAGTGTGATTTGACTCAATTAAAATTAAAATATATACAAAATGTTAGTGGCCCAAAATAGGGCCCTTGATTTTTTTTTTTTTATCAGATTTTAATAGAATAAATAAATTTGTCCCAATTTTTTTTTACTTTTCTTGTTTCTCAATTTTAGTGGAATGAACAATTAATTCAATCTCAATCACATTCATACATAACATATTCAATAAATAACAATGCAACCACACTCATAAACAATATATTCAATAAATAACAACTAATTTAATACATATCCAATACATTTTAATTGAATAAAATTTTCTTAATTTTGATTTTTTTTTTATTTTTATTTTGTATGAATACATTTTAATATCTATTTTGATATCAATCGACGATAATAATATGAAATAATATATATATATATTATTGTGAATATAGATCTCCATTTTTATTTCGTCTTATGCCGCGGAAAAATGAAGGCCGGCCCTGAATAATATGGTACTGTTTGGTGTAGCTGTTAAAATAGATTATAGCTTATAGCTTAACAGATTATAGATTATGACTTTAATCAGAAGCTGTTAATCTGTTTGGTATTGCTGTTGGATTATAGATTTAAGTTGCTGAGTAGTGTTTGTTAAATAAGCTGTGAAGTAGCTTTTTCAATTAATTTTTATTTTTTATTATTCACTATTTATCTACATTTTTCATAAAAAGTAATAATAATATTTTATAGTCCGTTTGGGTCTTTTTCTATTTTTAAAAAAATAAAAAATAAAAAAATCTAAGAGTATAACCGTGAATTAACATGTCCACAGCAGAAGCTGATAATCAGAAGCAGGGGGTGAGCAGCTTCTCAGAATCAGTTTTTTTGACTTAAAATAAGCTGTTAGAATCAGAAGCTGTTTGAAATAAGTTTAACCAAACAGTCCAAAATAACTTTTTAAAAGCCAGAAGCCATAAGCTGGCTCAAAAAAACTGCACCAAACACCCCCTATATACAGCAATTATACTGTGTTTAGTTCCATTATGTGGAAACAGAATATTGAAAAGGCCTTCAAAACAATCAAACAAACCAAAAAAAACAAAAAACCAGCAATGTCAATGCAAGCTCCATGTTACCACTTCGGTCTAGATTGGAGTCTGGAGGGTGCTATTTGGGTTTGTGGAGTTTATTATAGGTGCTGTGTTAATGGTTTAAATTATTTATTTTACATAGTATTTTATATATATTAGCCACATAAAAAAATTATGTGAATTATAACGCGTTTAATTTTTCACGTTTGTCACCAAAAAAGTAAATGTTTCATTTTAAAAATATATTTGTCGTTCAATTTTAAAAGATAAATGAAATAAATTGAATCTATTATTGGATTGACTTGATTTTTTTTTTTATGAATAATGGCCTTGTTTGGAAAATGGGTTTAGGACTTTTTTTAGACTAAAAGTCACAACAAGACAAAATAGGTTAAAATAACTAATAAGAGAAAATGCCACATTAAACACATAATCATTTTATTTTTTTCTCATAAATATCACATTCATCTCCAAAAACATCCAACTATTTTCCCAAATACAAAAAAATTAACATATTAAAATATCTAAAAACTAAAATAGTTTACTAAAATAGTCAACTTCCCAAACGAAACCCATGTATACATGAATAACCTTACAAAATAAGTCGTTCAAATTATCAAAATAAAACCTGTGATAAATCCAGAGTCCAAAAAAAAAATTATATATTAATTTAGAAGACATTTTGTCAATGTTTGTTTTTGGAGAAATTTCGTCAATGTTTTTGGGCTAAGAATTGCTTAATTCACTTTTTATTTTATTTTTATTACCAAAAAAGAAAGGAAAAAGACGTGGCTCAAGTTTAGCCAGACCCCCTCGCAGAGACAAGGTTCCTAGTGTCGAACGAGCAAACTAGAATCGGGAGACAAAGGGTACCACACTAAAAGGTAATAGAGACTCAATTACAGATTAAAGAGTTTTTAATGCTGATCTCTATCTACTGAACCCATCCTAGGGGTTGCTTAATTCAATTCAAGATCGCTTCCAGAAGATTAATTTAGTGGTAAGCAATAATGAAGCTTAAAGTAAGGTAAGGACTCATGAGTGACTCAGGTATAATGACAATAATAATAAAATAATAAAAAATATAGTTATATAAATTTAAATATTAGACTTACTTTTTAAATTCAGTGATATATCAATAAGATGATTAGTTAATAACTAAATATTATGTGGCTCAAGCTTAGCTAAACCCCCATCGCCGGATAAGGTTCCTAATGTCGAACCAACAAACTGGAGCCAATAAACGCAAGGATACCACACTAAAAAGTGATGGAGACTCAATTACGGATTAAAGAGTTTTCAATGCTGAGCTCTATGCACTGAACCCATTCCAGGGGTTGCTTAATTCAATTCAAGATCATTTCTAGAAGATTAATTTAGTAGTCAGCAATAATGTTGGCTTTTTTGGCTTTCGAAGGTTATTATTGTAATTGCGAGCGTGCCAGCAAGGATCAATCAGTCCTTACAGGGAATTAATTGCCAACCAATTATCAGACGATTGTGTTTTAGTTCTTTCAGCCTCAATGAAGAGGACTTTTACTGGTGGCTTGATTTAGGAGAATTTAAGCAATATAACAATTAAATGAAGAACAGTTGAAGTATCTCATAAAAAATTAAAACTTACAATGACCAAACTCAGCCTCGTAGAGGTTTACAGCAATAATCTACTTGAAACTACTCCTATGAACGAAGTGCAGTGCAGGAATTTAAAGTACAGGAAATGTAAGACTAGAAATGTAAAACTGGAAAGGAAAATAAGTATAAAGACTGGTTTTTTGGATCTGAGTCTGGGGGCTTTTTCTGGGGCCTTCTCTGCTATTTATACTGCTCAAGGATGACCATCGAATTGTATTTCCAACCGTCGAATTGCTCCTCCATGATCGCTGATCATGTTGCCCCAATATTAGCTCCATTACGCCATTATTCGCAGTTAGGCTTCCCTTCTAAATTTGAATTTGAAATGCGAGTAACCGTTGAAGTCACATCACGTTGTATCTCTTTGTTGATCCACTACTACTCAGATCTCGTAATAACCAATACTAACTGCCACGTGTACAATTAGGATCGAAGACTTGAATAATCTTCCTATATTATCCTTATTTTGCCATGCGTCGAATTGTAATTGGCTTGTACAAAATATGTAGCGAACATCACCCCCCGCACTAATATACCCAATACTTGGTGATATTAGTGGATCAAGGTCTTTTTCCCACGTCTTAGAACGTGCATGGGTTTTGCATTCTCCCAGAAATGCAACTGTCATTCACTATCTGCATTAAACTCTCCTTCAATCTTTTGAACACCCTCACGACCTTAGTATTTGAACAGACTGATACATTTTATGGTCGAATCAATTTTCTTCTCCAATGATCGAGCACACGAAGAGTCATATGACGATGTAGACACGCCCTTTGGCCTCACTACAGTTTGGACTCAATTTGTGTCACGGTTCGTAATCTGAACCAAAGAGTCCAAATCCGGTAAATCGTTTTGAGAAAACAGATTTTTAGAAAGAAGTGCCAAACATGGACTGCTTTGCCAGATACAAAGTCGCCACCTAAATATTTTATTTTGGGGGAATTTAGGAAACCCTGACTCGGTGCCAAAGGCCACGTGTCCGTCATCACCAAAGTTGCCTTGGCTCGGGAATTTGGGTACGATTGGGGAAGGTCAGCTATGAGCACCCCCTCTCGCCCGATCAAAGATCGGCCTCTACTAACCGTAATATCTTGTTTTGAAAACATCATATGCTCTTATTCTGGTTATTAGCCTAGAATTACTATGTTATGCACGCAACCAACAAGTATAGACCAAATCGCCTAAATTGGAACAAAACATTTCATATTTGTTTTGAAAATGATTTGCTACTCGCAAGTAGGCTAAAATGCAGGTTTTGCCACCCTCGAGTGAGTTTTAGAAAAGATGGTTTTGCCACTATCCAGTGGGCTTTAAAACTCGCAGTTTTAATGCATTATTCCAATTTAAGTAATTCGACCTCCATCCACGAGCATTCAAGCAGTTATATTACATAAGCAACTAGCCTCATGGTAATCATGTTGTCATGTTAACATTCGCACGCATGCGGTATGCTAAAGCATAAAAGCTTACCTAGTACTCCAAGCCAAAACAGAAACTAGTTAGTAATCATATGCATGACCCTAGTTCATGTTAAGTGGCTAATGCAACACATACAAAATGTCACTAGAATAGGCTCGGCTAATCCTAAGATGGCATGTGGAATGCACAGATAGCATGTATTCAAGTTAGATTTGAAATACTATGCAGTTAGCATGATGCGCTGAGCCCGGTGCATGCAATACTGATGAATGGTGCACGCATGCATATCATAAGGTATGCTAAATGAAACATGTCCTAATACTAACCATCAAAAGCAGGTAAGTAAAAGGGAGAAAGAAGTGAGGGTTGGAAGACATGCACACACGCACCCACACTTATTACAAATTTGCCCTCGCTTGGAGGGACCGAAAAAATAATACAATTTAATTAACCTACAAGCTAATTAAATATTCACAGACCAATTAATTAATTAACAAATTAACTAATCTAATGAAAGTAATAAACAGCCTCGGGAAGAGGGCCCAATGTAATGCGCGCTCGGCTCCGCTCGGAAAGCCACTGTCATGCACAAGTTGCCTCTGCTTTAACTATTATCCTTCTCTGAAGACTGCACAAATCTCAGGATTGCCTCTCTGAATACTGTTGTAATGACCCTTACCACTGTTTACCGGTAAACTGTTGATTTCTGAAAACTGGGACTGATTACCATTGATAATTGAACTGATTGGGTTACCGAACTGACTGACTGAAATCTGAGCTGAATCGATTGAATATACATCTGTTTGAATTGCATTATATCTGTTTGACTATGTGATTATCTGTTCATGTTTATATGTTTAAACTGTAAATTGAAGGCCTTATCGGCGGCCGAATCAGAAATTGGTTGATGTTTTAGAATCATCATAATTTATGTGATTTTATGGTATAATTATTGAAAAAGTGATTTGGTATGATTAAATTAGATTAAAATAAGCTAATTACAAGAGTTAGCCTAATTACCATATTGCCATTGTGAGTGGGCCTTTGTTTAATGATATGTTGAGTCTTGTTCACACTTAGGCAAACATTTCATCAGCCACATTTTGTGAGCTCCACCAAATTTAGAGAGAGAGAGAGAGAGGAAGTAAAAGACTTGAATTCACTTGTAGATTACTTGGAAATTGAAGGATTTGAAGTATAGATTGCATAGTTGAGCTTGTTCATCTTGCATTCAAGGCTTAAGGTAGAAATTCATCTTCTTCTTTGTGCTTTTGAGTTGATTCTTGCATGCTTCATGCTAATTTGAAGAATTGAGCCTAGGATTGGTTGAAAGTGTTGCATTAGAAGCTTAAATGTTGCATGCATGGCTACATCCTTGCATTTTGAGGTTGATTACATAGAATTTGGTACATGCATGCTCATGATTATGTCTAAGGTTCATGAACTCATCTGGTTTTGGAGGAATTGGCTCATTTGAACTTGGATTCAAAGCTTGGAATTGTTTTAAACTCATACATGTCATGTTTGTATCATATTCATCAAATTTGAGTTGAAATTGAGTCTGAATTAAACACCCTTGGGCTTTGATTTACCAAATTGATCTTTGAAATATATAATGTCACGTGTTTACAAGTGTTTTTCCAGGTTCTTAGCCCAAGAGGATCGAAAATTTTGCATTTAAACTTGATTTTGAGCTTGAAGTTCAAATCTGGGATTTCCAGATTTTGGACCTACGCTCGAGCGAGGAAGTCCACGCTCGAGCGTACACTCTGTGATCCTGACTTCCGCTCGAGCGAGAAAAGTAACGCTCGAGCGTGAAATGCATGCATCCAGTACTTTGCATGAGTTCACAGTCCGCTCGAGCGAGGGAACTCACGCTCGAGCGAGGACTTGTGTCTTACACTCGAGTGAGGGTCGAGCGTCCATCGAGTGTAAATTTTGAGCATCCAGTATTTTTACTGTAGCACACAGTCCGCTCGAGCGACGGAATTCATGCTCGAGCGGAGCCCCTTTATCTGCATGTCCGCTCGAGCGTAGAAAGCCACGCTCGAGCGAGACCCCTGTTTTCTGAAAATTTTGTTAAGTGTTTAAAAGTGCACCTTTGCATCCTCTTTCAATCCTAGGCAATCCTAGGGCATGTTTAAGACATCTTAATGAGGATAAAGATGTAGAACCACACCAAGGAAAATTTAGGGATTAAGTTATTATATTTTCCAACTGTGAAACTTAGTGTGTGTTCAATCTGTTAACTGTATAGGGTTGGCATTCCGAGGAAACGCTCTAGCTTACTGTAGCCCAGAACTCTGTGAGTAACAATTGTGTAAAGATATGTTCAAAATGATTATCTTCTGAATCCTGAACTGAACTGTTTACTGAACTGACATTGTTTACTGAATAAATGTATGTCCTATATTCTGAACTGTACTGTGGCATCCTTAGCACCTACTGTTTACTGTTACTGTTACAGAGATCTCTGTCGGTTCCCTCGTTGGAACCACTACTGTTTACTGATTGATGGCCATCATTTACTGTTCGGTCTTTTAAAACCTACTGTTTACTGTTATGCTAATGGATGTACCACATATGACTGTTTACTGTACTGAACAACTGATATACTGATTTAATGAACTGTTTTCATTACTGTAAGGACATTCATTCTAAACCTCTTTACGCATTATGTTATTCACTGGGCTTTAGCTCACTGCTCATATATATATGTAGGTGAACAGGCACCGGACCAATGCTAGAAGCGTCGGGGGTAAACTCCAGTTTTGTCAAGCCAACCAATGTGCCTCACTGTGAGGTTCCGAGCCTGCCAAGCTATGGCTTAGGGGTGTTTCATTTCCCCGTCTGTCTCTGTACCGTTTTGTAATACTGTATAGACTGTACTGTACTGTTTTAATAGGGTTTTAGTCCCTGCTCTGGATGGTTGTATATAATGTACATATTGTTTTGTCACTGCCTGTGCAAATATATGAAAAGTCCTTTTGCATACAAACTGTCATAGCTCATTGGACATTGTTTATTTGCTATATTGGCTTCCTCCATGCCCCTGTACTCTGTTATACTGTCTTACTATTAAGCAGGCCTTCGGTAATCTCGGATTACTGGCCGGTTACGGTGCTAAACCCATAGGGGCGGGTTTAGGTCGCGACAGAGTGGTATCAGAGCGATACTTAACCACGAGTTATGCTGCACACACGTGTCCAAATGAGCTATAGGATGTCCTAGAAAAGCGATTAGGGCATTACATGAGCATGATAAGTGTGTGGTTATGGCATGACTTTATATGTGCTAATGTGATAAACTGTTAAGTATGCAACTGCTTATGTTTATAATTGCTATAACTGCTTATAGTGAAATGGATAATGCAAATGAATCTGAGTCCTCATCCACTAAGGCAAGAATGGAAAGAATGATGGAACTAATAACTGCAAGATTAGAGTAACAACAGAACCAACAGCCCCCACCTCCTCCTCCGACTGTACCGAATAGATTGTGAATGTACAGAATGTGAATATGAATGATGGGGACATAATTGCTCTCACCCATAAGTTCAGCAAGATGAAACCGCCATCCTTCCAGGGAGGCCTTGAACCGTTGAAGGCTGAAGCTTGGGTACTTGAGACTGAAAAGTTATTTGAGGTGTTTCCGTGCTCGGAGGCAAATAAAGTATTGTTAGCTACCTTCACCTTGCAAGAAAAGGCCAGAATGTGGTGGATTCTAGTCCGTGACACCAACACTACAGTGACTTGGACTCAGTTTAAGGAGTCTTTCTTTGAAAAGTATTTTCCCCAGTGTGTCAGGGACAGAAAAGTAACTGAATTTGAACAACTGAGACATGGCACGATGTCTGTTGCGGAATATGAGACAAAGTTCACCGAGCTTGCTAGATATGCACCACATATGGTGGACACTGACTACAAGAAGGCCAAAAAATTTGAGGGCGGCCTTAATGTGGCAATACTTGACAGAATAAGTGTTTTAAAGCTACCGACTTATGTAGGTGTTCTTGACCGAGCATTGATGGCTAAGTCGAACATCGAAGTAGTGAAACAATCTGAATCACCAGTGTCTGAATGGCGTGGTAAAAGGCAGGGTTTCAAGTTCAAGAAAGGCAAGCATAACCCATCAAATAAGAAACAGAATACGAGGTCAACAACTAGCCCTAGCCAAGGGAGTGGTTTCATTCCATCTTGTTCTGAATGTGGCAGGAAGCACAAAGGGGTTTGTTACAAAATATCTAAAGCTCCCTACAGAATGGCTCTGACTGAACTGAAGGAATTGAAGGTACAATTGCAAGAACTGTTAGACAAGAAGTTTATTAGGCCCAGTACTTCACCGTGGGGCGCACCTATTTTGTTTGTAAAGAAGAAAGACGGCTCACTGAGACTGTGTATTGATTACCGTGAATTGAACAAGGTAACTGTTAAAAATAAATACCCATTGCCACGTATTGATGATTTGTTTGATCAGTTACAGGGTGCCCAAGTGTTTTCCAAGATTGATCTCAGATCGGGGTACCATCAACTGAAAGTTAAACCAGAAGACATTGATAAAACTGCTTTTAGAACGAGGTATGGACATTATGAATTTTTAGTTATGCCTTTCGGAGTTACCAATGCACCTGCTGCATTTATGGATCTCATGAATAGAATCTTTAAACTGTACCTTGATGACTTTATTTTGGTATTCATTGATGACATATTGATTTACTCCAAAAGTATAGAAGAACATGAACATCATCTAAGACTTGCCCTGCAGACCCTAAGAGAACAGAAACTGTATGCTAAACTGTCTAAATATGAGTTTTGGCTTTATCATGTTATGTTTTTGGGGCATGTTGTTAGCAAAGATGGAATTTCAGTTGATCCGCAGAAAATTGAAGCTATAGTGAACTGGCCTAGACCAACAAATGTGACAGAAGTCCGAAGCTTTTTGGGATTGGCTGGATATTACAGAAGATTTGTCAAAGATTTCTCTAAAATTGCCTTACCATTGACTCAACTGATACAGAAAGGGATACCATTTGACTGGACTGACCAAAGGGAATCAGCGTTCCAAGAGTTGATAACTCGATTGGTGACTGCACCGGTTCTTACCTTACCTTCAGGTACGGATGGTTATACTGTATGTAGTGATGCTTCTCATAAGGGTTTGGGGTGTGTTTTAATGCAGAATGGGAGAGTTATTGCTTATGCTTCCCGACAACTGAGACCACATGAAAAGAACTACCCAACCCATGATCTGGAACTTGCTGCGGTGGTATTTGCGTTGAAAATCTGGCGTCACTATCTGTATGGGGCGACATGTGAAGTATATACCGACCACAAGAGTCTGAAGTATTTCTTCACCCAGAAAGAACTAAATATGAGACAGCGGAGATGGCTAGAACTGATTAAAGATTATGATCTACAGATTTTGTACCATCCGGGAAAAGCCAATACCGTTGCCGATACATTGAGTCGGAAATCGATTGGGAACTTAGCCTGTTTGCTTACCGGACAGAGAGAGTTACTTTGTGACCTTGAAAGATCTGAAATTGAAGTTGTTTTGAGAGAACAAAGTGGAACAATAGCTTCTATTTCTGCTCAACCGGCATTGATTGAAGAAATTAAAGAGAAACAGCAACAGGATGACTTCTTAAAGAAGATCATCGAAGAAAGGGAATCTAAACCGAGACCGGGGTTCAAATTTGAAAATAATGTACTGAAATTTCAAGAAAGACTGTGTATACCAAATGATATTGAACTGAAAAGAAGAGTTTTGCAAGAGGGCCACAACTCGAAATTTTCTATCCATCCAGGAAACACGAAGATGTATCAAGATTTGAAATTGAATTTTTGGTGGCCGGGAATGAAGAAAGAAATTGCCGACTTTGTGTCAAAATGTCTTCATTGCCAACAAGTCAAAGCGGAACATCAGCGACCCGCATGCTTACTGCAACCCTTACCCATACCAGAGTGGAAATGGGAGCATATCACGATGGATTTTATCGTTGGATTGCCTCGCTCTAGAAAAGGTATGGATTCAATTTAGGTTATTGTTGATAGACTGACTAAATCTGCCTGTTAAGACAATTTATAATGTGGACAAATTGGCTATACTCTATATTGATGAAATTGTTAGTCTGCATGGAGTGCCTGTGTCCATTGTTTCTGACAGGGATTCGAAGTTTATGTCGAGATTTTGGCAAAGCTTACAGACTGCATTGGGTACTGAACTGAGGCTGAGTAGTGCCTATCATCCTCAGACAGATGGTCAGTCAGAAAGGACCATTCAAACTTTGGAGGATTTGCTGAGAATGTGTGTCCTCGATTTTCAGGGAAACTGGGAAAGCCATTTGCCATTGGCTGAATTCGCCTACAACAACAGCTATCATTCAAGTATTGGTATGGCACCTTTCGAGGCATTGTATGGCAGAAAATGTAGATCTCCGATTTGCTGGGCAGAAGTTGGAGATAGGCCTTTGCTTGGGCCCGAGATTGTATATGAAACGATTGAGAAGGTGAAACTGATACAACAGAGACTGAAAGCTGCACAAAGCAGACAGAAAAGTTATGCAGATGTCAGAAGACGGGACAGAGAGTATGAAGTGAGAGATCACGTTTTTGTGAAAGTGACACCAATGAAAGGCCAGACTCGTTTTGGAGTCAAGGGCAAGTTAATGCCAAGATATGTCAGGCTGTATGAGATTATTGAGAAAATCAATCTGGTGGCGTATCAAGTTGCGCTTCCTCCTGAAATGGAGCATATGCATAACGTCTTCCACATTTCGATGTTGAGAGATTATCTCTGGGATCCTTTCCATGTGATTGAGCCTACTCGGGTAGTGTTGAGTGATGACTACACTTACGAGGAACAGCCTATACAGATTGCAAACAGACGGATCAAGAAACTGAGAAACAAAGAGATCCCGTTAGTGAAAGTTGACTGGCAAAACCATGGTGCCGTGTATGCCACTTGGGAAAGGGAAGATGACATGGTCAAGAGATATCCGGAACTGTTTCCACTAAACCCTATTTTCTTTCAGAATGAAGGTAACTCGAGTTTAGAAGACTAAACTCTTTTTAAGGAGGGGAGACTGTAATGACCCTCACCACTGTTTACCGGTAAACTGTTGATTTCTGAAAACTGGGACTGATGATCATTGATAATTGAACTGATTGGGTTACCAAACTGACTGACTAAAATCTGAGCTGAATCGATTGAATATACATCTGTTTGAATTGCATTCTATCTGCTTGACTGTGTGATTATCTGTTCATGTTTATATGTTTAAACTGTAAATTGAAGGCCTTATCGGCGGCCGAATCAGAAATTGGTTAATGTTTTAGGATCATCATAATTTATGTGATTTTATGGTATAATTATTGAAAAAGTGATTTGGCATGATTAAATTAGATTAAAATAAGCCAATTATAAGAGTTAGCCTAATTACCATATTGCCACTGTGAGTGGGCCTTTGTTTAATGATATGTTGAGTCTTGTTCACACTTAGGCAAACATTTCATCAGCCACATTTTGTGAGCTCCACCGAATTTAGAGAGAGAGAGGAAGTAAGAGACTTGAATTCACTTGTAGATTGCTTGGAAATTGAAGGATTTGAAGTATAGATTGCATAGTTGAGCTTGTTCATCTTGCATTCAAGGCTTAAGGTAGAAATTCATCTTCTTCTTTGTGCTTTTGAGTTGATTCTTGCATGCTTCATGCTAATTTGAAGAATTGAGCCTAGGATTGGTTGAAAGTGTTGCATTAGAAGCTTAAATGTTGCATGCATGGCTACATCCTTGCATTTTGAGGTTGATTACATAGAATTTGGTACATGCATGCTCATGATTATGTCTAAGGTTCATGAACTCATCTGGTTTTGGAGGAATTAGCTCATTTGAACTTGGATTCAAAGCTTGGAATTGTTTTAAACTCATGCATGTCATGTTTGTATCATATTCATCAAATTTGGGTTGAAATTGAGTTTGAATTAAACACTCTTGGGCTTTGATTTACCAAATTGATCTTTGAAATATATAATGTCACGTGTTTACAAGTGTTTTTCCAGATTCTTAGCCCAAGAGGATCGAAAATTTTGAATTTAAACTTGATTTTGAGCTTGAAGTTCAAATTTGGGATTTCCAGATTTTGGACCTACGCTCGAGCGAGGAAGTCCACGCTCGAGCGTACACTCTGTGATCTTGACTTCCACTCGAGCGAGAAAAGTGACGCTCGAGCGTGAAATGCATGCATCCAGTACTTTGCATGAGTTCACAGTCCGCTCGAGCGAGGAAATCCACGCTCGAGCGAGGATTTGTGTCTTACGCTCGAGCGAGGGTCGAGCGTCCATCGAGCGTAAATTTTGAGCATCCAGTATTTTTACTGTAGCACACAGTCTGCTCGAGCGACAGAATTCACGCTCGAGTGGAGCCCCTTTATCTGCATGTCCGCTCGAGCGTAGAAAGCCACGCTCGAGCGAGACCCCTGTTTTTTGAAAATTTTGTTAAGTGTTTAAAAGTGCACCTTTGCATCCTCTTTCCATCCTGGGTATTCCTAGGGCATATTTAAGACATCTTAATGAGGATAAAGATGTAGAACCACACCAAGGCAAATTTAGGGATTAAGTTATTATTTTTCCCAACTGTGAAACTTAGTGTGTTCAATCTGTTAACTGTATAGGGTTGGCATTCCGAGGAGACGCTCTAGCTTACTGTAGCCAAGAACTCTGTGAGTAACAATTGTGTAAAGATATGTTCAAAATGATTATCTTCTGAATACTGAACCGAACTGTTTACTGAACTGACATTGTTTACTGAATAAATGTATGTCCTATATTCTGAACTGTACTGTGGCATCCTTAGCATCTACTGTTTACTGTTACTGTTACAGAGATCTCTGTGGTTCCCTCGTTAGAACCACTACTGTTTACTGATTGATGGCCATCATTTACTGTTCGGTCTTTTAAAACCTACTGTTTACTGTTATGCTAATGGATGTACCACATATGACTGTTTATTGTACTGAACAACTGATATACTGATTTAATGAACTGTTTTCATTACTGTAAGGACATTCATTCTAAACCTCTTTATGCATTATGTTATTCACTAGGCTTTAGCTCACTGCTCATATATATATATGTAGGTAAACAGGCACCGGACCAATGCTAGAAGCGTCAGGGGTAAACTCCAGTTTTGTCAAGCCAACCAATGTGCCTCACTGTGAGGTTCCGAGCCTGCCAAGCTATGGCTTAGGGGTGTTTCATTTCCCCGTCTGTCTCTGTACCGTTTTGTAATACTGTATAGACTATACTGTACTGTTTTAATAGGGTTTTAGTCCCTGCTCTGGATGGTTGTATATAATGTACATATTGTTTTGTCACTGCCTGTGCAAATATATGAAAAGTCCTTTTGCATACAGACTGTCACAGCTCATTGGACAATGTTTATTTACTGTATTGGCTTCCGCCATGCCCCTGTACTCTGTTATACTGTCTTAATGTTAAGC
This sequence comes from Camellia granthamiana, assembly GCA_036172215.1. Taxonomy (NCBI): domain Eukaryota; kingdom Viridiplantae; phylum Streptophyta; class Magnoliopsida; order Ericales; family Theaceae; genus Camellia; species Camellia granthamiana. The sequence goes on along the minus strand of CM069903.1, from coordinate 169,756,641 downwards.
AGGCCTTCGGTAATCTCGGATTACTGGCCGGTTACGGTGCTAAACCCATAGGGACGGGTTTGGGTCGTGATAGCTGTGGAATACCACTGGCTGAAGGAATTGGTCACCGGCCATGGAGAATGGTCACCGGCCACAAATTAATCCATCGGCCACTCATGGATGTCCGGTCGGCAATGAAGATGGCCGACCGGCCAAATATTCCTGCATAATCTGTTTTTGATAGCAGCAGAGGGAAAAACATAGCATGGCAATGCATTTCAAGTAATGTATGCACCAATCACACCCCTTATCACATTCATGACTCAAAGGGATATGGTTCTCGATTTTCGGACCACCAATCGCGCATTTTCATGCATGATGGCCCGAGAAACCAAGTATGCATTTTGATATGGAATACAATGCACATAATCAAACAAAGGGGGCTCAACCTCTATCATACTTAACTCAAGAGGTGAAGCATGCATGCCAATGCAATGCATCCTAAGTATGGAGGCTAGTATGCAACATGGCAATGCAATGTGGAATGTAGGTATATAATGATCATGCAAGGCATGAAGCAATGCAACCAAAAAGTATGCAAGACACAATGTGAATGTTCAAACATGCAGGCAAGTATGTGACTTCATTCAATCATGCAATAACACCCTAGTACAACACGCAAGGTGAGCATGCAACAACATGCAAAGGGGTGGACTTAAACTAATTTAGGCAGCCCTCAAACATGCCTAAAACAGTGGCCAAAAGCTATGGGAATGAGGGCCAACACACACACACACATGTATATGTTGATGGGCCAACACTTAAGCATCAAACAAGCAACCTTTAAGCAAACTTAAAAGAGCCTAAACAAGGACAATTAGCATGCAATGTAAACTCTGAAAATCATGTTAATGATGGTGCCAAACCATTTTAAACAAGACAAACATGGCATGCAATTGGTCCAAGTACTTAAGGCAAGTCAAGGAGACTTAAACCATGGCTAAGTCAACCAAGCCTCACAAGGCCAAGAGGACTTAAAACAGGTTCAAGGCAGGCCTAGACAATGCTAAAGGAACACCTAGATGGCATCTAAGTGGCTTAAACATGCAAGCATACAAAGAAGCACATTCATGGAGCATAAGGCAACAACCTTTTAAAGCAACAAAGGAGCATCAAATGCAAGTATGCAAGCATGTTATAAGGACTGAAACAGCATGGTAAGTGGTTCCAAACCACTGAAATAATGCAAGTAATGCATGCTACACACTCACACACCTAAGGCTAACAAGCCAAAATGCAAGGTGGCTATGCTAAGCATGCTATGGTCGACCAAAACAACCAAAAACACAACTTAAGCATGCTAAAACAAACACAAAAGCTTCACAAAGCTTGGCCAAAATCATGCTAGAACAAGGATCAAAACCTAAAGCATGTTAAGACCTAAACATGGCATTACAAGGCATGTATGCTAAGCAAGCATGATGTACCTAAACCAACTGAAAACAGAGCTATATTATAACATAATAAGCACAAATAACAGCTAGGGCATGGCCAACATGAACCTAAATTAGATGCTCCCTCAAGAGGCAAAAATGGCCCTTTTCAAGGACAATAAGGCGAATGGGTGGCCCTCTCCCTCTTGGGACCTTAAGGCACCATCTTCACCACTGAAATCTCTCAAGATTTCAGTGGTGAGAAAGCCCAAACACAATGGTCCCGGAGCTCACCAAAATAGCACAAAAACAAAGGCCAAACAAGCCTTAAGAGGGGTCAAACAACCTCAAAGCTCAAAACACTCTAAACAACTATTTAGAGGACTCAAAAACAAAACTTTTATATGTTATATGCAAAGCCTAAAAACAGTTGCAAGATAGGTAGAAAAGCTATGCGAAAATGGGGTATTTAAAGGTAAAGTCCTTACCCTTGAAGACCTCTTTCAAGAACAGCACTCCAGCTGCTTCTTTGGCTCCAAACCAGTCTAAAAACTTCAAAAACAGCCTCTTAGCACCTCAGTAGCTAAAGGAAGGTGTGATGGTGGGTGTTTGTGTGCAATACTAAGGCTAAACACACACAAATACAAGAGAGAGAGATATAGATATAGGATAGATACACAACTCAAACTCTAAAACCAGAGCTCTCTATCAAAATCTTGTCCTTTTTTGTGTAACCCTAATGGAGGAAGAAGAGGCTCCCTCTTATAGAAGGCTCAATCTTGTAAGCTTACAGGACAAGCTAGCCAAGAAGGAGATCCCTCCATACACGTGTATGGAGGGAAGCAAAGTGTATGCCAACTATCATAAAATATCTGCAAAAGCAGATGCACAGTAGTCGGTCGGCTAAAAATGCAATTTAACCAAAAAATATGGCCGGTCGACCATCTATAGTGCCGGCCGGCCAAACATTTGGCCGGTGGCAACAAAACACAGTCGGTGGCCTCAAGCCATGGCCGGTGGAGTACGGGGATGGCCCACAAGCCATTCCCTGCCCCTCCAAGGCAAAACACAAGTGTTTGGTGCAAAATCAGACACAAAACAAGTCAAGTCGAGAGGTCCTGAGGCAAGGCGCGTAGCCGAGACCTCCGGGAACTCAAAACGAACACAAACATGGATGCTCACCGAGTGTTCAAATAGTGACGTCCAAGTCTTGAGGACGGTCAAAAATGGAGTGTCTACAGTTGCCCCTCTTTGACAGAACTCGAAAGGCATAACAATGACGGGAGAGAATGTCAAAGCCCAGAGACGACCCATTTTTGACATGGCCAAAGACTTAGACAAAGCATGCAAGACAAACAAGATATGTGCCCGAAGACAGGGGCAAAATGCAATGGAAAATGCAAGAAGCCGAGCATAACTTATGATCATGCAAAGAAAGCTGTAACGAAGCATAACACGCGATAGTTTTAAGCTACCAAACACAAATTCAACTACATTACAATGCAGAAAGGATGTAAAAGAATTATGTAATTCTCGCTACGTTTCACGTAGAGAATACAACACTTGTACGGTTCGTCTGGTTGCACCAGCCTCAAATGAACCGTACATACAATATCGTGCCTGCAAAAGAAAGCAACTTAACAAGTACGATATCGTTAGCAACATGCATAACATGCAAAATGAATGCAAAATGATATGCAATATATACAAAACTATGTATAATAAAGCAAAAGAAAATGCAATGCAATCGAATCATGATCCAATCATGAGCGGTTCAAAACCACACAAATGTCAAATAGATTGATGGAGGTAACAAGTCCCTCTACCATAGAAAAAGTGCCGCAACCCTCAAAACGCGTACACATGCAGAACTATGAGTAATGTAGACGAACACAAGAACAAGTAATTGGGTGGAATGACATAAGTGGGGAAACGACCCGCTGAAGAAAGAACAATGATCCAAATGCTGGATGCAAAAACTACACTACAATGTAATATAGACAATACACATACAAACCGCGTCTAACACAGATACGGTGCTGTCACCCTCAAACCAACATACCAGCGTGGAATAGGTGCGTACACATAATATCATAACTATGCTTCGACGTGAAAGATATGGGCACATACCAAACCAAGCTCAACATAGAAAGGCGCAAGCCATAAATGGAGGTGATGCAGTGAATGCATGCAAGCTACAATGCAATATTTACAATATGCAATGGATGGAATAGGATACAATGGATAAGGCCTGCGACCAAACCGTGTCTTGCCTAAGAAAGGCATGTACACATACAAACTAACGTTTAACACAGAAACGGTGCCACAACCCTCAAACCAACATACCAGCGTGGAATAGGCGCGTACACAAAAGTCTCAGATCTGTGTTTCAACTGAAGAGTACGGACACATACCAGACCAAGCTCAACCTGGAAAGGCGTAAGCCATAGGCGGAGGTGATGCAATGGATGCATGCAAGCTATAATGCAATATTTACAAATATGCACTAGATGGAATATTTATAGTGGATGCATGACATATGCAGTTTATACAATGGAATGCGTGACATATGCAATACTAAAACGATGCATGACATATGCGCTATCTACAATGAAATGCATGACATATGCAATACTAAAATGATGCATGACATATGCACTATCTACAATGAAATGCATGACATATGCACTATTAAAGGGAAGATGCATGACATATGCGCTATATACAATGAAATGCATGACATATGCAATACTAAAATGATGCATGACATATGCGTTATATACAATGTAATGCATGACATATGCACTATTAAAGGGAAGATGCATGATAATGCATTTTCGGTGTTTTTGTTTTTAAAATGCAAATGATGCATGTTGTTTTTGTTGTTTTCTTTCTTTCTTCTTTTTTGAAATACAAATGCATGATGATGCATGATTGTTGTTTTGTTTTTTTTGTTTTGATTTTGGAAAGTGCAAATGATGCATGTTGATGCAAATGCGTGACAACGCACGTCTTTTGATATGCATGACAATGCATACTATCTCGAATGTGCGATCGCGCATGTCGTTCAAAATGCTTGTAAACTCGAATGCGCGACAACACACATTTGCTTGAAATGCATGATAATGCATGTGAACTTGAATACGCGACAACGCGTGTCGCTTGAGATGCATGACAATGCAACTTACCAAAAGTCGTTCGGGCACGACAATCACCGAAGGACTTGCACCTTTAGAGGATTTAAGGTCTCCTAGACCGACGTAGGTGCATAATAATGCAAGTATGGCATGCGCATGAAAATACGAGATGTATGCGTAACGATGCAAGTGAAGTGACGTATAACCAACGCGCGTTTCACGACAAAACGTTGTAATGTATGCATGCGGGGCCACTTTTGAATCTCTTTAGGAGACAAAAGGATACAAAAAGGATACACCACGCACGTACTCGAGTGCTTCGCACAGAAAACACGGTCCGAGGTCAAAACGGAGTCCGGTTGAGCTTCGGAAATGCACTGTCTTACACTATCTTGAGCAATGAAGGCCCCAAACTACACATCTAACCCAAAAAAGGTTGTAGGAGGCTCACCGGCCATAAGGGGAGGTCACCGGCTGTCCACCGGCCATCAAAACACCTCACCGGCCAAATATTTGGCCGACCGGCCAAAAATGTAGCCGACCGACCAAATCTTGCTGAATCGGGGCAATTTTGTCCTTTCGCCTTGGATCTTTTAAAATAGGTTTCAAACCCTATTCTTTTCATTTCCCTTGGCCGAAATTTCATCCTCTCTCTCTCTAGAGTGTTTTCTTCCCTTCAATCCTCCATTTTCTTGCGTTTCGCGCCCGTTTCATTGTTTGATTCGCGAAGTTCTTCGCGTTTCGAACACTTTGAACCGAATATTTCTTCGTTTCGGTGCCTCCTTTTCGATTTCCGCCTCTTGGGGTTTGTTCCCCTCGAGTTTCTCTTGATCGTTGTGTCTTTTCCGCACCCCGGCTTTTTTGGCCATTTTCCGCCCTCTCGGGGTTGACTTTTTAGTTGACCTTTCGCATTCTCATCCGGTTTCCACTTTTCCGGTCATTTTCACATCATTTTTGACATGGCAGATGATATTCCACAGGGCGGGACTCCCCCGGATCACGAGATGGATCCCGGGGCCGAGCTCCTCCCCTTGAGCGTTTGCCCGTTCGACCCGGCGACCTACCGGCCGGCGATCCATGTACTACCTCCCGACAGACTCTGTCAGTTCAGGAGCTTCGATAGAATGGCGGCTCCAGAGCTTCTTCTGTGCGAGCCAGCGTCCCATTTGTCTTTTGGCGCTTTTGAGGTACAATCTTTCTTCTTTATTATTTTTCGCAATGTAGAACATTTTAACTGCCATAGTTGATTCTGCTCTTTAACTACTTAGCTCGGATACACCGATACGCTGTATATTGTAGTTGACTGCGAACACACTTGCACTTGATATCTGTTTGAACTGAAAACGTGTACACACATACTGTATTTGCTCTGAACCATTCAAACACGCTGACACATCACATGTCGTAGTTCACTGTAAGCACACCGGCACCCAGTATCTGTTTGAACTGAAAACGTGCACACACGCTGTATTCGTACTGAACCACCCAAACTCGCTGACACATCACATGTTGTAGTTCACTGTAAGCACACCGGCACCCGGTATCTGTTTGAACTGAAAACTTGCACACACGCTGTATTCGTATCAATTGACGGTTCTTCAAAACTGTACACTTCACATTGCTTCGCAACTGTTTTGTTTTTTAATACAGGGAGATTCCCATGCCGTCCGGGGGTATGGGAACATTGCTGCTCGAGATTGGTACACGGAGCTACCTGATGCGGTTCGCCACATCGTGGATCAGGCCGGCTTCGGCGCATTCTGCAGGGGACTCTCGCGCCTCACTACGAGCAGGCCTTTTCTTGCCGCTCTAGCGGAGAGGTGGTGGGACACCACTGACTCCTTCCACTTCTCTACTACAGGAGACATGACGATGACTCCCTATGATTTCTCGATGCTCACTGGCATCGGGGTAGGGGGTGATCCGATCCCCTTTGACACTGACAAGGACGAGTGGGAGGCCGCTTAGATCTACTTGCTTGGCGAGGCGCCGCCTCTCGCGCATCCTGGCTTCGTCAGGTACTCGTGGTTCGAGGTCCAGTTCAGGGTTCAGCCAACCTTAGTTGAGGAGGCTCCGATGACCCAGGAGGCAGTGGAGCGATATGCGCGCAGCTTCCTCATGTTTCTGCTGGGGACGACCATTTTCACCGACCGGGCGAACACCGTGCCCCTCTACTTGCTGAGCGCTCTTGTGGATGTCACACAGATCTTGCGCTACGACTGGGGTGGCGCTGCCTTGGCCACTTTATACAGATACATGAGCTCAGCCTCCCATTGTAGCGGACAGTTGCTCGGAGGCTACTGGCGGGCTTGGGAGGTACATTTTCTTCTTCTGTTTTACATTTCTGCTTTACATTTTTCTGTACTCTGTACACCGCACACACTGCGGTCTGCTTCACTTTGATTGTATATTGCACACACGGCGCACACATACTTTGCTTTACACTGACTGTACACTGCACAATACACTGTTCTGTAATTTCTGCTTTTGTTCTGTATTCTGCTTTATCTGATAAGCATACTGGTGTTTACTCTGCAGTTGTGGGTCTATGCCTACTTCCCGAGACTTGCGCCCGTGCCAGACGTGGAGACCCCTCTCGTCGTTCTGTTCTCTCGCCGCTTTGACGGGAGGTGCGTACGGAGACCCCGCGAGTCATTTATCTTCTTCCACCGCTATTTTGACACCAGCACCCCCGCAGAGGTATGTTTAACTTGCAGTTCATTTAAGCTTTATTTTGCATTTATATTTTCAAATGACAGTAGATAACAAACTATATTTCATTTTCAGATCACCTGGCAGCCCTGGGCTCCTTTGCCAGCGATGATGCAGGCGCGGTTTGTCGGTACTAAGGAGACCACTCGCTTCAGGATCTTGCTAGAGGGCCCGGTCTATCGGGCTTGGTACCTGGGTGAGCGTTTCCTACACCAGACCCTAGGTTTACTGAAGCAGATAGTCCCGGTTCACCCTCCTGAGCAAATGAGGGAGACATAGAGGTTTACTCCCGAACAGATGACTGACTATACGATCGGCTGGGAGGCAGATGGTTTCAAGGGGGAGAGCGACTACGCAGAGTATGTCCGGGCCTATATCATGCGGCCTCTGAGCGGTGGCCGTCGAGTTGAGCGAGAGGGGCCTACGGTGCCAGCAGCTAGGGCAGGAGCAGGGGCAAGGACTTCGAGGACAGCTCAAGCCCGTGGCAGGAGTGGAGCTCAGAGGGGGCGGGGGGCGGGGGGCTAGTTGGCCAGCACTGCCCACTTTGATGACATGCTGAGGGCCGGGTGGGGCGACTTACCAGATTCCCATTACTCCCCCTTCGGCTAATCATGAGTTAGTCGGGTTCTACAACTTACCTCCGATATGTACTACTTTATCTTGCATCTGGCATCTGGCATTGTCATTTCATTTCAATTTATTGAGATTCTGCAGAATACTGATGCATCTAATACTTTTGCAGGCTTCCTCCGAGTACACCCGCCAGTCCCTGGAGCTGACCGCCTCTGTGATGGGGATGTTCCAGCGGAGCCTTGATCTTCTAGCCATCTACGGTATTCCGGTATGTTTTTCTGGCCACGGTCTCGAACCATACATAAACTGCTTGACATACTCTGATGCGCAGTACAACACCTAATGCACTGCCCTCGCGGCATCTGACGCACTGTACTCATACACTGCATTCTGCACTGATAAACTGCTCACAGTATTCATGCACTGTACTCATACACTACATTCTATACTGATACACTGTTCACAGTATACTAATGTATTTGTTTTTTGTACTTTTCAGCATCCCTTCCAGATTCCTACTGTGGGAGGTGCTCTTGTCGGACCTTCCGTTTCCACCCGAGATGGGAGAGTATACCCCCGCACCAAAGCGGGGCGCACCCATGTAGGGAGTAGCTCACGGGTTCCAGTCCCTGATGATGATGATGAGGGGTCCAAGGCTGAGGCTGAGGCGGAGGGAGAGTCGTCCGAGGAGGAGACTGGAGATGGCTTGGGCTCAGACTCAGATGACGACGCCGATGACAATACTCTTGGACCCTCGTCCAGGAAGAGGATGAGGACGGACCCCTAGACCTGAGGCCTTTGACATTGATCCAGATTTTTGCTGTTTTTCTTCATTTTGGTACTTTTCTTTGTTGGTAGCTAGAGTACCTTGTACTGCCGCGGGCAGGTTTTTGTTTCCAAAACTATGTACTTGAAAAAGATAATGAAATGAAACAAACTTTTTGTTTGAAAAAGTGTTACATTTGTACATTGAATCGCATCACATCATATTATAAGTCAATGTAAATGAAATTGATCTTTTGTCTGAAAATCGAACACTTACATTGTAATAATCAGATAACGAATTAGCCAACAGCAAAACAACTCAAGCAACCCACTGTTCCATGCTGAACACACAGCCCATACTCTGCTGAGGATTAATCTGCATACAGCCCATAACATAGCATTTGGTTCATTCTGCACACGGCAAACCCTGGACAAACAGTCTAATCTGACAAGACAGAATACGAAGGTGGAACCGGCTGAAGTTGAAGCACACTCAGATGCCCCAAATGTTCCCTTTTCTTCTTTTTCTTCGCATAAATGTGGAGAATGGCACAACACTCTGAGCACAAATAATTGACTTTTGAAATTGAAAAAGGGTTTCAACCGGGGTATCGAGCCTATAACTGAACACAGCGAAAAAAACTCAAACAAAAGGTACACGACCTACTCACAACGAGATACGCTCGGAAAAGATTCAAAACAAAAGTCGAGGTAAACAAAACAAAAGACACGACACACGAACGTGTTTACAAAAACGAGAGACCTCAGATCTCGAGGAACCAGCTCCTCCGGGTATGATTCCCACCCTTTCTTATTTGTGATTCTCACATCACTCGGCCCTCAGGCTCGGTTTTTTTTTTTCTCTCAAAACCCTTTTGCTCACTTTTCTCTCGACTTACACCTCTCTATTCTTTATTCTCTCATTTTTCGTTCCTTCCCAGGGTGATTGATAGATGAATAGGAAGTCGTGGGTTCACGCCCAACATTATTAGCTCGCGGCTATTTCTTTTGGCGACGTCTAGTCAATGTTCCGGATGGGGAATGGAGTATCTTGACCCATTTCGATTCGTGCTTCGCACTTGGCTTGATACCTCGTTGCTTGGAGGGTGAGAGAGCTTTCGGCCCTTTATTGACGGCTTCAGTGGTGCCCCTTCTGGCAAGTATGCTGGCGACAGGGAAAAGACAGGGAGCCTGACTCAACTATGCCCCTTGTTCATCATTTTGGCCATTTTTGTTTTGGTTTTCTACTAAAACAATTTTGACCAATATGAGAGTTAGATTAACATACTTGTTCGATTTTTGATTTGAAAATCATGCGAGTTAGGCTATGAGCACTGAAAATTTTCCTTTTTTGGGTCCAAGGAAATGGTCCAGTTTTGGAAAAGATGGAATAATTTTCGAGAGATCAGTCAACCTCAGTAAAAATTTTCAAAAACTATTTTTTTGGCAAATGGCCACCGCTCGACGAGTGTAAAACTTACTCTTGAGATGTGCAACCTCGAATCGGAGGCAATGGAAAATTGTCCCTTGCTTGAAAGAGCTACACGGCAACAGAAAGTTGCCCCTGGTTTGAATGGCGACTCATGGCAACGGAAAGTTGCCCCTTGTCTGGATGATGCCGCAGCATTTTGTAAACAGTCGTCATTAGTGATGATCACGACCGAACTCTCGGACATGGAGAAGACGAAGATGGTCAGAACCAATATATGGCCACAGTCACTTTGAAAGCGTTGGCGGCTGGACTTCATGATGAAGTTGCCTACGTATCCCAAACATGGGAATCAAGCCTTACGTAGTTCCGGTGTCACAACCGCACTATCGGATTCAGAGAAGGCAAGGATGATCAAAACCATTACATGGACTGAGTCGCTATGAAAGCGTTGGGGGCTGGACTTCGGAATGAAGTTGCCTACGTATCCCAAACATGGGAATCAAGCCTTACGTAGTTCCGGTTAAGGTACACTCGCGTATTTTAACCTTCACTTTTTAGGCTCTAACTTTTGCCAAGGCACCCGATGCGGGTTTTCGACCTTGCGAGCTTTGTTTTTCTTTTCTTTTCTCTTTTTTGCTTCTCTTTTTTTTTTTATGTTTTATATATATATATATTCTGCATTTTTTATTTTCTTCTCTTTTTTTATGCTTTCCTTTCTTATTTTTCCTTGCTCTAACTTTTGCCTAGGTCGCCCTTCCGGGTTTTCGACCCAGCGAGCCTCTCAAAGGGTAAAAAGTGTAACAAGTCCATGCCAAATGGTTTTGAGATTGAAGCCCTTCGTATCCAGGAGAGTGGATGTTGTGTTGATTTGCAGAAAGACCCATCTTCAGCTCTTTCAAGCATATCGGACATTTTTACCCCTAGTTCGAGGAGTGCTTCTGTTCTAGCTTTGCAAGCTTCTGTTGACGACGTCTGATCTCTTGATCAAACTTTGATGCCTCTTGTTCGAGGGCTACTCCATACCTAGCCACACAGGCCTCTCTTGATGGTTGATCGTTGAACATTCTGAATGGATTCAAGGTTCGGAAACAAACAGATTGAATCTTGAGGCTGAGAGCGATCCTAGGCTGCACAATCTCAAGAGCGATTCCACACAAGTCTTCACAGGACTGTGCAAAATATTTTGTTTTTGAAAGTTTTTATGAAAGCGACAAATCGCTCGTGCTGAAGATAGTGTGGAACCAATCTGGGTCAAGCCAGGGTCCTTCTCAGTACTTACACTAACAAGCATGATTTTATTCATTAAAGGCTTAGCATGCCTCACTTTCTCTCAAATTGATCAAAGTTTTGCAAAACCTGAGGAATCTCTTCCTCTTCGTTTTTACCGCAGTGTTCAAAAAGTTTTAAAAAACTAAAGGTCATTACAACGATTTTAGAGCACAGAAGAGTAAACGAGATGCCCCGCTATTTCATTCTAATCCTCTGGCACAACGAGCTCACAAAAGAAAGCATGAAAGCATGATAGCAGCAGCTGTTCCATTCAAATTTCCTAGTTGCCATTGGCTCCACAGCAGAGACAGACCCAAAAGAAAGTAAAAGGGTAATTACAAAACAAAACGGTGTTCGAGGCAACAACCCCAGAACCACCCGACATTCTATACAAGGGGACTGACTCGCTACAACAAGACAGACCCTTAAGCAAAAAGAATTGACTCAAAACGATGAGACAAACTCAAAATAAAGCGAAAGACTGACTCGACACCCAAGCCAATATTTACAAAACTAGCATTTGCGGATGCTCAAAAATGCGTGCATACGCCACATCACAAATACCGGGCGCCGCCCACAGGTGGTCTAACCTCGATCACATACTCGCAGTATCCTCAAAATCCAATAGCTGGGTAGTAACAGACTTGGCTGAGGTGGAAGGGATGATAACCTCATTGTCAATCAAATCTTGCACCTCATGACGAAGGCGGAAACAATTATCCGTAGCATGACCCGTTTGCTGGTGGTACGCGCAGTACAAAGTAGCATCATGTGTGAGAGGGAGATTTTTTGGGAGAGGCCGAGGCTCCAAGGGTTTAAGATGCCCTCTTTCGGCCAAGATCTAGAGTGCCTTAAACAAAGGCATGTAGAGAGTGTGAAAGACCCTACGTCCTCGAGGCAGGTACTTTAAAGTCTGAATATTCTTGCTAGATGCACTAGCGAAAGGGTCGGCAGACACTGCCTTGACCTTCTGATCTTTCCCAGGTGCAGGGTTGGGAGTGGAAGGAACTGTTCTGGCATGACGGGGCCTATCCCGGTTTTCTGACTGGCTCGAACTGCCTTCGGTTGGAGTGGGGAAAACATCATCTACAACCTTGGTCACAACTGAGGATACTTGTTGCTTACTCATCCCCCCGGCTTTCAAAGCCTCGACTACCCACAGCAGTTGTTCAATGGGATCGGCATCTGCCTTCATCATGTTTTTACCTCTGGCCTCGGCCTGATCGAGGGCTTGGGTTGATGTTGACACGTCATTGCTATAACTTGAGACAACCTCAGGTTGGCTAAGCTCGATCACAATCCGTCCCAATAGCGGGGGCTCTTGTGGTACAAAATTCCCAGTATATGGTGCGGCTGGTAGCGAAGTCGACATCCCGTAAGCAAGATCCGCCACGGACCTCTAGAGGTCACCAATCATCCCTATTAATTCGAACGTAGTAGGCTCACGAGTCTGATATAACTGGGGGGTCCAGACCGGGTGCGCAACAGGCGACCTGGGTAGATGCGGTACATCAACATTGGTCTCACTTTGCAGAGTGATTCCTTGATCTAATGCAGCTGTCACAACCACAATCTCTTCCGAATTCTGCATCATGATAAGTTTGCTATACTGAACGGTGACTGATGGATCAGACGTCTGTCTTGCCTCAACAAAGGGGGAACACTGGCTATTCTGTATCAGCTCTCTGAACTGAAAAGAAAAACAAGCAACATTTCAGCCCAAACGGATCAAACACGGGTGTAGCCGAACAACTGTACTCTACTACTGATCACTGTTCTCCAGAATCACTGCCCCAAAACACTGAATTGGATATCCACAAATATAACTGATTCTCATAAACTGATACCGGTGCCCTCAGGCCTGATACTCAAACTTGCAAACTGATATGCGCGTTTCTGTAGAGATACACTCTAAAAGCACATAGCAAGCAAATGAGAGCCAAAACACCTCTATGTTGGGGTAGGGTTTCCCGGTCCTATTTTGTCAGGAGCTAGGGTTTCACTACGCACGCAGCGGTTTCACACAACCTATATCGGGTAAGCAACCTGTCCTAGCTTGGAATGGTCACTATGGATTCCGAATATGCACTAGGTCGAATGGCCGAAAGGGTGCCCCAGTAAAACCGGGGTTTGTGTTCCCATACTAGCAGAGCCCGCAACCGGTCAGCCTTATGGTCATGCATTGACAAGACAAGCCTCCGGCAAAGCGCTCAGGAATAGCAAATGGCCAACACGGTGTCCTAGGCGCACCAATGCACATGCAATGCAAAGAAACACATAAGTGTAGTCAAAAAAAGGATATCACGAGTTCGAGTCAAGCTCTCTAAACTCCCCAGTAGAGTCGCCAGAAACTGTAGACGCGCCCTTGGGCCTCACTACAGTTTGGACTCAATTTGTGTCACGGTTCGTAATCTGAACCAAAGAGTCCAAATCTGGCAAATTGTTTTGAGAAAACAGATTTTTAGAAAGAAGTGCTAAACATGGACTGCTTTCCAGATACAGAGTCGCCACCTAAATATTTTATTTTGGGGGAATTTTGGAAACCCTGACTCGGTGCCAAAGGCCACGTGTCCGTCATCACCAAATTTGACTCGGCTCGGGAACTTGGGTACGATTGGGGAAGGTCAGCTATGAGCACCCCCTCTCGCCCGATCAAAGATCAGCCTCTACTAACCGTGATATCTTGTTTTGAAAACATCATATGCTCTTATTCCGGTTATGAGCCTAGAATTACTATGTTATGCGCGCAGCCAACAAGTATAGACCAAATCACCTAAATTGGAACAAAACATTTCATATTTGTTTTGAAAATGATTTGCTACTCGCAAGTAGGCTAAAATACAGGTTTTGCCACCCTCGAGTGGGCTTTAGAAAAGATGGTTTTGCCACTATCCAGTGGGCTTTAAAACTCGCAGTTTTAATGCATTATTCCAATCTAAGTAATTCGACCTCCATCCACGAGCATTCAAGCAGTTATATTACATAAGCAACTAGCCTCATGGTAATCATGTTGTCATGTTAACATTCGCACGCATACGGTATGCTAAAGCATAAAAGCTTACCTAGTACTCCAAGCCAAAACAGAAACTAGTTAGTAATCATATGCATGACCCTAGTTCATGTTAAGTGGCTAATGCAACACATACAAAATGTCACTAGAATAGGCTCGGCTAATCCTAAGATGGCATGTGAAATGCACAGATAGCATGTATTCAAGTTAGATTTGAAATACTATGCAGTTAGCATGATGCGCTGAGCCCGGTGCATGCAATACTGATGAATGATGCACACATGCATAGTATAAGGTATGCTAAATTAAACATGTCCTAATACTAACCATCAAAAGCAGGTAAGTAAAAGAGAGAAAGAAGTGGGGGTTGGAAGACATGCACACATGCACCCACACTTATTACAAATTTGCCCTCGCTCGGAGGGACCGAAAGAATAATACAATTTAATTAACCTACAAGCTAATTAAATATTCATAGACCAATTAATTAATTAACAAATTAACTAATCTAATGAAAGCAGTAAACAGCCTTGGGAAGAGGGCCCAATGCAATGCGCGCTCAGCTTCGCTCAGAAAGCCACTGCCATGCACAAGTTGCCTCTGCTTTGACTGTTATCCTTCTCTGAAGACTGCACAAATCTCAAGATTGCCTCTCTGAATGCTGTGGAATACCACCAGCTGAAGGAATTGGTCACCGGCCATGGAGAATGGTCACCGGCCACAAATTAATCCATCGGCCACTCATGGACCGGTCGGCAATGAAGATGGCCGGCCGGCCAAATATTCCTACAGAATCTGTTTTTGACAGCAGCAGAGGGCAAAACATAGCATGGCAATGCATTTCAAGCAATGTATGCACCAATCACACCCCTTATCACATTCATGACTCAAAGGGATATGGTTCTCGATTTTCGGACCACCAATCGCGCATTTCCATGCATGATAGCCCAAGAAACCAAGTATGCATTTTGATATGGAATGCAATGCACATAATAAAACAAAGGGGGCTCAACCTCTATCATACTCAACTCAAGAGGTGAAGCATGCATGCCAATGCAATGCATCCTAGGTATGGAGGCTAGTATGCAACATGGTAATGCAATGTGCAATGTAGGTATATAATGATCATGCAAGGCATGCAAGGCATGAAGCAATGCAACCAACAAGTATGCAAGACACAATGTGGATGTTCAAACATGCAGGCAAGTATGTGACTTCATTCAATCTTGCAACAACACCCTAGTATGCAACAACACGCAAGGTGAGCATGCAACAACATGCAAAGGAGTGGACTTAAACTAATTTAGGCAGCCCTTAAACCAGCCTAAAACAGTGGCCAAAAGCTATGGGAATGAGGGCCTACACACACACACATGTATATGTTGATGGGCCAACACTTAAGCATCAAACAAGACAAGCATGGCATGCAATTGGTCCAAGTACTTAAGGCAAGTCAAGGAGACTTAAACCATGGCTAAGTCAACCAAGCCTCACAAGGCCAAGAGGACTTAAAACAGGTTCAAGGCAGACCTAGACAATGCTAAAGGAACACCTAGATGGCATCTAAGTGGCTTAAACATGCAAGCATACAAAGAAGCACACTCATGGAGCATAAGGCAACAACCTTTTAAAGAAACAAAGGAGCATCAAATGCAAGTATGCAAGCATGTTATAAGGACTGAAACAGCATGGTAAGTGGTTCCAAACCACTGAAATGATGCAAGTAATGCATGCTACACACTCACACACCTAAGGCTAACAAGCCAAAATGCAAGGTGGCTATGCTAAGCATGCTATGGTCGACCAAAACAACCAAAAACATAACTTAAGCATGCTAAAACAAACACAAAAGCTTCACAAAGCTTGGCCAAAATCATGTTAGAATAAGGATCAAAACCTAAAGCATGTTAAGACCTAAACATGGCATTACAAGGCATGTATGCTAAGCAAGCATGATGTACCTAAACCAACTAAAAACAGAGCTATATTATGACATAATAAGCACAAATAACAACTAGGGCATGGCCAACATGAACCTAAATTAGATGCTCCCTCAAGAGGTAAAAATGGCCCTTTTCAAGGACAATAAGGAGAAGGGGTGGCCCTCTCCCTCTTGGGACCTCAAGGCACCATCCTCACCACTGAAATCCCTCAAGATTTCAGTGGTGAGAAGGCCCAAACACAATGGTCCCGGAGCTCACCAAAATTAGCACAAAAACAAAGGCCAAACAAGCCTTAAGAGGGGTCAAACAACCTCAAAGCTCAAAACACTCTAAACAACTATTTAGAGGACTCAAAAATAGGACTTTTATATGTTATATGCAAAGCCTAAAAACAGTTGCAAGATAGGTAGAAAAGCTATGCAAAAATGGGGTATTTAAAGGTAAAGTCCTTACCCTTGAAGACCTCTTTCAAGAACAGCACTCCAGCTGCTTCTTTGGCTCCAAACCAGTCTAAAAACTTCAAAAACAGCCTCTTAGCACCTCAGTAGCTAAAGGAAGGTGTGATGGTGGGTGTTTGTGTGCAATACTAAGGCTAAACACACACAAATACAAGAGAGAGATATAGATATAGGATAGATACACAACTCAAACCCTAAAACTAGAGCTCTCTATCAAAATCTTGTCCTTTTTTGTGTAACCCTAATGGAGGAAGAAGAGGCTCCCTTTTATAGAAGGCTCAATCTTGTAAGCTTACAAGACAAGCTAGCCAAGAAGGAGATCCCTCCATACACGTGTATGGAGGGGAGCAAAGTGTATGCCAGCTATCATAAAATATCTGCAAAAGCAGATGCACTGTAGTCGGCCGGCCAAAAATGCAATTTGACCAAAAAATATGGCCGGTCGACCATCTATAGTGCCGGCCGGCCAAACATTTGGCCGGTGGCAACAAAACACAGCCGGTGGCCTCAAGCCATAGCCGGTGGAGTGCAGGGATGGCCCACAAGCCATTCCCTGCCCCTCCAAGGCAAAACACAAGTGTTTGGTGCAAAACTAGACACAAAACAAGTCGAGTCGAGAGGTCCTGAGGCAAGGTGCGTAGCCGAGATCTCCGGGAACTCAAAACGAACACAAACATGGATGCTCACCGAGTGTTCAAACGGTGACGTCCAAGTCTTGAGGACGGTCAAAAATGAGGTGTCTACAGACGATGCTGTTCTTCCTCGAAAGAACCTCCATGCATTAATTAGCCACCTTTACCCCCTTTCTATATTCAGGTCATGGATGCCTTTGCAAATTATCAACCTTTGGACTTCGAACATATTGCCCTTAATCTTTTGATTCAGAAACTTACAAATATGGACATGGGAAGTTCTTCTTCTGCCTCACCCTTAGACTACGAACAAACTGCTCTCAATCCTTTGATTCAGAAAGTCGCAAATATGGATATGGGAAGCTCTTCTTCACAAACCTCTGCATGGGATAAGGCTGCAGCTTCTTCCTCTTCTGGGGCTTCTGGCTGGACAAATTGGTCAAAGCCTGAGGCCTGTGATTTGAGGGAATGAATCAACCATCACTTTGTCGAGTTTATTGACCCTTTAGAGTTCCCTTCCTATACGCGAAGCTCGGTGGTATATCCCTACGTGCCCATTGACCATCAACACATTTTGGAGGAGAATCTGCTTGTGGCATGGTATACATCCTCCATCGCCTACAAAGATAGTGCACACTGCCCGACATCTAGAAGAGGCACAAGGGTACAATCCATCATTCTTAGCTCAGAAG
This sequence comes from Camellia granthamiana, assembly GCA_036172215.1. Lineage (NCBI taxonomy): Eukaryota > Viridiplantae > Streptophyta > Magnoliopsida > Ericales > Theaceae > Camellia > Camellia granthamiana. The sequence goes on along the minus strand of CM069903.1, from coordinate 169,738,606 downwards.
GCAAAGATTTGTTCTTCTGACTGGCTTGATTATATTAATGTCTTTGTTCCTTCTGCTCTTGCTTCATCTCCTGAAATAGAAGCATCCACACCTTCTCCTCTGCCCAATCTTTGCTGGACAGAGAGACTGAGGCTTGCCCTCTCCGCGGATAAGGTCTTTCCACCTTACAAGCCTCCACCTTCCCCTACTCCGGCTGAGCAGAAGCAAGCTCAACTTTTGCTCGCGGCTTTCTCCCACTTGCCCTTCAATGTTCTTGAGGACGAAGTCCCTCTTAAGAACCTTCGATGGGCTTGTGATATTCTGACTTGGGGTCATGTCCTCAATCCCCTCACCCAAGCAGAGTTTCACATGTTTTTGGACCAACTTCCATTGCTTCTCCACTGGCATCGGACCTCTATGGCCATCACACAATCTTTAGACCAACTCTCGTCCCTTCGAATTCATGCCCAGTACGAAGCAAAAAACTTTATTGAAGAATTTGATGATTTCAAGAATAAAGATTCTGCATACTGGGATGACTTGGATATAGACAATTTGGAACAAGGATTGAGAGAAACAGCTTTCGAAATAAAGGCTGAAGAACTCTTTTACGAAGTGAGAGTACATCAACTTATGTAGCCAATGTTAGAAGAAATAGAGGATAAAATAAAGAAAGAACAGAAATTCATTGATCATAGTTGGACTAAATTTCATGATCTTGTTATTTACTCCATTCTCTATTTTTATGAGCTTGATTTTGTACCCAAATAGAGCCATTCGATGTAACTGCTTTTACTTTAATACCACTAAGACTTTTCTTTGTTTGGTATTGTTTGATCTTGTCTCCATTTGTCTTTAAAAGCAATTTCAGAGCTTCGAACTGAACAATCTTATCCTTTGAACCTGGACTCAATCGTTTTAAATGAACATCAAACAAAAACGACCATGAACTTTTCCAATTTATGGAATGCAGTTGATAGTTTTTTATGTTTTTTCATTCAGGACCCATGCTTCGAATCTAACAACCTTACTCTTCAAAACTTGTTTCAATCATAACCAACATATGGTCAATGATTTAGTATGATCAATCAGTTTTAAATTGATCCTTTTGCCTTGAACAACAGTCCATACTTTCAAAAATATAGAAGCTCCTTTTGAGGGCTGCACTATTTTAGTCTAGAAAGAGAATCTTTCTTAAACATATATAAACCAATTATTGGTTTTAATGTTTCGAACAACAATTCCCATTCTTAAGGGATTTCAAGTTTTACTTCGAAGGACATTACTTTCATTGAGAAACCCTACAACAAGTCTTTAATCCCTTCGAAGTAAACGATTACTTGAGCATTCTTACATCCATAAGTATGAAATGTACTTCGAAGCTGGCCTCTTAGTTTTCGAAGCTGTTTATTATTTGACTTTTGGCGCCAAAATCTGGTTTCGAAGCCAAATACTATACTTCCAAGCTGGCGTCAACACTTGGGATGTATTTTTCCCTCCAAAAGTATCAATATTGAAGGAAGCTCATCAATTATTGGTTTCGATGTTTCGAACAGCAATTCCCATCCTTGAGGGATCTCAAATTTTGCTTCGAAGGACATTACTTTCATTGAGAAACCTAAAATAGGTCTTTAATCCCTTCGAAGTAAATGAATACTTGAGCATTCTTACATCTATAAGTGTGAAATGTACTTCGAAGCTGGCTTCTTAGTTTCGAAGCTATTTATTATTTGACTTTTGGCGCCAAAATCTAGTTTCAAAGCCAAATACTATACTTCGAAGCTGGCTTCAACATGTGGGATGTGTTTTTCCCTTCAAAAGTATCAAGATTGAAGGAAACTCTTCGTATTCGTACTTTTAGTACTTAATGAATTACCCGATATATCTTTCGGATACAAAGGCTTTTAAAACCCTTTTATTTAGTGCTCTGAAATCACTTGCTCGCTCAACACACAAACCTTTTATCTCTACCGATCTTCTACTTCTTTCTACTCCATTTCCCAGCTTCGTCATCTGAGAAAGCGTTCTATCAATGGCTTCCTCTTTATTGAAAGTGCCAGTTGTAGAGCGTGTGAGCCCGTCTGTAGCCCTAAAAAGACTCATTGATGTAGAATGTGAAAAGTACAAGGCTAGGGAAAAAAGTGCCATCGACGGACGCATCTTCATCCCTTGTTGTCATGTGCAACAAGACTATGTGCTTGGGCTCGTATTCAAGGAGATTCCTATTGAGCTTCCAGCTCTATATCCTCGTCTGGAAGACCACTGTCTTCTTTACGAAGGCGGCCTTGACTGGAGAAACTGGAGGACTAACCGCCCCCACCGATGCTGGCCCACGGTGAGACCGCAGTGGCAAGAATGGTATGATCGAGTTGTCCCTAGTAGGACCCTGGACCTTCAAGAACTCTGCCTTCTCGATGCCCTCCGACTATCCAGGTTATCCATCTCAGAGGACCTTTTCTTAATCCCTGCTGCTCTGTGCTTTTGGAATTCTACTTTTAACTTCTTTCAATTTAGATGTGGGATGATGGCCCCTATTGTTCTTGACATTTGCCACCTATTAGGATTATCTCCCATTGGAACCCCCATCGAACCAGATTATCCTGACCTAGCAGTCCATTTTTCCCTCCCTTCTCTTAACTCATCCTATAGTGACTTTGTCAAGGCTGAGAATAGAAGGGAGGATCCTGTGACTGATAGGGAATTCTTCTCTTTCTTATTATATTGGCTTTGCAAGTTCCTTTTCTGCACCTCCTCTCAAAGAATTATGCTTGAATTTGCCCCTCTTGCCAAAGCCCTTGTTTTACAGAAGAGGGTGGCTTTAGCTCCATACGTTCTAGGTCACATATATAGAGCCTGCTCTCTTTTCTGTGAGAAGCCCTTAGATGCCAATCAAGGGGGGCTATTTTGGATTCTTCAACTTTGGCTTTTTGCTTATTTCACTGAGTTACAGTCCAAATGCCTTAAATTTTTTGAGCCAAACTCTCCTACTCATGGCATGAGGTTAGCCAATGCTTCACTTTGTCCCTCTACTTTTGCTTTTTACTTCTCTTTCTTCCACCAACTTCCAGCTTCTCCTCCTTCCTACTGCTTCCGTCCCTTCGAACCCATGACCATTGGCCCAACTTGGTTGAAGAATTTCCTAAGTGATAGGCTCTGTGCTCACCTACTCACAAAGACATATAGGCCTCTATTTTAATCCCCAGAGAGCTATTCATTGGGACCCTGAACCCCAGAGCTTACAAATGCATTGCTGAGCCTTACTGTCCTGCTCAATTTGCTAGACAATTTGGCTTCTCACAAGGGGTCCCAATACCCCTCTGCAGTAATACCAATCTAAGCCTTACCACCAGGGATTTGAAAGTTCGACGGTCCAGACTAGAAGAGGCAACTTCTAAGTTTATATAGGACTTGATCGATTTTAAGTATACTCCTTTTCTTCCTCAAGGTAACATGTTGAAGAGGTATCACAACTAGTAGGTGACCAATATGGAAGTACGCCTGGCCATTTCTCCTCAAGACCTATTGATGGTGTTGGATGTGTCTAAGCCCAAAGGAGCTGGAGTTGTTACTTCTTCCAGTGTCCTTACCACTTCAGTTCCTGTACTTGCTAACACGCAGTCTGCTCCTGCTACCTCAACTCCTCCTAGAGTTACCCGGGCAGCCTCGAAGAAAGGTATATACCCTTGTCTCTTCTTCTTTTGTCTTCTTGATAATGCTTTTAGCCTTATCTTAGTTCTTCTTTTGTGAAGGTGGTGCGGGTGCCTCACATGGAGATTCTCCTCAGAAGACCCAAGCTCTAAATCTTCTCAAAAGAAACGGCAACAAAAGAAAATGAGACTTTTACTTGAGCCTGAAAAGCAAGTTCTTAAGGTTCAAGCAGAAGAAGAAGAAGAAATTCAAGAGCCAGAGTCACCCCTTAAAAGAAGGAAAAAAGTGACCATCCCTTCTTCTGACTTGGTTCAAGATGAGATAACTGTCAGAGAAGTAGAAGATGAGCTCACTCCTAAGGAATCTAGATCCCAGATTGAAGAAGTTAAGGAGGAAATTGAGAAGGAGCAGACAATACCAATACAGAGAAAAAAGAAAAGAAAGATGGCTGCCTCTCCTTCTGATCTCGTCGAGGATCCTGTGTATGAAGCAGCTGCCAAGGCAGTAGAGCAGGAACACTCTAAGGCCATAATCGTTTTCGCGAGAGCTGAGAAGAGACAGCAGCAACAATTTCTTAGAGATGAAGCTGTTGCTGCTGATGCATTACAAAGGGAAACTGCAAGAAGGTAACAAACTGCCGAACATTACTCCCTTCGTAGCTCTCCTATCATTGCCAACACTTCTGAAACAAGTAATTTCTTTTATGCTTCTGCTGTTTTTCCTTGTCAAATTTTGGTATTGAAATTTGACATTACTTTACATTTCTTCCTTTTGCAGCAACAACTACTGAGCCTATTCTTCCAACGAGGACTCCCTCAGTTTTGGTTGAAGTTGATCAGCTGCAGAATGTGAGGACTATTCAAATCATCCTTCCACTTCCCAACCCTGCATTTGATGTACCCTCCTTAAGACCAAGCATTCCTAGATTTCTTTCTTTTGGTTTGACTCCATATCTTCCTTACCTGTCCTTTGATCTATCCCAATTCAATTCTCTTTCGAACCTTGCTCTTCCTCGTTCTTCCAAGGAAATTCCAACTACTACCCTATCTCTGATGGCAGTTGATTCTCCTATAAAGGGTGCTGACAGCTCTCTGACCCATGGTTTATTACCTTTGCCTTGTTCCAGCCCCTCTTCCCTTGACCTATTGGTGGCTAGAACCATAGAGACTGCTGAAGATGATCCACCCATTTCTCCTATCCCTATGCAGTCTTTTATGCCTTCCACCACAACTCTCTCTGCGCCCTTCATGTCTACGGATGAGGTAGATATCTTCGAAGCAAGACTAGCCAGTCTCTTCAACATACCCTCTACCTCTCCGATAGCCAATGATGAAGCTGAGCCATTAGTCTTGGCTAACTCCATGCTAGAAATTCTTGAAAGCTCATCTTCCTCCAGTAGCAAGCCTTCTGCACCTCTAATGGACTTAGACACCTGCCTAGAACTATTAATCTCTTTTTCGAGGATCCCTTTTGAGGCTTTACAAAGGCCTATAATAAGAAATGGGTTCCTTCAGTGCTGCAAAGTTGCTGAGCAGTCCGGCATGAACGTCTCAAGTCATCTATCTCAGGCAGCAACTACCATCGACTTCTACATCAACATTTGCCATGCTGCCAAGGCTGCAGAGGAAAAATTAGTGAGAGACCAGAGCTTTGTTTCCACAGTACATGCTGAAGTCTCTGGACTAAAGGAACAACATTCCTCTGCCTCTCATTTTCTAACTCAACTACTGGAGAAGAAAGCTCAACTTAATGAGGAGCTATTTGCAGTGAACCAGGCCTTAATCCGAACTGACACCAAACTGCAAATCACCAACCAAGGATTGGTTGATCGAAAGGAAGAAATGAGTGCAGCTATTCAGTTGTTTTCATCATTTAACAATAGGAAATCTGTTGTAAAAGAACAATTAAGACATTGTAATGATTTCTGGGCCAATTTATGGCAGAATGTATTTAACTCTTTATGAAAAAAGAAAAACAAATTCTGATTTATCATTTGAGTACTCTTGTCTTCTTTGCTTGTCATTTATTCTAAAATAAGGCTTCAAATATCTGCCATTAATCTTTTTGGGATGTATGTATCCATTCAAATTTCTCAAATGGTATGCTCCAAAAGGAAGGACTCTATGGACTTGGTATGGTCCCTCCTAGTTAGGTGACCATTTGCCAAACTTATGGCTTTTAATCCCTATTGGGAGTATGGTTTTCCACACCAAATCTCCTTCATTAAAGCCAATGTGTGTTGACTTTCTTATTATAATTTTTGGCTGCTTTCTTCTTTTGCAAAAGAATGCTATTTAATGCCAGAATTCTAGCTTCATCTATGCTTTCTAACCCCAAGTACATACTCTGATGGTACTGCTCAGGATCTAATTGGTCTTGGCATCTTACCCTCAAGGACTTAATATTAATTTCTACAGGTAGTACTGCATCATGCCCATATACTAAGTCATAAGGAGTGACTCATGTGCTTGACCTTGGAGAAGTTCTATAAGCTCACAACACATCCAACAATAAGTTATGTCAATCCCTAGGATTGTCTTCCATAACCTTTTGTATTCCCTTTTTCAAGGACTTATTGGATGATTCAGCTTGACAATTGGCCTATGCATAATAGGGGGTGGAATTAACAAGGCTAATTCCAAATTCTGCCACAAAAGACTTCACCATTTTCCTAACGAACATAGTCTCATTATCAACGGTTATAGTTTGTGGGATGCCAAATCTATAGATTAAATCCTTAATAAATCCAATAACCTCAGTTTGGTCCACAACCTTGTATGGCTTAGCTTCAACCCACTTAGTGAAGTAATCAGTGGCCACTAGAATGAAACAATGATGCTTCGAAAAAGGTGGGTGTATTTTTCCCATCATATCCATGGCCCATCCTGTGAATAGCCAAGGCTTCACTACTGCATGTAGGTCAGTTGTGGGCACATGCCTTACGGTGCCATGCTTTTGGCATGCCTGGCAACCCTTTGCATATTCTATGCAGTCTTTAAGGATAGTTGGCCAATAGTAGGAATGCTTTCGAAGCAACCACCTCATCTTCACACCAGGTTGATGAGCACCACAGATGCCTTCATGAAGCCATAGTTGTCAATGCTTCTTTTGGGCCTAAACATTCCAGCAATAAACCATCTCCCCCCCTTTTGTAGAGAGCATTACCGTATATGATGCATTGCATGGATTACAATTCAATTTTCCTACTGGCCTTCGAGGATGGGCCAGTCAAGTACTGCATTATTGGATGCCTCCAATCTTGTTCCTACAAGTCATTATGATTGACTTCCAGGACCACATTCTTTTTATTCAAGGGTGGTATTAATTTCTGATATGTTGTTTGGCTTATGTCCCTTTGAACATTATCCCTTCTCTTGAAATTCGAAGCTTTCTGAGCTACATCATTAGCTCTATTATTCAAGAATCTTGGGACATGAGTTACATTTGCTATTTGAAATTGAGAAAGCAGATGTAATGCAACAACATAGTATGGCAGCATGCTTATACTTTGACATTTGAAAATCCCTTTCACTTGGTTAACCACCAATTGAGAATCTCCAAATATGTCAACTGCATAAACTTGTAATCCAATAAGAATTTCCAGCCCCACTATTAAGGCTTCATATTCAGCTTGGTTATTAAAACAAGTAACTTCATCCACTCTGAAACCATGTGTGGTTTCTACCCCTTGTGGTGATTTAATCACAATACCAATTCCAATTAGGCCATTGGCTTTTGATCCATCGAACCACATTTTCCATGGCTCAACACTAGCCATACCAAGTTCCATTATCTCTTGACTTTCTATTTGAGATGGATGGTCTGCCAAAAAATTGGCTAAAACTTGTCCTTTTACTGCCTTTTGGGGAACATGTTCTAAATAAAATTCTGATAAGGCTAATATCCATTTGCCAATTCTTCCCCTCAACATAGGTCTAGATAACATGTACTTAACCAAATCTATGGTTGCAATTACCAAGACAGTTGTAGGCAAAAGATAGTATCTTAATTTCATTGCAGCAAAATACAATGCAAGGCACAGCTTTTCTACAGCTGAATATTTACATTCACAAGAATTTAAAAACCTACTAAGGTAATAAACAGCTTGCTCCTTGCCTTCTTCATTGTCTTGGGCTAAGAAAGCTCGCAATGAATCTTCTACTGCAGCTATGTACAACTTCAAGGGCTTATCACCTTTTAGTGGCATCAACACTGGAGGATTGGCCAAGTAGGTTTTGATTCCTTCAAAAGCAATTTGATGCTCTACTGTCCACCCAAATTCTTCTTCATCTTTTAGCCTTAACAAGGAAGAAAATACTTTAGTTTTCCCTGTAGTGTTAGAAATGAATCTTCGAAGAAAATTAACCTGCCCAAGGAACCTTTGCAATTCTTTCTTACTTGATGGAGGTCTGGCTTCAATGATGGCTTTGGCTTTATTCTGGTCAATCTGTATTCCTTTCTTGTGTACTACATAGCCCAAGAAGTTTCCAGATGATACGCCAAAAGCACACTTAAGAGGATTGAGTTTCAACTTGAACTTTCTCATTCTTTCAAAGGCTGCTTCTAAATGAAACAGGTGCTCCTCCACGGATTGGGATTTCACTACAATATCATCAATATAACACTCTAAATACCCTCCAATGAGGTCATGAAAGATAGTGTTCATGGCCCTCTGATATGTAGCCCCAGCATTCTTCAGGCCAAATGGCATTTTAACCCATTCGAATGTGCCAATATTCCCAGGACATCTGAATGCTGTCTTGTGGGCATCCTCCTCTGCAATGCAGATTTGGTTGTAATTAGAGTGCCCATCCATCATTGATAAGATTTGATGTCCTAGTGAACTATCCACCAACGAATCCACTATAAGCATAGGGTACTCATCTTTTGGAGTTGCTAGGTTTAAGTTTCTGAAATCAATGCATACTCTCATTTTACCATTCTTCTTAACTACAGGCACAATATTGGATAACCATTCAACATACCTGGCTGTCCTAATAAAGTCTACCTTGAGTAGTCTAAGAATCTCCTCCTTAACTTTCTGAATCACTTCTGGATTCATTCTTCTTGGTTTTTGCTTGTATGACTTGAAATTAGGCTTCATAGGGAGCCTATGTTCCACCAATGACCTATCCAATCCTGGTAGCTCATTATAGGACCATGCAAAACAACCTTTATATTTCTTCAGGACAACCAACAACTAGTCCCTGTCCAGAGCATTCAAACAAGCACTTATATATGTGGGCTATTGTATATAACATTCCCCTAAATTTACTTCTTCTAAGGGGTCTTGTGTTTAAGAACTTACTGAAGCTTCCTCTTTGATCCCTTCTGCCTTCGAAGCAATCTTCTTGCTTTGTTCTGCTCCCAGGTTCTTTAATTCAGCATCTTTACCCTCCTCCTCATAGACAAAGTCTGTCCATAAGGCTTCTTCTTCCTGTATCTCCTGGACTTTTGTTTCAATGTCCAATGCACAGTATTTGTCAAGGGCCAAAACTGTAGCTTGTTGCTGCTCCTGCTTGCAGCCGATTATCCTGGCTTCTTTCTCTTGCTCCTGTACTCTCTGAACTATTGATTTTACATCCAATATTGAGAACTTAATTAAAGCCAAAGACTTGGCTTCTTGGACTTCATTTTTTTGCCTACAACCAGGCATCATTGTCATCCTTAACGACAACCTCCTCATCAACACTCTCCTGGACTAAGTGCTTCAGGTGTGTCATTTCCTCATCAGCCGTCACTTCGGCTGAGCCATCAGGTTTCTTTAGTATACTGAGTGGTGTCACTCCCTCAATATATAGTTTGGCCTCTGCGAAGTCTGCACAGGCTATGAAGGGTTGAGGATCTGCATCAATTTCCTCTGTCTCCCTATTGTCTAAGGCCATCATTATTTTCTGATGCAAAGAGGAAGGCACACACTTGTTAGTGTGGATCCAATCTCTACCAAGTGAAGCATTGTACTTAGCATTGCTATCGATGACGAAGAATGCTATCATGCAGTCTCTAGTTCCCACACTCAGGTTGATGGGCAGAATTCCCTAAGCCATCTGTTTGTCTCCAGCGAAACCAGCAATGGTTGTGCTAGTTGGGATTAACCTGGGATTCCTTTTCCCTAGTTTCTTCAAGGAAGATTTCGGTAGTAAGTTCACTGCTGCCCCATTATCTATCAAGACTCGGTTCAATTGTATCCCATCGAAAAAGGCCTTGATATACAAAGGCTTAACATGCTGTGTTATAGAGTTCGAGGGATACTCAAAGGGATATGAGAGGTTAATGCTTACCTCTTCTTCACTCTCATATTCAGTTTCCATTGGGGTAGCCATTCCAGAACCATCTTGCACCATACTCACTTGTGAGTCTTCACTAGAGACTGGAATTGGGTCAATTTCTTGCCCCTCTTGGTTCTCATCTCCAGCTTGGAATTCATGCGGTAGTATGTGTACCATATTCACTGACACTGAGCCAAATTGAATGGCTGACTGTGTCTATTTCTCCTCTTGGCCACCTTGTTCAGTTACTTCTGAAGCATCCTTCATGCTACATTCTAGTACAGTATTACTAACGAGCTCCTTCAAATGGTCTTTTCTGACTAGTTTCTCAACCAAAAATGTTTGTTCAGCCATGAAGGCTTCGAACATTTCTTCCTCAACCATTTCTTTCTTTTAGCCTAAGCCAACTTCTTTCTCTACCTCGCTATCACTCTCCATCAACGCCTTCTCCAATCCTGCTAAACTGGACTTCTCTCTGGCTTTTAGTTCAGAGTGAACTTTAGCCAACTGTTCTCTGCTGCAACCCATCTTGCCTTGTGGAGTTGGTTTTGGAGTATGGTCTGACTTTGGATTCTTCTTTCCTTTTGTCTAAACCAATGAAGAACTCTCTCCACTCTCCTTCAAGTCTTGCTGGTACTGAGTGTACCTACACTGAATTTTCCTCCTTTGTGATCTAGAAATTACGGGGACCATATCTGGTTCCTTTGTTTTTGGGTGCTTAAGCAATATCCAATTGTTTGGAGCCACCAAAGAAGGCTTGATCATCCTGCATTGGCTTCCAATTACATCTCTTTGGGTAAACACTTCCCTAGGTTTGTTCTGCATCACAAACCAATCTGGGACCCCAGGTACCCACAAACTTACTGACTCGATTGTCGAACTGCTTCTTTCTTCCTTCGAAGTCACCTTCGAAGCTGGCTGTAAAGGCCACTGTTTGGCCCTGACTTCATGCTTCGGGCCTAACTTAGGCCTTTGCTGAAGGTGTCCACTTTCTGTCCTGCGTGAGGCTGGCCTAGGGGGCCACTCTCTGGCTTTGATCCCATAAACTGAACCTCTCTCCAATCTCCTCTCAGAATGACTGCTCTCCATTCTGTAATAATTAGGTGGCCTGGACTCATATAAAGGCCTCTTGCCTTTGGAATGCACTCTATCAGCTGTTGGTTCAACCGTCAATGGCTGTTGCCTAACACCAGATGGATATGGCCTTTTATTGTAAGCATTGGTTGGTTTAGGACGTCTTTGCACATCCCTGTAATATTGCTTCCCATCAATTGGAAGCCCTTTCAACCATTTGTAGCTCAGTCTGCACCTAGGACACATCCTCTACATTACAGCTGCTTCTAAGGAGTCGTCATCCAGTGCTTCTTCATCAGAGTCTTCCCTCTGGTGTGAGAAATCTTAATAGCTGGCGGATTTCTAGTGTCTTTCTTGCTAGTTGTCTGGTTGGCAACATGCATCTGCACGTTGACTTCTTCCAATTCTTTCAATGACAAGCTCTGAAAGTCTGGCATAATGACATTGGATGCCACCTCTCCAATTTCTGGAAATGGATTACTGTCGATCTCCATAGCCTTTTCTGTTTTGGCTGGGAATTTCAAACTTCCTTTCTGAATTTGTTCTTGGATCCTGTCTCGAAAAACAATATAGTTCTTAGTCGAGTGAGACCAAGAATTATGCCATTTACAATATACTTTTCCTTTAAGTTCATCAGGAGATGGAATTTTGACTCCTTTTGGTAACTTAAGGAAGTTGGCCGCAAGCAAATGATCAAAAAAGTCATCTGCCTTAGTTAAATCGAAAGAGTATTTCTTGTGAAGGTCTTTCTTTTTAAATTGCTGGTCAATTGTTGTGTCCTTATGAATTAGTGCTGCACAGATCACAGGTTCTTTCCCCACAATCTCTGCTGCATCGATCTCATAATTAGGATCTTTATAATATGTCTTGTACGATGCATTGTTTCGATCTTGTTCCTTCTCTAGTAATGCTTCATATCTAGACACCTTATAAGTGAGTTCTACTAAGTCTCTGAACTCAGTTGAGTCAAACTTCTTTCGAAGCCTAAACTCCAAGACATTTTGAGACAATCTTACGAATTCTGGCTCTGGCAAGATGACTCTACATTTATTTCGAGCCCTTTTAAATCTGGTAACAAACTGAGTAGCCTTTTCTTTAGGCCTTTGACTCAATCTTGCCAAATTTGTCATGGAAATCTCTGGCTCCGATTGGAAGAATTGGGCATGAAATGCCTCTTCCGTTTGTTGCCAAGTTTGGATGGAGTCAGGTGTAAAGTTAGTGTACCATACAAATGCTCCCCCAGTTAGAGAGTTTGGGAATAGTCTCATCTTCATATAGTCATTATTAGTGAATTCGCTACATTAAGCAACAAACCTAGCAATATGCTCCACTGTTGATTGGTTTCCATTCCCATAAAAAAGGGCAAAATCTGGTATCCTAAAACCTCTTGGGTATTCATGTACCCTATCCACCCATTCTAGGTATGGTTTCCTGTACACTGGAGTCTGGACCCCCCAAGCCATTGGTCCACACATCTCTCTAACAATGTCAGCAATTTGGTTCCTAGGGACCATATTTTGTGCCTGCTGAACCACTGCTGAAGGGGCAAACATAAGATTTGGTGGGCAAACTTGTACCTGTGGTCCTCTTGGTCCATAAGGTGGTATATTTGGGACTGGTTGTCCCTGTGGTGTAGGTTGCTATTGGGGGTGTGGATAACCTCTTTGAGCTTGTCCTGCGAAAGGACCTGCGAAAGGTGCTGGGACTGGTGTTGTGTCTCTTCCATTTGTAGGAAAACCTTCTAACCCCCCGGGTATAAATTCGAATAAGGGATTAGTGATCCCCCTTGTGCCAGGTATGGCTTCGAACATAGGATTTGGAATCATTCTTATGCCATTTTCTTGTACTGGGCCAGATCCACCAAATTGCATGGCTTCACTGTTAAGTACTGAGGCATTCTGACCTGCTATAGGCCTCGGAATGGGTTCGTACCAAGATTGAGGTGATGGTCTTTCATAGTTCTGATTACTAGTTTGACCATTAGAATGTCCATTAACTTGCATAGGCTGTTTATCTCTAGCCAATCTTTGCTGAGAGGCATTCGAAACTTTCTCCATGTGTCTTACGTTTGTTGGTTAGTGGTTATTCATTCGATCCAAAAAGGACGTTGCCCACCTTTCCATTGTGTTCATTAATTGCTGTCCTATAGCATCTACTAGGCCACCCCATGGATTTATTGGCTGAGTAGATGGAACAGTGGATGGTCTAATTCCTTGGTCTCGTCCAATATTATGAACATGTGGTACTTGTTCTGAAGTGCTGGTTTGTTCGACCATAGGTTCTGATAAAATGGGAGTTTCCACAGGAGATGTTATCACATTATCCTCCGGATTAGGTATCTCTACCTCTCCTTCCACGCCTTCTTCCAAGTGTTCATTTTCTCCTTGTCTCCTATGTCTAGTCATTTCAATTAGTCCCACCGGGCGTGCCAAAAATATATGTTGGCTTTTTTGGCTTTCGAAGGTTATTATTGTAATTGCGAGCGTGCCAATAAGGATCAATCAGTCCTTACAGAGAATTAATTGCCAACCAATTATCAGACGATTGTGTTTTAGTTCTTTCAGCCTTAATGAAGAGGACTTTTACTGGTGGCTTGATTTAGGAGAATTTAAGCAATATAACAATTAAATGAAGAACAGTTGAAGTATCTCATAAAAAATGAAAACTTACAATTATCCAAACTCAGCCTCGTAGAGGTTTACAGCAACAATCTACTTGAAACTACTCCTATGAACGAAGTGCAGTGCAGGAATTTAAAGTACAGGAAATGTAAAATTGGAAAGGAAAATAAGTATAAAGACTGGTTTTTTAGATCTGAGTCTGGGGGCTTTTTCTGGGGCCTTCTCTGCTATTTATACTGCTCAAGGATGACCATCGAATTACATTTCCAACCGTCGAACTGCTCCTCCATGATCGCCAATCGTGTTGCCCCAATATTAGCTCCATTACACCATTACTCGCAGTTAGGCTTCCCTTCTAAATTTGAATTTGAAATGCGAGTAACCGTTGAAGTCACATCACGTTGTATCTCTTTGTTGATCCACTACTACTCAGATCTCGTAATAACCAATACTAACTGTCACGTGTACGATCAGGATCGAAGACTTGAATAATCTCCTATATTATCCTTATTTTGCCACGCGTCGAATTGTAATTGGCTTGTACAAAATATGTAACCAACAAATAATGAAGCTTAAAGAAAGGTAAGGAACATGTGAGTGACTCAGGGATAATGAAAATAATAAAAAAATAATTAAAAAAATATTACTACACAAATTTAAAAAGAAAATTGCTTCGTAGTTCGAAATTTTAGAGGTTCAAATGACCACCAAAACGACGTCGTTTTGGCCCCTTTTTTTTCACTCTCTTTTCTCTCTAAAACATAGAGGCGAGAGAAGAAAAAGGGAGGAAGAGAGAAAAGGGAGAAAGAGAGAAGAGGGAGAGGGAACAAAGCAACCACCGGCACTGCCATCACCGTCGCCCATCGCGACCCTCCTCTGTGTGTATACATACATAGATCTGTGTATCTCTCTCTCTCTCTCTCTCTGTGTTTCCGCTTTCTTTTTTTTCTTCTTCCTACTCTCCTTTTTTTCCTTCTTTTTGTTCTCCTCTCTCTACTCTCTGTTCTTTTCTTTTTTTTCTTTTTTTGCAATGAAATGTATCTCTCTCTTTTTGTTCTTCCTCTTTTCTTGTCTTTTCCTTTCTATTCTTTCTTCTTCTTTTTAGACTATTGGTCGGCCGGAAGAGAAAGGAAAAAGAGAGGGAAAAGGACTAAGAGGAAGAAGCGAGGGGAAAGGAAAAAGAAAAAAAAAAGATTCATTTTGATTTTAGTTTGGATTCAGAAAGAATAGAGGAAGAAGAGAGGGGGAGGAAGAAGAAAAGAAAAGGAAAAAAAAAAAAAAAGGTTTGAGCTACCTAGCGGGATTGATTTAAAAATTAAACCTACTTTTTAAGTTCAATGATATGTCAATAAGATAATTAATTAATAATTAAATATTCTTTAATTATCAACCAATTATCTTTTTCCCACATTACTAAATCTATAAAGTAAGTTTAAAAAGTGAACTATTATATCATTTTTCATAATAAAATAAACCATTGAATTGATGTTTAAAAAACTAAAAAACAATTCAATCAGATAAATAAATGATTTGGTGCTTTTTTTATGAAAAATGTTAGGGATACAAAATAAATTATTAAAAAGTTTATCAAATCACTCGTATGAATGTGAAATCTATACTCATGTGAGACTCACACTCATTTAAATATTTTATATATTTTTTAATAAAAAATTTGGTGTCTTTAACACTGTTGTTTATTGTGTGAGCAAATAAAATTCTATGTTTGTTTTAGCGTAAATTATTTTTTTTAAGGTATACTTTTCCAACATAAATGAAATATGTTAAATATTTTTTGGAAAAATTATATTAAAAAAATCAAGATTTGACCCTTATAATAAAATAAATCCAGAATTTTTAATTTTGTTAATTTAAACGTTAAATTTTTTATTTGTTTTCAATCTGAATCATTTGCCTATTTTCATTAAGTAAAATCGATGGATAAATAGATATTTCAATCATTAAACTCAATAAAAATGGATATTTTAGACATTTTGGGCGTGTTTGATTTGCCGGATTAGGAGGGGACTATCCACTATTTGGATTGTAATCCAAATAGTGTTCCTTATCCGCCGTTTGATTTTTTTTTAGTCCGCCAGACTCCTTATCCCCCATATGGGGGACTATTGTGTCCTAAGGGGCCGGGGGGGGGGGGGGGTATGGGATAGTTTTGGGGGGACTATCCACTGTTGGGATTAGGTGGTCAAAATGACCATTCTAACTTTCTACTATTTAATTATGTATTATATTTAATAAAATTCAATAAAATTTAAATGTCTCAATTTAAAAATAAAATAATTTTATTTAACTTTTTATTGATGTTTTATTTATTTAATTTTTTAAAATAATTTTTTATAGATATTTTATTGATGTTTTATTTTAAAATTTTGTTTATATTTTATTTAATTGTATTATTTAAATTTAATAGATGTTTTATTTAATTTCATTGTTTGATTATTATTATTTTTAAAAACAAATTTATTTAAAATTTTAATTAAAAAATAATATATATTTTTATTGATATTTTATTTTTATTTTTTTAAAAAAAATAAATTTATTTAATTGTGTAAAAAATAAAATAAAATAAATTTTTATTTAATCTAGCTAAAAATAATAAAAATATTAAAGATATGTTTAATATTGCTATTACTTAGTAAACAATTGAAAAAGGGTAAAATAGTCTTTTGTTCATTTATCCTATCCAGTCCGTCCAACCAAACGTTGGATTCACTAAAAATAGTCCTTTCCAGACATCTAATCCCATGAAAAAACAAACACAAGATACATATCCAATCCAACCAAATAGTCCAGGGGATTCACAGTCCCAGGACTCAAGTCCGATGGATTCTAATCCCCCCTTATCCAGTCCGTCCAATCCAACACACCATTTATATATTGACTTTAATGACTAAAATATTATTTTTTTTCATCTGTCTTTGTTAATAAAAATAGGCAAATGATTTGGATGAAAACAAATCAAAAAATTATGATTTAAATTGACAAAATTAAAAATTTAAAATTGATTTTGTTACAAAGATCAAACCTTGGATTTTTTTTTCTGTCATTGTCCCTACTCTTGTTTTTTTTTTTTTTTGGGGGGGGGGTGTAATTTTGAAGATTGAGAAATATATATTTTTTAATTTTAATTTTCAACTTAAAGAAGTTATACCAAACAAAACCTATTAACAATTCTAATGGAATACTGGATATAAACTATGGTAATTATTCAGTAATTCCGGAGTATGAACATGTAGCATTCCATAATATTGTAATTGGAGGAAAAGGTGAATAAGTAGAGCATTGTGTTGGGTGATTGAAGAGCATATGAGGGTAAAATAATTATGATTGATTAGGAATACAGACACGTGATACTCCGAGAATAGCCTATAATTTCCCATAAAGTATTACCACTAAAATAGATGACCAAATCCATCTAAAATAACAAAAATTGTGAGGAATGCGCAAAATCAGTATAAGAACAAATTAAATAAGATTTTTTTTTTCTTGATAAGTAAAAACAGTAAACTTTTACCAATAATAACAAAGGATCAAACAGTACAACCAATTTTCATTCAAGCATAACCGTAAAGTAAACAACATTACTATATATTTATAAAAATTATCAAAAAAATTATTTAGATCACATTTAATCCTCCCAAATATTTCAACTTACAAAGTTGAAGCAACTCTTCAACCACCTCATCTATCTCTTCCTCTCCTTTCATTCTTATCTTCTCACTAAATTCTCTTGCTTTAATTCTTATATTCTCCCCACTTTTCTCCACCACAACTTTTCTTATCACTTGTGATATGTCTTCTCTATTGAATCTGCCATTGATGTCTCTGTTGACCTCCATAGCTACACCAACCTCCTCCACCAGTCTAACATTCAATGGCTGATCCAAATGCATTGGCATGGCTACAATTGGAACCCCAAATTTTAAACTTTTCATTATTGAATTCCATCCACAGTGACTCACAAAGCCACCAGTGCTTGAATGGGTTAAAATTCTTGGCTATGGAGCCCAACGCTCCACAACCATTCCTCTTTCTCCTACTCTCGCAATAAACGTTGGCATGAGTTGTAAAATAAGAGTGAGTGTTGGCATGAGTTGTAAAGCAAGAGTACATGTGGCATGAATTGTAAAGCAAGAGTGCATGTGGCATGAGTTGTAAAGAAAAGTGATTTGCAGGGATTGTCTAAAATGCTCTGTATGATAGTCTATATATATGGACTTGTATTTCATAGAAATATATAATAAATGAGTGCTATACAGTTGTTCCATGTCTCTACATGGTATCAGAGTAGAGATCCTAGGCTTTCTACTTCACACTTTACACCTTCACCCTAGCCGACTATGGCAACTCCATCCACAGACCAAACATCCATTACCAACCCAACCCTAGAAGACCTAACATCCAGAATGACAGATTTACTGTCCCAAACCTTGACTCAGAACCAGACACCAACCCATGAAATTTCTGTTGCACCGATCGGCATCAAGTTTGATGGCACCAACTATGCTCTGTGGTCCCAAGTTTTGGAGATGTATATCTCCGGCAAGGATAAACTGGGATACATTAATGGAGATCTCCAGTAGCCCCAACAAACTGACCCAACATGGCGAAAATGGCGGACTGAAAATTCGATTGTGAAAGGGTGGTTAATTAACTCCATGGAACCAAGCATGATTGGTAATTTCATTCGATTCCCAACGACAAAAGCAGTGTTGGATGCCATTGCCACAACTTTTTTTAACGGCACAGACACATCGCAAGTTTATGATCTCAAGAAACGGGTGACCAAGATGCGACAGGGCGGTGGGCAAATTGAAACCTACTACAATGGCCTTCAGGCCTTATGGAGGGAGATTGATTTCTGACGCCCCAATCTGATGGTCTGTCCAAATGATATTCAGAAATTTACTTCCATTCTACAAGAAGATCAAGTGTATACCTTTCTTGATGGCTTAGACGACCGGCTTGACAAGGTTCGTAGCAACGTACTCCTAATGAACCCGTTCCCCTCAGTCGAACAGGCATATGCCTATGTTCGCCGTGAAGATTCACGACAGTCCGTGATAATGGTCAGCACAGATGGACAGGTTGGCGCTGCTATGGCATCTCGAGGAGGAACCCGCTCCAATCTGCAGCCTCTGCAACAGCAGTTGTCGATGGTCCCAACTGGGCAACCTGCAGTTGGAACTCGGTTTGGTGCAGCGCTGCCCAAATCTGGTTTTCCATCTTCCAGCCGTAGCTCTGGGCAGCCATCTACTAAAGGTCATGGCTGTACTTATTGTGGCAAGCCCAAACACACCTGTGAGACTTGTTTTAAATTACATGGGTTTCCAGAATGGTGGGACGAGTTCAAAACCCGGAAACGAAGTGAAAGTGAAGCTGCTGTCAACAGTGCTTCGGGATGGGCTGCTTTAGCACATGCGGATCCCGAGTTGTCTCTTATATCGTCCACAAGTACTTCTCATCTCCTAGATGGCTCTACCCCTTCCAGTGCTTCAGGTAACTGTGGTTACGCTTTATTTAATTCCACTCCGGATGCCTTTAATGGTTAAATACTTGATTCGGGAGCCACCGATCATATGACGTTTGATCCCAATGACTTTACTTCTACTACTCAACCAAAACAGATAAATATTGCTAATGCCAATGGGGTCACTTATCCATGTACAGGAGCCGGCACTGTTTCTCTCTCTTCCTTACTCTCATTGTCAAACACTTTACTTGTTCCATCCCTATCAAGTAAATTAATATCTGTGGGACAAGCTACTGAAGAATTCAATTGTTGTGCACTAATATATCCCAAGTTTTGTTTTCTTCAGAATATTCTCACCAAGGAGATCATTGGTCGTGGTACTAAGAGGGGGGGCTATATGTTATGGATGATTTCAGTACCGGCCAAGCTCATCATGTACAACAAGTGCCCAATGTGAAACGTCAACAGATTTGGCTTTGGCATCGTCGCTTGGGGCATCCATTCTTTAGCTACTTAAAGCATTTGTTACCCGATTTATTTTCTGCCATTAGTGAATCTGATTTTAAATGTGACACTTGCATTTTGGCCAAGAGTCACCGTGTGCCTTATCCTTTGAGTTTGAATAAAAATAATGTTCCATTTACTTTGGTACACTCCGATGTTTGGGGCCCTTCTCCAGCTTTAACTCTTTCCGGGATTCGTTAGTTTGTGACCTTTGTGGATGACTGTACTCGCATGACTTGGGTTTATTTGTTGAAACATAAGAGTGATGTACTTCCTCTTTTCCAGTCCTTCCATGCCATGATTCAGACTCAATTCTCTGCCACGCTTTAGATTCTCCACTCCGATAATGGTGGCGAATATATGAATGATGCATTCAACAGTTATTTTAACACCCATGGTCTCATTCATGAGACCAGTTGCTCTGCCACTCCTCAACAGAATGGTGTGGCGGAACGAAAAAATCGACATATCTTGGAGACTGCTCGGGCCCTTTTGATTGGTGCCCACGCCCCTCGTAGTTATGGGGCCGATGCCATTGTTATAGCGGTTTATTTGTTGAATCGCATGCCTTCCAAAGTCTTGGACTTTCAGACACCGCTTCAAGCTCTCTCTTGCCATGGCCCTTTACCCTCTGCCCTGATGCTCCCACCTCGGATATTTGGGTGTGTTGCTTTCGTACATCTCCCGAAAACTCAACGTACTAAGCTTGATCCTTATGCTCTACGTTGTTTTTTCCTGGGCTATGCAACGCATCAAAAAGGGTATCGGTGTTATCATCCATCCACCCGCCGTACTTATGTTACCATGGATGTCACATTTCTTGAGTCTGAGTTCTTTTTCCTTGCCCCCATGACCGATTCTCCTCTTCAGGGGGAGATACGACATAATGAAGAGCAGAATTAGGCTGTTTTCGATTTCCTAATAATGGGGACAGAAGTAGCTTCTCCCGAGCCTACAGCAGCTTCTACCACTACTACAGCCGCCGCTCCTCCTGATGTATCAGGAAGGACTGCTGACCCTAGAATGGAAATCATAACTACACCAGCTTGTATGGCTGACCGTAGAGAAGAACCTGGTAGAAGTCTCGACGATGAAGACCCCCCTCATCAACCTCTAGTACCCGAGACTGATCAATCTCCTGAGAATATTCGTGAGGTAACTATTCCTCCTCCTGATAATGCTTGTGATACTTCTGTTGGTTATCAATTACCTTTCAGGCATAACCGTGGAAAACCACCAGACCGATACTCTCCAGATCATGTGAGTAAGAAATCCATATATCCGATTGCCAACCATGTCTCATCTCAGAGGTTATCAGATTCACTCAAAACATTTGTACACCAGTTGTCTGTTGATCATATTCCCTAACCAAGTACCCGAAGCCTTGAGTGATCCGAAATGGATGCATGCTATACAAGAGGAAATGGCGGCTCTTCAGAAAAATCAGACATGGACACTTATTCCTCTGCCGAAAGGGAAGAAGACTGTCGGATGCAAATGGGTCTTTTCTATCAAACACAAGGCTGACAAATCTATTGAGAGGTATAAGGCAAGACTTGTGGCGAAGGGGTACACACAGACTTATGGCATAGATTATCATGAGACGTTCTCTCCAGTGGCGAAGCTAAACACAGTTAGGGTATTATTGTCTTTTGCAGCTAATCTAGATTAGCCACTGCATCAGTTTGACATACGAAATGCCTTCCTTCACGGTGATCTCAAGGAGGAAGTATATATGGATGTTCCGCCTGGATTTTCATCTTCTCAAAATGGAGTCGTATGTAAATTGAATAAGGCACTATACGGCTTGAAGCAATCTCCCCGTGCGTGGTTTGGACGGTTTAGCATGGCTATGCGACAATGTGGTTTCAAGCAGAGCAATTCAAATCATACACTATTCCTGAAACACTACAAGGGAAAGATAACAGCATTGCTTATTTATGTTGATGATATGATAATTACTGTAGATGACGTTGGGGGAATTTCTAAACTTCAAGAATATTTGGCGGCCAAAATTGAAATGAAAAATTTGGGTGGGTTGAAGTATTTTTTGGGAATTGAGGTGGCTCGGTCAAAGCAGGGCATCTTTCTATCCCAAAGAAAGTATGTGTTGGATTTACTCGCAGAAACTGGAATGCTTGATTGTAAGGCTGAGGACACTCCAATTGTTCAGAATCATCACCTAGGAGAGTATTCTGATCAGCTACCTGCGAATAAAGAGAGGTATCAAAGGATAGTTAGAAGACTAATCTCTTTGGCACATACTCGACCGGATATCGCATATGCTGTGAGCGTTGTAAGTCAATTCATGCACTGTCCTAGTAAAGATCATATGAATGCAGTTGTTCGAATACTTCAATACTTGAAATCAGCCCCAGGCAAAGGACTTATGTTCTCTAAGAATAATCATCTAAATATTGGTGGTTACACAGATGCAGATTGGGTAGGCAACAATACTGACAGAAGATCTACTTCAGGATATTTCACCTTTGTAAGAGGAAACCTTGTTACTTGGAGGAGTAAGAAACAAAAGGTCGTGGCTCTTTCTAGTGCAGAAGCTGAGTTCAGAGCGATGAATAAGGGACTTTGCGAACTCCTTTGGTTAAGGAAGGTACTTACAGAATTTGGTTTCCCACCTGCTTCAGCAATGGAGTTATTTTGTGATAACAAAGCAGCCATTAGTATTGCTCACAATCCGGTCCAACATGATCGTACAAAGCATGTTGAAGTGGATCGACATGTCATCAAGGAAAAGCTCGAGGCTGGGATAGTTCAGTTTTCGTTTGTCAAATCAGAAGATCAACTGGCAGACATGCTAACTAAAGGCGTGTCAAGTAAAATGTTCTACAACTCACTCGACAAGTTGGGCATTGGCGACATCTTTGCACCAACTTGAGGGGGGAGTGTTGGCATGAGTTGTAAAATAAGAGTGAGTGTTGGCATGAGTTGTAAAGCAAGAGTGCATGTGGCATGAATTGTAAAGCAAGAGTGCATGTGGCATGAGTTGCAAAGAAAAGTGATTTGCAGGGATTGTCTAAAATGCTCTGTATGATAGTCTATATATGTGGACTTGTATTTCATAGAAATATATAATAAATGAGAGCTATACAGTTGTTCCATGTCTCTACAATAAACCCCTTAGGCAGTGCTTCTTCAAGCTCAACTTTCTCTCCCATAGGAAACCTAATAGCCCATATGAAATTAACATTGCTAAGCTCTAACCCATGAGCTGTCTCTTCAATCTCATCCTTGGACATAAAGTACTCACTCTCAAATGAAACAAACACAATGGATCCAAATTATTTTAACATATCTGTCCAATATTTTTAACCGATCTGTCCAACTTATTTTAACCTATATATGCTAATATTTTTATACTTTTAATCTATATTTCCAAATTATTTCAATCTATCCATTGTATCTTATCTGTCCAAATTGAATCTATAAGTGCTAGTATTTGTCTTATCTATCTTCTTTTTTTTTTTTTTGGCTTATCTTTCCAAATTATTTTAATTTATTTGTATTATAATATAATTTGAACAAATAGACACATCAATTTAAACAAATGGTACATAATATTAATTTTGAATTTGTCCCATAATTTGGGCAAATAGACATGTCAATTTGAACATATGGTACGTAATATTAATTTAACATTAATTTTGAATTTGTTCTATAACTTGGACAGATAAAAATACGTGAATCTATGGCCTTTCAATTTTCAACGATTAGTATGTGGTTGTTCTTATGAATCCAAACAAAAGCCGCGTGAATCTATGACCTTTTAAGTCCATAAAATAAATTTATGACCGAAACTCCTTAACAATTCTGATGGAACACTTGGTATGAACTATTGTCTCTAAAATAGATGACTAGACACATCTAAAATTACCAAAACTGCGAGGACAGTGCAAAATCAGTAAAAAGAGGAGTAACAGTATAAGATTTTTTTTTCTTTCTTTTTTTATAAGTAAAAAGAATAACTTTTACTATTAATAACAAATGATCGAACAATACAACCAATTTTCATTCTAACACAACCCAACAACTAATAACAATATTACATACTCATAAAAATTACTTCAAACTTTATTCGTGAATCAATGAACTATTTTCAATCTATCCAATTTTCACCAATTTTAAATTTACACTACACACAAACTTGGACTACAATTCAAACTACATTTTCATGGCAGATAGCATTTTGTGAAAAACAAAACCCATCTCCTACTTCAAAAGCACACTAGATATAAAACAAAGACCAGAGTTTCATACAAACAGAAATGAAAACAAATTGAGAAGATGTCCCTACGTAGCAGTATGTGGACAGATTTAGAAATGAAAATGTTTCTTAAAATATAAAGCAACAAACCAGATCAAAGCATCTTTACAGCTCTTTCTAGTCTCCCAAATATTTCAACTTACAAAGTTGAAGCAACTCTTCTACCACCTCATCAATCTGTTCCTCTCCTTTCATTCTTATCTTCTCACTAAATTCTCTTGCTTTAATTCTTACATCCTCTTCACTTTTCTCCACCACTACCTTCCTTATTACTTGTGCTATCTCTTCTCTGTTGAGTCTTCCATTGATGTCTCTGCTCACCTCCGCAGCCACACCCAACTCCTCCACCAGTTTAGCATTCAATGGCTGCTCCAAATGCATGGGAATGGCTAAAATTGGAACCCCAAACTTTAGGCTTTCCAATACTGAATTCCATCCACAGTGACTTACCAAGCCACCAGTGCTTGAATGGGCTAGAACTCTTGCCTGTGGAGCCCAACCCTCCACAACCAATCCTCTCTCTCCTACCCTCTCAATAAACCCCTGAGGAAGTGCATCTTCAAGCTCAACTTCCTTTTCCTTAGGAAACCTAACAACCCATATGAAATTAACCTTACTAAGCTCTAACCCATGAGCTATCTCTTCAATCTCTTCCTTGGACATAAAATACTCACTCCCAAAGGAAACAAATACAGTGGAGGACTCATCCTTGTTGTCAAGCCATTGTATGATCTCAGAGTGCTCGTTTTCATCATCGACCATGCCTTGAATAAGTGGACCAACAGGGACAACCCTTTTCTCAGCTATAACAGACAGGTGATCGATGTATTTTCCTTCAAGCTCTCTGCAAGTGTTGTACAACATAAAGTTGCAAGATGGTTGATCGTTTACAGGGGCAACTCGTCTGTCTTCGGATTCTTTTGTAGCAGTCTCGACAAAATGACGAAACCGCGCTTCATGGAATCCCTGATGCTGAATTGCCGGAAATGGGAATTCAACACCGGGGTTCTTAAACATATGATTGCCAAAAGAAATCACCACAGCTCCACAAATCATGAACTGAACTGCAGGAATATTATACGACGAAGCAATGGATTGTGCCCATGATGGGCTGAAATCATAAATAACCAAGTCTGGGCTTAGTGTTTTGAGGATGTTGGAAAAGCTTTGGCTTGCCATCTCAAAGGCTGTTTTGAGGGCGGACTTGAGATGGATTGGGAGGTAATTTGTGGTGTGGTAGTGAGGAGGAAGCTCAGGCGAGGATGGAAGGTGGATTTCTACTAGTTCAATGGAGAGAGAGTAGTTTTCAGTGATTCTTTTCTTGATGGAACTGAGACTGATTGGGGTAGAACACAAATATATGTGGAAATTTCTGTGTGAGAGTTTCTTGGCAAGCTCTAGGAAGGGAGAGATGTGACCATGGGCCAACCATGGTAGCATTAGGACATTCATTTTGCTCTGTTTTGTATCCATGATCTTCTCTCTCTCTCTCTCTCTCTCTGTGTTTTGCTCTGTGGTTAGGCTTTTGTATTAGTGATTAATACAATAATGTTTTTTGGGTGAATAATTAATACAATAATGTTGATGCAGTATATATGCATTTATATAACATCATGTTGATATATGATGATGGTCCAATGAAAAATGAGGCCAATAATATAGAAAATTTATTCCCATGTGGCACCCGCAGATGAATAACTTAATGTTTTGTTACAATATCTCTTGGACACAGTGAACAATTAATTGATAATATCAGAACCGGCCTAGGCTAAGGTCATTAAGGTCTATTTTTTAGTCCAAAATATTGTTCCAAGATAAGGACTCAAATTTAGAAAAAATATTATAATATATTATAAATATAAATAGGTTTAAATTATTTTTGTTGTTTTAGCACTAATCTAAAGAATTTAAAAATATTCTGTTGAGTTCATATTTGTTTATAAGTGTGGTTTGGCCCAATTTAAATTAAAATATATACAAAATGTTAGTGGCTCTTGAATAAGAAATACTATATACACATACCAAAATGTTAGTAGCCCAAAATAGGGCCCTTGATTTTTATTTTTTTTTATTTACCAGATTTTAATAGAATAAATAAATTTGCTCCAATTTTTTTTTACTTTTCTTATTTATCAAATTTTAGTAGAATGAACAATTAATTCAATCTCAATCACATTTATACATAACATATTCTATAAACAACAATGTAACCACAGTCAACCACACTCATAAATAACATATTCAATAAATAACAATTAATTTTAATACATATTTAATACATTTTAATTGAATAAAGTTTTTTTAATTTTGATTTTTTTTTTTTTTTTTGTATGAATATATTTTGATAGCTATTTTGATATCAACCGGCGGTAGTGATACGAAATAAGATAAATTTTTTTTTTATTATAAATATAAACCTCCGTTTTTATTTCGTCTTATGCGCCGAAAAATCAAGGCCGGCCCTGAATAATATATACAGCAATTATACTGTGTTTAGTTCCATTATGTGAAAACTGAATATTGAAAAGATCTTCAAAAACAAACGAACAAACAAACCAAAAAAAAAAACAAAAAACCAGGAATGTCAATACAAGCACCATGTTACCACTTGGGTCTAGATTGCTTCGAGTCTGGAGGGTGCTATTTGGGTTTGTGGAGTTTATTATAGGTGTTGTGTTAATGATTTAAATTATTCATTTTACATAATATTTTATATATATTAGTCATACAAAAACATTATGTCAATTATAACATGTTTAATTTTTCACGTTTGTCACCAAAAAAGTAAATGTTCTATTTTAAAAATATATTTGTCGTCCAATTTTAAAAGACAAATGAAATAAATTGAATATATTATCGGATTGATTTGATTTTTCTTATGGATAATAGTCCTATTTGGAAAATGGGTTTAGGACTTTTTTTAGATTAAAAATCACAATAAGACAAAATAAGTTAAAATAACTAATAAAAGAAAATGTCACATTAAACCCGCAATCATTTTACTTTTTCTCTCACAAACATCTCATCCATCTCCAAAAAAATCTAACCATCTTCCTAAATACAAAAAATTTAACATATTAAAATATTTAAAAACTAAAATAGTCTACTAAAATAGTTAACTTCCCAAATGAAACCAATATATACATGAATGACCTTATAAAATAAATCGTTCAAATTATCAAAATAAAATCCATGATAAATTCAGAGTCCAAAAAAAAATGATATATATATATATTTAGAAGACATTTCGTCAATGTTTGTTTTTGGAGAAATTTCATCAACGTTTTTGGGCTAAGAATTGCTTAATTCAATTTTTTTTTTACTACAATAAAAAAACAAAAAAAAGAGGTGACTCAAGTTTAGCCAGACCCCATCCCATCGCCGGAAAAGGCTCCTAGTGTCGAACCAGCAAACTAGAATCGGGAGACAAAGGGTACCACACTAAAAGGCAATGGAAACTCAATTACGGATTAAAGAGTTTGATGGTGTTTGGGAAGTGAGTTTTTATGTAGATTTTATTAGATGTAGGTTTTTATGAGATAAAAAAATTTTGGTGTTTGGGAAGATAGTTGGGTTTTTATGTGGTTGGATGTGATATTTGTGAGAGAAAAAGTGAAATGATTATGGGGTTGGATGTGATATTTTGTTTGGATGTATTTTTTTTGGTTTTGCAAAACTTTTATCTTTTAGTAAAAAAAATGAGAAAAAAATTTGGGAACTTGCTTCCCAAACACCACCAAAGACTAATAATGCTGACTGAACCCATCCCAGGGGTTCCTTAATTCAATTCAAGATTGCTTCTAGAAGATTAATTTACTAGTAAGCAATAATGAAGCTTAAATTAAGGTAAGGAACTCGTGAGTGACTCAAGTACAATGAAAATAATAATAAAATAATAAAAAAAATTGTTACATAAATTTAAAAATTAGACTTACTTTTTAAATTCAGTGATATATCAAGAAAATAATTAGTTAATAATTAAATATTCTGCGACTCAAGCTTAGCCAAACCCCCATCGCCGGACAAGGTTCCTAATGTCGAACCAACAAACTGGAATCGGGAAACGCAAGGATACTGTTAAAATGGTTGAAAGAAATATGATAATTGTATATCTGTATTATATTGAATGAATTGAATACAATAGGAGAGTATGTATTTATAGGCTGTCTACAAACCTAGCTAAGTATAAAAGGAGATAGAGATAGAGAGAGATAAAGATACAAGGAGATAGAGATAGAGAA
Source organism: Camellia granthamiana (assembly GCA_036172215.1). Lineage (NCBI taxonomy): Eukaryota > Viridiplantae > Streptophyta > Magnoliopsida > Ericales > Theaceae > Camellia > Camellia granthamiana. The sequence continues at coordinate 169,710,500 of CM069903.1, read as the reverse complement.
AGATAGAGATAAATCTAAATCTATAAATCTAATCTAAATATATACAGCCCCTCTTAAACTCAAGGTGGGTAGGCATCAACCAACTTGAGTTTGGAAAATAGATCACTGAAACGACCAAGAGAATGAGCCTTGGTGAAGATGTTGATTGTCTGATTGGCAGAGATAAGAAAGATAAGACGAACAGTGCCACTGGTAACATGTTATCGTATGAAGTGACAATCAATCTTAATATACTTTGTGTGATCATGGAAGACATCATTATGGGCAATTTGAATAGCACTATGACTATCACAATAGAGGTTAATCGTAGTAGAATGAGAAAACCACATATCAGAAAGAAGCCAGAGAAGCCACACAAGCTCCTGAGTAGTGTCAACAAGAACACGATACTCAGCCTCAGTACTAGAACGAGCAACAAGAGTTTGCTTCTTGCTACGCCAGGTAATGAGAGAGTCACCCCAGAAAAAACAAAAATCCTGTAGTAGAACGGCGATCAGTAGAGTCCCCTACTCAATCAGTATAAAAAAATGCATGTAACTGTAGAGAAAAGTGAGCGGAGTAATGAAGACCATAAAACATAGTGCCTTTGAGATATCGTAAAATGCAAACTAGAGCATCATAGTGCGGAGAGCAAGGAGCAGCCATGAACTGACTAACAATGTGAACAACATAAGCAATGTCTGGACGAGTAACCGTGAGATAGACAAGACTGCCAACTAGTTGACGATATAAAGTAGCATCAGTCAACAAGTGACCATCAAGAAGTGTGAGATGACTTTGAGGATTAACGGGAGTAGAGGCAGTTTTGCAATCAATAAGACCAATATGAGCCAAGAGATCAGAAGTATACTTGACTTGGGAGAGAAAGTAACCAGACGGATCATGAGAGATTTCCAAGCCGAGAAAATAGCTAAGAAGACCCAAATCCTTCATCTCAAACTGGCGACTAAGAAACTGTTTGAAACTAGAGATACCCACTGTGTCATCGCCAGTGATGATCATATCATCCATATAGAGAATAATAATAATAATAATAATAATAATAATAATAATAATAATAATAATAATAATAATAATACCACGCTCTGTCTTACGAATAAAAATGGCAGAATCATAGGCAATGGAGGAGAATCCAAAATCATGAATGGTGGAGCTAAACTTGGCGAACCAGGCATGAGGAGCTTGTTTCAAACCATACAAAGCACAACGAAGTTTATAGACTTTGGAGGGCGGCACAGAGGAACCAGTGGAGGTTGCATATAAACTTCCTCAATGAGATTGCCATTGAGAAATGCATTCTTCACATCCATCTGACAAAGTTTCCAGTGGTGAGCAGCAGCAATGACAAGTAAGCTACGAACAGAAGTCAGACGAGGCAATAGGAGCAAAGGTTTCTTCATAATCAATCCATATTCTTAAGTAAACCCTCGCACAACAAGACGCGCTTTGTAACACTCAATAGAACCATCAAAATGAGTCTTGAGCTTGTAAACCCATGTGCAACTAACAATACTTTGCTAGGAGGAAGATCAACCACATCCTAAGTATGAGTTTTATCAAAAGCCTGTAGTTCATCAGTCATAGCTTGCTACCAAATAGGGTTAGAATAAGCCTCTCAATAGGAAGTAGGTTCATGAGAAGAAAATACAACAGAACAACAATGAAATCACGAAGAAGGACAGAAGGTTGTATTACATGAGTAAAATGACGAAGAGGTACCTTAGAAGCAGAACTAGGAGGTGGAGCAGGAGCCTCAGGATGGGCAAGAGGCAGCATAATAGGACTAGGAGCAGGATTAGGGAGTGGAGCATCAGCAGGACCAGGAGACGGAGTAGGATCCTTAAGATGGGTCGGAGGCAACAAGGTAGAAGTAGTGTCTGTATCAAGCTCATCAAACAATAGAAAGGGATCTGTGAAGAATGATGTAGTGGGAGGAGTGGATAGATGAAACTTAGATATAGGAGAGAACATCTTGTCTTCCCAAAATACCACATGACGAGAGACACGAAGATGTTGAGAAATAGGATCCCAACAACGATAGCCTTTATGTTCAATCCCATACCCCTAGAAGCAACATAGACGGGCTCAAGGTTCTAATTTGGAACGTTCATGTGGTGGAAGGAGGACAAAACAAGCACATCCAAACACACAGAGATGAGAATAGACAGGAGGTTGGCCATATAAGCGCTCATATGGGGTATGATTATTTATGGCAGGAGACAGAACACAGTTAATAGTACAGGCGGCTGTGAGAGTGGCTTCCCCTAAGAAACGCTCAGGACAAGAAGAGGAAATTAAAAGAGCACAGACATTATCTAAAAGATGATGATGTTTACGTTCAACACGACTATTTTGTTTGGAGGTACCAGGACAAGAATAGTGAGAAAGTGTGTCATTTTGATGAAGGAATCTCAAAAAGTTTGTTTCTTTGTATTCTTGGGCATTATCAGCACGGAAAACTTTGATGGTGGAAGAAAACTGAGTTTTGACCATTTGTAAGAAATCATAGTATATTTGTGGTAACTCAGAGCGAGACTTCATAAGAAATAACCAAGTAAAACGAGTGAAATCATTTACAAAAATGACAAAGTATTTAGATCCCCCCCATAGTAGTTAGGTGCCGATCCCAAACATTAGAGTGTATGAGATCAAAAGGTGCATGAGACATAGAGGTACTGGATGAAAATGGTAAAGTAGATTGTTTTGCTAGTTGACAAGATAAACAATCTACTTTATCATTTGGAACAGGACCTAACTGACCACTGGAAACTAGAGATCGTAAATGACCAAAGGAAACATGACCTAACCGAGAATGCCATAAGGTAAGAGAAGAACTGGAAGTAGTAGGGGCAACAGTCTGGACAGGGAAAGGATTGGAGGAGGAAATGCGAAGGTGTCTACGACCAATCCCAAGAGTTTGTCCCATCTTCGGATCCTGCACAACACAACCAGTTAGAGAAAAGAGAATAGTGAGGCCAAGATCACAAAGTTGACCAATTGAAATAAGATTAAGTGTAAGATTGGGGATCAAATAAGTGTGGGGTAAAGAAACAGTAGAGGTGGAAATATGACCTATATGACTAACATGCATTGGAGAGCCATCAGTAGTGTGAATAATAGGTAACATAAAAGAAGATGTAATAGAAGAGAAAAGTGTAGGATCAAAGGTCATATGATTGTAACAAGCGGAATCAAAATACCAAGAAGAGGTCCTTGGAGTAACTGAGAGGATAGTAGACGGTGTACCAGAGGTAGAAATAACCTTTTTGATAATAGCATCAATGTCCGGAAGAGTGCATGGTGGTGACGAGGTAACAACGAATGATAAACTAGAGGCAACTGTAGTAGATGCAAGATGTACTGAAGACTGATCTTGGCTATATATTGTGGAGGGTCCAGAATAGCGACCGTGCTGAGGATAACTATTTGAACGAGCTATAAGGTGATTAAATAATGAATCACAAAGGAGAACCAGTGGTGACAAAGTAGAACTAGATAAAACAAAGTGTACCAGTGAATCCAGAACGTTGAAAATAGTTGGAAACAAGGCCAAAATGATCAGAAAAGGTGCAAAAAATAGGCAAAACAAGCCAAAATTTGAATTTTGGTGAAACAGGATATAAGGCTGACGTCAGCAAGAAGGAAGCTTGTAACAACCCGAAAAATTTAAGTTGTTCCTTAAATTTTATACAAGTATTGTGGTTGTATATAATAATATATTATTAAATAAATAATAATAAATGCAGAATCTAATTTTTCATTGGATTATCAAATATGGGATTAATTAGAGATTATTATTTGGGGTCAAATTAACAGAAATATGAAATTATAATACTAGTTGGGCCAAATTAAAGTTAAAGATAGTAAATAAATAAATATAAAAGTAAGATTAAATAAATAATAATATTGATAACAACAACAACAACAACAACAACAACAACAACAACAACAACAATAATAATAATAATAATAATTGGTGTGGTAGTAAAATAAATAATTAATTTTCTGTTGGTATACAATATAGTGTAATTTAATTAGGGATTAATTTATTTATATAGTTATATTAAAAAAATTGGGCCATAGTGTAATTATCTTAAATATTAATTAAAGATAAGTATAAATCTAATTGAATTTATGGGAGGATTCGTGCTGATAACGTTCTTACCTCCCTATAGGGAGGAGGTGATCTGTGTGGAAAGGAAAAGAAAGAAAGGGAAAGAAATAAAGAAAGAAAGAAAGAAAGGAAAAGGAAAAAAAATAAAAAATAAAAAATAAAAAGAGAGAGAGAGAGAGAGAGAGAGAGAGAGAGAAAGGAGAAAGGAAAAAAAATGAAGAAAAGGAAGAAAAAAATAATGAAAGTCGAGAGGGTCTTTCATAGTGGAAAGATAGAGTGAGATATTAAGTTAAGGTGAGTTGTATTATACCTTAAGTTATCATAATATATTTTACATATGTTTTGACTTACCATATTTGTTTTATACAAGTTATGTTTTATAAATTATTATTAATTATATTAATATTTTAATTACGTGGATTATTTTCTGAACCCTATTTGTTAAAATGAAACCCAATGATATGTTTGTTTATATTTTAAAGAATATTTGACTATAAGCTTATAAATAATTATGTTTTGTAAGTACCACCACGGGAATTCCACATCTTGGTGGACTTAAATAACCATTGGCTTCTGTTTGGTCACTTTGTAACCCTCTGTCTATCATGGATCCATTGATCCTCTGATTTCTGGTGTGAAGCAAAGTGATGTACGGAGCTAAGTGCTACATTGTTGTGGGAGCCACCTCTAGAGTTCGTACGAGCCACTTCTTGAATCTGTACCTCTATTCTGACTGTCACTCATGTGACCTCTGTTTCGTTCTGTTCGATACCGTGGTTATGGTTATTTATTTACATAATCTTAGGTTTGCTACTTAAATGATTATTCATTCAGCCTAAGTTATTTTAACTATTTTAGTTACATAACTATACATGGTTATTTTGTGTCCCTTATACTCTTGGCATAATATTTCTCACTCTGCCATGTGCTTATAGCTGTTTACCAATTTTCAGGAAACAATGCAATTCAGAAATAGTTTTTGGAAAGTCTTAGACACGGGGTTGCGGAATAAACACACACAACACTTTTATGATATTTTTTATATGTAAATATCGGCATTTTTGGTTAATAAATTTTGTAATAAAAATAGAAGTTCCAATGATTATTTTGGTACCTTCACTTAAATATTATTTTCGCTCGCGTTTATTAATTTGTTCAAGAATTGGCCAAAAGTAACCTCGGTTACTAGCCATCACGATGTTTAATCCTTGGGTATGGGGAGCGGGTCGTGATAAAGCTGACGTCAGCAAAGGCGCAGCTCATGTTAGCAGGAGGGTGCGCAGCACACGATAGTAGCAGAGGCACCAGCAAATGCGCAGCGCACTTTAGCAGACAGATACGCGCTACACGATAGCAGCAGGCGTGCAGCGTACTATAGTGCTGACGCGCTTAGGGCTGATGTCAGTGACGACGGAAACGGAGGGATGCGCGCATGACAAGCACATGGCGTGTGATCGTTGGGCAAGCGGCACGTGGTAGCGCATGTAGATCCTAATGACGCACCGAGCAATAAGTGGCGCGTGAGAGTGTGTCTGAGCTTGTTTGGGAGTGTGATTAGTGGCTCTGGAATCGTCTAGAAGAGACGAATATTATGGTGTGGCAATTTTGTGATTACGGCCATTGGAATCGTTTGAAAATAATGATGAAGCAGTGTTAGAACAAAGACAACAAAGTGTATGGGTGATGGAATGAATGTTGTAGTGCCACTGTGTACGGGGACTAAGCACAAAAAAAAGAAGAAGCTATAAGTGTAGAACCTAAAGTTCTGATACCATATTAAAATGGTTGAAAGAAATATGAGAATTTTGTATCTGTATTATATTGAATGAAGTGAATACAATAGGGGAGCCTGTATTTATAGGCTGTCTACAAACCTAGATAAGTATAGAAGGAGATAGAGATAGAGAGAGAGAGAGAGAGAGATATAAATCTAAATATATAAATCTAATCTAAATATATACATTAACAGATACCACACTAAAAAGTGATGGAGACTCCATTACGGATTAAAGAGTTTTCAATGCTGAGCTCTATGCACTGAACCCATCCCAGGAGTTGCTTAATTCAATTCAAGATCGCTTCTAGAAGATTAATTTAGTAGTAAGCAATAATGAAGCTTAAAGAAAGGTAAGGAACACCTGAGTGACTCAGGGATAATGAAAATAATAATAAAATTAAAAAAAAAATATTACTACACAAATTTAAAAAGAAAATTGCTTCATAGTTCGAAATTTTGGAGGTTCAAATAACCAAAATACCAAAACAATGTCGCTGTGGCCTTTTTTTTTTTTTCCTCTCTTTTCTCTTTGAAACAAAGAGACGGGAAAAGAAAGAGGGAGAAAGAGAGAAGAAACAGAGAAGAAGGAAAAGGAACAAAGCACCTACCGGCACCGCCATCACCGTCGTCCATCATAACCCACCTCTATATGTATACACACATAGATCTGTGTATATCTTCATCTCTCTCTCTCTCTCTCTCTCTCTCTCTCTCTCTCTCTCTCTCTTGTGTGTTTTCCCCCTTTCTTCTTTTCTTCTTCTTCCTCTCATTTTTTTTCCTTCTTTTTGTTCTCCTCTCTCTACTCTCTATTCTTTCCTTCTTTTTTTCTTTGCAACGAAATGTATCTCTCTCTTTTTGTTCTTCCTCTTTTCTTTTCTTTTCCTTTCTATTCTTTCTTCTTCTTTCTAAACTATTGGCCAGCTAGAAGAGAAAGGAAAAATAGAGGGGAAAGGAATAAGAGAGAGAAGAGAAGGGAAAGGAAAAAGAAGAAAAAAAAATCATTTTGATTTTAGTTTGGTTTTAGAAAGAACAGATGAAGAAAAGAGAGGAGGAAGAAGAAAAGAGAAGGAAAAAAAAGAAAAAGAAAAAGAAAAGGTTCGAGCTACCTAATAGGATTGATTTAAAAATTAGAACCACTTTCTAAGTCCAGAGATATGTCAAGAAGATAATTAATTAATAATTAAATATTCGCTAATTATCAACCAATTATCTTTTTCACACATTACTAAATCTATAAAGTGAGTTTAAAAAGTGAACTATTATATCATTTTTCATAATAAAATAAACCATCGAATTGATGTTCAAAAAACAAAAAAACAATTCAATCAGATAAATAAATAGTTTGGTGCTTTGTTTTATGTAAAATGTTAGGGATACAAAATAAATTATTAAAAAGTTTATCAAATCACTCGTATGAATGTGAAATCTATACTCATGTGAGACTCACACCCATTTAAATATTTGATATATTTTTTAATAAAAAATTTGGTGTCTCAAACGCTGTTGTTTTATTGTGTGAGCACATAAAATTCTATGTTTGTTTTAGCGTAAATTATTTTTTTAAGGTATACTTTTCTAACATAAATGAAATATGTTAAATATTTTTTGGAAAAATTATATATAAAAAAGAAATCAGGATTTGACCCTTATAATAAAATAAATTCTGAATTTTTAATTTTGTTAATTTAAACACTAAATTTTTTATTTGTTTTCAATCTGAATCATTTGCCTATTTCCATTAAGTAAAATTGATGGATAAATGGATATTTCAATCATTAAACTCAATAAAAAAATGGATATTTTAGACATTTTATGTATTGACTTTAATGAGTAAAATATTATTTTTTCATCTGTCTTTGTTAATAAAAATAGGCAAATGATTTGGATGAAAACAAATCAAAAAATTATGATTTAAATTGATAAAATTTAAAATTCGAAATTGATTTTGCTACAAAGATCAAACCTTGGATTTTTTTTTTCTTTGTAATTGTCCCTACTCTTTTTTTTTTTTTTTGGGTGTAATTTTGAAGATTGAAATAATTTAAACAGATTGAAAATTTTTTAATTATCTTAAATAAATATATATATTTTTAATTTTAATTTTTAACTTCAAGAAATTATACCAAACATAACCTATTAACAATTATTGTGGAATACTGGATATAAACTATGGTAATTATTCAGTAATTCCGGAGTATGAACGTAGGGCCTGTTTGTTAACCATTCAGTTTTCAGTTTATATTTATAAAAATTTTAAAAACTGTCATAAAAACTTGTTTGATAATTTTTTTGGTTTATAAATGGTTGTCCCAGTTTATAAATTTGAGGAAAAAAATGTAAACTCAAAAAATGAGTTTACGTTTTCAGTTTTTAATTTTTTTTTTCAATTAATTTGTTTTTCAAATAATTCTTTTTCAATTATTTTTTTTTCAAATAATTTTTTTTAGATAAATTTTTTTCAAATAAATTTTTTTCAAATAATTTTTTTTCCAATTAATTTTTTTTCAATTAATCTTTTTTTCAATTAATTTTTTTTTCAAATATTTTTTTCCAAATTAAATTTTTTTTCAATTATTTTTTAATTAATTTTTTTTTCAATTAATTTTTTTCATATATATTTTTTTCAATTTTTTCAATTAATTTTTTTCCAAATATTTTTTTTCCCAATTAAATTTTTTTCAATTATTTTTTTAATTAATTTTTTTTCATTTTTTTAAATAAATTTTTTTCAATTAGTTTTTTTCAAATAATTTTTTTTTCAAATATTTTTTTTTCCAATTAAATTTTTTTCCAATTATTTTTTTTTCAATTATAATGTGTGTGATCCTGTTGTCATAAATAATAAAAATAAATATAAATATTAATATTTTAACCCTGAACAAATATTTTTTAGTTTATGTTTTTAAAAATTTTTAAACATTTTATTCAAACCAAACGCGTTTGTAATTTATGTTTTTCTAAAAATAAACAAAAACTAATTTATAAAATTTTTGTAAATATAAATTAAAAACATAAACGTTACCAAACGCTACCGTATTCCATAATATTGTGATTGGAGAAGAAGGTGGGTAGATGGAGTATTGTGTTGGGTGATTGAAGAACATATGAGGGTAGAATAAATTATGATTGATTAGGAATACGAACACGTGATACTCCGAAAATAGCCTATAATTTCCCATAAAGTATTACCACTAAAATAGATGACCAAATCCATCTAAAATAACAAAAATTGTGAGGAATGTGCAAAATCAGTATAAGAAGAAATTAAATAAGAATTTTTTTCTTTTTTTTTCCCTTGATAAGTAAAAACAATCAACTTTTGCCAATAGTAACAAAGGATCAAACAGTACAACCAATTTTCATTCGAGCACAACCGAAAAGTAAACAACATTACTATATATTTATAAAAATTATCAAAAAAATTATTTATATCACATTTAATCCTCCCAAATATTTCTACTTACGAAGTTGAAGCAACTCTTCAACCACCTCATCTAGCTCTTCGTCTCCTTTCATTCTTATCTTCTCACTAAATTCTCTTGCTTTAATTCTTATATCCTCCCCACTTTTCTCCACCACAACTTTTCCTATCACTTGTGATATGTCTTCTCTATTGAATCTGCCATTGATGTCTCTGTTGACCTCCATAGCTACACCAACCTCCTCCACCAGTCTAGCATTCAATGGCTGATCCAAATGCATTGGCATGGCTACAATTGGAACCCCAAATTTTAAACTTTCCATTATTGAATTCCATCCACAGTGACTCACAAAGCCACCAGTGCTTGAATGGGTTAAAATTCTTGGCTGTGGAGCCCAACCCTCCACAACCATTCCTCTTTCTCCTACTCTCTCAATAAACCCCTTAGGCAGTGCTTCTTCAAGCTCAACTTTCTCTCCCATAGGAAACCTAACAACCCATATGAAATTAACATTGCTAAGCTCTAACCCATGAGCTATCTCTTCAATCTCATCCTTGGACATAAAGTACTCACTCCCAAATGAAACAAACACAGTGGAGGAGCCACCCTTGTTGTCAAGCCATTGTATGATCTCAGAGTGCTCGTCTTCATCGTCAATTTCTCGAACAAGTGAACCAACAGGGACGATCTTCTTCTCAATTAAAACCGACAGATAATCGATATATTTTCCTTCAAGCTCTCTAAAAGTGTGGAACAAAATAATGTAGTGAGATCGTTTCATGGCATCTACAACACCCTCTTCCTTGTTTTTGTCTTTGTTTGCAGAAGCCTTTTTGATCAAATTGCGAAACCGGGTTTCATGGAATCCCCGAAGCTGAATTTCCGGAAATGGGAATTCAGCACCACCGCGTTTCGTGAACATGTGAAGGGTGGAAGAAGTCATCGCAGCTCCAGTAGGTATGAAATCAACCGCAGGAATGCCATAGGAGCAAGCAATGGTTGGTGCCCAGGGCAGGTTGAAGTCATAAATAACCAAATTTGGGGTTAGTGTGTTGAGGATGTTGGAGAAGCTTGGGATTGCCATATCAAAGGCTGTTTTGAGGGTAGGGATGAGATGGGTTGGGAGGCCATTGGTGGTGTGGTAGTGAGGAGGAAGATCAGGGGAGGATGGAAGGTGGATTTCTACTAATTCAATGGAGTGAGAGTAGTTTTCAGTGATTCTTTTCTTGATGGAACTGAGATTGATTGGCGTAGAACAAAGATATACGTGGAAGTTTCTGTGTGTGAGTTTCTTGGCTAGCTCTAGGAAGGGAGAGATGTGACCATGGGCTAGCCATGGAAGCATTAGGACACTAGCAATGCTCTGTTTTGTGTCCATTATTTATCTCTCTGTTTCAGGCCTCTGTTTTGGTGATTGATGATCAATACAATACAACAATTGTTGTTTAGCTCAATGATATATATGTATGCGCGTTTTATAAGGATTGAAGTTTATGCAAGTAAAAACTAGAGGTGGTGCGTGAATCCAATCCGATAATATAAAAACTCAGAGGAATAGAGAAAAGGCTATGGTGTCAGTGCTTGCGTATGGACTTTTGCCACATATGATCGGTCAAATTTTTTAGAGGGAATTTACTGATGAGTGAAATCAGAAAAATTATTTATTTATAAAAAAATAATAAATATTAATAATTAAAATCATATTTTTTATATTTTTTTTGTAAATAATTTTTCTGATCCCAACTGATATACTGTGTTAGATTCAAATTAATTAGGAAAAATTATAAGTTGTCATTTGGTAAAAACTTTTTTAGTTGGCTTTTTAGAATTGATTTTTTTTTTGATCGGCTGGCTTTTTAGAATTGATACTTTAGCTAGGAATTAAAAAGTTCGTTTGCGTTGACTTTTTTAACTTTTGTGAAAAAAATAAAATAACTATGATTTGGATGAAATATTTTATCTTATTAACTTTTCAACTTTTTTTTTTTTTAGTGATTTATTAGCTCCAAATTGTAAAACGAACCCAAAATAAGTGCGACATTAATAGAAAAAATAATTAATTTATAGATTTATTTTTTTATTTTTTGTCAAAAAGGACTGTATCAAGCATATGAAGGATTTGTATCATTGCCAACTAATGAATTGAGATCCATTGGGCTCTATCCTTGTTTCTCTATTTGTAACGGTGAAGATGCACTTTGAGTTGATCCAACGGTCCAAGTTTAGGCGGGAAAAATAAAATTGAATTTGTTTTATTATTATTTTTTATTTTTAAATAGTCAAATCTAAACTATTAAATCAACTCAAAATGCATCTCTACTATTACAAATAAGGAGACAAAGAAAGAGTCCAAGAAGAGGATCTCAACCAACTAATTCCCCAATTAACTACAAGCGTGAGTAATGTTACCAAAATATATATTTAAAAGTTTACCCAATATGTAGTGTTTGGGATGTAAAGTTTTGGTTAAAACAATCAATAAAGGCAAAAAAAATATAACTATTACATCCTATATATCAATCAACTAATTTTTTTCTCACAACTATTTATATAACTACAAAAAAATAAAAATAAAAATAATAATAATAATAATAATACTTCATTCCAAACACAACTTTTTTCAAATCATAAAATAGCCAAATAACTAAAATAGTCAACATTTCAAATCAACACTTAAATTCATTTTGTATATAAATCTCACAAAATATCCACTTAATCTTTAATACACTTTCAAAATTTGGACAAATTTCTCGTTTTTTTAATTTTTAAATTTTTTTGAGATGGTAGCTTTTCTCATATATATATATATATAAATAAAAAGATGTCCATCAATTTTGTTTTATTCTTGTTGACCCAATTTTTGAAGGAAAGAAAATTATAGTTTAGGGAGAACGAAAAATTACACCAAACAGAAAAAATTACACAATCAAAAAAAATTTGATTATCTTAAGTTTAGAAAGAAATATTTTTAATTTCTAATTTCTAATTTCTAATTATTTTTTAAAAAGAAAAAATTAGGGGTGCAACTTGGGTGGGTTCACTCGGGCTAGAGGGTTGCCTAGGTCTAGCCCGAATTGTGTTTGGTAGTGCCCAAGCCCGTCCAAGCCCAACCATCAACCCGACCTTGGCTGCCCAAGCCCGGACTGAGCTTCATAATCTAAACTCGAGTTAGCCTGAATTGTCCAAATTTCACAAGAAATATGACAATATTACAACAAGAAACCATTTTTTATCCTTTCATATTGATAGGAGAAATTAGGAAAAAAACTTAGGTTAAACATGATCTGTATAGATGCATACTCTGATTAAGTATTGACCAGCACAATCCAATAAGCAGTTACTTTCATTATTATTCAAACTTCTGCAAATGCGGCAACAGAATGCATCCAAATCTAAAATAGAGGACTGGCAATAGTGCATTTCCGTGGATTTGAATCATAGCCCAAAATGATCAGCATCTTCATGATTAAGCTATCGCAATTCATGGATGAAGGTTGGGATAAACATTTTGCTATCATTATATAAGCTAGACTAGTAAAATATTAATCAAGATACAAGAGTATAACTGGATTGCTTATTTGGAATCCTTAAGAGCAGAAATATCTACACGAATGAAATCCTTCCTTGATTAAACTTCGTGATCCTTGTTCCTCTCTCCTCCGTTCTTCAACTCTTTGAGGAAGAAATAAGAGTCTGTAACGCTAAGAGGGAAGAAAAGAATAGGTAGGGTTTAATATTTACTTTAATCTAGTGGTCCAAATACAAGATCCTAATCTAAGGGCCAAAGCCCAGCAAAAAAATAAAACAAAATAAAATCTAAGGGCCATCTCTTTATACATATCTTATATAATTTTTATAATATATAAAATGCAACTCCGGTTCGGGTTGCTTGGGTTACAAACAGTCTTTGCTCAGGTCCGGCCCAAATTGAAATTTAGGCATCAAAAATTTGTCCAAACTCGCCCAAATTACAATATATTGTTTGCCTAAGCCCTAAAAAAACTCGGACCGGATATGGATTGCCCGGGTTAAGGCCGTCCAAGTTGCATCCTTAGAAAAAATAACACCAAACAGAACTCATTAACAATTATGATGGAATAAATAAGGGAAATTTGGTGAAAAGCCCCCTTCATTGGGCCTATTTTGTGTCCAACCCACGGAATAAAACAATGACCCCAAAAGCCCCTCAATTAAAAAAATATTATGAATTGACTGAAATGTCCTTCCATATAAGTGGGGAAATATGAAACAATTTCACCGTTTCTCTCCCCTCACTCTGTTTCATCGATTGACAACCCTCCTCTGAATATACATGCTCATTCGAAAACCCTAGCATCGATTGAAAACCTTTCTCTGAGTCTCATTACTCTCGCTCTCTAGAGCTACTATGTCTTTCTACCCCTGGAACGTTACACGTTTGTCGCTTGCGCTCGAATTGAACTCCGCATTACGCTTTACTCTCTCTCTTGGACACATATTTTGCAGGTGATTTTTTCCCCTTTCTGCTAGTTTTTCGATATTATGAAGTCTGTCTGGGTTTGTTTTCATTTTGCAAGTGGTGTATGAGATTACGTTGACATGATATGGGGTGGGATTGTAAGGCTGCTAAGGATTTTTTTTTTTTTTTTTTCCATTGTTGCATTAGGGTGAGTAGAGTTTGGGATTTTGGGTTACAGTAAGGATCATCTGTTCTAAAATTTCTATCACTATCTTAAAATACTTTAAATTACTAAATTATGTGAGAATGTTAAGGTTTAAAAATTTTGAAAACTAATTTAGGTATTTCAAAATTGTGTCTGCAGTTTTGTTTCAATTTCATTGCTTTGATTTCTATAGTATTTTGGTCCTGCAATTTCAATGCTTTCAATTTCATTTGCTTCATGAATTTTTCAAAGTAAAATTTTACTTCCAACCAGAGTAAAATTTTACTTCCAACCAGAATAAAATTTTACTTCCAACCAGAATAAAATTTTACTTATAAACAAAGTAAAATTTACTTTAACTCTAGCCTTTGCTCATTACATAAATGTGCATATCAATTTATGTATATATATATGTATCTATTTATGTATTTGAATGTGATTATCTTTTCGTCATTTCTCTGATTTCGGTTTGAATGTGAATTGTACATGTTAATTTCAAAACAATGTTGCCCATAGTCAAAATTGAGACAAGGTTTTCTTGATTCTTGGTTCTATAAATTTTGTATGTGTTTTTGGTTTATTTCCTAGGGTATTGTTCAGAGTAAAATTTTACTTCCAATCAGAGTAAAATTTTACTTTCAATAAAAGTAAAGTTTTACTACCAAACAGAGTAAAACTTTACTGTCTCATTACAATGCTTGTGCATTTTCTTTAGTGCTTATTTGTTTTGTCACTTTGTTGTTTAAAGTAAAATGTTACACTGTTGATATAGGGAAACTTTTTACTGTTTTAAAATGGTTGTTACAAGAAGCAAATGTGGTGATGATGATGATGATGATGATGATTGATGGGTCGTTGAACACACCAAAATTAAACTCAAAACTACACCAAATTCTATCAGAATAATGGCAAGTCCAGGTATCGATCCACAGGGACAATTGTGAAATTAAACTAATTTAAGTGTTAAGTTCCTAAATTAATTTTGATGAAAAGATTGATTGTTCATAACCTAGTTTAATAACAAATAAATTAAACTAAGTAATTAAATTAACAATTATAAATAAAATTGGATTTACTGAATTGGGGAAAAACCTAGGGCAAAGAATCCACCACTAGTCACGTAAAAAGGGTTTCCAATTGAAATCAATTATGTTATGGTTCGAACGAAATAATACTTCGCAACTACAAGTTCAAAGCATTTAACAAGAAAATCATCACATTCAATGTACGAGCACAAACCATCTCAAGTAGTACGAATGGTTCACTCTAAATTAGGGTAGTGACACGACTCGTCCCTCGTAGTATGATTCGTCTCATACCTTGGATGTGAAAGAATAGAAAACTCATGTATGGAAGACATTTAATAATCACAGAAAGCCGAATACTTGAAGAGATAATGAAAATTAGGTATAAGAAACTTCTAAAATACCATACAATTGTTCAAACCTTTACATAATTGAAAATCAAAAAGAAAAACTAATTACATGGCTAAGGTTTCATCAAAACCCTAGAAATGAGACTAGCCACTCATGAAGGAGTGAGGGGAGGTAGATGGAGAAGAAGCCACCATGGAAGACATGCTTAAAGCTTTTTGTTACTTTCTTTCCAACCCTAGTCTCTCTTTCTTTGCAAAAACAATTTTCGAACCCTAATCCAGCCTTTTTCTTGCCTCTTTATACTTTTGGTGTCTTTCCCAACAGGTTTAAAACATCTGGCACGTTTTCTCAGAAATAGTCAACGCACATGCGGGAAAGTCAACCCACGTGCAGACAAAGTCAACGCACGTGCGGGAAAATTAACTCTCTCCAAATTCTGTCTTTTTGCCCATTTTATGCTCCGACTATGTACAACCTGATTGACATTCAACATACATAAAAGTATACAGTTTGACAAGCAAGTGAAGTTAAGAGATCCTAATTAAAGGCCTCAATGATGTACAATTCGGCCTTAATCACATCTCCCAACTTACAACTTGCTAGTCCTCAAGCAAGTAATAAAAATAAAATAAAATTAAACAAAATCTAACTATTTCCTCTTTCGTGAGAAAACGGTTGCATTTAGCATATGCAACAAGCCTTTAAACCACAAAGTTACCCCAAGTGGACAAGTAAAGTCTCGTGAGGGTTTCCAGAAATAATACCCACAAAAATTTACATATTCATATATGCCCAACAATTAACCACACTACTCCATCTAACAATCAACTTATGTGCCACTACAGTGTGATATTAAAACATAATGAGTCATTAAAGGCACAATGAACAAGCATGAAGGAACCTATTGAGTCAAAACCACAATTCAGTTAATACAAAAGTAAAGTCCCCTGTACTTGTGCATGCTAGTAGACAAATCATTAGTACCCTTGGTGTAAAGTGCAATCTCCATATTAGTTAACTGTCCACTATAATAGCCCAGTGTAACTCATAATAACACCCAACATATACAGAAAAACTAACCTGTTGTAGCAAAGAATCTCAATTTTTTTTTTTAATTGACTGTGCAATATCCTGATCCATTAAGCTTTCTAATCAACCCATGTAGCAAGTATTGGGCCAATGACTCCCAAACCCGATAGTTTTAGGGCACTAGGTGTAGAGACACCCCTACGAGCTTAATAACTCGAGTTGAAAAGGCTATGAATCCGAACAAGTCATTCTTCTTATTTTTTCCTTAACTGTGCAATGTCTAAGTTCCTTAAGCTTTCTAATTAACCCATGTAGCAAGTATTGGGCCAATGACTCCCAAACCAGACGGTTTTAGGGCACTAGGTGTAAAGACACCCCTACGGGCTTAATAACTCGAGTTAAAAAGGCTACGAACCTAAACAAGTCAAGTGTGTTTTTTTTTTTTTTTAAGAGAATCATGGCTCCTCATTTATTCTTTTCTGCAACCCTAACTATTATCAATGATGTACACCAAAGATTATAATAAAGAGGCCACCGCTATGAGAGTGTGTTCATGTGAATTAAGGCATACCTATGACAAGTGTACTAATACCACAAGCACAAACGACTCCCCTAGTGCAAACATCACATGCAAGTATCTACCCAATAAATCCTTTTCATACAAGTCTATTATGCTCCCCAATTTACATATACAAATATCATCACCCTACTAGCAACAAGTCACATCAAGTGAAGTAATGCAATCAAGTGAAACAGATATAAGCATGAATGATTGAGCCAAATAGAAATGCACAAAAGAAAATACAACCCTCATTTCCCAACTTGCCGGGCTGCGAAGGCATGGTGAAGGGAATTATCACTTAGGTTCTCAAATAGTTGCCATGCCTCGGCATCATTTTTGGACATGAATGTCCCACCACAGGATGAATCCACCATTTGGCGATGCGGCTCAGTTAAGCCATAATAAAATGTTTGAGCAAGTTGCCAATCAGGCACTTGGTGGTGGGGACACTGTTAGAGAAGGTCTCGAAGTCTTTCCCACGTCTCATGGAATTGCTCGCCATCCATTTGAGCAAAGTTTGTGATGGCTCGCCTAAGTTGGTTGGTTTTACCTATGGGAAAGTACTTCTCCAAGAACCGTTGCTGTAATTGGTCCCAAGTTGTGATTGAATTAGCTGGTAAGGAATTCAGCCAGTGTTTGGCTTTATCCTTTAATAAGAATGGAAACAATCGCAACATTAAGGCCTCATTTGTGAAATTCTGGATCTTCACTGTCGAGCAAATTTCCAAAAATTCATTTAAATGTTTGTAAGGATCATTATGAGTTAGTCCATGGAATGATTGGAGCATTTGTATGGTGCTGGACTTAATCTCACAATGAGCAGCAGTGGTGTTGGGTAATTGGATGCATGATGGTGATGTATATGCAGTGGGTGTGAAATAATCCTTAAGGGTCCGATTAGGCACATTCGGGACATCTGGATCTGCCATCTCTAATGGCTCAATGTATGAATATAAATACTCAAGCCTAGGAACACAGGCAGAGGCCCTAAGTCTCCTAAGAGTCCTTTCTAGTTCAAGGTCCAAACTCCACAATTCAGGGCGACAAGAACGGCACCCGTGTATACACTACCCACTCACACACAAAAAGTTCTGACTCTGTGCACTAAGTTATGAAAGCAAAATACCAAAGGGAGAAATACTCACAGCGGTTTAACGAAAACGCTTTACTCATCTTGCGGGTGCTTGACGTGTAAACGTTGTCTCCAACCTCTATTTGAGTTTCGTCTTTCTTTTTAGCACTTTGGTGCTTTGCTTGCGAGTGTTTGCTTTTGTTTACGCACTTTAGTGCTACGGTTTTTTTTTTTTTTTTTAAAGCTCGGTTGCGCTCGGCTTGCACTTCGATGGTAGCTCCAATTTCAAACACTTTGCACACTTAGCAACACGAAAGCATAAAATCCTAAACTCAAAATTAAAATAAGAATATAACTTTAAATTAATTAATTTCGCTAGAAGTCCCCGACAACGGCACCAAAATTTGATAGGTCGTTGAACACACCAAAATTAAACTCAAAACTACACCAAATTCTATCAGAATAATGGCAAGTCCAGGTATCGATCCACAGGGACAATTGTGGAATTAAACTAATTTAAGTGTTAAATTCCTAAATTAATTTTGATGAAAAGATTGATTGTTCATAACCTAATTTAATAACAAATAAATTAAACTAAGTAATTAAATTAACAATTATAAATAAAATTGGATTTATTGAATTGGGAAAAAACCTAGGGCAAAGAATCCACCACTAGTCACGTAAAAAGGGTTTCCAATTGAAATCAATTATGTTATGGTTCGAACGAAATCATACTTCGCAACTACAAGTTCAAAGCATTTAACAAGAAAATCATCACGTTCAATGTACGAGCACGAACCATCTCAAGTAGTACGCATGGTTCACTCTAAATTAGGGTAGTGACACGACTCGTCCCTCGTAGTATAATTCGTCTCATACCTTGGATGTGAAAGAATAGAAAACTCATGTATGAAAGACATTCAACAATCACAGAAAGCCGAATACTTGAAGAGATAATGAAAATTAGGTATAAGAAACTTCTAAAACACCATACAATTGTTCAAACATTTACATAATTGAAAATAAAAAAGAAAAACTAATTAAACGGCTAGGGTTTCATCAAAACCCTAGAAAAGGAGACTAGCCACTCATGGAGGAGTGAAGGGAGGTAGATGGAGAAGAAGCCACCATGGGAGAGATGCCTAAAGCTTCTTGTTACTTTATTTCCAAACCCTAGCCTCTCTTTCTTTGCAAAAACAATTTTCGAACCCTAATCCAGCCTTTTTCTTGCCTCTTTATACTTCTGGTGTCTTTCCCAACAGGTTTAAAACATCTAGCACGTTTTCCCAGAAAAAGTCAACTCTCTCCAAATTCGGTCTTTTTGACCATTTTATGCTTCGACTATGTACAACCTGATTGGCATTCAACACACATACAGTATACAGTTTGACAAGCAAGTGAAGTTAGGAGATCCTAATTAACGGCCTCAATGATGTACAATTCGGCCTTAATCACATCTCCCAACTTACAACTTGCTAGTCGTCAAGCAAGCAATAAAAATAAAATAAAATTAAACAAAATCTAGCTATTTCCTCTTTCGTGGGAAAACGGTTGCATTTAGCATATGCAACATGCCTTTAAACCACAAAGTTACCCCAAGTGGACGAGTAAAGTCTCGTGAGGGTTTCCAGAAATGATACCCACAAACATTTACATATTCATATATGCCCAACAATTAACCACACTACTCCACCTAACAATCAACTTATGTGTCACAACAGTGTGATATTAAAACTTAATGAGTCATTAAAGTCACAGTGAACAAGCATGAAGGAACCTATTGAGTCAAAACCACAATTCAGTTAATACAAAAGTAAAGTCCCCTGTATTTGTGCATGCTTGTAGACAAATCATCAGTACCCTTGGTGTAAAGTGCAATCTCCATATTAGTTAACTGTCCACTATAAGAGATGAGCCTATTGCAAATTCTATGGAAGATGATGAAATTAACAATTTTCGAGCATCAATAGTGCATCAATTTTTGAATGATTATCCAAAAGTATGGACTGAGGAACAATTCAACCTCAAAAGAAAAAAATGGGCAAGAGCGAAGACCTCAAGGATGACAACGTGGACAACTTTTGGGGAACTACTGTGAATGATGTATGTAATTTCGATTTTTGTAAATGAAAGAATGGTGAAAAAGTAATTGTAAGTGAAAGAATACTAAAAGAGTATTAGATAGTACATGTTATGTCTATTGTTCTAGTAAATTTTACTATGGTTTGGTGATTAATACATTATTATAGCAGGATATTGTTTTGACTAGGAATGAACGTTGTTATGGATAGAATACAATGATACAGGTTATACTTGTGTGTCTTTGATGATATATGTAGTTGTGTTTTGCACAAAGATTGCATCATGATCATCAGGGGAGTTTATGTATTGTGGTAAATTTTGTTACAGGTTGGAAATGTTTTTCTAAGGGGCTGACATACTATCTGAAATAAAGTAAAATTTTACTTTGCAATAAAGTAAAATTTTACTCAGCGTAAAAGTAAAATTTTACTTTACTCTGAAATATGAGTAAATTGTTACACTCTGAATCTAAAAGTAATATTTTACTTTGCATAAAAGTAAAATTTTACTCTGAAATAAGAATAAAATGTTACAAAAAGAATCTAAAAATAAAATTTTACTCTGCATAAAAGTAAAATTTTACTATTAAATAAGAATCAAATATTACACTCTGAAGAGTTAAATGTTACAACCAGAATTTAAAAGTAAAATTTTACTTTGAATAAGAGTAAAATGTTACACTCTGAATCTAAAAGTAAAATTTTACTTTGTATAAAAGTAAAATTTTACTCTGAAAAACAAGTAAAATTCTACACTCTGAATCTAAAAGTAAAATTTTACTCTGTACAAAAGTAAAATTTTACTCTGTGTGAAAGTAAAATTTTACTCTGAAAAACGAGTAAAATGTTAGACTATGAATCTAAAGGTAAAATGTTACTCCGCACAAAAGTAAAATTTTACCCTATATAAAAGTAAAATTTTACTCTGAAATAAGGTAAAATTTAAATCTAAAAGTAACATTTTACTCTAAAATAAAGTTAAATTTTGCTGTGAAACCACAGGCTCATCACACCCATAGACAACCATTCAACAATATAGTAAATTTGTACTTTGAAAGGCAGTAAAGTTTTACTTTCATGTGAATGATGGCAATGTTTTACTTTGGAAAAAGTAAAATTTTACTCTGCAATAAAGTAAAAGTTTACTTTGAAATACTGAAAAATTTTACTTTGAAAGCACAAGCTGAGCACAGCCATTTCAGACCTTTATACCTACTGAACAAACTCCATTATAAGTTTATTTACATGAAACTTATTCAACCACATTAAAAAAATATATTAAAATGCCAAACTCAACCACAAAGCAAATCAGAAACTTGAATAGACAACCATTCAAGAACATAGTAAAAATGTCTTTTATTGCAATGTCTCCTTACAAATCTAGTCTAAAATACTATACTATTATTGTTATGGACTATTTATTGCAGAAGAACTGCATTATTTTCATACTTCTATTACAAAATCAATAATGTCTTTCACAGCAATGTCTCCTTGCAAGTCTTCCTATTATGACCGTACTTCTCGCATCTACCACACTGTACTCGTCTTATCTTCTCACCCCTAGATGGAATCCTATTCTTCCTTGGCCTACCAGGTGGCTTCTTACAAATTAGAGGAAGGACAACAAAATCATCCATAGCTACAAGAGGTTTCTCAACAGTGGGTATTGGATAAACGGACTCATCATAACAAGCTTTAAACTTGCTAGTGTAATAAAATGGTTCCACATGTGCATAGAAATCACCCCCGCTCTTTTGGATAGCGGTCGCCGCGTGAGTACAAAGAAATCCATTCAATTACCATTGGTAACATGAGCAAGTTCTATTCAAGAGGTCAACGCTAACCGATGGCCGGGATTGAATCTCAAAAACATGATCACTTGAACGACTAACTAACCAAGTTCTTCCACTTTTAAAAGCATTTACTAATGTTGAATCCATCTCCGGACAAAGAAAAGTATTCCATTTCTTAGCTTGTTCTCTCCTTCTCGACATCAAATCCATGACCTTCAACCTAATTGAATCAATCATTTTCGTATTGGGCAAATGACGAGCTTGACGGATCCATGAATTGAAAGACTCTGCCACATTCGAGTGCATTTCACCGTATTTTTGTTCTTTAAAATATGCATTAGTCCACTCGTCATGGGCAAATTGGATAGAAACCTACAAACAATACATTTTCCCTCATCTTGTAATTCTTTCAAGCACTGATTAAAACAACCCACTGTCGGAGCATAAGCACATGAAGAAAACAAAAAAACTATTATACTCCTGAAAGTATTGCTGAAACTTGGACCAGAGAACCTATCCCTCAAATTGGCCTTCAAGTGTTGGAGACAAAAATAGTGGTAAGCAGTAGGTAAAACCTTGGATAAAGCCTCCAAAAGTCCT
Organism: Camellia granthamiana; assembly: GCA_036172215.1. Lineage (NCBI taxonomy): Eukaryota > Viridiplantae > Streptophyta > Magnoliopsida > Ericales > Theaceae > Camellia > Camellia granthamiana. Next base: position 169,688,031 of record CM069903.1, on the reverse strand, counting down.
ACGTTCCGATTAGATATGAAGGTAATTGGTCTTTTATCCAACAATATATTCGACAAATGCATAAAAAACCATTCTCAGCTATCTATAGTCTCCGTATCGACAATTGCCATTGCAAGAGGGAAAAAAACCTGAAAAATAACATTTTACAATAAGTAAGTATATTAAACGAAAATGACAAATATAGTAGATTTTTACTCTGAATAACAGTAACATGTTAGTCTGAAAATAAGTAACATGTTACTCTGAGAATAAGAAACTTGTTACTTTTGAATAAACTATAGTCATATCTACCTTGATCCCCATCCTTTGCTGTAGCTGTTAACAAGGTGCCCTTATATTTCCCTTTCAGAAAAGTTCTATTGATAAACAATAGAGGACAACAATGCCTAAACCCTTGAATGGAAGCATTAAACGCAACAAAAAACCTCTTGAACCGTGCACTTTGATGGTTATAGTCAAGATGCAAATAGCTACCAGGATTTGTGCTCATCACAATATCCATATACCATCGAATCTCATCATAAAACATAGAGAAATCTCCAAAAGTAGTAATCCTAGCTTTCTCAACTCCCAACCAAGCGTGATTGTACGTAATGGTGAGCCCGTATTAATCTGTAAATTGACGCAAAACATCAATTGGACGAGTTTGGGGATTCTCACAAACTTCATTAACAATCAAACTTGCAACCAAGTTTGAACTTATCCTTGAGTTTTTATAAGTACGAACTGCAACTCCACAAGTATGCTCATTATGTAGAGTCCTAATGTAGAAAAAATTATTAGCACTTTCTAGAGATGCATGTACTCGCCGTAAACAAGCTTTGAACTCCCGCATTGAACACACAGCAGTGACCCGACACTTCTCATTCTTCACATACACAAACTCAAATCATATCTCAATGGCATATTTACATAATGTAGTCCGGAAATCCTTTGCACCTCCAATAAATCTTTGATCTACATGAGTAATTCCATTCACCCATTCACAAGACAACAAAGTCCTTTCTTCATGTTGACAAAACATAGGGAGTAAATCCATTTTATCATCAGTAATGTTGGATCCACTAGTGTCCCTTGATTCTCTAACTCCATGTTTTTCATTTGAAATGCCCATTTTAGTAATAGTCACATCAACCCGGTCAACACCAAGGGGATAAACAAGCGACAACATATTCTGGAAATCAGAATCATCATCAATCATGCATTGCGAATGTCCAATCAAATAGTACAATAACAGTATGCAACCACTGCTGTCAAACTTCTTCAATTTACAACTTAAGAAATCAATTAAATCCTTCAACGTGCAGTTTGACACAACTTTGAACACAATGGTACAATCACCATACTTGCATAACAACATAAGAGGTGAAACCATTTTACAAATATGCAATCAATTAACAGTAAAAATTTACTGTTAATCAAAGTAAAATTTTACTGTCACTATCAAAGTAAAATTTTACTGCCACTATAAGTCCAAAAGTCAATTTGTGTTTAGTTTGAATTGGTAAAATTTTACTGTGGTTTAGTGTAACATTGTACTATATTTTAGAGTTAATTTTTACTATTTGGTTTGCCAAAGATTGACAACTCATACAGTGTGTCACCAACACAACTTGAGACATGAATCTAAAAGTAAAATTTTACTCTACATAAAAGTAAAATTTTACTCTGAAATAAGAGTAAAATGTTAGAGAAAGAATCTAAAAGTAAAATTTTACTCTGCATAAAAGTAAAATTTTACTCTGAAATAAGAATAAAATGTTACACTCTGAATTTAAGAGTAAAATGTTACCCCCCATGAATTTAAAAGTAAAATTTTACTCTGTATAAAAGTAAAATTTTACTCTGAAAAACGAGTAAAATGTTAGTCTGAATCTAAAAGTAAAATTTTACTCTGAAAAATGAGTAAAATGTTACACTCTGAATCTGAAAGTAAAATTTTACTCTGAAAAACGAGTAAAATGTTAGACTTTGAATCTAAAAGTACCAAATTTAAATGTCATTCTAACACCAGAGTAAAATTTTACTCTCATTGTAAACAGAGCACGTACCAGAGTAAAATTTTACTCACATTCTCTGAAACAAAAAACAAAGCAATAGAACTAGAGTAAAATTTTACTCTAATTGTGTCAAACGAAATCAGATCAAACACAACAAAAACAAATCAAAAACAAACAAAACAAAACAAAATAAATTAATCAATAAATCAACATACCTAATTGAGAAGAAAAACCTCTAAAACTCGATCAACAGTCACAAATCTCAATGAAACTCTCATTTAATTGAGAGTGTTGATCGTCGGCAGCGAGATCGTCTATTGTTGACCAGGTGAGAGATCTTTGGCTGTGAGATCTTCAGATTTGGAGATCGTCTTCATTGATTTCGTTCCTAATTTCGTTCTTGCGAGATTTTCAGTTCAGATTTCAAATATTTCAAATGTCTGATACGTATATATAGAAGGGCAATATTGTGATTAAAAAAAATAAAAATTATAAAATGTCCTTATTAAGGTAGACATTTCCTATTAAGGGACTTTTTGAAAGAAAAATGATTGTGTTATCCAAAATGGGGGTTTCACCAAAAATCCCAATAAATAATGGGTATGAACTATTACCACTAAAATAGATTATCAGACCCATCTGAAAAAAAATAAAAATAAAAATAAAAATAAAACTGAGAGAAAAGCACAAAATCAATAAAAGTAGGCGTTACAATCACTTTGTTCGATTCTAATTTTTTGAATTTAATTTATTAAAAATTAAAATTTTGTTTTTTGTAATTTTTATTTTTTGTGATTTTTTAAAAATATTTTAAGCAAAATTTTTACTTTTTAGATGTACTTAACCTAGATATTCTTAAAATAAAATATTTGTAAAAAAATATTTAAAAAATCAACAAATACACAAAAATATACTAAATTTTTATATTTTTTTTATAATTTTTTATATTTAGTGATTTTTAAAAAAAATTACAAAAATTATACTTTTTAATTATATTTATATTAAGTGTATCTAAAAAATAAAAAAATGTCTTGATTATTTATATTTATATTAAGTGTATCTTAGTAAAAAAGTTATTATAACTTAAAGGGTGGTTTGAGATGATCTAAATAAGTACACTTTTTAACTTTTTATGAAATATGGATTGGATATGAGTTGGGTTTGAAGTGATGTGATAGAGAGGTGATGTGATTTAAATGGGATGATGTGATTTAAATAAGATAGTGACTTTTTAACTTTTTAACTTTTTAACTTTTCTAGATTATGCCAAACAAGGCCTTATCATATCACTCTATTTTTTTTTATGTATAAGAAGTTAAAAATTTACTAAAATAATCTGTTCCAAACGAGACTTTAGGAACCACTTTGATATTTTCAACAATTTAGATGCCATCTATCATTTGGACCAAACAGAACCAAAATGTGATAGGTTAGGGACTACCAAAATAAAATCTTTGAAACTACAAAAATAAATTGGTGACAGTTTCGGGGGTAAAAGTGTTTTTTATCCTTGTAAAATAATCGAGAGGTAAGTTTGGCGAGAGTGTGAGACGTCGCCGAGGAGTGAACCAACATCTTGGATTTGAGAAGGAAAAGTCTAGACTTGAAGGCAGAGAGAGAAAGAGGATCTCAGAGAAGACGAACCAAGAAGAAGAAGAGAGAAGACGAGCCAGAGAAGAATGGCAAGCCGCTCTCTGCGGCGAAACCAGGTTTATCTTCCAACTTACAATTGAAAAATTAGCCGGTGTCGTTTGGTAACACTTACGTTTTCAATTTTCTGTTTATATTTATAAAAATTTAAAAAACTCAAATAAAAACTTGTTTGGTAAAATTTTTGATTTATAAATCAGTGGTCTTAGTTTATAAATTTGGCCAAAAAATGAAAACACAAAAAATGTGTTTCCATTTTGAGTTTTCAGTTTTTTTTTTTTTTTACTACCCAACATTAGCCATCACCTGCCACCATTTTCCACCACCGTCTTCCGCCACCACCACCCACCACCCACCCACCCCCCATCACTACCTGCCACCACCACGCACCACCCACCTGCCACCACCACCCACCATCCGCCACCACCACCCACCAGCCACCACGAGCCACTACCTACCTGCCACCCACTCACCGCCACCACCCACCCCTCGCCATCACCACCACCACCACCACCTACCACTCACATGCCATCCACCCGGCACCACCCACCACTACCATCCGCCGCCCGCCACCTACTTGCCACCACCACTCACCACCCACCTGCCACCACTATCCACCACCTGCCACCCACCCGCCACCACTACCCACCATCCACCACCACCACGACCACCACCCACCCGCCACCCACCTACCACCACCACCTACCACCCATCACCTACCATCCGCCACCGTCACCTACCCATTCACCCACCCACCACCACCACCACCCCCACCCGCCACCTACCCGCCACCACCCACCACCACCCACCATCCGCCACCCACCTACCACCACCACCCACCTCCCGCCACCGTCACCCATCCACCCACCCACCCGCCACCACCACCACCACCACCACCATCCACCCGCCACCACCCATCACCACCAGCTACCCACCACCCACCGTCACCATTTTCCACCACCGTCTTTCGCCGCCACTTGCCATCACTTGCCATTTTTCACTCTTTTTTATATTTAAAATTTTTTTTAAACATTTTGTCAATTACCAAACGCGTTTGTAGTTTATGTTTTTTTAAAAATAAACAAAAATCAGTTTATAAATTTTTTGTAAATATAAACTGAAAACGTAAACGTTACCAAACACACCCGCAGATTTGGGGGTTTTTTTTTTTTTTAATTTGGATTTTTTGATTGAGAAGTTAGGTTAAAAATTGAAAAATTAGGGTTTTTGATTTAAGGCTTTTGATTGGTTTTTATGATTCTCTTATATATAACTAGACCCTTTCATACGCTTAAGAGAAAATTATCAGGTAAGAATTGCTACCGATTTGCATAACAAAATGATTTTATTACACCAATTTTTTAATCGTACCCTCTTCAAAATTTCATAACAAAACAATTTTACTTGTAGTAACAAAGAATCAAATACTACAACCAATTGTCATTCTGACAAAACCCAACAGCAAACAAAATACTAAAAATTACTCAAACAAGTGAATTATTAATGAGTTATGTAGGGATTCTTAATAATTTATTAAATTTTTTACCAAACTTTTCAAATAGTAGGACCTACACACATATAGGTTTATGTGGGTCTCATACCATATGATAAATTTGATAAAAAATCTAGTAGATTATTTGAGATTCATAATATTTTTTATTATTGATAAAAATAAAAAAAAATAAAAAAAAGAATCAATAATGAAAAATGTTATGAAAATTTAATGTAGACTACATTTAATGCAGGTGTGGCTTACATTACATCCCACAAAAATTCCGTGGTACATAGCATTTTTGAACAGCAAATCGATCTCCTACTTGAAAAGCACACACTGGAATCAAAAAAAAGAAAAAAGAAAAGCGCACACACCAAGGGGCATTAAAACAATGACCTTGGCTTCATACATACAAATAGAAAGGAAAACAAATTCAGAAAATAAGCAGTTCAAGTCATCCCTATACGGTATGTGGAAACATTTAGAAATGAAAATGGTTCTTAAAAATATAAAGCGACAAACCAGATCAAAGCATCTTTAATGTTGTGTTTGGTTGGCGGATTTGGAAAGAGATTTAGAAAGGGAAAGGGAAAAGGCGTGTGAAACTAGGTGAAATGTAAGCATATTTTATTCATATTTCACCTAACTTTTCCCTTTCTCTTTCCAAATCCCTCCTCAAATCCCCCAACCAAACACATCGTAAAGCTATTCCAATCTAATCTCCCAAATGTTTCAACTTACAAAGTTGAAGCAACTCTTCAACCACCTCATCTATCTCTTCCTCTCCTTTCATTCTTATTTTCTCACTATATTCTCTTGCTTTAATTCTTATATCCTCCCCACTTTTCTCCACAACAACTGTTCTTATTACTTGTGCTATGTCTTCTCTATTGAGTCTGCCATTGATGTCTCTGTTGACCTCCACAGCTGCACCAATCTCCTCCACCAGTCTAGCATTAAATGGTTGGTCATAATGCATTGGCATGGCCACAATTGGAACCCCAAACTTTAAACTTTCCATTACTGAATTCCATCCACAGTGACTCACAAAGCCACCAATGCTTGAATGGGTTAAAATTCTTGCCTGTGGAGCCCAGCCCTCCACAACCATTCCTCTCTCTCCTAACCTCTCAAGAAAGCCCTTAGGCAGTGCTTCCTCAATCTCAACTTTCTCTCCCACGGGAAACCTAACAACCCATATGAAATTAACCTTGCTAAGCTCTAAACCATGAGCTATCTCTTCAATCTCATCCTTGGACATAAAAGACTCACTGCCGAAGGAAACAAACACAGTTGAGGACTCATCTTTGTTGTCAAGCCATTCAGTGATCTGAGTGTGGTCGTCCTCATCTTCAATTTCTCGAACAAGTGAACCAACAGGGACGATCTTCTTCTCAACTAAAGCCGCCAGATAATCAACATACTGTCCTTCAAGCTCTCTGAAAGTGTGGAACAAAATAATGTTGCAAGATCGTTTCATGGCATCTAGAGGACTCTCTTTGTTTTTGGCTCTGTTTGCAACAGTCATGATCATGTTGCCAAGCTGCATTTTGTGGAATCCCTGAAGCTGAATTGCTGGAAATGGGAATTCAACACCGCCTTTCATACGCAAGTGAACAGTAAAAGACGGCATCGCAGCTCCGGTAGGTATGAAATCAACCGCCGGAATATTATAGGAGGAGGCAATGGTTGGTGCCCATGGCTGGTTGAAGTCATAAATAAGCAAGTCTGGGCTTAGTGTTTTGAGGATGTTGGTGAAGCTTGGGATTGCCATCTCAAAGGCTGTTTTGAGGGTAGGGATGAGATGGTTTGGGAGGCCATTGGTGGTGTGGTTGTGAGGAGGAAGCTCAGGCAAGGATGGAAGGTGGATTTCTACTAATTCAATGGAATGAGAGTACTTTTCAGTGATTCTTTTCTTGATGGAATTGAGATTGATTGGTGTAGAACACAAATATATGTACAAGTTTCTGTGTGAGAGTTTCTTGGCAAGCTCTAGGAAGGGAGAGATGTGACCATGGGCCAACCATGGTAGCATTAGGACACTAGCAATGCTCTGTTTTGTATCCATTATGTATCTCTCTGTTTTGGCCTCTAGTTTGGTGATTGATTATCAATACAACAATCTCTCTGTTTTGGCCCCTGGTTTGGTGATTGATGATCAATACAACAATTGTTGTTTAGGTCAATCATATATATATAGGCATTTATATAATGACGATCATTGTGAATGAAGGTGAAGACACGTGAAAAGTGGAGGCGGATGCGGAAATTTAGTAATATAAAAACTCAAGGAGCGGAGAGAGAAGGCTGTGGTGTCGTGGTTTTGCGTGTGGATTTTGAAATAAAGATATCAAATATACATACATGTGAGACTTACATGAGTCTCATAGGTTTAAATTTTTTTTATTTACTTGGAACATCATTTAAACAATGTCATTTAAAAATATGTTCTCTCTGTTTAGTTGCAACAAACATATAGGTTAAAAAGTTGATTTATTTGATTTTTTCTGATTTTTTTTGGAAAAATATTTTTAAAAAATAAAAATGTGATATGACTTAAAAAAAGTTAAAAAGTCAAAAAAATGATTTTTAGTTGAGTTGCCCAAACAAGTCATACTTTACATGGTATGATGTACCATATTAATAAGTTAGAACAAATTGACAAAGACAAAAAAAATATATATATATAGTTAACTCTATTTAGTTGCATATGGAGAAAACAACAAATATATGGCCTCATTTGAGAAGTGGTTATTTTTGAATGATTGTATGAAAAAAAGTGTTTGATATGATATTTTGTCCTGAAATGACCAAACTTCCCTTACATAACCAAGCTGTCATGTTTCAATCTAGGCATTTGGCTTGCTGACATGGGACGGAAGGATCTTGCACATCACCATTTTTTTTTATTTTTTCAAATTTTAAACAGTGCTAACGGCTCCAATTGCTGAACCTGAGCAAAAAATTTGAAGGATTATGGATTGGGTGATTTGAATTGTAATTTTTAACACCTACACAGAGAAAAAAATTTTTTTGTAAAACTTGTAAACAATTAAGGGATGTTTGGGTGTCTTAAATAAGTGTACTTTTTGACTTGTTAAATTAAAAAGTAGAAGAAAAAAATATGGTTATTTGGGATAATTTTGTCTTTTTACGAAAAAATATTTATTGAAATATTATATAAAATAACAAAATTACGTTTTTACCCTAAGTTCTAGACTCATCAATGACCGTGCTGCAGAAGGACTGTACGGAATGGTTGAAATGGTGAGAAGAATCTGAACCATATGCATATATAGCATGAGGCTTCACGGGTACTGTTGGGCCTGTGGGGGCCCACCATGAGTCCCGTTTCGATAATCCAAACCGTTAATGTATAGAGCTCGTTGAGTATTATATGTCTGTAAAAAATCACTTTGATCGGATATCGATAACTATGTGATCAAAACAATTTTGTATGAGAAAAATGGACAGCCAAAAATAAATAGCTGAAAAAAATCTGATTTGATCACATAGCTATCCATATCCGATCAATGTAATTTTTTCAAAGCATATAATACTTGACAAGTTCTACACATTGAATGGTTCGTATTATTAAAACGGGATCCGTGGTGGGCCTCCGCGGGCCCAACAGTACCCTCCAACTTAATGAATATATATCTATTTTTTTTTTTACCATCACTGCGTAAATTTCCCATCACTTCAATACCATCACTGTGTAACTTTTTGGATTGTACATGTGGAAATTAATTTTTTTTATATTTTTTTATTTGTGAATAGTGATAACTTTTTGACTTTTTCTTAATATGTCAAACCAGCCCTTAATTACATATATCAACAAACCTTCAGCCTTTTTTTAAACCTTACCCATTAATATAATTTTTAAATTTTTTAAAATTTATAAATTATTAATAATCATTAATTTATAAATGGTTGTCTCAGTTTATTGATAACCGAGCTGTCAATGATTTTTTTTTCAAATACTTTTTTTTCAATTAATTTTTTTTCAATTAATTTTTTTTTCAAATAAATTTTTTGTCCATTAATTTTTTTTCCAATAATTTTGTTTTCAATTAATTTTTTTTGAATTATTTTTTTTTTCAAATATTTTTTTTCCAATTATTTTTATTTCAACTATAATGTGTACGGTCCCCTTGTCATAAATAATAAAAATTAAATATAAATATTTTAGGCCTGAACGCAAACTCTTTTTTTAGTTGATGTTTTAAAAGAATTTCAAACATTTTGTTCAAACCTCTTTTTTTTTTGTAGTTTATGTTTTTCTAGAAAAAAACAAAAACTAATTTATAAAATTATTAAATTTGTCATAAATTTTAATTGGTACCAAAAATATGATGAACTAAAAAAAAAAAAATGCAAGTCTTTGTTATGAAATTGGACTGTGCATCAAATATCGAAGGCATCCGCTAGGTTCAAAATTGAAGAAACTAAAGTTCAATATAGGCAAACAAAATTTATAAGTATGTTACAAACGTTTACGCAACTGAGTTCGAATATTATGCATTACAAGCAGTTCCATAAGTCCAATGAGTTGCTACGTGAGTCACATTGCACAACAAATTTCCACATCGAAAATAATTTTTCGTCGGTCGCGTTGTGTGAAGGCAGAGCTCCGCCGGAGATAAGTTTGTTGGAGAGAGATCGGTCAGGCGAACTCGTGTCTCTTCAGTCCGTTGTGAGAGACGCAAGAGATAAGATAGGGCAAAGGCGTGAAATGAGTTGTGGGATAAGTGCAATCTGTATACCCAATTTGAAATAGTCAAAGGGTAAAACGGTAATTGTACCTCATAATGTAACCCAACTGTACAAACAGTCACACTATTGACGCTTTTTGGCTATTTTCATATATGAGGCTACAATAGCCTCAACTTTGTTTTTCCAAACAGCGCTTATAGATTAATAAGTTATAACAAAACAACAAATTAAGTGGATCTATATGCGATGTACCACTCCCTCCGGATTTATCATTTTATTATAGTATTAATATTCTTTTTGTTATGAACTAAAACTACCTCATATGAGTTAGGCACAGATGAAATTTATTTATTTATTTTTTAATGAAAAAAAAAATTGATTGATGTAGAACACAAATATATATAGAAGTTTGTGTGTGTGAGTTTCTTGGCAAGCTCTTGGAAGGGAGATGTGTGGGTAATTTTCCGATCACACTGCCCGCTTAGTAGTCAGCTAGAGAGCACCGGCAGAATAGATGATTTCAGCTAACCTGCAACAGAAAGAGAAGGCTCCGGCGGTAGTTCTTCCGCCCGGGGGCACTCCAACGATCAAGTCAGTATATCTCTCAAAGATAATCAAGTGCTTAACTTACTGCTCAAAGCATAAAATTGCGTACCTTAGACCCACGGGGGTGCCTTTCTTTTGTAGTTTTCTCCATCCTAGTCCCACTAGAAGCCTGACTTCTATGGACTCCCATTCAGTGCTTACTTTGGACTCTACCAGAGATAAGGATAGATTCCCTAAGAATACTATCCTTATCCATCTTGAAGTCTTTCTTCATTCTAGGACTCCTGTTCCTTATCTGCTTATCTCAGATTCCGATATCTTCGGAGATAGCCTCGGCATAACGACCAGGACACGTGGCACCTCGGCTGACACGTCGGCGTCACCTTGCCACGTGTTGGTACTCAGAAAATATGTCCCCACAACTGCCCCCTAGGTTCTATTACCTCGGCATACTGAGGTGATGGAACCTATATCTGTATTTTCTTTCTGTACATTGGCTCAAGAACTCCTCAGCTGAGATCATTCATTTCAGGCCGACATGTCTTCTTTCAAGAACGAGAATTCCAATAAACTCCTTTACACGCATGAGCTGTCATGCATCATTTCTCAACCATTTCATTCACGTATCTTAACCTCATTGGATCGTGCCTGTGACGCGCTTGCAAGCCGTCTTGCGTCTGTGTGCACTGTCTGACGTATGCGTTGTTCCAGGCGCATTAAGTGCTCTGTTTTGCCGCCGTTTCAAGTTTTTGACAAAACCTCTCCCCCTTTTTTCATTTCTTCACTTTTGCATTCGATTTTTCTTGCCTTTTCTCTCTCTAGACTCTTTCTTTTGAATCCGCCATTGCTCAAGCTCCAAGCTCTGCAACTGTCTTTATTCCTCCATTCCAGTGAAGCTCTTGTTGTTTTCTCATTTCTGTAACCGTCGCCTGACTTCGGCGATTCCTACACCGACTTCACTTCTTCAGGTAAGCTACTGTTTCTCCTGATTCAATTTTTGGTTGCTTTTCGAGCAATTTTACTTCATTCATCTGTTGTTGTTTTGTTGTCTTTGTTCAATTTATGTCTCGAATTATACATTGTTTATACATTCGTTGATTATTGCCACTGTGCTTGGCCTTTCACAATTGTCTTGTGTTTCTCGATGACCCTTCACTGTTATTGATTTCTGAATCGCCCTACCTATTTCTGTTTTCTTGTGACTTTTCCAAATTTGTACCTTCAATCTTCATCTCCTCAGTTTTAGGTTTGGGATTTGTCTGTAGAACCCACCAATCCTTAGGAAAAACCGAAACAATCCTTACAAATTCTTGCTTCAATACATACCTAGGTTTTTCTGGAGTCCTAATAACCCTTTTTGAAATATCTTCCTTCTGAGACCCAGCTCTTCCAACTTAGGCCGACGTCATGGGTATGTGGAGACATAGGGTAGATACCCCTACCAAACTTGAGTACTTTAGGCAAGAGTTCTCCATTCCTGCCGACGTCCATCTGAGGCTGGCTGGGGATGCTGACTCTATCATGCCCACGGATGATTCGATGCCTTTTTCCGTTGTGGCTTTCACTGAGTGCGGACTTCGGCTTCCACTCAACATCCTTTTTCACGAAATTCTCCATTATTATAAGTTGAACCCTATGCAACTGACCATAAAGTCTTATCGAGTGATCAATGGTATCATAGCTTTAGCTAAACAGGAAAATGTTAGGATCACCTTAGCCGATATCTAGTACTACTATACCATGTGTGCCCTTAATTTAAAAGAAAAAGGCTACGTCTATTACCTTAAGTCGAGGTCTACAGAGTTCAAAATCGTAGCCGACCTCCCAGACTCCAACAAGGAGGCTGGAGACGACTATTTCATTACTTCAGGAAATTGGAAGTTTGCTCTAGACGAAGACCTCCATCTTTACCCTCTTCCTCGATCAATTTTAGAGGGCAAGGGTAAGAACCCAGCATTTAGATTTATCCGTTTTTCTTTCAAAGTCTCAAATACTTTATCTGTTTCTGACGTCTGTTCTTCTTGCAGCTGTTCGTAAGCCACCAAAAAACTTTCGCCAATCCTTTACTCCCAGCAAGGATTTGAAGAAACTTCTGGACTTGCCTGTTCATAAAAGGAAAGAACCTCTGTTGCTCAATTTTATCCCAACATACTAGTCTACTTTGCCCGACGTCCCTAAGAAGAAGAAGAAAAGCCTTTTTCCACCCTCAGCCACAACTCCACAGACCGCGTCCACATCTCGGACAGATCAAGGTTCAACATCTGATACAGCTGGTCAGTCATCAACCTCGGCTCCATACTTGATCCCGATCTCCCAACGAAAGCGTCGGCGATGACTTGTGCCTACAGCTGAAATGGGCCGCCCAAAACCGATTGCCAAGGATCTTTTGGCCAGCCTTCTAACTGACGTTGATGCTCAACCAACTCCAACCCAGTTTCCACCAAAGCCGAAGAGAGTGAAAAAGGCTCAGCCAAAGGCCAAAGTAACTCAGATTGAGTCTGAGGATACTTTGCCAATTTCCAAGCTGGCTGAGAGTAACAAACCTCAGCCTTCCGCTGGGAAGAGGCGTTCTGTGTCTCAACCGTCTGAATCCCCAAAGTCAAAGAAGCCGAGGTCATCTTCTGCGACCACCTCGGGGTCCAAAAAGAATGATGCCCCCTGGGCTCCAAAAATTACTCCGAAAGATAAGCCAGTCATGGCCAACGACAGTGCTGATGACATAAACATTGGCGTAGCCCTCAGTACTGCTCTACTTCTGCTTGGCGATCTTGAACGGAATGCCAAGATGAGCGAGTGAGAACTACACCCTGATGCTTCAACGTTTTGTCCAAGTAAGTGTCTTCTACTTGATAATTTCTTCTTTCTTTCTTGTATTTTTGCAATAACTTTTGCCTTGTGTTCTTTCAGGTTATTCAGCATGTCCATTCCTTCTCTATACAATCTTTTGAGAATAGGGAGAAGTTGACCGAGGCGAGAAGAGAGGTCTCCAGTCTTAAAAAAACCAACAAAAGTTTGCAATCAAAGATGAAGACTCTGGAGGAGTAGGCCGAGGCTGCTCTCAAAGCTCAACATGATGCCGAAGAAAAGGCGGACTCTACTAAGGCCCTTCGAAAGGTGCTTGAGGCCGAGAAAAGAGAGGCCGAGGAAAAGACATCCTAGGTCCAAAAGGAGCTTCAAGAAGCTTTGGCCACCAAGGAAGCCGAAATCAAAGTTGCCGATGAGAAGGCGTATGCTCAGGGTATGGCCGATGTCACGGAGGCCTATGAAATACAAGTAAAGCAGGCATGCAACAGGGGTTTCACCCTTGGTTGGATGTCTCTTCTCAAAAAAATCAATGTCCCTGATGACTCACCTCTGAGAAACGCTGATGGCATTCCTCTTCCTTTCCCTCCACCTCCTCCACCAGCTCAATCCGATGAAGATTCAAAATCTAAAGATGAGGAAGAGGATGGTGCCTTGGTGAGAAAAGCAAAGGAGGCTACTGGATCCAAGGCCCTTCCTTCAACTGAGCAAGTCCTGGACTTGACCCAAGATGAAGAGGGTGATGAGGTTGCCAAAGAAACTACCCCTAAGCAGGCATCCTCCGACGTTCCTGTAGCCGACAAAAGCATTGATGAAACCCTTGCTTATATTGACGCCGAGATCGAGGCGGAAAAGGCTGCTGAGGCACCTACCCAACAATTATTTGAACTTCAGACTCAACCATCTGCTACTGTTGAGGAGCCTTAGCTTTGGTGGTTTTCCTTTGGTTTCTTTGTACTTCTTTTGTTTTGGAAACAATGCAAGCTTCTTCACATGGCCGATGTCCCCCCTTGTTCTTAAATGTCTAATTCAACTTTCTCTTTCTGAGTGCTTGTACTTTTGTCTTTTCTTGACTGCCTTTGCATGATTCTATACTTAGAATATTCTGCATGTATATACTCTTCCTTCTTTGTGCGACCTTCTCGGGGTGCCACACCTCGGTTATACCAACTGATGATTTACCTCGGCAAGTGCTTGTTTTGCAAATTACATATAAATTTCAACAAGGATAAACATATACTGGTTTAATTTCAACTTGTAAACAATGATCTCGGTTTGATTTTTACTTGTAAATTGTTACAATTTTCAACAAGTATTAAATAGCATCTCAGTTTAACCAACTTGTAAATTGCTACAAATTTCAACAAGTGGTAAACATAATCTCGGCTTAACTTCAACTTGTAAATTGCTACAAATTTCAACAAGTGTTAAGCATAATTTCGGTTTATCCAACTTGTAAATTGCTACAAATTTCAACAAGTGTTAAACATAATCTCGGCTTAACTTCAACTTGTAAATTGCTACAAATTTCAACAAATGTTAAGCATAATTTCGGTTTATCCAACTTGTAAATTGTTACAAATTTTAACAAGTGGTAAACATAATCTCGGCTTAACTTCAACTTGTAAATTGCTACAAATTTCAACAAGTGGTAAACATCTTTGTCTTCTCTCTGCCCCCTAATGTGAACCTGAGTTCTACTTGGGTTTTCATTATTCATGTCTTCCAGAAACAATATTATGTATCATTATCAATCACAAGTGTTTGAAGAATTCTGCTAAGAATTTATTGATGGCATCGGCGAGAAACAAGCAACTTCTAATGATAGAAAAATTTCAAATTACAAGTGTTCCAAGGTCTAGGCAATGCTTTGCCCTCATTATCTTCAAGCCGATATGCCCCATTCCCTAATACCGAAGTGATTCTGTAGGGTCCTTCCCAGTTCGGGCCAAGCTTGCCCTCTCTGGGATCTTTTTTGTTCCCGACAACTTTTCTTAGGACTAAGTCGCCGACTTGAAAATCCCTTGGATTGCCCTTCTTATTGTAAGCTCTTGCAAGCTGCTGCTGGTATGCTGCAAGCTGAATTGCGGCTTTCTCCCTTCTTTCTTCTAAGAGATCCAGATCTCGGGCTAAAAGTATATCATTAGTCCTATTCTCAACTCCCTGGGTTCTGATCCATGGGATGCCGACCTCCAGTGGAATGACTGCTTCTGTGCCATAAGCCATGGCAAAGGGAGATTCTCCTGTTGATCTTCTTGGCGTAGTCCGATATGCCCAGAGTACATTGGGTAACTCGTCTACCCACTTTCCTTTTGCTGCCTGCATCCTCTTCTGTATCCCATCCAAAATTACTTTGTTGGATGCTTCTGCTTGCCCATTGCTTTGAGGAAAGCTTGGGGTTGAAAAGTAATTCTTGATCTTGAATTTGGCACAGAAGTTCTTGATGTGTTTCCTGTCAAACTGTGTTCCGTTGTCGGCAATTATTGCTCTTGGAATCCCAAATCTGGTGATGATGTTTCTCCATATGAAGTTTTTCACATCTACATCTCGGATTTTGGCTAAGGGTTCAGCTTCTATCCACTTGGTGAAGTAGTCTGTTGCCACCAGCAGGTACTTCCTTTGTCTAGTTGCTTGGGGAAGTTGTCCAATAAGATCCATGCCCCATTGGGCAAACGGCCAAGGACTGGATACTGGGTTGAGGTCGGCGGCCGGTTGGTGTATCAGTGGTACAAACTTTTGACATTGTTCACACTTCTTCACATAGGTTTCTGCGTCTTTTTGCATGTAGGGCCACCAATATCCCTGGGTAATGGCCCTATGAGCTAGTGATCTGCCCCCAGCGTGGCTTCCACAAATTCCTTCATGAATTTCATATAGAAAATCTTCAACCTGCAAAGGGTGTACGCACCTTAAAAGGGGTCCAGTGAAGGACCTTCTGTAGAGATATCCCTCTGCTATTAGACTGAATCTTGCCGACTTCAGTCTGATCTTGTGTGCCTCCTTCTAGTCATCTGGCAGCTTTCCTTCTTTTAGGAATGCAACAATTGCATCCATCCAGCTTGGTCCCATGTCTATGCACATTGCTTCGTGCTCTGTCGTCATTGGTTCAATGCTTGGGCCCGACAAGTATTCGACCATTATTGTCCTTGTTTTGCCAGTTTATATTGAACTTGCCAGGTTGGCCAACGCATCGGCGTGGCTGTTATCATCTCGGCTAACCTGAAGAAGCCGACAGTTGTGAAATAAACCTGCCAGTCTGATGACCTCCTTCGCGTATGCCGACATTCTTTTATCTCGGGCTGCAAACTCTTCTGTAGCCTGACTCACTATAAGTTGTGAGTCACAAAAAACTATTACCTCATCTGCTTCTGTTGCTGCTGCCAACTTTAGTCCTGCAATCAATGCTTCATATTTTGCCTCATTGTTTGAGGCCTTGAACCCTAATCGAATGGACTGTTCCAATATCTCCCCATCTGGAGATATCAAGACTACCCCTGCCCCCGCTCCTTGTCGGTTTGAGCTTCCGTCGACAAATAGGCGAAAGGAATCGCCGATGTAAATGCTGCAGGGTCTGAGTTTTTCCTTCCCCCCCTGTTCTTTTGCCTTTGGCTGGGCTTTTCCTTGCTTGCTTGGACACGGTTCATCTTGGCTCAATGGAGCCCGATGTTTGATGGATTCTAGCGTGAATTCGGCCACGAAGTCGGCCAAAACTTGGCCATTAATTGCTGTTCTTGGCCTGAACTCCAAGTCATACTGACCCAAGGCCACTGCCCATCTTGCTATTTTTCCTGTTAAGTCTCCTTGTTGCAGTAAGGACTTCAGTGGGTGCTCTGTTAGCACCACAATCTTGTGGGCCTGAAAGTAATGATTCAGCTTCTTTGAAGCCATTACTAAGGCCAACATTAACTTCTCTAGTGGTAGATACCTTGTTTCTGCATCAGCCAAGGTTTTGCTTACATAGTAAACAGCCTTTTACTCCCCTTTTTCTTCTCGGACTACTACTGCACTTACTGCGTGTTCTGAAACTACTAAGTACAAAAACAGATCTTCTCCAGGTTCAGGTGTTGAGAGGACTGGAGCCGTGGTCAGATATTTCTTCAGCTTGGTCAGAGCGGCTTCACACTCTTCGATCCAGAGGAAGTCCATGGCTTTCTTTACCAAGTTGAAAAAAGGCTTGCACTTGTCTGAGCTTCGGCTTATAAACTTGTTTAGGGCTGCGGCCCTTCCAGTAAGCATTTGTACCTGTTTTGCCGATGTCAGGCTTTGTAACTCTAGGATGGCCTTGATCTGATCTGGGTTGGCCTCAATACCCCTTCTTGTCACCAGGTATCCCAGAAATTTACCAGATCCAACTCCAAATGCGCACTTTGATGCGTTGAGTCGGAGCCAATATGTTTTCAGGATTTCAAAGACTGCTTTTAGGTCGGCTAGATGACCTTCAGGTTCCTCGGTCTTTACGACCATATCGTCGATGTAAACTTCTACTGTTCGGCCAGTCAAGTGTCTAAACATCTTGGTTACCAACCTTTGGTAAGTTGCTCCTGCGTTTTTCAACCCAAAAGGCATCACCTTGTAGTAGTACAGTCCTTTTGGGGTGATGAACGCAGTCTTTTCTTCATCTGCGGGGTACATGGCTATCTGGTGGTACCCCCTATAAGCATCCAGGAAGCTCATCCTTCCATGTCCAGATGTGGCGTCCATCAGCTGGTCAATCTTGGGTAGAGAAAAGCTATCTTTGGGACAAGCTTTGTTCAGACTTGTGAAATCTACGCAGACCCTCCATTTACCATTCTTCTTTTTTACTACCACTGTGTTCGATAGCCACGTCGGGTAATTGACTTCTCTGATGGCCCTGGCCTCCAGAAGTCTGTCCACTTCTTCCTCCACTTCTTCGACGTGCATCAACGTTGGTCTTCTTGCTCGTTGGATAACGGGTTTGGCAAACCTGTCAACGTTCAGTTTGTGGCAGGTGACCTCGGGGTCAATGCCTGGCATCTCGTAAGGTGTCCAAGCAAACACCTCAATGTTGGATCTCAAAAAGGCTTCTAACTCTTTTTTTTCTTCTTCGGCTAAGCCCGAGCCGAGAAGAAAAAAGCGTTCTTCATCTCCCTCCTGAACGAGGATTTTCTTCAGCGACTCTTCACTCTTTTCGGCCGGCTCCTTGCCGATATCATCTAGGACCTCTATATCCTCGTTTTCAATCTCTGCCTTCTCTGGTTCTCGAATGCTGCAAGTGGTTTTCATTGCTGCCATGGAGCAATTCTTTGCCTGCAGTTGATCTCCTCTGATTTCTTCAATCCCCTGTTCTGTTGAGAACCGCAATAGTTGATGCAATATTGAGGGAACTGCCCCCATTGCATGTAACCATGGCCTTCCCAAGATGATGTTGTATGGCAAGGGTGTGTCAATCACGATGAATTCTGTCTTGATCTTTTTAGTGCCGGCTTGTACTTCCAAGCTTGTTGCGCCCAGTGGCTATGTCGGCGTTCCATTGAATCCAACCATCGGGCCGTTGGATTCCCCCATGTCATCAGGGTGAAGGCCCAGCTCCTTGTAACATCTAACGTACATGATGTCACAAGAGCTTCCTTGGTCAATCAGGATGCGTTTCACTTGGCATTCCCCAACCTGGAGGGATACTACCAAGGCATCATTATGCGGATGCTGGACCATCTCTAGGTCAGCTTCAGTAAAGGCTATCATTGGTCCCTAGCACTCTTTAGACCGAGGTCTTTTCAGTCCGACCTGGTTCACGTGCTGCAGGTGTTTCACCTTCTGGGTCTCCCCCCGTATGTCGTTTTCGTTTACCTTTGAGTGAATCACATTAACCATCCGAAGTCCTCCTACCTGTGGTTGCTGTGCTGGTGGTGGTGGAGCTGCCAGTGCTTGAGGTAATCTTGCCTGTTCTTCCCCAGTCCTGGCCTCATCGATAAGGTCCCTTAGATGGCCTTGCCTCACCAAGTCTTCTAAGTGTGCTTTTAGGGCTCTGCATCCCTGAGTTGGGTGCCCCTCTTCAATATCAAGGTCGACAGGTCTGCCACTCCCACCAGGAGTGTTGTCTCCAACCTTTTCCTTCTGTCCGTTATTGGCCATCTATTCTTCTTTCGTTCCCACAGATGGCGCCAAATTGTGTGGATAATTTTCCGATCACACTGCCCGCTTAGTAGTCAGCTAGAGAGCACCGGCAGAATAGATGATTTCAGCTAACCTGCAACAGAAAGAGAAGGCTCCGGCGGTGGTTCTTCCACCCGGGGGCACTCCGACGATCAAGTCAGTATATCTCTCAAAGATAATCAAGTGCTTAACTTACTGCTAAAAGCATAAAATTGCGTACCTTAGACCCACGGGGGTGCCTTTCTTTTGTAGTTTTCTCCATCCTAGTCCCACTAGAAGCCTGACTTCTATGGACTCCAATTCAGTGCTTACTTTGAACTCTACCAGAGATAAGGATAGATTCCCTAAGAATACTATCCTTATCCATCTTGAAGTCTTTCTTCATTCTAGGACTCTTGTCCCTTATCTGCTTATCTCGGATTCTGATATCTTCAGAGATAACCTCGACATCACCGAGATCACCTTGGCTGACACGTCGGCGTCACCTTGCTACGTGTTGGTACTCAGAAAATATGTCCCCACACTTGTGTTATATTTTCTCTATTGAGTCTGCCATTGATGTCTCTGTTGACCTCCACAGCCACACCAACCTCCTCCACCAGTCTAGCATTCAACGGCTGGTCCAAATGCATTGGCATTGCTACAATTGGAACCCCAAATTTTAAACTTGTGAATGAAGGTGAAGACACGTGAAAATTGGAGGCGGATACGGAAATCTAGTAATATAAAAACTCGAGGAGGGGAGAGAAAAGGCTGTGGTGTCGTGGTTGCGTATGGATTTTGAAATAAGATATCAAATATACATATGTGTGAGACTCACATGAGTCTCATCGTTTTAAATTTTTTTATGTACTTAGAACATCATTTAAACAATGCCATTTAAAAATATGTTTTCTCTGTTTAGTTGCAACAAACATATAGATTAAAAAGTTAATTTTTTGATTTTTTTTTGAAAAAATATATAAAAAAAATAAAAAAGTGATGTGACTTAAAAAAAGTTAAAAAGTTAAAAAAATGATTTTTAGCTAAATTGCCAAAACAAGTCATACTTTACATGGTATGATGTACCATATTAATAAGTTAGAACAAATTGACAAGGACCAAAAAAAATTTATAGTTTCCTCTATTTAGTTGCATACAGAGAAAACAACAAATATATGGCCTCGAATGGAAAGTGGTTATTTTTTTTAGATTTTTTAACTATTTTAGTAGATTGTTTTGATTTGGGTGTTTGGAAAAATGGTTGAAATATTTTTAAATGATTGTATAGGAAAAATATTTGATACCATGTTTTGTTATGAGATGACCAAACTGCCCCTATATAACCGAGCTGTCATGTTCCAATCTTGGCATTTGGCTTGCTGACGTGGGACGGGAGGATCTTGCACATCACTATTTTTTATTTTTTTTTCAAATTTTAAATAGTGCTAACGGCTCCAATTGGTAAACCTGGGCAAAAAATTTGAAGGATTGTGAATTGGGTGATTTGAATTGTAATTTTTAACACCTACACAAAGGGAAAAAAAATTGTAAAACTTGCAAGGGATTATTTGAGTGTCCTAAATAAATACACTTTTTGACTTTTTGGACTAAAAAGTAGAGGAAAAAAAATGGTTGTTTGGGATAACTTTTTATCTTTTTAAGAAAAAATGTGTATTAAAATATTGTATGAAATAAAAAAATTACATTTTTACCCCTACGTTCTAGACTCATCAATGACAGTGCTGCAGAAGGACCATATGGAATGGTTGAAATTGTGAGAAGAGTCTAAACCATATGCATATATAGCATGAGGCTTCACGGGTACTGTTGGGCCCATGTGAGCCCACCACGGGTCCCGTTTCGATAATCCAAACCGTTGAATGTGTAGAACTCGTTGAGTACTATATGCTTTTAAAAAATCACATTGATCGAATATCGATAACTATGCGATCCAAACAGTTTTGTATAAGAAAAATGGATGGTCAAAAATAAACGGCTGAAAAAAATCTGATTTGATCACATAGCTATCCATATCCGATCAATGTGATTTTTTTTCAGGCATATAATACTCGATAAATTATGCACATTGAATGGTTCATATTCGAAACGGGATCCGTGGTGGCCCCCACGGGCCCAACAGTACCCTCCAACTTAATGAATATATATATCTAGTTTTTTTTTTGTACCATCACTATGTAGCTTTTTGGATTGTACTAATATTGTGGAAATAAATTTTTTTTTTTACATTTTTAATTTGCGAATAGTGATAACTTTTTTATTTTTTGAGTAACTTTTTGACTTTTTTTCAACATGCCAAACCAGCCCTTAATTACATATACCAACAAACCTTCAGCCATTTTTTAAACCTTACCCATTAATATAATTTATAAATTTTTTAAAATTTATAAATTATTAATAATCATCAATTTATAAATGGTTGTCTCAATTTATTGATAACCGAGCTGTCAATGGATTTTTTTTTTCAAATACTTTTTTTTAATTATTTTTTTTCTAATTAATTTTTTTTTCAAATAAATTTTTTGTCCAATAAATTTTTTTGAATTAAATTTTTTTTCCAATAATTTTTTTTCAATTAATTTTTTTTTGAATTATTTTTTTCCAATAATTTTTATTTCAACTATAATGTGTATGGTCCCATTGTCATGAATAATAAAAATCAAATATACATATTTTAGGCCTGAACGCGAACTCTTTTTTTAGTTGATGTTTTAAAAAATTTCAAACATTTTGTTCAAACGTCTTTTTTTTTTTTTGTAGTTTATGTTTTTCTACAAATAAACAAAAATCAATTTATAAAATTATTAAATTTGTCAGAAATTTTAATTGGTACAAAAAAAATGATGAACTAAAAAAAAAAATGCAAGTCTTTGTTATGAAATTGGACTGTGTATCAAATATCGAAGGCATCCGCTAAGTTCAAAATTGAATGAAACTAAAGTTCAATCTAGGCAAATAAAATTTATAAGTACATTACAAACGTTTACACAATTGAAGTTCGAATATTATGCTTTACAAACAGTTCCATAAGTCCAATGGCTTACTACGTGGGTTACATTGCACAAAAAATTTCCAAATCGAAAACAGTTCTTCGCCGGTCGCGTTGTGTGGAAGGTAGAGCTCTGCCGGAGATAGGTCTGTCGGGGAGAGATCGGTCAGGCGAACTCGTGTCTCTTCAGTCCATTGTGAGAGACGCAAGAGATGAGATAGGGAAGAGGCGTGAAATGAGTTGTGAGATAGGTGCAATCTGTATACCCAATTTGAAATAGTCAAAGGGTAAAATGGTAATTGTACCTCATAATGTAACCCAGCTGTACAAACAGCCGCCCTATTGAAACTTTTTGGCTATTTTCATATATGAGGCTACAATAGCCTCAACTTTGTTTTCCCAAATAGCGCCTATATATTTTACTTGGTATGATAGTAACGGATTAATAAGCTATAACAAAACAACAAATTAAGTGGATCTATACGGGATATATCACTTCCTGCGGATTTATCATTTTATTATATTATTAATATTCTTTTTGTCATGAACTAAAACTACCTCATATGAGTCAGGCACTGTTGGCTTTTTTGGCTTTCGAAGGGTATTTTAGTAAATGCGAGCGTGCCAGCAAGGATCAATCAGTCCTTACAGAAATTATAATTGCCAACCAATTATCAGACGATTGTGTTGTAGTTCTTTCAGCCTCAATGAAGAGTACTTTTACTGGTGGCTTGACTTAGGAGAAATTAAGAGAAATAACAGTTTAATATGAAGAACAATCGAAGTATTTCATAAAAATGAACACTTACAATGGTCCAAACTCAGCCTCGAAGAGGTTTACAGCAACAGCCTACTTGAATCTACTTGAAACTACTCCTATGAATCGAAGTGCAGTGCGGGTATTTAAAGAACAGGTATTTAAAGTGCAGGTATTTAAAGTGCAGGTATTTAGAGTACAGGAAATGTAAAACTGGAAAAGAAAATATGAAGTAAAGACTGGTTTGTATGATCTGAGTCTGGGGGTTTTTTCTGGGGGCTTCCCTGCTATTTATACTCGTCAAGAATGACCTTCGAACTGTACTTCAAACCGTCGAACTGCTCCTCCATGATCGCTGATCATGCTGCCTTAGAGGTAGTTCCACTACGCCATCACTTGCAGTTGAACTTCCCTCCTGTATTTGAATTTGAATATGAGTAACCGTTGGAGCCATGTCACCTTGCATCTCTTTACTGATCTAATGCTACTCAGATCACGTGAAAACCAATATTCACCGCCACGCGTACGATCAGGATCGAAGACTTGAATCCTCTTCCCATAATATCCTTATTCTGCCACGTGTCGAACTGTAACTGGCTTTTACAAAATATGTAGCCAACATTACCCCTCGCACTAATATACCCAATACTTGGTGATATTAGTGGATCAAAAAGCTTTTCCCGCGCTTTTGGAACGTGCATGGAATCCATCTTCAGGAAACACAACCGTCACCTATTTGGTGATCATTTGCATTAACTCTCAACTTGTTGAACATCCCAATACCTTTAGCATTCGAACGGACTATGGCTAAATCAATTTCTCACCCTATTGATCAAGCATACGAAGAGCCATTGAGTAATGCTGTTTCCCCTCGAAAGAATCTCCACGCATTCATTAGCCACCTTTACCCGCCCTTCTATATTCAGGTCATGGAGGCTTTTGCAAATTATCAACCTTTGGACTACGAACACATTGCCCCTAATCCTTCGGTTTACAAATTTACAGATACAAGAAGTTCTCCCTCTAAACTCCCCTTGTACTTTGAACGAACTATTCTCAAGCCTTTGCTTCAACAAGTTGCAAATATGGACTTGGGAAGTTCTTCTTCACAAACCTCTGCTTGGGATGAAGCTACAACTTCTTCATCTTCTGGGGTTTCTGGATGGACAAACTGGTCAGCACCTGAGTCCTGGGACTTGAGGGAACGAATCAATCACCATTTTGTTGAGTTTGCTGACCCTTTAAATTTTCCTTCTTACGCTCGAAGCTCGGTAGTCTATCCTTATGTGCCCATTGACCTTCGACGTAGTTTGGAGGAGAATCTGTTTGTGGCCTGGTACACATCCTCTACGCCCATAAAGATAATGCACACTGCCCGGCGTCTGGAAGAATCACAAGGGTACAGCCCTTCATTTTTAGCCAAGAAGGCGAAGATTTGCTCTTCTGACTGGCTTGACTACATTAATGCCTTTGTTCCTTCCGCTCCCGTGCCATCTCCCATAACAGAAGCATCCACTTCTTCTTCTCCATCTTCTGAAATTGAAGCATCCATACCTTCTCCATCTTCTGAAGCAGAATCATCTACTCCTTCTCCTCCTCCCGCTCTTTCCTGGATAGAGAAACTAAGGCTTGCCCTTCCCATGGATAAAATCTTTCCACCTTACAAACCTCCATCATCCCCAACTCCAGCTGAGCGGGAACAAGCTCAACTTCTGCTTGCGGCTTTCTCTCACTTGCCCTTCAATGTTCTTGAGGATGACATCCCTCTCAAGAACTTTCGATGGGCTTGTGATATTCTGACTAGGGGCCATGTCCTTAATCCCATTGCCCAAGCAGAACTTCACATGTTCCTGGACCAACTTCCGGTGCTCCTCCACTGGCATCAAAATTCCAAGGTCACCATCCAATCTTTGGATCAACTTTCGTCTCTCCGAATTCATGCTCAGTACGAAGCAGAGAACTTCATCGAAGAGTTCGATGACTTTAAAAATAAAGATTCTGCGTATTGGGATGATTTGGCTATAGAGGAGTTGGAACAAAAATTGAGGGAAGAGGCTTTCGAAATAAAAGCTGAGGAGCTCTACTATGAAGTGAGAGCACATCAACTTATGCAGCCAACATTAGAAGAAATAGAAGATATAATAAAGAAAAAACATAAATTTATTGATCACTGTTGGATCAAATTTCATGATCTTGTCATTTACTCTATTCCTTACTTTTATGAGCTTGAATTTGTACCCAGATAGGGTTACTTAATGTAATTGTCTTGGCTTTAATACAAACAAAGTTCTTCTGTATTTGACATTGTTTGACTCTGTTTCCTTTTGCCTTTAAAAGCCAACTCATAGCTTCGAATTAAACAATCTCATCCTTCGAATCTGGACTCAATTGTTTTTTGCTGCAACACTAAAAGGAACCAACATGTCTTTTTCCAATTTATGGAGTAAAGTTGACAATTCTGGCTGACATCATCTAGAATTAGTGCTTCGAATACAATCTTATCCTTCGAATATAGACCCAATCAATTTCCAATAAGGATGTTGGGATGAATCCTCCAACTTATGGATCATGATCGTCAACTTTTGTTAATTCTTGTTCAGAATGGGTGCTTCGAATCTAACAATCCTTTCTCTTAAAGCCTGTTTTAATCATAACCAAAAATATAGTCATGGTTAATACTGACTAGTCTTGCAACAGTCCATACTTTCAACAATATGGAAATTGCCCTTGGGATATACTGTTTTAACCGAACAAACAATTCTTTGTTTATATGCAAACCAACTATTAGTTTAGATGTTTCAAACAGTAATTTTCCTCCTTAAAGAATTCTAAGTTTTGCTTCGAAGGCCGTTATTTTCATTAATAACCCTCAAACAGGTCTCTAAACCCTTTGAAGTAGACCAATGTTCGAGCATTCTAGCATCTTTAAGCATGTAGTATGCTTCGAAGCCGGCTTCTATATTTCAAAGCCGTCGTTGTTTGATTTTCTGGTGCCAAAATCTCATTTTGAAGCCAAATATCTTGCTTCGAAGCTGGCGTCAACATCCGGAATGTGCTTTTTCCCTCCAAAACTATCAATATTGGAAGGGACTCCTCGTATTCGTACTTTTAGTACTTAACGACTTACGCAATATATTTTCCAGACACAAAGCTTCTAAAACCCTTTCGTTTCGTGCTCTGAAATCACTTGCCTTTTAACGCACAAACCCTCATATCTCTCACTTCTCTTTACTTCCCCCTTTCCTTTTCGAAAAATGTACCATCAATGGCTTCTTCTTCACCAAAAGTGCCAATCATAGAGCGTGTGAGCTCATCCGTAGCCTTGAAAAGGCTCATTGACGTGGAATGTGAGAAGTACAAGGCTGGGAGGAAAAGCGCCATTGACGGGCGTATCTTTGTCCCTCGTCGTCATGAGCAGCAAGACTACGTGCTCGGGCCAATATTCAAGGAGGTACCTACTGAGCTCCCAGCTCTATATCCTCGTTTGGAAAACCAATGTCTCCTTTATGAAGGTGGTCTCGATTGGAGGAACTGGAGAATCAATCGCCCCCACCGATGTTGGCCCACAACAAGACCGGAGTGGCAAGAATGGTATGATCGGGTCATCCCTGCGAGGACACTGGACCTTCAAGAACTCTGCCTTCTCGATGCTCTCCGACTATCTAGGGTAACTATCTCGGAGGACCCTTTCTTAATCTCTGCTGCTTTATGTTTTTTGAACCCTATCTTCAATTTCTTTCAATTTAGATGTGGGATGATGGCTCCTACTGTTCTTGACATTTGCCATCTACTAGGAGTATCTCCTATTGGTACCCTCATTACACCAGATTTCCCTGACTTAACAGTCTCTTTTTCCCTCCCCTCTCTTAACTTATCTTACAGCGATTTTGTTAGAGCTGAGAATAAAAAAGAGGGCCCAGTAACTGATAGGGAATTTTTTTCCTTTTTGTTATACTGGCTTTGCAAATTTCTCTTCTGCACTTCCTCTCAAAGAATCATGCCTGAATTTGCTCCTCTTGCCAAAGCCTTTGTTTTGCAAAAAAGGGTAGCCTTAGCCCCATATATTCTAGGTCATGTATACAGAGTTTGTTCCCTCTTTTGCGAGAAGCCCTTAGATGCTAATCAAGGGGGGCCATTCTGGATCCTTCAGCTTTGGCTTTTCGCTTATTTTACTGAATTACAATCCAAATGCCTAAAATTTTATGGGTTACACTCTCTTACCCATGGCATAAGACTGGCCAATGCTTCCCTTTATCCTTCTACTTTTGCCTTTTATTTCTCTTTCTTCCATCAACTACCAGCTGCCCTTCCTATTCACCGTTTCCGTCCCTTCGAGACCAACACAGGTCCAACTTGGTTGAGTCACTTCTTAAGTGACAGGCTCTGTGCTTCGCCTATTCGCAAGGACATATGGGCCTCCCTTCTGCTTCCTAGGGAACTGTTTATCGGGACCACG
Organism: Camellia granthamiana; assembly: GCA_036172215.1. Taxonomy (NCBI): domain Eukaryota; kingdom Viridiplantae; phylum Streptophyta; class Magnoliopsida; order Ericales; family Theaceae; genus Camellia; species Camellia granthamiana. The sequence continues at coordinate 169,660,506 of CM069903.1, read as the reverse complement.
AACCCCAGAGCTTATAAATGTATAGCAGAGCCTTATTGTCCTGCTCAATTTGCTAGACAATTTGGTTTCACACAAGGGGTCCCAATACCTCTCTGCAGCAACACCAATCTGAGCCTTACCAGGAGAGATCTGAAGGTTAGGAAGTCAAGGCTGGAGGAGGCAACCTTCAAATTCTTAGATGACTTGGCTAATTTTGAGTACACCTCTTTCATTCCTGAAGGTACCGCATTGAAGAGATACCAAAATTGGTGGGAAAATAATATGGAAATCTATTTAGCCATTTCACCTCAAAACCTACTGGAGGTGTTAAATGTGGCCAAGCCCAAGGGAGCTGAAATTGTCCCTTCCTCCACTGTGCCTCCTACAACCCAGTCCATTCCTGCTACATCAACTCCTTCGAAAGCCACTCGGGCTGCTTCAAAGAAAGGTATATGCCTTTGTTTTCTTTCTTTAGACCATCTCTATGATGTTGGTTATCTTATTTTTGATTCTTCTTCTGTGAAGGTGGTCAACAACAAAAGAAGAGGAAACTGCTCGAGCCTGAAAAGAAAATAACTGAGGTGCAAGAAGAAGAAGAAAAAGTAGAAGAAGAAGATCAAGAGCACGAGTCACCCTTGATAAGGAGGACAAGAGTGACTGATTTGGTTCAAGAGGAGACGGCTGCTAAGGAGGTAGAGGAGGAGCTTATCTTCAGGGAATCCGCATCTCAGACTGAAACAGCTGAGAAGACAATTGAGGAGCAAACAATGCCAATTCACAGAAAGAAGAGAAGAAAGATTACTGTCTCTCCCTCCGATTTTGCTGAGGACTCTGATTCCGAGACAATTGCCCAAGCAATAGAAAAAAGAAGGAAAGTGACTGCTTCAACTACTACCTTGGTTGAAGATCCCATTCATGAGGCAGCTGCCAAGGCCATAGACCAAGAACATTCCAAGGCCATAATTGTCTTCGAAAGGGCTGAGAGGAGACGGCAGCAACAAATTTTAAGAGAAGAAGCTGCTGATGCCGATGTGTTACAAAGAGAAATAGTAAGAAGGCAACAGGCTGCCGAACATTACTCCCTTCGCAGCTCTCCCATTAGTACTAATACCACTGGATCAAGTAATTTCTTTCACACTTCCGTTGTTTTTCCTTTGTCAACTTTTAATACTGAATTTTGACAGTCCCTTGTATTTCTTCCTCTTGCAGCAACAGCTACTGCATTCATCTTTCCAGCGAGGCCTCCCTCAATTTCAGTTGAAGTTGACCAGATGCAACATGTGAAAACCATCCAAATCATACTCCCACTCTCCAAGCCTATATTCGATACATCTTCTTTGAGTCCAAGCATCCCTGCGTCTCTTTTTCTTGGCTTAGAGCCAGATCTTCCTTTTTTGTCTTTTAATCTGCCTCAGTCTACTTCTTCTTCGAGCCTTGCTCTTCCTCCTTCCTTCACAGAAATTCCAAGTGCTACTCCATCTCTGATGGCAGTTGATTCCTTTACAGATGATGCTGGTAGTCTTCCAATTTATAGTTCATCACCTTTGCCTACTTCCAGTCCCTCTTCTCTTGATTCATTGGTGGCCAAGACCATAGAGGCTGCCAAAGATACTCCTTTCACTTCTCCTATCCCCATGCAATCCTTTGGGCCTTTCACTACAACACTCTCTACACCCTTCATGTCTATGGATGAGGTAGACATCTTTGAAGCCAGGCTGGCTAGTTTCTTCGACATACCCTCTACCTCTCCATCATTCAATGCTGAAGCTGAACCATTAGTCCTGGCTGACTCCTTGCTTGAGATTTTTGAGAGTTCTTCCTTCAGCAGCAAGCCTTCTACACCTTTGATAGACATGGACACATGCCTAGAACTGCTAATTTCTTTCTCAAGGATTCCCTTTGAGGCTCTGCAAAGGCCAATAATCAAAAATGGGTTTCTTCAATGTTGCAAAATTGCTGAGCAGTCTGGCATGAATGCTTCAAGTCATCTATCTCAGGCAGCAGCTACTGTTGACTTCTATCTCAACATTTGTCATGCTGCTAAGGCTGCGGATGAGAAGCTGGCTAGGGACCAGAGTTTTGTCTCTCAAGTGCATACTGAAGTATTAACTCTGAAAGAACAACATTCTTTTGCCTCCCACTTTCGAGTCCAACTGCTGGAGAAGAAAGCTCAGCTTGAAGAGGAATTAGCTGCAGTAAACCAAGCCTTGGTTCGAACTGATACCAAATTACACATCACCAACCAAGGGCTGGCTGATCGAAAAGAGGACATGGCTGCAGCTATTCAACTGTTTCCATCACTTGGTAATAGGAGATCTACTGTTCAAAAACAATTAAGACATTGTAATGATTTCTGGGCCAATTTGTGGCACAATGTACTCAATTCTTTATAAAAGAACAAATTTTTGTCTACTATTCGAGCAGTCTTATGTTTTTGTATTTAATGTTTATTTTACTCCTTGTGTTTCCCAAATGGTTGGAAAATAAGGCTTCAAATATCTGCCATTAATCTTTTTGGGATGTACATACCCATTCAAATTCCTCAAATGATACGCCCCAAAAGGTAGAACTCTATAAATTTGATATGGTCCTTCCCAGTTAGGTGACCACTTGCCAAACTTGTGGCTTTTAATTCCTATTGGGAGTATTGTCTTCCATACCAAATCACCTTCATCGAAACCAATGTGCTTGACCTTCTTATTATAATTCTTGGATGCTTTTTTTTTTTGGAAAAGAATGCTATTTAATGCCAAAATCCTAGCTTCATCTATGCCTTCTAATTCCAAGCACATACTTTGATGGTACTGCTCAGGATCTAATTGATCTTGGCATCTTACCCTCAAGGATTTAACATTAATCTCCACAGGTAAAACTGCATCATGCCCATATACTAAGGCATAAGGAGTGATTCCTGTGCTTGATCTTGGGGAGGTTCTGTAAGCCCATAACACATCTAACAATAGGTTATGCCAATCCCTAGGATTGTCCTCCACAACCTTTTGTATTCCTTTTTTCAAGGACTTATTGGATGATTCAGCTTGACCATTGGCTTGTGCATAATAGGGTGTGGAATTAGTAAGGCTAATTCCAAATTCTGCTACAAAAGACCTCACCATTTTTCCATCGAACACAGTTTCATTGTCCACTGTTATGGTTTGTGGGATGCCAAATCTATGAATCAAGTCTTTAATGAACCCAATGACTTCTGTTTGGTCTACAGCCTTGTAGGGCTTAGCTTCGACCCACTTAGTGAAGTAGTCAGTGGCCACCAGAATGAAACAATGATGCTTCGAAGAAGGTGGGTGTATTTTTCCCATCATATCCATGGCCCATCCTCTAAATGGCCAAGGCTTCACTACTGTATGTAGGTCAGTGATGGGCACATGCCTTATTGTGCCATGCTTTTGGCATGCCTGACAACACTTTGCATATTCTATGCAGTCTTTAAGGATAGTTGGCCAATAGTAGGAATGCCTTCGAAGCAACCATCTCATCTTTACACCAGGTTGATGAGCACCACAGATGCCTTCATGAACCTCAGCCATGGCTGTTAATGCTTCTTTTGGGCCTAAATATTCTAGCAATAAGCCATTTGCTCCCCTCTTGTAGAGAGCATTATCATACATCATGTATTGCATAGACTGCAATTTAACTTTTCTGCTGGCCTTCGAAGATGGACCAGCCAAGTACTGCATTATTGGATGCCTCCAATCCTGTTCTTGTAAGTCATTATGATTGACTTCCAAAACTATATCCCTTTTATTCAAAGGTTGTATTAATCTTTGATATGTTGTTTGGCTTATGTCCCTTTGGGTATTATCCCTTCTCTTGAAGTTCGAAGCTTTCTGAGCCACATCATTAGCTCTATTGTTCAAGAATCTTGGAACATGGGTTACATTTGCTACTTGAAACTGAGAAAGCAGATGTAATGCAACAACATAATACGGAAAAATACTTATACTTTGACACTTGAAAATCCCTTTCACTTGGTTAACCACCAATTAAGAGTCCCCAAATATGTCAACTGCATGTACTTGCAATCCAATAAGGATCTCTAGCCCCACTATTAAGGCTTCGTATTCAGCCTGGTTATTGGAACAGGTGGCTTCATCTACTCTGAAACCATGCATGGTCTCTACTCCTTGTGGAGATTTAATCACAATACCAATTCCAATTAAGCCATTGGCTTTCGATCCATCGAACCACATCTGCCATGGCTCAACACTGGCCATGCCAAATTCCATCACTTCTTGGCTCTCTGTTTGAGATGGATGGTCTGCCAGGAAATTGGCTAAGACTTGCCCTTTTACTACCCTTTGAGGGACATATTCTAAATGAAATTCTGATAAGGCTAGTATCCACTTGCCAATTCTTCCCCTCAACATAGGTCTAGATAACATGTACTTAACCAAATCTGTGGTTGCAATCACCAAGACAGTTGTAGGTAAAAGATAATAACTTAATTTCATTGCAGCAAAATACAAAGCAAGGCACAGCTTTTCAACAGCTGAATATTTACATTCACAAGAATTTAAAAACATACTAAGGTAATAAACAGCTTGTTCCTTGCCTTCCTCATTGTCTTGGGCCAAGAAAGCTCCCAATGAATCTTCTGCTGCAGCTATGTACAACTTCAAGGGCTTGTTCCCCTTTGGTGGCATCAGCACTGGAGGGTTGGCCAAATAGGCTTTGATACCTTCGAAAGCAGTTTGATGCTCTGCTGTTCACACAAATTCCTCTTCATCTTTCAGCCTTAACAAGGAAGAAAATGCTTTAGTTTTCCCTGCAGTGTTAGAAATAAACCTTCTAAGAAAGTTAACCTGCCCAAGAAACCTTTGTAATTCTTTCTTACTTGATGGAGGCCTAGCTTCGATGATGGCTTTGGCTTTATTCTGATCAATCTGTATTCCTTTCTTGTGCACTACATAACCCAAGAAATTTCCTGATGATACACCAAAAGCACATTTGAGAGGATTGAGTTTCAGCTTGAACTTCCTCATTCTTTCAAAAGCTGTTTCTAACTGAAACAGATGTTCCTCCATGGACTGGGATTTCACTACAATGTCATCAATATAACACTCTAGATACCCTCCGATGAGATCATGAAAGATAGTGTTCATAGCCCTCTGATATGTAGCTCCAGCATTCTTCAGGCCAAATGGCATTTTAACTCATTCGAAGGTGCCAATATTTCCAGGACATCTGAATGCTGTCTTGTGGATATCCTCCTCTGCAATGCAGATTTGGTTATAACCAGAATGCCCATCCATTATTGACAAAACTTGGTGTCCTGCTGAACTATCTACCAGTAGATCCACTATAGGCATAGGATATTCATCTTTGGGAGTTGCTAGATTTAAATTTCTGAAATCGATGCATACCCTCATTTTGCCATTCTTCTTAACTACAGGCACAATATTAGATAGCCATTCAACATACCTGGCTGTCCTAATAAAGCCTGCCTTGAGTAGTCTAAGAATCTCCTCTTTGACCTTCTGAATTACTTCTGGACTCATTCTTCTTGGTTTCTGCTTGTATGGCTTGAAATTAGGCTTCATAGGGAGCCTATGTTCCACTAATGACCTATCCAATCCTGGTAGTTCATTGTAGGACCATGCAAAGCAATCTTTGTATTTCTTCAGAACAACCAACAATTGGTCTCTGTCCAGAACATTCAAGCAAGCACTTATATAAGTAGGTTGTTGTATAGAACCTTCCCCTAAATTTACTTTTTCTAAGGGTTCTTGTGTCTGAGAACTTATTGAAGCTTCTTCTTTAGTTTCTTCCACCTTCGAAGCAATCTTCTTATCTTGTTCTGCTTCTAGGTTCTTTAGTTCAACATCTTTACCCTCCTCCTCATAGACAAAATCTGTCCATAAGGCATCCTCCTCCTGTATCTCCTGGAGCTTTGTCTCAATGTCCAATGCACAGTATTTACCAAGGGTCAAAATTCTGACTTGTGGCTGCTTTTGTTTACAACCAATTATCATGGCTTCTCTTTCTTGCTCCTGTACTTTCTGGACTATTGCTTTTACGTCCAATGTTGAGAATTTAATCAGAGCCAAAGACTTGGCTTCTAGTTCTTCACCTCTTTGCCTATAACCAGGCATCATTATCATCCTTAACGACAATCTCTTCATCAGCACTCTCTTGAATTAAGTGCTTCAGGTGTGTCACTTCCTCATCAGCCGTCACTTCGGCTGAGCCATCAGCTTTCCTCAGTATACTGAGCGGTGTTACTCCCTCAATATACAACTTGGCCGCTGCAAAGTCTGCACAGGCTATGAAGGGTTGAGGATCTGCATCGATCTCCTCTGTCTCTCCATTGCCCAAAGCCATCATGATTTTCTGATGCAAAGAGGAAGGCACACATTTGTTAGTGTGGATCCAGTCTCTCCCAAGTAAGGCATTGTATTTAGCATTACTGTCGATTACAAAGAATGCTGTCATACAGTCCCTGGTTCCAACACTCAAGTTAATGGGTAAAATCCCTTGAGCCATCTGTTTGTCTCCAGCAAAGCCAGCGATGGTTGTGCTGGTTGGGATCAACCTGGGATTCTTTTTCCCTAGTTTCTTCAAAGAAGATTTCGGTAATAAGTTCACTGCTGCCCCATTGTCTATCAGGACTCTGTTCAGTTGTATCCCATCGAAAAAAGCCTTGATGTACAAAAGCTTGACATGTTGTGTCATAGAATTCGAGAGATATTCAAAAGGATATGAGAGGTTGATGCTCACCTCTTCCTCGCTCTCGCATTCAGTTTCCATTGGAGTAGCCATTCCAAGGTCATCCTGTACCATACTTACTTGTGACTCTTCACTAGAGACAGGAATAGGATCCATGTCTTGGTCACCTTGGTCCTCATCGTCAGCCTGAAACTCATGAGGCAGTATGTGTACCATATTGACTGATACTTGAGGAAATGAGCCAAATTGGATGACTGGCTGTACCTTCTCTCCCCTTTGGCTACCTTGCCCAGTGACTTCAGCAGCATCTTCCATGCTGCACTCTGGCATTTCATTGTTAACTGATCCCTTCGAAGGATCTTTCTCAATTGGCTCTTCAGTCAGAAATGTTTGTTCAGCCATGAAGGCTTCGAACATTTCTTCTTCTGCCATTTCCTTCTTTTGGCTCATGCCAATTTCTTCTTCCGTTTCGCTATCACTTTCCATCAGGGCCTTCTCCAACCCTGCCAAACTAGACTTCTCTTTGGCCTTTAGTTCAGAATGAACCTGGGCCAACTGTTCTTTGCTACAAACCACTTTGCTTTGTAGAGTCGGTTTTGGAGTATGGTCTGACTTCAAAGTCTTCTTTCCTTCTGTCTTGACCAGTGAAGAACTCTCTCCACTTTCCTTCAGACCTTGCTGGTACTGGGTATACCTGCGCTGAATTTTCCTTCTTTGTGATCTGGAAATGACTGGGACCATATCTGGTTCCTTTGTCTTTGGATGTTTAAGCAATACCCAATTGTTTGGGGCCACCAAATGAGGCTTAACCATCCTGCCTTGGTTTCCAACATCCCTTTGAGTAGGTGCCTCCCTAGGTTTGTTCTGCATTACAAACCAATCTGGGACCCCAGGTACCCACAAGCTTACTGATCCAGATGTCGAACTGTTTCCTTCTACCTTCGAAGCCACCTTCGAAACTGGCTGTGAAGGTAAGTGCTTGGCTCTGACTTCATGTTTCGAGCCTGATTCAGACCTTCGATGGAAGGAGCCACTTTCTGTCCTGCGTGAAGTTGGTCTAAAGGGCCAACCTCTGGCTTTACTCCCATAACCTGAACCCCTCTCCAGTCTTTTTTCAGAGTGACTACTCTCCATTCTGTAGTAATTAGGTGGCCTGGACTCATACAAGGGTCTCTTGCCATTAGCATGCATTCTGCCCACTGCAAGTTCAACCACTAATGGCCGCTGCTTGTCACCAGCCGGATACGGCCTTTTGTTGTGAGCATTGGTTGATTTAGGACGTCTCTGAACATCCCTATAGCATTGCTTCCCATCAATTGGAAGCCCCTTCAACCATTTGTAACTCAGTCTGCACCTGGGACACATCCTCTGTATTACCACTGCTTCTAAGGAATCATCATCTAGTGCTTCCTCATCAGAGTGTTCCCTCTGGTGTGAGAAACCTTGTCCAGTAACTGGTGGGTTTCTGGTGTCTTTCTTGGTGGTTGTCTGGTTGGCAATGTGCATCTGTACATTGACCTCTTCCAATTCCTGCAGAGATAAATTCTGGAAATTTGGTACAACCACATTAGCTGCACTTTCTCCAACTTCTGGAAATGGGTTGCTGTCAATCCCCATGACCTTTTCCGCTTTGGTTGGGAACTTCAAACTCCCCTTCCGAATTTGTTCTTGGATCCTGTCTCGAAAAACAATGCAGTTTTTAGTCGAGTGAGACCAAGAGTTATGCCATTTGCAATATACTTTTCCTTTAAGTTCATCTGGAGATGGTAGTTTTACTCCTTTTGGTAACTTAAGGAAATTGGCTGCAAGCAAATGATCAAAAATGTTATCTGCTTTTGTTAAATCGAAAGAGTACTTTCTGTGAAAGTCTTTCTTCTTAAACTGCTGGTCGATGGTTGTATCCTTATGAATTAATGCTTCACAGATTACAGGTTCTTTGCCCACAATCTCTGCTGCATCAATCTCATAATTTGGATCTCTATAATATGTCTTGTATGAGGCATTATTTCGATCTTGTTCCTCTTCTAATAACGCTTCATATCGAGACACTTTATAGGTTAGTTCGACCAAATCTCTGAATTCAGTTGAGTCAAACTTCTTTCGAAGCCTAAACTCTAAACCGTTTTGAGCCAATCTTACGAATTCTAGCTCTGGTAGGATGACTCTACATTTATTTCGAGCCCTTTTAAATCTGGCAATAAACTGAGTAGCCTTTTCTTCAGGCCTTTGACTCAATCTTGCCAAGTCTGCCATGGACACCTCTGGCTCCGATTGGAAGAATTGGGCATGAAATGCCTCTTCCATTTGTTGCCAAGTTTGAATGGAGCCAGGTGTAAGGTTGATATACCATACAAATGCTCCCCCAATTAGAGAATTTGGAAATAATCTCAGTTTCATATAGTCATGATTAGTAAATTCACCACACTGAGCAACAAATCTAGCAATATGCTCTACTGTTGACTGATTTCCAGTTCCATAGAATAGGGTAAAATCTGGTATTCTGAATCCTCTTGGGTATTCATGTACTCTATCTACCCATTCTGGGTATTGTTTTCTGTATACAGGAGTCTGGACCCCCCGAGCCATCGGTCCACACATCTCCCTAACAATATCAACAATTTGGTCCCTAGGGACCATGTTCTGTGCCTACTGAACCACTACTGGAGGAACAAACACAGGGTTTGGTGGGCAAACTTGCGCTTGTGGTCCTCTTGGTCCATAAGGTGGTACATTTGGGACTGGTTGCCCCTGTGGTGCAAGTTGCTGTTGGGGGTATGGGTAACCCCTTTGAGCCTGTCCTGCGATGGGACCTACGAAAGGTGTTGGAACAGGTGTTGTGTCCCTTCCATTTGTGGGAAAACCTTCCAACCCCCCAGGTATAAATTCGAATAAGGGATTATTATACCCCCTAGTGCCAGGTATGGCTTCGAACATAGGATTTGCCACCATTCTTATGCCAGTTTCTTGTACTTGGCCAGATCCACCAACTTGTGTGGCTTCATTGTTGAGTATTGAGGCATTTTGGCCTACTACAGGCCTCGAAATGGGTTCATACCAAGACTGAGGCGATGGTCTTTCATAGTTCTGAGTACTAGTCTGACCATTAGATTGTCCATTAACTTGCATAGGCTATTTTTCTCTAGCCAATGTTTGCTGAGGGACATTTAAAATTTCCTCTGTGTGTCTTGTATTTGTTGGTTGGTGGTTATTCATTCGATCCAAAAAGGATGTTGCCCACCTTTCCATTGTGTTCATTAATTGTTGTTCCATAGCATCTACTAAGCCATCCCATGGATTTGTTGGCTGAGTAGATGGAACGGTGGATGGTCCAATTCCTTGGTTTCGTCCAATATTATGAACATATGGTTCTTGTCCAGAAGTACTGGTCTGTTCGACCATGGGTTCTGATAACCTGGGAGTTTCCATAGGATGTGTTACCACATTATCCTCTGGATTAGGTATTTCTACCTCTCCTTCTACGCCTTCTTCCAGACGTTCATTTTCTCTTTGTCGTCTTCTTCTAGCCATTTTAAATTAAGTCCCACCGGGCGTGCCAAAAATATATGTTGGCTTTTTTGGCTTTCGAAGGGTATTTTAGTAAATGCGAGCGTGCCAGCAAGGATCAATCAGTCCTTACAGAAATTATAATTGCCAACCAATTATCAGACGATTGTGTTGTAGTTCTTTCAGCCTCAATGAAGAGGACTTTTACTGGTGGCTTGACTTAGGAGAAATTAAGAGAAATAACAGTTTAATATGAAGAACAATCGAAGCATTTCATAAAAATGAACACTTACAATGGTCCAAACTCAGCCTCGAAGAGGTTTGCAGCAACAGCCTACTTGAATCTACTTGAAACTACTCCTATGAATCGAAGTGCAGTGCAGGTATTTAAAGAACAGGTATTTAAAGTGCAGGTATTTAAAGTGCAGGTATTTAGAGTACAGGAAATGTAAAACTAGAAAAGAAAATATGAAGTAAAGACTGGTTTGTATGATCTGAGTCTGGGGGTTTTTTCTGGGGGCTTCCCTGCTATTTATACTCGTCAAGAATGACCTTCGAACTGTACTTCAAACCGTCGAACTGCTCCTCCATGATCGCTGATCATGCTGCCTTAGAGGTAGTTCCACTACGCCATCACTTGCAGTTGAACTTCCCTCCTGTATTTGAATTTGAATATGAGTAACCGTTGGAGCCATGTCACCTTGCATCTCTTTACTGATCTAATGCTACTCAGATCACGTGAAAACCAATATTCACCGCCACGCGTACGATCAGGATCGAAGACTTGAATCCTCTTCCCATAATATCCTTATTCTGCCACGTGTCGAACTGTAACTGGCTTTTACAAAATATGTAGCCAACAGGCACAGATGAAATTTATTTATTTTTTTTTAAATGAAAAAAAAAATTTGATTGGTGTAGAACACAAATATATGTAGAAGTTTGTGTGTGTGAGTTTCTTGGCAAGCTCTAGAAAGGGAGAGATGTGACCATAGGCCAGCCATGCTAGCATTAGGACACTATCAATGATCGGTTTTGTATCCATTATGTGGATGTTTGGAAAATTGTTATTTTAGTATGTTATTTTAATTTTTGGTTAGTTTAGTATGTTAAAATTTTTGAGTTTAGGAAGATAGTTAGATTTTTTTGTAGTTAGATGAGATGTTTGTGGAGAAAAAGTAAAATGATTATGAATTGAATGTGATATTTTATCTTATTGATTATTTTAACATATTTTATCATTTTGTAAATTTTAACCCAAAAAACCAAAAAAGTCTTTGCCAAAACACCATAGGGTGTGTCTCTGTTTTGGCCCCTGGTTTGGTGATTGACTATCAATAAAACAATCTCTCTGTTTTGGCCTCTAGTTTGGTGATACAATGGTGCTGTTTGGTGTAGCTGTTAAAATAGATTATAGCTTATAGCTTAACAGATTATAGATTATGACTTTAATCAGAAGCTGTTAATCTGTTTGGTATAGCTGTTAGATTATAGATTTAAGTTGCTGAGTAGTGTTTGTTAAATAAGCTGTAAAGTAGCTTTTTTAATTAATTTTTATTTTTTATTATTCACTATTTGTCTACATTTTTCATAAAAAATAATAATAATGTTTTATAGTCCATTTGGGTCTTTTTCTATTTTTAAAAAAATAAAAAATAAAAAAATCTAAGAGTATAACCATGAATTAACATGTCCACAGCAGAAGCTGATAATCAGAAGTAAGGGGTGAGCAGCTTCTCAGAATCAGCTTTTTTGACTTAAAATAAGCTGTTAGAATCAGAAACTGTTTGAAATAAGTTTAACCAAACAGTGCAAAATAACTTTTTAAAAGCCAGAAGCCATAAGCTGCTCAAAAAAGCTGCACCAAACACTCCCAATGATTATCGTTTAAGTCAATGATATATATATGCATTTATATGACGACGATGTTTATGAATGAAGACACGCGAAAAGAGGAGGCAGATGCGTGACCCATTGGGAGTTGATTATTTTTTTTAACTTTTTGATTATTTAATTATTTTAATATGTTATTTTAATTTTTATGTTTAGAAGATGGGTTGGGTTATTGTTAGATTGATTGATATATTGGAAAACATATTTGAAATGATGTTAAATAATGAAATGACAAAAATGCCTCTGAGAACAGCATGTCCTTGTTGAATAACGTGGTATTGCCCTCTGACTTGGAAAGTGTGTTTGGGTTCCATTGGTGCGTATCTGTGCAATTTCGACATTTGATGACCTGAGCGGACAGATTAATAAAGTTAGAATAAATTGGCTAGGACAAAACAAAAAAAAAAAAAATAATCTCTCTTTAGTTGCATATGGAGAAAACAATAAATATATATATTTGACTAGGCATGATAGCAACGGATTAATAAGTTAGAATAAAACAACAAATTAATTGGATCTGATACGCGATGTGTTACTTCTTGTCGATTTATTATATTATTAATATCAATGATATCACATGTACCAATTGATATATCAATTATTATATTAACATATACTATAATATTATTACTTTAAAATTATGGACTCATCCATTATACAAACTATAAACATTTAAAATTTCTAAAATTATATTACATTATCGGTTAATACATCAAATAATATATTAATTTGTGCGTATAACTTTATTCTATTAATATTCTTTTTGTTATGAACTAAAATTACCTCATATGAGTCTGGCACCGATGAAATTTAATTTTTTTTAAAAATTGAAAATAAAAATTGTGGTCTAGAACACAAATATACGTAGAAGTTTCTGTGTAAGTTTCTTGACAAGCTCTAGGAAGGGAGAGATGTGACTATGAGCCAGCCATGGTAGCATTAGACCATCTCCAACGCTTTAACAAATTTGATATCAAATTCAAATTTTGATGAAAACGGTACTATTCATGGCTCCAACCGTTCACCAAACCTGATATCAAAATGAGATTTCATCAAAACTTTCATCAGATCGACGACGAAGTAATGAATTCATCAAAACACTGTTCCTGACCGTTGGAAAGAGGAGTCGGTTGACCAACCGGTTGCCCGGCCGGTTGACCAACCGGTCAACCAGTGAAAGGTTCAAACAGTTCAAGGAAAAGAAGTTCAAACCGTAAAAAAAAAAAAAAAAAAAAAAAATTTGCCTAACCGGTCGACCGGCCGGTCGACCACCCGGTCGTCCCGGAAAAAGTTCAAAAAATTCAAAAAAAAAAAAAAAAAAAAATTTTTTTTGGCTTAACCGGTCAACCGGCCGGTCGACCACCCGGTTGTCCCGGGACACATTTGGTGAAAGGTGAACCGTTGGAGCATCTGTTAAAAAATTTGGTGAAATAGGTCATTTTTTACTCAAATTTGGTGAAAAATTTGAGTAAACGTTGGAGATGCTCTTAGGACACTAGCAATGCTCTGTTTTGTATCCATTCTGTGTCTCTCTGTTTTGCCCCTGGTTTGGTGATTGATTATCAATACAACAATCTCTCTGATTTGGCCTCTGGTTTGGTGATTGATGATCAATACAAGTTACAACAATTGCTGTTTAGGTCAATGATATATATATATATGCATTTATATAATGACGATGTTCATGAATGAAGACACGCGAACAGTGGAAGCGGATGCGTGAATTCAATAAGATAAAATAAAAACTCGAGGAGCGGACAGAGAATGCTGTGGTGTCAGTGCTTCCGTATGATTTTTTTTTTTTCGATGCTTATTATTTTTGGGTGTACATATTTCTTTTTCTCAATATTTGTTAATTCATCTACACATCTTTATTAGATTCGATTTGTTTTTTTTTTTTTTTTATAAATATTTTTCAATTCATCTACACATCTTTTCATCTTTTTCATTTTTATACTCTTAATATTATTTCTTACTTTATATGTATTTTTTCAGTGTTTATTACTTTTGTGTTATATATTTATTTTTCTTAATATTTTTCAGTTCATCTACTCACCTTTTCATCTTTTCCATTATTACATTTTGCATAGTTTGGGTTTGCTTGCTTTCTAATTTGTGGTTTGCGTTTGTTTTTAATTTGTTTATTCTCATATAACAGTATTGATATCTTCTTAGACTTTTATAAATTCTCTCCTTTTCATATCAAAAGTAGTTCACCTATAATTCTAGAAAATCAGATGTGTATCACATAACTTAAATAAATTAAAAAAAATCTCACTCTCAATTAAATAAATTAATAAAAAAATATATAAACCTACAAATATCTATCCAATGTCTATCACGTTGTTTTTCTTTTTTTCAATATTTTTCAATTCATCTACACATCTTTTCATTTTCTCCATTTTTATAGTCTTAATATTATTTTACTTCATATGCATTTTTCCAGTGTTCATTGCTTTTGTGTTATATATTTATTTTTCTGAATATTTTTCAGTTTATCTACACATCTTTTCTTCTTTTTCATTATTACATGTTGCATAGTTTGCAGGGGCGGCTCCAAGGTTTGGCCAGGGGTGTCACCCGAACCCCCTGGCTGAATTTTTATTATTATTATTATATAAATATTAGATTTTAGGGAAAAAATTAGTAATTGAACCCACTAAAATACAACTTTGAACCCATAGTTTTAAATCCTACTTTTTTGAACCCACTATTTGATAGTATTGATAATGAGCTTATTATGCAACCATTTCAAAATATGAAATCTCGTCGTGGTCAATTGTAGAATCTCGTGTATTAGCATGTCTTTTTGCTTAAATAATAGTATCAATATATTGAAATATTTTTGTTTATAATTTTAGAATTTAAATTAATTTGTTGATTTTTTTCTCCATATGTGATATAATGATTAATGTGAATTTTCTGTAAGATATATGGTATTTAAGTTTTTGATTGACACCACTGACAAAAATTCCTAGAGTCGCCACTGATAGTTTGGGTTTGCTTGCTTTTTAATTTATGATTTGCTTTTGTTCTTCAATTTAATTTGTATATTCTCATATAACAGTATTGATATCTTCTTAGACTTTTATAAATCCTCTCCTTTTCATATCAAAAGTAGTTTACCTATAATTTAAGAAAATCAGATATCTATCACATAACTTAAATAAATTAAAATAAATCTCACTCTCAATTAAATAAATTATAAATATATATATAAACCTACAAATATCTATCCAATGTCTATCACGTTGTTTTTCTTTTTATCAATATTTTTTAATTCATCTACACTTCTTTTCATCTTTTCTATTTTTATACTCCTAATATTATTTTATTTTATATGCATTTTTCCAGTGTTCATTACTTTTGTGTTAAATATTTATTTTTCTCAATATTTTTCAGTTTATCTACACATCTTTTCATCTTTTCTATTATTACATATTGCATAGCTTGGGTTTGGGTTTGGGTTTGGATTTGGGTTTGGGTTTGGGTTTGCTTGATTTTTAATTTGTGATTTGCTTTTGTTCTTCAATTTAATTTGTTTATTCTCATATAATAGTATTGATATCTTCTTAGACTTCTATAAATCCTTTCCTTTTCAGATCAAAAGTAGTTCACCTACAAGAAAATCAGATGTCTATCACATAACTTAAATAAATTAAAATAAATCTCACTCTCAAATAAATAAATTAATAAAAAAATATATAAACCTACAAATATCTATCCAATATCTATCACGTTATTTAAAAAAAAAATTCACAATTATTTGTAACTTAAGTATCACATAACCACTTAAATAAATTAATAAAAAATATATATAAACCCACAAAATGTATATATTCATATATAAATTACAAATATCCAATGTCTATCATATTATTAGAAGGAAAAAAAAAACTCTCAAATATCTATAACTTAAATAAATTAAAAACTTATAATATACAAATTATAAATATCCAATGTCTATCACATTATTAAAAAAAATAAAAAATAAAAAATAAATAAAAAAATACACCACAAGTCTTATTCATACAATTTATTCATGCATATCCATCACCCACAATTAACTCAATCAGATGTCTATCACGTAAAATCCAATTCAAATTCACAAAAGACATCGTTTTGTGTTTTATTTTGTAATTTAAATTTTTTTAAAAATAAATCTAATAATAAATCAAAATAGAATCCTCTTTTTCTTTGTGTTTTTTTTTTTTTTTCATGTACAACAATAATTTGATTACATTATCTTTTGCTTACTTTAAAAGTATTGTGTTATAATTTTCTTTACAAAAAAGTTACATTAGCTCCTTAGTAGATGGATGTTGTATAGTAGATTTTTTAATTTTAAATTTTTTTTATTTATTGTAACGCCCTCAAAATAATACATATAAACTCAACATTCATGACATCCATAGATATAAGAGAACAAAACATATTTCCATTAATCAGAGTATTCATAACAAAAGCATTACATGTTGACATCAAAAGTAAATACCCCACGGTTTACAACTTTCCAAGCCAACACTTGGTTACAAAAATGAGAGTACTAACTCAAAACACATTAAGTTCTTGGCTTGAATTTACATGTAATACCAAACTATCAAAAACACAAAAAAGAGTCTTCAACTCCCAGAACCTCCCAAGCTACGTCCTTGGAGGCGGCATATCACTTGAACCTGAAAATGATGTCCCATATAGGGTGAGCCAATGCCCAGTAGAGATATACTAAACCAATTATGAGAAATAACTAAAACATTAGCATTCGATAAAAGGTTAACACTTGTAAACCAACTTACAACACTTCCCAGTTTCTTACAAATACATTCGTGTTTTATTCCACTTTCCTTTACTTGTCCAATTCACATTCATAAACCTAGCTCATTATCTATCCAAACAATTAAGTGAGACTGCAACTCATATCAAGACACTTCCATTATTCACAATTTACATGAGACTACAACTCATATCAAAAACAATTCCATTATTCACAATTCATATGAGACTACAACTCATATAAAAAACACTTCCATACTTCAATTATCTACGTTATGCAAACGTAATTAGGATTTCGAGACTTTCACCCTGGACACTCCGGCCAACTTAGTTATCAATGGAGTCCATCCCCTATTTCCTCCCAAATAGGTTTGAGAGTGCATCCCCTATCTCCTCTCAAACCATGGAGTACATCCCCTATCTCCTCCCACACAATATACATATACAATGTATTTAAACACTTATCATATACAATGGTCAATCACTACATATATTCAATGTATTATTCCAATCATCATATTCAATGACATATTTCAGGTGATTAGTTTCAGTTTTCCCTAATCAACATACAATGTCTACAACAATCAAAACTATCTTCCACCGATAGCCCAAAGCGGTTATCTCTAAACAGATAATAAATTTATCAAACAGATAAAATATCAACATTTTCATAGGTGAGTGATTTATTTATCCAACTACACCATTCAATCCTATAATTTCCCAATTTCATTGTTTTCAACTCAATTTCATATTTCCATAATTTCCGGATTAATTATACAAATTAATCATTTACATTAAATTAGGGCTTTCTCCCCATTTTTTTCAAAAATTGCTCCCTAGACCAAATTTCAAAAATCAAACACCATAGCTTCATTTTAGGGACCACTCAAACACTTGGAACCCCAAAAATAGAAAACCCCTCTTTCATAATTTCAATTTCAAAACCCTAACTTTCCCAAGTTACCCAAACAACACCATCTATACAAAATACATAATATCTATGTCAAAACCCATAGAAAGGAGTAGGTTATCCCTACCTCAAATACAGAGACTCAAAGGAGAAGATGAAGAAATTCAAGATGCTCCAAACTCAAAGGTTTTCAAATCAAAACGTAGCCCACACGAAGCTCCACTTTTCTTACAAAGGGATTAGGGTAGGAGACTCCTAGAACATGGAGTATTTGTAGAGAGAAGGTATGTAAAGAGAGAGGAAGCTGGATCTAGGGTTTGAGATGTAAAGTGTATCAAAAAGTGATGAAGGAGACTGTTGCTGCGATCTGATATATTCGAGGCTCACTTGAGCGAAGGAGTGGTCGCTCGAGCAACCAGACACAAAGAAACCTCGCTCGAGCGCACAAAGCCTCGCTCGAGTCAACAACACGAAGCTTCAGGTCTGTAACTCAGAAGCACGCTCGAGCGAAGAAAAGCTCGCTCGAGCGAAGAAACCCAAACATAGTCCTCGCTTGCTCGAGCGAAGGAAAGCTTGCTCGAGCCACGAAACACAACTATCATGTCCAAAACTAGACGCAGACGCACGCTCAAGCGAAGAACTCCTAGCTCGAGCGAAGAGACACACCAGACCAATCTCGCTCGAGCGAAGAAAAGCTCGCTCGAGCCAAGGCTGCGTCTGAAAAGAAAACCTAAAGACCCACAATAATCGCTCGAGCGTACAAACCCTCGCTCGAGCGAAGAAGCAAAGACACAAGGCTCGCTTGAGCGACAAAGTCCTGGCTCGAGCAAAGAGACCAAAAACTGGACAGCAACCATTTGCTTTCAATCACAACCAACCTGCTACAAACCTACCCAACATATCCTAAAACTCATATACAAAGGATTAAAGGACGGAACAAGACATATACAACAATACTCAGCCATGGAATCCAAGTCCGGAATACTGTACATAAAGGGAAAAAACCCGGGGTCGCTATATTTATACCTACAATAAGCAATGATACTTATTGAGATTTTTTACTCTTTCTCTTTTGTATTCCAGGTACCATTGAGCTTGCTTATCTTATTGTTTATGTGATTGTATATCAAATGTGTTAAATTCATTATACAGATAAATATGCGGCATCTTCTAAATTTGTGTTATTGCCATCGTTTGGCTATGTAAAATGCCATAAATGAATTTCAAACTATACCACATAAAGAGGGTTTACCAGTAGAAAAATTTTGTTGTTTGAAAAATCAAAATATGTCGGGCAATTCCAAAATTAGGGGAAAAAAAAAATAAGTGAAAAAAATTTGATGGAGCCAATATTAGACCTTCTACCATCAAGCTGGAATGAAGTAAAGGAAACAAATTTTCAAAAGCATGAAATCAAAGATGCCTCAGAGTTAATGGATGCTTAATGGAGGAGCGTGAAGTCCATCCTCTAGGGATTGAACTTAATTATGTACACCACACGAATCAAATTAATTTGGAAAATATTTATTTTTCATATATATAATTGATATTTTAATTTAATTATTATGATATTTAAAAAAAAATTATATCAATATACAATTAAAAAATAAATAAGACATTATGTGCTTATGTACACTGCATAGATCAAATTAATTTTTTTTTATATTTTTTATTTTTTTGTCTATCTTATTGATATCTTAATATTCATTTATATTTGATTTTTTTTAACATGAAATTATTTATTACAAAATATTTATACTTAATTTAAATTTTTTTATACCTATATACAATATGTATGAATAATTCAAAAAGAATATTAAAGGTTAAACCAGTACTCTACATAATTGATTTATGAATTTTCTTCTTAATCCAATCACGGCATATTTATATTTAATCTTTTAAATAAATTTTGTGCAATTCTATTTCTACATTTTCTTTTTCTAAATAAATATAAAATTAAATAATTAGAATCACTTTTAGTTTTATACATTACTAATTATCTTTCCAATTTAACTCTTATTTTTAATATCTAAATGAGTGTTTATTTTGCTATATGATAATTACATTTTCATAGCACAATAAAACTAAAATTATCAAAATAAACAAATAATTTAACTAAATTTATTATATATAAGTATTCAAGTAACACTTTTATACAACGATGAGATTAAGATTATTAAAATACATAATTTAAATTAAAATTGATATTATTCTTTTGTAATACATATCATAATATAAAATATCACTACATTAATTAAAATTAACTCTATTGTAATTTTATGTCATATATCATGTTTCTATAAGTGATTTCCGTGTACGTGTATCGTCTAATTTAATATTGATTAATTACAATAATAAAAATCAATACTTTTTAGAGTTAAACTTTTTGAAGATAAATTAATAAATGATAAATGGTGTGAACTATCAACAAAAAAAAAAAAAAAAAAAAAAAAAAGGTATAAAACACTCAACATTCTCATATAGTATGTGGAAGCATTTAGAAATGACAATAATTCTTAAAAATAAAAAGCATCAAACCAGATCAAAGCATCTTTAAAACTATTCCAATCACCCAAACATTATTTCCACTTACAAAGCTGATGCAACTCTTTTACCACCTCATCTATCTCTTCGTCTCCTTTCATTCTTATCATCTCACTAATTTCTCTTGCTTTAATTCTTATATCCTCCCCACTTTTCTCCACCACTACTTTCCTTAGAGGAGTGCTAGGCTTCAGGAAAAAAAAATCAGGAAAAGTTTCAGGAAAATGGAGGAGGAGGAGGAGGAGGAGGCGGGGCTGGGCAGAGGCGGAGGCGGGCCCGGGTAGAGGCTGCGACAGCGGGGCTGGGTAGACGACCGACGGCGGCTGCAACAATCGGCCGACGGCAGACGATCGGTCGCCGAGTTCCTCCTCCTCCTCCTCCTCCATTTTCCTAAAGGTTTTCCTGATTTTTTTTCCTGAAGCCTAGCATTTTTGCTTTCCTTATTACTTGTGTTATGTTTTCTCTGTTGAGTCTGCCATTGATGTCTCTGTTGACCTCCACAGCCACACCAACCTCCTCTACCAGTCTAGCATTCAATGGCTGGTCCAAATGCATTGGCATTGCTACAATTGGAACCCCAAATTTTAAACTTTCCATTATTGAATTCCTCCACCAGTCTAGCATTCAATAGGCTAATAATTTAAATTCAAAACAAATAAAAAATTTAAGATTTAAATCGACAAGATTAAAAACTTATAGTTTATTTTATTATAATGGTAGCACTGGTAGAAGTTTAATTCAAAAAATATTTTCACTTTTTAAAAGTGAAAAATATTTTTCATCTAAATAAATTTATTTTTCATTAACCATAAAAAATATTTTGTATCATACCAAACACCAAAAAATATAAAAAATATTTTTTGATGAAATAAATGGTGCGTAAAATATCAATTTTTTCATCGACTTTACTCAATGAAAATAAACTGATTGTTTTGACAAGTCTCCAGGCGAACGTGAATAATTACTCAATAATATAATAGCAATTATACTGTGTTTAGTTCCATTATATGTAAACAGAATATTAAAAGGTCTTAAAATAAAATTATAAGCAGCAATATCAATACAAGCCCATTTTACCACTTGCCTCCAGTCTGCAGGGTGTTCTTCAGATTTTTGGGGGTTGTTTTTTTTATGATCGAAATTATTTATTTTATATAATAATTAGTATATATTATTTATAAAAAAATTAAGTCAAATTCAATAATTATAACTTGTTCAATTTATCGTGTTTATCATTAAAAAAAAATAAATATCATATTTTAAAAATATATTTATCGTCTATTTTTTAAAGACAAATGAGATAAATTTAATAGATTACAATTATCGACTTTTTTTTTTTGTGAATAATATATACATAAATGATTTTATAAAATAAATAGTTCAGATTATCAAAACTGAATCCTTATAAACCATGGCTCGAAATATATATTTAGATGACATTTCGTCAATGTTATTGGGCTAAGAATAAGCTTAATTCAATTCAAGATTGTAGGGTAATTTAGTGGGTGTTTGGGAAGTGAGCTTTTTTATAGGTTTTTTTAGTTGTAGGATATTATAGGAGAAATTTTTTTCTGTTCGGGAAGATAGTTAGATTTTTTTGTGGTTGGATGTGATGTTTGTGAGATAAAAAGTGAAATGATTATGGAGTTTGATGTAATATTTTGTTTGGATTGATTTTTTTTGGTTTTGTAACCAATTTGTTTTTTAGTGGAAAAAAACAAGCAAAAACCAAAAACCAAACTTTCCAAACAGCGCCTAAGGTAGTAAGCAATAATGAATACGTGAGTGACTCATGTATTAGGAAAAGGAAAATGTTTGGGATCCCTTTTGGGGATGACCTCCACACCTCTAAAATGATCATGACTCTCCATGTATGTGTGGTGTCCACTCATATATGTGTGGAGTTTATATCATGAGTGGTTTAGATTTGTGGGGGTCTTGTAATAATGGGAGTCTCAATCATTATTCATTTGGAAGATTATAGATTATTTTCAGAGTATCACATATTTGTATTCTTAACCAATTATAATTTATTCTGTCATTTTATATTTCTCTATCACTCAACATAATATTACACCTATCCGCATTCTTCACCAATTACAATATTATAAAATATCACGTATTTATGCTTCAGAATTACCGAAAGTATATAAAAGAAAATCAATCCCTCAAATGAAACCATCTCAATTGATGTTTAAAATAATAAACAAAAATTAATTCGATCAAACAAGTAAACATGATTGATGCTTTGTTTTATGGGAAAATTACTATTCAAATGTATTTTTTAAACCCCCCTCTCATTTAATTCTTATAATTTTAATTATTCTCTTTGAGAACTCTTTATAATACAATAATAGTATAATACATAAGGAAATGTTATATGTGCACCCATTATAAGAAATATATGAATTTTTTTATTTATGAAAATTTAAAATATTTAGAGTCTTATGTGTAGAAAAAATTATTAGTAGTCAATTTATGGTGTGCATCTATAAAGTGAAAGTGAAAGTAAAAGTTATGAATCATTGTAGTTATGTTATGAACAATGCAGTGTAAATCTTACGAATCATTTTTAATGCAAAATGCTACTAACTATTTTGGTGAAAGAAGTTACAATTTGTTATGGTTATGTTATATATATTGTGATAACGTATATACAATGTACCTTTTAAAGAGTGCACACCAAAATAACTTCTTAATATATTATTTTCTAAAATATATTTTTAATTATATTATTCACTTTGTGAATGAAATTGAGTTAACAATTTTTGTCTCTCATTAGCCCAATCATTATTTCTCAATACTACAATTTTTGTCTCTTATTAGCCCAATCATTATTTCTCAATACTAAAAACTCTCATTGATTAGTGATGCTATCACAGAATATTAATCATACATTAAATATTTAACAAAAATAATCCATTTTCAATTAATAACAAGAAAAATCACAATTGTTAGTTGCATGAAAATCCATTGCTCTAAATCTAAATCCACTTATCTTCCTATGCCTTTGTTTGAAATGTGGGTTGACTTTTTGACTTTTTTAGTCTGGGACTAAAAAGCTTTGTTTGGAATAGCCTTTTTGAATTTTTTGACTTTTATAAAAGAAAAAATAAAATAATTATATCTAGATGTTATGTTTTATTTTATTAGGCTAAAAAGTCTATTTTATCTTTTTGTAATTATTTTAGTCCAAGAAGAGGATGCCATATGTTTTTTTTTTTTTTTGCACCCCAAATGATCCAATCCGGATCCATCCCTGATTAAATATAAATGAAAATTTTTATAAGATTAATAATTAAAATTTATAAATTTTATCATTAATTTAAACTTTCTTTTTTTTTTTTTATAATAATTTTTACGCTGATATGTTATTTCCCTTGTTTTACTGTGTGAACAAATAAAACCTAAGCATAGACAAAATACTAATAAGCTATGTTCTAAAAAAAAAAAAAAAAACACTTGCATTTGTTTTAACGTATATGGTATACTTTTGCAACATGCATGAATGAAATATGCTGCATGGATGGAGCGTCAAACCTATTATGGTGGAACCTCTCTCTAGAACGAGAGCACCTCTATCTAAAATGAGAGCTTCACTACTCTAGTGCAGTTCATTTAGATCTTTTATCTCCCCTTTTCTCTTCCTTTCGAGTTTGTTTCTTGAATCCCTATGGAAAATCTTTCGGGTACATCAGAGGGTTTGGAGTTTGTGGAACTACAAGAATTCGATGAAAATGTGGATATTTCGAACCTCTATCTAGTAGGGAAGATTTTGGCTCCCAAAACTCTTAACAAATCTACAGTGACCAATATCATCATAGGAGCATGGAAACCGAGGGCTAACATATAGGCGGATAATATTTTTCTGTTCCAATTTACTGATGTGGAAGATCGCTGGCGAGTCCTAGTGGAGGCTCCTTAGTCAGTCATGGGTTTTATGTTGGTCATGCAACCCCTATCGATTAGCAAGCCTGTTGAGGAGATGGAATTCAAATGGAGCCCATTTTGGATTCAAGCCCATGGCCTCCCGGTGGCCAAACTGACAAGACACAATGGTGAGATTATTGGTCGGCGAATTGGGAATCTTGCCAGGGTCGAAGCCCTTCATATGGTCTTCTGTTAGAGAGAAGTTTTCTCCGTATCAGAGTCGAAGTGGAAGTGACAAAGCCACTGCCTCTGGGGTTTATCTTATAGCAAAAAGAGCCACTGGTCCAGGAATCATGGATCTCCTACAAATATGAGAAACTATCAGCTTTCTGCTATGATTGCTGTAGGTTAAACCATGATAATTCTTCCTACAAATTCGTATCCCGCGAAGACGACAAGAAATCTAGGTATGGGCTAGAATTGCGAATCGGCAGAGCCCCGAAGTTGGATATACCGATGAAGGAGGTTCGCCAGTGGATGGGCATGGCGGAGAAAATGGTGAGAAACCTGGTTAGCAATCGGCTGGTGACGGAAAGGTGGACAGACATAAGTACTGTGGCTCATAAGGACACCACACGCACAACCGACCCAGCTGTGGCGAACCATAAGAATCGGGACCAGGTTCTGAGACAAGATGTGGTGTCAGATCAAGGTAGGGATCATGGCTCAGGTGGCATGTTTGTGCCCAATGTTGAGGTTGCAGGGGTGAACGACAGTACATCCTAGCTGGGAGTGGTGGACAGTATTGTGTTATGTAATGAGACTGCTAAAGATATTCCAACGGGTAATGTTGATTCATCATCAGCCCACTCGCCTAGTGGACTTGGGCCCAAGTATTTTGTTACTGAACCTGTAGATTATAATGTCATTGTTAGACATTTTCATAGTTGTGGCAGTGGCACTGGGCCAGTCCCTGAGATTGGAATTGAGGAACTTAGCCCAACCTCTAGCCCAACTAGCCTTTCTTTTATGGACCCAGCTCTTGATAAACGTATGGCCACCTTTTTCCAAGACTTATCCATCAAAAGAAAGGCCCATGATGATCTATGTGAAGAAGGCCCACCCAAAAGGCTCAAACGGATACTGGTTGTGCTGATCGTGACTCACTTGTAGTGTTTTCAGATAAAAAAGGAAAAGGGACTCAGCATGAGAGAAGTAGAAAATACTCCAAGCTAAGGAAATCTGGGCAAGGCTCACCATAGATTTCGGGTGCTGGTGTTGAGGCCAGATTAGAGACAGAGGTAAATGATGGAGCTCTAGTACAGATTCCTATTTCTTGGAGCCAAGATGGCGGGGAATTCTGGTGTTCTCAAGTCCCCAGCAGCTCTCTGACCGACAACCTGACTGCTATTAGGGTTTTGGTAGCTAACCCTCAACAACCACAAGCTCCATGTTGATGTTCAGCTGGAACTGTTAGGGGCTGGGCCGATCTCTGACAGTCTAGATCCTCCGAGAGTTGTGCTCAACCCATCGCCTCTCTGTGGTTTTTCTGATGGAAACAAAGAATAAAACCTCCAAATTGGAGAGACTCGTAGAAGGCTTCAATTTCCGAACAGTTGTTATGTTGATCCTGATGGGATTTATGGAGGGCTTGCTCTTTGGTGGATAGATGACATTAAGCTGGATGTTCGTTTTAAATCCAAACACCTCATACGATGCATTGTTGGCCATGTCAACCCAGATAGGGCGTGGGGCTATCTCCTTTGTCTACGCCCTTCCAAATAGATCGAAATGCAAGGATTTTTGGAACCTCTTGATTGCTCAAGCTAAGAGCAATCGTTATCCATGGTTATGTGTGGGTGATTTCAACCAAGTTGGCTCTATGTGGGAAAAATTGGGAGGTTTAGAGTGTAGCAGATCTCAAATTGATGGGTTTCAATTCATGCTTTCGGAATGTGCACTGATGGATCTCGGTTTCAAAGGTACTGCCTATACCTGGACCAATACCAAATTAAGGAAGCCAACATTCATGAGAGGCTAGACAAAGCCTTTGCCGCAGTAGCGTGGCCAGATCGATTTCCTTTTACGCAAGTGTTCCATGAGAGTATCATTGAATCTGATCATTGTCCTCTTGTTGTCAACTGTTGTGTCCCACCAAAAAGAGTTCCTAAGATTTTTAAATTTGAATCTATGTGGGCGTCCAGTCCAAATTGTGAGGATGTCATTAAGAGAGCTTGGACCTCGCAAAATTCTGGATCCCCCATGTTCCAGTTGGTCCGTTGTTTGGAATCATATCGTGCTGATTTATTATCATGGAGAAAGAATGAATTTGGCAATAATAAAAAGCATATTACAAATTGTAAAATCAAACTGACTCATCTTCAAAGTCTTCCTCTCTCGCCTCAGAATTGTCGGAAACAACTATCCATCCAGCCCCAACTGGAAGAGTATCTGTTAAGAGATGAGTTGTTTATCCATCAATGGTATCAGGTTAATTGGCTATCTTACGAGGATAGGAACATGACCTTTTTTCATGCCACACTCAACCAGCGCAGACAGAGAAACCAACTGGTGCATCTCAAGGATGCCAATGTGGTGTGGCTAGAATGGACGAGCACATTGACATCTATTTACAAGATTATTTTATTGACTTGTTCTCTTTTGTTGGTAATCATGATATGGAGAAGGCCTTAAGTGTGGTGGACCGTGTTATCACTACCAAGATGAATTCCTAGTTAACTAGGGAAGTGACAGACGATGAAATTAAATCTGCGATGTTCCAGTTGGGTCCTATTAAAGCACCTGGTCCAGATGGGTATCTTGGTTTTTTTTACCACTAGTATTGGGGGGTTATTGGGGGAGGATGTGTGTAAGGCGGTTCAGACTTTCTTTGCAAATGGATTCCTGTTGAACGAGGTAAACCAAACTAACTTGGTTTTAATCCCAAAGGTTAATGCAGCTGAGATGCTTTTGCAGTTTAGACCAATTAGTTTGTGTAACTTTACACTCAAGATCATTACCAAAGTTTTAGCCACTTACTTGAGAGCAGTCTTGGGGCCATTATTTCTCCATACCAATCAGCGTTTGTTCCCGGGCGAATGATTCAAGACAACATCTTGGTGGCCCATAAAGCTTTTCATTATCTTAAGTTGCACAAAAGGGGTACAGCGTCGACCGCGGCTATTAAGCTTGATTTCAATAAAGCATATGATCGGGTTTAATGGGATTTCTTGGAGGCGGTTTTACATAGGATAGGTTTTCATAAGACTTGGATTAATTGGGTGATATAGTGTGTATTCACGGTCTCCTTTGCTGTGGTTATGAATGGGGCTGTGCCAACAACCTTTACTTCCTCTAGGGGCATCCAGAAGGAGACCCTCTCTCTCCTTACCTGTTTCTCCTTGTGGTAGAGGTTTTATCTAAACTCATCCAAAAGAGTCTAGTTGAAAAGAAAATCTCTGGCATTAAAATTAGTAAAGGTAGCCCAATGCTATCCCATCTCTTATTTGCCGATGATGTTCCCTTGTTTCTCAAAGCGGAAGTGGTCCAATGTCAGGAAATTCTCAGAATCTTAGATATTCATGGTTGAGCTTCGGACCAGAAAATTAACTTTGAAAAATCAGGTATCCAATTCTCTGCTAATTCTACGGCAGGGCTTCAACGACAAGTTTGTGAGGTCATGTGCATTTCCTCCGTCAAACCAGGATCTCGTTATTTGGGCATGCCGGCCTGTTAGGGGAGATCCAAACGTGAGGCCTATAACTTTATTGTGAAAAAGGTGCGTGACAAACTCTAGGGCTGGAAACTTAATTTATTATCCCAAGCAGGTCGGGAAACCCTTCTCAAGTCGGTAGCCCAAGCTATTCCCTCCTATGCGATGGCTTGCTTTCTTTTCCCAAAAAATTTGTGTGCTGATTTAAAGGCGTTATTGAAGAACTTCTGGTGGAAATGAGACCCCGATAATAAAGGTATCCATTAGGCCGCATGGGAGAAGATGACCTTGCCCCAACTCTAAGGCGGAATGGGCTTCAGGGATTTTTGATCGTTTAACGTAGCCTTATTGTCCCGTCGAGGTTGGCGGTTGTGCAAATATCCCCCACTCCTTTTGTGCCTAGTTTTTTAAAGGCAGGTACTACCCTACTTCAGATTTTTGGAATGCTAGAAAAGGTCCTCGGGCGTCATGGGCTTGGACTAGTCTTTTGGAGGGTCGTAAGGTGCTAAACCAGAGGGTTAGGTGGCAGGTCTTCAATGGGAAATCTATCCGCTTCCGGGACGACAAATGGGTAGCTTCATCTTAAGACTTCCGTATCAAATCTCGAAATCCTATGGGCTGCCATTTAGTCACAATTTGCGACGCTATTAACCCCAATTCCAAATGTTGGAGGAAAGGCGTGTTGCAAGGTGTGGTCTCTCCAGCTGAGGCTGACAAGATTTGTAAAATTCCCGTTGCGTTTGAAGATCACGAAGATCGTTTGATTTGGCATCATGATCCAAAAGGTTCCTATTCAGTTACGTAAGGGTACCGAAAACCGGCCATCTTCTTCATTTCAAATTCCATATCAGTTTTGGAAATTTGTGTAGACTCTTCCAATTCCCCCTAAGCTCTAACATTTATGGTGATGGGCGTGCAATAATCTATTGGCCTCCAAAGCTAACCTATTTCGATGCCATTGTGCAAAAGATGAGCTCTGTCCCATTTGCCATTTGGAATCTGAAACAGTGGAGCATTTGTTTTGTGGCTATGATTGGACGAGGGCTGTGTGGTTTGGGAGCAATTTAAACATCACTGTCAACTCTACACCTATTGTCTCCATCCAACGTTGGACCTGCGATGTGTTTCAAGAGTTTCAGACCAAGAGTGATAGAATGGAGTATTTCTGTAAGTTGCTTTGGTTGGCTTGGCACATTTGGAAAGGTTGGAATGACTTTGTCTTCAATTACCAGGCCACTGACCCTTGTTCTGTAATCTTTAAAGCTGAGAAAGGCTTATATGATTTTGCAACATTGGTGCAAACCATTCATCCTAATTCCAATCAGTGGAGACCTCTGAGATCTGGGGCTCAGTAGTGGACTCCCCTTTAGCAAGGAAGGTTGAAAGTTAACTGTGATATGGCCCTAAAACCTGGATCGTCTAAAGCTTCAATTGTAGTGTTTATTCGTGATAGCAGAGGCTTGCTTGTGGAAGGTGCAGTTCATTTTGTGGAAGTGGGTTCAGCCATGCGGGGTGAAGCTATGGCGGTTCGCTGGGCATGTCTCAAGGCTCGGTCCCTCAATCTCTATCAGGTGGAGATTGCTAGAGATAACAAAGCAGTGATCTATTTGTGTGTCTCAGAGGACGACCCTCCTTGGGATTGTGCTCCTATCATCGAAGACATTCGGAGCATGGCTTTTCAATGTAATTTTTCCTTTCTATGGACTCCACGCGAGGCTAATAGTGCAGCCCATTGGGCAGCGAGGGCCTTTCTTAATGGAGTTCTACCATCCAATTGGGTTTGTAATCCCCCTGTTGGTTTGTGTAAGGCTTTAGCCTTGATCTAGCAATACAATTTCTGTCATTCACAAAAAAAAAAAAATATGCTGCATACTTTTTTTTTTTTTTTGCATGTAATTTTTAAGATTGAAATAATTTTTAAAAATTGATTATCTTATGTTGAGAAAGATATATTTTTAATTTTTAATTGTTTTTTAAACAAAATCAATTACATCAAGTACAAGCCATTAACAATTGGAAAAATCCTTGATAAATTCACATTCCCACCCATATATGTTATTGAGGACACAGGTGTTTCTGCTGGGGACATAAGAACATTTGTTGGTGAATGCACTAAGGGGTTTAAGAACTTTAGTTCCATAAATATCATCTATGTGTCTAAATTTGTATTTATGTGTTCATTTTTTTTGAACCTATCTATTCAAAATATTTTAACCTATCTTTCTTAGTGTTTTTAACATATTTGTTCAATTTTTTTAACCTACCTATCTATCTAAAATATTTTAATCTATTTTTCTTAATTATTTGTCCAAATTATTTTAACATATCTGTCCATTATTTTTAACCGATCTGTCCAACTTATTTTAACCTATATATGCTAATATTTTTATACTTTTAATCTATATGTTCAAATTATTTCAATCTATCCATCGTATCTTATCTGTCCAAATTGAATATATAAGTGCTAGTATTTGTCTTATCTATCTTTTTTTTTTTTGGCTTATCTGTCCAAACTATTTTAATTTATTTGTATTATAATATAATTTGGACACATAGACACATCAATTTAAACAAATGGTACATAATATTAATTTTGAATTTGTCCCATAATTTGGACAAATAGACATGTCAATTTGAACATATGGTAAGTAATATTAATTTAAGATTAATTTTGAATTTGTTCTAGAATTTGGACAGATAAAAACGCGTGAATCTATAGCCTTTTAATTTTGAACGATTAGTATGTGGTTGTTCTTATGAATCCAAACAAAAGCCGCTTGAATCTATGACCTTTTAAGTCCACAAAATGAATTTATGACTGAAACTCCTTAACAATTCTGATGGAATACTCGGTATGAACTATTGCCACTAAAATAGATGACTAGACCCATCTAAAATTACCAAAACTGTGAGGAAAGTGCAAAATCAGTAAAAAGAGGAATTACAGTATAAGATTTTTTTTCTTTTCTTTTTTTATAAGTAAAAAGAACAGCAGTGGTAGGAAGCCCGAAAATCTGTGGCTCGAATGGCTCAAAACTGTCAAAACGACGTCGTTTTGCTGCAAAAACGACGCAAAACGACGTCGTTTTGGAAGTTTCGAGCCATTTGAGCCACACATTTTGTGGCCCTCAAACATTATTCTAAAAAGAATAACTTACTAATAATAACAAATGATCAAAAAATACAACCCAACAACTAACAACAATACTACATACTTATAAAAATTATTTTAAACTTTATTTGTGAATCAATGACTACAATCAATCTATCCAATTTTCATTAATTTTAAATTTACACTACACGCTTATTTAGACTACAATTCAAACTAAATTTTCATGGCAGATAGCATTTTTGAAAAATAAAACCCATCTCCTACTTCAAAGGCACACTAGATATAAAACAAAGACCAGTGTTTCATACAAATAGAAATGAAAACAAATTGAAAAAATGTAGTATGTGGACAGATTTAGAAATGAAAATGTAGTATGTGGACAGATTTAGAAATAGAAAGCAACAAACCAGATCAAAGCATCTTTTACAGCTCTTTCTAATCTCCCAAATATTTCAACTTACATAGTTGAAACAACTCTTCTACCACCTCATCAATCTGTTCCTCTCCTTTCATTCTTATCTTCTCACTAAATTCTCTTGCTTTAATTCTTACATCCTCCTCACTTTTCTCCACCACTACCTTCCTTATTACTTGTGCTATCTCTTCTCTGTTGAGTCTTCCATTGATGTCTCTGCTCACCTCCACAGCCACACCCAACTCCTCCACCAGTTTAGCATTCAATGGCTGCTCCAAATGCATGGGAATGGCTAAAATTGGAACCCCAAACTTTAGGCTTTCCAATACTGAATTCCATCCACAGTGACTTACCAAGCCACCAGTGCTTGAATGGGCTAGAACTCTTGCCTGTGGAGCCCAACCCTCCACAACCAATCCTCTCTCTCCTACCCTCTCAATAAACCCCTGAGGAAGTGCATCTTCAAGCTCAACTTCCTCTTCCTTAGAAAACCTAACAACCCATATGAAATTAACCTTACTAAGCTCTAACCCATGAGCTATCTCTTCAATCTCTTCCTTGGACACAAAATACTCACTCCCAAAGGAAACAAATACAGTGGAGGACTCACCCTTGTTTGTTGGATCATCCCTTGTGGCTAACCCACTAAAGAGAATGGAGCTCCCACCTAGAGTTAATGGAGAACCCATTGAAAGGAAGTGGGGGTGGTTGAACCCACTAGAGAGTGGGGTGGTTGAACCCACTAGGGAGAAGTGGGCTGTTGTCTTCTTCCTTCTCTCAAGCTATATAAATAGAGGATGAAGGGAGAGGAAAAAAGAGTGAGCAAACCAAGCAAGAATAACAAAGAAGAGATGTGAGATGGAGAAACCGTCTCCCTCGGTGTGAGCGAGGGAGACGGGTGAATGGGTGAGTGAGAATAGTGTGAGTTTCTCCTCTGTAATATTTCTGTAATCTCTCCATAAATGATAAACGGTTACTCTCCCGTGGACGTAGGCATTATTGCCGAACCACGTTAAATATTGTGTGTCTCTTTCTATGTGGGTGCTTGTTTTCTAGTTGTTATAATTTCTATAAGGTCTTGGGCGGGATCCCCGATCCCAACAAGTGGTATCAGAGCCTCGTCGGAGCGTTTCGGAACAAAAACAGTGCGATGTTCGAAACTACCCAGAATTCGACTTGCTCGAAATCAGGTTTTGAGCATACCAGGAGCAAGGTCATGACGAGAGTAGTCCAACCATGCAAAGCAGACCACCAGAGGAGACTCCACGCGCCCTCACGCGCCTCCTGAAGATGGTGCGTGAGGCCCAGTCGCGACACGCGCCCCACGCGCTAAAAGGTCTGTCGGTGCGTCTTCTCACGCGCTCGCACGTGCCGCACGCGCTGCGACAAGAAGAAGGTGACGCGCGTGTATGGAACGCGTAGGCCCACGCGCAGGCCACCTCGTCAGCCACGTCAGCAGCCAAGCAAGCAGGGTGGTGCCACGTGGCTGCCACGCCATCTGCCAGCTCAGGACACGTGGCAGTCCACGTCAGCAAAAGTCAGCACAGAGGAAGGGATCCAGTGCGACGCAGCTAAGGGTGCAGCCGCAGGAGGTCGGATCCGGTGCTTCGCGGCTAAGGTGCAGCCGCGGATCTGAGGCGTACAAAATGTTTTGGCTTGATCTAAGTCATTTGAAGTCCGTTTTTGGCGATCCAATAGTGGTTTCCAATGATTTGGAGTATTCCGGACACATCCTTACGGTCAGATTTTGGAATTGAAGTTTCTGTAAACAGAAGGCAGATTAAAGTGGCAGACGGCATCAAGTGCGGCAGATGGAATATTTTCTGTTGGAACACAGAATATTCCTGATGTTTTGAAAATTGCAATTTTGGCCCCTGTAGTTTGTGAAATTACAGTTTGGTCCTAGTGTTTGGAAAATTTGCAATTTTGCCCCAGGTTTGGAGAAAGTTTTCAGTGAGGTCCCCGGAAGTGCAGCGATGATTGGTCCTAGCTAATCGGACCGTTTCGGACGCAACCGCAAGGTCAGAATGGTGAAATTTTGAACGATTTTTTAAAAAGACTGTTAAAACATGGAGTTTGTCATCTTTAATAGTCGAAGGAAGGTTGCCAGATATTGTGGAACGTTGCGGATTCACTGAAGAGGTTAGAATGGGCAGATTCTAACCAGATTGGACAACCAGATACAGATCGAGATAGATCATTGAAGACCAAAGGAGATCACGCTTAATCAAATGGCAAATCAATGGAGATCAGGATTGGTCAAGGGCGATTAGAAGAATTGCACATGATTATCTCAAAATCAACAATGTCTAGGAAAGTTCTGTCAAAAAGACACTGTCTAAGGAGACTGGTTCTTAAGTGGGACCGATTGTGACCCCACCAGTCTTTCCTGGGAACTTTCCTAGTTGTTGATGTCATCAGAGGATCTGGTTCAATCAGAAGAAAAGTCCACTTCATTAGATAGATGATTGGCAACCAGTGCAGGCTTAGAGAAATGTTGTGGCAGTTGGAGCTACTGTCAAACATAATACAAGAAGTACTGGTAGTATGTGAACGTGGAAGGGCAACAGCTGCAGTAGTGCATACATAAGGTGTAGGAGCACGTACCTACAATAGCACAGATGAGTACACAGGAATGTCATACAAGGTGCAGATATACAACAGTGGAAGAGTGCACAGCAGAATCGTACAAAGGTGCAGTGTGTCGGATTTTGGCCTGGCAGCATCAACTAGTTCACAGGAAAAGCTCCAGACAAAGAAATTGAAAGGGATAAGTCGCTGCAGTGCGCACCCCGGGAGAGGCAAATCTCTTTCTTTGTCCTGAATCTGGTTCGTGGCAATGAAGTCGCGACGGGCACCCAGAGAGTTTGGGTGGAGTCACCTCAACAGGGAAACGGTGAGCATTCTATTGGAGGATGCAAGTACCTGGTGATAGAGGTGCGAGCCATGCAAGATGATGTGTGGCGGTTGAAGACATTCCAAATAGGAGGTGCAGATTCACTCTGGATGCTCAGTGGAATGGAGGCATATTTGTACAACGGTGTTTGATCATCCATGTGGGTGATAGGGGTGATTTATTTTGTTCACCCGATTGAAGCCAATTGGAAGCCAATTGAAGACCTTTCAGAGTCAGTTGCAAAAGTTATCAGTTCATTTGGAGACTCTCAGTTTAGTTGCAGAACTTCAGAGTTCATTGGGTTTTTTCTCTAGGGGATAGAGAGAACAAGCATTGGCAGAGTGTACTATGGAGATTTGGCATATGTAATAAGTCCAAATGGTAGTACTTTATTGGCATTGGTCTCTATGGAGGCGTTGGAGATCCTTCATGGATCGTTGTTGAAAGACTCGCATCTGGTGAAGCCTTGGTTTCCGCATTTGTCGATTTGAAGAAGGTGTGACAATCTACTTCAGATCTTGGTGGAGTTTTTTCCGCATTTGTCGATTTGAAGAAGGTGTGAAAATCTACTTCAGATCTTGGTGGAGCTTTGGCGTTTTTTTTGTTCAATGTCTATTGGAGGCATTGTTGTTGGCGGTCTTTCACGGATTATTGGCGACTTTCAGAGTCGTGGTTTATTGAGATTCATTATCACAGCTGGGATCTATGATCGTGTCTGATTAGATCCAGGGGTGTCTCCGGTTTGTGAGACTTGATTGTTTCTTCTTCTTGTGGATTTTCATTTTCGCAATCTGTTCCATATTCGAAGACATCAGCTATTGGTAGTCTGGGTGACGATTCAGGCTCCGGGTGTTTGCTTCTCTGGAAGCGGTTTGACCGTTGGTGTTCATTGAAGATTGGAAAAGATTGCTGCAGAGAAACGTGAAGATGGTGATTTTGTGAATCTCATATGTTGGGATCCATCCCTTAATCTGCCGTTGGATTTGGAGGGGATAGATCGTTTGCAGACTCGGTGGAGTCAGCGGGGACTGTTGGAGTTGTGCATTTACGGTGCACACGCCTTTGGGCGGTTTTTGGCAGCTGTGAAGATGGTGCATCATCTTGTGTCTGCCGGTTAGAGTTGCAATTAGAGGAATCTGGAGTTTGCTTGACACTTCAGAATTTTTGGCTCTTGGTATTTTGTAAGTTCATTTGAAGTTTGTTCTGATACTTCTGAACTGGTTAGAGCCTAACTGCGTCCACAGTCCAGTTTTGTTTGGTAGAGAACTTGTCTCAGTTCTCGGAGAATTTGTTTTGGCTCTCTTGATTAATTCGAGCTTGAAGAGAGCAGTATTGTGTTCGATGGTTGATCGGACATGATGTTTTTTGGTACCGCTTTTGAAGTTGCTTTGACGGAGAATTTGAAGCCTCTTTTGTTTAGTCTCCTCAGCATTGGTTCAAGCGGGTTGCTCACCATGTTTTGTTTGGAGTTGTCAAGGACAACTTGTTTGGCGCCTATGGAAATCGGAACTTGGCACTATGGTGGAGCTTGAGTTGCAGAAAATTGAAGAGCTAGCTCGATTGGTTCTGCATGTTCTTTGCATTGGCTCAATGTGATTTTGAGCAATGGAATCTGCTGTGTTTTTTTTTGGGAAAAGCGCTTGTGTTTTGTATAGCAGATGGTATTCAGTTTTGACTGAATGGTTGGATACCTGGGTTATGGTATCAGTTTTTTGATTCTGTGGCAGCGAACGCACCTCTTGATAAAACAGAGTAGTTGCGGATCTCTCAGGCGAACTCGAGCGCAGGAGGAGAGATGGAGCCACGATGAGCACTCAAGAATATGGGTGTGGGTACTATGCTAGGTGTTGCATAGTTGGTGACTTGTACAAATTTGTTGAAGTTGCTTTGGAAGAAAGAGCTACTGTCAGCCATTATCCGGTAGTACAAGTGATAGATACGCAGGTAACGTGTATCGCTGAACTGGAGATCAGGGATTGCAAAAGGCATGAACAATAAGTGTGTGGAAACACTGGAAAGTTGTTCAAGAGTGCAAAGGGCAAATGCTGATAGTTCAGGATAGTTCAAGGGAAACTCCGAGCAAAGAAAACCAGGAACTTTGACCAGACAAATGAAGAGTTTTCTGTTGCTCCAGTTTTGGTCATGCAAAGAGATAAGGCATGACAGTCAAGGGCATCTCAGCAGGGGGTGCAGGACATCCAATCAGGGGGTGTCAGATATCTTGGTTACGCCAGTTCAAGCATAGCAGGTGAAGACATCCGAAACAGGAAGCGTAGAAGAGATCTGTGGGAGATAGGAGCAGAGGCTCTCTCCAAATCAGAGAGTGGTGTGAGTTGAGTTGAGGATGTAGGATTCCCTCCTCCTCTTGTATCTCTGGTGTATTATCTCTAGCTTCAGGGGATGCAACGTCTCAGTGAGGAGATGAAGATTCTATTGTTTTCTTGGGCGTAACAAGATTAGCAGCAGTGTGTGTAGTGGATCACCTCACAAGGGTTGAGGGGGTGATTTGTTGGATCATCCCTTGTGGCTAACCCACTAAAGAGAATGGAGCTCCCACCTAGAGTTAATGGAGAACCCATTGAAAGGAAGTGGGGTGGTTGAACCCACTAGGGAGAAGTGGGCTGTTGTCTTCTTCCTTCTCTCAAGCTATATAAATAGAGGTTGAAGGGAGAGGAAAAAAGAGTGAGCAAACCAAGCAAGAATAACAAAGAGAGTGAGAGATGTGAGATGGAGAAACCGTCTCCCTCGATCGGTGTGAGCGAGGGAGACGGGTGAATGGGTGAGTGAGAATAGTGTGAGTTTCTCCTCTGTAATATTTCTGTAATCTCTCCATAAATGATAAACGGTTACTCTCCCGTGGACGTAGGCATTATTGCCGAACCACGTTAAATATTGTGTGTCCCTTTCTGTGTGGGTGCTTGTTTTCTGGTTGTTATAATTTCTATAAGGTCTTGGGCGGGATCCCCGATCCCAACATTGTTGTCAAGCCATTGTATGATCTCAGAGTGCTCGTTTTCATCGTCGACCATGCCTTGAATAAGTGGACCAACAGGGACAACCCTTTTCTCAACTATAACCGACAGGAAATCGATGTATTTTCCTTCAAGCTCTCTACAAGTGTTGTACAACACAAAGTGGCAAGATGGTTGATCGTTTACAGGGGCAACTTGTCTGTCTTCGAATTCTTTTGTAGCAGTCTCGATAAAATGACGAAACCGCGCTTCATGGAATCCCTGAAGCTGAATTGCCGGAAATGGGAATTCAACACCGGGGTTCTTAACCATATGATGGCTAAAAGAAATCACCATAGCTCCACAAATCATGAACTGAACTGCAGGAATATTATACGACGAAGCAATGGATTGTGCCCATGATGGGCTGAAATCATAAATAACCAAGTCTGGGCTTAGTGTTTTGAGGATGTTGGAAAAGCTTTGGCTTGCCATCTCAAAGGCTGTTTGGAGGGTGGAATTGAGATGAATTGGGAGGCCATTGGTTGTGTGGTAATGAGGAGGGAGCTCAGGCAATGATGGAAGGTGTATTTCTACTAATTCAATGGAGTGAGAGTACTTATCTGTAATTCTTTTCTTGATGGATTTGAGATTGATTGGTGTTGAACACAGATATATGTGGAAGTTTCTCTGTATGAGTTTTTTGGCAAGCTCTAGGAAGGGAGAGATGTGACCATGGGCCAACCATGGTAGCATTAGGACTTTCATTTTGCTCTGTTTTGTATCCATGATCCCCTCTCTCTCTCTCTCTGTTTTGCTCTGTGATTAGGCTTTTGTATTAGTGATAAATACAATAATGTTGATGCAGTGTATATGCATTTATATAACATGATGTTGATATATGATGATAGTCCAATGAAAAATGAGGCCAACAATATAGAAAATTTATTCCCATGTGGCCCACGCAGATGAATAACTTATTGTTTTGTTACAATATCTCTTGGACACAGTGAATAATTAATTGATAATATCAGAACCAGCCTCGGCTAAGGCTATTAAGGTCTATGTCGTAACTCCCAAAATATTAGTTTAAGATAGGGACTCAAATTTTAAAAATATTATAGTATATTATAAATATAAATAGATTCAAATTATTTTTGTTGTTTTAGGATTAATTTAAAGGCGTGTTTGATTCGCAGGATAAGGGGGGTGGACTATCCACTATTTGGATTGTAATCTAAATAGTGTTCCTTATCCGCCGTTTGATTTTTTTTTAATCTGCCGGACTCCATGTCCGGCCGGACTCCTTATCCCCCATATGGGGGACTATTGTGTCCTGAGAGAGGTATGTGATTGT
Organism: Camellia granthamiana; assembly: GCA_036172215.1. Lineage (NCBI taxonomy): Eukaryota > Viridiplantae > Streptophyta > Magnoliopsida > Ericales > Theaceae > Camellia > Camellia granthamiana. The sequence continues at coordinate 169,621,906 of CM069903.1, read as the reverse complement.
TTTGGGGGGACTAATCACTGTTTGGATTAGATGATGAAATGATCATTTTGACCATCTACTATTTAATTATGTATTATATTTAATACAATTTAATAAAATTTAAATGTCTCAATTTAAAAATAAAATAATTTTATTTAACTTTTTATTGATGTTTTATTTATTTAATTTTTTAAAATAATTTTTTATAGATATTTTATTGATGTTTTATTTAAATTTTTTTTTTATGTTTTATTTAATTTCATTATTTAAATTTAATAGATGTTTTATTTAATTTCATTTTTGATTATTATTATTTTTAAAAACAAATTTATTTAAAATTTTAATTAAAAAATAATATATATTTTTATTGATATTTTATTTATTTATTTACTTTTTAAATAAATTTATTTAATTGTGTAAAAAATAAAATAAAATAAAATTTTATTTAATCTAGCTAAAAATAATTAAAATATTAAAGATATGTTTAATATTGCTATTACTTAGTAAACAATTAAAAAAGGGTAAAATAGTCATTTGTTCATTTATCCTATCCAGTCCGTCCACCCAAACATTGGATTCACTAAAAATAGTCATTTCCAGACATCTAATGCCATGAAAAAACAAACACATGATACATATCCAATCCAACCAAATAGTCCGGGGGATTCACAGTCCCAGGACTCAAGTCCGATGGATTCTAATCCCCCCTTATCCAGTCCGTCCAATCAAACACACCCTAAAGGATCTAAAAATATTCCGTTGAACTCATATTTGTTTATAAGTGTGGTTTGGCTCAATTGAAATTAAAATATACAAAATGTTAGTGGCCTTGAATAAGAAACACTATATACACATACAAAATATTAATGGCCCAACATAGGGCCCCTATTTTTTTTATTTAATTTTTTTATTAGATTTTAATGGAATAAATAAATTTGTCCCAAATTTTTTTACTTTTCTTGTTTATCAGATTTTAGTGGAATGAACAATTAATTCAATCTCAATCACATCCATACGTAACATATTCAATAAATAACAATGCAACCGCACTCATGAACAACATATTCAATAAATAACAATTAATTTAATACATATCCAATATATTTTAATTAAATAAAGTTTTCTTAATTTTGATTTTTTTTTTCTGGATGAATATATTTTGATTCAATCGACGGTAGTAATACGGAATAAAATATATTTTTTTTATTGTGAATATAGATCTCTATTTTTATTTCGTCTTATGCGGCGGAAAAATGAAGGCCGGCCCTGAATAATATTATGTTAGCTTTTTGGCTTTCGAAGGTTATTTTTGTAATTGCAAGCGTGCCAGCAAAGATCAATCAGTCCTTACAGAAATTTAATAGCCAACCAATTATCAGACGATTGTGTTTTAGTTCTTTCAGTCTCAATGAAGAGGACTTTTACTGGTGGCTTGATTTAGGAGAATTAAGCAAAATAACAATCAAATGAAGCACAATTGAAGCATTTCATTGAAATGAAAAACTTACAATGATCCAAATTCAGCCTCGTAGAGGTTTACAGTAACAATCTACTTGAAACTACTCCTATGAATGAAGTGCAGTGCAGAAATTTAAAGTGCAGGAATGTAAAGAACATGAAATGTAAGACTGAAAATGTAAAACTGGAAAGAAAATAAAGTAGAATAAGACTGGTTTTTTTGGATCTGAGTCTGGGGCTTTTTCTGGGGCCTTCTCTGCTATTTATACTTCTCAAGGATGACCATCGAATTGCACTTCCAACTGTCGAAATGCGCTTCTATGATCGCTGATCACGTTGCTTTACAATTAGCTCCACTATGCCATCACTTGCAGTTAGGCTTCCCTCCTAAATTTGAATTCAAATGTCAGTAACCGTTGAAGCCACGTCACTTTGCATTTCTTCGTTGATTCACTGCTACTCAGATCTTGTAATAACTAATGCTAACTGCCACGTGTACGATCAAGATCGAAGACTTGAATAGTTTTCTTATATTACCCTTATTCTGCCACGTGTCGAACTGTAATTGGCTTGTACAAAATATGTAGCCAACATTACCCCCCGCACTAATATACCCAATACTTGGTGATATTAGTGGATCAAGGTCTTTTTTCCCACGTCTTAGAACGTGCATGGGCTTTGCATTATTCTAGAATTGCAACAGTCATTCCTCATTTGCATTAAACTCTCCTTCAACCCTTTGAACATCCCACCACCTTAGTATTCGAATGGGCTGATACATTTTTTATGGCCGAATCAGTCTTCTCCTTCATTGATCGAGCACACGAAGAGTCATATGATGATGTTGTTCCTCCTCGAAAGAACCTTCATGCATTAATTAGCCACCTTTACCCACCTTTCTATATTCAGGTCATGGATGCCTTTGCAAATTACCAACATTTGGACTTCGAACATATTGCTCTTAATCCTTCGATTCAGAAACTTACAAATATGGATATGGGAAGTTCTTCTTCTGACTCGCCCTTGGACTACAAACAAACTGCTCTCAATCCTGTGATTCAGAAATTCGCAAATATAGACATGGGCAGTTCTTCTTCACAACTCTCTGCATGGGATAAGGCTGCAATTTCTTCCTTTTCTGGGGCTTCTGACTGGAGAAGCTGGTCAAAACCTAAGGCCTGTGATTTGAGGGAACGAATCAACCATCATTTTGTCGAGTTTACTGACCCTTTAGAGTTCCCTTCTTATGCACGAAGCTCGGTGGTCTATCCCTACGTGCCCATTGACCATCGACGCAGTTTGGAGGAGAATTTGCTTGTGGCATGGTACACATCCTCCATGCCTACAAAAATAGTGCACGCCGCCCGACGCCTAGAAGTGGCACAAGGGTATAATCCATCATTCTTAGCTCAGAAGGCGAAGAGTTGTTCTTCTGACTGGCTCGATTATATTAATGCCCTTATTCCTTCTGCTCTTGCTCCATTTCCTGAAATAGAAGCATCCACACCTTCTTCTCCGCTAAATCTTGGCTGGACAGAGAAACTGAGGCTTGCCCTCTCCACGGATAAGGTCTTTCCACCTTACAAGCCTTCACCTTCCCCATACTCCAGCAGAGCGGAAGCAAGCCCAACTTTTGCTTGCAACCTTCTCTCACATGCCCTTCAATGTTCTGGAGGACGAAGTCCCTCTCAAGAACCTTCGATGGGCTTGTGATATTCTGACTCAGGGTCATGTCCTCAATCCCCTCGCCCAAGCAGAGCTTCACATGTTCTTGGACTAACTTCCATTGCTTCTCCACTGGCATCAAACCTCTATGGTCACCACTCAGTCTTTGGACCAACTCTCGTCTCTTTGAATTCATGCCTAATACGAAGCAGAGAACTTCATTGAAGAATTCGATGATTTCAAGAATAAAGATTCTGCGTACTGGGATGACTTAGATATAGACGAGTTGGAACAAGGATTGAGAGAAACAGTATTCGAAATAAAAGCTGAAGAGCTCTTCTATGAAGTGAGAGCACATCAACTTATGCAGCCAATGTTAGAAGAAATAGAGGATAGAATAAAGAAAGAACAGAAATTCATTGATCATAGTTGGACTAAATTTCATGATTTTGTTATTTATTCCATTCCCTATTTTTATGAACTTGAGTTTGTACCCAAATAGGGCCATTCGATGTAATTGCTTTTGCTTTAATACAACTGAGACTTTTCTTTATTTGGCATTGTTTGATCTTGTCCCCATTTGTCTTTAAAGCAAATTCAGAGCTTCGAACTGAACAATCTTATCCTTCGAATTTGGATTCAATCGTTTTAAATAAAACACTAAAAGAACCAACAATGAACTTTTCCAATTTATGGAATATAATTAACAGTTTTTGCTGATTTTCATTTAGAATTAATGCTTCGAATTTAACAATCTTACCCCTTAAAGCTTGTTTTAATCATAACTAACATATGGTCATGGTTAGTATGATCAACCAATTTTAAATTGACCATTTTTGCTTCGAATGACAGTCTATGCTGTTTTAGTTCAAAAGACAATCTCTTTCTGAATACATAGAAACCAACTATTGGTTTTGGTGTTTCGAACACCAATTCCCATCCTCAAGGGGTCTCAAGTTTTGCTTCGAAGGACATCATTTTCATTAATAAACCTAAAACAGGTCTTTAATCCCTTTGAAGTAAACAAATACTTGAGTATTCTTACATCTTTAGGTATGGAAATGTGCTTCAAAGCCGACTTCTCTTTTTCAAAGCCATTGTTATTTGACTTTTGGCGCCGAAATCTAGTTTCGAAGCCAAATATTTCACTTCAAAGCTGGTATCAACACTTGGGCTGTGTTTTTCCCTCCAAAAGTATCAATATTGAAGGAAACTCTTCGTATTCGTACTTTTAGTACTTAACGACTTTCGCAATATATCTCTCAGACACAAAGGCTTTTAAAACCCTTTTATTTCGTGTTCTGAAATCACTTGCTCACTTAACACACAAACCCTTTATCTCTACCGATCTTCCACTTCTCTCTACTCCCTTTCTCAGCTTTGTCCTCTAAAAAAGCGTTCTATCAATGTCTTCTTCTTCATTGAAAGTGCCAGTCATAGAGCGTGCGAGCCCGTCAGTAGCTTTGAGGAGGATCATTGATGTTGAATGTGAAAAGTACAAGGCTGGGGAAAAAAGCGTTATCGACGGACGCATCTTCATCCCTTGTCGTCATGTGCAACAAGACTACGTGCTTGGGCCCATATTCAAGGAGATCCTTACTGAGCTTCCAGCTCTATATCCACGTCTAGAAAACCAATGTCTTCTTTACGAATGTGGTCTTGACTGGAGGAACTAGAGGATGAACCGCCCCCACCGATGCTGGCCCACGGTGAGACCGGAGTGGCAAGAATGGTATGACCTGGTTGTCCCCGCTAGGACTCTGGATCTTCAAGAGCTCTGCCTTCTCGACAGCCTCCGACTATCCAGGGTAACTATCTCAGAGGATCATTTCTTAATTCCTGCTGCCCTGTGCTTTTGGAATCCTGTCTTTAACTTCTTTCAATTCCAATGTGGGATGATGGCCTCTACTGTTCTTGACATTTGCCATCTATTAGGATTATCCCCGATTGGTACCCTCATTGGACCAGATTATCCTGACTTAGCAGTCCCTTTTTCCCTCCCCTCTCTTAACTCATCCTATAGTGATTTCGTCAAGGCTGAGAATAGAAGAGATGGCCTTGTGACTGATAGGGAATTATTTTCTTTCTTATTATATTGGCTTTGCAAATTCCTTTTCTGCAGCTCCTCTCAGAGAATCATGCCTGAATTTGCCCCTCTTGCTAAAGCCTTTGTTTTACAGAAAAAGGTGGCCTTAGCTCCATACGTACTAGGTCACGTATATAGAGTCTGTTCACTTTTCTGTGAGAAACCCTTAGATGCCAATCAAGGGGGGCCATTCTGGATTCTTCAGCTTTGGCTTTTTGCCTATTTCACTGAGTTACAATCCAAATGCCTTAAATTTTTTGAGCCAAACCCTCCTACTCATGGCATGAGGCTAGCCAATGCTTCACTTTATCCTTCTACCTTTGCCTTTTACTTTTCTTTCTTTCACCAACTTCCAGCTTCTCTTCTTTCTTATAGCTTTCGTCCCTTCAAACCCACAATTGGCCCATCTTGGTTGAGGAATTTCCTGAGTGATAGGTTCTGTGCTTCACCTGTTCACAAAGATATATGAGCTTCTATTCTGATCCCTAGAGAATTATTTATTGGACCGTGAACCCCAGAGCCTACAAATGCATTGCTGAACCCTATTGTCCTGCTCAATTTGCTAGACAATTTGGTTTCTCACAAGGGGTCCCAATACCTCTCTGCAGTAACACCAATCTGAGCCTTACTCGCAGGGATTTAAAGGTTCGAAGGTCCAGACTAGAAGAGGCAACTTCTAAGTTTATAGACGACTTGATCAATTTTGAATATATTCCTTTCATTCCTCAATGTAACCCATTGAAGAGGTACCAAAACTGGTGGGTGACCAACATGGAAGTATACTTGGCCATTGCTCCTCAAAACTTATTGATGGTGTTGGATATGCCCCAATCAAAGCCCAAAGGAGCTGGAGCTGTCACTTCTTCCATTGTTATTACCACTTCAGTTCCTGTGTCTGCCACCACACAGTCTACTTCTGCTGCTTCCACTCCTCCTAGAGTTACTCGGGCTGCTTCTAAGAAAGGTATATACCCTTGTTTCTTCTCATTTTTCCCCCTCTTTTTTTTTTTTTAAAAAATAATCCTTAGCCTTATCTTTAGTTCTTCTTTTGTGAAGGTGGTGCGAGTGTTTCACAGAGAGATTCTCCTCAGAAGACCCAAGCTTTACAGCTCCTCAGGAGTAAACAGCAAAAGAAAAGGAAATTCTTGCCTGACCCTGAAAAGGAAGCACCTGTAGTTCATTCAACAGCAGAAGAAGAAGGAGAAGATCAAGAGCAAGAGACACTCTTACAAAGAAAAAAGAGAGCAATTGTCTCTTCTTCTGATTTGGCTCAAAATCCCACTCATGAGACAACTACCAGAAAATTAGCGGAGGAACTCACTTTTGAGGAATCTGAATCCCAGATTGAAGAAAGAGAAGTTAAGAAAGAGCCGGTAGTACCAATACCGAGAAGAAAGAAAAAGAAGGTGACTGTTTCTGCTACTGACTTGGTTGAAGACCCCATTCACGAAGCAGCTACCAAGGCAGTAGAACAGGAGTATTCTCAAGCCATAATTGTCTTCCAAAGAGTAGAGAAGAGACGGCAGCATCAATTCTTAAGAGATGAAGCTGCTGCTATTGATGCAATTCAAAGGGAAGCTGTAGGAAGACAACACATTGCTGATCACTACTCCCTCCGTAGCTCTCCCATTATTGCCAACACATCTGAAACAAGTAATTTCTTTCATGCCTCTATTCTTTTCTTGTCAAATTCTTGATATTGAGGCTTCACACTACTTTGCACTTCTTATTTTCTGCAGCAACAACTACTGAGCCTATTCTTCCAATAAGGACTCCTTCAGTTTCAGTTGAAGTTGATCAGATGCAAAATGTGAGGACCATCCAGATAACACTTCCACTTCCAAAGCCTACATTTAATGTACCCTCCTTGAGGCCAAGCATTCCTGCATCGCTTTCCTTTGGACTAATATCTTCCTTTTTTGTCTTCTGATTTACCTCAATTTAATTTCCCTTCGAGCTTCATTCCTCTTCCCTCTCTTAAGGAAATCCCAGTTACTACTTCCTCCTCGATGATAGCTGATTCTCCTGCAAAGGGTGCTGGTAGCTCTTCAACTCATGGTTTATTACCTTTACCTACTTCCAGCCCTTTTTCCCTTGACCTATTGGTGGCTAGGACCATAGAGACTGCTGAAGATGCTCCTCCCATTTCTCCTATCCCTATGCAGTCTTCTGTGCCTTCCACCACTGCTCTTTCTGCACCCCTCATGTCCACGGATGAGGTAGATATCTTCGAAGCAAGACTAGCCAGCCTCTTCGACATACTTTCTACCTCTCCAACAGTTAATGATGAGACTGAGCCATTAATTCTGGCTGACTCCTTGTTAGAAATTTTTGAGAGATTATCTTCCTCCAATAGCAAACCATCCTCACCTCTGATAGACTTAGACACCTGCCTGGAACTATTGACATCTTTTTCAAAAATCCCTTTTGAGGCTTTACAAAGGCCCATAATGAGAAATGGTTTCCTTTAATGCTGCAAAGTTGTTGAGCAGTCCAGCATGAATGTCTCAAGTCATCTATCTCAGGCAGCAGCTACTATTGACTTCTACATCAACATTTGCCATGCTGCCAAGGCTGCAGATGAGAAATTAGTGAGAGACCAGAGCTTTGTTTCCTCAGTACATGCTGAAGTCTTAGGGCTAAAGGAACAACACTCCTCTGTCTCCCATTTTCGAACTCAACTACTGGAAAGGAAAGCTCAACTTGAGGAGGAGCTATCTGCAGTGAACCAAACCTTAATCCAAACTGACACCAAACTGCAGATCACCAACCAAGGATTGCTTGATCGAAAATAAGAAATGACTGCAGCCATTCAGATGTGTTCATCATTTAAAAATAGGAAATCTGTTGTAAAAGAACAATTAAGGCATTGTAATGATTTTTGGGCCAATTTATGGCAGAATGTATTTAACTCTTTATAAAAAACAAATTCTGATTTATCATTTGAGTACTCTTGTGTTCTTTTACTTGACATTCATTCTATTCCCTGTGTTTCCCAAATAGTTGGAAAATAAGGTTTCAAATATCTGCCATTAATCTTTTTGGGATGTACATATCCATTCAAATTTCTCAAATGGTATGCTCCAAAAGGCAGGACTTTATGAATTTGATATGGTCCTTCCCAGTTAGGTGACCATTTACCAAACTTATGGTTTTTAATTCCTATTGGGAGTATTGTCTTCCATACCAAATCACCTTCATCAAAGCCAATATGTTTGACTTTCTTATTGTAATTTTTGGCTGCTTTCTTCTTTTGAAAGAGAATGCTATTTAATGCCAGAATTCTAGCTTCATCTATGCTTTCTAATTCCAAGCACATACTCTAATGGTATTGCTCAGGATCTAGCTGGTCTTGGCATTTTACCCTCAAAGACTTAACATTAATTTCCACTGGTAACACTGCATCATGCCCATACACCAAGGCATAAGGAGTAACTCCTGTACTTGACCTTGGAGAAGTTCTATAAGCCCACAATACATTCAACAATAAGTTATGCTAATCCTTAGGATTATCTTCCACAACCTTTTGTATTCCTTTCTTCAAGGACTTATTGGATGATTCAGCTTGACCATTGGCTTGTGCATAATAGGGGGTGGAATTAACAAGGCTAATTCCAAATTCTGCCAAAAAAGACTTCACCATTTTCCCATCGAACACAGTCCCATTATTAACAGTTATAGTCTGTGGGATGCCAAATCTATGGATTAAATCCTTGATGAATCCAATGACTTCAGTCTGGTCTACAGTCTTGTATGGCTTAGCTTCGACCCACTTAGTGAAGTAATCAGTGGCCACTAGAATGAAACAATGATGCTTCGAAGAGGGTGGGTGTATTTTTCCCATCATATCCATGGCCCACCCTCTGAATGGCCAAGACTTTATTACTGCATGTAGGTCAGTTATGGGCACATGCCTTATTGTGCCATGCTTTTGACATGCCTGGCAACCTTTTGCATATTCTATGCAGTCTTTAAGGATAGTTGGCCAATAGTAGGAATGCCTTCGAAGCAACTATCTCACCTTCACACCAGGCTGATGAGCACCACAGATGCCTTCATGAACCTCAGTCATAGCTGTTAATGTTTCTTTTGGGCCTAAGCATTCTAGTAATAAACCATCTCCCCCTCTTTCGTAGAGAGCATTACCATACATCATGTATTGCATAGATTGCAATTTAATTTTTCTACTGGCCTTCGAAGATGGGCCAACCAAGTACTGCATTATTGGATGCCTCCAATCTTGTTCTTGTAAGTCATTATGATTAACTTCCAAGACCACATTCCTTTTATTCAAGGATGGTATTGATTTCTGATATGTTGTTTGGCTTATGTCTCTTTGAGCATTATCCCTTCTCTTGAAATTCGAAGCTTTCTGAGCCACCTTATTAGCTCTATTATTCAAGAATCTTTGAACATTAGTTACATTTGCTATTTGAAATTGAGACAGCAGATGTAATGCAACAACATAGTATGGCAACATGCTTATACTTTGACATTTGAAAATCTCTTTCACTTGGTTAACCACTAATTGAGAATCTCCAAATATGTCAACTGCATGAACTTGTAATCCAATAAGAATTTCCAGTCTCACTATTAAGGCTTCATATTTAGCTTGGTTATTGGAACAAGTGACTTCATCCACTCTAAAACCATGTGTAGTTTTTACCCCTTGTGGTGACTCAATCACAATACCAATTCCAGTTAGGCCATTGGCTTTTGATCCATCGAACCACATTTGGCAAGGCTCAACACTAGCCATACCAAGTTCTATCATCTCTTGGTTTTTTGTTTGAGATGGATGGTCTGCCAAAAAATTGGCTAAAACTTGTCCTTTTATTGTCTTTTGGGGAACATATTCTAAATGAAATTCTGATAAGGCTAATATCCATTTGCCAATTCTTCCCCTCAACATAGGTCTAGATAACATGTACTTAACCAAATCTGTGGTTGCAATTACCAAGACAGTTGTAGGTAACAGATAATATCTTAATTTCATTACAGCAAAATACAATGCAAGGCACAACTTTTCTACAGCTGAGTATTTACATTCACAAGAATTTAAAAACCTACTAAGGTAATAAACAGCTTGCTCCTTGCCTTCTTCATTGTCTTGGGCTAAGAAAGCTCCCAATGAATCTTCTGCTGCAGCTATGTACAACTTCAAGGGCTTATCAACCTTTGGTGGCATCAGCACTGGAGGGTTGGCCAAGTAGGCTTTGATACCTTCGAAAGCAATTTGATGCTCTGCTGTCCACACAAATTTCTCTTCATCTTTTAGCCTTAACAAGGAAGAAAATACTTTAGTTTTCCCTGCAGTGTTAGAAATGAATCTTCGAAGAAAGTTAACCTGTCTAAGGAACCTTTGTAATTCTTTCTTACTTGATGGAGGTCTGGCTTCGATGATGGCTTTGGCTTTATTCTGGTCAATCTGTATTCCTTTCTTGTGTACTACATAGCCCAAGAAGTTTCCACATGATACGCCAAAAGCACACTTAAGAGGATTGAGTTTCAACTTGAACTTTCTCATTCTTTCAAAGGCTGCTTCTAAGTGAAACAGATACTCCTCCATGAATTGGGATTTAACTACAATGTCATCAATATAACACTCTAAATACCCTCCAATGAGGTCATGAAAGATAGTGTTCATAGCCCTTTGATATGTAGCCCCAGCATTCTTCAAGCCAAATGGCATTTTAACCCATTCGAAGGTGCCAATATTTTCAGGACATCTGAATGCTGTCTTGTGGACATCCTCCTCTGCAATGCAGATTTGGTTATAACCAAAGTGCCCATCCATCATTGATAAAACTTGATGCCCTGCTGAACTGTCTACCAACCGATCCACTATAGGCATAGGGTACTCATCTTTTGGAGTTGCTAGATTTAAGTTCCTGGAATCAATACATACCCTTATTTTACCATTCTTCTTAACTACAGGCACAATATTGGATAGCCATTCAACCTACCTGGCTGTCCTAATAAAACCTGCATTGAGTAGTCTAAGAATTTCCTCCTTAACTTTCTAAATCACTTCTGGACTCATTCTTCTTGGTTTTTGCTTGTATGGTTTGAAATTAGGCCTCATAGGGAGCTTATGTTCTACTAATGATCTATCCAATCCTGGTAGTTCATTATAAGACCATGCAAAACAATCTTTATATTTCTTCAGGACAACCAACAACTGGTCCTTATCCAAAGCATTCAACCAAGCACTTACATAGGTGGGCTGTTGTATAGAACCTTCCCCCAAATTTACTTCCTCTAAAGGGTTTTGTGTCTGAGAACTTACTGAAGCTTCTTCTTTGATTTATTCTACCTTCGAAGCAATCTCCTTGCTTTGTTCTGCTCCCAGGTTCTTTAATTCAACATCTTTGCCCTCCTCCTCATAGACAAAGTCTGTCCACAAGGCTTTTTCTTCCTGTATCTCCTGGACTTTTGTTTCAATGTCTAATGCACAACATTTATCAAGGGTCAAAACTCTAACATGTTGCTGTTCCTGCTTGCAGCCAATTATCATGGCTTCTTTCTCTTGCTCTTGCACTTTCTGGACTATTGATTTTACATCCAATGTTAAGAACTTGATTAGAGCCAAAGGCTTGGCTTCTTGTGCTTCATCTTTTTGCCTATAGCCAGGCATCATTGTCATCTTTAACAACAACCTCTTCATCAGTACTCTCCTGGATTAAGTGCTTCAGGTGTGTCACTTCCTCATCAGCCGTCACTTCGGCTGAGCCATCAGGTTTCTTCAGTACACTGAGTAGTGTCACTCCCTCAATATACAATTTGGCCTCTACGAAGTCTACACAGGCTATGAAGGGTTGAGGATCTGCATCAATTTCCTGTCTCTCCATTGCCTAAGGCCATCATAATTTTCTGATGCAAAGAGGAAGGCACATATTTGTTAGTGTGAATCCAATCTCTACCAAGTAATGCATTGTACTTAGCATTGCTGTCGATAATGAAGAATGCAGTCATACAGTCCCTGGTTCTTACACTCAGGTTGATGGGCAGAATTTCCTGAGCCATCTGTTTGTCTCCAGTGAAGCCAGTAATGGTTGTGCTGGTTGGGATTAATCTGGGATTCCTTTTCCCTAGTTTCTTCAAGGAACATTCTGGTAGTAAGTTCACCGCTGCCCCATTATCTATTAAGACTCAGTTCAATTGTATCCCATCAAAGAAAGCCTTGATATACAAAGGCTTGACATGTTGTGTCATAGAGTTTGAGGGATATTCAAAAGGATATGAGAGGTTAATGCTCACCTCTTCTTCACTCTCATATTCAGTCTCCATTGGGGTAGCCATTCCGGAATCATCTTGTACCATACTCACTTGTGAGTCTTCACTAGAGACTGGAATTTGATCAATTTCTTGACCATCTTGGTTCTTATCTCCAGCTTGGAACTCATGAGATAGTATATGTACCATATTTACTGATACTGGAGGAAACGAGCCAAATTGGATGGCTGGCTGTGCCTGTTTCCCCTCTTGGCCACCTTGTTTAGTTACTTTAGAAGCATCTTCCATGTTGCATTCTGGCACTTCATTGCTAACAGATTCCTTCGAATGGTCTTTCTCGGCTAGTTTTTCAACCAAAAATGTTTGTTCAGCCATAAAGGCTTCGAACATTTCTTCCTCCACCATTTCTTTCTTTTGGCCTATGCCAACTTCCTCCTCTGTATCGCTATCACTCTCCATCAGAACTTTCTCCAATCTTGCTAAGCTGGACTTCTCTTTGGCTTTTAGTTCAGAATGAACCTTGGCTAACTGGTCTCTGCTGCAACCCACCTTGTTTCGTAGAGTTGGTTTTGGAGTATGGTCTCACTTTGGATTCTTCTTTCCTTCTGTCTGGACCAATGAAGAGCTCTCTCCACTTTCTTTCATATCTTTCTGGTACTGAGTGTACCTATGTTGAATCTTTCTCCTTTGTGATCTAGAAATTACAGGGACCATATCTGGTTCCTTTGTTTTTGGATGTTTAAGCAATACCCAATTGTTTGGGGCCACTAAAGGAGGTTTGACCATCCTACCTTGGCTTCCAACAGCATCTCTTTGAGTAGACACTTTCCTAGGTTTGTTCTGCATCACAAACCAATCTGGAACTCCAGGTACCCACGAACTTCCTGATCCAGCTGTTGAACTGCTTCTTTCTACCTTCGAAGCTATCTTCGAAGCTGGCTGTGAAGGCAACTGCTTGGCCCTGACTTCATGTTTTGGGCCTGATTCAGGCCTTCGATGAAGGTGGCCACTTTCTGTCCTGCGTGAGGCTGGTCTAGGTGGCCAATCTCTGGCTTTGATCCCATAAACTGAACCTTTTTCCAGTCTCCTTTTAGAATGACTGCTCTCCATTTGTAATAATTAGGTGGCCTGGATTCATATAAAGGCCTCTTGCCTTTAAAATGCATTTTATCGACTGTTGGTTCAACCATTAATGGCTGCTGCCTAACACTAGCCGGATACGGCCTTTTGTTATAAGCATTAGTTGGTTTAGGATGCCGCTGCATATCCCTGTAATATTGCTTCCCATCAATTGGAAGCCCTTTCAACCACTTATAACTCAGTCTGCACCTGGGACACATCCATTGCATTACAGCTGCCTCTAAGGAATCATCATCCAATGCTTCTTCATCAGAGTCTTCCCTCTGGTGTGAGAAACCTAGTCCAATAGCTGGTGGATTTCTAGTGTCCTTCTTGATGGTTGTCTGGTTGGCAACATGTATCTGCACATTGACTTCTTCCAATTCTGTCAAGGACAAGTTCTGGAAATCTGACATAATGACATTGGCTGCCACCTCTTTAACTTTTGGAAATGGATTACTGTCGATCCCCATGGCCTTTTCTGTTTTGGCTGGGAATTTCAAACTTCCTTTCCGAATTTGTTCTTGGATCCTGTCTCGAAAAAAAATACAGTTTTTAGTCGAGTGAGACCAAGAGTTGTGCCATTTACAATATACTTTTCCTTTAAGTTCATCTAGAGATGGAATTTTTAGTCTTTTTGGTAACTTAAGGAAGTTGACCGCAAGCAAATGATAAAAAATGTCATCTGCCTTAGTTAAATCGAAAGAGTATTTCCTGTGAAGGTCTTTCTTTTTAAACTGTTGATCAATTGTTGTATCCTTATGAATTAATGCTTCACAGATCACAGGTTCTTTCCCCACAATCTCTGCTGCATCGATTTCATAATTAGGATCTCTATAATACGTCTTGTACGATGTATTATTTCGATCTTGTTCCTCCTCTAGTAATGCTTCGTACCTAGACACCTTATAGGTTAGTTCCACCAGATCTCTGAATTCAGTTGAGTCAAACTTCTTTCGAAGCCAAAACTCCAAGCCATTTTGAGCCAACCTTACGAATTTTGGCTCTGGCAAGATGACTCTACATTTATTTCGAGCCCTTTTAAATCTGGCAATAAACTAAGTAGCCTTCTTTTTAGGCATTTGAGTCAATCTTGCCAAGTCTGCCATGGAAACCTCTGGCTCTGATTGGAAAAATTGGGCATGAAATGCCTCTTCCATTTGTTGCCAAGTTTGGATGGAGCCAAGTGTAAGGTTAATGTACTATACAAATGCTCTCCCAGTTAGAGAATTTGGGAATAGTCTCAACTTCATATAGTCATTATTAGTAAATTCACCGCATTGAGCAGTAAACCTAGCAATATGCTCTACTGTTGATTGGTTTCCATTTCCATAAAAAAGGGCAAAATCTGGTATCTTGAAACCTCTTGGGTATTCATGTACCCTATCTACCCATTCTGGGTATGGTTTCCTGTACACAGGAGTCTGGACCCCTCGAGCCATTGGTCCACACATCTCCCTAACAATATTAGCAATTTGGTCCCTAGGGACCATATTTTGTACCTGCTGAACCACTACTGGAGGGACAAACACAGGATTTGGTGGATAAACTTGTGCTAGTGATCCTCTTGGTCCACAAGGTGGTATGTTTGGGACTGGTTGTCCCTGTGGTGCAGGTTGCTGTTGGGGGTGTGGGTAACCCCTTTAAGCATGTCCTGCGAAGGGACCTGCGAAAGGTGCTGGAACAGGTGTTATGTCCCTTCCATTTGTAAGAAAACCTTCTGTAACAAGCCCGCGGGGGACCTCGCTACAGTTCGGACTCGATTTGCGTCACGGTTCTTAATCTTGAACCAAAGAGTCCAAATCCAGCAAATCGTTTTGAGAAAACAGATTTTTAGAAAAGAAGTGCCAAACATGGACTGTTTTGCCAGATACAGAGTCGCCACCTAAATATTTTTAATGGGGGAATTTAGGAAACCCTGACTCGGTGCCAAAGGCCACGTGTCCGTCATCACCAAAGTTGCCTTGGCTCAGAAACTTGGGTACGATTGGGGAAGGTCAGCTATGAGCACCCCCTCTCGCCCGATCCGAAGATCGGCCTCTACTAAACATGATATCTGGTTTTGAAAACATTACATGCCCTTATTCCAGTTATTAGCCTAGTATTTGCTATGCGATGCGTACAGCATACAAGTATAGACTGGATCGCCTGAATTGGAACAAAACATTTCATGTTTGTTTTGAAAATGATTTGCTACTCGCAAGTGGGCTTAAAATGCAGATTTTGCCACCCTCAGGTGGGCTTAGAAAAGATGGTTTTGCCACTATCTGGTGGGCTTAAAACTCACGGTTTTAATGCATTATTCCAATTTAGGTGATTCAACCTCCATCCACAAGCATTCAAGCAGTTATATCACATAAGCAACTAGCCTCATGGTAATCATGCTGTCATGGCAACACTCACACACATGCAAGGATGCTAAAGCGTAAAAGCTCACCTAGTACTCCAAGCCAAAATAGAAACTAGTTAGTAATCATATGCATGATCCTAGTTCATGTTAAGATGGCTAATGCAACACACGCAAAGTGCAACTAAGATAGGCTCGGCTAATCTACACTGACATGTGAAATGCTACAACTAACACGTATTCAATTTGGAATTGAAATACAAATGCAGTTAGAATGATGCGCCGAGCCCGGTACATGCAAAACGGATGAGTGAATACAAACATGCTACTATACTGTATGCTAATTTGAATATGCCCTAAACTAACCATCGAAAGCTAGTAAATAAAAGGGAAGAAAGACGTGGGGTTGGAAGACATACACACACTCACACACACTTATTACACAATTGCCCTCGCTCGGAGGGTCCGAATAAATATTACAGTCCGAATAAATAATACTAAATTAACTATTACAGAAATTCTAATTAATTAACAAACTAAATGCAAAAATAAGATGACCACAGCCCCGCCTCGGAATGCGCGCATGATGCATGCTTGAATCTGTTTTACTCGAAAAGCCCGTACCATGCCACCGCTACCTCTGTTTACACTGCCCTGCTTTTCTGAAGGCTGCAAAATTCTTGGAACATGATCTATGGATGCTGAGGAATGCCACCGGCCAAGCACAAATACCACCGGCCAAATAGGGAAGCCACCGGCCACGTTTCTTTATTACCGGCCAAAACTAATGGACGGCCGGCACTTTATTCAGCCGACCGGCCAAAACTCATTACAGAATCTGGTTTTTGACAGCAACAAAGGACAGACAGTGTATGGCATGGGATTTCAAGCAAATGTAAGCTAAGCCACACTCCCTATCATGTAATGGACTCAAGGGAGCATGGCCCTCGACCTTCGGGCCATCAATTGTGCATTTTGGTGCATGATGGCCTAAGAGGCCAAGGTTGCAATTCAATGAGAATGCACGCAACACACAAATGAATACCAAGACCCTATCATGTCAAAGTCAAGGGCCTCGGTGGCTGAGGGTTGAGACATGTTTTGTCACTTGAAGTACAAACACCTCTCAATCCTCACACTTGGTCTGACACCCCAAACCAAGCAATGTAATGCAATCCAAACATGCAAAGGTGATGTATTAAGCATGCAAAATGCAATACAATGCAAACTAAAATGAGATGCAAACATGGCACAATGCGAGAATATAACTAGATGTAACAAGTCAAGCATGTAACCATGAACCAGAGCGGATTTAGGCTGAAATGAGAGGCTTCGGCCACACCCCGAAACAAAGGCCAAAGATGCCAAAATAATGAACAATCAAGCATGGAAGCACACACACTAATAGGCCCATAGTTAAGGCATAGCAAAGGAGCATCCTGCTACCACTACCCCAAGCCAACATGGTATGAGCTATACAACCAAAACAGAGTTTGAATGCACTGAAATCAGCCCTAAAACCCGATGATATGGCAGCCTCGAAAGCTCAAACACTTAGGCCTACACAATGTTCGTTTCAAGGCATAAAAGGGCACACCTTCAAAGCATGAAAAGAGTAATGAATGCAAGCATACTAGCATGATTTGGGGACTGAAATGACATGGCAAATAGCTTCAACTCGTTAAAGTAGGCCAACTAAAGCATGTTTATGGCTCATATCCTTAGGGCTCACAAGCCAAAATACAAAGCAACTATGTCAAACATGCTAAATAAGATCAAATCAGTGGCCAACAGACCTTAAGCATGATAAAACATGACCAAGTACTTCACAAAGCAAGGCCAAGATATGATAGCACAATAGGCTACATGCATGATGCATTTTAGGCATAAACAAGGGAATACAAAGCAAGTATGCTAAGCATGCAAAGGGGCCACAAATCCGACCAAAAACAGAGACAACATAGGACCTAAATAACACCAAAAACATCTGATATGGAGCCAAAAACAAACCAAGCATGCATGTTGCCTTTTAAGCCAAAACAAGGATTAAAGAGGGACAAGGGAGAGAGGGGTGTCCCTCCCCTATACAAGACTTCAAACCCTCTTCTTTACCACTGAAAATCCACTGGATTTCAGTGGTGAAAAGAACAAGACACTCAAGCAAATAAAGCCTAGTAATGGAAGCACCAAAAGGGGCCAAATAAGGCCTAAGAGGGTGAGTTCGACCCCAAACCACAAAATGACCTTAATGAAGTATTTAAAGAATGCAAAAATAAGACTTTTTCTAGTTATACACGAAACTCAAATCATTATGCAAGACAGGTAAAAAGGTGTTGCAAAAATGGGGAATCTAAAGCAAAGTGATTACCCTTGAACAACACCTCAAGAACAGCAGGTCCAGCCACTCTCCTCTGATCAAAACAAGTCCAAAAACTCAAGAAAAGACCTTCCAAGTCCCTCAAAGTCGAAGTAAGGTGTGGTAGTGTGTTAGTGCAAAACTAAGGTAAAACTACACTTTTAGGCCACAAAACACACACAAAAGGAGGAGAGAGAGGGGAATATATAGTGAGAGAGTATATGACAGATGTGTATCTATATATCTCTGGTTTTTTTTTTGATCAAAAGTTCTAACCCTAGACAAAGGAGGAAGAAGGGCCTTATATAGGCAAAGAAATGGCTCTAAAGCTTCTCCAAGAAGCTATATTAAAAGGGTCAAAAGGGCAAATGGTTCATGGCTTCTTGAAGAAGCTAAAACAGCTGGCCAAGCTTCCCCAAGAAGCTTGGCCAAAGGGGTCATCCTTCTAGAAGGAAAAAGGGGGCAAGGGCTCAAAACAGCCATCCCCGTGCATGGGGAGTGGTGTTGGTGTATTCCAACTGGCCCAGCTGGCATGCACCAAGCCTGAAGGGGTGCAGAAGGGTCACCGGCCAGCCAAATAGGTCATCGGCCAAAAAAAAGTGCCGGCCGGCCACACAGAGTGCCGATCGGCCATTTATAACAAGCAACAAAGGCCGGTGGCAATAAGGAAAGGCCGGTGATATAAAGGGAGGGCCGGTGGAGTTTGGGGATGACCAACAAGCCATTCCCTTCCTTCCAAGGCAAAAACACAAGTGTTTGGTGCAAAACCAACACTAAACGAACGAGTTAAGAGATCCTGAAGCAAGGCGCGCAGCCGAGGCCTCCGGGAACTCAAAACGAACACGAACAATGATGATCACTGAGTGTTCAATCAGTGACGTCCAAGTCTTGAGGGCGGTCAAAAATGGGGTGTCTACAGTTGCCCCTCTTTGACAGAACTCGGAAGTCATAACAATGACGGGAGTGAATGTCAAAGCCCAGAGACGACCCATTTTTGACAAGGCCGAAGACTTAGACAAACATGCAAGATAAAGAAGATATGCGCCCGAAGGCAGGGGCAAAATGCAAGACAATGCACAAAGCCGAGCATAACTTATGATCATGCAAAGAAAGCTGTAACGAAGCACACATGTAACAGTTTTAAGTTAACATACACCAAACTACACTACAATGCAGCAAGGATGTAAGAGAATTATGCGATTCTCGATACGTCTCACGCGGAGGATACAATACCTGTCCGGTTCGTCTGGTTCCACCAGCCGCGAATGAGCCGTACATACAATATCGTGCCTGCGAAGAAAACAAACTTAACAGGTACAATGTGATTAGCAACATGCATATTAATGTACTTGAAAATGCGTGACAACGCAAAGTAAGTGGGAAGCATAACAATGCTGTGAAGACACAGACATGTAAGTGGAGTATGCGGTCTACGCAGTCAACAAAATTGAACACAAGAATGCGGCCTACACAAGCAATGAAATTTGACTATAAGAATGCGGTCTACGCAAGCAAAACATGCGGTCTACGCAAGTAATGAATTTGAACATGAGAATGCGATCCACGCAAGAAAAACATGCGGTCTACGCAAGTAATGGAATTAATTATAAACATGCGGTCTACACAAGTAAAACATGGGGTCTACACGAGCAAAACATGCGGTCTACGCAAGCAAAACATGCGGTCTACGCAAGTAAGACATGCGGTCCACGCAAGTAAACCATGCGGTCTACGCAAATAATGAATTTGATTATAAACATGCGGTCTACGCAAGTAATGAATTCGAACATAAGAATGCGGTCCACGCAAGCAAAACATGCGGTCTATGCAAGTAATGGAATTAATTACAAACATGCGGTCTATGCAAGTAAAACATGCGGTCTACGCAAGCAAAACATGCGGTCTACGCAAGTAAAACATGCGGTCCACGCAAGCAAAACCATGCGGTCTACGCAAATAATGAATTTGATTATAAACATGCGGTCTACGCAAGTAATGAATTCGAACATAAGAATGCGGTCCACGCAAGTAAAACATGCGGTCTACGCAAGTAATGGAATTAATTACAAACATGTGGTCTACGCAAGCAAAACATGCGGTCTACACAAGTAAAACATGCGGTCCACGCAAGCAAAACATGCGGTCTACGCAAACAAGACATGCGGTCTACGCAAGTAAAACATACGGTCTACGCAGGTAATGTATATAAAAAGAACTCGAACATATGTAAGTAAAGCATGCAGTTTACGCAAGCAATGCGTATAAAAAGAACTTGAAGCACATGTAAGTAAAGCATTGCAACACAGTATAATCGAAGCGTGTTGTGGAGCTCACAAGATGCAAAAGGATACGGGAAGGGATGTTCCTCGCTCGTACAGAGCGTTGCTTAAAAAGATTCGGCCTGAGGTCAACTCGAAAGCCTACTAATGTTTCAAAAGCGCACTTTCTTGCGATATCTTGAATAAGGAAGGTGCCAAATCATATAGTTGACCCTGAACAAGGGCGCAGGTGGTGCATCGACCTCAAGAAAAAGGAGGGGGGGAATCAGTAGCAATCCCGATACTCTGCTGCCCTACTTTCCTTTTGTTTTACTTTCCTTTTTTACTGGTAGTTCAAACACATTGCACTGCCTCAGGCAGGTTTGTCATCATTTTTCAAAGCTGCGCATTTTTGCAAAACACATGATGGAAATGAAACTGCTATTTTGTTCAAAAGATGTTACATTTGCACGTTCCATGCATCGCATCGCAAGACACCACATAACAATGTGAATGAGATTCGTTTGAAAATAGAGCGTTCGCATCGTAATAATCAGGTAGTGAACCCACTTACAACTCGATAAACAAAGAAGAGAAATTCGACATAATCAACCAAGTGCAGGTACAACTCGATAAGCAAATCAAAGACTTAAAGAGAGTGGAATACGACTTGATAAGCAAATGTACAACAACTCGATAAGCAAATGGGCGCGGCCCCGCAAGAATTGATCACTGGAGGGTATCGGAAATGGTAGGATTCCCCAACTTCTCAGCATAAACAGCTTAGGGAACCAGGGGGAAGACCACCGGCCCCAGGAAAAAGCCACCGGCCATGAGAAACCTCCACCGGCCAAAAGTGGTGGCCGGTCGGCACTATACTTGGCCGGTCGGCCAAAAGTGGAAGAAACCAGCAGAATGCTGACACTTGTCCTTTATTCAACCTTATCTCCTACAAAAGGCCCCAGCTTCGTAGTTTTCTCATTTTCGCACTGATTTGCTCCAAATGGAAGAATTTCTTGCCCAAAATCTCACAACTTGGATGGCTCGGAAAAGCTGAGTTTCCGAGGCTTTGATATAAATGCACTATTCACCCTGCGTCGTACCCCGCTGCATTTTCCATTTCTCCGCACCGCGGCAAGGTTTTGGAATCCGGTGACACATGTTTTTAGCTTCGGCGGGCAAGAGGTATGTCCCACCTTTGAAGATTTTCAAGCTTTAATGGAGTCTGAGCGCAATGAAAAGATCCTGCCCCAACCCCGTTTTGGCCATGCCCAAGCCTTAGGACAAATGTGCGGGTTCTCTGTACCTGATGCTCGATCTCTGATTTGTGATGGAACGCTGGATATTCCGAGTTTGATTTACCGTTTTTCTGGCACCGGTGACCGCGGTGACCGTCATTGGCAAGGTTTTCGGCAACACGCACTTTGTTTGTGTATGCTATCTCATTTTCTGTTTGTCTCGGGCTCTGGTGGATCTAGCATTCGTCTGATTGAAGTTGCCCAAGGTTTGAAAGAGGGTAAGAGTTGCATCGTCATGACTTTGGCTGAGACGTTGATGGGCTTGGATGCTTTCTATTGTCGCGAAACAACCAAATTCGCGGGGAGTCCACTACTGCTGCAGGTAACGTTTCCCACCCAATCTCTCATATGTATTTGCTCACATCACTCGGCCCTCAGGCTCGGTTTTTTTTTCACAACACCCTTTTCTTACTTTTCTCTCATCGTACACCTCTCTATTCTTTATTCTCTTATTTTCCATCCCTTCCCAGGTGTGGTTGATGGACAAATTGCAGGTTGTAGACTCTTGCCCAACATACTCAGCCCGTGGTTACTTCTTCAGGCAACGCCTAGTTGACGCCCTCGATGAGGGTTGGTTGTTTGACTGGATGTGTAGCTTGTCCGCGGATCGCATTGCTTGGCGATGTCCTTGGCTCAATCTACCGGCAATGAGCTACAGTATGACTCGCCAACCTGGGATTCAGCTGATTGGCTTGACTCGCTGCGTCTTCTATTTTCCATTCCGGATTCGACGTCAATTCGGTCATGACCAGACTTGTCCACCAGAAGAGATAGAATACCCGGCTGCGTTCCCGATCTGAGGCGCACAGCTTGCCCGGTATGTGACAGCATGGAGAACTAGAGAGCTCTTGGCCCCCGCTCCCATTTTCAATTGCACTTTGTCTGATGAGTGTTGGGATTGGCTCAATGAAGAGGCACAGAATGGGCCTAGCTTGGCATCAGAGACTTCGACTAGCTCTGGGAGGGGGCGCAGGGATACCTGACTTGACTATGCCCCGGGTTTATTGCTTTATTAGAACTTTCAAGTTTTCTTTACGAATTTAATAAAAAGCAACTTCAATTTGTATGCAAGAGCAGGAGAACTCTGTTTTGAAATCAATGAAATTGAAGGTTATGGGTACTGGGAAATTTTCCGCTTTGGTCCAAAAATGGTCTTAGTTGTAAAATGATTAATTTGAACAAAGTCAACTTTTATTAAAACTTTTCAAAACCATCTTCGATATGGATCAGAACTGAACATGCCTGAAATTTGTCGCTGAGATGCACAATCCCAGATCCCTGCAACTGGAAAGTTGCCCCAAGTCTGCATAGCACCGCGGCACTGCACAGCAACGGAAAGTTGCCCCTAGTCTGAAAAGCACTACACCGGAGATCACGCTGAATGCTGATAGACGAAGATGACCGAGATGATCAAATGGACAAAGTTGATAGGGGAAAATGTTTATGGCTGAACTTCAGGATGAAGTTGCCTACGTATCCCAAAGACGGGAATCAAGCCTTACGTAGTTCAGGCCTAGGTTCGCTCGGGTATTTTCACTCTCCTTTTACGCTCTAACTTTTGCCAAGGCCGCCCTTTGCGGGTTTTCAACCTTGCGAGCTCAGTTTTTATAATTTCAAATTTTCTGTGCTCTGAGTTTTACCTAGGTCACCCTTTTGGGTTTTCGGCCTAGCGAGCCTCTCAAGGGTAATATTTCTTCAACTTGTCCATGTTGATTGGTTGTGAGAACTCCAGGCCATCTAGGTCCATCAGAACCACAGCTCCACCCGACCAGATAGCTTTGATGATGTAGGGACCAGTCCAATTGGGTCTGAACTTGCCTCTTGGGTCATGGATGGGAGCTCGGTTGTCTTTGAGCACCAAATCCCCTTCCTTAAGATTCCTAGACTTAACCTTCTTGTTGAAAGCCCGGGCAATTCTGCGCTGATAACCCTGAACATGGTACAGTGCTTTCAGTCTTCTCTCATCGAAGAGCATGAGTTCCTCAAACCTGCTCTGCTGCCAATCTGCTTCGGCTATTTGACACTCAGCCAATACTCGCAATGACGGAACCTCAATTTCGATGGGTAGGACGGCCTCCATTCCATAGACTAATGAATACGGAGTCGCCCCAGTAGAAGTTCTAATCAAAGTCCGGTAGCCCCACAGAGCAAACGGCAACTTATCTGGCCAATCCCGGTAGGTTTCCACCATCTTCTGCAGTATGTGCTTGATATTTTTGTTGGCGGCCTCAACCGCTCCATTGGTCTGCGGCCGATATATGGATGACTTATGAAAAGCCACATTGTATTTCTCCAACAAATCAATCACCTCCTTCTTGAAGTGGGAACCATTGTCTGAAATAATCTCATTTGGGACTCCGTAGCGACAGATGATGTTGTTTCCGATGAACTTTGCGACATGCGAAGCCTTTAACACTGCATAAGATTGGGCCTCGACCCACTTCGTAAAGTAATCTATCGCGACCAGGATGAACTCATGCCCATTCGATCCCTTCGGAGTAACAGCCCCGATCACATCGATTCCCCATACTGAAAATGGCCATGGCGAAGTCATGTTGTATAGTTTTGACGGCGGGATGTTCATGCGATTTGCATGGATCTGGCATTTGTGGCATCGTCGAACAAAGCCAATACAATCCTCCTCCATGGTGGACCAATAGTAACCCTATCTGAGGATCTTCCGCGCTAGCATGACTCCATTCATATGTGCACCACATTCTCCCCTATGGATGGCCTCCATCAGGCGCTTCGACTCCTCAGCTTCTACACACAGCTTATGCATTCCTAGGTGACCTCTCTTGTACAGCTTACCCCCGCAGATGATGAATTGAACAGCCATTCTTCTGATGGCCCTTTTATCTTTGGCATTTGCCCCTGGTGGATATGTCTCTTTCTCCAAGAAATTCCAAATATCGTAATACCAGGGGTTCTCATCCTGAACCTCATTTATGGCAGAAATTGACTCATATGCTGGCACAAACTTTTGGTCAATGATGACTGGACGCATCCGGACTCCGGACGGGATGTCTATCATGGAAGATAGAGTTGCTAGTGAATCTGCGAACCTGTTGTTCTCTCTTACTAGATGAGTGAAGTTTAGCTTTTCGAACCGAGGAATTAACAAATCCAAGGTCTGGTGGTAAATTATCATCTTTTCTTCTTTGACCTTCCAATCTCCTTTTGCTTGAGACACAACAAGGTTCGAGTCCCCAATGACGTCCAACCGTTTTGCCCCTAGTTCTAGAGCTGCTTCTAAGCCGGCAATACATGCCTCGTATTGCGCTTCGTTGTTCGAGACTTTGAACCGGAGCTTGAATGCTAACGGGATACGGGAATTGTCGAGCGCTATCAGCAACACCCCTATCCCATACCCGTATTGGTTTGACGCTCCGTCAAAGTACATCGTCCAAGTTTCATCTTCGACGTGCAAAATGGCTTCATCTGGGAATAGGTACTCAACTGCTTCATCCCCTTCAACCGGGTGGTCGGCAAGGAACTCCGCTACTGCTCTCCCTTTTACGGACTTGCGCGTCACATACTTTAGATCAAATTTGGAAAGCAATAGCAGCCAACGAGCTAGCCTACCCGTAAGTGCCGGTTTCTAGAAAAGATATTTGATGGGATCGAGTCATGAAACCAACATTACAGAGTGAGCTAACAGGTAGTGCCGCAGCTTCCTGGTAGCCCATACCAAGGCCAAACAAGCCTTCTCCAGCGGAGTATAGCGGGTCTCGTAATCCAACATCTTCTTGCTCAGATAGTAGATGGCCCTTTCCACTTTGCCCTCTGACTCTTGTGCGAGCATACAGCCCATTGTAGTTTCGGTTACTGACAGGTACAATATCAACGGTTTCCTCGGTTCTAGCGGTGACAACACAGGCAGGTTCTGTAAATACTCTTTAATCTGTTCAAAAGCTGCTTGGCATCGGCCATCCCATTGGAATTTCTTTCCTTTCTTCAGGAGACCAAAAAGTGGTCCACAAGTCAAGGTTAGTTTTGAGATAAACTGCCTTATGAATTGCACTTTACCCAGAAAGTCTCGCACCTCCTTTTCAGTCATTGGTGGTGGCATTTCTAAGATGGCCTTGATTTTGGAAGGGTCGACTTCGATGCCCCTTTGCGTAATCAGAAACCCTAGCATTTCTCCTGCTGTAACACCGAATGTACACTTCTGAGGATTCAACCGCAGCCGAAATTCTCTGATCCTTTGGAAAAACTTCTGCAAGGCGGTGTAGTGACCCTCTCTTTCTTTGGATTTGACAATCATGTCGTCCACGTACACCTCAACCTCTTTGTGGATCATATCGTGCAATATTGTGGTCGCTGCCCGTTGATAAGTAGCTCCAGCATTCTTCAACCCAAATGGCATTACTCCGTAGCAGTATGTACCCCACGGGGTGGTGAATGCAGTCTTCGCCCGGTCTTCGAGTGCCATTACTATCTGATTATAGCCTGAGAAGCCATCCATAAACGAAAGCAAAGCATGCCCCGCTGTGAAATCTACCAACTCATCAATGTGTGGCAAGGGAAAGTCGTGCTTCGGACTGGCCCTGTTCAAATCCCTGAAATCTACACATACCCGAATTCTGCCATCCTTCTTCGGCACTGGAACAATGTTGGCCAACCAAGTCGGGTATTCGGATACCAGCAGGAAGCCTGCGTCGATTTGCTTGGTGACCTCTTCCTTGATCTTAATGGCCTAATCAGGGCGGATTCTCCTGAGTTTCTGTTTGACAGGTCGGGCCTCGGGGTCAAGAGGAATCCGGTGCTGTACGATCTCAGGATCGATTCCAGGCATGTCTTCGTAGGACTACGCGAAAACATCTTTGAAATCTTTTAATAAAGCGACCAAGCGCTCGCGTTCCTCTGAAGACAACGTGGACCCGATCTGGACCAGCCGCGGGTCCTTCTCAGTACCAACGTTCACAGTAATGATTTCATCAACTAAAGGTTTGACAAACCTCTCCTGCTCTTGTTCAATTAAACGTTGTAAAACCGAAGGAATTTCGTCCTCGTCGTTTTCATCAAAATTTTGAAAGTCCTGATTTAAGCAATAAATCAAAGGCACAGAAAAGTACTCGGAAACCACATTCATATCATTCTCATTATGTACTTCCAAACCGTCCGATTCTTCTGTTACAACAGACTCAAAAGAGAAAGAAAAAGACGACCTGGACAGGACTGTGGCATCCGGGTTATCACCCCCAAGAATACCAGACTCAGACTCAGTCGAGCTGGAACCTGATTCCGACTCAACAGATTCGGAGGAATCAGATTCTGGCTCACTACCTGACCCGGTGCTGCTCGGCAGAAATCCCTCTTCGTACTGCCAAACGAGAGGGGGTGCGATGGATGCATCCAAAATAGTTGACGGTAGGCCCGCAGCCGTTTCATTCCCGATCATGGACACCGAGGAGTTATCCCCCAAGCACAGCTGGTCGATCGAAGGATCTGAAAGTAGACATGCCAGTGCTACCCCCATTTCAAGTTTGGTGTCCTCAGACTCCACTTTCCTGTTCTGTTCAACCTCAACTGTTGGGTCTGTCTGCTCTTCAGCAACATCATCCCCAAGTAACTGTAGGTCAAAGAAAATCTCGAACCCTGGTACGCGCCTCCTCTCCGCGTTCAGCCACGGCTCCGGAAAACCACAAAATGGAAAGTCTTCCCCTTCCCGGACAAAGCGTCCGTTTAGGGTACCATGAATGGGCCGGTGCATTAAGTCGAAAGGTCTCTCCATTTGTTTCGCTCTGGCTCTCCCAGCCATCTCATTTCCTTTCCTTGCCCAATCCTCCTCGGTAGGCAGATAACCCAAGCCAAAGGTATGGGGGTTGTGTGGCACTTCGGCCAACGCTGCGACGCCCTTGCGGCCGCTCTTTCCTAAT
Source organism: Camellia granthamiana (assembly GCA_036172215.1). Classification (NCBI taxonomy): domain Eukaryota; kingdom Viridiplantae; phylum Streptophyta; class Magnoliopsida; order Ericales; family Theaceae; genus Camellia; species Camellia granthamiana. The sequence continues at coordinate 169,594,222 of CM069903.1, read as the reverse complement.
CCCATCCCGGGGATATGTTGGAGCTTGTTCATGAGATATACTGCTTGGGCACTGACATATATCCCCTCGTTAGCAGCCATGATGTTCTGTACAACCTGAGCCTCAGCTAGGGTAAAACCTGATATGAACACATCCTCCATGCCATGCTCAATTTCTAGAACAGGCGTGGATACTTCCGGTGGTGGATGGATTGATGAATTCCCGAAAACAATGGCTACTCCCTTCCCATAGGGGTATTTCACCATTTGATGCAGAGTGGATGACACCGCATTCACCTGATGCAGCCACGGCCGCCCCAAAAGCATATTAAAAGTTGCGGGGACTTCTAGGACATGGAAATCTATCTCGTGCTGTCCCGGCCCGACTTTAGTCTGAACTTTAACTGTTCCCATCATTTCTCGGCTTGTGTTGTCATACGCCCGGATGACCTGGGCTGTTGGTACAAAATCCGCAGTTTTCAAGCCGACCACATACGCTGTCCTTGCTGGGCAGACGTTAATGGCGGATCCGGTATCAATAAGAACCACCGGTATCCATTTATTTCTACACTCCACGGAAATGTAGAGAGGCTTGTTATGGTCTGCCGCCTCGGGTGGCAATTCCTTGTCGGAAAAAGTCAGCGTCGGGTAGCTCCTCCCGGAAAGACTAATCCCACCTACTGCTCTGGCGTGGTTTCTATTGAAGCTTCGCTTTGTCCATGGCTGATAAGACAGCCTGTCTATGCACCCTTGATGCCATGAGCAGTCCCCAGATGGAGATGTCTGCTTGTATCTTTTTTAGCTGCTTGAGTACAGCTTCCTCCTCAAGTTGCTTTTCCTTTTGCTTCTCAGCCTCTCTATCCTTCCCCGAGGCCTCTGGTTGATCTAGGTGCGGGGGTTTGAAGTACCGCCCGCTCCGCGTCATATGGTCGACCTCTCCAAGGTACCAGGTGTCATCGGGTTGGTTGTTCCCCCAATCTTCATCTGTGGGGGCAAGACACAAGTCCTCATTTTCCCACCACATTCCATCAACAGCTGACAAACATCTGTCCGGCTCTGGTATGACTGTTCTTGTACTCGCAACACCTTTCATCCATATGTTCGCAGCATTCTCAGTTCCTGTGCACACAGCAGTTTCAGTCCCCACATGGGCTTTTGCCTTCCTGATTCTCTCAGAATCTTCGAATCTTTCCTGTTCTGGGTGTGTCGATACAACCGACTGTTCAATAATCCCCGTACTCGAAATGCTCCAATCTCGAGCAAAATTCTTGACACTGGCGCTCTTCGGCGATACATTCTGTTCTTCTACCCTTCCGGCTGTCACTGACATTCTTGCCCCTGCCGAGCCCTGTTCTAACTGAAACTCTTCTACCACATCTGGTTGATCGTCTAACCATCTTGTAGCCTCTGTCGACTCTCCATAATCATACCAGCTAACTGCCACGTCCCCTGGGTCTTGGTCACTGTAAAACTGGAGATTAGCAAGGTCCTTTCCCACAGCCGTTAAATCGTCTGTTCCTTGTCCCAGACTGTCCCCTTGGATCACACACAGCTCTCCCTCTGTTGGCAGTTTCATACATGGCCTATCCTGGCCTATTGGTGAAATGTAGTCACCCGGACTATATGTCTTCTCAACACAACTTCCAGATTCCGCAGACTCTGGCTCAACAATCCTCTTCTCCTTCGGGACCCCCTCTCTCCTGTCTCCGACAGTCACCACCGCTGGCTTGGGTTGAGTTACGGAGATGTCCATCATGCACAAGTCGGTGCAATCGAGAAGGAGAATCTCCGGCTTAGGCAGGTGGGAAGGTGTGATAGAGATACTAGGATCGTAGGACACGACCCCAGTATGGATGAAATTGAGTCTTTTGGGTGGTGGAGCTTGGTTATGTGTGGGGAGAGGATTTGTAGTAACATTGGGCTTCTCGGGTGGCAAAATCACCCCGTTATCGATGAGATCTTGAATCTCATGACGTAATTGGAAGCACAGATCGGTGTCATGACCGTGCTGTTGGTGAAATGCGCAATACTTGGCTGGGTTGTGGGTAGAGGGAAGTCTTTCCGGTAGGGGTCGCGGCTCTAGGGGCTTCAAGTGCCCTTTTCTGATTAAAACCCCCAGAGCTTTGGACAGGGGCATATAAAGTGGAGCGAAGGTTCTGGTGTTTTTGGGTGGGTATTTCACTGTTGGTGGGTTACTTCCGGACGCACCGGAGAATGGTGCAGCTGCCGTGGTTCTCGAAGGGGGGTTGGTGGTGACCATGCTCACTTCGGAGGCTCTTGTAGTTGTAGTGCCGCTCGGGCCCGCATTAGTGTTGCGGTTGAAAGCTCTTCAGGGTTGCTCCCGGTCATTATGAATTAAGCCTTGCTTCAAGGCATCCTCAATCTGCACCCCCATTTCATGCAGGTCAGAAAAAGTAGGAAAGGGGAGTACAATCATCTTTTGCATCAACTTCGGCTGAAGATTGCGCACAATCATCCGAATCTGGTCTTTGTCTGTAGGTCTTAAGGTCATCATCGAAGCTTTGGCCCTCCATCTGGTCACAAATTCTGAAAAGCTCTCTTTAGGCTCTTGCCTTGTTGTCTCGAGATCACGGGTTGTAATCTCGATTTGTGTATTATATGAGTACTGTGTAATGAAGGCCTCAGCCATCTCGTCCCAGTTTCTCTTGACATCATCTTCTAATTTGGCATACCATATGGCCGCCACACCCGACAGGGTCCGGCCGAATAAAGACAGCTTCTGAAGTCTGCTGAGGCCCATTGGCCTTAAGATATCTGAAAACAGCCTCAGGTGCACCATGGGGTCCCCGGACCCATCAAACCGATCAATATGGGGCATTTTGAATCTGTCAGGCAGCGTCACAGCTGCGTCGGTATACCCGTCTTCAATATCGGAGATGGTCTTGACTCCCTGGGATCTTTTGAACAACTTTTCAAGCTTGTTCAACTTTAGTGCGGTGGGATCAGTCTCGAACTCAAAGGGAGAGTCCGGTAGGTTGGTAGGTGTTTTTGATAACTGGGGTTGGATCTGGGGTAGGATCGGGGGTGGAGGTGGTCCTGTGGGAAGTTCTGTATCATTCTGAACATTAGCGGTCTCCCCGAGGGTTGGAACTCCTGGTGGGGGAGGAACTTGCTGCGAAGCAGAGGCTCCGTTTTGCTGCTGTAACCTCGCAATCAACTCCGCTTGTTCATTCATAACTGTAGCCTGCTGCTTGGCAAACTCTGCTTGTCGGACAGCATCCTGCTGCATCATTTTCATACCCTCTTGGAGCTGGCGCACCATCTCCTCTAAACTGGCCATACTATCCTGCTCTGGTTGAATTACCGGTATGTATTCCCTTTCTGTAGATGAAACAGGACTCTGACCTCTACTGAACGCAGGTGGGGTAGATAAGGCCCTCTGAACTGACTGCTGTACTGATGCCTTCTGCCTAACGGTCCTCCGTCTAGTAACCGGGGGTAGAGAGTGGTACACTAGTTGTCCGTCTACTAGATCCTCAGATCGATGGAGTCGATGACCTCTAGTCCAGAGTGCTTAGGGAATATCTACTGGGTCAGAAGCAATTGTGCTCAACTACCTAGCAAAAAGATAAATAAAGCGTATAAATAAACAGACAATCGGACAGCGTAACGGCATAAAATAAACATACAACACACGGTTGGGTATCACAATATGCTGCCAATAAGCTGAACACACTGTTCCTCAAATACTGATCACTGTTTCTGAATCGTTGCCCCTAAACACTGAATCGGACGCCCGTAGATATAACTGTTTCTGAAAAACACTAATACTGACGCCCGCAGGCCTGATGCTCAAACTCACAGACTGATATGTACGTTCCTGTAGAGATACACTCTAAAAGCACATAATAAGTAAAAGGGAGCCAATACACCCCTATGGTGGGGTAGGGTTTCCCTGTCCTACTTTGTCAGGAGCTAGGGCTTTACTACGCACGCAGCGGTTTCAAACAACCTATATCGGGTAAGCAACCTGTCCTAGTTTGGGAATGGTCGCTATGGATTCCGAATATGCACTAGGTCGAATGGTCAAATAGGTCGAATGGTCAAAAGGGTGCCCCGGTAAAACCGGGGTTTGTGTTCCCATACTGGCAAAGCCCGCAACCGGTCAACCTTATGGTCATGCCTTGACAAGACAAGCCTCCGGCAAACCGTTCAGGAATAGCAGATGGCCAACACAGTGTCCTAGGCGCACCAATGCTCATACAATGCAAAGAAACACATAAGTGAAATCAAAACAAGATATCACGAGTTTGAGTCAAGCTCTCTAAATTCCCCAGCAGAGTCGCCAGAAACTGTAACAAGCCCGCGGGGGACCTCGCTACAGTTCGGACTCGATTTGCGTCACGGTTCTTAATCTTGAACCAAAGAGTCCAAATCCGGCAAATCGTTTTGAGAAAACAGATTTTTAGAAAAGAAGTGCCAAACATGGACTGCTTTGCCAGATACAGAGTCGCCACCTAAATATTTTTAATGGGGGAATTTAGGAAACCCTGACTCGGTGCCAAAGGCCACGTGTCCGTCATCACCAAAGTTGCCTCGGCTCGGGAACTTAGGTACGATTGGGGAAGGTCAGCTATGAGCACCCCCTCTCGCCCGATCCGAAGATCGGGCTCTACTAAATATGATATCTGGTTTTGAAAACATTACATGCCCTTATTCCGGTTATTAGCCTAGTATTTGCTATGCGATGCGTACAGCATACAAGTATAGACTGGATCGCCTGAATTGGAACAAAACATTTCATGTTTGTTTTGAAAATGATTTGCTACTCGCAAGTAGGCTTAAAATGCAGATTATGCCACCCTCATGTGGGCTTAGAAAAGATGGTTTTGCCACTATCTGGTGGGCTTAAAACTCACGGTTTTAATGCATTATTCCAATTTAGGTGATTCAACCTCCATCCACAAGCATTCAAGCAGTTATATCACATAAGCAACTAGCCTCATGGTAATCATGCTGTCATGGCAACACTCACACACATGCAAGGATGCTAAAGCGTAAAAGCTCACCTAGTACTCCAAGCCAAAACAGAAACTAGTTAGTAATCATATGCATGATCCTAGTTCATGTTAAGATGACTAATGCAATACACGCAAAGTGCAACTAAGATAGGCTCGGCTAATCTACACTGACATGTGAAATGCTACAACTAACACGTATTCAATTTGGAATTGAAATACAAATGCAGTTAGAATGATGCGTCGAGCCCGGTACATGCAAAACGGATGAGTGAATACAAACATGCTATCATACTGTATGCTCATTTGAATATGCCCTAAACTAACCATCGAAAGCTAGTAAATAAAAGGGAAGAAAGACGTGGGGTTGGAAGACATACACACACTCACACACACTTATTACACAATTGCCCTCGCTCGGAGGGTCCGAATAAATATTACAGTCCGAATAAATAATACTAAATTAACTATTACAGAAATTCTAATTAATTAACAAACTAAATGCAGAAATAAGGTGACCACAGCCCCGCCTCGGAATGCGCGCATGATGCATGCTTGAATCTGTTTTACCCGAAAAACCCGTACCATGCCACCGCTACCTCTGTTTACACTGCCCTGTTTTTCTGAAGGCTGCAAAATTCTTGGAACATGATCTATGGATGCTGAGGAATGCCACCGGCCAAGCACAAATACCACCGGCCAAATAGGGAAGCCACCGGCCACGTTTCTTTATTACTGGCCAAAACTAATGGACGGCCGGCACTTTATTCAGCCGACCGGCCAAAACTCACTGCAGAATCTGGTTTTTGACAGCAACAAAGGACAGACAGTGTATGGCATGGGATTTCAAGCAAATGTAAGCTAGGCCACACTCCCTATCATGTAATGGACTCAAGGGAGCATGACCCTCGACCTTCGGGCCATCAATTGTGCATTTTGGTGCATGATGGCCTAAGAGGCCAAGGTTGCAATTCAATGAGAATGCACGCAACACACAAATGAATACCAAGACCCTATCATGTCAAAGTCAAGGGTCTCGGTGGCTGAGGGTTGAGACATGTTTTGTCACTTGAAGTACAAACACCTCTCAATCCTCACACTTGGTCTGACACCCCAAACCAAGCAATGTAATGCAATCCAAACATGCAAAGGTGATGTATTAAGCATGCAAAATGCAATACAATGCAAACTAAAATGAGATGCAAACATGGCACAATGCGAGCATATAACTAGATGTAACAAGTCAAGCATGTAACCATGAACCAGAGCAGACTTAGGCTGAAATGAGAGGCTTCGGCCACACCCCAAAACAAAGGCCAAAGATGCCAAAATAATGAACAATCAAGCATGGAAGCACACACACTAATAGGCCCATAGTTAAGGCATAGCAAAGGAGCATCCTGCTACCACTACCCCAAGCCAACATGGTATGAGCTATACAACCAAAACAGAGTTTGAATGCACTGAAATCAGCCCTAAAACCCGATGATATGGCAGCCTCGAAAGCTCAAACACTTAGGCCTATACAATGTTCGTTTCAAGGCATAAAAGGGCACACCTTCAAAGCATGAAAATAGTAATGAATGCAAGCATACTAGCATGATTTGGGGACTGAAATGACATGGAAAATAGCTTCAACTCGTTAAAGTAGGCCAATAAAGCATGTTTATGGCTCATATCCTTAGGGCTCACAAGCCAAAATACAAAGCAACTATGTCAAACATGCTAAATAAGATCAAATCAGTGGCCAACAGACCTTAAGCATGATAAAACATGACCAAGTACTTCACAAAGCAAGGCCAAGATATGATAACACAATAGGCTACATGCATGATGCATTTTAGGCATAAACAAGGGAATACAAAGCAAGTATGCTAAGCATGCAAAGGGGCCACAAATCCGACCAAAAACAGAGACAACATAGGACCTAAATAACACCAAAAACATCTGATATGGAGCCAAAAACAAACCAAGCATGCATGTTGCCTTTTAAGCCAAAACAAGGATTAAAGAGGGACAAGGGAGAGAGGGGTGTCCCTCCCCTATACAAGACTTCAAACCCTCTTCTTCACCACTGAAAATCCACTGGATTTCAGTGGTGAAAAGAACAAGACACTCAAGCAAATAAAGCCTAGTAATGGAAGCACCAAAAGGGGCCAAATAAGGCCTAAGAGGGTGAGTTCGACCCCAAACCACAAAATGACCTTAATGAAGTATTTAAAGCATGCAAAAATAAGACTTTTTCTAGTTATACATGAAACTCAAATCATTATGCAAGACAGGTAAAAAGGTGTTGCAAAAATGGGGAATCTAAAACAAAGTGATTACCCTTGAACAACACCTCAAGAACAGCAGGTCCAGCCACTCTCCTCTGATCAAAACAAGTCCAAAAACTCAAGAAAAGACCCTCCAAGTCCCTCAAAGTCGAAGTAAGGTGTGGTAGTGTGTTAGTGCAAAACTAAGGTAAAACTACACTTTTAGGCCACAAAACACACACAAAAGGAGGAGAGAGAGGGGAATATATAGTGAGAGAGTATATGACAGATGTGTATCTATATATCTCAGGTTTTTTTTTTGATCAAAAGTTTTAACCCTAGACAAAGGAGGAAGAAGGGCCTTATATAGGCAAAGAAATGGCTCTAAAGCTTCTCCAAGAAGCTATATTAAAAGGGTCAAAAGGGGCAAATGGTTCATGGCTTCTTGAAGAAGCTAAAACAGCTAGCCAAGCTTCCCCAAGAAGCTTGGCCAAAGGGGTCATCCTTCTAGAAGGAAAAAGGGGGCAAGGGCTCAAAACAGCCATCCCCGTGCATGGGGAGTGGTGTTGGTGTATTCCAACTGGCCCAGCTAGCATGCACCAAGCCTGGAGGGGTGCAGAAGGGTCACCGGCCGGCCAAATAGGTCATCGGCCAAAAAAAAGTGCCGGCCGGCCACACAGAGTGCCGACCGGCCATTTATAACAAGCAACAAAGGCCGGTGGCAATAAGGAAAGGCCGGTGATATAAAGGGAGGGCCGGTGGAGTTTGGGGATGACCAACAAGCCATTCCCTTCCTTCCAAGGCAAAAACACAAGTGTTTGGTGCAAAACCAACACTAAACGAACGAGTTAAGAGATCCTGAAGCAAGGCGCGCAGCCGAGGCCTCCGGGAACTCAAAACGAACACGAACAAGGATGATCACTGAGTGTTCAATCAGTGACGTCCAAGTCTTGAGGGCGGTCAAAAATGGGGTGTCTACACCTTCCAACCCCCCAGGTATAAATTCGAATAAGGGACTAGTGAACCCCTTTGTACCAAGTATGGCTTCGAACATGGGATTTGTGACCATTCTTATGCCATTTTCTTGTACTGGGCCAGATCCACCAACTTGAATGGCTTCACTGTTAAGTACTGAGGCATTTTGGCCTGCTATAGGCCTCGAAATGGGTTCGTACCAAGACTGAGGTGATGGTCTTTCATAGTTCTGATTACTAGTTTGACCATTAGAATGTCCATTAACTTGCATAGGCTGTTTATCTCTAGCCAATCTTTGCTGAGGGACATTTAAAACTTCCTCCATGTGTCTTGCATTTGATGGTTGGTGGTTATTCATTCGATCCAAAAAGGATGTTGCCCACCTTTCCATTGTGTTTATTAATTGTTGTCTCATGGCATCTACTAAGCCATCCCATGGATTTATTGGCTGAGTAGATGGAACAGTGGATGGTCCAATTCCTTGGTTTCGTCCAATACTATGAACATGTGGTTCTTGTCCCGAAGTACTGGTCTGTTTGACCATAGGTTCTGATAAAATGGGAGTTTCCACAGGATGTGTTATTACATTATCCTCTGGATTAGGTATTTCTACCTCTTCTTCTACGCCTTCTTCCAAGCGTTCATTTTCTCCTTATCTTCTACGTCTAGCCATTTCAATTAGTCCCACTAGGCGTGCCAAAAACATATGTTGGCTTTTTGGCTTTCCAAGGTTATTTTTGTAATTGCGAGCGTGCCAGCAAGGATCAATCAGTCCTTACAGAAATTTAATTGCCAACCAATTATCAGACGATTATGTTTTAGTTCTTTCAGCCTCAATGAAGAGGACTTTTACTAGTGGCTTGATTTAAGAGAATTAAGCAAGATAACAATCAAATGAAGCACAATTGAAGCATTTCATTGAAATGAAAAACTTACAATGATCCAAACGCAGCCTCGTAGATGTTTACAACAACAATCTACTTGAAACTACTTCTATGAATAAAGTGCAGTGCAGGAATGTAAAGAACAGGAAATGTAAGACTGGAAATGTAAGACTGGAAATGTAAAACTGGAAAGAAAATAAAATAGAATAAGACTGGTTTTTTGGATTTGAGTCTGGGGCTTTTTTTGGGGCCTTCTCTGCTATTTATACTTCTCAAGGATGACCATCGAACTGCACTTCCAATCGTCGAAATGCTCATCCATGATCGCTGATCACGTTGCCTTACAATTAGTTCCACTATGCCATCAATTGCAGTTAGGCTTCCCTCCTAAATTTGAATTCAAATGTGAGTAACCGTTGAAACCAAGTCACCTTGCATTTCTTCGTTGATTCATTGCTACTCAGATCTCGTAATAACCAATGCTAACTGCCACGTATACGATCAGGATCGAAGACTTGAATAGTCTTCCTATATTATCCTTATTTTGTCATGTGTCGAACTGTAATTGACTTGTACAAAATATATAGCCAATAAATATATACAACAATTATACTGTGTTTAGTTCCATTATGTGAAAACAGAATATTCAAAGGTCTTCAAAACAAACAAACAAACCAAAGAAAACAAAAAACCAGCAATGTCAATACAAGCTCCATGTTACCACATGGGTCTAGATTGCTTCGAGTTTGGACGGTGCTATTTGGGTTTGTGGAGTTTATTATAGGTGCTGTGTTAATAATTTAAATTATTTATTTTACAGAGTATTTCATATATATTAGTCGCACACAAAAATTATGTCAATTATGACATGTTTAATTTTTCACGTTTGTCACCAAAAAAAGTAAATGTTCTATTTTAAAAATATATTTGTCGTTCAATTTTAAAAGACAAATGAAATAAATTGAATCTATTATTGGATTGATTTGATTTTTTTTTTAGATAATGACCCTGTTTGGAAAATGGGTTTAGGGCTTTTTTTTAGACTAAAAGTCACAATAAGACAAAATAGGTTAAAATAATTAATAAGAGAAAATGTCATATTAAATCTATAATCATTTTACTTTTTCTCTCACAAACATCACATTCATCCTAAAAAAATCCAACCATCTTCCCAAATACAAAAAAATTAACATATTAAAATATTTAAAAACTAAAATAGTCTACTAAAATAGTCAACTTCCCAAACGAAACCCATATATAAATGAATAACCTTACAAAATAAGCCATTCAAATTATCAAAATAAAATCTGTGATAAATCCAGAGTCAAAAAAAAAAAAAAATTATATATTAATTTAGAAGACATTTTGTGAATGTTTGTTTTTGGAGAAATTTCGTCAATGTTTTTGGGCTAGGAATTGCTTAATTCACTTTTTATTTTATTTTTATTACAAAAAAAGAAAAAAGAAAAAGAAAAAGAAAGACGTGGCTCAAGTTTAGCCAGACCCCATCGCAAAAGAGAAAAGGTAGGGATCATGAAAAAACTTTCATGAAAATGATCATGAAAGAATTATAATCCTTGGATTACCTTAATTAGTGTGTGGTGCTTTGTTTCAAGTGTAATCCAAGGGTCATAAATCTTTCATGATCATTTTCATGAAAGTTTTTTCATGATACCTAGTATTGCTCATCGCAAAAAAAAAAAGAAAGACGTGGCTCAAGTATGTGGACAGATTTAGTAATGAAAATGTTTCTTAAAATATAAAGCAACAAACCAGATCAAAGCATCTTACAGCTCTTTCTAGTCTCCCAAATATTTCAACTTACAAAGTTCAAGCAACTCTTCTACCACCTCATCAATCTGTTCCTCTCCTTTCATTCTTATCTTCTCACTAAATTCTCTTGCTTTAATTCTTATATCCTCTTCACTTTTCTCCACCACTACCTTCCTTATTACTTGTGCTATCTCTTCTCTGTTGAGTCTTCCATTGATGTCTCTGCTCACCTCCACAGCCACACCCAACTCCTCCACCAGTTTAGCATTCAATGGCTGCTCCAAATGCATGGGAATGGCTAAAATTGGAACCCCAAACTTTAGGCTTTCCAATACTGAATTCCATCCACAGTGACTTACCAAGCCACCAGTGCTTGAATGGGCTAGAACTCTTGCCTGTGGAGCCCAACCTTCCACAACCAATCCTCTCTATCCTACCCTCTCAATAAACCCGAGGAAGTGCATCTTCAAGCTTAACTTCCTTTTCCTTAGGAAACCTAACAACCCATATGAAATTAACCTTACTAAGCTCTAACCCATGAGCTATCTCTTCAATCTCTTCCTTGGACATAAAATACGCACTCCCAAAGGAAACAAATACAGTGGAGGACTCATCCTTTTTGTCAAGCCATTGTATGATCTCAGAGTGCTCGTTTTCATCGTCGACCATGCCTTGAACAAGTGGACCAACAGGGACAACCCTTTTCTCAGCTATAACAGACAGGTGATCGATGTATTTTCCTTCAGGCTCTCTACAAGTGTTGTACAACATAAAGTTGCAAGATGGTTGATCGTTTACAGGGGCAACTCGTCTGCCTTCGGATTCTTTTGTAGCAGTCTCGACAAAATGACGAAACCGCGCTTCATGGAATCCCTGCAGCTGAATTGCCGGAAATGGGAATTCAACACCGGGGTTCTTAAACATATGATTGCCAAAAGAAATCACCATAGCTCCACAAATCATGAACTGAACTGCAGGAATATTATACGACGAAGCAATGGATTGTGCCCATGATGGGCTGAAATCATAAATAACCAAGTCTGGGCTTAGTGTTTTGAGGATGTTGGAAAAGCTTTGGCTTGCCATCTCAAAGGCTGTTTTGAGGGCGGACTTGAGATGGATTGGGAGGTAATTTGTGGTGTGGTAGTGTGGAGGAAGCTCAGGCGAGGATGGAAGGTGGATTTCTATTTGTTCAATGGAGAGAGAATAGTTTTCAGTGATTCTTTTCTTGATGGAACTGAGATTGATTGGGGTAGAACACAAATATATGTGGAAATTTCTGTGTGAGAGTTTCTTGGCAAGCTCTAGGAAGGGAGAGATGTGACCATGGGCCAACCATGGTAGCATTAGGACATTCATTTTGCTCTGTTTTGTATCCATGATCTTCTCTCTCTCTCTCTCTCTCTCTCTCTCTGGTTTGCTCTGTGGTTAGGCTTTTGTATTAGTGATTAATACAATAATGTTGATGCAGTATATATGCATTTATATAACATCATGTTGATATATGATGATGGTCCAATGACAAATGAGGCCAATAATATAGAAAATTTATTCCCATGTGGCACCCGCAGATATAATATATAATGTTGATGCAGTATATATGCATTTGTTACAATATCTCTTGGACACAGTGAATAATTAATTGATAATATCAGAACTGGCCTAGGCTAAGGTCATTAAGGTCTATTTCTTAGCCCAAAATATTGGTCCAAGATAGAGACTCAAATTTAGAAAAATATTATAATATATTACAAATATAAATAGGTTTAAATTATTTTTTGTTATTTTAGAACTAGTCTAAAGAATTTAAAGATATTCTGTTGAGTCCATATTTATTTATAATTGTGGTTTGGCCCAATTTAAATTAAAAAATATATAAAATGTTAGTGGCTCTTGAATAAGAAACACTATATACACATACAAAATGTTAGTAGCCCAAAATAGGGTCCCTGATTTTTTATTTTTTTATTTTTATTTCTTTACCGGATTTTAATAGAATAAATAAATTTGGTCCAATTTTTTTTTACTTTTCTTGTTTATCAGATTTTAGTAGAATGAACAATTAATTCAATCTCAATCACATTTATACATAATATATTCTATAAATAACAATGCAACCACACTCATAAACAACATATTCAATAAATAATAATTAATTTAATACATATTCAATACATTTTAATTGAATAAAATTTTCCTAATTTTGATTTTTTTTTTTTTTTGTATGAATATATTTTCATATTTATTTTGATATCAACCGGAGATAGTGATACAAAATAAGGTAATTTTTTTATTTATTTATTGTGAATATAAACTTCCGTTTTTATTTCGTCTTATGCGCCGGAAAAATCAAGGCCGGCCCTGAATAATATAAACGGCAATTATACTGTGAGTTCCATTTTGTGAAAACTGAATATTGAAAAGGTCTTCAAAACAAACAAACAAACCAAAAAAAACAAAAAACCAGCAATGTCAATACAAGCTCCATGTTACCACTTGGGTCTAGATTGCTTCGAGTCTGGAGGGTGCTATTTGGGTGTGTGGAGTTTATTATAGGTGCTGTGTTAATGATTTAAATTATTCATTTTATATAATATTTTATATATATTAGTCACACAAAAAAATTATGTCAATTATAACACGTTTAATTTTTCATGTTTGTCACTAAAAAAGTGAATGTTTTATTTTTAAAATATATTTGTCGTCCAATTTTAAAAGATAAATGAAATAAATTGAATATATTATCGGATTGACTTGATTTTTTTTATGGATAATAGTCCTGCTTGGAAAATGGGTTTAGGACTTTTTTTAGACTAAAAGTCACAACAAGACAAAATAGATTAAAATAACCAATAAGAGAAAATGTCACATTAAATCTATAATCATTTTACTTTTTCTCTCACAAACATCTCATCCACCTTCAAAAAAATCTAACCATCTTTCTAAATACAAAAAATTTAACATATTAAAATATCTAAAAACTAAAATAGTCTACTAAAATAGTTAACTTCCCAAACGAAACCAATATATACATGAATGACCTTACAAAGTAAGTCGTTCAAATTATCAAAATAAAATCTATGATAAATCCAGAGTCCAAAAAAAAAAATTATATATATATATTTAGAAGACATTTCATCAATGTTTGTTTTTGGAGAAATTTCGTCAATGTTTTTGGGCTAAGAATTGCTTAATTCAATTATTTTTTTTTTATTACAATAAAAAAAGAAGAAGAGGTGACTCAAGTTTAGCGACCCTATCGCATCGCAGGAAAAGGCTCCTAGTGTCGAACCAACAAACTAGAATCAGGAGAGTCCGGATCCCCTGCCATACTTTCCTGCCATGCCCCAAAACGACGTCGTTTTGGGGCAGAATTTCAAAAAAAAAAAACAAAACAAAACAGAACCAGAGAGTCACCATTGTTGAAGCTGCAGTGCCGAAGACGAAGACGCCATTGTTGAAGCTGCAGTATATATATATATCTTTATATCCATACAAATCTACAATACATATATATATATTACAAATCATAGGCTAAAAAATATAATAAAAAATGTGAATGTATATATCAGATTTGGGTTTTGTTTGGCGAAAATTCAAAGTAAAATCAGACTTTCGAGAACAAAAGTCCTTTCTCTCTCCATAATTAACCCGATTACAGTCAAAAAAGATTGAGTGCCATGCCAAAAGAAAACATTAGCAAATTACAGTCAAAAAAGAAAAACCCAATTTTTTTATTTTTTATTTTTTATTTTTTATTTCCCAAATTAACTAGATCAGCTATGAAGATAATAAAGACCCAGATCTGAATTTTGAGTAATCTATCAATCTCAGCGTCCTGTCGCTGTAACTCGCGATCAATCTCATCACCCATAACACCCAAGAAAGAGGAATCACCAGAGGAAGCCAAGCGACCATTGTCAAGTGATAAACCTAGACCGGTCGAGACCGATCGGGCTTGCAAGAAATCCACGAAAGACATCTGGGAATTGTTCTCCAAGAAATCTTGCTCTTTGATTTTCTTTTTCGTCGGTTCCAAACCGTAATTCCATTGCAATTCGACTCCACCGTCACTTCCATCCGCAGCAGGAAACGGACCAGGTGCGAACCCAACCACGTGAACTGAAAATCACAAACAACCAAACCCTAATCAGCAAGATTTGTGCATATTAATAAAACAAACACAAATGAGAGAGAGAGAGAGAGAGAGAGAGAGAGAGATGGTGCTGGGACATAGCCATGACTGGCTAGCAAGAGAGAGGAAAGAGAGGATTTCTGCAAAGAAATATACAGAGTAGAGCAGGGTAGGGTAGGGCGAAGGGAGTCTGGTTCTGTTTTTGTTTTGTTTTTTTTTTTTTCTGAAATTCTGCCCCAAAACGACGTCGTTTTGGGGCATGGCAGGAAAGTATGGCAGAGGATCCGGACTCGAATCAGGAGACAAAGGGTACCACACTAGAAGGTAACGGAAACTCAATAACGGATATAAAGAGTTTATAATGCTGAGCTCTATCTACTGAACCCATCCCAGGGGTTCCTTAATTCAATTCAAGATCGCTTCTAGAAGATTAATTTAGTAATAAGCAATAATGATGCTTAAATTAAGGTAAGGAACTCGTGAGTGACTCAAGTATAATGAAAATAAAAAAAAAATAAAAAAAATATTGTTACATAAATTTAAAAATTAGACTTACTTTTTAAATTCAGTGATATATCAAGAAGATAATTAGTTAATAATTAAATATTCTGTAACTCAAGCTTAGCCAAACCCCCATCGCCGGACAAGGTTCCTAATGTCGAACCGACAAATTGGAACCGGGAAACGCAAGGATACTGTTAAAATGGTTGAAAGAAATATGAGAATTGTATATCTGTATTATATTGAATAAATTGAATACAATAGGAGAGCCTGTATTTATTGGCTGTCTACAAACCTAGATAAGTATAGAAGGAGATAAAGATAGAGAGAGATAAAGATACAAGGAGATAGAGATAGAGAAAGATAGAGATAAATCTAAATCTATAAATCTAATCTAAATATATACATTAACAGCCCATCTCAAACTCAAGGTGGGTAGGCGTCAACCAACTTGAGTTTGGAGACTAGATCACTGAAACGACCAGGAGGATGAGCCTTGGTGAAGATGTTGACTGTCTGATTGGCAAAGATAACAAAGATAAGACGAACAGTGCCACTAGTAACATGTTGTCGTATGAAATGACAATCAATCTTAATGTACTTTGTGTGATCATGGAAGACATCATTATGGGCAATTTGAATAGCACTATGACTATCACAATAGAGGTTAATCATAGTAGAATGAGAAAACCACATATCAGAAAGAAGCTAGCGAAGCCACACAAGCTCCTGAGTAGTGTCAACAAGGACACGATACTCAGCCTCAGTACTAGAACGAGCCACAAGAGTTTGCTTCTTGCTACACCAGGCAATGAAAGAGTCACCCAAGAAAAAACAGAATCCTGTAGTAGAATGACGATCAGTAGGGCCCCCTGCTCAATCAGCATCAGAAAATGCATGTAACTGCAGAGAAGAGTGAGCGGAGTAGTGAAGACCATAAAACATAGTGCCTTTGAGATATCGTAAAATGCAAACTAGAGCATCATAGTGCGGAGAGCGAGGAGCAGCCATGAACTGACTAACAATGTGAACAACATAAGTAATGTCAGGACGAGTAACCATGAGATAGACAAGACTGCTAACTAGTTGACGATATAAAGTAGCATCAGTCAACAGGTGACTGTCAAGAGGTGTGAGACGAGTCTGAGGATCAACGGGAGTAGTGGCAGTTTTGCAATCAGTAAGACCAGTATGAGCCAAGAGATCAGAAGTATACTTGACTTGGGAGAGAAAGTAACCAGACGGATCATGAGAGATTTCCAAGCTGAGAAAATAGCTGAGAAGACCCAAATCCTTCATCTCAAACTGGCGACTAAGAAACTGTTTGAAACTAGAGATACCCACTGTGTCATCGCCAGTGATGATCATATCATCCACATAGAGAATAATAATAATAATAATAATAATAATACCACGCTCTGTCTTACGAATAAAAATGGCAGAATCATAGGCACTGGAGGAGAATCCAAAATCATGAATGGTGGAGCTAAACTTGGCGAACTAGGCATGAGGAGCTTGTTTCAAACCATACAAAGCATGACGAAGTTTATAGACTTTGGAGGGTGGCATAGAGGAACCAGGTGGAGGTTGCATATAAGCTTCCTCAGTGAGATTGCCATTGAGAAATGCATTCTTCACATCCATCTGACAAAGTTTCTAGTGGTGAGCAGCAACAACGGCAAGTAAGCTACGAACAGAAGTCAGACGAGGCAGCAGGAGCAAAGGTTTCTTCATAATCAATCCATATTCTTAAGTAAATCCCCGCACAACAAGACGCACTTTGTAACGCTCAATAGAATCATCAAAATGAGTCTTGAGCTTGTAAACCCATTTGCAACTAACAATACTTTGCCAGGAGGAAGATCAGCCACATTCTAAGTATGAGTTTTTATCAAAAGCCTGTAGTTCATCAGTCATAGCTTGCTACCAAAGAGGGTTAGAATAAGCCTCTTGATAGAAAGTAGGCTCATGAGAAGAAAATACAATAGAACAACAATGAAATCACGAAGAAGGACAGAAGGCTGTATTACACAGTAGAATGACGAAGATATACCTCAGAAGTAGAACCAGAAGATAGAGCAGAAGCCTCAGGATGGGCCAGAGGCAGCATAACAGGACTAGGAGCAGGATCAGGGAGTGAAGCATCAGCAGGACCAGGAGACGGAGTAGGATCCTCAAGATGGGTCGGAGGCAACAATGTAGAAGTAGTGTTTGTATCAAGCTCATCAAACAATAGAAAGGGATCTGTGAAGAATGATGTAGTGGGAGGAGTGGATAGATGAAACTTAGATATAGGAGAGAACATCTTGTCTTCCCAAAATATCACATGACGAGAGACACGAAGATGTTGAGAAATAGGATCCCAACAACGATAGCCTTTATGTTCAATCCCATACCCCAAGAAGCAACATAGACGAGCTCGAGGTTCTAATTTGGAACATTCATGTGGTGGAAGGAGGACAAAACAAGCACATCCAAACACACAGAGATGAGAATAGACAGGAGGTTGGCCATATAAGCGCTCATATGGGGTATGATTATTTATGGCAGGAGACGGAACATAGTTGATAGTATAGGCAGCTGTGAGAGTGGCTTCCCTTAAGAAGCGCTCAGGACAAGAAAAGGAAATTAAAAGAGCACAGACAATATCTAAAAGATGACGATGTTTACGCTCAACATGACTATTTTGTTGGGAGGTACCAGGACAAGAATAGTGAGAAAGTGTGCCATTTTGACGAAGGAATCTCAAAAAGTTTGTTTCTTTGTATTCTAGGGCATTATTAGCACGGAAAACTTTGATGGTGGAAGAAAACTGAGTTTTGACCATTTATGAGAAATCATAGTATATTTATGGTAACTCAGAGCGAGACTTCATAAGAAATAACCAAGTAAAACAAGTGAAATCATCTACAAAAATGACAAAGTATTTAGATCCCTCCATAGTGGTATTAGGTGCCGATCCCAAACATTAGAGTGTATGAGATCAAAAGGTGCATGAGACGTAGAGGTACTGGATGAAAATGGTAAATCAGATTGTTTTGCTAGTTGACAAGACAAACAATCTACTTTATCATTTGGAACAGGACCTAACTGACCACTGGAAACTAGAGATCGTAAACAACCAAAGGAAACATGACCTAACCGAGAATGCCATAAGGTAAGAGAAGAACTGGAAGTAATAGGGGCATCAGTCTGGATAGGGAAAGGACTAGAGGAGGGAATGCGAAGGTGTCTACGACCGATCCCAAGAGTTTGTCCCATCTTCGGATCGTGCATAACACAACCAGTTAGAAAAAAGAGAATAGTGAGGCCAAGATCACAAAGTTGACCAATTGAAATAAGATTAAGTGTAAGATTGTGGATCAAATAAGTGTGGGGTAGAGAAACAGCAGAGGTGGAAATATGACCTATATGACTAACATGCATTGGAGAGCCATCAGTAGTGTGAATAAAAGGTAACATAGAAGAGAAAAGTGTAAGGTCAAAGGTCATATGATTGCAACAAGTGGAATCAAAATACCAAGAAGAGGTACTTGGAGTAACTGAGAGGATAGTAGACGGTGTACCAGAGGTAGAAATAACCTTTTTGACAATATCATCAATGTCTGGAAGAGGGTAGGGTGGTGACGAGGTAACAACGAATGATGAACCAAAGGCAGCTGTAGTAGATGCAAGATGTGCTGAAGACTGCTCTTGGCTATATATTGTGGAGGGTCCAGAATAGCGACCATGCTGAGGATAATTGTCTGAACGAGCTATGAGGTGATTAAATAATGAATCACAAAGGAGAACCAGTGGTGGCGAAGTGGAACTGGATAAAACAAAGTGCACCAGTGAATCCAGAACGTCGAAAATAGTTGGAAACAAGGTCAAAATGATCAGAAAAGGTGCAAAAAATAGGCGAAACAAGCCAAAATTCAAATTTTGGTGAAACAGGGTGTAAGGCTGACGTCAGCAAGAGGGAAGCTTGTAACAACCCGAAAAATTTAAGTTGTTCCTTAAATTTTATACTAGTATTATGGTTGTATGTAATAATATATTATTAAATAAATAATAATAAATACATAATCTAATTTGGCATTGAATTATCAAATATGGGATTAATTAGGGATTATTATTTGGGGCCAAATTAACATAAATATGAAATTATAATACTAGTTGGGTCAAATTAAAGTTAAAGATAGTAAATAAATAAATATAAAAGTAAGATTAAATAAATAATAATAATAATAATAATAATGGGTATGGTAGTAAAATAAATAATTAATTTTCTGTTGGTATACGATATAATGTAATTTAATTAGGGATTAATTTATTTATATAGTTATATTAAAAAACTGGACCAGAGTGTAATTATCTTAAATATTTATTAAAGATAAGTATAAATCTAATTGAATTTGTGGGAGGATTCGCGTTGATAATGTTCTTACGTCCCTATAGGGAAGGGAGGAGGTGATCTGTGTGGAAAGGGAAAGAAAGAAAGAAAGAAAGGAAAAGGAAAAGGAAAAGGAAAAGGAAAAGGAAAAAAAAAGAGAGGAAGGAGAAAGGAAAGAAACGAAGAAAAGGAAGAAAAAAATAATGGAAGCCGAGAGGGTCTTTGATAGTGGAAAAAAAGAGTGAGGTATTAAAGTTAAGGTGAGTTATATTATACCTTGAGTTATTATAATATATTTTACGTATGTTTTGACTTACCATATTTGTTTTATACAAGTTATGTTTTATAAATTATTATTAATTATATTAATATTTCAATTACGTGGATTATTTTCTGAATCCTATTTGTTAAAATGAAACCCAAGGATATGTTTGTTTATATTTTAAAGAATATTTGACTATAACCTTATAAATAATTATGTTTTGTGAGTATCACCACGGGAGTCCCACACCTTGGGGGACTTAAATAACCATTGGCTTCTATTTGGTCACTTTGTGACCCTCTGTCTGTCATGGATCCATTGATCCTCTGATTTCTGGTGTGGAGTAAAGTACTGTACGGAGCTAAGTGCTACACTGTTGTGGGAGCCACCTCTAGAGTTCATACGGGCCACTTCTTGAATCCGTACCTCTGTTCTGACTGTCACTCATGTGACCTTTGTTTTGTTCTGTTCGGTACCATGGTTATGGTTATTTATTTACATAATCTCAGTTTTGCTACTTAAATGATTATTCGTTCAGCCTAAGTTATTTTAACTATTTTAGTTACATAACTATCCATGGTTATTTTGTGTCCCTTATACTCTTGGCATAATATTTCTCACTTTGCCATGTGCTTATAGTTGTTTACCAATTTTCAGAAAACAATGCAATTCAGAAATAGCTTTTGGAAAGTCTTAGACGTGGGGTTGTAGAATAGACACACACAGTACTTTTATGATATTTTTTATATGTAAATATCGACATTTTTGGTTAATAAATTTTTTAATAAAAATAAAAGCTCCAATGATTATTTTGGTACCATCGCTTAAATATTATTTCCGCTCGCGTTTATTAATTTGTTCAAGAATTGGCCGAAGGTAACCTCGGTTACTGGCAATCATGATGCTTAACCCTTGGGTACGGGAAGCGGGTCGTGACTGTCACGACCCAAACCGGCCTCTATAGGTTTAGCATCGTAACCGGCCAGTAATCCTTGGATTACCAAAGGCCTCTTGGCATAATGACATATAACAGGGGCTGCGGAAGCAATTAATCAAGACATACATAGTCCATAGAGCTGTGCAGACATACATGGAGCAGATAACTTAAAACTTTTTATAACAGTAATACAAACTTTACACATTACTTCAAGATACACATTACTAGACACCTTGCCCAAACAAAACATAGTATAAACATAGCCTAACATAATTGCCAAAACAGACATGAAACTTGACTTCAATCGGAACCTCCTCGGGAGGTGCAATGATTGGCTGACAAAACTGAAGTGTAGGCCATCAACTCTGGGCCTGATCTTGTGCGTGTTCACCTATATACATAATATAAATAGTGAGCTAAAGCCCAATGAATAATAACAGAGTAAAGACTTTGATGAATGATGCCCATAACATGTCTCAAATTCGTAACAAAACAGAATCATAATTATGTCCATATTCAAATCATGTGTGGTATATCCCTTAGCACAAACATGTCTCTTGGGTCAAGCTTATCAAGTTCCATGAAGGAATCTTCGGTATCGGGTAACATATCTCATACATAGGCCACGATATTGTTTTCCCCGGGTGAGGGCCTGGGCCACGGTATTAACCCCCGGGCTAGGACCTCATGACCATAAGCCACGGTATTATGTTCCCTGGGTGAGGGCCTCGGCTAAGGATACCACAATTATGTTTCAAAGAAAATTGGATAATCATTCATTCATACAAGACATAGCATTTCAGAGAACTTGTCATTTCACATCATCAGAAAATAATTATAGTTAAACATAACATTACATAGTTATTACCCACAAACAATTGGTCGCCCCAACTAGATGGCAAAATGGCACTTCACTTATCCTGAGGCGCGTGACCTACACGAACACACATACAATTACCCACTTGAAACACACGCTCGAGTTATACATAACTTACTTCGTTTTTTCTTAGTGTGTGTTTAGCCATTAACCTCATTATGGAGTCTTAATTATGGCCTAGGAATGCCTAAGATGGAATGAGGATGCAAAAATATACTTAAAAACATTTTTCAAAACTTGCTGAAAATAGGGTCCACGCTCGAGCGTGGCTTTCCCCACTCAAGCGGACATGTAGGATGTGAAGGCTTGCTCGAGCGTGTATTTCCCCGCTCGAGCGGACTGCAAATTTTAACAATAGTACTAGATGCATGAATTTCACGCTCGACGGACGCTCGACCTCCGCTCGAGTGTGAGACTCAGACCTTCGCTCGAGCGTGACTCTCGTCGCTCGAACGAAAGTGCACGTACTCAGAGTGCTCGCTCCAGCGTGAAATCCCCCGCTCGAGCTTGGATCAAATTTCTAGAATTTCCAGATTTGATCTTCAAGTTCAAACTCAAGCATTAAGGCATCAAACTTCATTTTTCTAGGCCCAAACTTAATAAAGCACTTAGATACTCATAAAACAACATGTTTAAAGGATCATTTCAAGAAATCATGGCCCAATGACATGCGAATTGTACAAAATTCAACTTAATTTTAAGAATAATCCAAGAACATGACATGCATGCAATTCTTTGAACCAAAGCTTCTCAAAACATGATCCAGTGTTACCAAACAACATTAAACTCATTGTTTTCCCAAAATTAAAGTGATTACCAGACATGCAAGATGGAATCTCCAAAACGAAGCTAGAATTATGACATGCATGCAAGAATTCTTTGGAAAAAAATACTCTCAAATGCCATGGATTGTATATGCATGTATGTATTGAGGTTTAATTCCTCAATCTTAGCTTAATTGTACACCTAACTCTCTTGAATTCATATACTAATTGTCTCAAGTACAAAGTTTAGGAGTATAGCTGTTACCTAAGGTTGAATGCAAGTATGATTCCAACTTAAGACCTCAAATTGTCTTCAATTTCCTAGCTAATTCTTGTTTGAGCTTAATTTCTCTCTACTCTCCGTTCTCATGTTTGTGTGTGTGTGAGCTCAAGAGTATGTGTGTGATGAAGGTAAGGAGATGAGCTAGTGGGATCGAAAAGCCCACTAAGTGATAGGTAAGCAAAACTAATCAAATGGCATAAATTTAATCTAATTTAATCGTTTCAAATTAGATTTCAATTAAACTTACTACAAAATTCTAAAATTCTCAATTAACACATAAGTCAAGTCAATTCCTGAACTGGATGCCGATAAGGCCCTTAATTTGCAAACCGAAGCTAAATTACGAACAGATCTTTCTATGCTAAACCGATACATACACAGGTAATGTAACACACACATGAAAATTTATTCTGAATTCCTCCTTAATTACTGTTAAGCATAATTAATCATGGATTAATGTTAACCATGAGTCGGGGTCGTTATAGTCTTCCCTCCTTAAAAGAGTTTGGTCCTCCAAACTCGAATTATCTTCGTTCTGGAACAACATTGGGTCCAATGGGAAAAAATTCGGATATCTCTTTATCATGTCTTCTTCGGTTTCCCATGTAGCATAAGTTCCTCCATGATTTTGCCAGTCAACTTTTACCAGTGGTATTTTCTTGTTCCTCAATCTCTTGATCCGGCGGTTCACAATCTGAATAGGTCTCTCTTCGTAAATATAATCATCTTTCAAAAGCACATGTGTTGGTTCAATGACATGGAGTGGGTCTCTCAAATATTCTCGAAGCATTGATACGTGAAATACATTGTGCATATGCTCCATTACCGGAGGTAGGGCTACTCAATATGTTACCGGGTTGATCTTTTCAAGAATTTCATATGGCCCAACATACCTTGGTGCCAATTTGCCCTTAACACCAAACCGTGTTTGACCCTTCACAGAAGTCACTTTTATGAACACGTGGTCCCCAACTTCGTATTCTCTATCTTTTCTTCAGATATCAGCATAACTCTTTTGCCGACTTTGTGCAGTTTTCAAACGCTGTTGGATCAGTTTCACTTTCTCTGTTGTTTCCTGCACAAGTTTCGGCCCCAACAAGGGCCTATCACCTACTTCAGCCCAACATATCGGAGATCGGCATTTTCTTCCATACAAAGCTTCGTAAGGAGCCATTCCAATGCTAGAATGGTAGTTGTTGTTGTATACAAACTCGGTCAATGGAAAATAGGTTTCCCAATGTCCATGGAAGTCTAATACACACATTCTGAGCATATCTTCCAAAGTTTGGTTAGTCCGTTCAGTTTGACCATCTGTCTGTGGGTGATATGCACTACTTAATCTTAGTTCTGTTCCCAAAGCCTGTTGCAAGCTCTGCCAGAATCTTAACACAAACTTTGAGTCCCTGTCAAATACAATAGATACCGGCACTCCATGCAATCTCACAATCTCAATCATATAAATATTGGCCAATTTGTCAGCATTGTAAATAGATTTAACAGGTAGGAAATGAGCAGACTTAGTTAAACGGTCTACAATGACCCAAATAGAATCCATACCTCAAGTAGAGTGAGCCAATCCCACAATGAAGTCCAGGGTAATATGTTCTCATTTCCATTTCGGTATTGGAAGTGGCTGTAACAAACCGGCGGGTCGCTGATGTTCGGCTTTAACTTGTTAGCAGTGTAAATATTTAGCCACAAAATTCGCAATGTCCTTTTTCATTCCCGGTCACTAGAAGTTTTGTTTCAAATCATGATACATTTTCGTGTTCCCTGGATGCATGGCAAACTTAGTGCTGTGAGCTTCGGTCATAACACGCTTTCTCAAGTCATAACAATCAGGTACACAAAGACGATTCTGAAACTTCAGCATGTTGTTCTCAAACACGAACCCCGGCCTCGGTTTTGAATCAAGTTCTTCTACAACCTTTTTCAAGTATTCATCTTCAAGTTGCTTTTCTTTGATCTCTTTAACAATTGCAGGTTGAGCGGAAATGGCAACTAAAATCCCACCTTGCTCTCGCAAAACAATTTCTATCCCATTCTTTTCCAGATCATCTAGCAATTCTTTTTGACTGGACAGCAAACATGACAAATTTCTAATTAACTTTCGGCTCAAAGCGTCAGCCACAGTATTAGCTTTTCCCGGATGATATAGAATTTGCAAATCATAATCCTTGATCAATTCCAACCATCTCCTTTGTCTCATATTTAGTTCTTTCTCAGTGAAGAAATATTTGAGGCTTTTGTGGTCCGTATACACTTCACAAGTTGCTCCATACAGATAATGTCGCCAAATTTTCAAGGCAAACACTACAGCTACCAATTCAAGATCATGTGTTGGGTAATTCTTCTCGTGTGGACGAAGTTGTCGAGAGGCATAAGCAATTACTTTCTCATTCTACATTAGCACACAACCCAAACCTTTGTAGGAAGCATCACTGTAAATCTAAAACCCATCGGTATCATTAGGCAAAGTCAAGATCGGTGCAGTCACTAATCTGGTCATCAACTCTTGAAAGGCTAACTCTCGTTGCTCATTCCAATCAAATGGCACATTTTTCTGAGTTAACTGGGTCAATGGCATGGCAAGTTTTGAAAAGTCTTTCACAAATCTCCTGTGGTAACCTGCAAGTCCCAAAAAACTTCTAACCTCTGTCACATTTGTCAGTTTTGGCCAGTCCACAATAGCTTCAATCTTCTAAGGGTCAACAGAGACACCATCTTTATTGATTACATGCCCCAAAAATGCTACACTGTCAAGCCATAATTCACATTTGGACAATTTAGCATACAATCTTTTTTCTCTCAAAATCTGTAAGGTAGTTCTCAGATGGTTCTCATGTTCTTTCTTGTTTTTAGAATAGATCAAAATGTCATCAATAAACACAACAATGAATTCATCGAGATATTGTTTGAAAGCCCTATTCATTAGGTCCATAAAAGCTGCAGGTGCATTTGTTACTCCAAAAGGCATTACCAAAAATTCATAATATCCATATCTAGTTCTGAATGCAGTTTTCTCTACGTTTTCTGCTTTGACCTTTAACTGATGATAACCGGACCTAAGATCAATTTTAGAGAACACTTTGGCTCCTTGGTGTTGATCAAACAAATCATCTATTCGGGGTAATGGATATTTGTTCTTAATGGTCACCTTGTTCAACTCCTGATAGTCAATACATAGTCTCAAAGATACGTCTTTCGTTTTGACAAATAACACTGGAGCACCCCAAGGCAAAGTACTCGGACGAATAAATTTCTTGTCTAAGAGTTCTTGAAGTTGGACTTTTAATTCTTTCAGTTCAGAAGTTGACATCCTATACGGAGTCTTGGAGATGGGTTGTGTTTTAGGCATTACATCAATGGTAAACTCAATTTCCCTATCAATTAAATCCCCGGGTAGATCATTGGGAAACACATCAGGAAAGTCACAAACTACAGGAATAGATTCAACACTGGCACTATCCGAAGGCATAGTCAACACGCTACACAAATAGCCTCGACACCCTTTTCTTAACCGCCTTTTGGCTTTCATAAATGAAATCAAGTATGGCGGAGGGACTACCCCATTTCCAGTGAAAGTAAACTCGGGCATACCGGATGGATGAAATATGACAGATTTATTCACACAATCAATGGTGGCACAGTATTTAGTCAACCAATCCATACCCAGAATACAATCAAAATAATCGATGCTCAAGGGTACTAAATCAACATACAATGTCATTTCGCCAATCATAAGATCACATGCCAGATAGACATAAGCACATATCATGGAACCCCCAGACGGTGTAGTTACAGATAACACATAGTTCATAGGTTCTATTGGTCTAGTTAATTTTCGAGAAAAAGCATGCGATACGAATGAATGTGTAGAACCGGAATCAATCAGTACATACGCGTTGTGAGTACAGATAGAAATGATACCTGACACTACTGATTCAGTGTTTTGTACATCGCTAGGCACTAAAGTGAATACTCTCCCTTGTCTCAGCGTTTCATTCCCATTGTTGCCCCTGGCATTAGTTCTAATGTTTGATTTGGCCACTGAAACAGACCCAGCTGAACTTGTGCAGGGTGACTGGCATCCCCGGATCCTACTAGACAGTCTTTCATCATATGGCCCACTTTGCCACACCGGTAACAGGCACATGACGCACGATGGCATACTTCCCTATGTCTCCTGCCACAATCTGCACAAATTGGTATAGACCCACTACTCTGGCTAGAACTACTGGAGGATCCTGTGTTTTGTTTCTTCGAAAATGATCGAGTCTTTCTAAAATAAAACCCTGCCCTCTTGCCTTTCCATTCAGTTGGTGGATTTGTAGTTTGTTTCTTTGCTGCTATTGTGGCTTATGTCATTGATGCCCTGTCAAGCACCTCCACATAAGTAGGCAGTTTCAGGACACCCACTCGATCAAATATCTCCAGGTCCAGTCCTCCGTCAAACTTTCGTGCTTTCTTGTAATCAGTGTCTACCATGTGTGGAGCAAAACGAGCTAGTTCAATAAACTTAGCTTCATATTCGGCCACAGACATTCTGCCTTGTTTGAGTTCTTAAAATTCCGAAACTTTTCGGTCCCTGAAACATTGGGGAAAGTACTTGTTGTAGAATACCTCATTGAATTGTGTCCACGTCATATCCCCATTGTTATTTCGAACCAACAGCCACCATCTCCGGGCTTCATCCTTTAAGGTATAAATAGCCAAAAGGACTTTCTGAGTTGCAGAGCAAGGAAACATTTTGAATAGCTTTTCCATTTCTAATAACCAAGTTTCTGCCTTCAATGGTTCGATACCACCCAAGAAGGTCAGCGGCTTCATTTTCATAAATTTCTGAGTCAAGTTGATGATATCATTGTTGTCCAGTTCGGCTAGCACTAGTGGAGGAGGAGGAGGTAAAGGTTGTTGTCTTTGTTATTGTGTCATAGCTTCTGTTAATGCTGCAAGCATTTGTTCCATTTGGCTAATGTGAGTCTCTGAAGATTCACTTACATCATTTCCCCTTGCATTCTCCATGTTGCTATAAAGACACCAGATGATAATAAACATAAGAATATTCTCATTTGTTTCTTCCAATTCATTTACTTAGATTCACATTCAGATCACTCATCCATTTAGATTACCACACACTCACACATGCAGATGGAATGTCCCTAATCCTTACTAGGACATCCTAAGCTCATATGGACTTGTGTATGCGGTAGAACACGTGCTCTGATACCACTCTGTCATGACCCAAACCTGCCCCTATAGGTTTAGCATCGTAACCGGCCAGTAATCTTTGGAATACCAAAGGCCTCTTGGCATAATGACATATAACAGGGGCTGCGGAAGCAATTAATCAAGACATACATAGTCCATAGAGCTGTGCAGACATACATGGAGCAGATAACTTAAAACTTTTTATAACAGTAATACAAACTTTACACATTACTTCTAGATACACATTACTAGACACCTTGCCCAAACAAAACATAATATAAACATAGCCTAACATAATTGCAAAAATAGCCATGAAACTTGACTTCAATCGGAACCTCCTTGGGAGGCGCAATGGTTGGCTGACAAAACTGAAGTGTAGGCCATCAACTCTAGGCCTGATCTCGTGCTTGTTCACCTACATACATAATATAAATAGTGAGCTAAAACCCAGTGAATAATAACAGAGTAAAGACTTTAATGAATGATGCCCGTAACATGTCTCAAATTCATAACAAAACAGAATCATAATTATGTCCATATTTAAATCATGTGTGGTACATCCCTTAGCACAAACATGTCTCTTGGGTCAAGCTTATCAAGTTCCATGAAGGAACCTCTGGTACCGAGTAACACATCTGTCACAATCCAAACTCGCCCCTATGGGTTTAGCACCGTAACCGGCCAGTAATCCGAGATTACCAAAGGCCTGCTTAACAGTAAAACAGTAGTTCAGAGTACAGGGCTGGCGGAAACCAAAATAGTAATTAAACGATATCCAATGAGCTGTGACAGTCTGTATGCAAAAAGATTTTTCAACACATTCACATTCAGATGACAAACAGTACATACATACATCATATACAATCATTCAGGACAGGGACCTAATCCCTATTAGAACAGTACAGTACGGCCTTAATCAGTCTATACAGAATATAAACAAAAAGGGGAAACCTAAAACACCCCAAACAACCCCAGCTTGAACAGATCTGGGACCTCGAAATGAGGCACAAAGGTTGGCTTGACAAAACAAGAGCTTAGCCTGACGCTCCTAGCAACGGTCCGGTGCCTGAACACCTACATATATATATATATATATGACCAGTGAGCTAAAGCCCAGTGAATAACATAATGCGTAAAGAGGTTAAGAATGAATGTCCTTTTAGTATTGAAAACAGTCAATTGAATCGGTATATCAGTCATTCAGTATAGCAGTAGTCATACGTGGTACATCCAGTAGCAAAACAGTACAGTAGCTCTTAACAAACTAGGTCTTAACAGACCAAACAGTGAATGATGGCCATCATAACAGTAAACAGTAGTGGTTCCAAACATGGAAACCGACAGAGATCTTTGTGTTAGTAGCAGTACAGTACAGTAACAGTAGGTTGCTATGGATGCCACAATATAGTTCAGAATAGAGGACAAACATTCATTCAGTCAATAGTATCAATTCAGAAAGCAGTACAGTTCAGTATTCAGAAAATATTCGTATTTGAACATATCTTCACGACATTGTTACTCACAGAGCACTGGGCTATAAGCAGCTAGAGCGTCCTCGGATGCCAACCCTACACAGTTACAGAACGAACACACACTAAGCTACACAGTCGGGAAAATAATAACTTAATCCCTAATTTGCCTCGGTGTGGTTCTACATCGATATCCTCATTAAGATGTCTTAAACTAAGCCTAGGAATGCCTAGGATGGAATGGGGATGCAAAAATGTGTTTTAAAACACTTGTCAAAATTTTCAGAAACAGAGGTCCCGCTCGAGTGGACATGCAAACAAAAGGACTCCGCTCCAGCGTAAACTTCCCCGCTCGAGCGGATTGTAAAACATTCAAAAGTGCTGGATACACGAAATTCCCGCTCGAGCGTTACTTTTCCCCGCTTGAGCGGACAACATGAACTCAATGCTTATGCTCGAGCGTGGAGTCCCCCGCTTAAGTGTGAGTTCAAATTCTAGAAAATCCAGATTGAACCTTCAAGCTCCAAATTGACTTTTGATGCATCAAAACCAATCCTTTTGGGCTAGTTTTCTGGAAAACACTTCAAAACTCATAATATTACATGTTTCAAAGATCAATTTGAGAAATCAAAGCCCAAAGGTAGTTCAATTAAAACCCAATTTCAAACCAAATTTTCATGAACATGATTTCAATGTAACATGCATGAATTTAAACAACTTCCAAGCTTCAAATACATGCACTAATGAGCCAATTCTTCTTAAAACATGGTGAAATCATGGACTTGAACATAAACATGAACATGCATGCAAGATTTCCATGAAATCAAACCTCCAAACTTAACAATGTAAACATTCATGCATGAATCAAGCTTCAATTCAACATACTAGAGCCAATTCTAGGCTTAGCTCTTTAAACTACCATGATCCATGCAAGAAACAACTTAAATACACAATTAAGAGAGTGATTCTCTACCTTATGTCTTCAATTCAAGTGTGGGAGACTAATTGTGCAATCTACTCTTCAATTCATCCAATTTTTCCAAGCAATTCTCAATTGAAGCCAATTCTCCTCTCCCTCTCTCTCTCTAGTCGGTCAAAACTCTCAAAATGGCTGAAGGAAAGTGTTTGTAATGAAGCTCAAGTGTTATATAAAGTGGGCCACTAACATGGCAAAGTTGTAAATAAGGCCAACTCTTGTAATTTACATTATTTAATCCAATTTAATCATACCAAATCGCATTTTAATTAAATATACCAGTAAATCACATAATTTCTAATGATCATAAAACATTAATCAATTTCTGATTTGGCTGCCGATAAGGCCTTCAATTCGTAGTTTAAACACAAAACATGAACAGATAGTTTACTAGTCAAACAAATAGAAATGCAATTAAACTCATTTACTCAATCAATCAGTTCAGACTCTCAGTTACTCAGTTAATTAACATGCTTAGTCTCAGTTTAGCAATAATCAGTATTTTATCAGTAAACAGTGGTGAGGGTTGTCATAGTCTCCCCTCCTTACAAAGAGTTTGGTCCTCCAAACTCGAATTATCTTATATTAAAGACATGATGTTCAACAGAGATATAGTTCCAACTCTTTATAAAATAAAAGCACAACCATATTCATGGACATGCTCAACCCGATCTCGACCTTAGCTTCATGCAGTAACAGAATTATAAATTATTATAATTTATATACAGAGAGTAGGGTTTATATCAAAACAAAGTCTTATATATATTTAGATTTTAGTCCAGAACAGATTCAGATACATGTTTATTTTCATATTCTTGTCCAGATCATACATAGCTGGCGCAATTCTTGCTTAAGCATACATGGTGCATTCATTAGCACTAACAGAGCAGATACAGAATAGATGCAGAACAAATACAGACATAGCAGATACAGAACAGAGATAGAACAGATACAGAACAGATACGGGCATAGCAGATACAGAACAGAACAGAAGCTGAGCCCCCATGACGAGGCCTCCGGTACGGGTAACAGAGTGCAGACAGATATAAGTTCCGTAAAGGAACCTCCGATACCGGTAACAGCTAACAGATATCACATAATACCAAGAGTCACGAACACATATCAAAGATTGCACAACCATTCAGTATACAGCATATAGCGTTTCAGAAAGCAAAACTTTTTTCATGACGTCACAGAACATAAATACGGTTGCACAGAACTTTACTATATTATTACTCACATTACTTATATCAAGTACTTATCGGGGTTATAGATCTGTACTGGTCTCGTTTTCATAAGTAGTTTCCCCCGTTAAGTTACAGAGATTCGATTCATTCAATTCCGAGTCATTCATTCGGTCTTTGTTCAATTTGGTTCTCAATTCGGTAACCCATCACAGTCAGTCTAGGTCATTCTGGAGTTATCGGGGTTATAAGGCGGATTTGTATATTACTCCCATAGCAGTAGGCAAAATTCTGAAGTAAGCATTCATTTACTATTCATCAGTTTCAGTCCTCACAAATTCGATCATACTTCGTGTCAATACGGAAGCAGTCATACTGATTACATATACTTCCAGATAGTCAGAGTTTATAATCAAAACCAGTTTGTTGTCAACAATCCCATCAGTTTGAAGTACAGTGACACCAAAACAATCATTCCCTACTCAAACAAGTTCATAGTCATAACGGTAATACCAGGTAATTAGTCACATGTCACGTACACAGTTTCTTTCCCATATTTCCTGGGCACAATTACCACATCCCATAATCTCATTCGCGTGTTTTCAATCGGTTATAGGCATATGGTACAAAGTCATTTATAACCACATAGTCCGCTGTTGACGGTTCACGCTCTTTTAAGTGTTCGAGCTTGATTCAAATTTTCATTCAGTTAGTTCTTTAAGTAACACGAGCCTGTTATTCGCTCGTAAGGGATTTACAATCCCTCATAATGTAAGCATATCAAGTAATAGCTCTCAATAAGGGTTTCCTCAGGTCAAATCGATGAAAGTTCGACCAGGTCATATCTAGTAAAAGTTCAAAGTATGAGTCATCAAACAGAAGTTCCATTCTTATCATTTCCAGATGAAGTACATTAGTCAGTAGTTTCACAATTAGTCTAAGTTCATCAATCGTCAAACCTACATCAGAGTCTTGTACCATTATAATTTTACAGATCATATACAACGTGTTCCTCCCAATAAGTTTACAGGCAAAGCACAGGCATGCAGTTATTCACATCGAGAGGTAAGCATCACAGTCAATATAGCAATTGCCCAAATAAGCCTTCCATATAGGTATATGGTACACAGTAATACATCACACAAGGTTCTTGGTGACACATAAAAGTGAGTTGTCATGCGAAGGTCTCAAATCAGTCATACAGTCATTAAGGCATAGGCTCGCGGGTCTAATCAAATAGTCTTGTCAATTTCCACAATCATGATTCACAGTCTAGAGTTTATCATTCAGGATCTTTATTTAGTTACACAATCCCAGAGTCGTAGTCCCAACGGTTAAATTATCAAACAAGTAACATACCAATCATTTCGAGCAAAGGTATCGTCATATGTGTGCATGTTCAGAGTCTACTAACATTCCCAATACGGATTCACGAGTTCAATGTACAGTACAAAATAGTTCCTCCAGATACGATAGTTAAGGTAACAAGTCATAAGTCTACTCAATCTAATAACATCCTTAAGCAAAGGTATGCATATATGTACATAAGTCCAAACAGTTTTCATAGCATAGGTAATTGTTAACATGAGGTTTTACAGTGTCGCACATATAGTCCGCATCAAACAGTAGATCTCAAAAGATTCATTAACTACAGTCCATCCCTGTCAGGTCTAATAGTATTTCAAGCATGAGAATAAATATACAGGCATGAGTTTAAAATCAATTATCTTTAAGGCATTCGTTCGCAAATTCATACGCGGAAGTTCATCCTTCCAAACCGACATGGGTTCTTAATTTCAGAAGTTCCATACACAACGGTTCACGTATATAATTCGAGTTCATGGGTCTGATCGTTCAATGATGTCCGTCAATATATAACAGTTCAGTTCGAGTCATAGTTGTACAGATTTCTCAAATTACAGTCAATCATAAGGTGTTCCCATATTCAATAGTTCTAGTACAGTTCAAAAAAAGGGTCAGACCTAACAGTTCACATTCAGTTGTTGCAATACGATACAAGGACCTAACCCAGCAAATTCTCATAGTATAGGGTTCATAATTCCAGTAATTCAATCGGTTCAGTCAACATGTCCACAGTCTATATCAAGTTAAGAAATGTACGATTCCCACACAAATGTTCATATAAACAATTACACATAATTAAGGTAATACCTACGTCAGTCATTTCAGTGTTCCTAGCATTTTCTGGAACTGGGGTATAGATTTAGACAAGTGTCCTTCCTGTCCGCATCTAAAATAAGTTTCGGATAGGCAGTGGCAACGCCTCAATGTTATTTCCCACATTCTCTACAGATAAGTTTATCATTGTTCACATTGCTTCCTCGACCTTCATGGTTCAAGGTATTGGCCGAGATTTTCCATTCATAGAGGTCATTGAATTACTGGTCCTTTCTACTTTCTGTTTCTTCTGTTTCATTCACTCCGATTAAGTTGATGATGTTAATTTGGATATTTCAATGCCGCTATGTTGTCTCAGGCAGTAATGCTCTATCCAGGACATTTACATACTTTGACGGTTTTAAAACGTCAATTCGGCCAAACACATCTAGGTCAAGCCCACTTTCGAATTTTTCTAGTCTTTTGTAGTCAGTATCTATCATGTGGAGTGCTTATCAAGCTAGTTGGGTAAATTTTACCTCGTATTCGACCACAGTCTTATCACCTTACCCAAGTTGTTCAAACTTAGATACTTTCCTATCTCGGATGCATTGGGGAAAATATTTTTCGAAGAGGACTTCACATATTTTCTCAGTTTCTAAACCCAAGCCTCAGTTTTCAGTGGTTCGACACCTCCCAGAAATTCCGGTGGCTACAATTTATTGTGTTTCTATACCAGTGTCATCAGATCATAATCAGTTGGTTCAGGCACGTATGTCTGCCTTTGTTGTCTCAGATTTTCGGTTAAGGCCTCAACCATTCCTTCTAGCTTATTAATTCTAGCATCAGAAGATTCGGTTTCATCCACATTCCCTGCCCTTTCCCTTGTTTACACACAAACAGGGTGATTATCAATATAGGTAAGGTTCTTACCGATTTCACATTTTATTTCATATCAGACGTGTCCACACTTTCATTTCAACTCAGGTACGATCACATGACCCTTTACTTTCACACGTCCATGTTCACATAGATTCCACATTTGGTATTAAAATCAACATTACATGTTATTCCACCTTCGGTATTAACATTAACACAGTAACACATAAGCAATACGATAACTATAGACATAGGCAGTCGCATGCTTAAACATATTAACACATTAGCATTTATATTCATGTCATAGCCACACACACTTTTCATGTTCATGCAATGCCCTAATTACTTTTCTAGGACATCCTATAGCTCATTTGGACACATGTATGCAGTATAACTCGTGGTTTAGTATCGCTCTGATACCACTCTGTCACAACCCAAACCCGCCCCTATGGGTTTAGCACCGTAACCGGCCAGTAATCCGAGATTACCAAAGGCCTGCTTAACAATAAAACAGTAGTTCAGAGTACAGAGACTGGCGGAAGCCAAAATAGTAATTAAACGATGTCCAATGAGCTATGACAGTCTGTATGCAAAAAGACTTTTCAACACATTCACATTCAGATGACAAACAGTACATACATACATCATATACAATCATTCAGGACAGGGACCTAATCCCTATTAGAATAGTACAGTACGGCCTTAATCAGTCTATACAGAATATAAACAAAAAGGGGAAACCTAAAACACCCCAAACAACCCCAGCTTGAACAGATCTGGGATCTCGAAGTGAGGCACAAAGGTTGGCTTGACAAACCAAGAGCTTAGCCTGACGCTCCTAGCAACGGTCCGGTGCCTGAACATCTACATATATATATATATGAGTGTAGACACCCCATTTTTGACCGACCTTAAGACTCAGACGTCACCAGTTGAGCGCTCGGTGATGTTGCATGCTGTGCTCGTTCAGAAGTCTCAGAGTCGCGGCCGTGCGCCCTGCCTCCGGACTTCCGAATTCTCTCCTGTGCTTTGTCTCGGTTTGCGAACCAGACCCGGTTTTCTCTGTTTTCTTTCCTGAGGGAAGGGAGTGGTCCTGTAGACTATCTCCCGGTGGCCGTGAGCTACTTTTCGTGGCCGTAGGCCATTTTGCCCATTTCGGAGCCCGGTTCCCGGTTTTCGGGGCCGTTAGGCCGTGTGCCTCGGCTCGGGACCGCCCAACCACCTCCGCCTTCTCCGGTTTTTAGCAGAGACCTCTGTTTTAATGTTCTGAGGAACACTGGGGCCCCTGATGCCCACCTCGCAGCCGAACACCACTTCCGGTGCCCGGCGACCCTTTTTCGGGACCCCGAACCGCGTGATTTGGGCCCCGAGCATTCATTTTGCATCAGCCTTCTCCGGTTTTTGGCGGAGACCTCTGTTTTAATATTCCGAGGAACCCTGGGGCCCCTGATGCCCACTTCGTGGTCGTGTGCCACTTCCGGTACCTGTAGCCGGTTTTCGGGACCCCGAACTGCGTGTTTTGGTCCCGAGCATTCATTTCGCATCCATTTTCTCCGGTTTTTGGCAGGTATCTCTGTTTCATCATTCCAGAGGACACTGGAGTCGCAAATACCCACTTCGCTGCTGAACACCACTTCCGGCACCTGCAGCCCATTTCCGGGATCCCGATTTGCTCGGTTTTGGCTCCGAGTGTTCATTTCTCATTAGTTTTTGTTCAAACTTGGCAGGTACCTCTGTTTCAACATCAGGAAGATCACTGGGGGGGGAGAAGCCAACAATTATCCCAGATAACCAGTTTCGCTCCTCCGGAGCCCGTTTTGCTCACTTCCGGGCCAATGTTGAACACCCTAGGGGCATTTTCTTCCAACCAAAGCTACATATCTGTGATGAGGGCATCCTGGAGGACACTTTGGCATAGTGGTCGGCCAGAAACTGTGGGTTTCATTTTTGGGCCTCTCCTTCAAGCTCTATGTTGTGGCTCCTGCTTCAGAGTTGCCAGATTTCAACCATGGGGCCCTGTTCTACACACCTTGGAGGACACCTTGGTATGGTGGTCGGCCAGAATTTCTCCTGTTCATTTTCTTGGGGTGGCCGGCCGGCCATGTAGGGTGGCTGGCCGGCCATGAAGGGTGGCTGGCCGGCCACCTTGCAAAAAAATACCTGGCCGGCCAGATTCTTGCTTTCCAGCCTGTCCCAGCTGTCCGGGTACCTTTCAGCATATCCCGGGGCATCCGGGGATATTTCGGGAGGGAAAGATTGGGTGCTTTCCCTCCCCCTTTACACCCCATTTCCTTGCCTATTTGAAGGGCCCTCCCTCTCCTTCTTCAAGGTTGGAAAATTTTCCTTGAAGAACACATCTCCAAATTCCTCCATTTCCTTAGCTCAAAACTCCAAAAAAGCTTCAAGTGTCAAGGCCATTTCTTCACCAACCCTTAGCTCCACCATCAACACTACCACTCCAGCAGCTAGGAAGTGAATTTCAGAGGTTGAGGAGCTACAAATCAAGGCCAAGAATCAAAGAAAGACAAGTCTTCAAGGGTGAGTATTCAAAACTAACTTTTAGGGCTTTTTCTTGGTTCATTTTTATACTCTAATTGGTTGAGAATTGGGGGTCCGACCCCTACTGCTTTTGTGCTTAAAATGAGCCCCTCTACAACTTTGTAGAAGGACTCAACCTCATTTGGTGTTTGTATACACTAGTTCCTTCAATATTCTTCAAGTTGGTAACATTTTTGCATGCTAAAATTGACCTATTTGTGTTGTTTTTTGGGGGTCTGACCCCTACTGCTTTTGTGCTTAAAATGAGCCCCTCTACAACATTGTAGATAGGCTCAGCTTCATTTGGCCTTTGTATATACCACTTCCTTCAATATTCATCAAGTGTGCCACTCTTTTGCATGCAATTTTGACCTATCTCTATTTGTTTTTGGGGCTTCGACCCCTACTGACTTTGGTCTTATTTTGACCCCCTGTACATATTCCATGAAGAAAGTTTTGTCATTTGGTGTGTGCATTGCATGTCTCTTGTTATAGCATATTCGGAGCCTATTTTGCATGGATCTTTTAGCATGTTTGTGTTCTGATTTTGAGGATGTCATCTTCTGCATATGTGCTTATTTTTAGCTAATATTCAATGTTGTAGAAGAAAGTTTGTCCATTTGGGGTTTGCATATATCACTTGTCTCAATACCCCTCTTTTGGCCACTAACTTTGCATGCTTTATTTGATCTATCTATGCTTGCATTTAGGCCATGTTTATTACTGAAAATGTGCCATATTTGGGACTGCCTTGCTACTGTTCTTGCTGCCATGATCATATTTTGCATGTATAGTATGGCTATAGGCCATTTCGGGGCTTAATTTCGCATTTTCGGGATGAATGCATGCTTCGAGTGTCATTTCGAATTGTTTCGGGGCTGTTTTCCCGTTTATTTAAGTGCTGAAATTCCATTGCCATCATTTCCCATGCCATTTGTGTCATTTTTGCATTGCCTCGGTTTGCGTGCCAATGGGCACGCACTTCGAGGCACCTCATTTCTAGCATTCCGGCAGCCTATGTGAGCGTGGCTGAGGCTATCTCATGTTGGCGTAAGCCCAATTTGCATTTTCATGCTTGTATGCCATTGTCTCGGTTTGCGTGCCCGTGTGCACGCATTTCGAGGCACTTTGTTTTTATCCGACGGCCTCCTATGTGAGTGAGCTGAGGCTCTCCCATGTTGGTGTAAGCCCATCGTTGCATTCCGTATGCCATTTCGTCTCATTTTATCATTGCCTCGGTTTGCGTGCCTGTGGGCGCGCATTTCGAGGCGCTTCAGTTTTATCCGATTTGCATCGCATATCGTCGCCTCGGTTTGCGTGCCTGTGGGCGCGCATTTCGAGGCACTTCAGTTTTATCTGATTTTTCTCACTTTATCATCGCCTCGGTTTGCGTGCCCGTGTGCACGCATTTCGAGGCACTCTGTTTTATCCGCTTGGCATTGCGTATGCCTCTGCCTCGGTTTGCGTGTCCGCGGGTACGCATTTCGAGGCACTTCGATTTTATCCGATTTTCTCATTTTATCATTGCCTCGGTTTGCGTGCCTGTGGGCGCGCATTTCGAGGCGCTTCAGTTTTATCCGATTTGCATTTCATACCATCGTCTCGGTTTGCGTGTCCGCGGGCACGCATTTCGAGGCACTTCGGTTTTATCCGATGTTCTCATTTGCATCGCCTCGGTTTGCGTGTCCGCGGGCACGCATTTCGAGGCACTTCGGTTTTATCCGATTTTGCATCGCACATCATCGCCTCGGTTTGCGTGCCTGTGGGCACGCATTTCGAGGCACTTCAGTTTTATCGTATTTGTATTTCATCATTGCCTCGGTTTGCGTGTCAGTGGGCACGCATTTCGAGGCCCCTCATTCTTATCATTCCGGCATCCCGTGTGAGTGTGGCTGAGGCCCTCTCATATTGGTGTAAGCCCATCATCGCATTTGCGTGCCAGTGGGCACGCATTTCGAGGCATATCCTTTTTATAGCATTGTGCATGCTAGGTTGTATGTTAGTTGCATTTCATGCATATCATGTGTATTGCACGGGAAACGAGGCGCGTTCCGCACTCCGAGTGGCGGAGCATGTCTCAATTCCCCAGTCACCGACACTCCGGATTACCCATGATGGAGTTAGGTTTTTGTTGTAGCATTCATCTGCATTCATCCCATATTGAGTTGTGCAATTCGGTTCCTCGGCCATCATGCATCGAGATGCGTGATTGGTGGCACGAGGATCGAGGCATGCATATATTTGTGAAATACACTGCTATGCCCTTTTCCTGCTCTCCGTTGCAGCAAAATCAACAATCAACAACTTTTCGGGGGTTGGCACGCATTTCGAGAAAATTGCAAACAGAGGCTAATCGGGGCATCCCAGTGGATTTCCGCCCGAAG
Source organism: Camellia granthamiana (assembly GCA_036172215.1). Classification (NCBI taxonomy): domain Eukaryota; kingdom Viridiplantae; phylum Streptophyta; class Magnoliopsida; order Ericales; family Theaceae; genus Camellia; species Camellia granthamiana. The sequence continues at coordinate 169,554,485 of CM069903.1, read as the reverse complement.
CAGCCCAGCATACACCATTCATCAGGAGCAAGGCAGTCCCTGGCTTGCATGCCAGTTTTTACTTTTCTGTAATTAATTTGTTAATTAAATAGAAAATTGTATATTTATTCGGACTGTAATATTCTTTCATTTGGGACTGTATTATTATTTTATTCGGACCCTCTGCGCGAGGGCATAATTGTAATAAGGGTGGGTGAGTGTGATGTATGTCTTCCAACCCCCATTTCTTTCTCCCTTTTATTTACCCGCTTTGGATGGTTAGATATAGGGCATATTTTGATTAGCATACAGTATGACAGCATGTTTGCATCATTCATCTGTTTTGCATGCACCGGGCTCGGCGCATCATACAAACTGCATTGTATTTCAATTACAAGATGAATACATGTTAGTTGTTGCATTTCACATGCCATATTTAGAATAGCCGAGCCTGCTATTAGTTTGCATTTTTGCATGCGTTGCATTAGGCATTACAGTATACTTAGGATCATGCATTGATTTCTAATCAGTTTTCTGTTTTGGCTTGGAGTACTAGGTGAGTTTTTATGCTTTAGCATCCTTGCATGCGTGTGAGTGCTGCCATGATAGCATGCTTACCATGAGGCTATTTGCTTATGTGATATAACTGCCTTGAATGCCTGTGGGTGGAGGTCGAGTTATCTGAAGTGGAATAATTCATCAAATGTTTGTTTTAAGCCCACTAGATAGTGGCAAAATCACTGTTTTTCTAAGCCCACCTGAAGGTGGCAAATCCACGTTTTAGCCTACTTGCGAGTAGCACCATCAAACCATTTTCAAACAAACAAACATGAGATGTTTTTGTCCCAATTCAGACGACTCGGTCTATACTTGTTTGCTGCGAGCATCACATAGTAAACTAGGCTAATAACCGGAATAAGAACTCACAATGTCTTCAAAAACAGATATCATGGTTAGTAGAGGCCGGTCTTTGACCGGGCGAGAGGGGGTGCTCACGATGTGACCTTCCCTAATCGTACCCAAGTTCCCGAGCCAACTTTGGTGATGACGGACACGTGGCCTTTTGGCACCGAGTCAGGGTTTCCTAAATTTCCCATTTTAAAATATTTAGGTGGCGACTCTGTTATCTGGCAAAGCAGTCCATGTTTGGCACTTCTTTCAAAAAATCTGTTTTTCTCAAAACGATTTGCCGGATTTGGACTCTTTGGTTCAGATTTAGAACCGCACATAAAACCGAGTCCGAGCTGTAGCGAGGTCCCCCGCGGGCGTTGTTACAGTTTCTGGCGACTCCGCTGGGGATTTAGAGAACTTGACTCGAACTCGTGATATCTGCTTTTGACTACACTTGTGTGTTTCTTTGCATTGCATTTGCATTGGTGCGCCTAGGACACCGTGTTTGCCATATGCCATTCCCGAACGATTTGCCGGAGGCTTGTCTTGTCAAGTCATGTCCGTAAGGCTGATCGGCTCTGGGCTCTGACAGCATGGGAACACAAACCCCGGTTTTACCGGGGCACCCTTTTTGACCATTCGACCTAGTGCATATTCGGATCCGTAGTGACCATTCCAAACTAGGACAGGTTGCTTACCCGTTTGTAGGTTGTTTGAAGCCGCTGCGTGCGTAGTGAAACCCTAGTTCCTGACAAAATAGGACAGGGAAACCCTACCCCAACATAGGGGTGTTTTGGCTCTCACTTATCTGTTATGTGCTTGTTAGAGTGTGCCTCTACAGGGAATGCATGTATCAGTATGAGTTTGGGCATCAGGCCTGCGGGCGTCAGTTTTTGAAATTGGGAATCAGGCCTGCGGGCATTATCCAGTATTTGGGAATCAGTTGTCCGCGGATATCAGATTCAGTTTATCAGAACAGTGATACAGGAATATTGACCAGTATTTGAGGACAGTGTATAGCCAGCTTACCAACTGTGTGTTGTTGTATACTCGACTGTGTGTGGTGTATTCAATTTAAGCCGTTATGCTGCCCGTTTTATTTCTGGTTATTTATTTCTTTTTCGCTTTATTTATCTTTTTGCTAGGGCAGTTTGTAGCACAATTGCTTCCGAACCCGTCGATACCCCCCAAGCAATCTGGACACGTGGTCGCCGACTCAACCGATCCGAGGATCTAGTTGACGGACATCCAGTGTTTCACTCGCTACCCCCTGTTATCAGAAGAAGGCCGAGGAGGCGCAGTCCGTCAGAACAAAGATTACTGAGACAGCAGTCTGTTTTAGTAGCAAATAGTCGGGTTGAGCTTCCTGTTTCTGCTATAGAGATACGCCTGCCGGTTCTTCAAATGGAACAACAGAATACAGCTATGGAAGCGATGATGCGCCAGATGACTGAAAGCATGAAGCAAATGCAAGATGATGCTCTCCGCCAGGCGGAATTTTCCAGACAACAGGCCGCTGTCATGGCCCAACAGTCTGAGTTGATCACCAGATTACAACAGCAGAACGCAGCGTCTGCCTCAAATCAGGCTCCTCCTCCACCCGGGGCCCCATTACCTGAACAACTACCTGCTGGCCAGAATGCCCCTCCAAACCCGCAAAATGCCCAGGCTGCCCAGAATACCCTCCCGAATCAACAGAACATTCTGCCAAACCCCCCAAACATTCAAGAGGACACGGGTCTTCCAACGGGGCTGGCTCCGCCCCCGCTTCTACCACAACTGTCCAAAAACATTACACCTAACCACCCGGACTCTCCATTTGAGTTCGAGGTAGACCAGACAGCTCTGAAATTGAGCAAGTTGGAGAAGCTCTTTAAGAAGTCTCAAGGGGTGAAGGCCATCCCAGATATTGAAGACGGCTATACTGATGTAGCCGTGACATTGCCGGAGAGATTTAAGATGCCCCAGATCGATCGCTTTGATGGATCCGGGGACCCTATGGTTCACCTCCGGCTATTCTCAGACGTTCTAAGACCAATGGGCCTAACCCGACCGCAAAAGCTTTCCTTGTTCGGTCGAACCCTGTCGGGTGTGGCATCCACTTGGTATTCAAAGCTGGAAGATCAGGTGAAAATAAACTGGGATGAGATGGCTGAGGCCTTCCTTGCACAATATTCATACAACACGCAGATCGAGATCACAACTCGTGATCTCGAGACAACGAGGCAGGAGCCCAAGGAATCTTTCTCTGACTTTGTGACCCGGTGGAGGGCGAAGGCGTCAATGATGACCTTAAGGCCAACGGACAGAGACCAAATACGGATGATTGTGCGCAATCTCCAGCCGGCGTTAATGAAGAAGATGATTGTAGTTCCCTTCCCCACTTTCGCAGATCTGCATGATATGGGGATGCAAATAGAGGATGCGATGAAACAGGGTCTGTTTGACCAAGATCGGGATCAGCCCCGGAGAACTTTCAACCGTGGTAATAATGCAGGCCCGAGTGGCTCTTCCAATACCAGAACTTCAGAGGTTGGAATGGTCACCACCACTCCCCTTCCCCAACCAAGGTCCGCAGCGGCCACACCGTTTTCTGATGCCTCTGGGAGCAGTAATCAAGCCCCAAGATACCCACCCAGGGGTCAACGAACCTTCTCCCCACTCTATATGTCTTTGTCTAAAGTCCTCGGGGTTCTAGTCAGAAAGGGGCACCTGAAACCCTTGGAACCGAGGCCTCTACCAAATCCACTCCCCCCTTCCCATAACCCAGCCAAATATTGCCAATACCACCAACAGCATGGTCACGACACCGACCAATGCTACAGGCTGCGTCATGAGGTTCAAGATCTCATTGACAAAAACATCATTCTACCTCCCCAAGGACCCAACGTCACAAACAACCCACTCCCCAAACACAACCAAGATCCACCAAAAAGAGTCAACCTCATCCACACTGGGGTCGCTTCATATGATCCCAGTATCTATATCACTCCCTCCCACCTACCCAAGCCGGAGGTGATCCTCCCTGATAGCATGGACTTGTGCATGATGGACACCTCTACACCCCAACCTGAGCTAAAGGTGGTGACCACCGAGAATGGAACGGGGCAAGCTTCCGAGGAGAGCAAAACTGAGTCTGGGATGGAGCAAACAGAGAGTCTGACTGGCAGAGCTAATGATCCGAGTGGGTATATCTTGTCAGTGAGCCAACCAAAGCTGAGTGCAGGGCTGTTGCCAGAGGCTGAATTGTGCATGATCCGGGGGGATAAACCTGAATCAGCAGGGGATGATTTGACAACGGTGGAAGAGGACTTCGCCGACCTCCAGTTTTTCAACGATCAGGAATCAGGGGATGCATCAGTCAACTGGTTTGAATACGAGGAGTCAGCAGAAGTCGTCGGGTGGTTGGATGATCAGCCTGATATTGTACCATCTGTGGCCGGAAGGGCCGAGGATCAGATTGAATTGCCGGAGAGCGCCGGTACGAAGAATTTCGCTCAGGAACAAAACATTTTGAAAACCGCACAGTTGTTGTTGGAGGAACAAGGAAAGAGGTGGGATTCTGAGAAAGCCCGAAAAGCAAAGAACCATGAGGAAGTTGAGAGTGCTGCGAGCACGAAAATTGAACATGCTGTGAGCATGAGGAATGAAAATGCTGAGAGCATAAACAAGCCGGAACCAGACAGATGTTTGCTAGATGCTAATGGAATGTGGTGGGAAGATGACGACTTGTATCTTGCCCACACGGACGAAGACTGGGCAGGCGGCCAACCAGACGGTACCTGGTACCTCGAAGAGGTGGACCATATGACGAGAAGTGGGCGGTATTTCAAGCCCCCACATCTTGATCAACCCGAGGCATCAGGGAAAGATAAGGAGGCAGAGAAGCAGAAGGAGAAGCAGGTTGAAGAAGAGGCTGTACTGAAGCAGCTAAAGAAAATACAAGCAGACATCTCCATCTGGGGACTGCTTATGGCTTCGAGGGTGCACCGGCAGGCTGTTTTATCTGCCATGGACAGAGCTAAACTCTCCATTGAAACTACGCCAGAACAGCTAGTTGGACTAGTCTTTCCGGGAGGAGGTTCCCCGGCGTTGACTTTTTCAGACAAAGAATTGCCGCCTGAGGGCGTGGATCATAACAGACCTCTCTACATCTCTGTAGAATGCAGGGACAAATGGATTCCGGTGGTGCTGGTTGACACCGGGTCCGCTATCAATGTTTGTCCGGCCAGAACGGCGTATGCAATTGGGTTAAAGCCTGCGGACTTCACGCCGACTACTCAAGTAATCAGAGCTTACGACAATACAAGCAGGGACGTCCTGGGGACAGTGAAAATCCAAACCAAGATTGGGCCTGGACAACACGAAGTAGATTTTCATGTCTTGGAGGTCCCTGCATCTTTCAACATGCTTTTGGGGCGACCCTGGTTGCATCAGGTGAAGGCCGTCTCATCTACTCTACATCAAATGGTGAAGTACCCCTACGGAAAGGGAGTAGCCATTGTTTTTGGGAATTCGTCAATCCATCCCCCTCCGGAGGTATCTACGCCAGTCCTTGAGATTGAACACGGCATGGAGGACCTGTTCATATCAGGATTTACTTTGGCTGAGGCCCGGGTAGTACAGAATATCATGGCTGTGAATGAGGGTTTGTATGTCAGCGCTCAAGCCGTATACCTCATGAACAAGCTACAGCATATCCCTGGGATGGGATTGGGAAGAAGCGGCCGGAAAGGAGTCGCAGCGTTGGCCGAGGTGCCACATAATCCACATACCTTTGGATTGGGTTATCTGCCCACCAAAGAAGATTGGGCAAGGAAAGGAAAGGAAATGGCTAGCAGAGCCAGAGCAAAGCAGGCTGGGAAGCCTTTTGATTTAATGCACAGGCCCATCTGGGGTACCCTGAACGGACGCTTTGTCCGGGAGGGGGAAGATTTTCCATTCTGTGGCTTCCCAGAGCCATGGTTAAACGCGGAGAGGAAGCGCGTACCAGGCTTCGAAATCTTCTTCGACCTGCAACTATCCGGGGATGACGTTGCCACAGAGCAGACAGACCCAACAACTGAGGTTGAGCAGAATAAGGCAGAGGATTCCGAGGGCACTGAATTGGAAATGGGGGTAGCACTGGCAAGTCTCCTCTCTGATCCTCTGATCGACCAAGATTGCTTGGGGAATAACGCCGTGGTTTCCATGATTGGGAATGAAATGGCCGCGAGCCAACCAGCAGCTATTTTGGACGCATCAATCGCACCTTCCCTCACTTGGCAGTATGAAGAGGGATTCTTATCCAGCAGTTCCGGGTCAGGTAGTGAGCCGGAATCTGATTCCACCGAGTCTTCTGAGTCGGAATCAGGTTCCAGCTCGACTGAGTCTGAGTCTGGTACTCCTGGGGGTGTCAACCCGGATGCCACAGTCCTGTCCAGGTCGTCTTTTTCCTTTTCTTTTGAGTCTGTTGTAACAGAAGATTTGGACGATTTGGATGAACTTAATGAGAATGAGGTGAATGTGGTTTCCGAGTACTTTTCTGTGCCTCTAATTTATTGCTTAAATCAGGACTTTCAAAATTTTGATCAAAACGACGAGGACGAAGTTCCTCCGGTTTTACAACGACTAATTGAGCAGGAGCAAGAGAGATTTGTCAAGCCCTTAACGGATGAAATCATTTTTGTGAATATTGGTACTGAGGAGGACCCGCGGCTGGTCCAAATCGGGTCCACGCTGTCTTCAGAGGAACGCGAGCGCTTAGTCGCTTTATTAAAAGATTTCAAAGATGTTTTCGCGTGGTCCTACGAAGACATGCCTGGGATCGATCCTGAGATTGTACAGCATCGGATCCCCCTTGACCCCGAGGCCCGACCTGTCAAACAGAAGCTCAGAAGGATCCGCCCGGATTGGGCTCTTAAGATCAAGGAAGAGGTCACCAAGCAAATTGACGCAGGCTTCCTGCTAGTCTCTGAATATCCGACTTGGTTGGCCAATATTGTTCCGGTGCCAAAGAAAGATGGCAAGATCCGGGTGTGCGTAGACTTCAGGGATTTAAACCGAGCCAGTCCGAAGGACGATTTTCCCCTACCGCACATCGATGAGTTAGTGGACTTCACAGCAGGGCACGCTTTGCTCTCATTCATGGATGGCTTTTCAGGGTATAATCAGATAGTGATGGCGCCGGAGGACAGAGAAAAGACTGCATTCACCACCCCGTGGGGGACATACTGCTATCGGGTCATGCCGTTTGGGTTGAAGAATGCTGGGGCTACTTATCAACGGGCCGCGACCACAATACTACATGATATGATCCACAAAGAGGTTGAGGTGTATGTGGACGACATGATTGTCAAGTCCAAGGAAAGAGAGGGCCACTACGCCGCCTTGCGCAAGTTTTTCCAAAGGATCAGAGAATTCAGGTTGCGGTTAAACCCTCAGAAATGTACGTTTGGTGTTACAGCGGGAAAAATGCTGGGGTTTCTGATTACACAAAGGGGCATCGAGGTCGACCCTTCCAAAATCAAGGCCATCCTAGAAATGCCCCCACCAAGGACTGAAAAGGAGGTGCGCGGCATTCTGGGTAAAGTGCAATTCATAAGACGGTTTATCTCAAAATTAACCTTGACTTGTGAACCACTTTTTGGTCTCCTGAAGAAAGGAAAGAAGTTCCAGTGGGACGGCCGATGCCAAGCAGCGTTTGAGCAGATTAAAGAGTATCTACAGAACCCGCCCGTTTTATCACCACCAGAACCGGGGAAACCGTTGATTTTGTATCTGACAGTGACTGAAACTACAATGGGCTGCATGCTTGCACAAGAATCAGAAGATAAGGTGGAGAAAGCCATCTATTATTTGAGCAAGAAAATGCTGGAATATGAGACCCGATATACACCACTGGAAAAGGCTTGCTTAGCTCTGGTATGGGCTACCAGGAAGCTGCGGCACTACCTGTTAGCTCACTCTGTAATGTTGGTTTCACGTCTAGATCCCATCAAATATCTTTTCGAGAAACCAGCGCTTACGGGTAGGCTAGCTCGTTGGTTGCTGTTGCTCTCCGAATTTGATCTCACATATGTCACGCGCAAGTCAGTGAAGGGAAGAGCAGTGGCAGAGTTCCTTGCCGACCATCCGGTCGAGGGGGATGAAGCAGTTGAGTATCTATTCCCAGATGAAACAATTCTGCATATCGACGAAGAAACTTGGACAATGTACTTTGACGGAGCGTCAAATCAACATGGGTATGGGATAGGAGTGTTGCTGATAGCACCCGACAATTCCCGTATCCCTCTAGCCTTCAAACTCCGGTTCAAAGTCTCAAACAATGAAGCAGAATATGAGGCGTGCATCGCTGGTTTAGAAGCAGCCCTGGAACTAGGGGCAAGACGGCTGGACGTCATTGGGGACTCGAATCTTGTTGTGTCTCAAGCTAAAGGAGACTGGAAAGTAAAAGAAGAAAATATGATAATGTATCACCAGACCTTGGACTTGCTGATTCCTCGGTTTGAAAAGTTAGACTTCGCTCATCTACTAAGAGAGAACAACAAGTTCGCAGACGCCTTAGCAACTCTATCATCTATGATAGACATCCCGTGTGGAGTCCGAATGCGTCCAGTCATCATCGACCAGAAATTTGTACCTGCTTATGAGTCGATTGCAACCATAGATGAAGTTCAGGACGAACACCCTTGGTATTACGATATCTGGAACTTTTTAGAGAAAGAAGCATACCCGCCAGGGGTAAATGCCAAAGACAAGAGGGCAATCAGAAGAATGTCGGTTCAGTTCATCATCTGTGGGGGTAAGCTGTATAGAAGAGGCCATCTGGGAATGCATAAACTGTGTGTGGATGCAGAAGAGTCAAGGCGTCTGATGGAAGCCATCCACGGGGGTGAATGTGGTGCACATATGAATGGGGTGATGTTGGCACGGAAGATCCTTAGACAAGGTTATTATTGGTCCACCATGGAGGAGGATTGTATTGGTTTCGTCCGGCGATGCCACAAATGTCAGATTCATGCAAATCGCATGAACATTCCGCCGTCAAAGCTATACAACATGACTTCGCCATGGCCATTTTCTGTCTGGGGAATTGATGTAATTGGAGCTGTTACGCCGAAGGGGTCGAATGGGCATGAGTTCATCTTGGTAGCGATAGATTATTTTACAAAGTGGGTCGAGGCCCAATCCTACGCAGTGTTGAAAGCTTCACACGTTGCGAAATTCATCAGAAACAACATCATCTGTCGCTACGGGGTCCCAAATGAAATAGTTTCTGACAATGGTTCCCACTTCAAAAAGGAGGTGATTGACTTGTTGGAGAAATACAATGTGGCTTTTCATAAGTCGTCTACTTACCGGCCACAGACCAACGGAGCAGTTGAGGCCGCCAACAAGAACATCAAGCGCATACTACAGAAGATGGTGGAAACCTATCGGGATTGGCCAGATAAGCTGCCGTTTGCTCTGTGGGGCTACAGGACTTCAATCAGAACTTCAACTGGGGCGACTCCGTATTCGTTAGTTTATGGGATGGAGGCCGTTCTACCTATTGAGATTGAGGTCCCGTCTTTGCGAGTGTTGGCCGAGTGCCAGATAGCCGAAGCAGATTGGCAGCAAAACAGATTTGAGGAACTCATGCTTTTCGATGAAAGAAGGTTGAAGGCACTGTACCATGTTCAGGGTTATCAACGCAGAATCGCCCGGGCTTTCAACAAGAAGGTTAAGTCCAGGAACTTGAAAGAAGGAGATTTAGTACTCAAGGACAACCGAGCTCCTATCCACGACCCAAGGGGCAAGTTCAGACCTAATTGGACTGGTCCTTACATCATCAAGTCAATCTGGTCAGGTGGAGCTGTGGTTCTGATGGATCTAGATGGCTTGGAGTTTTCCCAACCGATCAATATGGACAAGTTGAAGAAATACTACCCCTGAGAGGCTCGCTAGGCCGAAAACCCGAAAGGGCGACCTAGGCAAAACTCAGAGCACAAAAAAATTTGAAATTATAGAAACTGAGCTCGCAAGGTTGAAAACCCGCAAAGGGCGGCCTTGGCAAAAGTTAGAGCGCAAAAGGAGAGTAAAAATACCCGAGCGAACCTGAGCCTGAACTACGTAAGGCTTGATTCCCATCTTTGGGATACGTAGGCAGCTTCATCTTGAAGTTCAGCCACAATCCTTTCCCCGATCAACTTTGTCCATTTTGATCATCTCAGTCATCTTTATTCATCAGCATTTGTTGTGATCTCCGGTACAGTGCTATTCAAACTAGGGGCAACTTTCCGTTGCGGTGAAATGCTGCGGCACCATTCAAACTAGGGGCAACTTTCCAGTTGCTAGGATCCGGGGTTGTGCATCTCAGTGGCAGATCTCAGGCGTGTCCAGTTCTGATCCATATCGAAAATAGTTTTGAAAAGTTTTAATAAAAGTTGGCTTTGTTCAAATTAATCTTCTTACAACTAAGACCATTTTTGGACCAAAGCGGAAAATTTTCAGTACCCCAACCTTCAATTTCATTGATTTCAAAAACAGAGTTCTGTTGCTCTTGCATACAATTGAAGTTGCTTTTTTATTACATTCATGACAAAAACTTGAAAGTACTAATAAAGCAATAAATCTGGGGCACAGTCCAGTCAGGTGTCCCTGCGCCCCCTCCCAGAGCTAGTTGAAGCCTCTGATGCCAACTTGGGCCCAACTTGTGCTCCTTCGTTGAGCCAATCCCAGCGCTCATCAGACCAAGTGCAACTGAAGACGGGGGCAGGGGCCAAAAGCCCTCTAACTCTCCAAGCAATGCGGTCTGCTGATAAATTGCACATCCAGTCAAACCACCAGCTCCCATCAGGAGCATTGACTAGGTGTTGCCAAAAGAAGTAGCTGCGGGCTGGATAAGCAGGGCAAGAGTCCACAACTTGCAACTTATCCATCAACCTTATTTGGGGAGGGATGAAAAATGAGAGATTAAAGAATAGAGAGATGTGCGATGAGAGAAAAGTGAGATAGGGGTTTTGTGAGAAAAATCGAGCCCGAGGGCCGAGTGATGTGAGTGAACATATATGTGAGCTTGAATGGGAAACATTACCTGTAGCAGTAGTGGACTCCCTGCAAATCTGGTTGTCTCCCGGCAGTAGAAGGCATCCAGGCCTATCAATTTTGGATACATTCCATTCTTCAGGTAGTCCATCCAAAGTACATCGTGTTGTATTTTTGCTTATCGAGTTGTTGTTTTTGCTTATTGAGTTGTAAGTTTTGTCGAGCTGTCGCATTTTGTGTTTTGAGTTGTTACTTTTTGATTACACAATTTTGTTAAGTCTTGTCGATTGAGTCGTTAACATTGTTGTACTTTGTTTATTGAGTTGTAAACTTGCTAAGATTCTGTTTTATTTCTTAGTGAGTCAATTTGTTTTCATTTGTTGCGTCGGTTCACTACCTGACCCGGTAATACATGAGGCACATTTTCATTCAATTCCACTTTGTGCAAAATAATGCGATGCGATGCTAAGAATTTCAAATACAATATCTTTTCAAAAGCTGTTTCATTTCATCATGTTTTACAACAAAGTAAAGATACAAGTTTTACAGAAAATAAAACTGCCTAACAATGTGCAAAGTGCTACAAACTACTAGCTAAAAAGTAGAATAAAGCAGGAAATAACATCAGTGCCCTCGGGAGCGGGAATGGGGAGGCCCTCTCATCCTCTTCTGCGGGATAATCTCTACCTCATCATCACCATTTGAATCGGAGCTGTCGTCCTCCGGATCCCCCTCAGGCTCGTCTCCACTCCCGGAACCAAGACCGGAGCCTCCTCCTCCAGGAGATGTGTCTGACACATGATCTGCGACCTCCTCCTCGTCGTCCTCAACAATGGGTGCCCTGCGTCTGCGAGACGACCCTCCTCCTCGAGCTCCTCGGTGAGGCCGAGATGGCCCAGCTCCTCGAGGCCCAGTACCTCTACCTCTCTGAAAAGGCCCGGGAGGCCCACCTTGTGTCGGAGCATAGACTGGAGGCATCTGAAAATGCAAAGTGCAATACATCAGTTCAAACATAAAAAGCAGGTGCAAGTACAGTATGGGAGTGGGGTGTGTGCTAGATGTGTTCTACACAGCCTATCAGTGCAATGGAATGTTTAAAGCCAGAGCATTAACAGAAATATGATAAATGCAAGAAAGATGAAGGGTACCTGGAAGCCCATGATGGACATCTGTGCCTCTCTGCGCAGGACCATCCCCTCGAGTGAGGCCACCACTCCGAGCATCTGATCTATGTAATCCCGAGGTGGCTGCAGACACAAGCTCAACTCATCAATTGATAAACAACTGTCAAAATGTCTGTGTGACAAATGAAAAATGGCAGAACATACCGGTGGTGAGTCAGGATCACTGACGTATCTGTGACCAGGCGCCGGAGGCTCCATGGGGATCGGAATCGGGGAGGTAGCCCCATACTGCCAACACGTCAACTCAGTCGGCATCTCTGGCCATCCAGGGTGATCAAGAGTCGGAGGGATCGGAGGAATCGAACTGCCTCTACCTCTAGATGTGCCAGCCCTGCTAGAAGAAGGGATGTCTGTAGCACGAGCGTGACTCGAAGATGGTGCGCCAGCGGGCCTCCGTGCCGGAGCCCGTACTCCTGTCAAGGGGGGCATCAGATATATACGGCGGTAGGTGGAGTAGCTCCCATCAACAAGATGTAATAACGCATCACTGCCCTGCATAGCACTACTGACCTCCTCAGGAGATAATCTATCAGCAGTCCGCATGGTGTCTGGAGGCACAGCAGGAGGGTCCTGAGAATTTCCCCCCCATAGCTGGCGCTGGAAGCGTTCCCCCAGGAACCAAACTCTACCCACTGGTCCCTCGAGCAGGAACCTGTACTGGGAACTAGTCGACCCCCCGGGGTACTGATCCTCGAGGTCATCGCCGAAGATTGCCCAAGGCTGCCAGGTGATCTGCGGATAACCAGTGCATAAGTCAATCAGAAATCAGAACATACAAAGCAGATCAAAGATGAAAATGGAAAAGGAACTGAGAGTTCTAAAATACCTCTGTCGCTCGAACAGTGTCAAAGTACTGCCGCAGAGAGAAGAGAGTCTCTCGAGGCCTCGACAAATGCTCGCCCTCAAACATCAGTGAATATGGGGTCATAGGAGGTCCTGTCACCTCCATCTCCGGGGCTAATGTGGGAAAATATGCATATACCCATAGCTGAGAAAAGCAGTGCGGGATATAAATACAAGGTGCTAAAGGCAGAATACCGAGTGCAAAGTGCGCCGTGTGTGCAGTGAACAAGCAATGAGAAGCAAAAAATGTAAATCAAAAGGACAGAATGTACCTCCCAGGCTCTCCAGTAGCCGCCGAGTAAATCTCCCCGTCCGCGAGAGACTGCGCTCATGTAACAGAACAGGGTAGCCAGGCTAGCGCCGCCCCAATCATACTGGCTGACCTGTGATAGGTCTACCAAAGCACTCAGGAGGTATAATCCTACCATGTTCCCTCTATCGGCGAACAAGGTGGTGCCGAGGAGATACATGAGAAAACCGCGGGCATACTGCTCCGCCTCCTCAGGAGTACCGGGCTCCATCTGTGGCCGCCGGAAGTGCAAAGCAAACCAGGAGTATCGGACTCTCCCCGAACCTCTGTCTACCGGCGGGTGTGTCCCCAATAGGTGCATCCAAGCAGCCTCCCACTGGCCCATATCCTCGTCATAGGGAATGGGCACACCGCCTACGTCTAGGCCGGTGAGTATAGCGAAGTCCAGCGGGGTCATGGTCATATCCCCGGCTGCAGAAAAATGGAAAGAATTGGTGGTGTCCCACCACCTCTCTGCTAGAGCCGCGAATAAAGTCCTACTGATGAGGCAACGAGATAGTCCCCGGCAGAATGGTCCAAATCCTGCGAGGTCGACCAAGCCCCGGACAGCTTCTGGAAGCTCAAAATACCACTCCCTCGCGGTGACGGAACCATATCCTCGCACTGTGCGAGAATGAACCTGCATTTAGAATGAATGCATAGATCAGCAAATGAAGTGAAAATGAGCTGTGTGCAAATAAAGTGAAAATGAGCTGTGTGCAAATGAAGTGAAAATGAGCTGTGTGCAAATGAAGTGAAATCGGGCTGCGTGTTCAGTAAATTTGGTATTTGGGCTGCGTGTTCAAAGTTTCAGTACATCTGAGTTTGGGACTGTGTGTTCTACTCAACATCAGTGGGCTGTGTGTTCACCTCAAATTGGGACTGTGTGTTCTACTCAACATCAGTGGGCTGTGCGTTCGCTTCAAATTGGAACTGTGTGTTCTACTCAACATCAGTGGGCTGTGTGTTCACCTCAAATTGGGACTGTGTGTTCTACTCAACATCAGTGGGCTGTGTGTTCACCTCAAATTGGGACTGTGTGTTCTACTCAACATCAGTGGGCTGTGTGTTCACCTCAAATTGGGACTGTGTGTTCTACTCAACATCAGTGGGCTGTGTGTTCACCTCAAATTGGGACTGTGTGTTCTACTCAACATCAGTGGGCTGTGTGTTCACCTCAAATTGGGACTGTGTGTTCTACTCAACATCAGTGGGCTGTGTGTTCACCTCAAATTGGGACTGTGTGTTCTACTCAACATCAGTGGGCTGTGCGTTCGCTTCAAATTGGAACTGTGTGTTCTACTCAACATCAGTGGGCTGCGTGTCCGCTTCAAATCTGGGCTGTGTGTTCAGTACATCAAGTTTGGAACTGTGTGTTCTACTCAACATCAGTGGGCTGTGTGTTCACCTCAAATTGGGACTGTGTGTTCTACTCAACATCAGTGGGCTGTGCGTTCGCTTCAAATTGGAACTGTGTGTTCTACTCAACATCAGTGGGCTGCGTGTCCGCTTCAAATCTGGGCTGTGTGTTCAGTACATCAAGTTTGGAACTGTGTGTTCTACTCAACATCAGTGGGCTGTGTGTTCACCTCAAATTGGGACTGTGTGTTCTACTCAACATCAGTGGGCTGTGCGTTCGCTTCAAATTGGAACTGTGTGTTCTACTCAACATCAGTGGGCTGCGTGTCCGCTTCAAATCTGGGCTGTGTGTTCAGTACATCAAGTTTGGGGCTGTGTGTTCTACTCAACATCAGTGGGCTGTGTGTCCGCTTCAAATCTGGGCTGTGTGTTCAGTACATCAAGTTTGGGGCTGTGTGTTCTACTCTCAATTAGTGGGCTGTGTGTTCGCTTCAAATCTGGGCTGTGTGTCCAGTGCATCAAAGTTTAGGGCTGTGTGTTCTACTTTCAAATCTGGGCTGCGTGTTCAGAAATCTGAGCTTTGGGACTGTATGTTCTACTCAACATCAGTGGGCTGTGCGTTCGCTTCAAATTGGAACTGTGTGTTCTACTCAACATCAGTGGGCTGTGTGTTCTACTCTCAATTAGTGGGCTGTGTGTTCGCTTCAAATCTGGGCTGTGTGTTCAGTGCATCAAAGTTTAGGGCTGTGTGTTCTACTTTCAAATCTGGGCTGCGTGTTCAGAAAATCTGAGTTTTGGGACTGTGTGTTCTACTCTTAGTCAGTATGTGCTGTGTGCTCATTTTCAACTTCGGGCTGCGTGTTTGGCGAATCAATGTTTGAGCCGTGTGTTCAGTTCCTAACTAATGTATACTATGCGTTCACAATTATTCAATGAGCTGTGTTCACGGAATTCAAGTGGCTAAGTCACGTGCTCAGGATGCAAGTACTATGTCATAAGCTAAACTATGTGTCTAAGCATGGCAGGGGAATGAAATGCACGAGGAATACAGAGACTAAAGTAAAATACCTCTGCATCATAAGAGAGGTGCTGCTCTGGCTCTCGTAAGAGAAGATCCCTTGGTACTCGGTCGTTAAACTCAGTGAAATGACGAAAAGTGGCCCGCGGAAGCCTATGAACCGCTGGGGCATATCGATCGGGAATGAAAGGGCGAACTCTCGGAGGCAATGCCATAATGTCAAAGTCATCTCCGGCGCCGGGAAAACCTCCGCCGTGAGGGAAATGGCCCGCCATGTCGAGAAATCTGCAAAGAGGAGCAAAAATGAGCAAAATGGGCCAAAGTTGGAAAAAGTCAACAAAAGTCAACTCTCGGGAAACAGAAAGTCAACAAAAGTCAACCCCCGGGAAAATTTTCCAAATAGTGAAACAAAATTACCTCAAGTGGTGAAAATGAGAAGAGAAGCTCCAAAGTCGAAATTTAGTCGCTTCAAAGTGCTTAAATCTGAAAGATTTCGCAAAAACAACTTGCGTGGGAGGCCGAGGGGCGCGTATATAATGCAGATCTGAGAGAGAGAATGGCTTAGAGAGCAAGAGGAGAGAATTCCACACTTGGGGGTGTGATTTCGGATTGAATGGAGGTGCATATATATAGAAAAGGTCAAAATGACCATTTTGCCCCTGCTTTTGGCAGGTGGCCGGCCGGCCACCTAACCTGGCTGGCCGGCCCCTCTACCTTTTTGCCCTGGCCGATGGCCTCTCCTAGGGCAACCACCTGGCCGACCATGTCCCCTACCCCCTCCCCTACCTCTCTGCAAATTTTGAGGAAAATCGGAGTTCCCGGGACCTGAAAAAGTTGAAGAAAAGTGCACTTTCTGGCGCCGAATTGCTCCGCCGGAACTTTAACTGCAATTTCTGATATGTGTCTCGTCGTTATTCATCAGAATCAGAGTGTATCCTTTCTAAACATGTTGTGAACTCTCCGGGAGTTGAATCAGAGGCCGCGATTGAGTTGCCGTCACCGAACTGCGCATTTTCCGGTTCATCATTTCATGTCAAATGGGCATCCTGGTTTATGTTCGTTGTGCTTCATTGGGCTTATAATTTGCATTGGCATGAATGTTTCGCATGATTTCTTGATGTGCCATACTTTTGTGCTTAAACACGCGTTGACACGCACGCACTTTTCTCGCGTTATGTTGCATTCGTTCATCGACACTGTGTGTGTCAAGCTTTTGGAACTACAGGAGTCACATGGAATATATGTTGTTGCATATTGTTCTTGTTGAATTTCTCTCTTTTGCAGGCACGATATTGTATGTACGGTTCATTTGAGGCTGGTGCGACCAGACGAATCGCGCAGGTATCGTATCTTCTCCGTGTGAGACGCGACGAGAATTGAATGATTCTCCGCATTCTTAACTGCATGAAATGTAGTTGTTCGCCTTGCATTCTAGCTTAAAACTGTTGCATCTATTTGTCAATACTTGCTTCATTACAGCTTGTTGCACTTGCATGATCACTTGGCTCTGTGCATGTCGTTTTGCATTTTGCCCCCTGCCTGCGGGCACGCCTGCGGGCACGTATCTCTGTTCATTTCGTTTGATTGTCTAAGTCTTCGGCCTTGTCAAAAATGGGTCGTCTCTGGGCTTTGACATTCACTCCCGTCATTGTTATGACTTCCGAGTTCTGTCAAAGAGGGGCAACTGTAGACACCCCATTTTTGACCGACCTTAAGACTCAGACGTCACCAGTTGAGCGCTCGGTGATGTTGCATGCTGTGCTCGTTCAGAAGTCTCAGAGTCGCGGCCGTGCGCCCTGCCTCCGGACTTCCGAATTCTCTCCTGTGCTTTGTCTCGGTTTGCGAACCAGACCCGGTTTTCTCTGTTTTCTTTCCTGAGGGAAGGGAGTGGTCCTGTAGACTATCTCCCGGTGGCCGTGAGCTACTTTTCGTGGCCGTAGGCCATTTTGCCCATTTCGGAGCCCGGTTCCCGGTTTTCGGGGCCGTTAGGCCGTGTGCCTCGGCTCGGGACCGCCCAACCACCTCCGCCTTCTCCGGTTTTTAGCAGAGACCTCTGTTTTAATGTTCTGAGGAACACTGGGGCCCCTGATGCCCACCTCGCAGCCGAACACCACTTCCGGTGCCCGGCGACCCTTTTTCGGGACCCCGAACCGCGTGATTTGGGCCCCGAGCATTCATTTTGCATCAGCCTTCTCCGGTTTTTGGCGGAGACCTCTGTTTTAATATTCCGAGGAACCCTGGGGCCCCTGATGCCCACTTCGTGGTCGTGTGCCACTTCCGGTACCTGTAGCCGGTTTTCGGGACCCCGAACTGCGTGTTTTGGTCCCGAGCATTCATTTCGCATCCATTTTCTCCGGTTTTTGGCAGGTATCTCTGTTTCATCATTCCAGAGGACACTGGAGTCGCAAATACCCACTTCGCTGCTGAACACCACTTCCGGCACCTGCAGCCCATTTCCGGGATCCCGATTTGCTCGGTTTTGGCTCCGAGTGTTCATTTCTCATTAGTTTTTGTTCAAACTTGGCAGGTACCTCTGTTTCAACATCAGGAAGATCACTGGGGGGGGAGAAGCCAACAATTATCCCAGATAACCAGTTTCGCTCCTCCGGAGCCCGTTTTGCTCACTTCCGGGCCAATGTTGAACACCCTAGGGGCATTTTCTTCCAACCAAAGCTACATATCTGTGATGAGGGCATCCTGGAGGACACTTTGGCATAGTGGTCGGCCAGAAACTGTGGGTTTCATTTTTGGGCCTCTCCTTCAAGCTCTATGTTGTGGCTCCTGCTTCAGAGTTGCCAGATTTCAACCATGGGGCCCTGTTCTACACACCTTGGAGGACACCTTGGTATGGTGGTCGGCCAGAATTTCTCCTGTTCATTTTCTTGGGGTGGCCGGCCGGCCATGTAGGGTGGCTGGCCGGCCATGAAGGGTGGCTGGCCGGCCACCTTGCAAAAAAATACCTGGCCGGCCAGATTCTTGCTTTCCAGCCTGTCCCAGCTGTCCGGGTACCTTTCAGCATATCCCGGGGCATCCGGGGATATTTCGGGAGGGAAAGATTGGGTGCTTTCCCTCCCCCTTTACACCCCATTTCCTTGCCTATTTGAAGGGCCCTCCCTCTCCTTCTTCAAGGTTGGAAAATTTTCCTTGAAGAACACATCTCCAAATTCCTCCATTTCCTTAGCTCAAAACTCCAAAAAAGCTTCAAGTGTCAAGGCCATTTCTTCACCAACCCTTAGCTCCACCATCAACACTACCACTCCAGCAGCTAGGAAGTGAATTTCAGAGGTTGAGGAGCTACAAATCAAGGCCAAGAATCAAAGAAAGACAAGTCTTCAAGGGTGAGTATTCAAAACTAACTTTTAGGGCTTTTTCTTGGTTCATTTTTATACTCTAATTGGTTGAGAATTGGGGGTCCGACCCCTACTGCTTTTGTGCTTAAAATGAGCCCCTCTACAACTTTGTAGAAGGACTCAACCTCATTTGGTGTTTGTATACACTAGTTCCTTCAATATTCTTCAAGTTGGTAACATTTTTGCATGCTAAAATTGACCTATTTGTGTTGTTTTTTGGGGGTCTGACCCCTACTGCTTTTGTGCTTAAAATGAGCCCCTCTACAACATTGTAGATAGGCTCAGCTTCATTTGGCCTTTGTATATACCACTTCCTTCAATATTCATCAAGTGTGCCACTCTTTTGCATGCAATTTTGACCTATCTCTATTTGTTTTTGGGGCTTCGACCCCTACTGACTTTGGTCTTATTTTGACCCCCTGTACATATTCCATGAAGAAAGTTTTGTCATTTGGTGTGTGCATTGCATGTCTCTTGTTATAGCATATTCGGAGCCTATTTTGCATGGATCTTTTAGCATGTTTGTGTTCTGATTTTGAGGATGTCATCTTCTGCATATGTGCTTATTTTTAGCTAATATTCAATGTTGTAGAAGAAAGTTTGTCCATTTGGGGTTTGCATATATCACTTGTCTCAATACCCCTCTTTTGGCCACTAACTTTGCATGCTTTATTTGATCTATCTATGCTTGCATTTAGGCCATGTTTATTACTGAAAATGTGCCATATTTGGGACTGCCTTGCTACTGTTCTTGCTGCCATGATCATATTTTGCATGTATAGTATGGCTATAGGCCATTTCGGGGCTTAATTTCGCATTTTCGGGATGAATGCATGCTTCGAGTGTCATTTCGAATTGTTTCGGGGCTGTTTTCCCGTTTATTTAAGTGCTGAAATTCCATTGCCATCATTTCCCATGCCATTTGTGTCATTTTTGCATTGCCTCGGTTTGCGTGCCAATGGGCACGCACTTCGAGGCACCTCATTTCTAGCATTCCGGCAGCCTATGTGAGCGTGGCTGAGGCTATCTCATGTTGGCGTAAGCCCAATTTGCATTTTCATGCTTGTATGCCATTGTCTCGGTTTGCGTGCCCGTGTGCACGCATTTCGAGGCACTTTGTTTTTATCCGACGGCCTCCTATGTGAGTGAGCTGAGGCTCTCCCATGTTGGTGTAAGCCCATCGTTGCATTCCGTATGCCATTTCGTCTCATTTTATCATTGCCTCGGTTTGCGTGCCTGTGGGCGCGCATTTCGAGGCGCTTCAGTTTTATCCGATTTGCATCGCATATCGTCGCCTCGGTTTGCGTGCCTGTGGGCGCGCATTTCGAGGCACTTCAGTTTTATCTGATTTTTCTCACTTTATCATCGCCTCGGTTTGCGTGCCCGTGTGCACGCATTTCGAGGCACTCTGTTTTATCCGCTTGGCATTGCGTATGCCTCTGCCTCGGTTTGCGTGTCCGCGGGTACGCATTTTGAGGCACTTCGATTTTATCCGATTTTCTCATTTTATCATTGCCTCGGTTTGCGTGCCTGTGGGCGCGCATTTCGAGGCGCTTCAGTTTTATCCGATTTGCATTTCATACCATCGCCTCGGTTTGCGTGTCCGCGGGCACGCATTTCGAGGCACTTCGGTTTTATCCGATGTTCTCATTTGCATCGCCTCGGTTTGCGTGTCCGCGGGCACGCATTTCGAGGCACTTCGGTTTTATCCGATTTTGCATCGCACATCATCGCCTCGGTTTGCGTGCCTGTGGGCACGCATTTCGAGGCACTTCAGTTTTATCGTATTTGTATTTCATCATTGCCTCGGTTTGCGTGTCAGTGGGCACGCATTTCGAGGCCCCTCATTCTTATCATTCCGGCATCCCGTGTGAGTGTGGCTGAGGCCCTCTCATATTGGTGTAAGCCCATCATCGCATTTGCGTGCCAGTGGGCACGCATTTCGAGGCATATCCTTTTTATAGCATTGTGCATGCTAGGTTGTATGTTAGTTGCATTTCATGCATATCATGTGTATTGCACGGGAAACGAGGCGCGTTCCGCACTCCGAGTGGCGGAGCATGTCTCAATTCCCCAGTCACCGACACTCCGGATTACCCATGATGGAGTTAGGTTTTTGTTGTAGCATTCATCTGCATTCATCCCATATTGAGTTGTGCAATTCGGTTCCTCGGCCATCATGCATCGAGATGCGTGATTGGTGGCACGAGGATCGAGGCATGCATATATTTGTGAAATACACTGCTATGCCCTTTTCCTGCTCTCCGTTGCAGCAAAATCAACAATCAACAACTTTTCGGGGGTTGGCACGCATTTCGAGAAAATTGCAAACAGAGGCTAATCGGGGCATCCCAGTGGATTTCCGCCCGAAGCAGCCCAGCATACACCATTCATCAGGAGCAAGGCAGTCCCTGGCTTGCATGCCAGTTTTTACTTTTCTGTAATTAATTTGTTAATTAAATAGAAAATTGTATATTTATTCGGACTGTAATATTCTTTCATTTGGGACTGTATTATTATTTTATTCGGACCCTCTGCGCGAGGGCATAATTGTAATAAGGGTGGGTGAGTGTGATGTATGTCTTCCAACCCCCATTTCTTTCTCCCTTTTATTTACCCGCTTTGGATGGTTAGATATAGGGCATATTTTGATTAGCATACAGTATGACAGCATGTTTGCATCATTCATCTGTTTTGCATGCACCGGGCTCGGCGCATCATACAAACTGCATTGTATTTCAATTACAAGATGAATACATGTTAGTTGTTGCATTTCACATGCCATATTTAGAATAGCCGAGCCTGCTATTAGTTTGCATTTTTGCATGCGTTGCATTAGGCATTACAGTATACTTAGGATCATGCATTGATTTCTAATCAGTTTTCTGTTTTGGCTTGGAGTACTAGGTGAGTTTTTATGCTTTAGCATCCTTGCATGCGTGTGAGTGCTGCCATGATAGCATGCTTACCATGAGGCTATTTGCTTATGTGATATAACTGCCTTGAATGCCTGTGGGTGGAGGTCGAGTTATCTGAAGTGGAATAATTCATCAAATGTTTGTTTTAAGCCCACTAGATAGTGGCAAAATCACTGTTTTTCTAAGCCCACCTGAAGGTGGCAAATCCACGTTTTAGCCTACTTGCGAGTAGCACCATCAAACCATTTTCAAACAAACAAACATGAGATGTTTTTGTCCCAATTCAGACGACTCGGTCTATACTTGTTTGCTGCGAGCATCACATAGTAAACTAGGCTAATAACCGGAATAAGAACTCACAATGTCTTCAAAAACAGATATCATGGTTAGTAGAGGCCGGTCTTTGACCGGGCGAGAGGGGGTGCTCACGATGTGACCTTCCCTAATCGTACCCAAGTTCCCGAGCCAACTTTGGTGATGACGGACACGTGGCCTTTTGGCACCGAGTCAGGGTTTCCTAAATTTCCCATTTTAAAATATTTAGGTGGCGACTCTGTTATCTGGCAAAGCAGTCCATGTTTGGCACTTCTTTCAAAAAATCTGTTTTTCTCAAAACGATTTGCCGGATTTGGACTCTTTGGTTCAGATTTAGAACCGCACATAAAACCGAGTCCGAGCTGTAGCGAGGTCCCCCGCGGGCGTTGTTACAATGAGCAGTGAGCTAAAACCCAGTGAATAACATAATGCGTAAAGAGGTTAAGAATGAATGTCTTTTTAGTATTGAAAACAGTCAATTGAATCAGTATATCAGTCATTCAGTATAGCAGTAGTCATACGTGGTACATCCAGTAGCAAAACAGTACAGTAGGTCTTAACAGACCAAACAGTGAATGATGGCCATCATAACAGTAAACAGTAGTGGTTCCAAACATGGGAACCGACAGAGATCTCTGTGTCAGTAGTAGTACAGTACAGTAACAGTAGGTTACTATGGATGCCACAATATAGTTCAGAATAGAGGACAAACATTCATTCAGTCAATAGTATCAATTCAGAAAGCAGTACAGTTCAGTATTCAGAAAATATTCGTATTTGAACATATCTTTACGACATTGTTACTCACAGAGCACTGGGCTATAAGCAGCTAGAGCGTCCTCGGATGCCAACCCTACACAGTTACAGAACGAACACACACTAAGCTACACAGTCGGGAAAATAATAACTTAATCCCTAATTTACCTCGGTGTGGTTCTACATCGATATCCTCATTAAGATGTCTTAAACTAAGCCTAGGAATGCCTAGGATGGAATGAGGATGCAAAAATGTGTTTTAAAACACTTGTCAAAATTTTCAGAAACAGAGGTCCCGCTCGAGCGTGGGTTTCCCTGCTCGAGCGGACATGCAAACAAAAGGCCTCCGCTCGAGCGTAAACTTCCCCACTCGAGCGGACTGTAAAACAGTCAAAAGTGCTAGATACACGAAATTCCCGCTTGAGCGTTACTTTTCCTCGCTCAAGCGGACAGCATGAACTCAATGTTTACGCTCGAGCGCGGAGTCCTCCGCTCGAGCGCGAGTTCAAATTCTAGAAAATCCAGATTGAACCTTCAAGCTCCAAATCGACTTTTGATGCATCAAAACCAATCCTTTTGGGCTAATTTTCTGGAAGACACTTCAAAACTCATAATATTACATGTTTCAAAGATCAATTTGAGAAATCAAAGCCCAAAGGTAGTTCAATTAAAACCCAATTTCAAACCAAATTTTCATGAACATGATTTCAATGTAACATGCATGAATTTAAACAACTTCCAAGCTTCAAATACATGCACTAATGAGCCAATTCTTCTTAAAACACGGTGAAATCATGGACTTGAACATAAACATGAACATGCATGCAAGATTTCCATGAAATCAAACCTCCAAACTTAACAATGTAAACATTCATGCATGAATCAAGCTTCAATTCAACATACTAGAGCCAATTCTAGACTTAGCTCTTTAAACTACCATGATCCATGCTAGAAACAACTTAAATACACAATTAAGAGAGTGATTCTCTACCTTATGTCTTCAATTCAAGTGTGAGAGACTAATTGTGCAATCTATTCTTCAACTCATTCAATTTTTCCAAGCAATTCTTAATTGAAGCCAATTCTCCTCTCCCTCTCTCTCTCTAGCCGGTCAAAACTCTCAAAATGGCTGAAGGAAAGTGTTTGTAATGAAGCTCAAGTGTTATATAAAGTGGGCCACTAACATGGCAAAGTTGTAAATAAGGCAAACTCTTGTAATTTACATTATTTAATCCAATTTAATCATACCAAATCGCATTTTAATTAAATATACCATTAAATCATATAATTTCTAATGATCATAAAACATTAATCAATTTCTGATTCGGCCGCCAATAAGGCTTTCAATTCGCAGTTTAAACACAAAACATGAACAGATAGTTTACCAGTCAAACAGATGGAAATGCAATTAAACTCGTATACTCAATCAATCAATTCAGACTCTCAGTTACTCAGTCAATTAACATGCTTAGTCTCAGTTTAGCAGTAATCAGTATTTTATCAGTAAACAGTGGTGAGGGTTGTCACAATATCTCATACATAGGCCACAGTATTCTTTCCCTCGGACGAGGGCCTCGGTATGGTATTAACCCCTGGGCTAGGGCCTCATGACCATAAGCAACAGTATTATGTCCCCTGGGTGAAGGCCTCGGCTAAGGATACCACAATTATGTTTCAAAGAAAATTGGACAATCATTCATTCATACAAGACATAGCATTTCAGAGAACTTGTCATTTCACATCATCAGAAAATAATTATAGTTAAACATAACTTTACAGAGTTATTACTCACAAACAATTGGTCGCCCCAACTAGATGGCAAAATGGCACTTCACTTATCCTGAGGCGCGTGACCTACACGAACACACATACAATTACCCACTTGAAACACACGCTCGAGTTATACATAACTTACTTCGTTTGTTCCTAGTGTGTGTTTAGACATTAACCTCATTATGGAGTCTTACTTATGGCCTAGGAATGCCTAGGATGGAATGAGGATGCAAAAATATACTTGAAAACATTTTTCAAAACTTGCTGAAAATAGGGTCCACGCTCGAGCGTAGCTTTCCTCACTCGAGCGAACATGCAGGATGTGAAGGCTCGCTCGAGCGTGCATTCCCCCGCTCAAGCAGACTGCAAATTTTAACAAAAGTACTGGATGCATGAATTTCACGCTCGACAGACGCTCGACCTCCGCTCGAGCGTGAGACTCAGACCTTCGCTCGAGCATGAAGTCCCTCGCTCGAGCGGACTGCAAAACATATGAACTTTTGAGTATATGCATTTCACGCTCAAGCGTGACTCTCGTCGCTCGAGCGAAAGTGCACGTACTCAGAGTGCTCGCTCGAGCGTGAAATCCCCCGCTCGAGCTTGGATCAAATTTCTGAAATTTCCAGATTTGATCTTCAAGTTCAAACTCAAGCATTAAGGCATCAAACTTCATTTTTTTGGGCCCAAACTTAATAAAGCACTTAGATACTCATAAAACAACATGTTTAAAGGATCATTTCAAGAAATCATGGCCCAATGACATGCCAATTGTACAAAATTCAACTTAATTTCAAGAATAATCCAAGAACATGACATGCATGCAATTCTTTGAACCAAAGCTTCTCAAAACATGATCTAGTGTTACCAAACAACATAAAACTCATTGTTTTCCCAAAATTAAAGTGATTACCATACATGCAAGATGGAATCTCCAAAACGAAGCTAGAATTATGACATGCATGCAAGAATTCTTTGGAAAAAAATACTCTCAAATGCCATGGATTGTATATGCATGTATGTATTGAGGTTTAATTCCTCAATCTTAGCTTAATTGTACGCCTAACGCTCTTGAATTCATATACTAATTGTCTTAAGTACAAAGTTTAGGAGTGTAGCTCTTACCTAAGGTTGTATGCAAGTGTGATTCCAACTCAAGGCCTCAAATTATCTTCAATTTCCTAGCGAATTCTTGTTTGAGCTTAATTTCTCTCTACTCTCCCTTCTCACGTTTGTGTGTGTGTGAGCTCAAGAGTATGTGTGTGATGAAGGTAAGGAGATGAGCTAGTGGGGTCAAAAAGCCTACTAAGTGATAAGTAAGCAAAACTAATCAAATGGCATAATCTAATTTAATCGTTCCAAATCAGATTTCAATTAAACTTACCACAAAATTCTAAAATTCTCAATTAACACATAAGTCAAGTCAATTCCTGAACTGAATGCCGATAAGGCCCTCAATTTGCAAACCGAAGCTAAAATACGAACAGATCTTTCTATGCTAAATAGATACATACACAGGTAATGCAACACACGCACATGAAAATTAATTCAGAATTCCTCCTTAATTACTGTTAGGCATAATTAATCATGGATTAATGTTAACCATGAGTCAGGGTCGTTACAGTGACAAAGCTGACGTCAGCAAAGGCACGGCTCATGTTAGCAGGAGGGTGCGCAGCGCACGATAGTAGCAAAAGCGCCAGCAGATGCGCGGCGCACTGTAGCAGGCAGATACGCGCTACACGATAGCAGCAGGCGTGCAGCATACTGTAGTGCTGACGCGCTTAGGGCAGATGTCAGTGACGACGGAAGCGGAGGGACACACGCGTGACAGGCACGTGGCGTGTGATCATCGGGCAAGCGGCACGTGGTAGCGCATGTAGATCCTGATGACGCACCGAGCAATAAGTGGCGCGTGAGAGTGCGTCTGAGCTTGTTTGGGAGTGTGATTAGTGACTCTGGAATCGTCTAGAAGAGACGAATATTATGGTGTGGCAGTTTTGTGATTAGGGCCACTGGAATCGTTTGAAAATAATAATGAAGTAGTGTTGGAACAAAGACAACAAAATGTATAGGTAATGGAATGAACGTTGTAGTGCCACTGTGTACGGGGACTAAGCACCAAAAAAAAAAAAAAAAAAAAAAAAAAAAAAAAAAAGAAACTATAAGTGTAGAACCTAAAGCTCTGATACCATGTTAAAATGGTTGAAAGAAATATGAGAATTGTGTATCTTTATTATATTGAATGAAGTGAATACAATAGGAGAGCCTGTATTTATAGGCTGTCTACAAACCTAAATAAGTATAGAAGGAGATAGAGATAGAGAGAGATAGAGATACAAGGAGATATAGATAGAGAGATAGAGACAAATCTAAATATATAAATCTAATCTAAATATATACATTACCAGATACCACACTAAAAAGTGATGGAGACTCCATTACGGATTAAAGAGTTTTCAATGCTGAGCTCTATGCACTGAACCCATCCCAGGGGTTGCTTAATTCAATTCAAGATCGCTTCTAGAAGATTAATTTAGTAGTAAGCAATAATGAAGCTTAAAGAAAGATAAGGAACACCTGAGTGACTCGGGGATAATGAAAATAATAATAAAATCATAAAAAAAAAATTACTACACAAATTTAAAAATAAAATTGCTTCATAGTTCGAAATTTTGGAGGTTCAAATGACCAGAATACCAAAACGACGTCGCTTTGGCCTTTTTTTTTTTTCCCCTCTCTTTTCTCTTTAAAACAGAGAGACAAGAAAAGAAAGAGAGAAGAAAGAGAGAAGAAGGAAAGGGAACAAAGCACCTACCGGCACCGCCATCACCGTCGTCCGTCACAACCCACCTCTATATGTATACACACATAGATCTGTGTATATCTCTTTCTCTGTGTGTGTGTGTGTGTGTGTGTTTTCCCCCTTTCTTCTTTTCTTCTTACTCCTCTCATTCTTTTCTCCTTCTTCTTTTTGTTCTCATCTCTCTACTCTCTGTTCTTTCCTCTTTTTTTTCTTTGCAATGAAATGTATCTCTCCCTTTTTGTTCTTCCTCTTTTCTTTTCTTTTCCTTTCTATTCGTTCTTCTTCTTTCTAAACGGCCAGAAGAGAAAGGAAAAAGAGAGGGGAAAGGAATAAGAAGAAGAAGAGAAGGGGAAGGAAAAAGAAGAAAAAAAAATTCATTTTGATTTTAGTTTGGTTTTAGAAAGAACAAAGGAAGAAAAGAGAGGAGGAAGAAGAAAAAAAAAAGGAAAAAAAGAAAAGAAAAGGTTCGAGCTACCTAGTAGGATTGATTTAAAAATTAGAACTACTTTCTAAGTCCAGTGATATGTCAAGAAGATAATTAATTAATAATTAAATATTCGCTAATTATCAACCAATTATCTTTTTCACACATCACTAAATTTATAAAGTGAGTTTAAAAAGTGAACTATTATATCATTTTTCATGATAAAATAAACCATCGAATTGATGTTCAAAAAAAAAAAAAAAATTCAATCAGATAAATAAATGGTTTGGTGCTTTGTTTTATGTAAAATGTTAGGGATACAAAATAAATTATTAAAAAGTTTATCAAATCAGTTGTATGAATGTGAAGTCTAAACTCATGTGAGACTCACACCCATTTAAATATTTGACATATTTTTTAATAAAAAATTTGGTGTCTCAAACGCTGTTGTTTTATTGTGTGAACACATAAAATTCTATGTTTGTTTTAGCGTAAATTATTTTTTTTAAGGTATACTTTTCCAACATAAATGAAATATGTTAAATATTTTTTGGAAAAATTATATATAAAAAAAATCAGGATTTGACCCTTATAATAAAATAAATTTTTAATTTTTAATTTTGTTAATTTAAATACTAAATTTTTGATTTGTTTTCAATCTGAATCATTTGCCTATTTCCATTAAGTAAAATTGATGGATAAATGGATATTTCAATCATTAAACTCAATAAAAAATGGATATTTTAGACATTTTATGTATTGATTTTAATGACTAAAATATTATTTTTTCCATCTGTCTTTGTTAATAAAAATAGGCAAATAATTTGGATGAAAACAAATCAAAAAATTATGATTTAAATTGATAAAATTTAAAATTCGAAATTGATTTTGTTACAAAGATCAAACCTAAAGATCAAACCTTGGATTTTTTTTTTCTTTGTAATTGTCCCTACTCTTTTTTTTTTTTTTTTTGGGTGTAATTTTGAAGATTGAAATAGTTTTAAACAGATTGAAATTTTTTTAATTATCTTAAATTGAGAAATATAATTTTTTTTTTAATTTTAATTTTTAACTTCAAGAAATTATACCAAACATAACCTATTAACAATTCTAATGGAATACTGGATATAAACTATGGTAATTATTCAGTAATTCGGCCTGTTTGGTAACCATTCTGTTTTCAGTTTTCAGTTTATATTTACAAAAATTTTAAAAACTGTCATAGAAACTTGTTTGATAATTTTTTTAGTTTATAAATGGTTGTCCCAGTTTATAAATTTAAGGAAAAAAACGTAAACTCAAAAAATGAGTTTACGTTTTCAGTTTTTAATTTTTTTTCAATTAATTTGTTTTTCAAATAATTTATTTTCAATTATTTTTTTTTCAATTAATTTTTTTTCAGATAATTTTTTTTTTCAAATAATTTTTTTCCAATTAATTTTTTTTCAATTAATCTTTTTTTCAATTAATTTTTTTTTCAAATATTTTTTTCCCAATTAAATTTTTTTTTCAATTATTTTTTTTCAATTAATTTTATTCAAATTTTTTTTTCAATTAATTTTTTTTCCAATTAAATTTTTTTCCAATTATTTTTTTAATTATGTTTTTTTCAATTATAATGTGTGTGATCCCATTGTCATAAATAATAAAATAAATATAAATATTTTAGGCCTGAACAAATATATTTTTTAGTTTATGCTTTTAAAATTTTTTAAACATTTTATTCAAACCAAACACGTTTGTAATTTATGTTTTTCTAAAAATAAACAAAATCCAGTTTATAAATTTTTTGTAAATATAAATTAAAAACATAAACGTTACCAAACGCTACCGTATTCCATAATGTTGTGATGGTAACGCTACCGTATTCCATAATATTGTGATTGGAGAAGAATGTAGATAGATGGAGTATTATGTTGGGTGATTGAAGAACATATGAGAGCAGAATAAATTATGATTGATTAGAAATACGAAAATGTGATACTTCGAAAATAGCCTATAATTTCCCATAAAGTATTACCACTAAAATAGATGACCAAATCCATCTAAAATAACAAAAATTGTGAGGAATGTGCAAAATCAGTATAAGAAGAAATTAAATAAGATTTTTTTTTTTCCCCTTGATAAGTAAAAACAATCAACTTTTGCCAATAGTAACAAAGGATCAAACAGTACAACCAATTTTCATTCGAGTACAACCGAAAAGTAAACAGCATTACTATATATTTATAAAAATTATCAAAAAAATTATTTAGATCACATTTAATCCTCCCAAATATTTCAACTTACAAAGTTGAAGCAACTCTTCAACCACCTCATCTAGCTCTTCCTGTCCTTTCATTCTTATCTTCTCACTAAATTCTCTTGCTTTAATTCTTATATCCTCCCCACTTTTCTCCACCACAACTTTTCTTATCACTTGTGATATGTCTTCTCTATTGAATCTGCCATTGATGTCTCTGTTGACCTCCATAGCTACACCAACCTCCTCCACCAGTCTAGCATTCAATGGCTGATCCAAATGCATTGGCATGGCTACAATTGGAACCCCAAAATTTAAACTTTTCATTATTGAATTCCATCCACAGTGACTCACAAAGCCACCAGTGCTTGAATGGGTTAAAATTCTTGGCTTTGGAGCCCAACGCTCCACAACCATTCCTCTTTCTCCTATTCTCGCAATAAACCTCTTAGGCGGTGCTTCTTCAAGCTCAACTTTCTCTCCCATAGGAAACCTAACAGCCCATATGAAATTAACATTGCTAAGCTCTAACCCATGTGCTATCTCTTCAATCTCATCCTTGGACATAAAGTACGCACTCCCAAATGAAACAAACACAGTGGATCCAAATTATTTTAACATATCTGTCCAATATTTTTAACCGATCTGTCCAACTTATTTTAACCTATATATGCTAATATTTTTATACTTTTAATCTACATTTCCAAATTATTTCAATCTATCCATCGTATCTTATCTGTCCAAATTGAATCTAGAAGTGCTAATATTTGTCTTATCTATCTTTTTTTTTTTTTGACTTATCTGACCAAATTATTTTAATTTATTTGTATTATAATATAATTTGGACAAACAGACATGTCAATTTGAACATATGGTACGTAATATTAATTTAACATTAATTTTGAATTTGTTCTATAACTTGGACAGATAAAAATGTGTGAATCTATGGCCTTTTAATTTTCAACTATTAGTATGTGGTTGTTCTTATGAGTCCAAACAAAAGCCGCATGAATCTATGACCTTTTAAGTCCATAAAATAAATTTATGACCGAAACTCCTTAACAATTCTGATGGAACACTTGGTATGAACTATTGCCTCTAAAATAGATGACTAGACACATCTAAAATTACCAAAACTGCGAGGAAAGTGCAAAATCAGTAAAAGGAGGAATTACAGTATAAGATTTTTTTTCTTTCTTTTTTTATAAGTAAAAAGAATAACTTTTACTAATAATAACAAATGATCAAACAATACAACCAATTTTCATTCCAACACATACACAACCCAACAACTAATAACAATATTACATACTTATAAAAATTACTTCAAACTTTATTCGTGAATCAATGAACTGTTTTCCATCTATCCAATTTTCACCAATTTTAGATTTACACTACACACTTACTTGGACTACAATTCAAACTACATTTTCCTGGCAGATAGCATTTTGTGAAAAACAAAACCCATCTCCTACTTCAAAAACACACTAGATATAAAACAAAGACCAGAGTTTCATACAAACAGAAATGAAAACAAATTGAGAAGATGTCCCTACGTAGCAGTATGTGGACAGATTTAGAAATGAAAATGTTTCTTAAAATATAAAGCAACAAACCAGATCAAAGCATCTTTACAGCTCTTTCTAGTCTCCCAAATATTTCAACTTACAAAGTTGAAGCAACTCTTCTACCACCTCATCAATCTGTTCCTCTCCTTTCATTCTTATCTTCTCACTAAATTCTCTTGCTTTAATTCTTACATCCTCTTCACTTTTCTCCACCACTACCTTCCTTATTACTTGTGCTATCTCTTCTCTGTTGAGTCTTCCATTGATGTCTCTGCTCACCTCCACAGCCACACCCAACTCCTCCACCAGTTTAGCATTCAATGGCTGCTCCAAATGCATGGGAATGGCTAAAATTGGAACCCCAAACTTTAGGCTTTCCAATACTGAATTCCATCCACAGTGACTTACCAAGCCACCAGTGCTTGAATGGGCTAGAACTCTTGCCTGTGGAGCCCAACCCTCCACAACCAATCCTCTCTCTCCTACCCTCTCAATAAACCCCTGAGGAAGTGCATCTTCAAGCTCAACTTCCTTTTCCTTAGGAAACCTAACAACCCATATGAAATTAACCTTACTAAGCTCTAACCCATGAGCTATCTCTTCAATCTCTTCCTTGGACATAAAATACTCACTCCCAAAGGAAACAAATACAGTGGAGGACTCATCCTTGTTGTCAAGCCATTGTATGATCTCAGAGTGCTCGTTTTCATCGTCGACCATGCCTTGAATAAGTGGACCAACAGGGACAACCCTTTTCTCAGCTATAACAGACAGGTGATCGATGTATTTTCCTTCAAGCTCTCTACAAGTGTTGTACAACATAAAGTTGCAAGATGGTTGATCGTTTACAGGGGCAACTCGTCTGTCTTCGGATTCTTTTGTAGCAGTCTCGACAAAATGACGAAACCGCGCTTCATGGAATCCCTGAAGCTGAATTGCCGGAAATGGGAATTCAACACCGGGGTTCTTAAACATATGATTGCCAAAAGAAATCACCATAGCTCCACAAATCATGAACTGAACTGCAGGAATATTATACGACGAAGCAATGGATTGTGCCCATGATGGGCTGAAATCATAAATAACCAAGTCTGGGCTTAGTGTTTTGAGGATGTTGGAAAAGCTTTGGCTTGCCATCTCAAAGGCTGTTTTGAGGGCGGACTTGAGATGGATTGGGAGGTAATTTGTGGTGTGGTAGTGAGGAGGAAGCTCAGGCGAGGATGGAAGGTGGATTTCTACTAGTTCAATGGAGAGAGAGTAGTTTTCAGTGATTCTTTTCTTGATGGAACTGAGATTGATTGGGGTAGAACACAAATATATGTGGAAATTTCTGTGTGAGAGTTTCTTGGCAAGCTCTAGGAAGGGAGAGATGTGACCATGGGCCAACCATGGTAGCATTAGGACATTCATTTTGCTCTGTTTTGTATCCATGATCTTCTCTCTCTCTCTCTCTCTCTGTGTCTGTGTGTTTTGCTCTGTGGTTAGGCTTTTGTATTAGTGATTAATACAATATATGCATTTATATAACATCATGTTGATATATGATGATGGTCGAATGAAAAATGAGGCCAATAATATAGAAAAGAAAAATGCTTCTTACCCCCACTGGGTCGACCCAGTGAGGTGTCATTCCGGGATTAGATAAAAAATAATATATATATTTTTTTTTTCTTCAGTCAGTGGGGGCGCGTCACCTCACTGGGGTGCGACCCCCACTGAGGGTATGCAGCATAATTATATAGAAAATTTATTCCCAGGTGGCACCCGCAGATGAATAACTTAATGTTTTGTTACAATATCTCTTGGACACAGTGAATAATTAATTGATAATATCAGAACCGGCCTAGGCTAAGGTCATTCAGGTCTATTTCTTAGTCCAAAATATTGGTCCAAGATAGGGACTCAAATTTAAAAAAATATTATAATATATTACAAATATAAATAGGTTTAAATTATTTTTATTATTTTAGAACTAATCTAAAAAATTTAAAAATATTATGTTGAGTCCATATTTGTTTATAAGTGTGGTTTGGCCCAATTTAAATTAAAATATATACAAAATGTTAGTGGCTCTTGGATAAGAAACACTATATACACATACAAAATATTAGTAGCCCAAAATAGGGCCCTTGATTTTTTTTTTTTTTAATTTACTAGATTTTAATAGAATAAATAAATTTGCTCCAATTTTTTTTTACTTTTCTTGTTTATCAGATTTTAGTAGAATGAACAATTAATTCAATCTCAATCACATTTATACATAACATATTCTTAGGCCATGTTTGTTTGGCTCCATAGGTGGGGGGATTGGACTACCAATCCCGTGGGCCCTACATAGCCCATGTTTGCTTGGAAAAAATAGGAGGGGACTAGTAGTCCCATGGGACTATGAATACCCTCACACAGGGGGATTAGCTTGGGTAGATTTTGGGTGGGATTAGGAAAATAGTGAGGGGATTGAGTCTATTTTATATAAAAAAATTATTTTTTTAATTTCATTTTTTTTTACCAAGTGCACTTGTTTACTTTAATATTTGTTTTAATTTTTTTTAATATAGAAATAATTTATTTATTTATTTTATACAAAAATAATTTAACAATCCCATCACTAATTATCTCCTACACTATCATCAAAACAAACATACTTTTACTTAATCCCCTCACTATTAATCCCCACATTAACAATCCCTTCACTAACAATCTTTTCACTAACAATCCCATCCAACCTAATCCGCCAAACAAACGTGGCCTAAACAACAATGTAACCACACTCAACTACACTCATAAACAACATACTCAATAAATAACAATTAATTTAATACATATTCAATACATTTTAATTGAATAAAGTTTTCTTAATTTTTTTTTTTTTTTTTTTTTTTTTTTTTGTATGAATATATTTTGATAGCTGTTTTGATATCAACCGGCGGTAGTGATACGAAATAAGGTAAAATTTTTTTTTTTTTTATTGTGAATATAAGCCTCCATTTTTATTTCGTCTTATGTGCCGAAAAATCAAGGCCGGCCCTGAATAATATATACAGCAATTATACTGTGTTTAGTTCCATTACGTGAAAACTGAATATTGAAAAGGTCTTCAAAAACAAACAAACAAACAAACCAAAAAAAAAACAAAAAACCAGGAATGTCAATACAAGCTCCATGTTACCACTTGGGTCTAGATTGCTTCGAGTCTGGAGGGTGCTATTTGGGTCTATGGAGTTTATTATAGGTGCTGTGTTAATGATTTAAATTATTCATTTTACATAATATTTTATATATATTAGTTATACAAAAAAATTATGTCAATTATAACATATTTAATTTTTCACGTTTGTCACAAAAAAAAGTAAATATTCTGTTTTAAAAATATATTTGTTGTCCAATTTTAAAAGACAAATGAAATAAATTGAATATATTATCAGATTGACTTTATTTTTTTTATGGATAATAGTTCTGTTTGGAAAATGGGTTTAGGACTTTTTTTAGACTAAAAATCACAATAAGACAAAATAAGTTAAAATAACTAATAAGAGAAAATGTCACATTAAACCCACAATCATTTTACTTTTTCTCTCACAAACATATCATCCACCTCCAAAAAAATCTAACCATCTTCCTAAATACAAAAAATTTAACATATTAAAATATCTAAAAACTAAAATAGTCTACTAAAATAGTTAACTTCCCAAACGAAACCAATATATACATGAATGACCTTACAAAATAAGTCGTTCAAATTATCAAAATAAAATCTATGATAAATCCAGAGTCCAAAAAAAAAATTATATATATATTTAGAAGACATTTCGTCAATGTTTGTTTTTGGAGAAATTTCGTCAACGTTTTTGGGCTAAGAATTGCTTAATTCAATTATTTTTTTTTTATTACAATAAAAAAAAAAAGAGGTGACTCAAGTTTAGCCAGACCCCATCCGATCGCAGGAAAAGGCTCCTAGTGTCGAACCAGCAAACTAGAATCGGGAATGGAAACTCAATTGCGGATTAAAGAGTTTATAATGCTGAGCTCTATCTACTGAACCCATCCTAGGGGTTCCTTAATTCAATTCAAGATCGCTTTTAGAAGATTAATTTAGTAGTAAGCAATAATGATGCTTAAATTAAGGTAAGGAACTCGTGAGTGATTCAAGTATAATGAAAATAATAATAAAATAATAAAAAATATTGTTATATAAATTTAAAAATTAGACTTACTTTTTAAATTCAATGATATATCAAGAAGATAATTAGTTAATAATTAAATATTCTGTGACTCAAGCTTAGCCAAACCCCCATCACCGGACAAGGTTCCTAATGTCGAACCAACAAACTGGAACCGAGAAACGCAAGGATACTGTTAAAATGGTTGAAAGAAATATGATAATTGTATATCTGTATATTATTGAATGAATTGAATACAATAGGAGAGTCTGTATTTATAGGCTGTCTACAAACCTAGCTAAGTATAAAAGGAGATAGAGATAGAGAGAGATAAAGATACAAGGAGATAGAGATAGAGAAAGATAGAGATAAATCTAAATCTATAAATCTAATCTAAATATATACATTAACAGCCTCTCTCAAACTCAAGGTGGGTAGGCATCAACCAACTTGAGTTTGGAAACTAAATCACTGAAACGACCAGGAGAATGAGCCTTGGTGAAAATGTTGACTGTCTGATTGGCAGAGATAACAAAGATAAGATGAACAGTGCCACTGGTAACATGTTGTCGTATGAAGTGACAATCAATCTTAATATACTTTGTGTGATCATGGAAGACATCATTATGGGCAATTTGAATAGCACTATGACTATCACAATAGAGGTTAATCGTAGTAGAATGAGAAAACCACATATCAGAAAGAAGCCAGAGAAGCCACACAAGCTCCTGAGTAGTGTCAACAAGAACACGATACTCAGCCTCAGTACTAGAACGAGCAACAAGAGTTTGCTTCTTGCTACGCCAGGTAATGAGAGAATTACCCAAGAAAAAACAGAAATCCTGTAGT
Source organism: Camellia granthamiana (assembly GCA_036172215.1). Classification (NCBI taxonomy): domain Eukaryota; kingdom Viridiplantae; phylum Streptophyta; class Magnoliopsida; order Ericales; family Theaceae; genus Camellia; species Camellia granthamiana. Next base: position 169,517,756 of record CM069903.1, on the reverse strand, counting down.
AGAACGACGATCAGTAGGGTCCCCTACTCAATCAGCATCAAAAAATGCATGTAACTGCAGAGAAAAGTGAGCGGAGTAGTGAAGACCATAAAACATAGTGCCTTTGAGATATCGTAAAATGGCATCATAGTGCGGAGAGCGAGGAGAAGCCACGAACTGACTAACAATGTGAACAACATAAGCAATGTCTGGACGAGTAACCGTGAGATAGACAAGACTGCCAACTAGTTGACGATATAAAGTAGCATCAGTCAACAGGTGACCGTCAAGAGGTGTGAGACGAGTCTGAGGATTAACGGGGAGTAGAGGCAGTTTTGCAATCAGTAAGACCAATATGAGCCAAGAGATCAGAAGTATACTTGACTTGGGAGAGAAAGTAACCAGACGGATCATGAGAGATTTCCAAGCCGAGAAAATAGCTAAGAAGACCCAAATCCTTCATCTCAAACTGGTGATTAAGAAACTGTTTGAAACTAGAGATACCCACTGTGTCACCGCCAGTGATGATCATATCATCCATATAGAGAAGAAGAAGAAGAAGAAGAAGAAGAAGAAGAAGAATAATAATAATACCACGCTCTGTCTTACAAATAAAAATGGCAGAATCATAGGCACTGGAGGAGAATCCAAAATCATGAATGGTGGAGCTAAACTTGGCGAACCAGGCATAAGGAGCTTGTTTCAAACCATACAAAGCACGACGAAATTTATAGACTTTGGAGGGCGGCACAGAGGAACCAGTGGAGGTTGCATATAAACTTCCTCAGTGAGATTGCTATTGAGAAATGCATTCTGCACATCCATCTGACAAAGTTTCCAGTGGTGAGTAGCAACAATGGCAGTATAAGCTACGAACAGAAGTCAGATGAGGCAACAGGAGCAAAGGTTTCTTCATAATCAATCCATATTCTTAAGTAAACCCCCGCACAACAAGACGCTCTTTGTAACACTCAATAGAACCATCAAAATGAGTCTTGAGCTTGTAAACCCATTTGCAACTAACAATACTTTGCCAGGAGGAAGATCAACCACATCCCAAGTATGAGTTTTATCAAAAGCCTATAGTTCATCAGTCATTGCTTGCTACCAAAGAGGGTTAGAATAAGCCTCTCAATAGGAAGTAGGTTCATGAGAGGAAAATACAATAGAACAACAATGAAATCACGAATAAGGACAGAAGGCTGTATTACACGAGTAGAATGACGAAGAGGTACCTCAGAAGCAGAACCAGGAGGTGGAGCAGGAGCCTCAGGATGGGCTAGAGGCAGCATAATAGGGCTAGGAGCAGGATCAGGGAGTGGAGCATCAGCAGGACCAAGAGACGGAGTAGGATCCTCAAGATGGGTCAGAGGCAACAAGGTAGAAGTAGTGTCTGTATCAAGCTCATCAAACAATAGAAAGGGATCTGTGAAGAATGATGTAGTGGGAGGAGTGGATAGATGAAACTTAGATATAGGAGAGAACATCTTGTCTTCCCAAAATACCACATGACGAGAGACACGAAGATGTTGAGAAATAGGATCCCAACAACGATAGCCTTTATGTTCAATCCCATACCCCAAGAAGCAACACAGACGGGCTCAAGGTTCTAATTTGGAACGTTCATATGGTGGAAGGAGGACAAAACAAGCACATCCAAACACACAGAGATGAGAATAGACAGGAGGTTGGCCATATAAGCGCTCATATGGGGTATGATTATTTATGGCAGGAGACGGAACACAGTTGATAGTACAAACAGCTGTAAAAGTGGCTTCCCCTAAGAAGCGCTTAGGACAAAAAGAGGAAATTAAAAGAGCACAGACATTATCTAAAAGATGATGATGTTTACGTTCAACACGACTATTTTGTTGGGAGGTACCAGGACAAGAATAGTGAGAAAGTGTGCCATTTTGATGAAGGAATCTCAAAAAGTTTGTTTCTTTGTATTCTTGGGCATTGTCAGCACGGAAAACTTTGATGGTGGAAGAAAACTGAGTTTTGACCATTTGTGAGAAATCATAGTATATTTGTGGTAACTCAGAGCGAGGCTTCATAAGAAATAACCAAGTAAAACGAGTGAAATCATCTACAAAAATGACAAAGTATTTAGATCCCCCCATAGTAGTATTAGGTGCCGATCCTAAACATTAGAGTGTATGAGATCAAAAGGTGCATGAGACATAGAGGTACTGGATGAAAATGGTAAAGCAGATTGTTTTGCTAGTTGACAAGATAAACAATCTACTTTATCATTTGGAATAGGACCTAACTGACCACTGGAAACTAGAGATCGTAAACGACCAAAGGAAACATGACCTAACCGAGAATGCCATAAGGTAAGAGAAGAACTGGAAGTAGTAGGGGCAGCAGTCTGGACAGGGAAAGGACTGGAGGAGGAAATGCGAAGGTGTCTACGACCAATCCCAAGAGTTTGTCCCATCTTCGGATCCTGCACAACACAACTAGTTAGAGAAAAGAGAATAATGAGGCCAAGATCACAAAGTTGACCAATTGAAATAAGATTAAGTGTAAGATTGGGGATCAAATAAGTATGGGGTAAAGAAACAGCAGAGGTGAAAATATGACCTATATGACTAACATGCATTGGAGAGCCGTCAGTAGTGTGAATAATAGCTAACATAAAAGAAGATGTAATAGAAGAGAAAAGTGTAGGGTCAAAGGTCATATGATTGCAACAAGCGGAATCAAAATACCAAGAAGAGGTACTTGGAGTAACTGAGAGGATAGTAGACGGTGTACCAGAGGTAGAAATAACCTTTTTGACAATAGCATCAATGTCCGGAAGAGTGCAGGGTGGTGACGAGGTAACAATGAATGATGAACTAAAGGCAACTGTAGTAGATGCAAGATATGCTGAAGACTGATCTCAGCTATATATTGTGGAGGGTCCAGAATAGCGACCGTGCTGAGGATAACTGTCTAAACGAGCTATAAGGTGATTAAATAATGAATCACAAAGGAGAACCAGTGGTGGCGAAGTAGAACTGGATAAAACAAAGTGCACCAGTGAATCCAGAACGTTGAAAATAGTTGGAAACAAGGCCAAAATGATCAGAAAAGGTGCAAAAAATAGGCGAAACAAGCAAAAATTTGAATTTTGGTGAAACGGGATGTAAGGCTGACGTCAGCAAGAGGGAAGCTTTTAACAACCCAAAAAATTTAAATTGTTCCTTAAATTTTATACTAGTATTGTGGTTGTATATAATGATATATTATTAAATAAATAATAATAAATACAGAATCTAATTTGGCATTGGATTATCGAATATGGGATTAATTAGGGATTATTATTTGGGGTCAAATTAATAGAAATATAAAATTATAATACTAGTTGGGCCAAATTAAAGTTAAAGATAGTAAATAAATAAATATGAAAGTAAGATTAAATAAATAATAATATTGATAACAACAAAAACAACAACAACAACAACAATAATAATAATAATAATAATTGGTATGGTAGTAAAATAAATAATTAATTTTCTGTTGGTATACGATATAGTGTAATTTAATTAGGGATTAATTTATTTATATAGTTATATTAAAAAATTGGGCCATAGTGTAATTATCTTAAATATTAATTAAAGATAAGTATAAATCTAATTGAATTTGTGGGAGGATTCGTGCTGATAACATTCTTACCTCCCTATAGGGAGGAGGTGATCTGTGTGGAAAGGAAAAGAAAGAAAGGGAAAGAAATAAAGAAAGAAAGAAAGAAAGGAAAAGGAAAAGGGAAAAAAAAAAAAAAAAGAGAGAGAGAAAGGAGAAAGGAAAAAAAACGAAGAAAAGGAAGAAAAAAATAATGGAAGTCGGTCTTTCATAATGGAAAGATAGAGTGAGGTATTAAAGTTAAGGTGAGTTATATTATACCTTGAGTTATCATAATATATTTTACGTATGTTTTGATTTACCATATTTGTTTTATACAAGTTATGTTTTATGAATTATTATTAATTATATTAATATTTTAATTACGTGGATTATTTTCTGAACCCTATTTGTTAAAATGAAACCCAATGATATGTTTGTTTATATTTTAAAGAATATTTGACTATAAGCTTATAAACAATTATGCTTTGTAAGTACCACCACGAGAGTCCCACACCTTGGGGGACTTAAATAACCATTGGTTTCTGTTTGGTCACTTTGTAACCCTCTGTCTATCATGGATCCATTGATCCTCTGATTTCTGGTGTGGAGCAAAGTGATGTACGGAGCTAAGTGCTACATTGTTGTTGAAGCCACCTCTAGAGTTCGTACGAGCCACTTCTTGAATCTGTACCTCTGTTCTGACTGTCACTCATGTGACCTCTGTTCCATTCTGTTCAGTACCGTGGTTATGGTTATTTATTTACATAATCTTAGTTTTGTTACTTAAATGATTATTCGTTCAGCCTAAGTTATTTTAACTATTTTAGTTAAATAACTATCCATGGTTATTTTGTGTCCTTTATACTCTTGACATAATATTTCTCACTCTGCCATATGCTTATAGCTGTTTACCAATTTTCAGGAAACAATGCAATTCAGAAATAGCTTTTGGAAAGTCTTAGACGCAAGGTTGCGGAATAGACACACACAACACTTTTATGATATTTTTTATATGTAAATATCGGCATTTTTGGTTAATAAATTTTGTAATAAAAATAGAAGCTGCAATGATTATTTTGGTACCTTCACTTAAATATTATTTCCGCTCGCGTTTATTAATTTGTTCAAGAATTGGCCAAAGGTAACCTCGGTTACTGGCCATCACGATGCTTAACCCTTAGGTACGGGGAGCGGGTCGTGATAAAGCTGACGTCAGCAAAGGCGCGGCTCATGTTAGCAGGAGGGTGCGCAGCGCACGATAGTAGTAGAGGCACCAGCAAATGCGCGGCGCACTTTAGCAGGCAGATACACGCTACACGATAGCAGTAGGCGTGCAGCGTACTGTAGTGCTGACGCGCTTAGGGCTGATGTCAGTGACGACGGAAACGGAGGGATGCACGTGTGACAAGCGCGTGGCGTGTGATCGTCGGGCAAGCGGCACGTGGTAGCGCATGTAGATCCTAATGACGCACCGAGCAATAAGTGGCGCGCGAGAGTGCGTCTCAGCTTGTTTGGGAGTGTGATTAGTGGCTCTGGAATCGTCTAGAAGAGACGAATATTATGGTGTGGCAATTTTGTGATTACGGCCATTGGAATCGTTTGAAAATAATGATGAAGCAGTGTTGGAACAAAGACAACAAAGTGTATAGGTGATGGAATGAATGTTGTAGTGCCACTATGTACGGGGACTAAGCACCAAAAAAAAAAAAAAAAAAAAAGCTATAAGTGTAGAACCTAAAGCTCTGATACCATGTTAAAATGGTTTAAAGAAATATGAGAATTGTGTATCTGTATTATATTGAATGAAGTGAATATAATAAGAGAGCCTGTATTTATAGGCTGTCTACAAACCTAGATAAGTATAGAAGGAGATAGAGAGAGAGAGAGAGAGAGAGAGAGAGAGAGAGAGAGATAAATCTAAATCTATAAATCTAATCTAAATATATACATTAACAGATGCCACACTAAAAAGTGATGGAGACTCTATTATGGATTAAAGAGTTTTCAATGCTGAGCTCTATGCACTGAACCCATCCCAGGGGTGGCTTAATTCAATTCAAGATCGCTTCTAGAAGATTAATTTAGTAGTAAGCAATAATAAAGCTTAAAGAAAGGTAAGGAACACCTGAGTGACTCAGGGATAATGAAAATAATAATAAAATAATAAAAAAATATTACTACACAAATTTAAAAAGAAAATTGCTTCATAGTTCGAAATTTTGGAGGTTCAAATGACCAAAATACCAAAATAATGTCGCTTTGGCCTTTTTTTTTTTTTCCCCTCTCTTTTCTCTTTGAAACAAAGAGACGAGAAAAGAAAGAGGGAGAAAGAGAGAAGAAAGAGAGAAGAAGGAAAAGGAACAAAGCACCTATCGGCACCGCCATCACCGTCGTCCATCACAACCCACCTCTATATGTATACACACATAGATCTGTGTATATCTCTATCTCTCTCTCTCTCTCTCTCTCTCTCTCTGTTTTCCCCCTTCCTTCTTTTCTTCTTTCTCCTCTCATTTTTTTCTTCTTCTTCTTTTTGTTCTCCTCTCTCTACTCTCTGTTCTTTCCTTCTTTTTTTCTTTGCAATGAAATGTATCTCTCTCTTTTTGTTCTTCCTCTTTTCTTTTCTTTTCCTTTCTATGCTTTCTTCTTCTTTCTAAACTATTGGCCGGCCAGAAGAGAAAGGAAAAAGAGAGGGGAAAGGAATAAGAGAAAGAAGAGAAGGGGAAGGAAAAAGAAAAAAAAAATCATTTTGATTTCAGTTTGGTTTTAGAAAGAACAGAGGAAGAAAAGAGAGGAAGAAGAAGAAAAGAGAAGGAAAAAAAAGAAAAAGAAAAAGAAAAAGAAAAGGTTCAAGCTACCTAACAGGATTGATTTAAAAATTAGAACTACTTTCTAAGTCCAATGATATGTCAAGAAGATAATTAATTAATAATTAAATATTCGCTAATTATCAACCAATTATCTTTTTCACACATTACTAAATCTATAAAGTGAGTTTAAAAAGTGAACTATTATATCATTTTTCATAATAAAATAAACCATCGAATTGATGTTCAAAAAACAAAAAAACAATTCAATCAGATAAATAAATGGTTTAGTGCTTTGTTTTATGTAAAATGTTAGGGATACAAAATAAATTATTAAAAAGTTTATCAAATCACTCGTATGAATGTGAAATCTATACTCATGTAAGAGTCACACCCATTTAAATATTTGATATATTTTTTAATAAAAAATTTGGTGTCTCAAACGCTGTTGTTTTATTGTGTGAGCACATAAAATTCTATGTTTGTTTTAGCGTAAATTATTTTTTTTAAGGTATACTTTTCCAACATAAATGAAATATGTTAAATATTTTTTGGAAAAATTATATAAAAAAAAAATCACGATTTGACCCTTATAATAAAATTAATTTTTAATTTTGTTAATTTAAACACTAAATTTTTGATTTGTTTTCAATCTGAATCATTTGCCTATTTCCATTAAGTAAAACTGATGGATAAATGGATATTTCAATCATTAAACTCAATAAAAAAATGGATATTTTAGACATTTTATGTATTGACTTTAATGAGTAAAATATCATTTTTTCATTTGTCTTTGTTAATAAAAATAGGCAAATGATTTGGATGAAAACAAATCAAAAAATTATGATTTAAATTGATAAAATTTAAAATTCGAAATCAATTTTCTTACAAAGATCAAACCTTGGATTTTTTTTTTCTTTGTAATTGTCCCTACTTTTTTTTGGGGGGGGGGTGTAATTTTGAAGATTGAAATAATTTAAACAGATTGAAAAATTTTAATTATCTTAAAATATATATATTTTTAATTTTAATTTTTAACTTCAAGAAATTATACCAAACATAACCTATTAACAATTCTTATGGAATACTGGATATAAATTATGGTAATTATTCAGTAATTCCGGAGTATGAACGTAGGGCCTGTTTGGTAACCATTCCGTTTTCAGTTTTCAGTTTATATTTACAAAAAATTTAAAAACTGTCATAAAAACTTGTTTGATAATTTTTTTGGTTTATAAATGGTTGTCCCAGTTTATAAATTTGAGGAAAAAAACGTAAACTCAAAAAATGAGTTTACGTTTTCAGTTTTTAATTTTTTTTTTTCAATTAATTTGTTTTTCAAATAATTTATTTTCAATTATTTTTTTTTTCAAATAATTTTTTTTCAAATATACCAAAACATGGAAGCAAGCAGCAGAATGAAGAACATGGATTACGAAATCAAATATGATTAAAATTAAACAACAAAATTGGAATTGGAATGCACTAAATTAAAATACAGAAATTAACTTTCATAATTAAGATACAGAAAATAACTTACAATTACAATTGTAGTAACTGCAACTGCAACTGCAACTGCAACGACCTAAATTGGGTTACAAACGGGAAGGGGTAATTGTCACTCAGAGCTCTCTGTTTTTCTAAAAACTAAAGAATGAAAAACCTGGGCCTCCTGAATGAATACATTACAATATATAAATAAAAACAATGGTGCATGTGACTTCTTTGATTGATGAAAGCAGCTGGCAGCGCATGAGGTAAAGTAGATGCTGTCGGTTGCTTTCGGTGGACTGATGGAACGAATATGCAGCTTTAACAAAAGTTGATTGAGTGAATAATGACGGTGAACAGTAAAAGTGAACAGTAACTTTTACTATTCATCACTTTCGGTGGAACACGTGAATATAGGAATCAATATAGATACAAATTAGCAGCTTTTCTCAAAAGAGTATTGATTGAAGCTAATTTATATTTATAGGGAATCCTATGTTGATCAGGCATATGGGTCCTGAGCATCTTGGAACTCAGATCTACCATGTGAGATGGGTTGAGTAGTTGATCCTTCAGAAGATTGTGACTGGTCTGAACTGTTTTCTAAATTTTCTGAACCGGTTGACTGGGCTTCAGCTTGATCTGTAATTTGACGGGCTAACTAGAGCAATTCATTTCTGGATAACTTGGGCTTGACCTTTGATTTAGCTTTAGGCTAAACAGGAGGTGAAATGGGCTTAGCCTTAGCTTTGGATTTTGATTTGGGCCGTGAATGTTCCTTGGGTTGGTCCGGAATTGCAGGAGCTTTGGACTTTGCCTTGGATTTTGATTGGGCCGGCTGAACTGATTTGGATGATTTGGGCTTGGAACCACTAGATGAGGGGCTTCCAAGGTTGATTGGAGGAAGACTGGGCTGACTTCCTTGGCTGATTGCAGCAGTTGGATTCTGCTGGGCTTTGATCATAGAAGGAGTTGGAGCACATTGATCAATAGGGAATTCTTCTTGAACAATTTCAAAAATTCTGGGCACGTTGAACTTAGCCCACCATTTGACTGAATGTTGACGGGTGATTATGTTACCATCAATTCCATAATGCCATTTAAATATCCAAGGGAGTTTATATTTGGATGTAAAAATTAACAAAGATGGAAATTGTCGCTGATGAGTGGTGTATGGGTAAACAGAGGAGAAATAGTTAACTAGTTCAATGAGATCACCAGGAAGGATGTCTGAAATGGCACCATAATGAGTCCACCATCTCAGAAACCAGGTAGGTAATTCAGATTTGAATTTCTGATCAAAGGAGATGAACCAGGAGTGGCTAAAAGATTCATTTTGGTATAAGAAGATCTTGAACCAAGCATCAACATAATCATGGTAATTGTACTGAATAGAATGACCAGGTAAATCTCGAAACTGATAAGGAAGACCCCATTCAGCTTGGGAAACAATACTATGGACGTAAATGGAATGATACAGAACCTTGCTAGCATAGGTTCGATCATAAATGGGTTTAATCAAAACTGATTGATGATGGATCAAAATATCTTTGTAATAGGTGAGTGTTTTCTCTGGATGTGAGAGGATGAAATGGCATCTAGAGCCAAAATGGGATTTAGCAATTTCATGGATTACTTAACCTTTAGGGTGACCGGGTTCTTTATAGAACAGATTAGTAGTGTGTGATTTGGTATAATCAGATCGGGATGACCTGACTGGGTTAGCAGGGAATGGAGTAACTGAAATTGATTGGCTAGAAGCAAAAGGATCTGTGGCCAAAGCAGATGAGTAATTAGGTCGGTAAATGTTACCAAGAATTTGGTAACGATTACCCATTTCAAGAGAGTAAGAGGGGGTGATTGACTCCAAAGGAGGAGGAACAATAAGTTGATTAGGTTTACTAGAGGACGGGACCAAAGCCTTGGAAGGAGGCCTTGGGCGAGACATCTGTAAACAGAAACAATGATTAGTAGCAGAGATTAACAGCCAGAAAGAAGATCTAAATAATTCTGGTAATAATGCAAATGATTGTAATAATCATGTCGCAGAACACGACGGGCTTGAATCTGATGGTAATTAATGTATTGGGCTCTTTTAGTGGTTGGTCTGGCTGATTTGAGGCGGTTAATACAGTGGTTAACTTGGTTGATCAAGGTTTGGTAATGGGTAATTTGAGTTTTTAAATATGGAATATGTGGAGTAGCACTCATCCCTTACCCTCCCCCCCCTGGGTAAAAATTCCCAGGTAAGAAAATCAGGTAAGGAATTTTGACAACCAGGTATGTAAGTAATATCAAAATCAAAAATACTTAAAATAGATTGCCAACGGGCAAAAATTTGTTTGCTAGCAAGATTTTGAACATCTTTTTTCAAAACGTATTTAGCAGATTTGCAATCAACACGAAGTAAAAATTTCTGATTTAAAATATCATCTTGAAATTTTTGAATACATAAAACAGTAGACAAAATCTCTTTTTTAATAGTACTATAATTTAATTGTGCTTTATTCCAGACACCAGAATGGTAACGAACAATCTGTTCAGAGGATTGAGGAGTGACTTTCTGAAGAAGAATGCCACCATAACCAACATCAGAAGCATCGGTTTGAATAATTTTGAATGAATTTTCTGTAGGAATACCAAGACAAGGGAGAGACTTAATGTATTGTTTGACCCAATGTTTTAAAAACCGGATCGGTAAGCGAACCGGAAAAGGGATCGGGTGGACGGGTCACCGGTTCAACCGTCGGGTTGAACCGGAATCGAACCGTGACGTAATAAATATATTAAAATTATATTTAAATAAAAATATAAGTAATAAAATTATAAATTAAAAATATTAAAAATATTAAATTATCTTAAATATTTGTCCTAATATTTTTTTTACTGGAAAATATAATAATATATTTTGAAATATTATTAATTTCAATTTTGGAAGATGAAATCAAATATTTAATATTCCCTCCATATGATTTTAATTCAAATAATTTGATTGAAAGGAGAGCAAAATTTTTGGAGAGATATCAAAATTTCAATATTCCCTCCAATACATTTGATTGAATTCCACATGGATTTCTTGAGTCTTTTTGAAAGAATTTTTTTCTTATAAATAGGTGAAGACTTTCACAATAATTTCATCAAGCTCTTAATGGGATTCCTCACAAGAGGAGACCCTTGAAAAAGAGTTTCAAATTAAAATTTTCTTATATTCTTATATTTTATATAATATATATATATATGTATAAAATAAGAAAGAAAGAAAGAAAAGAAATAAAGAAAAACTGAAAAGAAAAAAAAAAAAAAAAAAAAAAGAGGAGCCGGACAGCCCGGCGAACCGGCTCCGGGTCGACCGGTTCGCCGGTTCGACCGCGGTTTTTTCCGGTTTCTCTTAAATACACCGGTTTTCATCTTTGGCCGGTTCAGGGGGTATATCCGGACCGGAACCCCGATCGGTCGACGGTTCAACCGGTCGAACCGGCCGGTCCGGTCCGGTTTTCAAAACCATGGTTTGACCTATTGAACTATAGAAGTATGAACAGACGACCAAGGAGGAGGATTATCCTTTAACCTATCAAACAAGGGTTGACAAGTCTTCCTAAGGTCTTTGTAAAAGTCAGCAATATAATTGAGGGATCCTAAGAACCTTTGTAATTGGGTTTTATCAAGAATTTCATCAGGGAATTTAGAGGCAAACTCGATGGATCTACTAATTGGTAGAATAGTATTGTGGTGAATATCATAACCTAAAAATCTAACCTTGGTTTGAAACAATTTAATCTTAGGAGCAGATATGACTAAACCATGATTTTTAATTGTATAAAAGAATGCAGTTAAATGTTTCCAATGTTCACTAAGGGATTTTGAAAAAATTAAGATGTCATCAATATAAACAATAGAAAAATGACTAAACGGGTTGAAAATATCATTCATTATATTTTGAAATTCACTAGGAGCATTTTTTAAACCAAATGGCATGACATTCCATTCATATTGACCAAAAGGTGTATTAAAAGCAATTTTATATCGATCTTTAGGGTGAATTTGAATTTGCCAAAAACCACTTTTTAAATCAAATTTACTAAAAATAACAGCTTGATTAAATCTTTTAATCAAATCTTTTCTATTAGGGATAGGATATCTAATCCATTCTAAAACAGCATTTAATGGTTTGTAGTTAATGACTAAACAAGGGACACCTCGTTCTAGTTCAGCATTTTTATTGACATAAAAGGCAGGACAAGACCATGGTGATTTACTAGGACTAATTATTCGATTCTTTAACAATTCATTAATTTCCTTTTTACACATTTCAAGTAATTCATAATTCATTTGAATAGGTCGAGATTTAGTAGGAATGTGTTTTTCATTAAAAATTTTAATGTATGGTAAAGTAACTACATGCTTTTTCCTATGCCAAAATGCAGTAGGTAAAGTTGAACAAATAGTTGATTCTAGTTTTAATTTAAAATCATTAATTTGAGAGATAATAACAGGATCAAATAATTGTTGATCAATTCTTTTGGAATTAATTTCTTCTTTAAGAAAATTTAAATGGCGAGTTAAACGATTAATAGTATGAGAAATAGAACAGTCTTTCAATTGATTTAATTCTACCATTTCAGGAGGAGACAGGAATTTAAAGGTAACAGGTTGTCCTAAAACATGTGTAGTTATTCCTTCACTAGATGTAGTAAAAGGATATAGTAAATAGATAAATGGTGTACCTAAAATAATTTTATCAGTCATGTTTTTAACTAAAACAAATGAAATTTTAAAACAGACATTATCTTGGCAAACATGAACTTTTGATAATTTATATTTAATATGCATTTTACTACCATTAGCAGAAGTTAATTTCTCATGAAATTTTTCATAATATTTAGTAGGAAGTAAACCTTCTTGTATGCAATTTAAATCAGCACCAGTATCGATTAAAGCAATTAATTCTAATTCAAAATCTTCAACAATGATTTTAATTCTTGAATACCATTTTTTAATATAAAGTTTATTGATTAGATTTGATCGTTTTTCGTCAAGATTATGTGATTGTGATCTGTTGTCAAATATTAATTTATCAAGATTAGTGTGATCAGAATCAGGGTCAGAATTATGTTCAGATTCATTAGGGGATTCATGAACTGAGTTGTGGAAATTGTCTAAACTTTTATTAAGTTTTAGTGTGATAATTTCATCTTCTAATTTTCGGTCTTTTTGTCTTAATTCATTAATAGTTTGTTTGATTTGATTGATTTTAGATTGTAAATCTTGAAGTGTAATTTCTTTAGTTTTATTTTTAAATCTTTCTAAAGTCTTGGATAAACTAATAATAGGTTTATCAAACTTAGGTTTATCATCAGAATGAATTAATAAAGATTTTAATTTATCAATATATTTTTGTTTTAATGTTGGATCATCTAATTTACTAATTAGTTCAATAAGAGCAGATTATTCTTGGGTGTTTTTAGTAAGAACAGTTATTTGTTTAACTGGTTTACAGCAGACATCATTACATCCGAGATTAATATTATTATCAGAATCTTCACTAGGTTAATGATAATCGGATGAAGGTCTTGGATGATCAGAAGTGGAGTCGCTAACAGATTAATTTAATTGAAAGATTTCAAATAATCGATTTTTGGAATTATCATCAATTTGAAGTTGATTAACTCTATCCTTTAATTTTTGCTTTTCTTTGCATTTATTTGAATAATGTCCTTTTTTACCACAATTATAGCAGGTAATATCTTTATTAATCTTATATTTGGGATGTGATTTCTTATAATATTTCTTTTTAGGTTTAGTATAAAATTTATCATTAGATTTGGAAGGTGAATAATCTTTTCGATATTTATTAGAGTATTTAGATGTATGCTTATGTTTGGAGTGTTTGTGTGATTTCCTACGGGAAGGTGCAACAGGAGGTAAACCATATTGTTCACAGAAATTTCCTAATTCATATTTAGCCTTATGTATATCTTTAGAGGCTTTTTGGCTAAGTTTTAAATCAATACACATTTTTAATCATTCCTTCTGAATAGTACTAATTATATCACCATAGGTTAAATTGTCATATTCAATAACACCAGTAGGTTGACTAAGAACATCTCTAATTTTGTGAGCAAATAAACTAGGTAAGCCATTAATAAATTTTTCTTTCCAAAATGATTTAGTACAATTCCGGACCAACCCAAGGAACATTCACGGCCCAAATCAAAATCCAAAGCTAAGGCTAAGCCCATTTCACCTCCTGCTCAGCCTAAAGCTAAATCAAAGGTCAAGCCCAAGTTATCCAGAAATGAATTGCTCCAGTTAGCCCGTCAAATTACAGATCAAGCTGAAGCCCAGTCAACCGGTTCAGAAAATTCAGAAGACAGTTCAGACCAGTCACAATCTTCTGAAGGATCAACTACTCAACCCATCTCATATGGCAGATCTGAGTTCCAAGATGCTCAGGACCCATATGCCTGATCAATATAGGATTCCCTATAAATACAAATTAGCTTCAATCAATACTCTTTTGAGAAAAGCTGCTAATTTGTATCTATATTGATTCCTATATTCACGTGTTCCACCAAAAGTGATGAATAGTAAAAGTTACTGTTCACTTTTACTGTTCACCGTCACTATTCACTCAATCAACTTTTGTTAAAGCTGCATATTCGTTCCATCAGTCCATCGAAAGCAACCGACAGCATCTACTTTACCTCATGAGCTACCAGCTGCTTTCATCAATCAAAGAAGTCACATGCACCATTGTTTTTATTTATATATTGTAATGTATTCATTCAGGAGGCCCAGGTTTTTCATTCTTTAGTTTTTTTAGAAAAACAGAGAGCTCTGAGTGACAATTACCCCTTCCCGTTTGTAACCCAATTAAGGTCTTTGCAGTTGTAGTTACTACAATTGTAATTGTAAGTTATTTTCTGTATCTTAATTATGAAAGTTAATTTCTGTATTTTAATTTAGTGCATTCCAATTCAAATTTTGTTGTTCAATTTTAATCATATTTGATTTCGTAATCCATGTTCTTCATTCTGCTGCTTGCTTCCGCATTTTGGTATTCAATTAATTTTTTTTCCAATTAATTTTTTTTCAATTAATCTTTTTTTCAAATATTTTTTTCCCAATTAAATTTTTTTTCAATTATTTTTTTAATTCATTTTTTTTTTCAATTAATTTTTTTCATATATATTTTTTTCAATTAATCTTTTTTCAATTAATTTTTTTTTCAAATATTTTTTTCCCAATTAAATTTTTTTCAATTATTTTTTAATTAATTTTTTTCATTTTTTTAAATAATTTTTTTTTTCAATTAGTTTTTTTCAATTAATTTTTTTTTCAAATATTTTTTTTTCCAATTAAATTTTTTTCAATTATTTTTTTTTCAATTATAATGTGTGTGATCCCGTTGTCATAAATAATAAAAATAAATATAAATATTAATATTTTAAGCCTGAACAAATATTTTTTAGTTTATATTTTTAAAATTTTTTAAACATTTTATTCAAACCAAACACGTTTGTAATTTATGTTTTTCTAAAAATAAACAAAAACCAATTTATAAAATTTTTGTAAATATAAACTAAAAACATAAACGTTACCAAACGCTACCGTATTCCATAATATTGTGATTGGAGAAGAAGGTGGATAGATGGAGTATTGTGTTGGGTGATTGAAGAATATATGAGGGCACAATAAATTATGATTGATTAGGAATACGAACACGTGATACTCCGAAAATAGCCTATAATTTCCCATAAAGTATTACCACTAAAATAGATGACCAAATCCATCTAAAATAACAAAAATTGTGAGGAATGTGCAAAATCAGTATAAGAAGAAACTAAATAAGATTTTTTTTTTTTTTTTCCCTTGATAAGTAAAAACAATCAACTTTTGCCAATAGTAACAAAGGATCAAACGGTACAACCAATTTTCATTCGAGCACAACCGAAAAGTAAACAACATTACTATATATTTATAAAAATTATCAGAAAAATTATTTAGATCACATTTAATCCTCCCAAATATTTCTACTTACAAAGTTGAAGCAACTCTTCAACCACCTCATCTAGCTCTTCCTCTCCTTTCATTCTTATCTTCTCACTAAATTCTCTTGCTTTAATTCTTATATCCTCCCCACTTTTCTCCACCACAACTTTTCTTATCACTTGTGATATGTCTTCTCTATTGAATCTGCCATTGATGTCTCTGTTGACCTCCATAGCTACACCAACCTCCTCCACCAGTCTAGCATTCAATGGCTGATCCAAATGCATTGGCATGGCTACAATTGGAACCCCAAATTTTAAACTTTCCATTATTGAATTCCATCCACAGTGACTCACAAAGCCACCAGTGCTTGAATGGGTTAAAATTCTTGGCTGTGGAGCCCAACCCTCCACAACCATTCCTCTTTCTCCTACTCTCTCAATAAACCCCTTAGGCAGTGCTTCTTCAAGCTCAACTTTCTCTCCCATAGGAAACCTAACAACCCATATGAAATTAACATTGCTAAGCTCTAACCCATGAGCTATCTCTTCAATCTCATCCTTGGACATAAAGTACTCACTCCCAAATGAAACAAACACAGTGGAGGAGCCACCCTTGTTGTCAAGCCATTGTATGATCTCAGAGTGCTCGTCTTCATCGTCAATTTCTCGAACAAGTGAACCAACAGGGACGATCTTCTTCTCAATTAAAACCGACAGATAATCGATATATTTTCCTTCAAGCTCTCTAAAAGTGTGGAACAAAATAATGTAGTGAGATCGTTTCATGGCATCTACAACACCCTCTTCCTTGTTTTTGTCTTTGTTTGCAGAAGCCTTTTTGATCAAATTGCGAAACCGGGTTTCATGGAATCCCCGAAAATGGGAATTCAGCACCACCGCGTTTCGTGAACATGTGAAGGGTGGAAGAAGTCATCGCAGCTCCAGTAGGTATGAAATCAACCGCAGGAATGCCATAGGAGCAAGCAATGGTTGGTGCCCAAGGCAGGTTGAAGTCATAAATAACCAAATTTGGGGTTAGTGTGTTTAGGATGTTGGAGAAGCTTGGGATTGCCATATCAAAGGCTGTTTTGAGGGTAGGGATGAGATGGGTTGGGAGGCCATTGGTGGTGTGGTAATGAGGAGGAACATCAGGGGAGGATGGAAGGTGGATTTCTACTAATTCAATGGAGTGAGAGTAGTTTTCAGTGATTCTTTTCTTGATGGAACTGAGATTGATTGGTGTAGAACAAAGATATATGTGGAAGTTTCTGTGTGTGAGTTTCTTGGCTAGCTCTAGGAAGGGAGAGATGTGACCATGGGCTAGCCATGGAAGCATTAGGACACTAGCAATGCTCTGTTTTGTGTCCATTATTTATCTCTCTGTTTTGGGCCTCTGTTTTGGTGATTGATGATCAATACTGACAGGGATAGGCCCACAGGGACCACGGCCCATCATGAGTAAACCTAAGCCCACCAATTAAGCCCCATTGCACAACCCGGGTGGTAAAACCCAGCATCACTGGAAGCCAACTGGACAGGGAAGACCAATGACATTCGGACACGCGGCGGATGCAGGACAGGCCACGTCAGCAGACAAAGATCTGCAGAGTTATTGCCACAGCACATCACCATTAATGCAATCCATCAGAACATTTATTGCGACAACACTTCCCAGCCGGCACGGCACCTCCTCACCCTGAACAAGGCAAATCACGACACAAGCTTTCGGCGGGGGAAAGCCCAGAGTAGCAGAGGTAATGAAATGATTACCAAAGGATATAAGCAAGGAAAAAGGAAAAAAGAAGGTTAAGTTTTCTACCTCTCTCTCTCTCTCTCTCTCTCTCTCTCTCTCTCTCTACGTTTTGCCTATCACCCTTTCTAATTCACACACCGGAGGGTTCGCCGGGGGACTACCCCGTCTCCCGATTGAACTTGCTTGCAGGTTTTCCAGTGGACCTGAGGAGCTTGGATCGGTCCAGCCCATACACGACGACACCCAGTATTATCAGTGGCGCCGTCTGTGGGAATCCGGTTTGTCCGTGCGCCAGTTGTGTTCATTGCCGCCGGAGACCCTGTTCAGTAACCTTCTCACCTCATCCGTCAAGTGTATGGTCACGACTAGATCCATGGCTTCCCACCATAATGCTACCGACCACCAAACCGACCCTCCCAACCCAAACAATCCACCACAGTACTTCACCGAGCTCACCAACAGCATCAACCGTATGGCCGAACAAAACCAAGCCCTAATCAATGCTCTGCTACAAAGAAACCTCCCTATACCTCCACCTCCAGATATTCCACCCCACCCAGAACAAGTTCCAGGCCATACTGTCCCACAACCCGACCCTCTCAACTCGGGAGGTTTGCAGCCTCCTCACCCACATATGCACCCGCCTCCTCCACCCCCACGTCCATCAGTCATAGCTCCAGCTCCAGAGGGAGAAGCTAGCAGTGTCCAACATCTGTCTCCCTCTGGCGGCGACAACATTCCCCTCTGGGACGCCGAACTCCGAGCCATGAAACTCCAGCTCCAAGGGGTTATGCAGAATATCCAACATAAGCCCTCCACCACAGCAAACTCCCCATTTGTCGCCTCCATCCGAGACAAACCCCTACCCGCCAAGTTCAAAATGCCTACCATCGACCCCTTTGACGGAATGACCGACCCCGTCGACCACCTGGAGACCTACCGTACCCTCATGATCCTCCATGCTTTCCCTGACGAGATCATGTGCCGAGCCTTTCCAGTGACACTGAAGGGGTCGGCTCGGCTATGGTTCAGCCAGTTGCCCCCGGATTCTGTCTCCACATTCCAACACCTCAGTGATTCCTTCCTGAACCACTTCATCGGGGCCCAACGCCAGCGACGTCCGGCGACCCAACTCCTCAACATCCGTCAGACCGAGGGGGAGTCACTGCGCAGCTTTGTCACTCGCTTCAACACCGAAGCCTTACAAGTTGCTGAAAATGACGATAAAGTCATCCTCACGGCCTTCATGGCTGGTCTGCGGTCATCCGATTTCCTCTTCTCCCTTTCCAAGAACCCCCCGACATCCATGGCAGCCTTGCTCTCCAAAGCCCAAAAGTACATGAACGCCGAGGATTCTCTAGCCGCTCGGCAAGACTCCACGGCTAAATATCTGGCCCCTAGAGAAAAAAGAAAAGACCAAGAACCCAGTCATGCCCGGCATCATAACCAAACATCCCGCTATGCCGACCGACCTCCTCGCGCCGACCGGTCAGCCCCAACCAGACCCCCCGGTCGGTTCGAGCAATACACCCCCCTCAATACTCCCATAGAACAAGTTCTTCACCAGATTCAACGCGACTACCCCCTCAAATGGCCCCTTCCTCCACGGAATCCTTCCAACCGTAAAGACCAGTCCAAATACTGCCGTTTCCACCAGGATCATGGCCATAACACCGACGACTGCATCAGCCTCAAAGACCAAGTGGAGACCCTCATTCGCCAGGGGCGCCTGAGCCGATTCACAGATACCCGCCCTCAGCAGAGGCAAAGGACCGAACCCCGCAGAGACAATCACAGGCATACCCCTCCACGGCGACCAGCTCAACCAGACCAAGGGCATGACCGACCCCGCCAACAACCCCGGCCTCAAGGTAATCCGCCTCCGCCAGTTGGTGAAATCAAAGTTATTTCAGGTGGCCTTGCCTGTGGTGGACCGTCCCGCTCAGCTCAGAGGGCGGAGCTTAGAAAGATACGGCAGGGCTCAGACAAGACAGTGGCCACGGTCGACCGACCGCCCAAACAACCCAAACAGTGGACAGAGCCCGTTACCTTCACGGACGCCGACTGCACAGGCATCCGTTATCCCCACGATGATCCC
Source organism: Camellia granthamiana (assembly GCA_036172215.1). Lineage (NCBI taxonomy): Eukaryota > Viridiplantae > Streptophyta > Magnoliopsida > Ericales > Theaceae > Camellia > Camellia granthamiana. Next base: position 169,498,019 of record CM069903.1, on the reverse strand, counting down.
CTTGTCATCTCCACTGTCCTCTCCAATTATAAGGTCAGAAGAGTCCTCATCGATAATGGCAGTTCCTCGGACATCATTTTTCTCAACTGCTTCCGCCAGCTGAAGATCGGGGAAGAGAGCCTGTCCCCACTCCAAACTCCTCTGGTCGGTTTCACCGGCGACCGGGTGACCTCTGTCGGCTCCATTGATCTCCCCATCACCATTGGAGAGTACCCGCGACAGACCACGAAGTTGCTCACTTTCCTTGTTGTTGACTGCCCCTCTGCTTACAACATCATCCTCGGCCGCACCGCCCTTAATGCCTTCCAAGCCATCACATCCACCTACCACCTTGCCCTCAAGTTCCCTACCGATTTCGGGGTCGGAACGGTGAGAGGGGAACAGACCGTCACTAGAGAATGTTATGTGGCCTCGCTTAAAGAGATCAAACTGAAGGAGGCAATGGTCATTGAAGGGCTTGACGTCCGAGATGAGGAGGAACTGATCAGAGGCGAACCTGTGGAGGAACTCGTCGAAGTTAACATCGATCCCACCAACCCGCTCAAAACAGCTAAAATCGGCAGCCAACTGCCCCCCCAAGCAAAGGCCGACCTCACTGCCCTCCTGACCGAACACAGGGACGTCTTCGCTTGGACTCATGCAGACATGCCAGGCATCGACCCCTCTTTCATCACCCACCGCCTCAGCATCGAGCCTCATTTCCGACCTTACCGACAAAGGCAGCGTATTTTCCATCCAGAGCGCAACAACCTCATAGCTGCAGAGGTTGACAAACTTCTCGAGGCCCAGTTTATCCGAAATGTGGATTATCCCAAGTGGCTGTCCAACGTGGTCCTGGTCCGCAAACACAATGGCAAGTGGCGTCTCTGCGTCGACTACTCCGACTTGAACCGAGCTTGTCCCAAAGATAGCTATCCTCTCCCCCGCATTGATCTGCTGGTTGACGCCACGGCCGGTCATCAAATGCTCAGCTTCATGGATGCTTTTTCAGGGTACAACCAAATCGTGATGCACTCATCCGACCAGGAACACACATCTTTCATCACTGACCGGGGCACCTACCACTACCGTGTCATGCCGTTCGGACTAAAGAATGCTGGGGCCACCTACCAACGTTTAGTCAATACAGTCTTCCACCATCAGATCGGACGGAACATGGAAGTGTATGTGGATGACATGCTGGTCAAGAGTAAACTCTCCACTGACCACCTCACCGACCTACGAGAGACTTTTGCCACCCTTCGCAAATATCAAATGAAGCTCAACCCAGAGAAGTGCGCCTTTGGCGTAGGCTCTGGCAAATTCCTGGGTTTCATGGTCAGTCAGCGCGGCATCGAGGCCAACCCAGAGAAGATCAAGGCCTTGATCGAAATGCAGTCACCCAAAACCGTTAAAGAGGTCCAAAGACTCACCGGCAGAGTGGCAGCCCTCAACCGTTTCATCTCCCGCGCAACGGATAAGTGCCTGCCATTTTTCAAAGTCCTGCGGCAGACTTTTGAGTGGACAACTGAATCAAAAGAAGCCTTTCAACAGTTAAAACAGTGCATGGCCAATCCCCCCCTCCTCTCACAGGCAATTACCGGCGAGCCCCTCTTCCTCTACCTGGCAGTATCAAGCACGGCAATCAGCGCAGCACTCATCAGAGAGGACGGCTCAGTTCAACGGCCGGTCTACTACATCAGTCGGGCTCTTAGGGGAGCAGAGCAGAACTACCCCTTATTAGAAAAGCTGTCCCTGGCCCTGGTCACCGCCTCCAGGCGACTCCGCCCCTACTTCCAAGCCCATTCCATAGTGCTTCTCACCGACCAGCCACTGAAGAAGGTCATGCAGCAACCAGAGCTCTCAGGAAGACTTATGCAGTGGTCAGTAGAACTAAGCCAATACGACATCTCTTATCGCCCCCGGACAGCAATCAAGGGGCAAGCCGTAGCCGACTTCATCTTGGAATTCACCAATCCGACCCCAACCACTAACCCTCCAACCCCACCAACCCCGCCCGAGCCCGAAGACCCTCATTGTTGGACGCTCAATGTCGACGGCTCGTCTCGCAGGGAAGGAAGCGGAGCTGGCCTCATCCTAACATCCCCCGAAGGGGGTTACTTCAAATGTGCCCTCCGCCTCTTGTTTTCGGCCAGCAACAATGAGGCCGAATACGAAGCATTGATAGCAGGACTTCGTCTAGCCAAAGACATTGGTGTTAGCCACATTCGCGTGTTCAGTGACTCCCAACTTATCGTCGGCCAGATCACGGGTGAATTCGATGCCAGGGACACCACAATGCGGACTTACAGGGACATGGCGCTCACACTTGTCCGTCTCTTCAACACTTTCCAGATTAGACACATACCTCGGGCGGAGAACTCCAAAGCAGATGAGATGGCCCAGCTGGCCTCCGCCGATCAATCCGACCTCAGCCATGGAGTTCGCCTCGAATACCTGACACACCCGGCCATCTCACCCGACCTGCAAGAAGTGCACTTTCTCCAGACGGAACCCATTCCTTGGGCATCCGACATCTTCCTCTTCTTAACCACTGGTGAACTCCCAGATGACCAACACCAGGCTGCCAAGGTCAGAGCCCGGTCAGCTAACTACATTCTGGTCGACGGCCTCCTTTACAAGCGCGGTTTTTCACGACCGTACCTGCGGTGTCTCAGCCCCGCCCAAGCAACCTATGTAATGCAAGAGATCCATGAAGGAATCTGTGGCAATCATTCGGGCGGCAAGTCTCTTGCACACAAAGTACTCCGCACAGGCTACTTCTGGCCGACCCTCAACAAAGATGCCTCTGATTTCGTGCTGAAATGCGACAAGTGTCAGCGTTTCGCCAACATCCCCCACGCTCCTCCCACTGAGCTGATCAATCTCTGCAGCCCTTACCCGTTCGCCAAATGGGGTATCGACCTGGTTGGTCCACTTCCCACCGGGCGAGGCCAGACCAAGTTCGCAATTGTCGCCATTGATTACTTCACCAAGTGGGTCGAGGCAGAACCCCTCGCCACAATCACCGAGCGGAATACCACCAAGTTTATCTGGCAATCGATTGTCTGCAGATTTGACATCCCTCAGGCCATCGTCTCCGACAATGGCAAACAGTTCGACAATGCTAAATACAGGAAATTTTGTGCAGATCTCCAGATTCAACCATGCTTCTCTTCCCCCGGTCACCCCCAAGCAAACGGCCAGGTGGAGGTCACCAACCGCTCTCTCCTGAAGATCATCAAAACTAAACTCGAAGCTGCTAAAGGCCTCTGGGCTGAGGAACTACCACATGTACTCTGGGCTTACCGAACTACTGCCCGGACTCCCACGGGGGAAACCCCTTTTCGCTTAACATATGGCGCCGAGGCGGTCATTCCTGTGGAAGTCGGTCTGCCCACCCCCAGGACCTTACACCCAGGTCTCGCCTCAGCCGAAGAACTCCGTCGGGCAGACCTGGACCTCATCGAGGAGCTCAGAGAGACTGCCGCCGTCAGGTTGGCTTCGTACCAGCAGAAAATGAGAACACATTATAACCGCAGAGTCCGACCACGGGAGTTCTTTCCTGGCGACCTTGTCCTGAGAGAAGCAACTCTCGCCACAAAGAATCCAACCGAGGGCAAGTTGGCAGCCAAATGGGAGGGGCCCTACGTGGTGAAGGCCCGCCCGCGGCCAGGCACTTATCGACTTCAAGACATGGATGGCCGAGACCTTCCCCATCCCTGGAATGCTGAACATTTGAAGCGTTACTATCAATGAATCCTTACTTTTGTATTAATAGAATTGTTGTATTTTCCTTTTTCAATACATAATATAAATATCGACTGGAGTTCCCATTTTCTATAATTCAATTGTCTGAATATAGCTTCTATTTGCAGCAGCACTTTCAAAAGCCTCAGTCCGACCTGAGCACTTTCAAAAGCCTCAGCCAGATCTGAGCACTTTCAAAAGCCTCAGTCCGACCTGAGCACCTTCAAAAGCCTCAGTCAGATCTGAGCACTTCCAAAAGCCTCAGTCCGACCTGAGCACTTTCAAAAGCCTCAGCCAGATCTGAGCACTTTCAAAAGCCTCAGTCCGACCTGAGCACCTTCAAAAGCCTCAGTCAGATCTGAGCACTTGCAAAAGCCTCAGCCAGACCTGAGCACTTTCAAAAGCCTCAGTCAGACCTGAGCACTTTCAAAAGCCTCAACCAGATCTGAGCACTTTCAAAAGCCTCAGTCCGACCTGAGCACCTTCAAAAGCCTCAGTCAGATCTGAGCACTTTCAAAAGCCTCAGTCCGACCTGAGCACCTCCAAAAGCCTCAGTCCGACCTGAGCAGTTCCAAAAGCCTCAGTCCGACCTGAGCACTTTCAAAAGCCTCAGTCCGACCTGAGCACTTCCAAAAGCCTCAGCCAGACCTGAGCACGTTCAAAAGCCTCAGTCCGACCTGAGCACTTCCAAAAGCCTCAGTCCGACCTGAGCACCTCCAAAAGCCTCAGTCCGACCTGAGCACTCCCAAAAGCCTCAGTCCGACCTGAGCACTTCCAAAAGCCTCAGTCCGACCTGAGCACCTCCAAAAGCCTCAGTCCGACCTGAGCACTTCCAAAAGCCTCAGTCCGACCTGAGCACTTTCAAAAGCCTCAGTCCGACCTGAGCACCTCCAAAAGCCTCAGTCCGACCTGAGCACTTCCAAAAGCCTCAGTCCGACCTGAGCACTTTCAAAAGCCTCAGTCCGACCTGAGCACTTTCACAAGCCTCAGTCCGACCTGAGCACTTTCAAAAGCCTCGGCCAGACCGAGCACTGAGCACTTTCGAAAGCCTCAACAGCCACAGTCAGAACCATCTAAAAGCTCGTAAAGCAAACCACTCAGTCATGATCCGACGCTTAACCACAATTTCAAGATAATTTGACACTTAGTCATATTTTAAAGATGTCCTCCCATATTTCATTTGCCAATCACATTTTCAACATTACATTTCAGTCTATTCTTTCAAGGTAATTCGACACTTAGTCAATATTTTAAAACCGTTCTCTCCTATTTTCATTCGACACTTTGTTTTACATCTTCAACATTATGTGTCAGTGCACTTTCATGCCCATTCAACTTGAAACATTATTTTCCAGATCCCCCCCCCACACTTAAACAAATTTGCTATTTCACTCTGTATTAGAAAATTCCTCATCCTATTTTGGCCTGGATTTTGGCATGACTTTAGTGCCCTACTGCCTGGCACCAGCATTCGCTGAAAACATCAGTGCACCAAAAAAAAAAAAAAACAAAAAACAACACAAAGGCCAAACCAACACAAGGGCAAATACACTGGAATCATCAATTAGCACCATAAGTGCCATTTTATTCATTCAAGAATGTGTGCACAAATTACTTACATCCCTTTCAAACAAAAAAAAAAAAAAAAAAAACAAAAACAAAAACAAAAACAAAAATGTGTGTATACACAAAATACAAACTTCTAACTACACCTATCCTTCCCATCACTCCTCCTCCTCACTCGAGATAAGATCCGCTTCTTCTACACCCTCGTCCAGGGGGGTCTGGGCCACATCATCCTCCCCCACTGTCACCCTGCTAAAGTCAAGCTCTGGGAACAGCTCTTCAGCCTTGCGCCTGAACATTTGCCACCCGCTGTCCCAGTACTCTGCCATTTCATGCTTATAAAAGTCTGACCGTTGGAAGCTCTCTATGACTTCAGACTCAGGCCTTCCTTCAGCCGTTGTCCGCGATGGGCCAGCCCCCCCGGACTCCTCCCTCGCCAGGCTGCTCGCCACTGCAGCATCAATGGCCATCTGAAACTCAGGCGACCCTTTGAATTGCTCAATCGCTGCCGTGTATAGATCGGGGTAAGCAGCCCTCTCAGAGGCTGCCTTCGCCCTCTCCTCATCCAGTTCTCTCTGAAGGGCCGCCTTCTCAGCAGAAGCTTTGGCCATCTCAGCTTCTAACTCCCTCTGCAAGGCCTCCCTCTCAGCCACTGCCCTTCTTCGCTCCTCCTCCATCTCCTTCTTTAGGCTCACCCTTTCCGCCGTTGCCTTCTCCATCTCCGCTTCCAGCTCCCTCACCAGCCTCCCCCTCTCCTCGTCTGCCTTGGCAAGCCCGTCTTCCAACTCCTTTTGCAGAGCCCTAATCTTAGCATCTGCCTCATCTTTTTGCCTCACCAGCTCTTCGTTGCTGTTCATGGCTTCTTCGTGCCGATCGTTGGCGATGGCACAGGCTTGTTGGGACTCTTCCAACCTCTTTTGCTCGCCGACCAGTTGGAACTCGAGTGACACAACCTTTCGGCGTGCATCCTCCAGATCCAGCTTGACTGCTTGCAACTCAGCCTGAGCCTTCTCCCAACTTGTCTTCTCAACCTTCAGCTTGGCCAGCTGTGCCTCTGCCTTCTCTGTCTTGATTTTTGCAGCCCCAGCCTTCCTAAAGAGGGCCCCTGCCAAGGTCGTCACCTCCATCTGTGCAGAACACAACCCCCTGAAGAGGTCTGCCTCGTTAAACATTGAAGCTGAGCGCAGGCCTGACTCCTCCACGATCCTCACCAAACGCTCAGCCCCTGCCCTGGCTGGGCCTTCCTCACCCTCCAGTCGTCCACCCACCGCGCGCGCATGATAAAGAGAAGTCTTCAGGCCAACCCCCCCCTCCTGAGGTGCAGGACTCCTTGGCATCTGCTGCCCCCCACTTGGCTCAGAACTGGCCAAGCCCCCTGCCACTTGAATTGCGGGGGCGACCCCTACCGCTTCTGGAGCATCCCTGACCACAGGGGTCTCCACCACAGCTGGGACCTCCTTCACCTTCTTGGGCTCAGTCTCCCCTGCGGCCTCCACAGGGGCACTTCTCTTCTTCCTTTTCCTCTTCGGAGCCCCCCCATCATCCCTGGCCTTCTCTCTCACAGGATCCACAGGGAGTTTTCGTGGCTCAAACTTACTCAAGTCCTTCTCCCCCAACGGTTTTGGGCGAGGCCTGATCCTCTCCTTCGCGATCGGCTGTGGGGGTCAGTCGTCTTGTGCTTTCGCGAACATGGCGGCCTTGGCAAGGATTGCCTGATCCTCAGCCTCCTGAGTTTTTCTCCTTGCCTCCAATTCCGCTCGGTCAAGATCCCCACCGACCGGCTGAGGACCCAGCCCTGCCTCAAACAGTGCAGAAGGCTGCACAAGGTCATCCCATCTCGCTTTCTCTTTTTCCCTCCATTCTTTCACCCTCTTCACCCTCTCCCCAGCCTCAGCCCCCAGTCTTGCCTCTACCGTCTTGATTGGCACTTTCCAGATAGTGCGCACCCCAGGCCCCCCGTTGGCAGAAACATAGAACCACCGCGCCCGCCATCCCTTGATTGATGTGGGGAGACCAGCCACCAACCCCTTCCCCGCCACCGCCTGCAAGGTGACCCACGTCTCTTGTTGCCCTGAGGCCTTGTAACAAGCGAAGAACTCCTCCACCGTCATCGACCCCCCCTCACTTGCCTTTGGCCAGGCACTTGCGCAGGATAGCACGATTTTCCAAGCATTGGGCATCAGCTGACCCGGAGCCACTTCTAGGTGGTTGAGCACGTCCACCACTATTCGAGGCAGTGGCAACCTCAACCCCCCCTTTAGAGCTTCTTCGTACAGGGAAAATGCTCCTGGCCTAACGTCCGATGGCCTTTCCGTTGACGTTGGCAACAACAACTCCACTTCCGCCGGAATTTGGTACTTCTCGCGGATAGCCCCCATCTCCGCCTCCGTTATCGTCGATTTGTCCGCCTTTGTGTGCCAATGGTCCGGCTCCGCCTGACTGATTGGCGTTGGCGCTGCAATCATGGTGGAGCCACCGAAACGTCTCGCTGGTTCCCCCACCCTCTCCGTTCTGTACTGGGCAGCTAATTCTTCTGCATCATCGTCCCCCAGAGGATCCACTCTCACATTCACGTCTTCTTCTTGCGCCATTCCTACAGTGTGTCTGCGGATCGCTTCTGACGCAGGCCCTAAGAAGTTGAAGAAATGCTCCAATGGTGTATCGCGAGCAACAAACGGTGTAACACTTGGAATGTTTTGGGTTCTTGAGAACAAGTAAGTGAAGCGAACAATACCAAAAGCCCACGGTTTACCCGTGTTCCAAGGATCCAAATTAATTTTCGCCAGTTTGAAAAGTTTTCAAATCATCCGCCAAAACTGCCTCCTCAATGCCCATAATAATGCCTTGACGTTTCGCTTCTAATCTGACGCTTGACCCTTCCCCTCCCTCAAACTTCTGCCACGTGTATGGCCTGGATGCACTGACTTCTGCCCTTACTTGTCTTTTCCACTTCAACTCATCACGTGACACGCCGCCTCTTGAGCCCCGCGCCAGTCCACTCGTCCACCCGCTCGGTCGGCCTCACGGTCGGCCTCGCCCGCTCGGTCGGCCTCACCTGCTCGGCCACCCTCACGGTCGGCCTCACCCGCTCGGCCACCCTCACGGTCGGCCTCTGCCGCCCTCACGGTCGGCCTCACCCGCTCGGCCACCCTCACGGCCGGCCTCTGCCGACCTCACGGTCGGCCTCACCCGCTCGGCCACCCTCACGGTCGGCCTCACCCGCTCGGCCGCCCTCACGCTCGGCCTCACCTGCTCGGCCACCCTCACGCTCGGCCCCCACCCGCTCGGCCGCCCTCACGGTCGGCCTCACCTGCTCGGCCACCCTCACGGTCGGCCCCACCCGCTCGGCCGCCCTCACGGTCGGCCTCACCCGCTCGGCCACCCTCACGGTCGGCCTCACCCGCCCGGTCGGCCTCACGGTCGACCCCTCCGGCACGGCCGCCCTCACGGTCGGCCTATGCTCTCCCCCCACCGATCGGATCCATCTTCCCTGTTATTATTCCCTTCGTTGGACTAAAGCTGCACTCGGGAATGGGGGACTACTGACAGGGATAGGCCCACAGGGACCACGGCCCATCATGAGTAAACCTAAGCCCACCAATTAAGCCCCATTGCACAACCCGGGTGGTAAAACCCAGCATCACTGGAAGCCAACTGGACAGGGAAGACCAATGACATTCGGACACGCGGCGGATGCAGGACAGGCCACGTCAGCAGACAAAGATCTGCAGAGTTATTGCCACAGCACATCACCATTAATGCAATCCATCAGAACATTTATTGCGACAACACTTCCCAGCCGGCACGGCACCTCCTCACCCTGAACAAGGCAAATCACGATACAAGCTTTCGGCGGGGGAAAGCCCAGAGTAGCAGAGGTAATGAAATGATTACCAAAGGATATAAGCAAGGAAAAAGGAAAAAAGAAGGTTAAGTTTTCTACCTCTCTCTCTCTCTCTCTCTCTCTCTCTCTCTACGTTTTGCCTATCACCCTTTCTAATTCACACACCGGAGGGTTCGCCGGGGGACTACCCCGTCTCCCGATTGAACTTGCTTGCAGGTTTTCCAGTGGACCTGAGGAGCTTGGATCGGTCCAGCCCATACACGACGACACCCAGTATTATCAAATACAATACAACAATTGTTGTTTAGCTCAATGATATATATATATATATGCGCGTTTTGTAAGTATTGAAGTTTATGCAAGTAAAAACTAGAGGTGGTGTGTGAATCCAATCCGATAATATAAAAACTCAGAGGAATAGAGAAAAGGCTATGGTGTCAGTGCTTGCGTATGGACATTTGCTACATATGATTGGTCAAATTTTTTAGAGGGAATTTACTGATGAGTGAAATCAGAAAAATTATTTATTTATAAAAAAATAATAAATATTATAAATATTAATAATTAAAATCGTTTTTTTAAAATAATTTTTCTAATCCCAATTGATATACTGTGTTAGATTCAAATTAATCAGGAAAAATTATAAGTTGTCGTTTGGTAAAAAACTTTTTTAGTTTGCTTCTTGGAATTGATACTTTTTAGCCGGGAATTAAAATGTTCATTTGGATAGACTTTTTTAAATTTTTTTGACTTTTGTGAACAAAATAAAATAATTATAATTTAGATGAAATATTTTATCTTATTAACTTTTTAATTTATTTTATTTTTTAGTGATTTATTAGCTCCAATCATGATTGCAAAACGAAACCTAAATAAGTGGGACATTAACAGAAAAATAATTACTTTATAAATTAAATCTTTTTTTTTTTTTTGGTTTTGTTGGGGGGGGGGGGGGGGGTGTTGCAAAGTAAATTAGCAGCCAAAAGCAGAATCACATGCAGTTAAAGGAACGTCCCAGCCGTATTACAATCATGTAAGTTCACAAAAATATAACAATGGTTCTTATGCCATGAATTTCAACAATTCAGTTGTACAAGTTTTGATTAATTGTATAAATTTTCAGTATCACGTACAGTGTAATACAAAGACTAACACTAGCGAACAAATAGTGAAAGCCTCAAACAGTAAAATTGTTGTGAAAACATTATGCAGCTAGCTACTATGTAAAAATTCTAATAGGCAAAGCGAAAATCATATTACCGTCCTACCATGCTGCATGCCCACAGTATCAGAGCAGAATAACTTTTTTTTTCTTTTTTTTCTTTTTTCTTTTGGATCAGCAACAAAAGAAAACTTTTATTAAAATGAAAAGAGAAAAAAGATATATAAAGACAAGAAGTCCTAAAAATAGAAACCAAAAAAAGCCTAAGAGTCTGCACACGGGCTTCCAATTGCTAGAAATTTAAAATAAAAAATAATACTAAAAAAAAAAGAACAGAATACTGATGCCCAAAAAGATGCCAAGAATCTAATTTTCTCCCGCATTGAGAACACATAACATTTTTATCCTCTAAGATCCTCGCATATCTTTCCAACCATATTGAATTTTTGAATTTTTTTTAATGTGAAGCAGATTAGTATGTACAAAAGTTTAAGCTCCAAATTTAACTTGCAACTGTTTGATATGTATTGTTTGAGAAGGTGATATTTTGTGTGACAGGCACAATATACCCTCCCCTCACCCACATGGTCATGTATAAGAAATTACAGAAATGTTTGGGACCCTTTTTTGAGGGTTTTATGACACTCAATTTGATCTTAATCCTTGATATATGCGTGGAGTCACATATGTATGTATGTGTAGGTCTCACATTATGATTGAGTGGTTGGAATGAGAATGGGGTGTGGGATCTCTATCACAATTGAAGAAATTAATAGATACAAACACGCAAACCTAGCAATGGTTACCAAAATATATATTTAAAGGTTACCCAAAATGTGGTGTTTGGGATGTAAAGTTTTGGTTAAAATAATTAATAAAGACAAAAAAAAAAATATAAATGTTATATACTATATATCGATCAATTAATTTTTCTCTCACAACTATTTATATAACTAAAATAATAATAATAAAAAAAATCATACTTCATCCCAATCACACAATTTTTTTCATATCATAAAATAACCGAATAACTAAAATAGTCAGCATTCCAAACCAGCACTTAAATTCATTTTGTACATAAATCTCACAAAATATCTACTTAATCTTTAATACACTTTCAAAATTGGACAAATTTCCCGTTTTTTTAATTTTAATTTTTATTTTTATTTATTTATTTATTTTTTGAGATGGTAGCTTTTCTCATAATAAAATAAAAAAAAAAAAAAAAAAAGATGTCCATCAATTTTGTTTTATTCTTGTTGACCCAATTTTTGGAGGAAAAAAAATGATAGTTTAGGGGAGAACGAAAAGTTACACCGAATAGAAAAAATTACACAAATAAATTTTTTTGATTATCTTAAGTTCAGAAATAAATATTTTTAAATTTTAATTATTAATTAATTTTTAAAAATAAAAAATTAGGGGTACAACTCGAGTGGATTCGCTTGGATTGGAGGGTTGTCCAAGCGTAACCCGAATTGTGTTTGGCAGTGCCGAAGTCCAACCATCAACCCGAGCTTGGCTATCCAAGCCCAGATCGAGCTTGACAAGTTGCTTCTTGTTTGAGTTTAAGTTGAAATTACTGGTACATTGACTTTAGTGGAGATTCTGCATTATGCTTTTAGTCACTGTTGTCTTTAGAAGCTGAAATTCTGGCAATATTAGGCTGTTGTGGTGGAATTTATACAAACCCAAAATTGAATTAAGATTATGAAAGGCCCAACAGATAAAACATTAATTGGCTGGTCTCACTGGCCATAATTTGATAGAATTTATGATCGTTCAATAATTTTAGTGAAAGGCTAGGCAGCTGTGCCACACGTAACACAATAGCCTAGGTGGTGGTTTATATATGGCTTGTTAAAAGTTATCTATTTCCTATCTTACGATTTTCGTGCTCATTCTTCTTAGTTGACTTTGGAACTCTTAATCTGTTGCCCCATCCACCTAGTTGCTGGATTTCTTCCATAAGGCTGAGCAGCACGTGTATATCAGGGCTGTCAACCTTGAGTCATGGACTTCCATTTAATATGGTGAGGAGAGAATAAATAAAAAAAATGGAGCTAGCTATAAACAATAACTTAATAGAAATTTGATAATGTCAAGGTAGAATATGAGGAATTTTCTTTTATTTTCAGAATAACCAAGAACAGTTAATTTGTAAAACATGCAAATATGTTCCAATATCATAATGATTTTGTGGTATTAGTGCTTAGTTATTTTACTCTTTTTCACAATTAATCCTTCAAAATGATTGTAGCCAGCTAAAATAGTGTATTTACTCCCATTGTTTGCTGCTTGTACCTTTGTTAATGTTTCAAATATGTATGATGGTATACATGGGTACATGGCACCATATACAGCTATGAGATTTGCTTTTCTCAGAAAATGCAAAACCTGTGGAAACATTGATCTATAATCTCATAGGAGATTAAATGCACAAAATAATAATTCAGCTTTTGAGATACCCAAAAAAATTTCATTGAAAGAATGTCTAATATGTTATATGGTTGATGTGTCCAATTTTGGAGATCATCAGGATTTGGCTGAGGTCCATATATAGTGAATTTTAATTCATTTGAACTTCACTCTCACTATCCCTATCAAACTCCCAAAGGAAGTTTCAGGTTCCACCAATGGTCGGAATCTATTTAATTTCAGCTTCTATGGTAAATCTAATTTTCTTATAATTTTTATCTGTCTTGTAGGCACTTGACCTGATGCGTGGCAAGAATTTCGTGATGCTGATGGACTCTTGTTTGGAGGGTCATTTCTCTAATGATGAAGGAATCGAATTGGTGCGGCTAGCTTCACGTTGTTTACAGTATGAACCTCGTGAGAGGCCAAATGCTAAGTCTCTTGTGATTGCCCTTGCTTCTCTTCAGAAAGAAACTGAGGTGTGCCCCATAACTGCAAGCAAACTTCCAACTATTTAATAACATATGTTGAATTTGCTACATTATAGTACTGACCATTAGTCAGTAGCTGGCTTACTGTTAGGATGCTGATTGGCATTAATACAAGTGAATAATGTACGTAGAAATTTATGATGTCACTGATTCAGTAGCATTTGGCAGGTACCATCCCATGTTTTGATGGATATTCCTCATGAAAGTGCATCCACTACACCAACATCAATATGAACGCCTCTAGGTGAAGCATGCTCAAGAGTGGATCTAACAGGCATACATGAAATATTGGAGAATGCTGGATACAAGGATGATGAGGGAGTTGCAAATGAGGTTAGTAAATGTAAATAATGTATCTGACATTCTAGTTCATAGAGAATCAAAAAAAATGCTAGTGAATCTTATGATTTGGATATTTTTTTTGATTTGTATGTTTGAGGTTGTTATCAGCTTGATATGATAGAAGTTGAGGATAAAAGTTAGTATGCAGGTTGTTTGGTGTATGGATATTAGATTTTTTTGTTTACTTCATAGTTGCAACTTCTACTTGGTTTGTAACAGGTTGCATTTTACAAGCTATTGTCTACATACGGTTAAGTAAGGTCATATTCCTATATATATGTATATTATATTAAAAATAACTTTTTACGGCATGCCGTGAAAAGTGTAATGATTTATGACATGTAAGAAAATGTCGTAGAAGATTATATATGGCATACAAGGCATGTCATAAATATATTAAAAATGACCTTCTACGACATACAAAATTATGTCGTGAAAAGTGTGATGATTTATGACATGCAAGAAAATGCCGTAAAATACTATATACGGCATACAAAGTATGCCATAAATATATTAAAAATAATCTTCTACGGCATACAGAATTATGTCATGGAAAGTATGATGATTTATGATATGATAAAAATGTCGTAAAAAGTTATATACGACATACAAAATATGTCATTAATGTTTAATTTATTATTTTTTACAACTTTACCTGCATGCCGTAAATGACGCTTAACTTTCCACAACATGTCATATAACAGCATTTGTGTGCATGCCGTGAAAGAGTTTTTACGGCATGCATTGCAAGCCGTGAAAAGTCAATATTGCTGTAGTGATTAGATGCATACCCTGATTAAGTATTGACTACCACAATTCAATAAGCAATTAATTTCATCATTATTTGAACTTCTGCAAATGCAGTAGCAGAATACATCCAAATCTAAAATAGATGACTGGCAATGGTGCATTTCAGTGGATCTAAACCATAACCCAAAATGATTAGCATCATCATGATTAAACTATTGCAATTCATGGATGAAAGTTAGGATAAACATTTTGCTATCAGTATACAAGCTAGACTAGTAAAGTATTAATCAAGATACAAGAGTATAACTAAACTACTTACTAAGAATCCTTAAGAGCAGGAGCATCTACACAAATGAAATCCTTCCTTGATAAAATTTCGTGCCCCTTGTTCCTCTCTTCGCCGTTCTTCAACTCTTTGAGGAAGAAATAAGAGTCTGAGACATAGAAAGGGAAAGAAAAGAATAGGTAGGGTTTAGTATTTACTTTAATCTAATGGTCCAAATACAATATTCTAATATGAGGGCTAAAGCCCAGCAAAAAAATAAAATAAAATAAAATCTAAGAGCCACCTCTTTATACATATAATATATAATTTTTATAATATATAAAATGCAACTCAAGTTCGGATTGCTCAGGTTTCAAACAACTTCTGCCGAGGCCCGGCCCAAATTGCAATTTGGACATCAAAAATTTGCCTAGACCCGACCAAATTACAATATATTGTTATCCAAGCCCTAAAAAAACTTAAGCCGAGTATGAGTTGCTCAGGTTGAACCTGTCCGAATTGCACGCCTAGAAAAAATAACACCAAACAGAACTCATTAACAATTCTGATGGAATAAATAATGGGTATGAACTATTACCACTAAAATAGATTATCAGACCCGTCTAAAATTTAAGAAAAAAAAAAAACTGTGAGGAAAGTGCAAAATCAGTAAAAGGAGGCATTACAATCATTTTGTTTGATTCTAATTTTTTGAATTTAATTTATTAAAAATTAAATTTTTTTATTTTTGTATTTTTTGTGAATTATTTTAATATTTTAAACAAATTTTTTACTTTTAAATGCATTTAACCTAGGTATACTTAAAGTAAAATATTTGTAAAAAAATATTTTAAAAAATCAATAAATATACAAAAATATAAAAATACACTAAATTTTTGTATTTTTTTAATAGTATTTTATATTTAGTCATTTTAAAAAATAAACAAATTTACAAAAATTATACTTGTTAATTATATTTATATTAAGTGTATCTAAAAAGTAAAAAATACCCTGATTATTTATAATAAGGCCTCATTTGAGGACTAAGTATCTTAGTTAAAAAGTTATTATAAATTATCATATTATTTTCTTTACTTTTTTATACGCTTTTTTATAAAAAAATTAAAAATTACTAAAATAACTTGTTCCAAACGAGACTAAAGAACCACTTTGATATTTTTAACAATTTGGATGCCGTCTACCATTTGAACCAAACAGAACCAAAATGTGATAGTTAGGGACTAACAACATAAAATCTTTGAAACTACATAAATAAATTGGTGATAGTTTAGGGGTAAAAGTGTTTTTTATCCTTCCTAAAATAATGAAAGTTTGGCGAGAGAGTGAGACGTCGGCGAGGAGTGAACCAACGGCTTGGATTTGAGAAGCAAAAGTCTAGACTCGAAGGGAGAGAGAGAAAGAGGATTAGAGAAGACGAACCAAGAAGAAGAAGAGAGAAGACGAGCCAGAGAAGAATGGCAAGCTGTTCTCTGTGGCGAAGCCAGGTTTATCTTCCAACTTACAATTGAAAAATCAACAGATTTGGGGCGCTTTTTTTTTTTTTTTTTGGAGAAGTTAGGTTAAAAATTGAAAAATTAGGGTTTTTATTTAAGGCTTTTGATTGGTTTTTATGATTCTCTTATATATAACTAAGGGTAATTATTCAGTAGTCTCGGATTATTCAGTAGTTCCGGAGTATGGACACGTGGTGCTTCATAAAGTTTTGATTGATGGAGTGACACAAGGACCCACAATTTATGTTGGGGATAGGAGAATAACATGAGACTAAGTGATTGATTTGGAGTATGGATAGGTGGTGCGCTATAACTAAACCCTTTCATATGTTTAAGAGACTTGGTCAAAATTATCAGGCAAGAATTGCTTCCTATTTGCATAACAAAATGATTTTATTACACCAATTTTTTAATCGTACCCTCTTCAAAATTTCATAACAAAACAATTTTACTTGTAGTAACAAAGAATCAAATACTACAACCAATTGTCATTCTGACAAAACCCAACAGCAAACAAAATACTAAAAATTACTCAAACAAGTGAATTATTAATGAGTTATGTAGGGATTCTTAATAATTTATTAAATTTTTTACCAACCTTTTCAAATAGTAGGACCTACACACATATAGGTTTATGTGGGTCTCACACCATATGAGAAATTTGATAAAAAATCTAGTAGATTATTTAAGATTCATAATATTTTTCATTATTGATAAAAAAAAAATCAATAATAAAAAATGTTATGAAAATTTAATGTAGACTACATTTAATGTAGGTATGGCTTACATTACATCCCACAAAAATTCCGTGGTACATAGCATTTTTGAACAGCAAATCCATCTCCTACTTGAAAAGCACACACTTGAATCAAAAAAAAAAAAAGAAAAGAAAAGCGCACACACTAAGGGGCATTAAAACAATGACCTAGGCTTCATACATACAAATAGAAAGGAAAGCAAATTCAGAAAATAAGCAGTTCAAGTCATCCCTATATGGTATGTGGGAAACATTTAGAAATGAAAATGGTTCTTAAAAATATAAAGCGACAAACCAGATCAAAGCATCTTTAATCTTGTGTTTAGTTGGGGGATTTGGAGAGAAATTTGGAAAGGGAAAAGGAAAAAGTGTGTGAAACTAAGTGAAATGTAAGCATATTTTATTCACATTTCATCTAATTTTTCCCTTTCTCTTTCCAAATCCCTCCTCAAATCCCCCAACCAAACACATCGTAAAGCTATTCCAATCTAATCTCCCAAATATTTCGACTTACAAAGTTGAAGCAACTCTTCAACCACCTCATCTATCTCTTCCTCTCCTTTCATTCTTATTTTCTCACTATATTCTCTTGCTTTAATTCTTATATCCTCCCCACTTTTCTCCACAACAACTGTTCTTATTACTTGTGCTATGTCTTCTCTATTGAGTCTGCCATTGATGTCTCTGTTGACCTCCACAGCCGCACCAATCTCCACCACCAGTCTAGCATTAAATGGTTGTTCATAATGCATTGGCATGGCCACAATTGGAACCCCAAACTTTAAACTTTCCATTACTGAATTCCATCCACAGTGACTCACAAAGCCACCAATGCTTGAATGGGTCAAAATTCTTGCCTGTGGAGCCCAGCCCTCCACAACCATTCCTCTCTCTCCTAACCTCTCAAGAAAGCCCTTAGGCAGTGCTTCTTCAATCTCAACTTTCTCTCCCACGGGAAACCTAACAACCCATATGAAATTAACCTTGCTAAGCTCTAAACCATGAGCTATCTCTTCAATCTCATCCTTGGACATATAAGACTCACTGCCGAAGGAAACAAACACAGTTGAGGACTCATCTTTGTTGTCAAGCCATTCGATGATCTCAGCGTGGTCGTCCTCATCGTCAATTTCTCGAACAAGTGAACCAACAGGGACGATCTTCTTCTCAACTAAGGCCGCCAGATAATCAACATACTGTCCTTCAAGCTCTCTGAAAGTGTGGAACAAAATAATGTTGCAAGATCGTTTCATGGCATCTAGAGGACCCTCTTTGTTTTTCTCTCTGTTTGCAACAGTCATGATCATGTTGCCAAGCTGCATTTTGTGGAATCCCTGAAGCTGAATTGCTGGAAATGGGAATTCAACACCGCCTTTCATACGCAAGTGAACAGTAAAAGACGGCACCGCGGCTCCGGTAGGTATGAAATCAACCGCCGGAATATTATAGGAGGAGGCAATGGTTGGTGCCCATGGCTGGTTGAAGTCATAAATAAGCAAGTCTGGGCTTAGTGTTTTGAGGATGTTGGTGAAGCTTGGGATTGCCATCTCAAAGGCTGTTTTGAGGGTAGGGATGAGATGGTTTGGGAGGCCATTGGTGGTGTGGTTGTGAGGAGGAAGGTCAGGCAAGGATGGAAGGTGGATTTCTACTAATTCAATGGAATGAGAGTACTTTTCAGTGATTCTTTTCTTGATGGAATTGAGATTGATTGGTGTAGAACACAAATATATGTACAAGTTTCTGTGTGAGAGTTTCTTGGCAAGCTCTAGGAAGGGAGAGATGTGACCATGGGCCAACCATGGTAGCATTAGGACACTAGCAATGCTCTGTTTTGTATCCATTATGTTTCTCTCTGTTTTGGCCTCTAGTTTGGTGATTGATTATCAATACAACAATCTCTCTGTTTTGGCCTCTGGTTTGGTGATTGATGATCAATACAACAATTGTTGTTTAGGTCAATCATATATATATAGGCATTTATATAATGACGATCATTGTGAATGAAGGTGAAGACACGTGAAAAGTGGAGGCGGATGCGGAAATTTAGTAATATAAAAACTCAAGGAGCGGAGAGAGAAGGCTGTGCTGTCGTCGTTTTGCGTGTGGATTTTGAAATAAAGATATCAAATATACATACATGTGAGACTTACATGAGTGAGTCTCATAGGTTTAAATTTTTTTTATTTACTTGGAACATCATTTAAACAATGTCATTTAAAAATATGTTCTCTCTGTTTAGTTGCAACAAACATATAGGTTAAAAAGTTAATTTTTTGATTTTTTCTGATTTTTTTTGGAAAAATATTTTAAAAAAATAAAAATATGATATGCCTTAAAAAAAGTTAAAAAGTCAAAAAAATGATTTTTAGTTGAGTTGCCCAAACAAGTCATACTTTACATGGTATGATGTACCATATTAATAAGTTAGAACAAATTGACCAAGACAAAAAAATATATATATATATAGTTAACTCTATTTAGTTGCATATGGAGAAAACAACAAATATATGGCCTTATTTGAGAAGTGGTTATTTTTGAATGATTGTATGAAAAAAAGTGTTTGATATGATATTTTGTTCTGAAATGACCAAACTTCCCTTACATAACCGAGCTGTCATGTTTCAATCTAGGCATTTGGCTTGCTGACATGGGACGGAAGGATCTTGCACATCACCATTTTTTTTTTTCAAATTTTAAACAGTGCTAACGGCTCCCATTGTTGAACATGAGCAAAAAATTTGAAGGATTATGGATTGGGTGATTTGAATTGTAATTTTTAACACCTACACAGAGAAAAAAAAAAATTGTAAAACTTGTAAACAATTAAGGGATGTTTGGGTGTCTTAAATAAGTGTACTTTTTGACTTGTTAAATTAAAAAGTAGAAGAAAAAAATATGATTGTTTGGGATAATTTTGTCTTTTTACGAAAAAATATTTATTAAAATATTATATAAAATAACAAAATTACGTTTTTACCCTACGTTCTAGACTCATCAATGACCGCGCTGCAGAAGGACTGTACGGAATGGTTGAAATGGTGAGAAGAATCTGAACCATATGCATATATAGCATGAGGCTTCACGGGTACTGTTGGGCCTGTGGGGGCCCACCATGAGTCCCGTTTCGATAATCCAAACCGTCAATGTATAGAGCTCGTTGAGTACTATATGTCTGTAAAAAATCACTTTGATCGGATATCGATAACTATGTGATCAAAACAATTTTGTATGAGAAAAATGGACGGTCAAAAATAAATAGCTGAAAAAAATCTGATTTGATCACATAACTATCCATATCCGATCAATGTAATTTTTTCCAAGCATATAATACTTGACAAGTTCTACACATTGAATGGTTCGTATTATTAAAACGGGATCCGTGGTGGGCCTCCACGGGCCCAACAGTACCCTCCAACTTAATGAATATATATATCTAATTTTTTTTTTACCATCACTGCGTAAATTTCCCATCACTTCAATACCATCACTGTGTAACTTTTTGGATTGTACATGTGGAAATTAATTTTTTTTATATTTTTTTATTTGTGAATAGTGATAACTTTTTGCTTTTTGAGTAACTTTTTGACTTTTTCTTAATATGTCAAACCAGCCCTTAATTACATATATCAACAAACCTTCAGCCATTTTTTAAACCTTACCCATTAATATAATTTTTAAATTTTTTAAAATTTATAAATTATTAATAATCATCAATTTATAAATGGTTGTCTCAGTTTATTGATAACCGAGCTGTCAATGATTTTTTTTTTTCAAATACTTTTTTTTTCAATTATTTTTTTTCCAATTAATTTTTTTTCAATTAATTTTTTTTTCAAATAAATTTTTTGTCCATTAATTTTTTTTCCAATAAATTTGTTTTCAATTAATTTTTTTTGAATTATTTTTTTTTCAAATATTTTTTTTCCAATTATTTTTATTTCAACTATAATGTGTATGGTCCCCTTGTCATAAATAATAAAAATTAAATATAAATATTTTAGGTCTGAACGCGAACTCTTTTTTTAGTTGATGTTTTAAAAAAATCTCAAACATTTTGTTCAAACCTCTTTTTTTTTGTAGTTTATGTTTTTCTACAAAAAAACAAAAACTAATTTATAAAATTATTAAATTTGTCATAAATTTTAATTGGTACCAAAAATATGATGAACTAAAAAAAAAAAAAATGCAAGTCTTTGTTATGAAATTGGACTGTGCATCAAATATCGAAGGCATCCGCTAGGTTCAAAATTAAAGAAACTAAAGTTCAATCTAGGCAAACAAAATTTATAAGTATGTTACAAACGTTTACGCAACTGAGTTCGAATATTATGCATTACAAGCAGTTCCATAAGTCCAATGAGTTGCTACGTAAGTCACATTGCACAACAAATTTCCACATCGAAAACAATTTTTCGTCGGTCGCGTTGTGTGAAGGCAGAGCTCCGGCGGAGATAAGTTTGTCGGAGAGAGATCGGTCAGGCGAACTCGTGTCTCTTCAGTCCGTTGTGAGAGACGCAAGAGATAAGATAGGGCAAAGGCGTGAAATGAGTTGTGGGATAAGTGCAATCTGTATACCCAATTTGAAATAGTCAAAGGGTAAAACGGTAATTGTACCTCATAATGTAACCCAACTGTACAAACAGTCACACTATTGAAGCTTTTTGGCTATTTTCATATATGAGGCTACAATAGCCTCAACTTTGTTTTTCCAAACAGCGCTTATAGATTAATAAGTTATAACAAAACAATAAATTAAGTGGATCTATATGCGATGTACCACTCCCTGCGGATTATCATTTTATTATAGTATTAATATTCTTTTTATTATGAACTAAAACTACCTCATATGAGTCAGGCACAGATGAAATTTATTTATTTTTTTTTAATGAAAAAAAAAATTGATTGATGTAGAACACAAATATATGTAGAAGTTTGTGTGTGTGAGTTTCTTGGCAAGCTCTTGGAAGGGAGATGTGTGGGTAATTTTCCGATCACACTGCCCGCTTAGTAGTCAGCTAGAGAGCACTGGCAGAATAGATGATTTCAGCTAACCTGCAACAGAAAGAGAAGGCTCCGGCGGTGGTTCTTCCACCCGGGGGCACTCCGACGATCAAGTCAGTATATCTCTCAAAGATAATCAAGTGCTTAACTTACTGCTCAAAGCATAAAATTGCGTACCTTAGACCCACGGGGGTGCCTTTCTTTTGTAGTTTTCTCCATCCTAGTCCCACTAGAAGCCTGACTTCTATGGACTCCCATTCAGTGCTTACTTTGGACTCTACCAGAGATAAGGATAGATTCCCTAAGAATACTATCTTTATCCATCTTGAAATCTTTCTTCATTCTAGGACTCCTGTCCCTTATCTGCTTATCTCAGATTCCGATATCTTCGGAGATAACCTCGGCATCACCGAGATCACCTCGGCATAACGACCAGGACACGTGGCACCTCGGCTGACACGTCGGCGTCACCTTGCCACGTGTTGGTACTTAGAAAATATGTCCCCACAACTGCCCCCTAGGTTCTATTACCTTGGCATACTGAGGTGATGGAACCTATATCTGTATTTTCTTTCTGTACATTGGCTCAAGAACTCCTCAGCCGAGATCATTCATTTCAGGCCGACATGTCTTCTTTCAAGAACGAGAATTCCAATAAACTCCTTTACACGCATGAGCTGTCATGCATCATTTCTCAACCGTTTCATTCACGTATCTTAACCTCATTGGATCGTGCCTGTGACGCGCTTGCAAGCCGTCTTGCGTCTGTGTGCGCTGTCTGACGTATGCGTTGTTCCAGGCGCATTAAGTGCTCTGTTTTGCCGCCGTTTCAAGTTTTTGACAAAACCTCTCTCCCTTTTTTCATTTCTTCACTTTTGCATTCGATTTTTCTTGCTTTTTCTCTCTCTAGACTCTTTCTTTTGAATCCGCCATTGCTCAAGCTCCAAGCTCTGCAACTGTCTTTATTCCTCCATTCCAGTGAAGCTCTTGTTGTTTTATCACTTCTGTAACCGTCGCCTGACTTCGGCGATTCCTACACCGGCTTCACTTCTTCAGGTAAGCTACTGTTTCTCCTTATTCAATTTCTGGTTGCTTTTCGAGCAATTTTACTTCATTCATCTGTTGTTGTTTTGTTGTCTTTGTTCAATTTATGTCTCGAATCATACATTGTTTATACATTCGTTGATTATTGCCACTGTGCTTGGCCTTTCACAATTGTCTTGTGTTTCTCGATGACCCTTCACTGTTATTGATTTCTGAATCGCCCTATCTATTTCTGTTTTCTTGTGACTTTCCCAGATTTGTGCCTTCAATCTTCATCTCCTCAGTTTTAGGTTTGGGATTTGTCTGTAGAACCCACCAATCCTTAGGAAAAACTGGAACAATCCTTACAAATTCTTGCTTCAATACATACCTAGGTTTTTCTAGAGTCCTAATAACCCTTTTTGAAATATCTTCCTTCTGAGACCCAGCTCTTCCAACTTAGGCCGACGTCATGGGTATGTGGAGACATAGGGTAGATACCCCTACCAAACTTGAGTACTTTAGGCAAGAGTTCTCCATTCCTACCGACGTCCATCTGAGGCTGGCTAGGGATGATGACTCTATCATGCCCACGGATGATTCGATGCCTTTTTCCGTTGTGGCTTTCACTGAGTGCGGACTTCGGCTTCCACTCAACATCCTTTTTCGCGAAATTCTCCATTATTATAAGTTGAACCCTATGCAACTGACCATAAAGTCTTATCGAGTGATCAATGGTATCATAGCTTTAGCTAAACAGGAAAACGTTAGGATCACCTTAGCCGATATCCAGTACTACTATACTATGTGCACCCTTAATTTGAAAGAAAAAGGCTACGTCTATTACCTTAAGTCGAGGTCCACAGAGTTCAAAATCGTAGCCGACCTCCCAGACTCCAACAAGGAGGCTGGAGACGACTATTTCATTACCTCAGGAAATTGGAAGTTTGCTCTAGACGAAGACCTCCATCTCTACCCTCTTCCTCGATCAATTTTAGAGGGCAAGGGTAAGAGCCCAGCATTTAGATTTATCCGTTTTTCTTTCAAAGTATCAAATACTTTATCTGTTTCTGACGTCTGTTCTTCTTACATCTGTTCGTAAGCCACCAAAAAACTTTCGCCAATCCTTCACTCCCAGCAAGGATTTGAAGAAACTTCTGGACTTGCCTGTTCATAAAAGGAAAGCACCTCTGTTGCTCAATTTTATCCCAACATACAAGTCTACTTTGCCCGACGTCCCTAAGAGGAAGAAGAAAAACCTTTCTCCTCCCTCAGCCACAACTCCACAGACCGCGTCCACATCTCGGACAGATCAAGGTTCAACATCTGATACAGCTGGTCAGCCATCAACCTCGGCTCCATACTTGATCCCGATCTCCCAACGAAAGCATCGGCGATGACTTGTGCCTACAACTGAAATGGGCCGCCCAAAACCGATTGCCAAGGATCTTTTGGCCAGCCTTCCAACTGACGTTGATGCTCAACCAACTCCAACCCAGCTTCCACCAAAGCCGAAGAGAGTGAAAAAGGCTCAGCCAAAGGCCAAAGTAACTCAGATTGAGTCTGAGGATACTTTGCCAATTTCCAAGCTGGCTGAGAGTAACAAACCTCAGCCTTCCGCTGGGAAGAGGCATTCTGAGTCTCAACCGTCTGAATCCCCAAAGTCAAAGAAGCCGAGGTCATCTTCTGCGACCACCTCGGGGTCCAAAAAGAATGATGCCCCCTGGGCTCCAAAAATTACTCTGGAAGATAAGCCAGTCATGGCCAACGACAGTGCTGATGACATAAACATTGGCGTAGCCCTCAGTACTGCTCTACTTCTGCTTGGCGATCTTGAACGGAATGCCGAGATGAGCAAGTATGAGAACTACGCCCTGATACTTCAACGTTTTGTCCAAGTAAGTGTCTTCTACTTGATAATTTCTTCTTTCTTTCTTGTATTTTTGCAATAACTTTTGCCTTGTGTTCTTTCAGGCTATTCAGCATGTCCATTCCTTCTCTATACAATCTTTTGAGAATAGGGAGAAGTTGACCGAGGCGAGGAGAGAGGTCTCCAGTCTTAAAAAAACCAACAAAAGTTTGCAATCAAAGATGAAGACTCTAGAGGAGCAGGCCGAGGCTGCTCTCAAAGCTCAACATGATACCGAAGAAAATGCGGACTCTACTAAGGCCCTTCGGAAGGTGCTTGAGGCCGAGAAAAGAGAGGCCGAGAAAAAGACATCCTAGGCCCAAAAGGAGCTTCAGGAAGCTTTGGCCACCAAGGAAGCCAAAATCAAAGTCGCCGATGAGAAGGCGTATGCTCAGGGTATGGCCGATGTCACGGAGGCCTATGAAATACAAGTAAAGCAGGCATGCAACAGGGGTTTCACCCTTGGTTGGATGTCTCTTCTCAAAAAACTCAATGTCCCTGATGACTCACCTCTGAGAAACGCTGATGGCATTCCTCTTCCTTTCCTTCCACCTCCTCCACCAGCTCAATCCGATGAAGATTCAGAATCTGAAGATGAGGAAGAGGATGGTGCCTTGGTGAGAAAAGCAAAGGAGGCTACTGGATCCAAGGCCCTTCCTTCAACTGAGCAAGTCCTGGACTTGACCCAAGATGAAGAGGGTGATGAGGTTGCCAAAGAAACTACCCCTAAGCAGGCATCCTCCGACGTTCCTGTAGCCGACAAAAGCATTGATGAAACCCTTGCTCAGATTGACGCCGAGATCAAGGCGGAAAAGGCTGCTGAGGCACCTACCCAACAATTATTTGAACTTCAGACTCAACCATCTGCTACTGTTGAGGAGCCTTAGCTTTGATGGTTTTCCTTTGGTTTCTTTGTACTTCTTTTGTTTTGGAAACAATGCAAGCTTCTTCACATGGCCGATGTCCCCCCTTGTTCTTAAATGTCTAATTCAACTTTGTCTTTCTGAGTGCTTGTACTTTTGTCTTTTCTTAACCGCCTTTGCATGATTCTATACTTAGAATATTCTGCATGTATATACTCTTCCTTCTTTGTGCGACCTTCTCGGGGTGCCACACCTCGGTTATACCAACTGATGATTTACCTCGGCAAGTGCTTGTTCTGCAAATTACTTATAAATTTCAACAAGGATAAACATATACTAGTTTAATTTCAACTTGTAAACAATGATCTCGGTTTGATTTTTTACTTGTAAATTGCTACAATTTTCAACAAGTATTAAATAGCATCTCAGTTTAACCAACTTATAAATTGCTACAAATTTCAACAAGTGGTAAACATAATCTCGGCTTAACTTCAACTTGTAAATTGCTACAAATTTCAACAAGTGTTAAGCATAATTTCGGTTTATCCAACTTGTAAATTGCTACAAATTTCAACAAGTGGTAAACATAATCTCGGCTTAACTTCAACTTGTAAATTGCTACAAATTTCAACAAATGTTAAGCATAATTTCGGTTTATCCAACTTGTAAATTGCTACAAATTTCAACAAATGTTAAGCATAATTTCGGTTTATCCAACTTGTAAATTGCTACAAATTTCAACAAGTGGTAAACATAATCTCGGCTTAACTTCAACTTGTAAATTGCTACAAATTTCAACAAGTGGTAAACATCTTTGTCTTCTCTCTGCCCCCTAATGTGAACCTGAGTTCTACTTGGGTTTTCATTATTCATGTCTTCCAGAAACAATATTATGTATCATTATCAATCACAAGTGTTTGAAGAATTCTGCTAAGATTTTATTGATGGCATCGGTGAGAAACAAGCAACTTCTAATGATAGAAAAATTTCAAATTACAAGTGTTCCAAGGTCTAGGCAATGCTTTGCCCTCATTATCTTCAAGCCGATATGTCCCATTCCCTAATACCGAAGTGATTCTGTAGAGTCCTTCCCAGTTCGGGCCAAGCTTGCCCTCTCTGGGATCTTTCTTGTTCCCGACAACTTTTCTCAGGACTAAGGCCTCGTTTGGCAAGAGGCTATTTTAGCCAAAAAGCCAAAAAGTTATTAAAAAAGCCAAAAAGCCAACAACCCATACCAAAAAGTCAAAGATTCCCTTTTCTCTCTACTTTTTGCACATCTTTTCGTAAAAAGCCAAAAAGTCATCCCAAACATACTAGTTTTTTTAACATCACATTTTAGCCAAATAGCCAAAAAGTTACTAAATTAGCCTGTTCCCAAACGAGGCCTAAGTTACTGACTTGAAAATCCCTTGGATTGACCTTCTTATTGTAAGCTCTTGCAAGCTGCTGCTGGTATGCTGCAAGTTGAATTGCGGCTTTCGCTCTTCTTTCTTCTAAGAGATCCAGATCTCGGGCTAAAAGTATATCATTAGTCCCATTCTCAACTCCCTGGGTTCTGATCCCTGGGATGCCGACCTCTAGTGGAATGACTGCTTCTGTGCCATAAGCCATGGCAAAGGAGGATTCTCCTGTTGATCTTCTCGGCGTAGTCCGATATGCCCAGAGTACATTGGGTAACTCGTCTACCCACTTTCCTTTTACTGTCTGCATCCTCTTCTGTATCCTATCCAAAATTACTTTGTTGGATGCTTCTGCTTGCCCATTGCTTTGAGGAAAGCTTGGGGTTGAAAAGTAATTCTTGATCTTGAATTTGGCACAGAAGTTCTTGATGTGTTTGCTGTCAAACTGTGTTCCGTTGTCAGCAATTATTGCTCTCGGAATCCCAAATCTGGTGATGATGTTTCTCCATATGAAGTTTTTCACGTCTACATCTCGGATTTTGGCTAAGGGTTCAGCTTCTATCTACTTGGTGAAGTAGTCTGTTGCCACCAGCAGGTACTTCCTTTGTCCAGTTGCTTGGGGAAGTTGTCCAACAAGATCCATGCCCCATTGGGCAAACGGCCAAGGACTGGATACTGGGTTGAGGTCGGCGGCCGGTTGGTGTATCAGTGGTACAAACTTTTGACATTGTTCACACTTCTTCACATAGGTTTCTGCGTCTTTTTGCATGTAGGGCCACCAATACCCCTGGGTAATGGCCCTATGAGCTAGTGATCTGCCCCCAGCGTGGCTTCCACAAATTCCTTCATGAATTTCATATAGAAAATCTTCAACCTATAAAGGGTGTACGCACCTTAAAAGGGGTCCAGTGAAGGACCTTCTGTAGAGATATCCCTCTGCTATTAGACTGAATCTTGCCGACTTCAGTCTGATCTTGTGTGCCTCCTTCTAGTCATCTGGCAGCTTTCCTTCTTTTAGGAATGCAACAATTGCATCCATCCAGCTTGGTCCCATGTCTACGCACATTGCTTCGTGCTCTGTCGTCATTGGTTCATTGCTTGGGCCCGACAAGTATTCGACCATTATTGTCCTTGTTTTGCCAGTTTGTATTAAACTTGCCAGGTTGGCCAACGCATCGGCGTGGCTGTTATCATCTCGGCTAACCTAAAGAAGCTGGCAGTTGTGAAATAAACCTGCCAGTCTGATGACCTCCTTCGCGTATGCCGACATTCTTTTATCTCGGGCTGCAAACTCTTCTGTAGCCTGACTCACTATAAGTTGTGAGTCACAAAAAACTATTACCTCATCTGCTTCTGCTGCTGCTGCCAGCTTTAGTCCTGCAATCAATGCTTCATATTTTGCCTCATTGTTTGAGGCCTTGAACCCTAATCGAATGGACTGTTCCAATATCTCCCCATCTGGAGATATCAAGACTACCCCTGCGCCCGCTCCTTGTCGGTTTGAGCTTCCGTCGACAAATAGGCGAAAGGAATCGCCGATGTAAATGCTGCAGGGTCTGAGTTTTTCCTTCCCCCCCTGTTCTTTTGCCTTTGGCTGGGCTTTTCCTTGCTTGCTTGGACACGGTTCATCTTGGCTCAACGGAGCCCGATGTTTGATGGATTCTAGCGTGAATTCGGCCACGAAGTCGGCCAAAACTTGGCCCTTAATTGCTGTTCTTGGCCTGAACTCCAGGTCATACTGGCTCAAGGCCATTGTCCATCTTGCTATTTTTCCTGTTAAGTCTCCTTGTTGCAGTAAGGACTTCAATGGGTGCTCTGTTAGCACCACAATCTTGTGGGCCTGAAAGTAATGATTCAGCTTCTTTGAAGCCATTACTAAGGCCAACATTAACTTCTCTAGTGGTAGATACATTGTTTCTGCATCGGCCAAGGTTTTGCTTATATAGTAAACAGCCTTTTACTCCCCTTTTTCTTCTCGGACTACTACTGCACTTACTGCGTGTTCTGAAACCACTAAGTACAAAAACAGATCTTTTCCAGGTTCAGGTGTTGAGAGGACTGGAGCCGTGGTTAGATATTTCTTTAGGTTGGTCAGAGCTGCTTCACACTTCTCGGTCCAGAGGAAGTCCGTGGCTTTCTTTACCAAGTTGAAAAAAGGCTTGCACTTGTCTGAGCTTCGGCTTATAAACTTGTTTAGGGCTGCGGCCCTTCCAGTAAGCATTTGTACCTGTTTTGCCGATGTCGGGCTTTGTAACTCTAGGATGGCCTTGATCTGATCTGGGTTGGCCTCAATACCCCTTCTTGTCACCAGGTATCCCAGAAATTTATCAGATCCAACTCCAAATGCGCACTTTGATGCGTTGAGTCGGAGCTAATATGTTTTCAGGATTTGAAAGACTGCTTTTAGGTCGGCTAGATGACCTTCAGGTTCCTTGGTCTTTACGACCATATCGTCGATGTAAACTTCTACTGTTCGGCCAGTCAAGTGTCTAAACATCTTGGTTACCAACCTTTGGTAAGTTGCTCCTGCGTTTTTCAACCCAAAAGGCATCACCTTGTAGCAGTACAGTCCTTTTGGGGTGATGAACGCAGTCTTTTCTTCATCTGCGGGGTACATGGCTATCTGGTGGTACCCCCTATAAGCATCCAGGAAGCTCATCATTCCATGTCCAGATGTGGCGTCCATCAGCTGGTCAATCTTGGGTAGAGAAAAGCTATCTTTGGGACAAGCTTTGTTCAAACTTGTGAAATCTACGCAGACCCTCCATTTACCATTCTTCTTTTTTACTACCACTGTGTTCGATAGCCACGTCGGGTAATTGACTTCTCTGATGGCCCTGGCCTCCAGAAGTCTATCCACTTCTTCCTCCACTTCTTCGACGTGCATCAACATTGGTCTTCTTGCTCGTTGGATAACGGGTTTGGCAGACCTGTCAACGTTCAGTTTGTGGCAGGTGACCTCGGGGTCAATGCCTGGCATCTCGTAAGGTGTCCAAGCAAACACCTCAATATTGGATCTCAAAAAGGCTTCTAACTCTTTTTCTTCTTCTTCGGCTAAGCCCGAGCCGAGAAGAAAAAAACGTTCTTCATCTCCCTCTTGGACGAGGATTTTCTTCAGTGACTTTTCACTCTTTTCGGCCAGCTCCTTGCCGACATCATCTAGGACTTCTATGTCCTCGTTTTCAATCTCTGCCTTCTCTGGTTCTCGAATGCTGCAGGTGGTTTTCATTGCTGCCATGGAGCAATTCTTTGCCTGCAGTTGATCTCCTCTGATTTCTTCAATCCCCTATTCTGTTGGGAACCGCAATAGTTGATGCAATGTTGAGGGAATTGCCCCCATTGCATGTAACCATGGCCTTCCCAAGATGACGTTGTATGGCGAGGGTGTGTCAATCACGATGAATTCTGTCTTGATCTTTTTAGTGCCGGCTTGTACTTCCAAGCTTGTTGCGCCCAGTGGCTATGTCGGCGTTCCATTGAATCCGACCATCGGGCCGTTGGATTCCCCCATGTCATCAGGGTGAAGGCCCAGCTCCTTGTAACATCTAACGTACATGATGTCACAAGAGCTTCCTTGGTCAATCAGGATGCGTTTCACTTGGCATTCCCCAACCTGGAGGGATACTACCAAGGCATCATTATGCGGATGCTGGACCATCTCTAGGTCGGCTTCAGTAAAGGCTATCATTGGTCCCTAGCACTCTTCAGACCGAGGTCTTTTCAGTCCGACCCGGTTCACGTGCTGCAGGTGTTTCACCTTCTGGGTCTCCCCCCGTATGTCGTTTTCGTTTACCTTTGAGTGAATCACATTAACCATCCAAAGTCCTCCTGCCTGTGGTTGCTGTGCTGGTGGTGGTGGAGCTGCCAGTGCTTGAGGTAATCTTGCCTGTTCTTCCCCAGTCCTGGCCTCATCGACAAGGTCCCTTAGATGGCCTTGCCTCACCAAGTCTTCTAAGTGTGCTTTTAGGGCTCTGCATCCCTGAGTTGGGTGCCCCTCTTCAATATCAAGGTCGACAGGTCTGTCACTCCCACCAGGAGTGTTGTCCCCAACCCTTTCATTCTGTCCGTTATTGGCCATCTATTCTTCTTTCGTTCCCACAGACGACGCCAAATTGTGTGGGTAATTTTCCGATCACACTGCCCGCTTAGTAGTCAGCTAGAGAGCACCGGCAGAATAGATGATTTCAGCTAACCTGCAACAGAAAGAGAATGCTCCGACGGTGGTTCTTCCACCCGGGGGCACTCCGACGATCAAGTCAGTATATCTCTCAAAGATAATCAAGTGCTTAACTTATTGCTAAAAGCATAAAATTGCGTACCTTAGACCCACGGGGGTGCCTTTTTTTTGTAGTTTTCTCCATCCTAGTCCCACTAGAAGCCTGACTTCTATGGACTCCCATTCAGTGCTTACTTTGGACTCTACCAGAGATAAGGATAGATTCTCTAAGAATACTATCCTTATCCATCTTGAAGTCTTTATTCATTCTAGGACTCCTGTCCCTTATCTGCTTATCTCGGATTCTGATATCTTCAGAGATAACCTCGGCATCACCGAGATCACCTCGGCTGACACGTCGGCGTCACCTTGCCACGTGTTGGTACTCAGAAAATATGTCCCCACACTTGTGTTATATTTTCTCTATTGAGTCTGCCATTGATGTCTCTGTTGACCTCCACAACCACACCAACCTCCTCCACCAGTCTAGCATTCAACGGCTGGTCCAAATGCATTGGCATTGCTACAATTGGAACCCCAAATTTTAAACTTGTGAATGAAGGTAAAGACACGTGAAAATTGGAGGCGGATGCAGAAATCTAGTAATATAAAAACTCGAGGAGGGGAGAGAAAAGGCTGTGGTGTCGTGGTTGCGTATGGATTTTGAAATAAGATATCAAATATACATATGTGTGAGACTCACATGAGTCTCATAGTTTTAAATTTTTTTATGTACTTAGAACATCATTTAAACAATGCCATTTAAAAATATGTTTTCTCTGTTTAGTTGCAACAAACATATAGATTAAAAAGTTAATTTTTTGATTTTTTTTGAAAAAATATATAAAAAGAATAAAAAGGTGATGTGACTTAAAAAAAGTTAAAAAGTTAAAAAAATGATTTTTAGCTAAATTGCCAAAACAAGTCATACTTTACATGGTATGATGTACCATATTAATAAGTTAGAACAAATTGACAAGGACCAAAAAAAAAAAAAAAAAAATTTTATAGTTTCCTCTATTTAGCTGCATACGGAGAAAACAACAAATATATGGCCTCGAATGGAAAGTGGTTATTTTTTTTAGATTTTTTAACTATTTTAGTAGATTGTTTTGGTTTGTGTGTTTGGAAAAATGGTTGAAATATTTTTAAATGATTGTATAGGAAAAATATTTGATACCATGTTTTGTTATGAGATGACCAAACTGCCCCTACATAACCGAGCTGTCATGTTCTAATCTTGGCATTTGGCTTGCTGACGTGGGACGGGAGGATCTTGCACATCACTATTTTTTTTTTTTTTTTTCAAATTTTAAACAGTGCTAACGGCTCTAATTGGTGAACCTGGGCAAAAATTTTGAAGGATTTTGAATTGGGTGATTTGAATTGTAATTTTTAACACCTACACAAAGGGAAAAAAAAATTGTAAAACTTGCAAGGGATTGTTTGAGTGTCCTAAATAAATACACTTTTTGACTTTTTGGACTAAAAAGTAGAGGAAAAAAAATGGTTGTTTGGGATAACTTTTTATCTTTTTACGAAAAAATGTATATTAAAATATTGTATGAAATAACAAAATTACATTTTTACCCCTACGTTCTAGACTCATCAATGACAGTGCTGCAGAAGGATTATATGGAATGGTTGAAATTGTGAGAAGAATCTAAACCATATGCATATATAGCATGAGGCTTCACGGGTACTGTTGGGCCCATGTGAGCCCACCACGGGTCTCGTTTCGATAATCCAAACCGTTGAATGTGTAGAACTCGTTGAGTACTATATGCTTTTAAAAAATCACTTTGATCGAATATCGATAACTATGCGATCCAAACAGTTTTGTATAAGAAAAATGGACGGTAAAAAATAAACGGCTGAAAAAAATCTGATTTGATCACATAGCTATCCATATCCGATCAATGTAATTTTTTTCAGGAATATAATACTCGATAAATTATGCATATTGTATGGTTCATATTATCGAAACGGGATCCGTGGTAGCCCCCACGGGCCCAACAGTACCCTCCAACTTAATGAATATATATATCTAGTTTTTTTTTGTACCATCACTGTGTAGCTTTTTGGATTGTACTAATATTGTGGAAATAAATTTTTTTTTTACATTTTTAATTTGTGAATAGTGATAACTTTTTTATTTTTTGAGTAACTTTTTGACTTTTTTTCAACATGCCAAACCAGCCCTTAATTACATATACCAACAAACCTTCAGCCATTTTTTAAACCTTACCCATTAATATAATTTATAAATTTTTTAAAATTTATAAATTATTAATAATCATCAATTTATAAATGGTTGTCTCAATTTATTGATAACCGAGCTGTCAATGAATTTTTTTTTTCAAATACTTTTTTTTTAATTATTTTTTTTTCTAATTAATTTTTTTTTCAAATAAATTTTTTGTCCAATAAATTTTTTTGAATTGAATTTTTTTTCCAATAATTTTTTTTTCAATTAATTTTTTTTTGAATTATTTTTTTCCAATAATTTTTATTTCAACTATAATGTGTATGGTCCCATTGTCATGAATAATAAAAATCAAATATAAATATTTTAGGCTTGAATGCGAACTCTTTTTTTAGTTGATGTTTTAAAAAAATTTCAAACATTTTGTTCAAACCTCTTTTTTTTTTTTTGTAGTTTATGTTTTTCTACAAATAAACAAAAACTAATTTATAAAATTATTAAATTTGTCAGAAATTTTAATTGGTACCAAAAAAATGATGAACTAAAAAAAAAAAATGCAAGTCTTTGTTATGAAATTGGACTGTGCGTCAAATATTGAAGGCATCCGCTAAGTTCAAAATTGAACGAAACTAAAGTTCAATCTAGGCAAATAAAATTTATAAGTACATTACAAACGTTTACACAACTGAAGTTCGAATATTATGCTTTACAAACAGTTCCATAAGTCCAATGGCTTGCTACGTGGGTTACATTGCACAAAAAATTTCCAAATCGAAAACAGTTCTTCGCCGGTCGCATTGTGTGGAAGGTAGAGCTCCGCCGGAGATAGGTCTGTCGGGGAGAGATCGGTCAGGCGAACTCGTGTCTCTTCAGTCCATTGTGAGAGACGCAAGAGATGAGATAGGGAAGAGGCGTGAAATGAGTTGTGAGATAGGTGCAATCTGTATACCCAATTTGAAATAGTCAAAGGGTAAAATGGTAATTGTACCTCATAATGTAACCCAGCTGTACAAACAGCTGCACTATTGAAACTTTTTGGCTATTTTCATATATGAGGCTACAATAGCCTCAACTTTGTTTTCCCAAATAGCGCCTATATATTTTACTTGGTATGATAGTAACGGATTAATAAGCTATAACAAAACAACAAATTAAGTGGATCTATACGGGATGTATCACTTCCTGCGGATTTATCATTTTATTATATTATTAATATTCTTTTTGTCATGAACTAAAACTACCTCATATGAGTCAGGCACAGATGAAATTTATTTATTTATTTTAAATGAAAAAAAAAATTGATTGGTGTAGAACACAAATATATGTAGAAGTTTGTGTGTGTGAGTTTCTTGGCAAGCTCTAGGAAGGGAGAGATGTGACCATAGGCCAGCCATGGTAGCATTAGGACACTATCAATGATCGGTTTTGTATCCATTATGTGGATGTTTGGAAAATTGTTATTTTAGTATGTTATTTTAGTTTTTGATTAGTTTAGTATGTTAAAATTTTTGAGTTTAGGAAGATAGTTAGATTTTTTTGTAGTTGGATGAGATGTTTGTGGAAGAAAAAGTAAAATGATTATGAATTACATGTGATATTTTATCTTATTGATTGTTTTAACATATTTTATCATTTTGTAAATTTTAACCCAAAAAACCAAAAAAGTCTTTGCCAAAACACCATAGGGTGTGTCTCTGTTTTGGCCCCTGGTTTGGTGATTGACTATCAATAAAACAATCTCTCTGTTTTGGTCTCTAGTTTGGTGATACAATGATTATCGTTTAAGTCAATGATATATATATGCGTTTATATGACGACGATGTTTATGAATGAAGACACGCGAAAAGAGGAGGCAGATGCGTGACCCATTGGGAGTTGATTATTTTTTTTAACTTTTTGATTATTTAATTATTTTAATATGTTATTTTAATTTTTATGTTTAGAAGATGGGTTGGGTTATTGTTAGATTGATTGATATATTGGAAAACATATTTGAAATGATGTTAAATAATGAAATGACAAAAATGCCTCTAAGGCCTATTTTGAGAAGTTGGTAAAAATCAGTTTTTTTGCTTTTAACCAAGATTTTTTAGAGTGATTTGGAAAGTTGGTAAAAAGCTGTTTTTTTGTTTAGATTAATATTTGTTTATGGTGTCACATCACACCAAAATGACTAAAATATCTTCACCCAACTAAAAAAAAATTGCATTTTACTCAAACCAACTTTGAGGGTATTTTCGTAAATTTTCAACCAACTTTTGAGGCTTCCCAAATGACCAAAAAAAAGCAAGTGGCGTTTTTATCCAAACGCAAATAATCTGCTTTTTACAATGTTCCCAAAATAGCCCTAAGAACAGCATGTCCTTGTTGAATAACGTGGTATTGCCCTCTGACTTGGAAAGTGTGTTTGGGTTCCATTGGTGCGTATCTGTGCAATTTCGACATTTGATGACCTGAGCGGACAGTGCTGTCAAGGCACGAGAAGTTATTTGGTGGTCTAAGAATATTATTCCACACCATTCATCATCTAAAGATAATTCAATTGTTTTCTAAAGGAACAAAAAGATAATGAATTCTACTGATTCAATCAATGATAACTAAATTAGAGCAGCACATCATATTGTCCCAAGAGCAAAGAATAATTTTCCGTCAAGGCACATGGCTTTTTTTGTTTGGGTATGTTTTTCCACTATTTCAGCTGTGAGACTAAAATAGTACCCTCAACCTACTCCCAAATACCGCAGGAGCGGAGGGAAAAGGCTGCCGTGTCAATGCTTTTGGGATAAAGATATCAAATATTCTATTAAATACTTACCTGAGTCTCACATTCTTGTATGAATATTTTAATTGAATATTTGATAATTTATTTAAAAATTATAGTTTTTTTATTTTTAATTATTTTTATTTACTGAGAGCATCATTTAAACAATGCCATTTTTAATATATATATATATATTTACTTGGTATGATGTAACAGATTAAGTTAGAATAAATTGACTAGGACCAAAAAAAAAAAAAAAATCTCTATTTTAGTTGCATATGAATATTTTAATTGAATATTTGATAATTTATTTTAAAACTATAGTATTTTTATTTTTAATTATTTTTATTTACTGAGAGCATCATTTAAACAATGCCATTTTTAATATATATATATATAACGTGGTATGATGTAACAGATTAATAAAGTTAGAATAAATTGATTAGGACAAAACAAAACAAAAAATAATAATCTCTCTTTAGTTGCAACAATAAATATATATATTTGACTAGGCATGATAGTAACGGATTAATAAGTTAGAACAAAACAACAAATTAATTGGATCTGATACGCGATGTGTTACTTCTTGTCGATTTATTATATTATTAATATCAATGATATCACATGTACCAACTGATATATCAATTATTATATTAACATATACTATAATATTATTACTTTAAAATTATGGACTCATCCATTATACAAACTATAAACATTTAAAATCTCTAAAATTATATTACATTATCGGTTAATACATCAGATAATATATTAATTTGTGCGTATAACTTTATTCTATTAATATTCTTTTTGTTATGAACTAAAATTACCTCATATGAGTCTAGCACCGATGAAATTTAATTTTTTTTAAAAATTGAAAATAAAAATTGTGGTCTAGAACACAAATATACGTACAAGTTTCTTGGCAAGCTCTAGGAAGGGAGAGATGTGACTATGAGCCAGCCATGGTAGCATTAGGACACTAGCAATGCTCTGTTTTGTATCCATTCTGTGTCTCTCTGTTTTGCCCCTGGTTTGGTGATTGATTATCAATACAACAATCTCTCTGATTTGGCCTCTGGTTTGGTGATTGATGATCAATACAAGTTACAACAATTGCTGTTTAGGTCAATGATATATATATGCATTTATATAATGACGATGTTCATGAATGAAGACACGCGAACAGTGGAAGCGGATGCGTGAATTCAATAAGATAAAATAAAAACTCGAGGAGCGGACAGAGAATGCTGTGGTGTCAGTGCTTCCGTATGAATTTT
This sequence comes from Camellia granthamiana, assembly GCA_036172215.1. NCBI lineage: Eukaryota > Viridiplantae > Streptophyta > Magnoliopsida > Ericales > Theaceae > Camellia > Camellia granthamiana. The sequence goes on along the minus strand of CM069903.1, from coordinate 169,460,522 downwards.
TTTTTTCGATGTTTATTATTTATTTTTGGGTGTACATATTTCTTTTTCTCAATATTTGTTAATTCATCTACACATCTTTATTAGATTCGATTTGTTTTGTTTTTTTTTTTTATAAATATTTTTTAATTCATCTACACATCTTTTCATCTTCTTCATTTTTATACTCCTAATATTATTTCTTACTTTATATGTATTTTTTCAGTGTTTATTACTTCTGTGTTATATATTTATTTTTCTCAATATTTTTCAGTTCATCTACTCACCTTTTTATCTTTTCCATTATTACATTTGGCATAGTTTGGGTTTGCTTGCTTTCTAATTTGTTGTTTGCGTTTGTTCTTAATTTGTTTATTCTCATATAGCAGTATTGATATCTTCTTAGACTTTTATAAATTCTCTCCTTTTCATATCAAAAGTAGTTCACCTATAATTCTAGAAAATCAGATGTGTATCACATAACTTAAATAAATTAAAATAAATCTCACTCTCAATTAAATAAATTAATAAAAAAATATATAAACCTACAAATATCTATCCAATGTCTATCACGTTGTTTTTCTTTTTTTCAATATTTTTCAATTCATCTACACATCTTTTCATTTTCTCCATTTTTATAATCTTAATATTATTTTACTTCATATGCATTTTTCCAGTGTTCATTGTTTTTGTGTTATATATTTATTTTTCTCAATATTTTTCAGTTTATCTACACATCTTTTCTTCTTTTCCATTATTACATGTTGCATAGTTTGCAGGGGCGGCTCCAAGGTTTGGCCAGGGGTGTCACCCGAACCCCCTGGCTGAATTATTATTATTATTATTATTATATAAATATTAGATTTTAGGGAAAAAATTAGTAATTGAACCCACTAAAATACAACTTTGAACCCATAGTTTTAAATCCTACTCTTTTGAACCCACTATTTGATAGTGTTGATAATGAGCTTATTATGCAACCATTTCAAAATATGAAATCTCGTCGTGGTCAATTGTAGTATTAGCATGTCTTTTTGCTTAAATAATAGTATCAATATATTGAAATATTTTTATTTATAATTTTAGAATTTAAATTAATTTGTTGATTTTTTTCTCCATATGTGATATAATGATTAATGTGAATTTTCTGTAAGATATATGGTATTTAAGTTTTTGATTGACACCACTGACAAAAATTCCTAGAGTTGCCACTGATAGTTTGGGTTTGCTTGCTTTTTAATTTTTGATTTGCTTTTGTTCTTCAATTTAATTTGTATATTCTCATATAACAGTATTGATATCTTCTTAGACTTTTATAAATCCTCTCCTTTTCATATCAAAAGTAGCTTACCTATAATTTAAGAAAATCAGATATCTATCACATAACTTAAATAAATTAAAATAAATCTCACTCTCAATTAAATAAATTATAAATATATATATATAAACCTACAAATATCTATTCAATGTCTATCACGTTGTTTTTCTTTTTATCAATATTTTTCAATTCGTCTACACTTCTTTTCATCTTCTCCATTTTTATACTCCTAATATTATTTTACTTTATAAGCATTTTTCCAGTGTTCATTACTTTTGTGTTAAATATTTATTTTCTCAATATTTTTCAGTTTATCTACACATCTTTTCATCTTTTCTATTATTACATATTGCATAGCTTGGGTTTGGGTTTGGGTTTGGGTTTGCTTGATTTTTAATTTGTGATTTGCTTTCGTTCTTCAATTTAATTTGTTTATTCTCATATAATAGTATTGATATCTTCTTAGACTTCTATAAATCCTTTCCTTTTCATATCAAAAGTAGTTCACCTACAAGAAAATCAGATGTCTATCATATAACTTAAATAAATTAAAATAAATCTCACTCTCAATTAAATAAATTAATAAAAAAATATATAAACCTACAAATATCTATCCAATATCTATCACGTTATTTTTAAAAAAAAAATTCACAATTATTTGTAACTTAAGTATCACATAACCACTTAAATAAATTAATCAAAAATATATATAAACCCACAAAATGTATATATTCATATATAAATTACAAATATCCAATGTCTATCATATTATTAGAAGAAAAAAAAAAACTCTCAAATATCTATAACTTAAATAAATTAAAAACTTATAATATACAAATTATAAATATCCAATGTCTATCACATTATTAAAAAAAATAAAAAATAAAAAATAAATAAAAAAATACACCACAAGTCTTATTCATACAATTTATTCATGCATATCCATCACCCACAATTAACTCAATCAGATGTCTATCACGTAAAATCCAATTCAAATTCACAAAAGACATCGTTTTGTGTTTTATTTTGTAATTTAAATTTTTTTAAAAATAAATCTAATAATAAATCAAAATAGAATCCTCTTTTTTTTGTGTGTGTGTTTTTTTTTTTTTTCATGTACAACAATAATTTGATTACATTATCTTTTGCTTACTTTAAAAGTATTGTGTTATAATTTTCTTTACAAAAAAGTTACATTAGCTCCTTAGTAGATGGATGTTGTATAGTAGATTTCTTAATTTAAATTTTTTTTTTATTGTAACGCCCTCAAAATAATACATATAAACTCAACATTCATGACATCCATAGATATAAGAGAACAAAACATATTTCCATTAATCAGAGTATTCATAACAAAAGCATTACATGTTGACATCAAAAGTAAATACCCCACGGGCTTACAACTTTCCAAACCAACACTTGGTTACAAAAATGAGAGTACTAACTCAAAACACATTAAGTCATTGGCTTGAATTTACGTGTAATACCAAACTATCAAAAACACAAAAAAGAGTCTTCAACTCCCAGAACCTCCCAAGCTACGTCCTTGGAAGTGGCATATCACCTGAACCTGAAAATGATGTCCCATATAGGGTAAGCCAATGCCCAATAGAGATATACTAAACCAATTATGAGAAATAACTAAAACATTAGTATTCGATAAAGGGTTAACACTTGTAAACCAACTTACAACACTTCCCAGTTTCTTACAAATACATTTGTGTTTTATTCCACTTTCCTTTACTTGTCCAATTCACATTCATAAACCTGGCTCATTATCTATCCAAACAATTAAGTGAGACTGCAACTCATATCAAGACACTTCCATTATTCACAATTCACATGAAACTACAACTCATATAAAAAAACACTTCCATTATTCACAATTCATATGAGATTACAACTCATATCAAAAACACTTCCATACTTCAATTATCTACGTTATGCAAACGTAACTAGGATTTCGAGACTTTCACCCTAGACACTCCGGCCAACTTAGTTATCAATGGAGTCCATCCCCTATTTCCTCCCAAACAGGTTTGAGAGTGCATCCCCTATCTCCTCTCAAACCATGGAGTATATTCCCTATCTCCTCCCACACAATATACATATACAATGTATTTAAACACTTATCATATACAATGGTCAATCACTACATATATTCAATGTATTATTCCAACCATCATATTTAATGACATATTCCAGGTGATTAGTTTCAGTTTTCCCTAATCAACATACAATGTCTACAACAATCAAGACTATCTTCCACCGATAGCCCAAAGCGGTTATCTCTAAACAGATAATAAATTTATCAAACGGATAAAATATCAACATTTTCAGAGGTGAGTGATTTATTTATCCAACTACACCATTCAATCCCATAATTTCTCAATTTCATTGTTTTCAACTCAATTTCATATTTCCATAATTTCCGGATTAATTATAGAAATTAATCATTTACATTAAATTAGGGCTTTCTCCCCATTTTTTTCAAAAATTGCTCCCTAGACCAAATTTCAAAAATCAAACACCATAGCTTCATTTTAAGGACCACTCAAATACTTGGAACTCCAAAAATAGAAAACCCCTCTTTCATAATTTCAATTTTAAAACCCTAACTTTCCCAAGTTACCCAAACAACACCATCTATACAAAATACATAATATCTATGTCAAAACCCATAGAAAGGAGTAGGTTATCCCTACCTCAAATAGAGAGACTCAAAGGAGAAGATGAACAAATTCAAGATGCTCCAAACTCAAAGGTTTTCGAATCAAAACGTAGCCCACACCAAGCTCCACTTTTCTTACAAAGGGATTAGGGTAGGAGACTCCTAGAACATGGAGTATTTGTAAAGAGAAGGTATGTAAAGAGAGAGGGAGCTGGATCTAGGGTTTGGGATGTAAAGTGTATCAAAAAGTGATGAAGGAGACTGTTGCTGCGATCTGATATATTCGAGGCTCACTTGAGCGAAGGAATGGTCGCTCGAGCAACCAGACACAAAGAAATCTCGCTCGAGCGCACAAAGCCTCGCTCGAGTCAACAACACGAAGCTTCAGGTCTGTAACTCAGAAGCACGCTCGAGCGAAGAAAGGCTCGCTCGAGCGAAGAAACCCAAAACATAGTCCTCGCTTGCTCGAGCGAAGGAAAGCTCGCTCGAGCCACGAAACACAACTATCAGGTCCAAAACTAGACGCAGACGCACGCTCAAGCGAAGAACTCCTAGCTCGAGCGAAGAGACACACCAGACCAATCTCGCTCGAGCGAAGAAAAGCTCGCTCGAGCCAAGGCTGCGTCTGAAAAGAAAACCTGAAGACCCACAATAATCGTTCGAGCGTACAAACCCTCGCTCGAGCGAAGAAGCAAAGACACAAGGCTCGCTTGAGCGACAAAGTCCTAGCTCGAGCGAAGAGACCAAAAACTGGACAGCAACCATTTGCTTCCAATCACAACCAACCTGCTACAAACCTACCCAACATATCCTAAAACTCATATACAAAGGATTAAAGGACGGAACAAGACATATACAACAATACTCAGCCATGGAATCCAAGTCCGGAATACTGTACATAAAGGGGAAAAACCCGGGGTCGCTATATTTATACCTACAATAAGCAATGATACTTATTGAGATTTTTTACTCTTTATCTTTTGTATTCCAGGTACCATTGAGCTTGCTTATCTTATTGTTTATGTAATTGTATATCAAATGTGTTAAATTCATTATACAGATAAATATGTGGCATCTTCTAAATTTGTGTCATTGCCATCGTTTGGCCATGTAAAATGCCATAAATGAATTTCAAACTATACCACATAAAGAAGGTTTACCAGTAGAAAAATTTTGTTGTTTGAAAAATCAAAATATGTCGGGCAATTCCAAAATTAGGGAAAAAAAAAATAATTGAAAAAAATTTGATGGAGCCAATATTAGACCTTCTACCATCAAGCTGGAATGAAGTAAAGGAAACAAATTTTCAAAAGCATGAAATCAAAGATGCCTCGGACTTAATGGATGCTTAATGGAGGAGCGTGAAGTCCATCCTCTAGGGATTGAACTTAATTATGTACACCACACGAATCAAATTAATTTGGAAAATATTTATTTTTCATATATATAATTGATATTTTAATTTAATTATTATGATATTTAAAAAAAATTATATCAATATACAATTAAAAAATAAATAAGACATTATGTGCTTATGTACACTGCATGGATCAAATTAATTTTCTTTTATATTTTTTATTTTTTTGTCTATCTTATTGATATCTTAATATTCATTTATATTTGATTTTTTTTAACATGAAATTATTTATTACAAAATATTTATACTTAATTTAAATTTTTTTATACCTATATACAATATGTATGAATAATTCAAAAAGAATATTAAAGGTTAAACCAGTACTCTACATAATTGATTTATGAATTTTCTTCTTAATCCAATCACGGCATATTTATATTTAATCTTTTAAATAAATTTTGTGTAATTCTATTTCTACATTTTCTTTTTCTAAATAAATATAAAATTAAATAATTAGAATCACTTTTAGTTTTATACATTACTAATTATCTTTCCAATTTAACTCTTATTTTTAATATCTAAATGAGTGTTTATTTTGCTATATGATAATTACATTTTCGTAGCACAATAAAACTAAAATTATCAAAATAAACAAATAATTTAACTAAATTTATTATATATAAGTATTCAAGTAACACTTTTATACAACGATGAGATTAAGATTATTAAAATACATAATTTAAATTAAAATTGATATTATTCTTTTGTAACACATATCATAATATAAAATATCATTACATTAATTAAAATTAACTCTATTGTAATTTTATGTCATATATCATATTTCTATAAGTGATTTACGTGTACGTGTATCGTCTAATTTAATATTGATTAATTAAAATAATAAAAATCAATACTTTTTAGAGTTAAACTTTTAAAAGATAAATTAATAAATGTCAAATGATAAATGGTGTGAACTATCAACAACAACAACAACAACAACAACAACAACAACAAAAAAAAAAATGGTATAAAACACTCAACATTCTCATATAGTATGTGGAAGCATTTAGAAATGACAATAATTCCTAAAAATAAAAAGCATCAAACCAGATCAAAGCATCTTTAAAACTATTCCAATCACCCAAACATTATTTCCACTTACAAAGCTGATGCAACTCTTTTACCACTTCATCTATCTCTTCCTCTCCTTTCATTCTTATCATCTCCCTAATTTCTCTTGCTTTAATTCTTATCAGCAATGCTAGGTATCATGAAAATTTTTTCATGAAAATAATTATAAAAGTTTTGTGACCCTTGGATTACACTTAGAATAAAGCACCACACACTAATCAAGGTAATCCAAGGATCATAAATTTTTCATGATCATTTTCATGACAAAATTTTCATGATCCCTAACTTTTTCCAATTCTTATATCCTCCCCACTTTTCTCCACCACTACTTTCCTTAGAGGAGTGCTAGGCTTCAGGAAAAAAAATCAGAAAAAGTTTCAGGAAAATGGAGGAGGAGGAGGAGGGGAGGAGGAGGCGGGGCTGGGTAGAGGCGGAGGCGGGCCTGGGTAGAGGCTGCGACGGCGGGGCTGGGCAGACGACCGACGGCGGCTGCGACAATCGGCCGACGGCGGACGATCGGTCACCGAGTTCCTCCTCCTCCTCCTCCTCCTTCCCTCCTCTCCTCCTCCTCCTCCTCCTCCATTTTCCTAAAGGTTTTCCTGATTTTTTTTCCTGAAGCCTAGCATTTTTGCTTTCCTTATTACTTGTGTTATGTTTTCTCTGTTGAGTCTGCCATTGATGTCTCTGTTGACCTCCACAGCCACACCAACCTCCTCTACCAGTCTAGCATTCAATGGCTGGTCCAAATGCATTGGCATTGCTACAATTGGAACCCCAAATTTTAAACTTTCCATTATTGAATTCCTCCACCAGTCTAGCATTCAATAGGCTAATAATTTAAATTCAAAACAAATAAAAAATTTAAGATTTAAATCGACAAAATTAAAAACTTATAGTTTATTTTATTACAATGGTAGCACTGGTAGAAGTTTAATTCAAAAAATATTTTCACTTTTTAAAAGTGAAAAATATTTTCCATCTAAATAAATTTATTTTTCATTAACCATAAAAAATATTTTGTCTCATACGAAACACCAAAAAATATAAAAAATATTTTTTGAAAAATATTTTTTGATAAAATAAATGGTGCGTAAAATATCAATTTTTTCATCGATTTTATTCAATGAAAATAAACTGATTGTTTTGACAAGTCTCCAGGCGAACGTGAATAATTACTCAATAATATAATAGCAATTATACTGTGTTTAGTTCCATTATATGTAAACAGAATATTAAAAGGTCTTAAAATAAAATTATAAGCAGCAATATCAATACAAGCCCATTTTACCACTTGCCTCCAGTCTGCAGGGTGTTCTTCAGATTTTTGGGGGTTGTTTTTTTTATGATCAAAATTATTTATTTTGTATAATAATTAGTATATATTATTTATAAAAAAAATTAAGTCAATTCAATAATTATAACTTGTTCAATTTATCGTGTTTATCATTAAAAAAAATAAATATCATATTTTAAAAATATATTTATCGTCTATTTTTTAAAGACAAATGAGATAAATTTAATAGATTACAATTATCGACTTTTTTTTTTTTGTGAATAATATATACATAAATGATTTTATAAAATAAATAGTTCAGATTATCAAAACTGAACCCTTATAAACCATGGCTCGAAATATATATTTAAATGACATTTCGTCAATGTTATTGGGCTAAGAATAAGCTTAATTCAATTCAAGATTGTAGGGTAATTTAGTGGGTGTTTGGGAAGTGAGCTTTTTTGTAGGTTTTTTTAATTGTAGGATATTATAGGAGAAATTTTTTTTTCTGTTTGGGAAGATAGTTAGATTTTTTTATGGTTGGATGTGATGTTTGTGAGATAAAAAGTGAAATGATTATGGAGTTTGATGTAATATTTTGTTTGGATTGATTTTTTTTGGTTTTGTAACCAATTTGTTTTTTAGTGGAAAAAAACAAGCAAAAACCAAAAACCAAACTTTCCAAACAGCGCCTAAGGTAGTAAGCAATAATGAATACGTGAGTGACTCATGTATTAGGAAAAGAAAAATGTTTGGGATCCCTTTTGGGGATGACCTCCACACCTCTAAAATGGTCATGACTCTCCATGTATGTGTGGGGTCCACTCATATATGTGTGGAGTTTATATCATGAGTGGTTTAGATTTGTGGGGGTCTTGTAGTAATGGGAGTCTCAATCATTATTCATTTGGAAAATTATAGATTATTTTCGGAGTATCACATATTTGTATTCTTAACCAATTATAATTTATTCTGTCATTTTATATTTCTCTATCACTCAACATAATATTACACCTATCCGCATTCTTCACCAATTACAATATTATAAAATATCACGTATTTATGCTTCAGAATTACCGAAAGTATATAAAAGAAAATCAATCCCTCAAATGAAACCATCTCAATTGATGTTTAAAATAATAAACAAAAATTAATTCGATCAAACAAGTAAACATGTATTGATGCTTTGTTTTATGGGAAAATTACTATTCAAATGTATTTTTTAAACCCCCCTCTCATTTAATTCTTATAATTTTAATTATTCTCTTTAAGAACTCTTTATAATACCATAATAGTATAATACATAAGGAAATGTTATATGTGCACCCATTATAAGAAATATATGAATTTTTTTATTTATGAAAATTTAAAATATTTATAGTCTTATGTGTAGAAAAAATTATTAGTAATCAATTTATGGTGTGCATCTATAAAGTGAAAGTGAAAGTAAAAGTTATGAATCATTGTAGTTATGTTATGAACAATGCAGTGTAAATCTTACGAATAATTTGTAATGCAAAATGCTACTAACTATTTTGGTGAAAGAAGTTACAATTTGTTATGGTTATGTTATATATATTGTGATAACGTATATACGATGTACCTTTTAAAGAGTGCACACCAAAATAACTTCTTAATATATTATTTTCTAAAATATATTTTTAATTATATTATTCACTTTGTGAATGAAATTGAGTTAACAATTTTTGTCTCTCATTAGCCCAATCATTATTTCTCAATACTACAATTTTTTGTCTCTTATTAGCCCAATCATTATTTCTCAATACTAAAAACTCTCATTGATTAGTGATGCTATCACAGAATATTAATCATACATTAAATATTTAACAAAAATAATCCATTTTCAATTAATAACATGAAAAATCACAATTGTTAGTTGCATGAAAATCCATTGCTCTAAATCTAAATCCACTTATCTTCCTATGCCTTTGTTTGGGATGTGAGTTGACTTTTTGACTTTTTTAGTCTGGGACTAAAAAGCTTTGTTTGGGATGGCGTTTTTGAATTTTTTGACTTTTATAAAAGAAAAAATAAAATAATTATATCTAGATGTGATGTTTTATTTTATTAGGCTAAAAATTCTATTTTATCTTTTTGTAATTATTTTAGTCCAAGAAGAGGATGCCATATGTTTTTTTTTTTTTTTTTTTTGCACCCCAAATGATCCAATCCGGATCCATCCCTGATTAAATATAAATGAAAATTTTTATAAGATTAATAATTAAAATTTATAAATTTTATCATTAATTTAAACTTTTTTTTTTTTTTTATAATAATTTTTACGCTGATATGTTATTTCCCTTGTTTTACTGTGTGAACAAATAAAACCTAAGCATAGACAAAATACTAATAAGCTATGTTCTAAAAAGACGAAAAAAAAAAAAAACTAAGTTTCATTAAGGCTGCATTTGTTTTAACGTATATGGTATACTTTTGCAACATGCATGAATGAAATATGCTGCATGGATGGAGCGTCAAACCTATTATGGTGGAACCTCTCTCTAGAACGAGAGCACCTCTATCTAAAATGAGAGCTTCACTACCCTAGTGCAGTTCATTTAGATCTTTTATCTCCCCTTTTCTCTTCCTTTCGAGTTTGTTTCTTGAATCCCTATGGAAAATCTTTCGGGTACATCAGAGGGTTTGGAGTTCGTGGAACTACAAGAATTCGATGAAAATATGGATATTTCGAACCTCTATCTAGTAGGGAAGATTTTGGCTCCCAAAACTCTTAACAAATCTACAGTGACCAATATTGAAAGAAATATTGAGAGAGTGATTGAAAGAGTTACAATGTTCTGTAATTCAATGTTATTCAGAAACCAAATGAGAGTTCCATTATATAGGAGTTGTACAAAGCAACATTATGATAAAAAGCAGGCCATGCGGCCGAAAGCAAAGGCCATGCGGCTGCCTAAAGCAACTGAAAGAGAAAAGATAAAGAAAAGAAAAAGAAAAGAAAAAGGAGAAGAATCCTATCATCAGCTGTATACATATTATATTAACTATATATTAACAATATATATTAATTATATAAGCATACAGCTGTTATTATAATATTAACAATACAATAGCTTGATTACCAACACTCCCCCTCAAGCTACGTTGTAGATGTTAATCATTCCTAATTTTTCCGTTAGATCTTCGAAGGTAACTCGAGCAAGAGCTTTTGTGAGAATGTCCGCTTTTTGACAGTTTGTTGGAGTGTAGCTGACTTGAAAAACTCTTTCTTCAATCTTTTCCTTGATAAAGTGTCGATCTATCTCCACGTGTTTAGTTCGATCATGATGAACCGGATTCTTAGCGATACTGATAGCGGCTTGGTTGTCGCAGTATAAAACCATGGGATGCTCAGATGGAACCCGTAATTCTGCTAACAGTCTGTTCAACCAGATTCCCTCACAGATACCTAGTGCCATAGCACGAAATTCTGCCTCAGCACTACTACGGGCTACCACTGACTGTTTCTTGCTTCGCCATGTAACCGCGTTCCCCCAAACAAACGAACAATAGTCAGAAGTTGATCTTCGATCAGTCACTGAACCTGCCCAATCTGCATCTGAAAAAAATCTCAATTTTTCTATTTGTTGTTCTTTGGAAGAAGAGACCCTTTCCCGGTGTCCTTTTTAGGTACCTCAATATTCTGGTCATAGCAGTCATGTGTTTGTCGGTTGGATTATTCATGAATTGACTGACCACACTAACAGAGAAGCCGATGTCTGGCCTTGTATGAGAAAGATAAATGAGTTTTCCCACAAGACGTTGATATCTCCCTTTATCACTTGGTGCACTACCGTCACTGTCTTCCAGTTTGATAGTTGTGTCCATAGGTGTTTCTGCCGGCTTGCATCCTAGCATCCCTGTTTCATTCAGTAAGTCTAGAACGTATTTACATTGTGAGACTGCTATACCTTTCTTTGACCGAGCAATCTCCATTCCAAGAAAGTACTTAAGGTTTCCAAGATCTTTAATCTCAAATTCCTTTGTTAGGAACTGTAACAACCCTCACACTGTTTACCGATTATTGACTGATTGGATACCGATTACTGCTAAACTGAGACCGAATATGAAAAGTAATTGAACTGACTGAATTACTGAACCGACTGACTAAATCTGAAACTGAATCGATTGCTTGTATCTGTTTGAATTGCATTTTATCTGTTTAAACTGTTAATTGAAGGCCTTATCGGCGGCCGAATTAGAAATTGATTGATGATTTAGGATCGTGAGAATTTATGTGATTTTATGGTGTAATTATCTGAGAGTTGATTTAGTATGATTAAACTGGATTAAATTAGATTAAGTGGTGTCAAATTGCATGAAATGGACATATTTACATTTAGACCACTTAGTGGCCCACTATCTCCATTTTATTTGAGCCTTATTACACTTAGGTGCATCATTTGCTCAGCTCATTTCTTGCCTTTGCCGACTAGAAAGAGAGAGATAAGGGAGAGAGTTGGATTTCACCTCTTCATGCTTGGTCTTGCTTGGGAATTAAGAGGATTGAAGTATAATTTCTAAATTAAGTTACCTCACCTTGTAATTCAAGGACTAGGTAAGGAAATTTAACCTCTTATTGTTGAGTCTATGTTGATTCTTGCATGATCCATGTCAAATTGTAGAGCTAAGTCATGTTTTAATTCATACATGTTGGATTATGTTAGAATTCATGCATGCATGGTGGTATTGTTGAATTTGGAGTTGAGTTCATGGCAAATTGTCACATGCATTTTTATAAATAAGCTTAAGTTCATGTTTTCAACTTGTTTTGAAAAGAATGAGCTCAATAGAGCATGTTTTGGAAGCTTTGATTTGAGTTAATCTCATGCATGTCACCTTGTAGCATGTTCATGCATGTTCATGAAAAATGGGTTTGAAAATGAGTTTAATTGAAACACCCTTGGGCCTTGATTTCTCAAATTGACCTTTGTATCATGTTATCCTATGAGTTTACTTGTGTTTTCCAGAAAATTGGCCCAAGAGGATCGAAATTTTAGCATTTAAACTTGATTTTGAGCTTGGGACTCAAATCTGAAATTTCCAGATTTTGGGCCTACGCTCGAGCGTACACTCTGTGATCGTACCTTCCGCTCGAGCGAGAAAAGTTACGCTCGAGCGTGAAATGCGTGCATCCAGTACTTTACATGAGTTCACAGTCCGCTCGAGCGAGGAAACCTACGCTCGAGCGAGGACCTGTGTCTTACGCTCGAGCGAGGATCGAGCGAGCATCGGGCGTAAAATCTGAGCATCCAGCATTTTTACTGTAGCACGCAGTCCGCTCGAGTGAAGGAATCTACGCTCGAGCGAAGCTCTTTTGTCTGCATGTCCGCTCGAGCGAAGGAATCCTTGCTCGAGCGAGACCCCTGTTTTCAGCAAATTTTGTTAGGTGTTCAAAAGTGCATCTTTGCATCCTCTTTTCATCCTAGGCATTCCTAAGGCATATTTAAGAGGATATAGATGTAGAACACACCAAGGCAAATTTAGGGATTAAGTTATTATCTTTCCCAACTGTGAAGCTTAGTGTGTGTTCAATCTGTTAACTGTATAGGGTTGGCATTTCGAGGAGACGCTCTAGCCTACTGTAGCCTAGAACTCTGTGAGTAACAATTGTGTAAAGATATGTTCAAAATGATTATCTTCTGAATATTGAACTGAACTGTTTACTGAATGAATGTATGACCTATATTCTGAACTGTACTGTGGCATCCTTAGCACCTACTGTTTACTGTTACTGATACAGAGATCTCTGTCAGTTCCCTCGTGGGACCACTACTGTTTACTGATTGATGGCCATCATTACTGTTCGGTCTTTAAGACCTACTGCTTACTGTACTGTTATGCTAATGGATGTACCACATATGACTGATTGACTAAAAAACTGGAATACTGATTTAATGAACTGTTTTCATTACTGTAAGGACATTCATTCTAAACCTCTTTACGCATTGTGTTATTCACTGGGCTTTAGCTCACTGCTCATATGTATATGTAGATGTACAGGCACCAGACCGCAGCTAGGAGCGTCGGGGTAAACTCCAGTTTTGTCAAGCCAACCACCGTGCCTCACTGTGAGGTTCCGAGCCTGCCAAGCTACGGCTTAGGGGTGTTTTATTTTCCCCGTCTGTCCTTACACCATTTTTGTAATACTGTATAGACTGTTAACACTGTTACTGTACTGTTTAATAGGGATTAAGTCCCTATACTGTATATTGTAAATGATGTATGTACCGTTCTGCACTGTGAATACATATATGTATGAAAAATCTTTTTGGCATACAGACTGTCACAGCTCATTGGACACTGCATATTTACTGTAGTGGCTTCCGCCATGCCCCTGTACTCTGTTTTACTGTATTACTGTTCAGTAGGCCTTCGGTAATCTCGGATTACTGGCCGGTTACGGTGCTAAACCCATAGGGGCGGGTTTGGGTCGTGACAGGAATTTTTTAAGTAAGCCAATTTCCTCTTCATGATCACCTGTTAAAATTATGTCATCCACATAAACAATGATAATTGCCAATTTCCCTCATAGGGAGTGCTTCACAAATAATGTATGATCGGATTGACATTGAACAAAACCGTACCCTTTCACTGCCTTAGTGAACCGTTCAAACCAGGCCCTGGGAGATTGTTTGAGGCCATATAAGGATTTTCGGAGTCTGCAAACTTTGTTGAAATTTGATGTCGTCTCAAGTCTAGCAGGAATGTCCATGTAAACTTCTTCCTCTAAGTCACCATTGAGGAAGGCATTTTTCACATCAAGTTGGTGAAGTGACCAATCGAGATTAGCTACCAAGGATAAAAGCACACGAACAGTGTTGAGCTTGGCAACTGGAGCAAAGGTTTCTTGATAGTCAATGCCATAGGATTGGGAGAATCCTTTGGCGACCAACCGAGCTTTATATCGTTCTACATTACCATCTGCCTTGTGCTTTACTGTGAAAATCCACTTACACCCAACTGGTTTCTTACCTCTTGGAAGATCAGTAATTGCCCAAGTACCAGTCTTTTCCAGAGCCCGAACTTCCTCATTGACTGCCGCCTTCCACTTCGGATACTTGAAAGCGTCCTGAATATTCCGAGGAATGGGTATCTCCGTGATACTAGAAGTGAAGGCACGAAACGAAGGTGATAGCTTATCATAAGAAATAAAGTTCCCAATGGGATGCTGAGTACATGATCTAACTCCTTTTCTCCAAGCTAGGGGCATATTAAGAATACTATTTTCTAACTCAGAATCATCAGTACTATCTGTGGGAAGAATATTGTCACCTGGAATGTTGCTTGGATTAGAACCCGGTTTAGCCTCATGGGATTGTTGAGAAAGTGCTCCTTCCTCCGTTTCCTCTTGGATGTGCTCATTATCCTGCAAGTCAACAATGAACTCGGAATTTTCGGTAGGTAAAGATTGATTCAATGACTCAGGAGGTGTAGGATTTTTGGTGGTGATGGATGGCTCACTAAATGACTCAAGGGTCCAAAATTGAGATTCCTGGGTTGGAGTCTCCCCCGGAATAACAATTTTAGGGTAGTAAGACTGGGTTTCAAAAAAGGTGACATCCATGGAATTGTAGAATTTCCTTATGACTGGAGAGTAACACTTATACCCTTTTTGATATGACGAATACCCAATGAAGATACACTTGAGTGACCTGGGATCAAGTTTACTTCGATACTGTTGATGGATATGAACAAAGACAGAGCACCCGAAAATTTTTGGTGGGATGGTGGAGATGAAGCGAGTAGTTGGAAAGGATTTTAGGAGAAGTTGACAAGGAGTTTGGAATTGTAGTACCCTGGATGGCATCCTATTGATAAGGTAGGCTGCTGTAAGAACAGCTTCCCCCCAGAGGAATTGTGGAACATTTGTGGAAAACATTAGCGATCTAGCAACATCTAACAAATGCCTATTTTTCCGTTCGGCGATGCCGTTTTGTTGTGGGGTGTCAACACATGAACTTAAGTGAACTATCCCTTCTTTTGCTAAAAAGTCTCCTAGAATGGAGTTGAAATAGTCCTGAGCATTATCAGACTTTAGAATTTGGATTTTTGACTGAAATTGTGTCTGAATCATAATTTGAAATTTTTTGAAGATTTGACTTGTTTCAGATTTGTCTTTCATTAGGAAGACCCAGGTTAATTGAGTATGATCATCTATGAATGAGACAAACCACCTAGTGCCAGTTACATTTTTTATTCTTGATGGACCCCAGATATCACTATGAATTAGTGAGAATGGACGAGACGCTTTATAGGATTGAATGGGAAAATGGGACCATACATGCTTAGACAATTGACAAATTTCACAATCAAAAAGTTTTGGAGTTTTAAATAATGAAGGAAATAAATGCTTGAGATACATAACATTAGGATGACCTAATTGATAGTGCCACAACATAATTGCTCTATCGTTATTTGGACATGAAACCGAAAAAGAACTACCACGAATTATCGTTTGAGGTTGTTCCTGTGGATAGTGGCATTCCTTAAGGATGTAGAGTCCAGACCATTCCTCAGCATTGCCAATCGTCTTCCCCGAATCCAAATCCTGAAATTCACAATGAGTGGAGAAAAAATTAGTAACACACCTCTTTTCCTTAGTGAGTTTACTAATTGACAGTAAATTACAGTCTAAGTCAGGAACAAGGAGAATAGAGTTGAGAATAAGATTCCTAGACAGCACAACTGAACCTGTACCGGCAACCTTTGATAGTGAACCATCTGCTATTCGGACCGTTAAATTATTTTGACATGAGCTATATGTATCAAAAATTGTTGCATCTCCCGTCATATGATCAGATGCTCCTGAGTCCACAATCCAAGGTTTTTTACGTTTCTTACCAACAGTAAAGGCGTTCAAAGAATTACCTTTGTGAGCCAAGGTTCCGGATCCAATGATGTGGTTGGAAGACGAACCAGATTGTGACTGTAGTAGTTTCTGGAGCATCTCCATTTGCTCCTTGGTGAAAGGGCTTGCTTCAGGTTGTGGTGATAGTTCATTTGTACCTACATGATTACCTCGTCCTTCTTTCTCAAGAGGCTGACGTGGCTTCCAATCTGCTAGCTTTCCATGAATCTTCCAGCAAGTTTCTCTCGAGTGACCCGGCTTTCTGCAATGATCACACCAAGGCCTACCTCCTTTATTTTTCTGACGGTTGTCGATAGGAGCGAATTGAGTCTTAAGAGCCGAGCTTTCTGCCATATTCAGTTGTTGATGAGATCCCATCATGAGTTTTTTCCAACTTTCTTCGCGACAGACTTCAGAGAATGCCTCTCTAAGGCTAGGTAGCGGTTTTACTCCCATAATTCTTCCTCTGATTTCATCAAGATTTGTGTTCAATCCTAACAAGAATTTAAACACACGCTTCCCTTCGACAATCTTTTTATACAACAAACCATCAGCAACACACTGCCAATTATGAACCTCAAACGTATCAAGTTGACGCCATAGACGAGTAAGGGTATTGAAATATTCAGTTACCGTAAGATTGTCTTGACGTAAATCGTGGAGGGAGCTTTCAAGCTGGATGATTTCAGATGTGTTTTCCTTGTCTAAAAACGTTTCTTTTGCCATGTCCCAGATCTCTTTGGCAGTATCAAATGACAGAAAATTTTCACCAATGTCAGTGGTCATAGAGTTGACGAGCCACGACATGACCATATTATTTTCAGCTATCCACCTTTTGTAGGTTGATGCTGTAGTTTCTGGTAGCGCCGAGGCTCCGGTGATGTAGTCATCTTTCTCCTTTCCCCGTATAAACATTAATATGGATTGAGACCATTGCAAATAATTTTGCCCATTCAGTTTATGGGCGGTGATTGGAAGATGAGAGGTTTCCATTTGATGAGAGGATGAAGATGATAAGATGATAATATCAGAAGAAGAGGAGGATGAGTTGGTAGTCATTCCAAAAGCTGGACCGTATTTAGGCATGAAATAGAAGGATATATTTGAGTAGAAGAGAGAGACAAAAAATTAAAATAGAAAAATTCGAATACTGACTGAAGAGGCGAAAATGAGGAGACAGGATTACACCTGCTCTGATACCATGAAAGAAATATTGAGAGAGTGATTGAAAGAGCTACAATGCTCTGTAATTCAATGTTATTCAGAAACCAAATGGGAGCTCCATTATATAGGAGTTGTACAAAGCAACATTATGATAAAAAGCAGGCCATGCGGCCGAAAGCAAAGGCCATGCGGCTGCCTAAAGCAATCGAAAGAGAAAAGATAAAGAAAAGAAAAAGGAAAAGAATCCTATCATCAGCTGTATACATATTATATTAACTATACATTAACAATATATATTAATTATATAAGCATACAGATGTTATTATAATATTAACAATACAATACCTTGATTACCAACAAATATCATCATAGGAGCATGGAAACCGAGGGCTAACATAGTGATCTCTCCATAGGCGGATAATATTTTTCTGTTCCAATTTACTGATGTGGAAGATCGCTGGCGAGTCCTAGTGGAGGCTCCTTGGTCAGTCATGGGTTTTATGTTGGTCATGCAACCTCTATCGATTAGAAAGCCTGTTGAGGAGATGGAATTCAAATGGAGCCCATTTTGGGTTCAAGCCCATGGCCTCCCGGTGGCCAAACTGACAAGACACAATGGTGAGATTATTGGTCGGCGAATTGGGAATCTTGCCGGGGTCGAAGCCCTTCATATGGTCTTCTGTTAGAGAGAAGTTTTCTCCGTATCAGAGTCGAAGTGAAAGTGACAAAGCCACTGCCTCTGGGGTTTATCTTATAGCAAAAAGAGCCACTGGTCCAGGAATCATGGATCTCCTACAAATATGAGAAACTATCAGCTTTCTGCTATGATTGCTGTAGGTTAGACCATGATAATTCTTCCTACAAATTCGTATCCCGCGAAGACGACAAGAAATCTAGGTATGGGCTAGAATTGCGAATCGGCAAAGCCCCGAAGTTGGATATACCGATGAAGGAGGTTCGCCAGTGGATGGGCATGGCGGAGAAAATGGTGAGAAACCTGGTTAGCAATCGGCTGGTGACGGAAAGGTGGGCAGACATAAGTACTGTGGCTCATAAGGACACCACACGCATAACCGACCCAGCTGTGGCTAACCATAAGAATCGGGACCAGGTTCTGAGACAAAATGTGGTGTCAGATCAAGGTAGGGATCATGTCTCAGGTGGCATGTTTGTGCCCAATGTTGAGGTTGCAGGGGTGAACGACAGTATATCCTAGCTGGGAGTGGTGGACAGTATTGTGTTATGTAACGAGGCTGCTAAAGATATTCCAACGGGTAATGTTGATTCATCATCAGCCCACTCGCCTAGTGGGCTTGGGCCCAAGTATTTTGTTACTGAACTTGTAGATCATAATGTCATTGTTAGACATTTTCATAGTTGTGGCAGTGGCACTGGGCCAGTCCCTGAGATTAGAATTGAGGAACTTAGCCCAACCTCTAGCCCAACTAGCCTTTCTTTTATGGACCCAGCTCTTGATAAACGTATGGCCACCTTTTTCCAAGACTTATCCATCAAAAGAAAGGCTCATGATGATCTATGTGAAGAAGGCCCACCCAAAAGGCTCAAACGGCTACTGGTTGTGCTGATCGTGACTCACTTGTAGTGTTTTCAGATAAAAAAGGGAAAGGGACTCAGCATGAGAGAAGTAGAAAATACTCCAAGCTAAGGAAATCTGGGCAAGGCTCACCATAGATTTCGGGTGCTGGTGTTGAGGCCAGATTAGAGACAGAGGTAAATGATGGAGCTCTAGTATAGATTCCTATTTCTTGGAGCCAAGATGACGGGGAATTCTGGTGTTCTCAAGTCCCCAGTAGCTCTCCGACTGACAACCCGACTGCTATTAGGGTTTTGGTGGCTAACCCTCAACAACCACAAGCTCCATGTTGATGCTCAGCTGGAACTGTTAGGGGCTGGGCCGATCTCTGACAGTCTAGATCCTCCGAGAGTTGTGCTCAACCCATTGCCTCTCTGTGGTTTTTCTGATGGAAACAAAGAATAAAACCTCCAAATTGGAGAGACTCGTAGAAGGCTTCAATTTCCGAACAGTTGTTATGTTGATCCTGATGGGATTTATGGAGGGCTTGCTCTTTGGTGGATGGATGACATTAAGCTGGATGTTCATTTTAAATCCAAACACCTCATACGATGCATTGTTGGCCATGTCAACCCAGATAGGGCGTGGGGCTATCTCCTTCGTTTACGCCCTTCCAAATAGATCGAAATGCAAGGATTTTTGGAACCTCTTGATTGCTCAAGCTAAGAGCAATCGTTATCCATGGTTATGTGTGGGTGATTTCAACCAAGTTGGCTCTATGTGGGAAAAATTGGGAGGTTTAGAGTGTAGCAGATCTCAAATTGATGGGTTTCAATTCATGCTTTCGGAATGTGCACTGATGGATCTCGGTTTCAAAGGTACTGCCTATACCTGGACCAATACCAAATTAAGGAAGCCAACATTCATGAGAGGCTAGACAAAGCCTTTGCCGCAGTAGCGTGGCCAGATCGATTTCCTTTTACGCAAGTGTGCCATGAGAGTATCATTGGATCTGATCATTGTCCTCTTGTTGTCAACTGTTGTGTCCCACCAAAAAGAGTTCCTAAGATTTTTCAATTTGAATCTATGTGGGCGTCCAGTCCGAATTGTGAGGATGTCATTAAGAGAGCTTGGGCCTCGTAAAATTCTGGATCCCCCATGTTCCAGTTGGTCCGTTGTTTGGAATCATGTCGTGCTGATTTATTATCATGGAGAAAGAATGAATTTGGCAATAATAAAAAGCATATTACAAATTGTAAAATCAAACTGACTCATCTTCAAAGTCTTCCTCTCTCGCCTCAGAATTGTCGAAAACAACTATCCATCCAGTCCCAACTAGAAGAGTATCTGTTAAGAGATGAGTTGTTTATCCATCAACGGTCTCAGGTTAATTGGCTATCTTACGAGGATAGGAACACGACCTTTTTTCATGCCACACTCAACCAGCGCAGACAGAGAAACCAACTGGTGCATCTCAAGGATGCCAATGTGGTGTGGCTAGAATGGACGAGCACATTAACATCTATTTATAGGATTATTTTATTGACTTGTTCTCTTTTGTTGGTAATCATGATATGGAGAAGGCCTTAAGTGTGGTGGACCTTGTTATCACTACCAAGATGAATTCCTGGTTAACTAGGGAAGTGACAGACGATGAAATTAAATCTGCGGTGTTCCAGTTGGGTCCTATTAAAGCACCTGGTCCAGATGGGTATCCTGGTTTTTTTTACCACTAGTATTGGGGGGTTATTGGGGGAGGATGTGTGTAAGGCGGTTCAGACTTTCTTTGCAAATGGATTCCTGTTGAACGAGGTAAACCAAACTAACTTGGTTTTAATCCCAAAGGTTAATGCAGCTGAGATGCTTTCGCAGTTTATACCAATTAGTTTGTGTAACTTTACACTCAAGATCATTACCAAAGTTTTAGCCACTTACTTGAGAGCAGTCTTGGGGGCCATTATTTCTCCATACCAATCAGCGTTTGTTCCCGGGCGAATGATTCAAGACAACATCTTGGTGGCCCATAAAGCTTTTCATTATCTTAAGTTGCACAAAAGGGGTACAGCGTCGACCACAGCTATTAAGCTTGATTTCAACAAAGCATATGATCGGGTTTAATGGGATTTCTTGGAGGCGGTTTTACATAGGATAGGTTTTCATAAGACTTGGATTAATTGGGTGATATAGTGTGTATTCACGGTCTCCTTTGCTGTGGTTATGAATGGGGCTGTGCCAACAACCTTTACTCCCTCTAGGGGCATCCAGAAGGAGACCCTCTCTCTCCTTACCTGTTTCTCCTTGTGGTAGAGGTTTTATCTAAACTCATCCAAAAGAGTCTAGTTGAAAAGAAAATCTCTGGCATTAAAATTAGTAAAGGTAGCCCAATGCTATCCCATCTCTTATTTGCCGATGATGTTCACTTGTTTCTCAAAGCGGAAGTGGTCCAATGTCAGGAAATTCTCAGAATCTTAGATATTCATGGTTGAGCTTCAGACCAGAAAATTAACTTTGAAAAATCAGGTATCCAATTCTCTGCTAATTCTACGGCAGGGCTTCAACGACAAGTTTGTGAGGTCATGTGCATTTCCTCCATCAAACCAGGATCTCGTTATTTGGGCATGCCGGCCTGTTAGGGGAGATCCAAACGTGAGGCCTATAACTTTATTGTGAAAAAGGTGCGTGACAAACTCTAGGGCTGGAAACTTAATTTATTATCCCAAGCAGGTTGGGAAACCCTTCTCAAGTCGGTAGCCCAAGCTATTCCCTCCTATGCGATGGCTTGCTTTCTTTTCCCAAAAAATTTGTGTGCTGATTTAAAGGCGTTATTGAAGAACTTCTGGTGGAAATGAGACCCCGATAATAAAGGTATCCATTAGGCCGCGTGGGAGAAGATGACCTTGCCCCAACTCTAAGGCGGAATGGGCTTCAGGGATTTTCGATCGTTTAACGTAGCCTTATTGTCCCGTCGAGGTTGGTGGTTGTGCAAATATCCCCACTCCTTTTGTGCCTAGTTTTTTAAAGGCAGGTACTACCCTACTTCAGATTTTTGGAATGCTAGAAAAGGTCCTCGGGCGTCATGGGCTCGGACTAGTCTTCTGGAGGATCGTAAGGTGCTAAACCGGAGGGTTAGGTGGCAGGTCTTCAATGGGAAATCTATCCGCTTCCGGGACGACAAATGGGTAGCTTCATCTTAAGACTTCCGTATTGTAGACGCGCTCTTGGGCTCCACTACAGTTCGGACTCGATTTGTGTCACGGTTCTTAATCTGAACCAAAGAGTCCAACTCTGGCAAATCGTTTTGAGAAAAACAGATTTTTTGAAAAGTAGTGCCAAACATGGACTGCTTTGCCAGATACAGAGTCGCCACCTAAATATTTTTAAAATGGGAAATTTAGGAAACCCTGACTCGGTGCCGAAGGCCACGTGTCCGTCATCACCAAAGTTGTCTTGGCTCAGGAGCTTGGGTACGATCGGGAAAGGTCAGCTATGAGCACCCCCTCTCGCCCGGTCCTAAACCGGCCTCTACTAACCGTGATATCCAATTTTGAAAACGTTATGTGTTCTTATTCCGTTCATTAGCCTAGAATTACTATGTTATGCGCACAGCAAACAAGTATAGACTAGATCGCCTAATTTGGAAACAAGCATTGCATATCCGTTCGTTTTGAAAGCGTTTCGGGATTTGCTACTCACAAGTAGGCTAAAACACGGATTTCAATGAGTCGTTCCAACTCAAACAATCCAACCTTCACCCACAGGCATTCAAACAGTTTATCACATAAGCATCTAGCCACATGGTAAGCATGCTGTCATGGCAACATTCACACGCATGCGATATGCTAAAGCGTAAATACTTACATCGTACTCCGTGCCAAAACAATAAACCAGTTAGCAAACATGCATGTCCTAGTTCATGGCAAGTGGCTAATGCAACACATACAGAGATGCAGTTTAGGATAGGCTCGGCTAACCCTAAAATGGCATGTGAAATGCAATCATTCGGTGCACGTATTCAAGTTAGATTTGAAAATACAATGCGGTTTGTATGATGTACCGAGCCCGGTGCATGTAAGACAAATGCATGGATGCACGCATGCATTGCATAAGGTATGCTAAAATAAACGTGCCCTAATCTACCATCGTAAGCAGGTAAATAAAAGGGAAGAAAGAAGTGGGGGTTGGAAGACATACACACCACTTACGCACGCTTATTACAGATTTGCCCTCGCTCGGAGGGACCGAATAAATAATACAAATTAATTAACTACACAAGCTAATTAAATTAACAAATCAATTAATCTAAGAGAAACAGTAAACCGCCTCTGGGCGAGGGCTCAATGCATGCGCGCCCGGATTCCGCTCGGAATTGCACTGCCATGCCTAGCCTGCCTCTGTTTTCCCTGCTTTGTTCCTCTGAAAATTGCCAAAGTCTCAAGGATGCCTCTCCGGACACTGGAGAATCCCACCGGCTGAAGGAAATGACCACCGGCACTAGGATGTGGCCCATCGGCACAAAACATATACACCGGCCATTGATTGACTGCCGGTCGGCACTAAATACTGCCGGCCGACAATGAATCCCTGCAGAACCTGCAACTCACAGCAGCAGAGGGCAGAATCTTGCATGGCAGCTCAATTCAAGCAATGTATGCACCAAACACACTCCCTATCATGTTAATGACTCAAAGGAGGATGTGCCTCGATTCTCGGTCCACCAATCACGCATTTCCATGCATGATGGCCCAAAGAACCAAGTGTGCACTTTCAATTTCAAATGAAATGCAAACTAAACACTCAAAGAACCCAATCCCCATAACCAAATCAAGGGACAAGGCATGCATGCAAGATGCGTTGCAACCTAATCATGTTAACTAGGGATGCAACATGAGCATGTGAACAAACAATGCAAGCATACAAGCATGAACATGGACAATGTACAAACATGTAAGGTAAGCATACAACTAAGCAAATGATGGTCTTATACATGAATTAGGCAACTCCAATTAGGCCTAAAATCAGTGGCCAAAGTGCTCAAAAACGGAGGCTAAACACACACGCACACGTGCACATATGATGGTCCAAGCTTTAAGCATTAAACTAGCGACTTTAAAACACATTTAAAAGAGGCTATCATGGACAATTAGCACGCAACATTAACTCTGAAAATCATGCTAGAATGTGGTGCCAAACCAACTCTCATGAAGCTAACATTAGCATGCAAATGGCCCAAATACTTGAAGCAAGGTAATGAAGCTTTGAAGCACATTTAGCACAACAAACATGGCATGCATTAAACAACTAAAAACAGATTTTTAGCATGTTAAAACAAGGCCAAAGGACTACTTAGATGGCATCTAAGTGGCTCAAATTCAAAGGCATGCACAATGGTCAAAACATAAGGCATACCACACATGCTTTTAAAGTAATAAAGAGGCAATTAAGGCAAGCATATGAGCATGCCAAAGGGACTGAAATTACATGTTGGGTGGTTCCAAACCACCAAAATGATGCAAGCAACACATGCTACACATTCACATACTTGAGGTATACAAGCCTAACAAGCCATAAATGCAAAGGAGCTATACTAAGCATGCCGAAATCAATCCAAACAATTATGGACAGACCTAAAGCATGGCAAAATAAGCATAAAATATTCATAAGTCTAAGCCTAAATCATGCTCGAACAAAGGCTAACAACCTAAGGCATGTTAAGGGATCAATGAGGCATTGCATGGCAACTATGCTAAACACGTATGGAGTGCCAAAACCAACTTAGTACAAAGTTATAACATGGCAATATAAGCATAAAATACAGCCATGGCATGCTCAACACACACTTGAACAAAGACTCCCTCAAGAGGCCAAAAATGGTCTCTTTCAAGAACAACAAGGAGAGGGGGTGGCCCTCCCCTTTTGGAGACTTCAAGGCACCATCTCCACCACTGAAATCCCTCAAGATTTCAGTGGTGAAGAGGCCCAAACACCAAAGTCTCAAAACTTGCACAAAATAGCACAAAAATGGGGCCTTACAAGGCCTAAGAGGGGTCAAACTTCCCCAAAGCACAAAACACTCTTAATAAACTATCAAGAGGGCCTAGAAACAGAACTTTTTTGTATTAAACACTAAGCACAAAAACAACTCTAAGATAGGTAGAAATAGGATGCAAAAATGGGGTAAAAAGGACTAGTTTCTTACCCTTGTTGACCACCTTCACAAAGGATGCTCTTGTTGCCTCCTTAAGCTCCAATCCAGTCAAAAATATCAAGAACCAGCCCTTAGAACCTCAGTAGCCCAAGGAAGGTGAAGCACTAGGTGCTTGTGTGCAATAGTATGGACTAAAACACACACAAGGGCAATATAGAGATAGGATATGTATGGAACCCTAACCCTAAAACTAGAGCTTCTAGCAATGTTTTCCTCTCTAAAAATGTCTAACTCTTCCAACCTAAGGCAAGGGAGAGAAGGGCTCCTCTTATAGAGGAGCCAAACTTGTAATACTTACAAGTTAAGCAACAAGAGGGCCATCCCTCCATACACGTGTATGGAGGGGAACCAAATGCAAGACATCTGCCTTAAAATATCTCAAAAAGCAGATGAACAGTAGTCGGCTAGCCAAAAATGTCATTTTGACAAAAATGACTGCCGACCGGCAACAAAGAGTGCCGACCGGCAATATATATTGCCGGTGGCAAGAAAAATCAGCCGGTGGCCTCTAGCTAGTGCCGGTGGTGTGTGGGGATGCCTCACAAGGCATTCCCTGCCCCTCCAAGGCAAAACACAAGTGTTTGGTGCAAAACCAGACACAAAACAGTCGAGTTCAGAGATCCTGAGGCAAGGCGCGTAGCCGAGAACTCCGGGAACTCCAAACAAACACAAACATGGATAATCACCGAGTGTTCAAATGGTGACGTCCAAGTCTTGAGGACGGTCAAAAATGGGGTGTCTACACGTATCAAATCTCGAAATCCTATGTGCTGCCATTTAGTCACAATTTGCGACGCTATTAACCCTAATTCCAAATGTTGGAGGAAAGGCGTGTTGCAAGGTGTGGTCTCTCCAGCTGAGGCTGACAAGATTTGTAAAATTCCCGTTGCGTTTGAAGATCACGAAGATCGTTTGATTTGGCATCATGATCCAAAAGGTTCCTATTCAGTTACGTAAGGGTACCGAAAACCGGCCATCTTCTTCATTTCAAATTCCATATCAGTTTTGGAAATTTGTGTGGACTCTTCCAATTCTCCGTAAGCTCTAACATTTATGGTGATGGGCGTGCAATAATCTATTGGCCTCCAAAGCTAACCTATTTCGATGCCATTGTGCAAAAGATGAGCTCTGTCCCATTTGCCATTTGGAATCTGAAACAGTGGAGCATTTGTTTTGTGGCTATGATTGGACGAGGGCTATGTGGTTTGGGAGCAATTTAAACATCACTGTCAACTCTACACCTATTGTCTCCATCCAACGTTGGACCTGCGATGTGTTTCAAGAGTTTCAGACCAAAAGTGATAGAATGGAGTATTTCTGTAAGTTGCTTTGGTTGGCTTGGCACATTTGGAAAGGTTGGAATGACTTTGTCGTCAATTACCAGGCCACTGACCCTTGTTCTGTAATCTTTAAAGCTGAGAAGGGCTTCTATGATTTTGCAACATTGGTGCAAACCATTCATCCTAATTCCAATCAGTGGAGACCTCTGAGATCTGGGGCTCAGTAGTGGACTCCCCTTTAGCAAGGAAGGTTGAAAGTTAACTGTGATATGGCCCTAAAACCTGGATCGTCTAAAGCTTCAATTGTAGTGCTTATTCGTGATAGCAGAGGCCTGTTTGTGGAAGGTGCAGTTCATTTTGTGGAAGTGGGTTCAGCCATGCGGGGTGAAGCTATGGCGGTTCGCTGGGCATGTCTCAAGGCTCGGTCCCTCAATCTCTATCAGGTGGAGATTGCTAGAGATAACAAAGCAGTGATCTATTTGTGTGTCTCAGAGGACGACCCTCCTTGGGATTGTGCTCCTATCATCGAAGGCATTTGGAGCATGGCTTTTCAATGTAATTTTTCCTTTCTATGGACTCCACGCGAGGCTAATAGTGCAGCCCATTGGGCAGCGAGGGCCTTTCTTAATGGAGTTCTACCATCCAATTGGGTTTGTAATCCCCCTGTTGGTTTGTGTAAGGCTTTAGCCTTGATCTAGCAATACAATTTCTGTCATTCACAAAAAAAAAAAATATGCTGCATACTTTTTTTTTTTTTTTTTTGCATGTAATTTTTAAGATTGAAATAATTTTTAAAAATTGATTATCTTATGTTGAGAAAGATATATTTTTAATTTTTAATTATTTTTTAAACAAAAACAATTACATCAAGTACAAGCCATTAACAATTGGAAAAATCCTTGATAAATTCACATTCCCACCCATATATGTTATTGAGGACACAGGTGTTTCTGTTGGGGACATAAGAACATTTGTTGGTGAACGCACTAAGGGGTTTAAGAACTTTAGTTCCATAAATATCATCTATGTGTCTAAATTTGTATTTATGTGTTCATTTTTTTGAACCTATCTATTCAAAATATTTTAACCTATCTTTCTTAGTGTTTTTAACATATTTGTTCAATTTTTTTAACCTACCTATCTATCTAAAATATTTTAATCTATTTTTCTTAATTATTTGTCCAAATTATTTTAACATATCTGTCCAATATTTTTAACCGATCTGTCCAACTTATTTTAACCTATATATGCTAATATTTTTATACTTTTAATCTATATGTTCAAATTATTTCAATCTATCCATCGTATCTTTTCTGTCCAAATTGAATATATAAGTGCTAGTATTTGTCTTATCTATCTTTTTTTTTTTTTTTTGGCTTATATGTCCAAACTATTTTAATTTATTTGTATTATAATATAATTTGGACACATAGACACATCAATTTAAACAAATGGTACATAATATTAATTTTGAATTTGTCCCATAATTTGGACAAATAGACATGTCAATTTGAACATATGGTAAGTAATATTAATTTAAGATTAATTTTGAATTTGTTCTATAATTTGGACAGATAAAAACACGTGAATCTATAACCTTTTAATTTTGAACGATTAGTATGTGGTTGTTCTTATGAATCCAAACAAAAGCCGCTTGAATCTATGACCTTTTAAGTCCACAAAATGAATTTATGACTGAAACTCCTTAACAATTCTGATGGAATACTCGGTATGAACTATTGCCACTAAAATAGATGACTAGACCCATCTAAAATTACCAAAACTGTGAGGAAAGTGCAAAATCAGTAAAAAGAGGAATTACAGTATAAGATTTTTTTTCTTTTCTTTTTTTATAAGTAAAAAGAATAACTTTACTAATAATAACAAATGATCAAAAAATACAACCCAACAACTAACAACAATACTACATACTTATAAAAATTATTTTAAACTTTATTTGTGAATCAATGACTACAATCAATCTATCCAATTTTCATTAATTTTAAATTTACACTACACGCTTATTTAGACTACAATTCAAACTAAATTTTCATGGCAGATAGCATTTTTGAAAAATAAAACCCATCTCCTACTTCAAAGGCACACTAGATATAAAACAAAGACCAGTGTTTCATACAAATAGAAATGAAAACAAATTGAAAAAATGTAGTATGTGGACAGATTTAGAAATGAAAATGTAGTATGTGGACAGATTTAGAAATAGAAAGCAACAAACCAGATCAAAGCATCTTTTACAGCTCTTTCTAATCTCCCAAATATTTCAACTTACATAGTTGAAGCAACTCTTCTACCACCTCATCAATCTGTTCCTCTCCTTTCATTCTTATCTTCTCACTAAATTCTCTTGCTTTAATTCTTACATCCTCCTCACTTTTCTCCACCACTACCTTCCTTATTACTTGTGCTATCTCTTCTCTGTTGAGTCTTCCATTGATGTCTCTGCTCACCTCCACAGCCACACCCAACTCCTCCACCAGTTTAGCATTCAATGGCTGCTCCAAATGCATGGGAATGGCTAAAATTGGAACCCCAAACTTTAGGCTTTCCAATACTGAATTCCATCCACAGTGACTTACCAAGCCGCCAGTGCTTGAATGGGCTAGAACTCTTGCCTGTGGAGCCCAACCCTCCACAACCAATCCTCTCTCTCCTACCCTCTCAATAAACCCCTGAGGAAGTGCATCTTCAAGCTCAACTTCCTCTTCCTTAGAAAACCTAACAACCCATATGAAATTAACCTTACTAAGCTCTAACCCATGAGCTATCTCTTCAATCTCTTCCTTGGACAGAAAATACTCACTCCCAAAGGAAACAAATACAGTGGAGGACTCACCCTTGTTGTCAAGCCATTGTATGATCTCAGAGTGCTCGTTTTCATCGTCGACCATGCCTTGAATAAGTGGACCAACAGGGACAACCCTTTTCTCAACTATAACCGACAGGTAATCGATGTATTTTCCTTCAAGCTGTCTACAAGTGTTGTACAACACAAAGTGGCAAGATGGTTGATCGTTTACAGGGGCAACTTGTCTGTCTTCGAATTCTTTTGTAGCAGTCTCGATAAAATGACGAAACCGCGCTTCATGGAATCCCTGAAGCTGAATTGCCGGAAATGGGAATTCAACACCGGGGTTCTTAACCATATGATGGCTAAAAGAAATCACCATAGCTCCACAAATCATGAACTGAACTGCAGGAATATTATACGACGAAGCAATGGATTGTGCCCATGATGGGCTGAAATCATAAATAACCAAGTCTGGGCTTAGTGTTTTGAGGATGTTGGAAAAGCTTTGGCTTGCCATCTCAAAGGCTGTTTGGAGGGTGGAATTGAGATGAATTGGGAGGCCATTGGTTGTGTGGTAATGAGGAGGGAGCTCAGGCAATGATGGAAGGTGTATTTCTACTAATTCAATGGAGTGAGAGTACTTATCTGTAATTCTTTTCTTGATGGATTTGAGATTGATTGGTGTTGAACACAGATATATGTGGAAGTTTCTCTGTATGAGTTTTTTGGCAAGCTCTAGGAAGGGAGAGATGTGACCATGGGCCAACCATGGTAGCATTAGGACATTCATTTTGCTCTGTTTTGTATCCATGATCCTCTCTCTCTCTCTCTCTCTCTCTCTGTTTTGCTCTGTGATTAGGCTTTTGTATTAGTGATAAATACAATAATGTTGATGCAGTGTACATGCATTTATATAACATGATGTTGATATGAGCAATACTAGGTATCATAAAAAAATTTTTATGAAAATGATCATGAAAGATTTATGACCCTTGAATTACACTTAAAACGGAGCACCACACACTAATCAAGGTAATTCAAGGGTCATAATTCTTTCATGATCATTTTCATGAAAGTTTTTTCATGATCCCTAACTTTTATCTGTTGATATATGATGATAGTCCAATGAAAAATGAGGCCAACAATATAGAAAATTTATTCCCATGTGGCCCACGCAGATGAATAGCTTATTGTTTTGTTACAGTATCTCTTGGACACAGTGAATAATTAATTGATAATATCAGAACCGGCCTCGGCTAAGGCTATTAAGGGCTATGTCGTAACTCCCAAAATATTAGTTTAAGATAGGGACTCAAATTTTAAAAAAATTATAGTATATTATAAATATAAATAGGTTCAAATTATTTTTGTTGTTTTAGGATTAATCTAAGAGTGTGTTTGATTAGCAGGATAAGGGGAGTGGACTATCCACTATTTGGATTGTAATCTAAATAGTGTTCCTTATCCGCCGTTTGATTTTTTTTTAGTCTGTCGGACTTCATGTTCGGCCGGACTCCTTATCTCCCATATGGGGGACTATTGTGTCCTGAGGGAGGTATGAGATTGTTTTGGGGGGACTAATCACTGTTTGGATTAGATGATAAAATGACCATTTTGACCATCTACTATTTAATTCTGTATTATATTTAATAAAATTTAATAAAATTTAAATGTCTCAATTTAAAAATAAAATAATTTTATTTAACTTTTTATTGATGTTTTATTTATTTAATTTTTTAAAATAATTTTTTATAGATATTTTATTGATGTTTTATTTTAAATTTTTTTTTATGTTTTATTTAATTTCATTATTTAAATTTAATAGATGTTTTATTTAATTTCATTTTTTTATTATTATTATTTTTAAAAGCAAATTTATTTAAAATTTTAATTAAAAAATAATATATATTTTTATTGATATTTTATTTATTTATTTATTTTTTAAATAAATTTATTTAATTGTGTAAAAAATAAAAATAAAATAAAATTTTATTTAATCTAGCTAAAAATAATTAAAATATTAAAGATATATTTAATATTGCTATTACTTAGTAAACACTTAAAAAAGGGTAAAATAGTCATTTGTTCATTTATCCTATCCAATCCGTCCAACCAAACGTTGGATTCACTAAAAATAGTCATTTCCAGACATCTAATGCCATGAAAAAACAAACACATGATACATATCCAATTCAACCAAATAGTCCGGGGGATTCACAGTCCCAGGACTCAAGTCCGATGGATTCTAATCCCCCCTTATCTAGTCCGTCCAATCAAACATATCCTAAAGGATCTAAAAATATTCCGTTGAACTCATATTTGTTTATAAGTGTGGTTTGCCTCAATTGAAATTAAAATATACAAAATGTTAGTGGCCTTGAATAAGAAACACTATATACACATACAAAATATTAATGGCCCAAAATAGGGCCCCTATTTTTTTTATTTAATTTTTTTATCAGATTTTAATGGAATAAATAAATTTGTCCCAATTTTTTTTTACTTTTCTTGTTTATCAGATTTTAGTGGAATGAACAATTAATTCAATCTCAATCACATCCATACGTAACATATTCAATAAATAACAATGCAACCACACTCATAAACAACATATTCAATAAATAACAATTAATTTAATACATATCCAATATATTTTAATTAAATAAAGTTTTCTTAATTTTGATTTTTTTTTTCTATATGAATATATTTTGATATCAATCGACGGTAGTAATACGGAATAAAATATATATTTTTTTATTGTGAATATAGATCTCTATTTTTATTTCGTCTTATGCGGCGGAAAAATGAAGGCCGGCCCTGAATAATATTATGTTAGCTTTTTGGCTTTCGAAGGTTATTTTTGTAATTGCAAGCGTGCCAGCAAAGATCAATCAGTCCTTACAGAAATTTAATTGCCAACCAATTATCAGACGATTGTGTTTTAGTTCTTTCAGTCTCAATGAAGAGGACTTTTACTGGTGGCTTGATTTAGGAGAATTAAGCAAAATAACAATCAAATGAAACACAATTGAAGCATTTCATTGAAATGAAAAACTTACAATGATCCAAATTCAGCCTCGTAGAGGTTTACAGTAACAATCTACTTGAAACTACTCCTATGAATGAAGTGCAGTGCAGGAATTTAAAGTGCAGGAATGTAAAGAACAGGAAATGTAAGACTGAAAATGTAAAATTGGAAATGTAAAACTGGAAAGAAAATAAAGTAGAATAAGACTGGTTTTTTTTGATCTGAGTCTGGGGCTTTTTCTGGGGCCTTCTCTGCTATTTATACTTCTCAAGGATGACCATCGAACTGCACTTCCAACCGTCGAAATGCTCTTCCATGATCGCTGATCACGTTGTCTTACAATTAGCTTCACTATGCCATCACTTGCAGTTAGGCTTCCCTCCTAAATTTGAATTCAAATGTCAGTAACCGTTAAAGCCACGTCACTTTGCATTTCTTCGTTGATTCACTGTTACTCAGATCTTGTAACAACTAATGCTAACTGCCACGTGTACGATCAGAATCGAAGACTTGAATAATCTTCCTATATTACCCTTATTCTGCCACGTGTTGAACTGTAATTGGCTTGTACAAAATATGTAGCCAACATTACCCCCCGCACTAATATACCCAATACTTGGTGATATTAGTGGATCAAGGTCTTTTTTCCCACGTCTTAGAACGTGCATGGGCTTTGCATTCTTCTAGAAATGCAACAGTCATTCATCATTTGCATTAAACTCTCCTTCAACCCTTTGAACATCCCACCACCTTAGTATTCGAATGGGCTGATACATTTTTTATGGCCGAATCAGTCTTCTCCTTCATTGATCGAGCACACGAAGAGTCATATGATGATGTTGTTCCTCCTCGAAAGAACCTTCATGCATTAATTAGCCACCTTTACCCACCTTTCTATATTCAGGTCATGGATGCCTTTGCAAATTACCAACCTTTGGACTTCGAACATATTGCTCTTAATCCTTCGATTCAGAAACTTACAAATATGGATATGGGAAGTTCTTCTTCTGACTCACCCTTGGACTACAAACAAACTGCTATCAATCCTGTGATTCAGAAATTCGCAAATATGGACATGGGCAGTTCTTCTTCCCAACTCTCTGCATGGGATAAGGCTGCAATTTCTTCCTCTTCTGGGGCTTCTGACTGGACAAGCTGGTCAAAACCTAAGGCCTGTGATTTGAGGGAACGAATCAACCATCATTTTGTCGAGTTTACTGACCCTTTAGAGTTCCCTTCTTATGCACGAAGCTCGGTGGTCTATCCCTACGTGCCCATTGACCATCGACGCAGTTTGGAGGAGAATTTGCTTGTGGCATGGTACACATCCTCCATGCCTACAAAAATAGTGCACGCCGCCCGACGCCTAGAAGTGGCACAAGGGTATAATCCATCATTCTTAGCTCAAAAGGCGAAGATTTGTTCTTTTGACTGGCTCGATTATATTAATGCCCTTATTCCTTCTGCTCTTGCTCCATCTCCTGAAATAGAAGCATCCACACCTTCTTCTCCGCCAAATCTTGGCTAGATAGAGAAACTGAGGCTTGTTCTCTCCACGGATAAGGTTTTTCCACCTTACAAGCCTTCACCTTCCCCATACTCCAGCAGAGCGGAAGCAAGCCCAACTTTTGCTTGCAACCTTCTCTCACATGCCCTTCATTGTTCTTGAGGACGAAGTCCCTCTCAAGAACCTTCGATGGGCTTGTGATATTCTGACTCAGGGTCATGTCCTCAATCCCCTCGCCCAAGCAGAGCTTCACATGTTCTTGGACTAACTTCCATTGCTTCTCCACTGGCATCAAACCTCTATGGTCACCACTCAGTCTTTGGACCAACTCTCGTTCCTTCGAATTCATGCCCAATACGAAGCAGAGAACTTCATTGAAGAATTCGATGATTTCAAGAATAAAGATTCTGCGTACTGGGATGACTTAGATAGAGACGAGTTGGAACAAGAATTGAGAGAAACAGTATTCGAAATAAAAGCTGAAGAGCTCTTCTATGAAGTGAGAGCACATCAACTTATACAGCCAATGTTAGAAGAAATAGAGGATAGAATAAAGAAAGAACAGAAATTCATTGATCATAGTTAGACTAAATTTCATGATTTTGTTATTTATTCCATTCCCTATTTTTATGAACTTGAGTTTGTACCCAAATAGGGCCATTCGATGTAATTGCTTTTGCTTTAATACAACTGAGACTTTTCTTTGTTTGGCATTGTTTGATCTTGTCCCCATTTGTCTTTAAAGCAAATTCAGAGCTTCGAACTGAACAATCTTATCCTTCGAATTTGGATTCAATCGTTTTAAATAAAACACTAAAAGAACCAACAATGAACTTTTCCAATTTATGGAATATAGTTAACAGTTTTTGCTGATTTTCATTTAGAATTAGTGCTTCGAATTTAACAATCTTACCCCTTAAAGCTTGTTTTAATCATAACAAACATATGGTCATGGTTAGTATGATCAACCAATTTTAAATTGACCATTTTTGCTTCGAATGACAGTCTATGCTGTTTTAGCTCAAAAGACAATCTCTTTCTGAATACATAGAAACCAACTATTGGTTTTGGTGTTTCGAACACCAATTCCCATCCTCAAGGGGTCTCAAGTTTTGCTTCGAAGGACATCACTTTCATTAAGAAACCTAAAACAGGTCTTTAATCCTTTTGAAGTAAACAAATACTTGAGTATTCTTACATCTTTAGGTATGGAAATGTGCTTCGAAGCCGGCTTCTCTTTTTCAAAGCCATTATTATTTGACTTTTGGCGCCGAAATCTAGTTTCGAAGCCAAATATTTCACTTCAAAGCTGGTATCAACACTTGGGCTGTGTTTTTCCCTCCAAAAGTATCAATATTGAAGGAAACTCTTCGTATTCGTACTTTTAGTACTTAACGACTTTCGCAATGTATCTCTCAGACACAAAGGCTTTTAAAACCCTTTTATTTCGTGTTCTGAAATCACTTGCTCACTTAACACACAAACCCTTTATCTCTACCGATCTTCCACTTCTCTCTACTCCCTTTCTCAGCTTTGTCCTCTAAAAAAGCGTTCTATCAATGGCTTCTTCTTCATTGAAAGTGCCAGTCATAGAGCGTGCGAGCCCGTCAGTAGCTTTGAGGAGGATCATTGATGTCGAATGTGAAAAGTACAAGGCTGGGGAAAAAAGCGTTATCGACGGACGCATCTTCATCCCTTGTCGTCATGTGCAACAAGACTACGTGCTTGGGCCCATATTCAAGGAGATCCTTACTGAGCTTCCAGCTCTATATCCACGTCTAGAAAACCAATGTGTTCTTTACGAAGGTGGTCTTGACTGGAGGAACTGGAGGATGAACCGCCCCCACCGATGCTGGCCCATGGTGAGACCGGAGTGGCAAGAATGGTATGACCGGGTTGTCCCCGCTAGGACTCTGGATCTTCAAGAGCTCTACCTTCTCGACGGCCTCCGACTATCCAGGGTAACTATCTCAGAGGATCATTTCTTAATTCCTGCTGCCCTGTGCTTTTGGAATCCTGTCTTTAACTTCTTTCAATTCCAATGTGGGATGATGGCCCCTACTGTTCTTGACATTTGCCATCTATTAGGATTATCCCCGATTGGTACCCTCATTGGACCAGATTATCCTGACTCAGCAGTCCCTTTTTCCCTCCCCTCTCTTAACTCATCCTATAGTGATTTCGTCAAGGCTGAGAATAGAAGAGAGGGCTTTGTGACTGATAGGGAATTCTTTTCTTTCTTATTATATTGGCTTTGCAAATTCCTTTTCTGCAGCTCCTCTCAGAGAATCATGCCTGAATTTGCCCCTCTTGCCAAAGCCCTTGTTTTACAGAAAAAGGTGGCCTTAGCTCCATACGTACTAGGTCATGTATAAGAGTCTGTTCTCTTTTCTGTGAGAAACCCTTAGATGCCAATCAAGGGGGGCCATTCTGGATTCTTCAGCTTTGGCTTTTTGCCTATTTCACTGAGTTACAATCCAAATGCCTTAAATTTTTTGAGCCAAACCCTCCTACTCATGGCATGAGGCTAGCCAATGCTTCACTTTATCCTTCTACCTTTGTTTTTTACTTTTCTTTCTTTCACCAACTTCCAGCTTCTCTTCTTTCTTACAGCTTTCGTCCCTTCAAACCCACAATTGGCCCATCTTGGTTGAGGAATTTCCTGAGTGATAGGTTCTGTGCTTCACCTGTTCACAAAGATATATGAGCTTCTATTATGATCCCTAGAGAATTATTTATTGGGACCGTGAACCCCAGAGCCTACAAATGCATTGCTAAACCCTATTGTCCTGCTCAATTTGCTAGACAATTTGGTTTCTCACAAGGGGTCTGCCTTACTCGCAGGGATTTAAAGGTTTGAAGGTCCAGACTAGAAGAGGCAACTTCTAAGTTTATAGACGACTTGATCAATTTTGAATATATTCCTTTCATTCCTCAAGGTAACCCATTGAAGAGGTACCAAAACTGGTGGGTGACCAACATGGAAGTATACTTGGCCATTGCTCCTCAAAACTTATTGATGGTGCTGGATATGCCCCAATCAAAGCCCAAAGGAGCTGGAGCTGTCACTTTTTCCATTGTTATTACCACTTCAGTTCTTGTGTCTGCCACCACACAGTCTACTTCTGCTGCTTCCACTCCTCCTAGAGTTACTCGGGCTGCTTCTAAGAAAGGTATATACCCTTGTTTCTTCTCATTTTTCCCCCTCTTTTTAAAAAAAAAAAAAATCCTTAGCCTTATCTTTAGTTCTTCTTTTGTGAAGGTGGTGCGAGTGCTTCACAGAGAGATTCTCCTCAGAAGACCCAAGCTTTACAGCTCCTCAGGAGTAAACAGCAAAAGAAAAGGAAATTCTTGCCTGACCCTGAAAAGGAAGCACCTGTAGTTCATTCAACAGCAGAAGAAGAAGGAGAAGATCAAGAGCAAGAGACACTCTTACAAAGAAAAAAGATAGCAATTGTCTCTTCTTCTGATTTGGCTCAAAATCCCACTCATGAGACAACTACCAGAAAATTAGCGGAGGAACTCACTTCTGAGGAATCTGAATCCCAGATTGAAGAAAGAGAAGTTGAAAAAGAGCCGGTAGTACCAATATCGAGAAGAAAGAAAAAGAAGGTGACTGTTTCTGCTACTGACTTGGTTGAAGACCCCATTCATGAAGCAACTGCCAAGGCAGTAGAACAGGAGTATTCTTAAGCCATAATTGTCTTCCAAAGAGTTGATAAGAGACGGCAGCAGCAATTCTTAAGAGATGAAGATGCTGCTGTTAATACAATTCAAAGGGAAGCTGTAGGAAGACAACACATTGCTGATCACTACTCCCTCCATAGCTCTCCCATTATTGCCAACACATCTGAAACAAGTAATTTCTTTCATGCCTCTATTCTTTTCTTGTCAAATTCTTGATATTGAGGCTTGACACTACTTTGCACTTCTTGTTTTCTGCAGCAACAATTACTGAGCCTATTCTTCCAATAAGGACTCCTTCAGTTTCAGTTGAAGTTGATCAGATGCAAAATGTGAGGACCATCCAGATAACACTTCCACTTCCAAAGCCTACATTTAATGTACCCACCTTGAGGCCAAGCATTCCTGCATCGCTTTCCTTTGGACTAATATCTTCCTTTTTTGTCTTCTGATTTACCTCAATTTAATTTCCCTTCGAGCTTCATTCCTCTTCCCTTTCTTAAGGAAATCCCAGTTACTACTTCCTCCTCGATGATAGCTGATTCTCCTGCAAAGGGTGCTGGTAGCTCTTCAACTCATGGTTTATTACCTTTACCTACTTCCAGCCCTTTTTCTCTTGACCTATTGGTGGCTAGGACCATAGAGACTGCTGAAGATGCTCCTCCCATTTCTCCTATCCCTATGCAGTCTTCTGTGCCTTCCACCACTGCTCTTTCTGCACGCCTCATGTCCACGGATGAGGTAGATATCTTCGAAGCAAGACTAGCCAGCCTCTTCGACATACTTTCTACCTCTCCAACAGTTAATGATGAGACTGAGCCATTAATTCTGGCTGACTCCTTGTTAGAAATTTTTGAGAGATTATCTTTCTCCAATAGCAAACCATCCATACCTCTGATAGACTTAGACACCTGCCTGGAACTATTGACATCTTTTTCAAAGATCCCTTTTGAGGCTTTACAAAGGCCCATAATAAGAAATGGTTTCCTTCAATGCTGCAAAGTTGTTGAGCAGTCCAGCATGAATGTCTCAAGTCATCTATCTCAGGCAGCAGCTACTATTGACTTCTACATCAACATTTGTCATGCTGCCAAGGCTGCAGATGAGAAATTAGTGAGAGACCAGAGCTTTGTTTCCTCAGTACATGCTGAAGTCTTAGGGCTAAAGGAACAACACTCCTCTGTCTCCCATTTTCGAACTCAACTACTGGAAAGGAAAGCTCAACTTGAGGAGGAGCTATCTGCAGTGAACCAATCCTTAATCCAAACTGACACCAAACTGCAGATCACCAACCAAGGATTGCCTGATCGGAAAGAAGAAATGACGGCAGCCATTCAGATGTGTTCATCATTTAAAAATAGGAAATCTGTTGTAAAAGAACAATTAAGGCATTGTAATGATTTTTGGGCCAATTTATGGCAGAATGTATTTAACTCTTTATAAAAAACAAATTTTGATTTATCATTTGAGTACTCTTGTGTTCTTTTACTTGCCATTCATTATATTCCCTGTGTTTCCCAAATAGTTGGAAAATAAAGTTTCAAATATCTGCCATTAATCTTTTTGGGATGTACATATCCATTCAAATTTCTCAAATGGTATGCTCCAAAAGGCAGGACTCTATAAATTTGATATGGTCCCTCCCAGTTAGGTGACCATTTACCAAACTTATGGTTTTTAATTCCTATTGGGAGTATTGTCTTCCATACCAAATCACCTTCATCAAAGCCAATATGTTTGACTTTCTTATTGTAATTTTTGGCTGCTTTCTTCTTTTGAAAGAGAATGCTATTTAATGCCAGAATACTAGCTTCATCTATGCTTTCTAATTCCAAGCACATACTCTGATGGTATTGCTCAGGATCTAGCTGGTCTTGGCATTTTACCCTCAAAGACTTAACATTAATTTCCACTGGTAACACTGCATCATGCCCATACACCAAGGCATAAGGAGTAACTCCTGTACTTGACCTTGGAGAAGTTCTATAAGCCCACAATACATCCAACAATAAGTTATGCCAATCCCTAGGATTATCTTCCACAACCTTTTGTATTCCTTTCTTCAAGGACTTATTGGATGATTCAGCTTGACCATTGGCTTGTACATAATAGAGGGTGGAATTAACAAGGCTAATTCCAAATTCTGCCACAAAAGACTTCACCATTTTCCCATCGAACACAGTCCCATTATTAACAGTTATAGTCTGTGGGATGCCAAATCTATGGATTAAATCCTTGATGAATCCAATGACTTCAGTCTGGTCTACAGTCTTGTATGGCTTAGCTTCGACCCACTTAGTGAAGTAATCAGTGGCCACTAGAATGAAACAATGATACTTCGAAGAGGGTGGGTGTACTTTTCCCATCATATCCATGGCCCACCCTCTGAATGGCCAAGACTTTACTACTGCATGTAGGTCAGTTATGGGCACATGCCTTATTGTGCCATGCTTTTGACATGCCTGACAACCTTTTGCATATTCTATGTAGTCTTTAAGGATAGTTGGCCAATAGTAGGAATGCCTTCGAAGCAACCATCTCATCTTCACACCAGGCTGATGAGCACTACAGATGCCTTCATGAACCTTAGTCATAGCTGTTAATGCTTCTTTTGGGCCTAAGCATTCTAGTAATAAACCATCTCCCCCTCTTTTGTAGAGAGCATTACCATACATCATGTATTGCATAGATTGCAATTTAATTTTTCTACTGGCCTTCGAAGATGGGCTAGCCAAGTAGTGCATTATTGGATGCCCCCAATCTTGTTCTTGTAAGTCATTATGATTGACTTCCAAGACCACATTCCTTTTATTCAAGGATGGTATTGATTTCTGATATGTTGTTTGGCTTATGTCTCTTTGAGCATTATCCCTTCTCTTGAAATTCGAAGCTTTCTGAGCCACCTCATTAGCTCTACTATTCAAGAATCTTGGAACATTAGTTACATTTGCTATTTGAAATTGAGACAGCAGATGTAATGCAACAACATAGTATGGCAACATGCTTATACTTTGACATTTGAAAATCCCTTTCACTTGGTTAACCACTAATTGAGAATCTCCAAATATGTCAACTGCATGAACTTGTAATCCAATAAGAATTTCCAGTCCCACTATTAAGGCTTCATATTTAGCTTGGTTATTGGAACAAGTGACTTCATCCACTCTAAAACCATGTGTAGTTTCTACCCCTTGTGGTGACTTAATCACAATACCAATTCCAGTTAGGCCATTGGCTTTTGATCCATCGAACCACATTTGCCAAGGCTCAACACTAGCCATACCAAGTTCCATCATCTCTTGGCTTTCTGTTTGAGATGGATGGTCTGCCAAAAAATTGGCTAAAACTTGTCCTTTTACTGCCTTCTGGGGAACATATTCTAAATGAAATTCTGATAAGGCTAATATCCATTTGCCAATTCTTCCCCTCCACATAGGTCTAGATAACATGTACTTAACCAAATCTGTGATTGCAATTACCAAGACAGTTGTAGGTAACAGATAGTATCTTAATTTCATTGCAGCAAAATACAATGCAAGGCACAGCTTTTCTACAGCTGAGTATTTACATTCACAAGAATTTAAAAACCTACTAAGGTAATAAACAGCTTGCTCATTGCCTTCTTCATTATCTTGGGCTAAGAAAGCTCCTAATGAATCTTTTGCTGCAGCTATGTACAACTTCAAGGGCTTATCACCCTTTGGTGGCATCAGCACTGGAGGGTTGGCCAAGTAGGCTTTGATACCTTCGAAAGCAATTTGATGCTCTGCTGTCCACACAAATTCCTTTTCATCTTTTAGCCTTAACAAGGAAGAAAATACTTTAGTTTTTCCTGCAGTGTTAGAAATGAATCTTCGAAGAAAGTTAACCTGTCTAAGGAACCTTTGTAATTCTTTCTTACTTGATGGAGGTCTAGCTTCGATGATGGCTTTCGCTTTATTCTGGTCAATCTGTATTCCTTTCTTATGTACTACATAGCCCAAGAAGTTTCCAGATGATACGCCAAAAGCACACTTAAGAGGATTGAGTTTCAACTTGAACTTTCTCATTCTTTCAAAGGCTGCTTCTAAGTGAAACAGATGCTCCTCCATGGATTGGGATTTAACTACAATGTCATTAATATAACACTCTAAATACCCTCCAATGAGGTCATGAAAGATAATGTTCATAGCCCTCTGATATGTAGCCCCAGCATTCTTCAAGCCAAATGGCATTTTAACCCATTCGAAGGTGCCAATATTTTCAGGACATCTGAATGCTGTCTTGTGGACATCCTCCTCTGCAATGCAGATTTGGTTATAACCAAAGTGCCCATCCATCATTGATAAAACTTGATGCCCTGCTGAACTGTCTACCAATAGATCCACTATAGGCATAGGGTACTCATCTTTTGGAGTTGCTAGATTTAAGTTTCTGGAATCAATGCATACCCTTATTTTACCATTCTTCTTAACTACAGGTACAATATTGGATAGCCATTCAACATACCTGGCTGTCCTAATAAAGCCTGCCTTGAGTAGTCTAAGAATTTCCTCCTTGACTTTCTAAATCACTTCTGGACTCATTCTTCTTGGTTTTTGCTTGTATGGTTTGAAATTAGGCCTCATAGGGAGCCTATGTTCTACTAATGATCTATCCAATCCTGGTAGTTCATTATAAGACCATGCAAAACAATCTTTATATTTCTTCAGGACAACCAACAACTGGTCCTTATCCAAAGCATTCAACCAAGCACTTACATAGGTGGGCTGTTGTATAGAACCTTCCCCCAAATTTACTTCCTCTAAAGGGTTTTGTGTCTGAGAACTTACTGAAGCTTCTTCTTTGATTTATTCTACCTTCGAAGCAATCTCTTTGTCTTGTTTTGCTCCCAGGTTCTTTAATTCAACATCTTTGCCCTCCTCCTCATAGACAAAGTCTGTCCACAAGGCTTTTTCTTCCTGTATCTTCTAGACTTTTGTTTCAATGTCTAGTGCACAACATTTATCAAGGGTCAAAACTCTGACCTGTTGCTGTTCCTGCTTGCAGCCAATTGTCATGGCTTCTTTCTCTTGCTCTTGCACTTTCTGGACTATTGATTTTACATCCAATGTTAAGAACTTGATTAGAGCCAAAGGCTTAGCTTCTTGTGCTTCATCTTTTTGCCTATAGCCAGGCATCATTGTCATCTTTAACAACAACCTCTTCATCAGCACTCTCCTGGACTAAGTGCTTCAGGTGTGTCACTTCCTTATCAGCCGTTACTTCGGCTAAGCCATCAGGTTTCTTCAGTATACTGAGTGGTATCACTCCCTCAATATACAATTTGGCCTCTGCGAAGTCTACACAGGCTATGAAGGGTTGAGGATCTGCATCAATTTCCTGTCTCTCCATTGCCTAAGGCCATCATAATTTTCTGATGCAAAGAGGAAGGCACACATTTGTTAGTGTGAATCCAATCTCTACCAAGTAATG
This sequence comes from Camellia granthamiana, assembly GCA_036172215.1. Classification (NCBI taxonomy): domain Eukaryota; kingdom Viridiplantae; phylum Streptophyta; class Magnoliopsida; order Ericales; family Theaceae; genus Camellia; species Camellia granthamiana. Next base: position 169,417,253 of record CM069903.1, on the reverse strand, counting down.
CATTGTACTTAGCATTGTTGTCGATAATGAAGAATGCAGTCATACAGTCCCTGGTTCTCACACTCAGGTTGATGGGCAGAATTTCCTGAGCCATCTGTTTGTCTCCAGCGAAGCCAGTAATGGTTGTGCTGGTTGGGATTAATCTGGGGTTCATTTTCCCTAGTTTCTTCAAGGAACATTCCGGTAGTAAGTTCACCGCTGCCCCATTATCTATTAAGACTCGGTTCAATTGTATCCCATCAAAGAAAGTCTTGATATACAAAGGCTTGACATGTTGTGTCATAGAGTTTGAGGGATATTCAAAAGGATATGAGAGGTTAATGCTCACCTCTTCTTCACTCTCATATTCAGTCTCCATTGGGGTAGCCATTCCGGAATCATCTTGTACCATACTCACTTGTGAGTCTTCACTAGAGACTGGAATTTGATCAATTTCTTGACTATCTTGGTTCTCATCTCCAGCTTGGAACTCATGAGATAGTATATGTACCATATTTACTGATACTGGAGGAAACGAACCAAATTGGATGGCTGGCTGTGCCTGTTTCCCCTCTTGGCCACCTTGTTCAGTTACTTTAGAAGCATCTTCCATGCTGCATTCTGGCACTTCCTTGCTAACAGATTCCTTCGAATGGTCTTTCTCGACTGGTTTTTCAACCAAAAATGTTTGTTCAGCCATAAAGGCTTCGAACATTTCTTCCTCCACCATTTCTTTCTTTTGGCCTATGCCAACTTCCTCCTCTGTATCGCTATCACTCTCCATCAGAGCTTTCTCCAATCTTGCTAAGCTGGACTTCTCTTTGGCTTTTAGTTCAGAATGAACCTTGGCCAACTGTTCTCTGCTGCAACCCACCTTGTCTCGTAGAGTTGGTTTTGGAGTATGGTCTCACTTTGGATTCTTCTTTCCTTCTGTCTGGACCAATGAAGAGCTCTCTCCACTTTCTTTCATATCTTTCTGGTACTGAGTGTACCTACGCTGAATCTTTCTCCTTTGTGATCTAGAAATTACAGGGACCATATCTGGTTCCTTTGTTTTTGGATGTTTAAGCAATACCCAATTGTTTGGGGCCACTAAAGGAGGTTTGACCATCTTACCTTGGCTTCCAACAGCATCTCTTTGAGTAGACACTTTCCTAGGTTTGTTCTGCATCACAAACCAATCTGGAACTCTAGGTACCCACGAACTTCCTGATCCAGCTGTTGAACTGCTTCTTTCTACCTTCGAAGCCATCTTCGAAGCTAGCTGTGAAGGCAACTACTTGGCCCTGACTTCATGTTTTGGGCCTGATTCAGGCCTTCGATGAAGGTGGCCACTTTCTGTCCTGCGTGAGGCTGGTCTAGGTGGCCAATCTCTGGCTTTGATCCTATAAACTGAACCTTTTTCCAGTCTCCTTTCAGAATGACTGCTCTCTATTTGTAATAATTAGGTGGCCTAGATTCATATAAAGGCCTCTTGCCTTTAGAATGCATTTTATCGACTGTTGGTTCAACCATTAATGGTTGCTGCCTAACACTAGCCGGATACAGCCTTTTGTTATAAGCATTAGTTGGTTTAGGATGCCGCTGCACATCCCTGTAATATTGCTTCCCATCAATTGGAAGCCCTTTCAACCACTTATAACTCAGTCTGCACCTGGGACACATCCTTTGCATTACAGCTGCCTCTAAGGAATCATCATCCAGTGCTTCTTCATCAGAGTCTTCCCTCTGGTGTGAGAAACCTAGTCCAATAGCTGGTGGATTTCTAGTGTCCTTCTTGATGGTTGTCTGGTTGGCAACATGTATCTGCACATTGACTTCTTCCAATTCTGTCAAGGACAAGTTCTGGAAATCTGACATAATGAGATTGGCTGCCACCTCTCCAACTTTTGGAAATGGATTACTGTCGATCCCCATGGCCTTTTCTGTTTTGGCTGGGAATTTCAAACTTCCTTTCCGAATTTGTTCTTGGATCCTGTCTCGAAAAACAATACAGTTTTTAGTCAAGTGAGACCAAGAGTTGTGCCATTTACAATATACTTTTCCTTTAAGTTCATCTGGAGATGAAATTTTTAGTCCATTTAGTAACTTAAGGAAGTTGGCTGCAAACAAATGATCAAAAATGTCATCTGTCTTAGTTAAATCGAAAGAGTATTTCCTGTGAAGGTCTTTCTTTTTAAACTGTTGATCAATTGTTGTATCCTTATGAATTAATGCTTCACAGATCACAGGTTCTTTCCCCACAATCTCTGCTGCATCGATTTCATAATTAGGATCTCTATAATACGTCTTGTACGATGTATTATTTCGATCTTGTTCCTCCTCTAGTAATGCTTCGTACCTAGACACCTTATAGGTTAGTTCCACCAGCTCTCTGAATTCAGTTGAGTCCAAACCATTTTGAGCCAACCTTACGAATTTTGGCTCTGGCAAGATGACTCTACATTTATTTCGAGCCCTTTTAAATCTGGCAATAAATTGAGTAGCCTTCTCTTTAGGCCTTTAACTCAATCTTGCCAAGTCTGCCATGAAAACCTCTGGCTCTGATTGGAAAAATTGGGCATGAAATGCCTCTTCCATTTGTTGCCAAGTTTGAATGGAGTCAGGTGTAAGGTTAATGTACCATACAAATGCTCTCCCAGTTAAAGAATTTGGGAATAGTCTCAACTTCATATAGTCATTATTAGTAAATTCACCGCATTGAGCAGCAAACCTGTGGTGCAGGTTGCTTTTGGGGGTGTGGGTAACCCCTTTGAGCATGTCCTGCGAAGGGACCTGCGAAAGGTGCTGGAATAGGTGTTGTGTCCCTTCCATTTGTAAGAAAACCTTCCAACCCCCCAGGTATAAATTCGAATAAGGGATTAGTGAACCCCCTTGTACCAGGTATGGCTTCGAACATGGGATTTGTGACCATTCTTATGCCATTTTCTTGTACTGGGCCAGATCCACCAACTTGCATGGCTTCACTGTTAAATACTGAGGCATTTTGGCCTGCTATAGGCCTCGAAATGGGTTCGTACCAAGACTGAGGGGATGGTCTTTCATAGTTCTGATTACTAGTTTGACCATTAGAATGTCTATTAACTTGCATAGGCTGTTTATCTCTAGCCAATCTTTGCTGAGGGACATTTAAAACTTCCTCCATGTGTCTTGCATTTGATGGTTGGTGGTTATTCATTCGATCCAAAAAGGATGTTGCCCACATTTCCATTGTGTTCATTAATTGTTGTCCCATGGCATCTACTAAGACATCCCATGGATTTATTGGCTGAGTAGATGAAACAGTGGATGGTCCAATTCCTTGGTTTCGTCCAATACTATGAACATGTGGTTCTTGTCCCGAAGTACTGGTCTGTTTAACCATAGGTTCTGATAAAATGGGAGTTTCCACAGGATGTGTTATTACATTATCCTCTGGATTAGGTGTTTCTACCTCTCCTTCTACGCCTTCTTCCAAGCGTTTATTTTCTCCTTGTCTTCTACGTCTAGCCATTTCAATTAGTGCCACTAGGCGTGCCAAAAATATATGTTGGCTTTTTGGCTTTCGAAGGTTATTTTTGTAATTGCGAGCGTGCCAGCAAGGATCAATCAGTCCTTACAGAAATTTAATTGCCAACCAATTATCAGACGATTGTGTTTTAGTTCTTTCAGCCTCAATGAAGAAGACTTTTACTGGTGGCTTGATTTAGGAGAATTAAGCAAGATAACAATCAAATGAAGCACAATTGAAGCATTTCATTGAAATGAAAAACTTACAATGATCCAAACGCAGCCTCGTAGATGTTTACAACAACAATCTACTTGAAACTACTCCTATGAATGAAGTGCAGTGCAGGAATGTAAAGAACAGGAAATGTAAGACTGGAAATGTAAAACTGAAAAGAAAATAAAGTAGAATAAAACTCGTTTTTTGGATTTGAGTCTGGGGCTTTTTCTGGGGCCTTCTCTGCTATTTATACTTCTCAAGGATGACCATCGAACTGCATTTCCAACCGTCAAAATGCTCCTCCATGATCGCTGATCATGTTGCCTTACAATTAGCTCCACTATGCCATCAATTGCAGTTAGGCTTCCCTCCTAAATTTGAATCCAAATGTGAGTAACCGTTGAAACCAAGTCACCTTGCATTTCTTCGTTGATTCATTGCTACTCAGATCTCGTAATAACCAATGCTAACTGCCACGTATACAATCAGGATCGAAGACTTGAATAGTCTTCCTATATTATCCTTATTTTGTCACGTGTTGAACTGTAATTGACTTGTACAAAATATATAGCCAATAAATATATACAACAATTCTACTGTGTTTAGTTCCATTATGTGAAAACAGAATATTCAAAGGTCTTCAAAACAAACAAACAAACAAACAAACAAACAAACCAAAGAAAACAAAAAACCAGCAATGTCAATACAAGCTCCATGTTACCACATGGGTCTAGATTGCTTCGAGTTTGGACGGTGCTATTTGGGTTTGTGGAGTTTATTATAGGTGCTGTGTTAATAATTTAAATTATTTATTTTACAGAGTATTTCATATATATTAGTCGCACACAAAAATTATGTCAATTATGACATGTTTAATTTTTCACGTTTGTCACCAAAAAAAGTGAATGTTCTATTTTAAAAATATATTTGTCGTTCAATTTTAAAAGACAAATGAAATAAATTGAATCTATTATTGGATTGATTTAATTTTTTTTTTTTGGATAATGACCCTGTTTGGAAAATGGGTTTAGGGCTTTTTTTTAGACTAAAAGTCACAACAAGACAAAATAGGTTAAAATAATTAATAAGAGAAAATGTCATATTAAATCCATAATCATTTTACTTTTTCTCTCATAAACATCACATTCATCCTAAAAAAATCCAACCATCTTCCCAAATACAAAAAAATTAACATATTAAAATATTTAAAAACTAAAATAGTCTACTGAAATAGTCAACTTCCCAAACGAAACCCATATATAAATGAATAACCTTACAAAATAAGCCATTCAAATTATCAAAATAAAATCTGTGATAAATCCAGAGTCCAAAAAAAAAAAAAAAATTTATATATTAATTTAGAAGACATTTTGTGAATGTTTGTTTTTGGAGAAATTTCGTCAATGTTTTTGGGCTAAGAATTGCTTAATTCACTTTTTATTTTATTTTTATTACAAAAAAAGAAAAAGAAAGACGTGGCTCAAGTTTAGCCAGGCCCCATCGCAAAAAAAAAAAAGAAAGACGTGGCTCAAGTATGTGGACAGATTTAGTAATGAAAATGTTTCTTAAAATATAAGGCAACAAACCAGATCAAAGCATCTTACAGCTCTTTCTAGTCTCCCAAATATTTCAACTTACAAAGTTCAAGCAACTCTTCTACCACCTCATCAATCTGTTCCTCTCCTTTCATTCTTATCTTCTCACTAAATTCTCTTGCTTTAATTCTTATATCCTCTTCACTTTTCTCCACCACTACCTTCCTTATTACTTGTGCTATCTCTTCTCTGTTGAGTCTTCCATTGATGTCTCTGCTCACCTCCACAGCCACACCCAACTCCTCCACCAGTTTAGCATTCAATGGCTGCTCCAAATGCATGGGAATGGCTAAAATTGGAACCCCAAACTTTAGGCTTTCCAATACTGAATTCCATCCACAGTGACTTACCAAGCCACCAGTGCTTGAATGGGCTAGAACTCTTGCCTGTGGAGCCCAACCCTCCACAACCAATCCTCTCTCTCCTACCCTCAATAAACCCGAGGAAGTGCATCTTCAAGCTTAACTTCCTTTTCCTTAGGAAACCTAACAACCCATATGAAATTAACCTTACTAAGCTCTAACCCATGAGCTATCTCTTCAATCTCTTCCTTGGACATAAAATACGCACTCCCAAAGGAAACAAATACAGTGGAGGACTCATCCTTGTTGTCAAGCCATTGTATGATCTCAGAGTGCTCGTTTTCATCGTCGACCATGCCTTGAACAAGTGGACCAACAGGGACAACCCTTTTCTCAGCTATAACAGACAGGTGATCGATGTATTTTCCTTCAGGCTCTCTACAAGTGTTGTACAACATAAAGTTGCAAGATGGTTGATCGTTTACAGGGGCAACTCGTCTGTCTTCGGATTCTTTTGTAGCAGTCTCGACAAAATGACGAAACCGCGCTTCATGGAATCCCTGATGCTGAATTGCCGGAAATGGGAATTCAACACCGGGGTTCTTAAACATATGATTGCCAAAAGAAATCACCACAGCTCCACAAATCATGAACTGAACTGCAGGAATATTATACGACGAAGCAATGGATTGTGCCCATGATGGGCTGAAATCATAAATAACCAAGTCTGGGCTTAGTGTTTTGAGGATGTTGGAAAAGCTTTGGCTTGCCATCTCAAAGGCTGTTTTGAGGGCGGACTTGAGATGGATTGGGAGGTAATTTGTGGTGTGGTAGTGAGGAGGAAGCTCAGGCGAGGATGGAAGGTGGATTTCTATTAGTTCAATGGAGAGAGAGTAGTTTTCAGTGATTCTTTTCTTGATGGAACTGAGATTGATTGGGGTAGAACACAAATATATGTGGAAATTTCTGTGTGAGAGTTTCTTGGCAAGCTCTAGGAAGGGAGAGATGTGACCATGGGCCAACCATGGTAGCATTAGGACATTCATTTTGCTCTGTTTTGTACCCATGATCTTTTCTCTCTCTCTCTCTCTCTCTCTCTCTGTGTTTTGCTCTGTGGTTAGGCTTTTGTATTAGTGATTAATACAATAATGTTGATGCAGTATATATGCATTTATATAACATCATGTTGATATATGATGATGGTCCAATGAAAAATGAGGCCAGTAATATAGAAAATTTATTCCCATGTGGCACCCGCAGATATATGCAGTATATATGCATTTGTTACAATATCTCTTCGACACAGTGAATAATTAATTGATAATATCAGAACTGGCCTAGGCTAAGGTCATTAAGGTCTATTTCTTAGCCCAAAATATTGGTCCAAGATAGAGACTCAAATTTAGAAAAATATTATAATATATTACAAATATAAATAGGTTTAAATTATTTTTTTGTTATTTTAGAACTAGTCCAAAGAATTTAAAGATATTCTGTTGAGTCCATATTTATTTATAATTGTGGTTTGGCCCAATTTAAATTAAAAAATATATAAAATGTTAGTGGCTCTTGAATAAGAAACACTATATACACATACAAAATGTTAGTAGCCCAAAATAGGGTCCCTGATTTTTTATTTTTTTATTTTTATTTCTTTACCGGATTTTAATAGAATAAATAAAGGGAGATTTATTTATAAGTCCTTTTTCAGAACCTTATGCTAGGTTAAGTCGTGTGTAATTTCTTATAGAGTCTCAAGTCCTATTTTTATAAGAATGTATTCCACAAGATCCTAACGTGACATGACACTTACATAAACGTAACGTAACGTGACACCTATATATACGTAACGTAACGTGACACCAATATAAACGTAACGTAACGTGACACCAATATGAACGTAACGTGACACTTACATAAACGTAACGTAACGTGACACATATAAATGTAATGTGACACCTATATAAACGGAACGTGACACTTACATAAACGTAACGTAACGTGTCACGTTACGTTTCGCAAACTTAATAAGTTTTTGTTTTTTAAAATTGAATGTGAAAATGTTACTGATTTATGTTTGTGTCATATTACGTTTTAGTGTCAAATTTTAGTGTATTATTTTCAGCGTCTCGCCGGCGATGGGGTTATTTTTTCATGTCTGCCAAACATGCGGCGCTGGTTTCACTGGTTGAGTGCATGGCTACTGTAGAAGAGTGAGATACACGGTGGAGGGTCCACCGGTGTTGTGTTGCAGGTGTTTTGTTCTGTTGGTGATCTGCAGGTGAGTGTGTATCTCACGGCTTGGTGCGGGCGTGATCTCAATTGGACATAAAGTGGCTGTCTTGTTGCTATATACACGTCTATTCTGTGCTGTATGCATTGAAAGGGGTCCATCACTGGGCTCAATGTTCTGATGGCGCCCAACATTATTATACTTTATGGTATCTTTGTTGGCCCATGATTATGGTGTAAAATTGAGGCACATGGGCTGGCCATTAATTTATTAGTCGGGCCGTAAATTACTGTGTTAGTACCTACGGCTTTGGTGGGCCCGCATGTTTGGAATTTGGGCTAGCTGGTTTGTTTTGCTGGGCTCACCAACGGATCAGATTCTCATGGCCAGAAACCTCCTTGAAGCCTCTCTTATGGGTATTAAATCTCAATTTATTTTGTTTCAATCATTGAAATGTGATTTATGAATTATTTTTTTGGTTAATTAATTGTGTTTGAATTCAGTAATTTGGTTGTTTGGCTGTCCCAAAAAAATCCAAAAAATAAATAAAATCAATTTCTTATATAAAAAATTGAATATTACCATATATCATAGGTGTCACGTTACGTTTATGTAGGTGTCACGTTACGTTACGTTTATGTAAATATGTCACGTTACGTTTATATAGGTGTCACGTTACGTTTATGTAGGTGTCACGTTACGTTACGTTTATATCAATTTTCTATATATGGTTTTATTACTTATTTATGATATTAACAACTAATATTGCGGGTAAATGTGTCAACAAACTTCCCACAGGACTTATGGGAACATAAGTTTTTTAGTAGGACCATATGTAGTATAAATCTCCCTAATAGGACTTCTAAATAATTTTCCCATAAACAAATTTGCTCCAATTTTTTTTTACTTTTCTTGTTTATCAGATTTTAGTAGAATGAACAATTAATTCAATCTCAATCACATTTATACATAATATATTCTATAAACAACAATGCAACCACACTCATAAACAACATATTCAATAAATAATAATTAATTTAATACATATTCAATACATTTTAATTAAATAAAATTTTCCTAATTTTGATTTTGATTTTTTTTTTGTATGAATATATTTTCATATTTATTTTGATATCAACCGGAGATAGTGATACAAAATAAGGTAATTTTTTTATTTATTTATTGTGAATATAAACTTCCGTTTTTATTTCGTCTTATGCGCCGGAAAAATCAAGGCCGGCCCTGAATAATATAAACGGCGATTATACTGTGAGTTCCATTTTGTGAAAACTGAATATTGAAAAGGTCTTCAAAACAAACAAACAAACCAAAAAAAACAAAAAACCAGCAATGTCAATACAAGCTCCATGTTACCACTTGGGTCTAGATTGCTTCGAGTCTGGAGGGTGCTATTTGGGTGTGTGGAGTTTATTATAGGTGCTGTGTTAATGATTTAAATTATTTATTTTATATATATTAGTCACACAAAAATTATGTCAATTATAACACGTTTAATTTTTCATGTTTGTCACTAAAAAAGTGAATGTTTTATTTTTAAAATATATTTGTCGTCCAATTTTTAAAGATAAATGAAATAAATTGAATATATTATCAGATTGACTTGATTTTTTTTATGGATAATAGTCCTGCTTGGAAAATGGGTTTAGGACTTTTTTTAGACTAAAAGTCACAACAAGACAAAATAGATTAAAATAACCAATAAGAGAAAATGTCACATTAAATCTATAATCATTTTACTTTTTCTCTCACAAACATCTCATCCACCTTCAAAAAAATCTAACCATCTTTCTAAATACAAAAAATTTAACATATTAAAATATCTAAAAACTAAAATAGTCTACTAAAATAGTTAACTTCCCAAACGAAACCAATATATACATGAATGACCTTACAAAGTAAGTCGTTCAAATTATCAAAATAAAATCTATGATAAATCCAGAGTCCAAAAAAAAAAAATTATATATATATATTTAGAAGACATTTCATCAATGTTTGTTTTTAGAGAAATTTCGTCAATGTTTTTGGGCTAAGAATTGCTTAATTCAATTATTTTTTTTTATTACAATAAAAAAAAAAAAAAGAAGAGGTGACTCAAGTTTAGCCAGACCCTATCGCATCGCAGGAAAAGGCTCATAGTGTCGAACCAACAAACTAGAATCAGGAGAGTCCGGATCCCCTGCCATACTTTCCTGCCATGCCCCAAAACGACGTCGTTTTGGGGCAGAATTTCAAAAACAAAAAAAAAAACAAAAAACAAAACAGAACCAGAGAGTCACCATTGTTGAAGCTGCAGTGCCGAAGACGAAGACGCCATTGTTGAAGCTGCAGTATATATATATATCTTTATATCCATACAAATCTACAATACATATATATATATTACAAATCATAGGCTAAAAAATATAATAAAAAATGTGAATGTATATATCAGATTTGGGTTTTGTTTGGCGAAAATTCAAAGTAAAATCAGACTTTCGAGAACAAAAGTCCTTTCTCTCTCCATAATTAACCCGATTACAGTCAAAAAAGATTGAGTGCCATGCCAAAAGAAAACATTAGCAAATTACAGTCAAAAAAGAAAAACCCAATTTTTTTATTTTTTATTTTTTATTTTTTATTTCCCAAATTAACTAGATCAGCTATGAAGATAATAAAGACCCAGACCTGAATTTTGAGTAATCTATCAATCTCAGCGTCCTGTCGCTGTAACTCGCGATCAATCTCATCACCCATAACACCCAAGAAAGAGGAATCACCAGAGGAAGCCAAGCGACCATTGTCAAGTGATAAACCTAGACCGGTCGAGACCGATCGGGCTTACAAGAAATCCACGGAAGACATCTGGGAATTGTTCTCCAAGAAATCTTGCTCTTTGATTTTCTTTTTCGTCGGTTCCAAACCGTAATTCCATTGCAATTCGACTCCACCGTCACTTCCATCCGCAGCAGGAAACGGACCAGGTGCGAACCCAACCACGTGAACTGAAAATCACAAACAACCAAACCCTAATCAGCAAGATTTGTGCATATTAATAAAACAAACACAAATGAGAGAGAGAGAGAGAGATGGTGCTGGGACATAGCCATGACTGGCTAGCAAGAGAGAGGAACGAGAGGATTTCTGCAAAGAAATATACAGAGCAGAGCAGGGTAGGGTAGGGCGAAGGGAGTCTGGTTCTGTTTTTGTTTTTGTTTTTGTTTTTTTTTCTGAAATTCTGCCCCAAAACGACGTCGTTTTGGGGCATGGCAGGAAAGTATGGCAGAGGATCCGGACTCGAATCAGGAGACAAAGGGTACCACACTAGAAGGTAACGGAAACTCAATAACGGATATAAAGAGTTTATAATGCTGAGCTCTATCTACTGAACCCATCCCAGGGGTTCCTTAATTCAATTCAAGATCGCTTCTAGAAGATTAATTTAGTAATAAGCAATAATGATGCTTAAATTAAAGTAAGGAACTCGTGAGTGACTCAAGTATAATGAAAATAAAAAAAAATAAAAAAAAATATTGTTACATAAATTTAAAAATTAGACTTACTTTTTAAATTCAGTGATATATCAAGAAGATAATTAGTTAATAATTAATTATTCTGTGACTCAAGCTTAGCCAAACCCCTATCGCCGGACAAGGTTCCTAATGTCGAACCGACAAACTGGAATCGGGAAACGCAAGGATACTGTTAAAATGGTTGAAAGAAATATGAGAATTGTATATCTGTATTATATTGAATAAATTGAATACAATAGGAGAGCCTGTATTTATTGGCTGTCTACAAACCTAGATAAGTATAGAAGGAGATAAAGATAGAGAGAGATAAAGATACAAGGAGATAGAGATAGAGAAAGATAGAGATAAATCTAAATCTATAAATCTAATCTAAATATATACATTAACAGCCCATCTCAAACTCAAGGTGGGTAGGCGTCAACCAACTTGAGTTTGGAGACTAGATCACTGAAACGATCAGGAGGATGAGCCTTGGTGAAGATGTTGACTGTCTGATTGGCAAAGATAACAAAGATAAGACGAACAGTGCCACTAGTAACATGTTGTCGTATGAAATGACAATCAATCTTAATGTACTTTGTGTGATCATGGAAGACATCATTATGGGCAATTTGAATAGCACTATGACTATCACAATAGAGGTTAATCATAGTAGAATGAGAAAACCACATATCAGAAAGAAGCTAGCGAAGCCACACAAGCTCCTGAGTAGTGTCAACAAGAACACGATACTCAGCCTCAGTACTAGAACGAGCCACAAGAGTTTGCTTCTTGCTACACCAGGCAATGAAAGAGTCACCCAAGAAAAAACAGAATCCTGTAGTAGAACGACGATCAGTAGGGTCCCCTGCTCAATCAGCATCAGAAAATGCATGTAACTGCAGAGAAGAGTGAGCGGAGTAGTGAAGACCATAAAACATAGTGCCTTTGAGATATCGTAAAATGCAAACTAGAGCATCATAGTGCGGAGAGCGAGGAGCAGCCATGAACTGACTAACAATGTGAACAACATAAGTAATGTCAGGATGAGTAACCATGAGATAGACAAGACTGCTAACTAGTTGACGATATAAAGTAGCATCAGTCAACAGGTGACTGTCAAGAGGTGTGAGACGAGTCTGAGGATCAACGGGAGTAGTGGCAGTTTTGCAATCAGTAAGACCAGTATGAGCCAAGAGATCAGAAGTATACTTGACTTGGGAGAGAAAGTAACCAGACGGATCATGAGAGATTTCCAAGCTGAGAAAATAGCTGAGAAGACCCAAATCCTTCATCTCAAACTGGCGACTAAGAAACTGTTTGAAAACAGAGATACCCGCTGTGTCATCGCCAGTGATGATCATATCATCCACATAGAGAATAATAATAATAATAATAATACCACGCTCTGTCTTACGAATAAAAATGGCAGAATCATAGGCACTGGAGGAGAATCCAAAATCATGAATGGTGGAGCTAAACTTGGCGAACTAGGCATGAGGAGCTTGTTTCAAACCATACAAAGCATGACGAAGTTTATAGACTTTGGAGGGTGGCATAAAGGAACCAGGTGGAGGTTGCATATAAGCTTCCTCAGTGAGATTGCCATTGAGAAATGCATTCTTCACATCCATCTGACAAAGTTTCTAGTGGTGAGCAGCAACAACGGCAAGTAAGCTACGAACAGAAGTCAGACGAGGCAGCAGGAGCAAAGGTTTCTTCATAATCAATCCATATTCTTAAGTAAATCCCCGCACAACAAGACGCACTTTGTAACGCTCAATAGAATCATCAAAATGAGTCTTGAGCTTGTAAACCCATTTGCAACTAACAATACTTTGCCAGGAGGAAGATCATCCACATTCTAAGTATGAGTTTTTATCAAAAGCCTGTAGTTCATCAGTCATAGCTTGCTACCAAAGAGGGTCAGAATAAGCCTCTTAATAGAAAGTAGGCTCATGAGAAGAAAATACAATAGAACAACAATGAAATCACGAAGAAGGACAGAAGGTTGTATTACACAGTAGAATGACGAAGATATACCTCAGAAGTAGAACCAGGAGATAGAGCAGAAGCCTCGGGATGGGCCAGAGGCAGCATAACAGGACTAGGAGCAGGATCAGGGAGTGAAGCATCAGCAGGACCAGGAGACGGAGTAGGATCCTCAAGATGGGTCGGAGGCAACAAGGTAGAAGTAGTGTTTGTATCAAGCTCATCAAACAATAGAAAGGGATCTGTGAAGAATGATGTAGTGGGAGGAGTGGATAGATGAAACTTAGATATAGGAGAGAACATCTTGTCTTCCCAAAATATCACATGACGAGAGACACGAAGATGTTGAGAAATAGGATCCCAACAACGATAGCCTTTATGTTCAATTCCATACCCCAAGAAGCAACATAGACGGGCTCGAGGTTCTAATTTGGAACGTTCATGTGGTGGAAGGAGGACAAAACAAGCACATCCAAACACACAGAGATGAGAATAGACAGGAGGTTGGCCATATAAGCGCTCATATGGGGTATGATTATTTATGGCAGGAGACAGAACATAGTTGATAGTATAGGCAGCTGTGAGAGTGGCTTCCCTTAAGAAGTGCTCAGGACAAGAAGAGGAAATTAAAAGAGCACAGACAATATCTAAAAGATGACGATGTTTACGCTCAACATGACTATTTTGTTGGGAGGTACCAGGACAAGAATAGTGAGAAAGTGTGCCATTTTGACGAAGGAATCTCAAAAAGTTTGTTTCTTTGTATTCTAGGGCATTATTAGCACGGAAAACTTTGATGGTGGAAGAAAACTGAGTTTTGACCATTTATGAGAAATCATAGTATATTTATGGTAACTCAGAGCGAGACTTCATAAGAAATAACCAAGTAAAACAAGTGAAATCATCTACAAAAATGACAAAGTATTTAGATCCCCCCATAGTGGTATTAGGTGCCGATCCCAAACATTAGAGTGTATGAGATCAAAAGGTGCATGAGACGTAGAGGTACTGGATGAAAATCGTAAAGCAGATTGTTTTGCTAGTTGACAAGACAAACAATCTACTTTATCATTTGGAACAGGACCTAACTGACCACTGGAAACTAGAGATCGTAAACAACCAAAGGAAACATGACCTAACCGAGAATGCCATAAGGTAAGAGAAGAACTGGAAGTAATAGGGGCATCAGTCTGGATAGGGAAAGGACTAGAGGAGGGAATGCGAAGGTGTCTACGACCGATCCCAAGAGTTTGTCCCATCTTCGGATCGTGCATAACACAACCAGTTAGAAAAAAGAGAATAGTGAGGCCAAGATCACAAAGTTGACCAATTGAAATAAGATTAAGTGTAAGATTGTGGATCAAATAAGTGTGGGGTAGAGAAACAGTAGAGGTGGAAATATGACCTATATGACTAACATGCATTGGAGAGCCATCAGTAGTGTGAATAAAAGGTAACATAGAAGAGAAAAGTGTAAGGTCAAAGGTCATATGATTGCAACAAGTGGAATCAAAATACCAAGAAGAGGTACTTGGAGTAACTGAGAGCATAGTAGACGGTGTACCAGAGGTAGAAATAACCTTTTTGACAATATCATCAATGTCTGGAAGAGTGTAGGGTGGTGACGAGGTAACAACGAATGATGAACCAAAGGCAGCTGTAGTAGATGCAAGATGTGCTGAAGACTGCTCTTGGCTATATATTGCGGAGGGTCCAAAATAGCGACCATGGTGAGGATAACTGTCTGAACGAGCTATGAGGTGATTAAATAATGAATCACAAAGGAGAACCAGTGGTGGCGAAGTGGAACTGGATAAAACAAAGTGCACCAGTGAATCCAGAACGTCGAAAATAGTTGGAAACAAGGTCAAAATGATCAGAAAAGGTGCAAAAAATAGGCAAAACAAGCCAAAATTCAAATTTTGGTGAAACAGGGTGTAAGGCTGACGTCAGCAAGAGAGAAGCTTGTAACAACCCGAAAATTTTAAGTTGTTCCTTAAATTTTATACTAGTATTGTGGTTGTATGTAATAATATATTATTAAATAAATAATAATAAATACAGAATCTAATTTGGCATTGAATTATCAAATATGGGATTAATTAGGGATTATTATTTGGGGCCAAATTAACATAAATATGAAATTATAATACTAGTTGGGTCAAATTAAAGTTAAAGATAGTAAATAAATAAATATAAAAGTAAGATTAAATAAATAATAATAACAATAATAATAATAATAATAATGGGTATGGTAGTAAAATAAATAATTAATTTTCTGTTGGTATACGATATAATGTAATTTAATTAGGGATTAATTTATTTATATAGTTATATTAAAAAACTGGACCAGAGTGTAATTATCTTAAATATTTATTAAAGATAAGCATAAATCTAATTGAATTTGTGGGAGGATTCGCGTTGATAATGTTCTTACGTCCCTATAGGGAGGAGGTGATCTGTGTGGAAAGGGAAAGAAAGAAAGAAAGGAAAAGGAAAAGGAAAAGGAAAAGGAAAAGGAAAAGAGAGGAAGGAGAAAGGAAAGAAACGAAGAAAAGGAAGAAAAAAATAATGGAAGCCGAGAGGGTCTTTGATAGTGGAAAAAAAGAGTGAGGTATTAAAGTTAAGGTGAGTTATATTATACCTTGAGTTATTATAATATATTTTACGTATGTTTTGACTTACCATATTTGTTTTATACAAGTTATGTTTTATAAATTATTATAAATTATATTAATATTTCAATTACGTGGATTATTTTCTGAATCCTATTTGTTAAAATGAAACCCAAGGATATGTTTGTTTATATTTTAAAGAATATTTGACTATAACCTTATAAATAATTATGTTTTGTAAGTACCACCACGGGAGTCCCACACCTTGGGGGACTTAAATAACCATTGGCTTCTATTTGGTCACTTTGTGACCCTCTGTCTGTCATGGATCCATTGATCCTCTGATTTCTGGTGTGGAGTAAAGTACTGTACGGAGCTAAGTGTTACACTGTTGTGGGAGCCACCTCTAGAGTTCGTACGGGCCACTTCTTGAATCCGTACCTCTGTTCTGACTGTCACTCATGTGACCTTTGTTTCGTTCTGTTCGGTACCGTGGTTATGGTTATTTATTTACATAATCTCAGTTTTGCTACTTAAATGATTATTCGTTCAGCCTAAGTTATTTTAACTATTTTAGTTACATAACTATCCATGGTTATTTTGTGTCCCTTATACTCTTGGCATAATATTTCTCACTTTGCCATGTGCTTATAGTTGTTTACCAATTTTCAGAAAACAATGCAATTCAGAAATAGCTTTTGGAAAGTCTTAGACGTGGGGTTGCAGAATAGACACACACAGTACTTTTATGATATTTTTTATATGTAAATATCGACATTTTTGGTTAATAAATTTTTTAATAAAAATAAAAGCTCCAATGATTATTTTGGTACCCTCGCTTAAATATTATTTGCGCTCGCGTTTATTAATTTGTTCAAGAATTGGCCGAAGGTAACCTCGGTTACTGGCAATCACGATGCTTAACCCTTGGGTACGGGAAGCGGGTCGTGACTGTCACGACCCAAACCTGCCTCTATAGGTTTAGCATCGTAACCGGCCAGTAATCCTTGGATTACCAAAGGCCTCTTGGCATAATGACATATAACAGGGGCTGCAGAAGCAATTAATCAAGACATACATAGTCCATAGAGCTGTGCAGACATACATGGAGCAGATAACTTAAAACTTTTTATAACAGTAATACAAACTTTACACATTACTTCAAGATACACATTACTAGACACCTTGCCCAAACAAAACATAGTATAAACATAGCCTAACATAATTGCCAAAACAGACATGAAACTTGACTTCAATCGGAACCTCCTCGGGAGGTGCAATGATTGGCTGACAAAACTGAAGTGTAGGCCATCAACTCTGGGCCTGATCTCGTGCGTGTTCACCTATATACATAATATAAATAGTGAGCTAAAGCCCAATGAATAATAACAGAGTAAAGACTTTGATGAATGATGCCCATAACATGTCTCAAATTCGTAACAAAACAGAATCATAATTATGTCCATATTCAAATCATGTGTGGTACATCCCTTAGCACAAACATGTCTCTTGGGTCAAGCTTATCAAGTTCCATGAAGGAATCTTCGGTATCGGGTAACATATCTCATACATAGGCCACGATATTGTTTTCCCCGGGTGAGGGCCTGGGCCACGGTATTAACCCCCGGGCTAGGACCTCATGACCATAAGCCACGGTATTATGTCCCCTGGGTGAGGGCCTCGGCTAAGGATACCACAATTATGTTTCAAAGAAAATTGGACAATCATTCATTCATATAAGACATAGCATTTTAGAGAACTTGTCATTTCACATCATCAGAAAATAATTATAGTTAAACATAACATTACATAGTTATTACCCACAAACAATTGGTCGCCCCAACTAGATGGCAAAATGGCACTTCACTTATCCTGAGGCGCGTGACCTACACGAACACACATACAATTACCCACTTGAAAAACACGCTCGAGTTATACATAACTTACTTCGTTTTTTCTTAGTGTGTGTTTAGCCATTAACCTCATTATGGAGTCTTAATTATGGCCTAGGAATGCCTAAGATGGAATGATGATGCAAAAATGCACTTGAAAACATTTTTCAAAACTTGCTGAAAATAGGGTCCACGCTCGAGCGTGGCTTTCCCCACTCAAGCGGACATGTAGGATGTGAAGGCTTGCTCGAGCGTGTATTTCCCCGCTTGAGCGGACTGCAAATTTTAACAACAGTACTAGATGCATGAATTTCACGCTCGACAGACGCTCGACCTCCGCTCGAGTGTGAGACTCAAACCTTCGCTCGAGCGTGACTCTCGTCGCTCGAGCGAAAGTGCACGTACTCAGAGTGCTCGCTTGAGCATGAAATCCCCCGCTCGAGCTTGGATCAAATTTCTAGAATTTCCAGATTTGATCTTCAAGTTCAAACTCAAGCATTAAGGCATCAAACTTCATTTTTCTGGGCCCAAACTTAATAAAGCACTTAGATACTCATAAAACAACATGTTTAAAGGATCATTTCAAGAAATCATGGCCCAATGACATGCGAATTGTACAAAATTCAACTTAATTTTAAGAATAATCCAAGAACATGACATGCATGCAATTCTTTGAACCAAAGCTTTTCAAAACATGATCTAGTGTTAGCAAACAACATTAAACTCATTGTTTTCCCAAAATTAAAGTGATTACCAGACATGCAAGATGGAATCTCCAAAACGAAGCTAGAATTATGACATGCATGCAAGAATTCTTTGGAAAAAAATACTCTCAAATGCCATGGATTGTATATGCATGTATGTATTGAGGTTTAATTCCTCAATCTTAGCTTAATTGTACACCTAACTCTCTTGAATTCATATACTAATTGTCTCAAGTACAAAGTTTAGGAGTATAGCTGTTACCTAAGGTTGAATGCAAGTATGATTCCAACTTAAGACCTCAAATTGTCTTCAATTTCCTAGCTAATTCTTGTTTGAGCTTAATTTCTCTCTACTCTCCGTTCTCACGTTTGTGTGTGTGTGAGCTCAAGAGTATGTGTGTGATGAAGGTAAGGAGATGAGCTAGTGGGATCGAAAAGCCCACTAAGTGATAGGTAAGCAAAACTAATCAAATGGCATAAATTTAATCTAATTTAATCGTTTCAAATTAGATTTCAATTAAATTTACTACAAAATTCTAAAATTCTCAATTAACACATAAGTCAAGTCAATTCCTGAACTGGATGCCGATAAGGCCCTTAATTTGCAAACCGAAGCTAAATTACGAACAGATCTTTCTATGCTAAACCGATACATACACAGGTAATGTAACACACACATGAAAATTAATTCAGAATTCCTCCTTAATTACTGTTAAGCATAATTAATCATGGATTAATGTTAACCATGAGTCGGGGTCGTTACAGTCTTCTCTCTTTAAAAGAGTTTGGTCCTCCAAACTCGAATTATCTTCGTTCTGGAACAACATTGGGTCCAATGGGAACAAATCCGGATATCTCTTTATCATGTCTTCTTCGGTTTCCCATGTAGCATAAGTTCCTCCATGATTTTGCCAGTCAACTTTTACCAGTGGTATTTTCTTGTTCCTCAATCTCTTGATCCGGTGGTTCACAATCTGAATAGGTCTCTCTTCGTAAATATAATCATCTTTCAAAAGCACATGTGTTGGTTCAATGACATGGAGTGGGTCTCTCAAATATTCTCGAAGCATTGATACGTGAAATACATTGTGCATATGCTCCATTACCGGAGGTAGGGCTACCCAATATGTTACCGGGTTGATCTTTTCAAGAATTTCTTATGGCCCAACATACCTTGGTGCCAATTTGCCCTTAACACCAAACTGTGTTTGACCCTTCATAGGAGTCACTTTTATGAACACGTGGTCCCCAACTTCGTATTCTCTATCTTTTCTTCAGATATCAGCATAACTCTTTTGCCGACTTTGTGCAGTTTTCAAATGCTGTTGGATCAGTTTCACTTTCTCTGTTGTTTCCTGCACAAGTTTCGGCCCCAACAAGGGCCTATCACCTACTTCAGCCCAACATATCGGAGATCGGCATTTTCTTCCATACAAAGCTTCGTAAGGAGCCATTCCAATGCTAGAATGGTAGTTGTTGTTGTATACAAACTCGGTCAATGGAAAATAGGTTTCCCAATGTCCATGGAAGTCTAATACACACATTCTGAGCATATCTTCCAAAGTTTGGTTAGTCCGTTCAATTTGACCATCTGTCTGTGGGTGATATGCACTACTTAATCTTAGTTCTGTTCCCAAAGCCTGTTGCAAGCTCTGCCAGAATCTTAACACAAACTTTGAGTCCCTGTCAAATACAATAGATACCGGCACTCCATGCAATCTCACAATCTCAATCATATAAATATTGGCCAATTTGTCAGCATTGTAAATAGATTTAACAGGTAGGAAATGAGCAGACTTAGTTAAACGGTCTACAATGACCCAAATAGAATCCATACCTCGAGTAGAGTGAGCCAATCCCACAATGAAGTCCATGGTAATATGTTCTCATTTCCATTTCGGTATTGGAAGTGGCTGTAACAAACCGGCGGGTCGCTGATGTTCAGCTTTAACTTGTTAGCAGTGTAAATATTTAGCCACAAAATTCGCAATGTCCTTTTTCATTCCCGGCCACTAGAAGTTTTGTTTCAAATCATGATACATTTTCGTGTTCCCTGGATGCATGGCAAACTTAGTGCTGTGAGCTTCGGTCATAACACGCTTTCTCAAGTCATAACAATCAGGTACACAAAGACGATTCTGAAACTTCAGCATGTTGTTCTCAAACACGAACCCCGGCCTCGGTTTTGAATCAAGTTCTTCTACAACCTTTTTCAAGTATTCATCTTCAAGTTGTTTTTGTTTGATCTCTTTAACAATTGCAGGTTGAGCGGAAATGGCAACTAAAATCCCACCTTGCTCTCGCAAAACAATTTCTATCCCATGCTTTTCCAGATCATCTAGCAATTCTTTTTGACTGGACAGCAAACATGACAAATTTCTAATTAACTTTCGGCTCAAAGCGTCAGCCACAGTATTAGCTTTTCCCGGATGATATAGAATTTGCAAATCATAATCCTTGATCAATTCCAACCATCTCCTTTGTCTCATATTTAGTTCTTTCTCAGTGAAGAAATATTTGAGGCTTTTGTGGTCCGTATACACTTCACAAGTTGCTCCATACAGATAATGTCGCCAAATTTTCAAGGCAAACGCTACAGCTGCCAATTCAAGATCATGTGTTGGGTAATTTTTCTCGTGTGGACGAAGTTGCCGAGAGGCATAAGCAATTACTTTCTCATTCTACATTAGCACACAACCCAAACCTTTGTAGGAAGCATCACTGTAAATCTAAAACCCATCGGTATCATTAGGCAAAGTCAAGATCGGTGCAGTCACTAATCTGGTCATCAACTCTTGAAAGGCTAACTCTCGTTGCTCATTCCAATCAAATGGCACATTTTTCTGAGTTAACTGGGTCAATGGCATGGCAAGTTTTGAAAAGTCTTTCACAAATCTCCTGTGGTAACCTGCAAGTCCCAGAAAACTTCTAACCTCTGTCACATTTGTCGGTTTTGGCCAGTCCACAATAGCTTTAATCTTCTAAGGGTCAACAGAGACACCATCTTTATTGATTACATGCTCCAAAAATGCTACACTGTCAAGCTAGAATTCACATTTGGACAATTTAGCATACAATCTCTTTTCTCTCAAAATCTGTAAGGTAGTTCTCAGATGGTTCTCATGTTCTTTCCTGTTTTTAGAATAGATCAAAATGTCATCAATAAACACAACAATAAATTCATCGAGATATTGTTTGAAAGCCCTATTCATTAGGTCCATAAAAGCTGCAGGTGCATTTGTTAGGCATTACCAAAAATTCATAATATCCATATCTAGTTCTGAATGCAGTTTTCTCTACGTTTTCTGCTTTGACCTTTAACTGACGATAACCGGACCTAAGATCAATTTTAGAGAACACTTTGGCTCCTTGGTGTTGATCAAACAAATCATCTATTCGGGGTAACGGATATTTGTTCTTAATGGTCACCTTGTTCAACTTCTGATAGTCAATACATAGTCTCAAAGATATGTCTTTCGTTTTGACAAATAACACTGGAGCACCCCAAGGCAAAGTACTCGAACGAATAAATTTCTTGTCTAAGCGTTCTTGAAGTTGGACTTTTAATTCTTTCAGTTCAGAAGTTGACATCCTATACGGAGTCTTGGAGATGGGTTGTGTTCTAGGCATTACATCAATGGTAAACTCAATTTCCCTATCAATTAAATCCCTGGGTAAATCATTGGGAAACACATCAGGAAAGTCACAAACTACAGGAATAGATTCAACACTGGCACTATCCGAAGGCATAGTCAACACGCTACACAAATAACCTCGACACCCTTTTCTTAACCGCCTTTTGGCTTTCATAAATGAAATCAAGTATGGCGGAGGGACTACCCCATTTCCAGTGAAAGTAAACTCGGGCATACCGGATGGATGAAATATGACAGATTATTCACACAATCAATGGTGGCACAGTATTTAGTCAACCAATCCATACCCAGAATACAATCAAAATAATCGATGCTCAAGGGTACTAAATCAACATACAATGTCATTTCGCCAATCATAAGATCACATGCCAGATAGACATAAGCACATATCATGGAACCCCCAGACGGTGTAGTTACAGATAACACACAGTTCATAGGTTCTATTGGTCTAGTTAATTTTCGAGAAAAAGCATGCGATACGAATGAATGTGTAGAACCGGAATCAATCAGTACATACGCGTTGTGAGTACAGATAGAAATGATACCTGACACTACTGATTCAGTGTTTTGTACATCGCTAGGCACTAAAGTGAATACTCTCCCTTGTCTCAGCGTTTCATTCCCATTGTTGCCCCTGGCATTAGTTCTAATGTTTGATTTGGCCACTGAAACAGACCCAGCTGAACTTGTGCAGGGTGACTGGCATCCCCGGATCCTACTAGACAGTCTTTCATCATATGGCCCACTTTGCCACACCGGTAACAGGCACATGACGCACGATGGCATACTCCCCTATGTCTCCTGCCACAATCTGCACAAATTGGTATAGACCCACTACTCTGGCTAGAACTACTGGAGGATCCTGTGTTTTGTTTCTTCGAAAATGATCGGGTCTTTCTAAAATAAAACCCGGCCCTCTTGCCTTTCCATTCAGTTGGTGGATTTGTAGTTTGTTTCTTTGCTGCTATTGTGGCTTATGTCATTGATGCCCTGTCAAGCACCTCCACATAAGTAGGCAGTTTCAGGACACCCACTCGATCAAATATCTCCAGGTCCAGTCCTCCCTCAAACTTTCGTGCTTTCTTGTAATCAGTGTCTACCATGTGTGGAGCAAAACGAGCTAGTTCAGTAAACTTAGCTTCATATTCGGCCACAGACATTCTGCCTTGTTTGAGTTCTTAAAATTCCGAAACTTTTCGGTCCCTGAAATATTGGGGAAAGTACTTGTTGTAGAATACCTCATTGAATTGTGTCCACGTCATATCCCCATTGTTATTTCGAACCAACAGCCACCATCTCCGGGCTTCATCCTTTAAGGTATAAGTAGCCAAAAGGACTTTCTGAGTTGCAGAGTAAGGAAACATTTTGAATAGCTTTTCCATTTCTAATAACCAAGTTTCTGCCTTCAATGGTTCGATACCACCCAAGAAGGTCAGCGGCTTCATTTTCATAAATTTATGAGTCAAGTTGATGATATCATTGTTGTCCAGTTCGGCTAGCACTAGTGGAGGAGGAGGAGGTAAAGGTTGTTGTCTTTGTTATTGTGTCATAGCTTCTGTTAATGCTGCAAGCATTTGTTCCATTTGGCTAATGTGAGTCTCTGAAGATTCACTTACATCATTTCCCCTTGCATTCTCCATGTTGCTATAAAGACACCAGATGATAATAAAAATAAGAATATTCTCATTTGTTTCTTCCAATTCATTTACTTAGATTCACATTCAGATCACTCATCCATTTAGATTACCACACACTCACACATGCAGATGGAATGTCCATAATCCTTACTAGGACATCCTAAGCTCATATGGACTTGTGTATGCGGTAGAACACGTGCTCTGATACCACTCTGTCATGACCCAAACCTGCCCCTATAGGTTTAGCATCGTAACCGGCCAGTAATCTTTGGAATACCAAAGGCCTCTTGGCATAATGACATATAACAGGGGCTGCGGAAGCAATTAATCAAGACATACATAGTCCATAGAGCTGTGCAGACATACATGGAGCAGATAACTTAAAACTTTTTATAACAGTAATACAAACTTTACACATTACTTCTAGATACACATTACTAGACACCTTGCCCAAACAAAACATAATATAAACATAGCCTAACATAATTGCAAAAATAGCCATGAAACTTGACTTCAATCGGAACCTCCTTGGGAGGCGCAATGGTTGGCTGACAAAACTGAAGTGTAGGCCATCAACTCTAGGCCTGATCTCGTGCTTGTTCACCTACATACATAATATAAATAGTGAGCTAAAACCCAGTGAATAATAACAGAGTAAAGACTTTGATGAATGATGCCCATAACATGTCTCAAATTCGTAACAAAACAGAATCATAATTATGTCCATATTTAAATCATGTGTGGTACATCCCTTAGCACAAACATGTCTCTTGGGTCAAGCTTATCAAATTCCATGAAGGAACCTCTGGTACCGAGTAACACATCTGTCACAATCCAAACTCGCCCCTATGGGTTTAGCACCGTAACCGGCCAGTAATCCGAGATTACCAAAGGCCTGCTTAACAGTAAAACAGTAGTTCAGAGTACAGGGGCTGGCGAAAACCAAAATAGTAATTAAACGATATCCAATGAGCTGTGACAGTCTGTATGCAAAAAGACTTTTCAACACATTCACATTCAGATGACAAACAGTACATACATACATCATATACAATCATTCAGGACAGGGACCTAATCCCTATTAGAACAGTACAGTACGGCCTTAATCAGTCTATACAGAATATAAACAAAAAGGGGAAACCTAAAACACCCCAAACAACCCCAGATTGAACAGATCTGGGACCTCGAAATGAGGCACAAAGGTTGGCTTGACAAACCAAGAGCTTAGCCTGACGCTCCTAGCAACGGTCCGGTGCCTGAACACCTACATATATATATATATATATGAGCAGTGAGCTAAAGCCCAGTGAATAACACAATGCGTAAAGAGGTTAAGAATGAATATCCTTTTAGTATTGAAAATAGTCAATTGAATCGGTATATCAGTCATTCAGTATAGCAGTAGTCATACGTGGTACATCCAGTAGCAAAACAGTACATTAGCTCTTAACAGACTAGGTCTTAACAGACCAAACAGTGAATGATGGCCATCATAACAGTAAACAGTAGTGGTTCCAAACATGGAAACCGACAGAGATCTCTGTGTTAGTAGCAGTACAGTACAGTAACAGTAGGTTGCTATGGATGCCACAATATAGTTCAGAATAGAGGACAAACATTCATTCAGTCAATAGTATCAATTCAAAAAGCAGTACAGTTCAGTATTCAGAAAATATTCGTATTTGAACATATCTTTACGACATTGTTACTCACAGAGCATTGGGCTATAAGCAGCTAGAGCGCCCTCGGATGCCAACCCTACACAGTTACAGAACGAACACACACTAAGCTACACAGTCGGGAAAATAATAACTTAATCCCTAATTTGCCTCGGTGTGGTTCTACATCGATATCCTCATTAAGATGTCTTAAACTAAGCCTAGGAATGCCTAGGATGGAATGGGGATGCAAAAATGTGTTTTAAAACACTTGTCAAAAGTTTCAAAAACAGAGGTCCCGCTCGAGTGGACATGCAAACAAAAGGACTCCGCTCCAGCGTAAACTTCCCCGCTCGAGCGGATTGTAAAATAGTCAAAAGTGCTGGATACACGAAATTCCCGCTCGAGCGTTACTTTTCCCCGCTTGAGCGGACAACATGAACTCAATGCTTATGCTCGAGCGTGGAGTCCCCCGCTTAAGCGTGAGTTCAAATTCTAGAAAATCCAGATTGAACCTTCAAGCTCCAAATTGACTTTTGATGCATCAAAACCAATCCTTTTGGGCTAGTTTTTTGGAAAACACTTCAAAACTCATAATATTACATGTTTCAAAGATCAATTTGAGAAATCAAAGCCCAAAGGTAGTTCAATTAAAACCCAATTTCAAACCAAATTTTCATGAACATGATTTCAATGTAACATGCATGAATTTAAACAACTTCCAAGCTTCAAATACATGCACTAATGAGCCAATTCTTCTTAAAACATGGTGAAATCATGGACTTGAACATAAACATGAACATGCATGCAAGATTTCCATGAAATCAAACCTCCAAACTTAACAATGTAAACATTCATGCATGAATCAAGCTTCAATTCAACATACTAGAGCCAATTCTAGGCTTAGCTCTTTAAACTACCATGATCCACGCTAGAAACAACTTAAATACACAATTAAGAGAGTGATTCTCTACCTTATGTCTTCAATTCAAGTGTGGGAGACTAATTGTGCAATCTACTCTTCAATTCATCCAATTTTTCCAAGCAATTCTCAATTGAAGCCAATTCTCCTCTCCCTCTCTCTCTCTAGTCGGTCAAAACTCTCAAAATGGCTGAAGGAAAGTGTTTGTAATGAAGCTCAAGTGTTATATAAAGTGGGCCACTAACATGGCAAAGTTGTAAATAAGGCCAACTCTTGTAATTTACATTATTTAATCCAATTTAATCATACCAAATCGCATTTTAATTAAATATACCAGTAAATCACATAATTTCTAATGATCATAAAACATTAATCAATTTCTGATTTGGCTGCCGATAAGGCCTTCAATTCGTAGTTTAAACACAAAACATGAACAGATAGTTTACCAGTCAAACAAATAGAAATGCAATTAAACTCATTTACTCAATCAATCAGTTCAGACTCTCAATTACTCAGTTAATTAACATGCTTAGTCTCAGTTTAGCAATAATCAGTATTTTATCAGTAAACAGTGGTGAGGGTTGTCATAGTCTCCCCTCCTTACAAAGAGTTTGGTCTTCCAAACTCAAATTATCTTATATTAAAGACATGATGTTCAACAGAGATATAGTTCCAACTCTTTATAAAATAAAAGCACAACCATATTCATGGACATGCTCAACCCGATCTCGACCTTAGCTTCATGCAGTAACAGAATTATAAATTATTATAATTTATATACAGAGAGTAGGGTTTATATCAAAACAAAGTCTTATATATATTTAGATTTTAGTCCAGAACAGATTTAGATACATGTTTATTTTCATATTCTTGTCCAGATCATACATAACTGGCGCAATTCTTGCTTAAGCATACATGGTGCATTCATTGGCACTAACAGAGCAGATACAGAATAGATGCAGAACAAATACAGACATAGCAGATACAGAACAGAGATAGAACAGATATAGAACAGATACGGGCATAGCAGATACAGAACAGAACAGAAGCTAAGCCCCCGTGACGAGGCCTCCGGTACGGGTAACAGAGTGCAGACAGATATAAGTTCCGTAAAGGAACCTCCGATACCGGTAACAGCTAACAGATATCACATAATACCAAGAGTCACGAACACATATCAAAGATTGCACAACCATTCAGTATACAGCATATAGCATTTCAGAAAGCAAAACTTTTTTCATGACGTCACAGAACATAAATACGGTTGCACAGAACTTTACTGTATTATTACTCACATTACTTATATCAAGTACTTATCGGGGTTATAGATCTGTACTGGTCTCGTTTTCATAAGTAGTTTCCCCCGTTAAGTTACAGAGATTCGATTCATTCAATTCCGAGTCATTCATTCGGTCTTTGTTCAATTTGGTTCTCAATTCAGTAACCCATCACAGTCAGTCTAGGTCATTCTGGAGTTATCGGGGTTATAAGGCGAATTTGTATATTACTCCCATAGCAGTAGGCGAAATTCTGAAGTAAGCATTCATTTACTATTCATCAGTTTCAGTCCTCACAAATTCGATCATACTTCGTGTCAATACGGAAGCAGTCATACTGATTACATATACTTCCAGATAGTCAGAGTTTATAATCAAAACCAGTTTGTTGTCAACAATCCCATCAGTTTGAAGTACAGTGACACCAAAACAATCATTCCCTAGTCAAACAAGTTCATAGTCATAACGGTAATACCAGGTAATTAGTCACATGTCACGTACACAGTTTCTTTCCCATATTTCCTGGGCACAATTATCACATCCCATAATCTCATTCGCGTGTTTTCAATCGGTTATAGGCATATGGTACAAAGTCATTTATAACCACATAGTCCGCTGTTGACGGTTCACGCTCTTTTAAGTGTTCGAGTTTGATTCAAATTTTCATTCAGTTAGTTCTTTAAGTAACACGAGCCTGTTATTCGCTCGTAAGGGATTTACAATCCCTCATAATGTAAGCATATCAGGTAATAGCTCTCAATAAGGGTTTCCTCAGGTCAAATCGATGAAAGTTCGACCAGGTCATATCTAGTAAAAGTTCAAAGTATGAGTCATCAAACAGAAGTTCCATTCTTATCATTTCCAGATGAGGTACATTAGTCAGTAGTTTCACAATTAGTCTAAGTTCATCAATCGTCAAACCTACATCAGAGTCTTGTACCATTATAATTTTACAGATCATATACAACGTGTTCCTCCCAATAAGTTTACAGGCAAAGCACAGGCATGCAGTTATTCACATCGAGAGGTAAGCATCACAGTCAATATAGCAATTGCCCAAATAAGCCTTCCATATAGGTATATGGTACACAGTAATACATCACACAAGGTTCTTGGTGACACATAAAAGTGAGTTGTCATGCGAAGGTCTCAAATCAGTCATACAGTCATTAAGGCATAGGCTCGCGGGTCTAATCAAATAGTCTTGTCAATTTCCACAATCATGATTCACAGTATAGAGTTTATCATTCAGGATCTTTATTTAGTTACACAATCCCAGAGTCGTAGTCCCAATGGTTAAATTATCAAACAAGTAACATACCAATCATTTCGAGCAAAGGTATCGTCATATGTGTGCATGTTCAGAGTCTACTAACATTCCCAATACGGATTCATGAGTTCAATGTACAGTACAAAATAGTTCCTCCAGATACGATAGTTAAGGTAACAAGTCATAAGTCTACTCAATCTAATAACATCCTTAAGCAAAGGTATGCATATATGTACATAAGTCCAAACAGTTTTCATAGCATAGGTAATTGTTAACATGAGGTTTTACAGTGTCGCACATATAGTCCGCATCAAACAGTAGATCTCAAAAGATTCATTAACTACAGTCCATCCCTGTCAGGTCTAATAGTATTTCAAGCATGAGAATAAATATACAGGCATGAGTTTAAAATCAATTATCTTTAAGGCATTCGTTCGCAAATTCATACGCGGAAGTTCATCCTTCCAAACCGAAATGGGTTCTTAATTTCAGAAGTTCCATACACAACGGTTCACGTATATAATTCGAGTTCATGGGTCTGATCGTTCAATGATGTCCGTCAATATATAACAGTTCAGTTCGAGTCATAGCTGTACAGATTTCTCAAATTACAGTCAATCATAAGGTGTTCCCATATTCAATAGTTCTAGTACAGTTCAAAAAAAGGGTCAGACCTAACAGTTCACATTCAGTTGTTGCAATACGATACAAGGACCTAACCCAGCAAATTCTCATAGTATAGGGTTCATAATTCCAGGAATTCAATCGGTTCAGTCAACATGTCCACAGTCTATATCAACTTAAGAAATGTACGATTCCCACACAAATGTTCATATAAACAATTACACATAATTAAGGTAATACCTACGTCAGTCATTTCAGTGTTCCGAGCATTTTCTGGAACTGGGGTATAGATTTAGACAAGTGTTCTTCCTGTCCGCATCTAAAATAAGTTTCGGATAGGCAGTGGCAACGCCTCAATGTTATTTCCCACATTCTCTACAGATAAGTTTATCATTGTTCACATTGCTTCCTCAACCTTCATGGTTCAAGGTATTGGCCGAGATTTTCCATTCATAGAGGTCATTGAATTACTGGTCCTTTCTACTTTCTGTTTCTTCTGTTTCATTCACTCCGATTAAGTTGATGATGTTAATTTGGACATTTCAATGCCGCTATGTTGTCTCAGGCAGTAATGCTCTATCCAGGACATCTACATACTTTGACGGTTTTAAAACGTCAATTCGGCCAAACACATCTAGGTCAAGCCCACTTTCGAATTTTTCTAGTCTTTTGTAGTCAGTATCTATCATGTGGAGTGCTTATCAAGCTAGTTGGGTAAATTTTACCTCGTATTCGACCACAGTCTTATCACCTTACCCAAGTTGTTCAAACTCAGATACTTTCCTATCTCGGATGCATTGGGGAAAATATTTTTCGAAGAGGACTTCACATATTTTCTCAGTTTCTAAACCCAAGCCTCAGTTTTCAGTGGTTCGACACCTCTTAGAAATTCCGGTGGCTACAATTTATTGTGTTTCTGTACCAGTGTCATCAGATCATAATCAGTTGGTTCAGGCACGTATGTCTGCCTTTGTTGTCTCAGATTTTCGGTTAAGGCCTCAACCATTCCTTCTAGCTTATTAATTCTAGCATCAGAAGATTCGGTTTCGTCCACATTCCCCGCCCTTTCCCTTGTTTACACACAAACAGGGTGATTATCAATATAGGTAAGGTTCTTACCGATTTCACATTTTATTTCATATCAGACGTGTCCACACTTTCATTTCAACTCAGGTACGATCACATGACCCTTTACTTTCACACGTCCATGTTCACATAGATTCCACATTTGGTATTAAAATCAACATTACATGTTATTCCACCTTCGGTATTACATTAACACAGTAACACATAAGCAATACGATAACTATAGACATAGGCAATCGCATGCTTAAACATATTAACACATTAGCATTTATATTCATGTCATAGCCACACACACTTTTCATGTTCATGTAATGCCCTAATTACTTTTCTAGGACATCCTATAGCTCATTTGGACACGTGTGTGCGGTATAACTCGTGGTTTAGTATCGCTCTGATACCACTCTGTCACAACGCAAACCCGCCCCTATGGGTTTAGCACCGTAACCGGCCAGTAATCCGAGATTACCAAAGGCCTGCTTAACAATAAAACAGTAGTTCAGAGTACAGAGACTGGCGGAAGCCAAAATAGTAATTAAACGATGTCCAATGAGCTATGACAGTCTGTATGCAAAAAGACTTTTCAACACATTCACATTCAGATGACAAATAGTATATACATACATCATATACAATCATTCAGGACAGGGACCTAATCCCTATTAGAACAGTACAGTACGGCCTTAATCAGTCTATACAGAATATAAACAAAAAGGGGAAACCTAAAACACCCCAAACAACCCCAGCTTGAACAGATCTGGGATCTCGAAGTGAGGCACAAATGTTGGCTTGACAAACCAAGAGCTTAGCCTGACGCTCCTAGCAACGGTCCGGTGCCTGAACACCTACATATATATATATGAGTAGTGAGCTAAAACCCAGTGAATAACATAATGCGTAAAGAGGTTAAGAATGAATGTCCTTTTAGTATTGAAAACAGTCAATTGAATCAGTATATCAGTCATTCAGTATAGCAGTAGTCATACATGGTACATCCAGTAGCAAAACAGTACAGTAGGTCTTAACAGACCAAACAGTGAATGATGGCCATCATAACAGTAAACAGTAGTGGTTCCAAACATGGGAACCGACAGAGATCTCTGTGTCAGTAGCAGTACAGTACAGTAACAGTAGGTTGCTATGGATGCCACAATATAGTTCAGAATAGAGGACAAACATTCATTCAGTCAATAGTATCAATTCAGAAAGCAGTACAGTTCAGTATTCAGAAAATATTCGTATTTGAATATATCTTTACGACATTGTTACTCACAGAGCACTGGGCTATAAGCAGCTAGAGCATCCTCGGATGCCAACCCTACACAGTTACAGAACGAACACACACTAAGCTACACAGTCGGGAAAATAATAACTTAATCCCTAATTTGCCTCGGTGTGGTTCTACATCGATATCCTCATTAAGATGTCTTAAACTAAGCCTAGGAATGCCTAGGATGGAATGAGGATGCAAAAATGTGTTTTAAAACATTTGTCAAAATTTTCAGAAACAGAGGTCCCGCTCGAGCGTGGGTTTCCCTGCTCAAGCGGACATGCAAACAAAAGGACTCCGCTCGAGCGTAAACTTCCCCACTCGAGCGGACTGTAAAACAGTCAAAAGTGCCAGATACACGAAATTCCCGCTCGAGCGTTACTTTTCCTCGCTCGAGCGGACAGCATGAACTCAATGCTTACGCTCGAGCGCAGAGTCCCCCGCTCGAGCGTGAGTTCAAATTCTAGAAAATCCAGATTGAACCTTGAAGCTCCAAATCGACTTTTGATGCATCAAAACCAATCCTTTTGGGCTAGTTTTCTGGAAAACACTTCAAAACTCATAATATTACATGTTTCAAAGATCAATTTGAGAAATCAAAGCCCAAATGTAGTTCAATTAAAACCCAATTTCAAACCAAATTTTCATGAACATGATTTCAATGTAACATGCATGAATTTAAACAACTTCCAAGCTTCAAATACATGCACTAATGAGCCAATTCTTCTTAAAACACGGTGAAATCATGGACTTGAACATAAACATGAACATGCATGCAAGATTTCCATGAAATCAAACCTCCAAACTTAACAATGTAAACATGCATGCATGAATCAAGCTTCAATTCAACATACTAGAGCCAATTCTAGACTTAGCTCTTTAAACTACCATGATCCATGCTAGAAACAACTTAAATACACAATTAAGAGAGTGATTCTCTACCTTATGTCTTCAATTCAAGTGTGAGAGACTAATTGTGCAATCTACTCTTCAACTCATTCAATTTTTCCAAGCAATTCTTAATTGAAGCCAATTCTCCTCTCCCTCTCTCTCTCTAGCCGGTCAAAACTCTCAAAATGGTTGAAGGAAAGTGTTTGTAATGAAGCTCAAGTGTTATATAAAGTGGGCCACTAACATGGCAAAGTTGTAAATAAGGCAAACTCTTGTAATTTACATTATTTAATCCAATTTAATCATACCAAATCGCATTTTAATTAAATATACCATTAAATCATATAATTTCTAATGATCATAAAACATTAATCAATTTCTGATTCGGCCGCCAATAAGGCTTTCAATTCGCAGTTTAAACACAAAACATGAACAGATAGTTTACCAGTCAAACAGATGGAAATGCAATTAAACTCATATACTCAATCAATCAGTTCAGACTCTCAGTTACTCAGTCAATTAACATGCTTAGCCTCAGTTTAGCAGTAATCAGTATTTTATCAGTAAACAGTGGTGAGGGTTGTCACAATATCTCATACATAGGCCACAGTATTCTTTCCCCCGGACGAGGGCCTCGGTATGGTATTAACCCCTGGGCTAGGGCCTCATGACCATAAGCCACAGTATTATGTCCCCTGGGTAAAGGCCTCGGCTAAGGATACCACAATTATGTTTCAAAGAAAATTGGACAATCATTCATTCATACAAGACATAGCATTTCAGAGAACTTGTCATTTCACATCATCAGAAAATAATTATAGTTAAACATAACTTTACAGAGTTATTACTCACAAACAATTGGTCGCCCCAACTAGATGGCAAAATGGCACTTCACTTATCCTGAGGCGCGTGACCTACACGAACACACATACAATTACCCACTTGAAACACACGCTCGAGTTATACATAACTTACTTCGTTTGTTCCTAGTGTGTGTTTAGACATTAACCTCATTATGGAGTCTTACTTATGGCCTAGGAATGCCTAGGATGGAATGAGGATGCAAAAATATACTTGAAAACATTTTTCAAAACTTGCTGAAAATAGGGTCCACGCTCGAGCGTAGCTTTCCTCGCTCGAGCGGACATGCAGGATGTGAAGGCTCGCTCGAGCGTGCATTCCCCTGCTCAAGCAGACTGCAAATTTTAACAAAAGTACTGGATGCATGAATTTCACGCTCGACAGACGCTCGACCTCCGCTCGAGCGTGAGACTCAGACCTTCGCTCGAGCGTGAAGTCCCTCGCTCGAGCGGACTGCAAAACATATGAACTTTTGAGTATATGCATTTCACGCTCAAGTGTGACTCTCGTCGCTCGAGCGAAAGTGCACGTACTCAGAGTGCTCGCTCGAGCGTGAAATCCCC
The DNA here is from genome assembly GCA_036172215.1 of Camellia granthamiana. Classification (NCBI taxonomy): domain Eukaryota; kingdom Viridiplantae; phylum Streptophyta; class Magnoliopsida; order Ericales; family Theaceae; genus Camellia; species Camellia granthamiana. Next base: position 169,383,014 of record CM069903.1, on the reverse strand, counting down.
CGCTCGAGCTTGGATCAAATTTCTGAAATTTCCAGATTTGATCTTCAAGTTCAAACTCAAGCATTAAGGCATCAAACTTCATTTTTTTGGGCCCAAACTTAATAAAGCACTTAGATACTCATAAAACAACATGTTTAAAGGATCATTTCAAGAAATCATGGCCCAATGACATGCCAATTGTACAAAATTCAACTTAATTTCAAGAATAATCCAAGAACATGACATGCATGCAATTCTTTGAACCAAAGCTTCTCAAAACATGATCTAGTGTTACCAAACAACATAAAACTCATTGTTTTCCCAAAATTAAAGTGATTACCATACATGCAAGATGGAATCTCCAAAACGAAGCTAGAATTATGACATGCATGCAAGAATTCTTTGGAAAAAAAATACTCTCAAATGCCATGGATTGTATATGCATGTATGTATTGAGGTTTAATTCCTCAATCTTAGCTTAATTGTACGCCTAACGCTCTTGAATTCATATACTAATTGTCTTAAGTACAAAGTTTAGGAGTGTAGCTCTTACCTAAGGTTGTATGCAAGTGTGATTCCAACTCAAGGCCTCAAATTATCTTCAATTTCCTAGCGAATTCTTGTTTGAGCTTAATTTCTCTCTACTCTCCCTTCTCACGTTTGTGTGTGTGTGAGCTCAAGAGTATGTGTGTGATGAAGGTAAGGAGATGAGCTAGTGGGGTCAAAAAGCCTACTAAGTGATAAGTAAGCAAAACTAATCAAATGGCATAATCTAATTTAATCGTTCCAAATCAGATTTCAATTAAACTTACCACAAAATTCTAAAATTCTCAATTAACACATAAGTCAAGTCAATTCCTGAACTGAATGCCGATAAGGCCCTCAATTTGCAAACCGAAGCTAAAATACGAACAGATCTTTCTATGCTAAATAGATACATACACATGTAATGCAACACACGCACATGAAAATTAATTCAGAATTCCTCCTTAATTACTGTTAGGCATAATTAATCATGGATTAATGTTAACCATGAGCCAGGGTCGTTACAGTGACAAAGCTGACGTCAGCAAAGGCACAGCTCATGTTAGCAGGAGGGTGCGCAGCGCACGATAGTAGCAAAAGCGCCAGCAGATGCGCGGCGCACTGTAGCAGGCAGATACGCGCTGCACGATAGCAGCAGGCGTGCAGCGTACTGTAGTGCTGACGCGCTTAGGGCAGATGTCAGTGACGACGGAAGCGGAGGGACGCACGCGTGACAGGCACGTGGCGTGTGATCATCGGGCAAGCGGCACGTGGTAGCGCATGTAGATCCTGATGACGCACCGAGCAATAAGTGGCGCGTGAGAGTGCGTCTGAGCTTGTTTGGGAGTGTGATTAGTGACTCTGGAATCGTCTAGAAGAGACGAATATTATGGTGTGGCAGTTTTGTGATTAGGGCCACTGGAATCGTTTGAAAATAATAATGAAGTAGTGTTGGAACAAAGACAACAAAATGTATGGGTAATGGAATGAACGTTGTAGTGCCACTGTGTACGGGGACTAAGCACAAAAAAAAAAAAAAAAAAAGAAGCTATAAGTGTAGAACCTAAAGCTCTGATACCATGTTAAAATGGTTGAAAGAAATATGAGAATTGTGTATCTTTCTTATATTGAATGAAGTGAATACAATAGGAGAGCCTGTATTTATAGGCTGTCTACAAACCTAAATAAGTATAGAAGGAGATAGAGATAGAGAGAGATAGAGACACAAGGAGATAGAGATAGAGAGAGATAGAGACAAATCTAAATATATAAATCTAATCTAAATATATACATTACCAGATACCACACTAAAAAGTGATGGAGACTCCATTACGGATTAAAGAGTTTTCAATGCTGAGCTCTATGCACTGAACCCATCCCAGGGGTTGCTTAATTCAATTCAAGATCGCTTCTAGAAGATTAATTTAGTAGTAAGCAATAATGAAGCTTAAAGAAAGGTAAGGAACACCTGAGTGACTCAGGGATAATGAAAATAATAATAAAATCATAAAAAAAAATTACTACACAAATTTAAAAATAAAATTGCTTCATAGTTCGAAATTTTGGAGGTTCAAATGACCAGAATACCAAAACGACGTCGCTTTGGCCTTTTTTTTTCCCCTCTCTTTTCTCTTTAAAACAGAGAGACAAGAAAAGAAAGAGAGAAGAAAGAGAGAAGAAGGAAAGGGAACAAAGCACCTACCGGCATCGCCATCACCGTCGTCCGTCACAACCCACCTCTATATGTATACACACATAGATCTGTGTATGTCTCTTTCTGTGTGTGTGTGTGTGTGTGTGTGTTTTCCCCCTTTCTTCTTTTCTTCTTCCTCCTCTCATTCTTTTCTCCTTCTTCTTTTTGTTCTCATCTCTCTACTCTCTGTTCTTTCCTCTTTTTTTTCTTTGCAATGAAATGTATCTCTCCCTTTTTGTTCTTCCTCTTTTCTTTTCTTTTCCTTTCTATTCGTTCTTCTTCTTTCTAAACGGCCAGAAGAGAAAGGAAAAAGAGAGGGGAAAGGAATAAGAAGAAGAAGAGAAGGGGAAGGAAAAAGAAGAAAAAAAAATTCATTTTGATTTTAGTTTGGTTTTAGAAAGAACAAAGGAAGAAAAGAGAGGAAGAAGAAGAAAAAAAAAGGAAAAAAAGAAAAGAAAAGGTTCGAGCTACCTAGCAGGATTGATTTAAAAATTAGAACTACTTTCTAAGTCCAGTGATATGTCAAGAAGATAATTAATTAATAATTAAATATTCGCTAATTATTAACCAATTATCTTTTTCACACATCACTAAATCTATAAAGTGAGTTTAAAAAGTGAACTATTATATCATTTTTCATGATAAAATAAACCATCGAATTGATGTTCAAAAAAAAAAAAAAACAATTCAATCAGATAAATAAATGGTTTGGTGCTTTGTTTTATGTAAAATGTTAGGGATACAAAATAAATTATTAAAAAGTTTATCAAATCAGTTGTATGAATGTGAAGTCTAAACTCATGTGAGACTCACACCCATTTAAATATTTGACATATTTTTTAATAAAAAATTTGGTGTCTCAAACGCTGTTGTTTTATTGTGTGAGCACATAAAATTCTATGTTTGTTTTAGCGTAAATTATTTTTTTTAAGGTATACTTTTCCAACATAAATGAAATATGTTAAATATTTTTTGGAAAAATTATATATAAAAAAAAATCAGGATTTGAGCCTTATAATAAAATAAATTCTGAATTTTTAATTTTGTTAATTTAAATACTAAATTTTTGATTTGTTTTCGATCTGAATCATTTGCCTATTTCCATTAAGTAAAATTGATGGATAAATGGATATTTCAATCATTAAACTCAATAAAAAATGGATATTTTAGACATTTTATGTATTGATTTTAATGACTAAAATATTATTTTTTTCATCTGTCTTTGTTAATAAAAATAGGCAAATGATTTGGATGAAAACAAATCAAAAAATTATGATTTAAATTGATAAAATTTAAAATTCGAAATTGATTTTGTTACAAAGATCAAACCTAAAGATCAAACCTTGGATTTTTTTTTTCTTTGTAATTGTCCCTACTCTTTTTTTTTTTTTTTTTTTTTTTGGGTGTAATTTTGAAGATTGAAATAGTTTTAAACATATTGAAATTTTTTTAATTATCTTAAATTGAGAAATATAATTTTTTTTTAATTTTAATTTTTAACTTCAAGAAATTATACCAAACATAACCTATTAACAATTCTAATGGAATACTGGATATAAACTATGGTAATTATTCAGTAATTCCGAAGTATGAACGTAGGGCCTGTTTGGTAACCATTCTGTTTTCAGTTTTCAGTTTATATTTACAAAAATTTTAAAAACTGTCATAAAAACTTGTTTGATAATTTTTTTAGTTTATAAATGGTTGTCCCAGTTTATAAATTTAAGGAAAAAAACGTAAACTCAAAAAATGAGTTTACGTTTTCAGTTTTTAATTTTTTTTCAATTAATTTGTTTTTCAAATAATTTATTTTCAATTATTTTTTTTTCAATTAATTTTTTTTCAGATAATTTTTTTTTTCAAATAATTTTTTTCCAATTAATTTTTTTTTCAATTAATCTTTTTTTCAATTAATTTTTTTTTCAACTATTTTTTTCCCAATTAAATTTTTTTTCAATTAATTTTATTCAAATTTTTTTTTCAATTAATTTTTTTTCCAATTAAATTTTTTTCCAATGATAATGTGTGTGATCCCATTGTCATAAATAATAAAATAAATATAAATATTTTAGGCCTGAACAAATATATTTTTTAGTTTATGTTTTTAAAATTTTTTAAACATTTTATTCAAACCAAACACGTTTGTAATTTATGTTTTTCTAAAAATAAACAAAAACCAGTTTATAAAATTTTTGTAAATATAAATTAAAAACATAAACGTTACCAAACGCTACCGTATTCCATAATATTGTGATGGTAACGCTACCGTATTCCATAATATTGTGATTGGAGAAGAAGGTAGATAGATGGAGTATTATGTTGAGTGATTGAAGAACATATGAGGGCAGAATAAATTATGATTGATTAGAAATACAAAAACGTGATACTTCGAAAATAGCCTATAATTTCCTATAAAGTATTACCACTAAAATAGATGACCAAATCCATCTAAAATAACAAAAATTGTGAGGAATGTGCAAAATCAGTATAAGAAGAAATTAAATAAGATTTTTTTTTTTCCCCCTTGATAAGTAAAAACAATCAACTTTTGCCAATAGTAACAAAGGATCAAACAGTACAACCAATTTTCATTCGAGTACAACCGAAAAGTAAACAGCATTACTATATATTTATAAAAATTATCAAAAAAATTATTTAGATCACATTTAATCCTCCCAAATATTTCAACTTACAAAGTTGAAGCAACTCTTCAACCACCTCATCTAGCTCTTCCTCTCCTTTCATTCTTATCTTCTCACTAAATTCTCTTGCTTTAATTCTTATATCCTCCCCACTTTTCTCCACCACAACTTTTCTTATCACTTGTGATATGTCTTCTCTATTGAATCTGCCATTGATGTCTCTCTTGACCTCCATAACTACACCAACCTCCTCCACCAGTCTAGCATTCAATGGCTGATCCAAATGCATTGGCATGGCTACAATTGGAACCCCAAATTTTAAACTTTCCATTATTGAATTCCATCCACAGTGACTCACAAAGCCACCAGTGCTTGAATGGGTTAAAATTCTTGGCTGTGGAGCCCAACCCTCCACAACCATTCCTCTTTCTCCTACTCTCTCAATAAACCCCTTAGGCAGTGCTTCTTCAAGCTCAACTTTCTCACCCATAGGAAACCTAACAACCCATATGAAATTAACATTGCTAAGCTCTAACCCATGAGCTATCTCTTCAATCCCATCCTTGGACATAAAGTACTCACTCCCAAATGAAACGAACACAGTGGAGGAGCCACCCTTGTTGTCAAGCCATTGTATGATCTCAGAGTGCTCGTCTTCATCGTCAATTTCTCGAACAAGTGAACCAACAGGGACGATCTTCTTCTCAATTAAAACCGACAGATAATCGATATATTTTCCTTCAAGCTCTCTAAAAGTGTGGAACAAAATAATGTTGTGAGATCGTTTCATGGCATCTACAACACCCTCTTCCTTGTTTTTGTCTTTGTTTGCAGAAGCCTTTTTGATCAAATTGCGAAACCGGGTTTCATGGAATCCCCGAAGCTGAATTTCTGGAAATGGGAATTCAGCACCACCGTGTTTCGTGAACATGTGAAGGGTGGAAGAAGTCATCGCAGCTCCAGTAAGTATGAAATCAACCGCAGGAATGTCATAGGAGGAAGCAATGGTTGGTGCCCAAGGCAGGTTGAAGTCATAAATAACCAAATTTGGGGTTAGTGTGTTGAGGATGTTGGAGAAGCTTGGGATTGCCATATCAAAGGCTGTTTTGAGGGTAGGGATGAGATGGGTTGGGAGGCCATTGGTGGTGTGGTAGTGAGGAGGAAGATCAGGGGAGGATGGAAGGTGGATTTCTACTAATTCAATGGAGTGAGAGTAGTTTTCAGTGTTGGATCACCCATTGAGGTGATCATGGAGCTCCCACCAAGAGACTAATGGAGAACCCATTGAGGAAGTGGGGTGGGTAAACCCACTAGAGAGAAGTGTGGTGGTTGAGAGCACCATGACCATTGTAGTGGAGCACCAAGTATGTAGTGGGGTGGTTGAGCCACTAACATGCTGTCTTCTTCCTCCTCCCATTTGTGTATAAATGGAGGAGGTGTTGGAGGAAGAAAAAGAGAGAGTGTGGGAGCCAAGAGTGAGCATATCAGTGAGGGTGAGATGTGAGACGAGAGACCCGTCTCCCTCGGTGTGAGCAAGGGAGACGGGAGTGTGTGAGTGAGGAGAGTGTGAGCTCCTCCTCTATTGTAATCTTTCTGTAATCTCCAAATTGGTATAGTGAAAACCGGCTACTCTCCCGTGGACGTAGGCATTGAGGCTAACATGCTGTCTTCTTCCTCCTCCCATTTGTGTATAAATGGAGGAGGTGTTGGAGGAAGAAAAAGAGAGAGTGTGGGAGCCAAGAGTGAGCATATCAGTGAGGGTGAGATGTGAGACGAGAGACCCGTTTCCCTCGGTGTGAGCGAGGGAGACGGGAGTGTGTGAGTGAGGAGAGTGTGAGCTCCTCCTCTATTGTAATCTTTCTGTAATCTCCAAATTGGTATAGTGAAAACCGGCTACTCTCCCGTGGACGTAGGCATTGAGGCTAACATGCTGTCTTCTTCCTCCTCCCATTTGTGTATAAATGGAGGAGGTGTTGGAGGAAGAAAAAGAGAGAGTGTGGGAGCCAAGAGTGAGCATATCAGTGAGGGTGAGATGTGAGACGAGAGACCCGTCTCCCTCGGTGTGAGCGAGGGAGACGGGAGTGTGTGAGTGAGGAGAGTGTGAGCTCCTCATCTATTGTAATCTTTCTGTAATCTCCAAATTGGTATAGTGAAAACCGGCTACTCTCCCGTGGACGTAGGCATTGAGGCCGAACCACGTAAAATATTGTATCTCCTTGTGTGTGGGTGTGTATTTCTGCTTGGTTTAATTTCCGCAAAGGTCTTGGGGGGATCCCGGATCCCAACAATTGGTATCAGAGCCTCGTCGGTAGCGTTTCGGAACCAAAACAGTGCAAAATCCGAATCTGCCCAGAAATCGAATTAATCGAAATGGAGTTCTGAGCATATCAGGAGCAAGGGCTCGACGAGAGGAGTCCAGAAACATAAAGCAGAAGCCCAGGGGACACCGGACGCCCCCTCACGCGCCGCCTAAATAAGGCGCGTGAGTCCCACTCGCGACACGCGCCGTCACGCGCCGATGGGAGGTCGGCGCGTCATACCACGCGCAGCCACGCGCTACCACGCGCGGCAGAGGAGGAAGACGACTGGGGGACAAGCGCGTGTACCACACGGGCGGGCAAGACGCGCACGCCAGATCAGCGTGCCAGGTCGGCGCAACGTCAGCGAAGGGATGCCACGTGGCCAGCCAGTCAACGCCACGTGGCCGGCCACGTCAGTGACACGTAGCGTGCCACGTCAGTGACACGTGGCACTGTGACCAGTCACTGCATGCCACGTCATCAAGGGTTGACCGATCAACCAGAGGCAGAGAGGGATCCTGTGTTACGCGGCTAAGGTGCAGCCGCATGGAGAATGGATCCGGTGCTTCGCGGCTATGGTGCAGCCGCAGATCTGAGGCGTACAAGATGTTTTGGCTTGATCTAAGCCATTTGGAGTCCGTTTTTGGCGATCCAATAGTGGTTTCAGACTATTTGGAGTATTCCGGACACATCTGTACGGTCAGATTTTGGAGACGAAGTTTCTGTGAAAAGAAGGCAGATTAAGGGGACGGACGGCATCGGGTGCAGTGGACGGAATAGTCTGTTGGTACACGAAATATTCCCTGAACTTCTAAAAATTGCAATTTGGCCCAGAATTTGCAGAAAATTGTGGTGTGGCCCAGCTTTCGGGGATATTTTTCAGTGAGGTCCCCAGAAATGCAGCGAAGGTTGGTCCTAGCTAATCGGACCGTTCCAGACGCAACCGCGAGGTCAGAATGGTGAAATTCTGAACGGTTTTTTTTAAAGATTGTTAAAACATGGGAGTTTGTCATCTTTAATACTCGGAGGGAGGTTGCCGGATATTGTGGAACGCTGCGGATTCACTGAAGAGGTTAGAATGGGTAGATTCTAACCAGATTGGACAACCAGGTACAACTCGAGATAGATCATTGAAGACCAGAGGAGATCAGGCTTGATTAAATGACAGATCGAGGGAGATCAGGATTGGTCAGGGGCGATCAGAGGATTGCAAAGATGATTATCTCCGGAGTTCATCGGAGGATCTGGTTCAATCAGAAGAGAAGACCATTCATCGACGGATAGATGATTTGGCAACCAGTTCAGGCTCAGGGAAATGCTGTAGCTGTTGGAGCTACTGTATACGAGTAAGTACTGGTGGTATGTGGACGTGTAGAACAATAGTTGCAGAGGAGCATACTAAGCGCAGGGGCACAAATGCAGACATGCAGTAGTGCAAGGGTACGGTAGAGTATCGTACAGAGGCGCCAGAGGAGTGTGCAGCAGCGGGTTGTTGAAAGTTCACAGGAACTTCCAGACAGAGAAATTGAGACAATTAAAACGCAAGAGTGCGTGCCAAGGAGTGGCAAGTCTTATTTCTCTATGGTGGTTTCTTTATTTCCATGGCAGCGGAGGATAGAGTTGATATGGATCTCTCAGGCGAGCTCGACGCAGGGAGACCAGAAGCCATGGGTACGGGCACTATGCAAGGAATTGCATAGCTGACGATGCTTTGACAGATGGAGCTACTGTCAACCATCAATCTACTGGACAGCAAATCAAGGATCGCAAAGGCACAGACAACAAGCGTATGTGGAAACGCTAGGAGGTTGTTCAGAAGTGCAGAAGGCAAAGGCCGATAGTTCAGAGGAAGAGCTCCGAGCAAAGAAGACAGAGGACGTTGATGGGATAAACGACGAGTTTTCTATTGCTCCAATGACTGTTCCTGCAAGGTAATGCATGACAGTCAAGGGCATCCCAGCAGGGGGTGCAGGACATCCAATCAGGGGGTGTCAGATATCTTGGTTACGCAAGTTCAAGCATAGCAAGTGAAGACATCCGAGACAGGAAGCGTGGAAGAGATGTGTGGGAGATAGGAGCAGAGGCTCTCTCCAAATCAGAGAGCGGTGTGAGTTGAGTTGAGGATGTAGGATTCCCTCCTCCTCTTGTATCTCTGGTGTATTATCTCTAGCTTTCAGAGGATGCAGCGTCTCAGTGAAGAGATGAAGACTATGTTGAAATTTGGGCGTGACAAGATTAGCAGCAGTGTGTGCAGTGAATCACCTCACATGGGTTGAGGGGGTGATTTGTTGGATCACCCATTGAGGTGATCATGGAGCTCCCACCAAGAGACTAATGGAGAACCCATTGAGGAAGTGGGGTGGGTAAACCCACTAGAGAGAAGTGTGGTGGTTGAGAGCACCATGACCATTGTAGTGGAGCACCAAGTATGTAGTGGGGTGGTTGAGCCACTAACATGCTGTCTTCTTCCTCCTCCCATTTGTGTATAAATGGAGGAGGTGTTGGAGGAAGAAAAAGAGAGAGTGTGGGAGCCAAGAGTGAGCATATCAGTGAGGGTGAGATGTGAGACGAGAGACCCGTCTCCCTTGGTGTGAGCGAGGGAGACGGGAGTGTGTGAGTGAGGAGAGTGTGAGCTCCTCCTCTATTGTAATCTTTCTGTAATCTCCAAATTGGTATAGTGAAAACCGGCTACTCTCCCGTGGACGTAGGCATTGAGGCCGAACCACGTAAAATATTGTGTCTCCTTGTGTGTGGGTGTGTATTTCTGCTTGGTTTAATTTCCGCAAAGGTCTTGGGGGGATCCCGGATCCCAACATTCAGTGATTCTTTTCTTGATGGAACTGAGATTGATTGGTGTAGAACAAAGATATATGTGGAAGTTTCTGTGTGTGAGTTTCTTGGCTAGCTCTAGGAAGGGAGAGATGTGGCCATGGGCTAGCCATGGAAGCATTAGGACACTAGCAGTGCTCTGTTTTGTGTCCATTATTTATGCCTCTGTTTTGGTGATTGATGATCAATAAAATACAACAATTGTTGTGTAGCTCAATAATATATATATATATATATATATGCGCGTTTTATAGGGATTGAAGTTTATGCAAGTAAAAACTAGAGGTGGTGCGTGAATCCAATCAGATAATATAAAAACTCAGAGGAATGGAGAAAAGTCTATGGTGTCAGTGCTTGCGTATGGACTTTTGCCACATATGATTGATCAATTTTTTTAGAGGGAATTTACTGATGAGTGAAATGAGAAAAATTATTTATAAAAAAATAATAAATATTATAAATATTAATAATTATAATCATATTTTTAATATTTTTTTTTGTAAATAATTTTTTCTGATCCCAACTGATATACTGCGCTAGATTCAAATTAATTAAGAAAAATTGTAAGTTGTCATTTGGCAAAAGTTTTTTTAGTTGGCTTTTTGGAATTGAGAGTTTCTTAGCCGGGAACTAAAAAATTCGTTTTGGTTTACTTTTTAAATTTTTTTACGTTTTGTGAAAGAAATAAAATAATTATGATTTGTGTGAGATATTTTAACTTATTAATTTTTTAACTTATTTTGTTTTTTTAGTGATTCATTAGCTCCAATTATGATTGCAAAACGAAACCTAAATAAGTGGGACATTAATAGAAAAATAATTACTTTATAGATTTTTTTTTTTTCTTCTTTTTGTGTGTTTGGGTGTGCGTGTGTGTCAAAAAAGTGAGGCTTTTCCCAAATTAAGTTAAAATAGTAACTTATTTTTTAAATTAGGCCTAGTTTGGATGGAATTTTCAAAATAGGCTAAAACGTTATTACAAACCACGCTTTCACTGTTTTTAGGACTCTCGCGCGGAAAATTTGTAAAATTGTAAAAGCATGATTACAAACCACGCTTTTAATTAAGAAAGCGTGGTTACAAACCACGCTTTTAAGGAAATTTCATTTATACATAAAACGTGTTTAGAAAGCACGTTTTTAAGCAAAATTTGTTTTCTTTAGAAAACGTGGTTTCCAACCACGCTTTTATTGTGCTTATACATAAATTTTGTTTTTTTTTCAGAAAACGTGATTCATAATCACGCTTTCACTGTTGACAACAGAAAACATGGATTACAACCACGCTTTTAACACTGTACAATCCGTTTATATTTTTCAACATAAATATAAATTGCCACAAAATAATGTAATTCAGAAAACGGGTTTAGTAAAACCGTTTCTAATACGGCTTTCCTAAAGCCGTTTTCATGTAAATTTTTTTTTTTTTCTGCTGTCTTTGTTATGGTGTAATTCAGAAAACGGGTTTGCTAAAACCGTTTTCTAATACGGCTTTCCTAAAGCCGTTTTAATGTAATTTTTTTTTTCTGTTGTCTTTGTTCTGGTGATAATGTAATTCAGAAAACGGGTTTACTAAAACCGTTTTCTAATATGGCTTTCCTAAAGCCATTTTCATGTAAAAAATTTTTTTTCTGTTGTTTTTATTTTGGTGATAATGTAATTAAAAAAATTTTTTTGGCTTTACTAAAGCCATTCTCATGTTAATTTTTTTTTTCTTTTGTCTTTGTTTTGGGTTAGAAGATGTAATTCAGAAATTTTTTTTGACTTTACTAGAGCCGTTTTCATGTAATTTTTTTTTTTATTTTTTCTTTTGTCTTTGTTTTGGGTTAGAAGGTGATAATGTAATTCATAAATTTTTTTTAGCTTTACTAAAGCCGTTTTCACGTAAATTTTTTTTTTCTTTTGTCTTTGTTTTGGGTTAGAAGGTGTAATTCAGAATTTTATTTTGGCTTTACTAAAACCGTTTTCATTTAATTAATTTTTTTCTTTTGTCTTTGTTTTGGATTAGAAGGTGATAATATAATTCAGAAATTTTTTTTGGCTTTACTAAAGCCGTTTTCATGTAAAAAAAAAAAAAATTTGTTCTTTTGTCTTTGTTTTGGGTTAGAAGGTGTAATTCAGAATTTTTTTTTGGCTTTACTAAAGCCGTTTTCATTTAATTTTTTTTTTTCTTTTGCCTTTGTTTTGGGTTAGAATGTGATAATGTAATTCAGAAATTTTTTTTGACTTTACTAAAGTCATTTTCATGTAAAATTTTTTTTTTCTTTTGTCTTTATTTTGAGTTAGAAGGTGTAATTCTGAATTTTTTTTTTGGCTTTACTAAAGCCATTTTCATTTAATTTTTTTTGTTTTTTCTTTTATCTTTGTTTTGGGTTAGAAGGTGATAATGTAATTCAGAAAACCGGTTTAGTAAAACTGTTTTCTAGCTGTTTTCATTAATTTTTTTTTTCTTTCGTCTTTGTTTTGGGTTAGAAGGTGACATACATGCTCTACAGTCCGAAACACACCCACACACTCTGCACTTCGACGAACAACGACGAAGGGTGAGACGCGAAGAGCACCGCAGAAGAGGCCAAGAAGACGAAGGCCACCGCGAGAGCTGTAGCAAGAAGGAAGAAGAGAAAGACCTCAAATTTTAGTGATGTATTTTTTACATACGAATGGTACTTTTTCCCTTTTTTGCTATGTAATATAACTTGTATGTAATTTTGGTGTCTGATTACGAACATGAACTTATGTAATGTAAATATTGGGTTGGAGTTGATGTTATTGTGATTCAGTTGGTTTTGCTTATTTCATAAGACTGATGTTGTGCAATGAATGAATGAATGGATGGAAATGTTATTTGTTTTATTCAATTGGTAGTGTATTTTTTGTAAGAACGAGAACGTTATTTGTTATATTCAATGAATAATGGTTACATTTTTGGGTTGTCACGATTGAAAAGATGAACAAGTTAAGAGAATGTATATTTCCTCTAAAATAAATTTGTCAACATTTTTGTAATAAAACTTAATACATAATATACGATGTAACAACCCAGATTTTTAATTATTCTATAGAATTTATACTAATATTATTTAATTGCAGTTGAAAAAATATATGATTTATTTTGTATTAATATGTATTATTTTGTAAAATAATATAATTTATTAGTCAAAGTATTAATAAGTAAGTTTTGATAAGCTTGACTTAATTTAGATAGACTTGAATTAATGAAGATTAACAGGGGAGCGAGGGGCTCACGAATATAATTTGTATAAGTAGGGAGAAGGTGACTCAGTAAGAGAAAAGAAAGAAGGAAAAAGAAAAGAGAAAGAAAGAAAGGAAGAAAAAGGGAAGGAAAATAATGGAAGTTAAAAGAGTTTTTGGTGGTAGAAAAGAAGAGTGAGATATTAAAGTTAAGGTGAGTTATATTATACCTTGAGTCTCCAAAATGTATTTTACGTATGTTTTGACTTACCAAAATCTATTTTATAAAAGTTATACTTTATTAGTATATTAATAAAAGTTATATTTTATAAAAGTTTCAGTTACGTGGTTTTATTTCTGAACTCTATTTGCTTAAAAGAAAACCCTTGGATATGTTTGTTTATATTTGAAAGAATATTTGCCTATGACCTTATAAACAAACATGTTTTGTGAGTACCACCACGGGAGTCCCATGCCTTGGGGGACTTAAATAACCATTGGCTAGTGTTTGACCACTTTGTGGTCCAGTGTTTGTCGTGGATCCATTGACTAGTGTGGTACTTGGTACTTAGTGATGTATCGTGGTTATGGTTGTATAGTGATTTCCGTATTACATGTTAAATGATATGAGCTATACGGCAAATGATTTCCGTATGTTATGTATCAAGCTCTTTTTGGCCCAACTAATTATCCATGGTGAATTTTATACCTTATACTCTTAGTATAATATTTCTCACCCTGCCATGTGCTTATAGTTTTTTACCACTTTCAGGTGACATGTCAAGACCAGCATGTGGGGTAGGCACAAAGAACTTTTATTATATTTGTAAATATCGGCCTTTTTTATCAATATATTTTGTAATAAAAATAGAAACTCCAATGATTATTTTAGCACCCTTATTTAAATATTTCTTCCGTTTGCGTTTATTAATTTGTTTAAAGATTTGGCCGGAGGTGACCTCGGTTACTGGCCATCACGATGCTTAACCCTTGAGTACGGGGAGCGGGTCGTGACAAATAGTATCAGAGTAATGGTTTATAAAAAATAAAAAATAAAAACATTATTGGAGCATAGGACACATGCACATTTAAGAAGTGAGATAGCGGGTAGTTAGTACTTAAATATTAAATTTAGTTCGTCGATTTAATTATATTATAATTTTCTATGATTTTATATATATATTAAATTTTTTTTTGTGTGCATAATTTGTGAAGGATATTAGATATAATTTACGAATGAAAAAGAAACAAAAGATGTCAAACACCCACAAAAAAATTATAATATAATTAAGTATACATAAATTCTAATTTAGTATTCAAAAAAAAATAATTTAAAGTGGGTTCAAATTTTAAAAATACTAATTTTGAAATTATTTCCAATCAATGAAAAGTTCATCTCAAATTTTTTTCAACTCTCACATATGATTCTGTCATTGTGGTCTCATTTTATTTCCATTTATTTATTTTTATCGCAAACAATACGAGTGAAAAGTTTTTAAAGTCACCCATTATTTCTCATTTTGGCCCAAACTAATTTTGACAACTAGACAGTGAGTGGTTTTTGATAAAGTTTTTTCTGAGGTACTATTTCTATCAGATTAATCATCTAATACATATTTATCAGAGTGCGCAACGGATAGTTTGTATATATAACAAATTTCGAGGATGAAATTTTAAAAGGAGGGAAGATTGTAACAATCCAGATTTTTAATTATTCTGTAGAATTTATACTAATATTATTTAATTACAGTTGAAAAAATATATGATTTATTTTGTATTAATATGTATTATTTTGTAAAATAATATAATTTATTAGTCAAAGTATTAATAAGTAAGTTTTGATAAGCTTGACTTAATTTAGATAGACTTGAATTAATGAAGATTAACAGGGGAACGACACGTGGCTGTTGACTTGGGGCTCACGAATATAATTTGTATAAGTAAGAAGAAGTTGACTCAGTAAGAGAAAAGAAAGAAGGAAAAAGAAAAGAGAAAGAAAAGAGAAAGAAAGAAAGGAAGAAAAAGGGAAGGAAAATAATGGAAGTTAAAAGGGTTTTTGGTGGTAGAAAGGAAAAGTGAGATATTAAAGTTAAGGTGAGTTATATTACACGTTGAGTCACCAAAATGTATTTTACGTATATTTTGACTTACCAAAATCTATTTTATACAAGTTATGTTTTATTAGTATATTAATAAAAGTTATGTTTTATAAAAGTTTCAATTACGTGGTTTTATTTCTGAACTCTATTTACTTAAAAGAAAAACCATGGATATGTTTGTTTATATTTGAAAGAATATTTGACTATGACCTTATAAACAAATATGTTTTGTGAGTACCACCACGGGAGTCCCATGCCTTGGGGGACTTAAATAACCATTGGCTAGTGGTTGACCACTTTGTGGTCCAGTGTTTGTCATGGATCCATTGACCAGTGTAGTGCTTGGCACTTAGTGATGTACCGTGGTTATGGTTGTATTGTGATTTCCGTATTACATGTTAAATGATCTGAACTATACGTCAAATGATTTCCTTATGTTATCTATCAAGCTCTTTTTGGCCCAACTAATTATCCATGGTGAATTTTATGCCTTATACTCTTAGTATAATATTTCTCACCCTGCCATGTGCTTATAGTTTTTTACCACTTTCAGGTGACATGTCAAGACCAACGTGCGAGGTAGACACAAAGCACTTTTATTATATTTGTAAATATCGGCCTTTTTGATCAATATATTTTGTAATAAAAATAGAAACTTCAATGATTATTTTAGTACCCTTATTTAAATATTTTTTCCGCTTGCATTTATTAATTTGTTTAAAGATTTGGCCGGAGGTAACCTCGGTTACTGGCCATCACGATGCTTAACCCATGGGTACAGGGGGTGGGTCGTAACATACGAAGTCACTAATTTACTAAATACTCATACGAGCATGAAAACAACATAACTGAAGTTGCAAATGTAACAGTTTTCAGTTACATAGGCAGTACAGACATAAGTCTCCCACAAAAATACATTCTGGACTCTATGAACTGAACACACAATACATACATCGTGGACACCCTGAACTAAACACACAATACATAAACATAACAGTTAGATAGACAAATATTAGGCAGACAATCTGACAAACTCATTACGGAAACACTTAATCTAACACACACATTACATATTAATGCATGACCTAATATTGCCGAAGTATAGACATAAACACCTAATTCGCGCTTAAATCGGCAATCTTAGAGTCTGAATAATTCAAAAGCTCAGGGTCAGAGACAAGTTCAGGATCCTCCATGATACCCTTGATAGCCGCAACATTTGGCTCTGTTCTGTTCTTCTGGGCATCCTTCTTAGCTATGTATAGTTGCATATCGCGGGCTAACCTACAGCGCATTTGAGAAATCTCACGTTGTAGTCTTTCACATAATCGATCAACATTATTAGGATCTTCCTTTTGGATCTCAACAGAACGTGCTTTTGGCACCTTAAGTTGATTTTCCCGACTTAAGATTTTCAGCTGTACCCGCTCTATAAATAGTGTGGGCCACTTCAGACGAGTAGTGTCAGATAAACCATATCCTGTTTGATTGTCAGATGGCTCCATACATGAACCTCCTTAAACTCGATAATACTTGGGCATCAAAAAATGTCGCTTCCCAAGCCTATCACGATAACCACAAGCATAATCTAAAACAGGTATTGTTATTTCGTCTTCAGCATCGCCACGTCCCTTTCCCCCTCCTCGTCGTGAACTGTCACCCCTTTGCAAGTTCCTACCACCTCTGTGATTCGCACTCCTTCCCATGAATCGTGTAGCCATGCTAATTTTTTTAAACAAATGAATGATAATTTCATAGGGCGAAATGAGTTGTAAGGTTGTGTCTTTACCTTTAGTCGTTTATATAGTTGGTTATGAACGGCTTTAGAAAGACACTGAAGGCCCATAGAAAATAAATGCCTCTACATGACAATCCCACATATATGAACAAGGTATGAGTTGTCACTAGAATGAAAAAACAGAGAAAAGCAAATACTGTGTACCAAGTCACGTGACTTGACAATCCATCTGCATATACCGACAAAATAAGGGCATGCTCACTGTAAGGTAAATCAGTGAATTCACTATTGCCATGTGACTTTCTGAATTGATAATCCCACATATATCAATAAGAGATGAGTTGTCACTGTAATCAGAAAATAGAGAACAGCAATGCCTGTGCACCAAGTCACATGACTTGACAATCCATCTGCATATACCGACAAAATAAAGGCATGCTCACTGTAAGGTAAATCAGTGAATTCACTGTCGCCATGTGACTTTATGAATTGACAATCCCACATATATCAATAAGAGATGAATTGTCATTGTAATCAAAAAATTGAGAAAACCAATGCCCGTGCACCAAGTCACATGACTTGACAATCCATCTGCATATACCGACAAAATAAGGGCATGCTCACTGTAAGGTAAATCAATGAAAATTAAAGCGTATGTGCAAAGTCACTATTGCCATATGACACTGTCAATGTAGTAAAAAGGGCGAGGAGTGTTAGAAACGCAACTTGAATTTCTTGGAACATAACTCACTTGCATGTTCGATGTCACAACTCAGGGACTACTCACTGTAACGCGAGATGTAAGAAAAATCGAAAAAATCGACAAAACCGATTGAACCCGACCAAACTGACTTGACAAGTCACTACATGTTGACAAGTCACGAACTAGTATAGCATTTTATCTTCTACCCTTCTCCATTTGATTTTATGATTGAATTTCAAATTTCTTCAAAACACCATATTTCTAACGTTGATATCGTAACTTCGAAGTGACAACTCACTGTATGAAAGAAGCACGCATGCGTACGAAGTTTATTGTGCCCATGTAAAATTCACCAATTCGTAGAGGGACTGGACTAAAGTCATCATTTTGTCAACCCCCCATTCCTTACCAGAGTCATCATTTTGACTGGACTACTAAGAATTGAAATACGACTCTTGCTTCTTTCCTGATGGAGATTGAAATTCTTTACGTAGAGGATCACTGTTTGAGGAGCCCCAGTTAAGGGAAGCTTTTGATTGAGCTACCTGTTCTGTTTTCTGTGTTGTAAAAGGCGGTAGTTCGTCTGTCTGAACTTTATTAGTCCCCCAACTAGACCAACCACTTGTTTTTGGGTAATGTTTGTCCAGCCCCCAAGTTTAGTTTTCTGTCAACCCCCCATTCCTTACTAAGGTCATCATTTTCACTAGACTTCCAGGAATTTGAAGGTGACTCTTTCTTCTTACCTGATGGAGATTGAAATTCTTTACGTAGAGGTCACTATTTGAGGAGCCCTTGTTGAGGGAAAATTTTGACTGAGCTACCTGTTCTGTGTTTTAAGTCTAGTATGCAGGCAAGAACAACACCGACTTAAATCAACACATAGTTAACTTCAAATTAAATTCGCCAAACTTCTCCAATTAAATTAAATGAAATATGTAAGGTGAAAAGTGAAATTAAATATATTGTGAAGGTAAAATAAATTGAATTATATTTGTAAGCGGAAAACTGAAATTAAATTTCTAAGCGGATTTGAACTTTGCTTAAAACCTTCAGATATGCATTGAGTAGTAAATAAAAGTCGAAGTGACAACTCGTATAAAGTTGATGCATAGTTGTTCAGGTCATAAAAGTTGACGTGACAACTCTGATGCATAGTTGTTTACAATAATTTCAAACATACAGCTACCATGTGTAATGGCTTTGCAATGCTTATACAAATTCGTAACGAATCTTGACATATGTACTTATAAATGTAGTTATTTTATAAACTTCAGGTTCATATAACAAATAGTTGAAATACATCCGTAAGTTAGATGAACAACAACATTGTCTTACACTCCAGTAATGAAGATACGACACAACATACAAACATATATGAAAGATAAAGGTGTTTGATTTCTCATTCCTCATCTGCCATGTAGTAGTCAGAGAGATATTTTTCATTGTTTAAGACATTATTACGCTCAATCACTGTCAAATCTTTGTTGCTTGCTTCTGCCATTTTCGGTGGCTAGTTGAAGCATGAAATGTCAACATCTCCACATCAGCATTCTGTTGTTCTCCTTCTTAATTCTGCTAACTGCTTTTTTATAGTCACTCACATTTCGTCTAGCCATGGTCAATGAACGACGATGAGGTACCAGTGCCCCAAAGTTATGTAGATCATTAAACAATCCTTCTTGCTCCGTTACCCGAACGCCCATTCTGCTCGGATACCAGCATAATAATCCTTCGGACTCGAGTACTTTTCGCTCTTGTAGTCATAAGTAAATGGAGGTAGTAGCCACACTTTCGAATTTCTTTGACGACGTGAACTTCCTACACCTCTTGAAGACATTGTTCATAAAATAAAAAAATTAATAATAATAGTAATTGTAGATATATTACTATTGTTATGACTTGAACAAATATCATACTGGGGATAGCGCTATTTATAGACATCATATTGGGGGTTAACTAGAGATGACCTGGTGACGATAATTGAGTTGGGGCACTGTGGAAGAAGTGATACCCATTATATTATTTTATCTTATTAATTTCATGCAATCTTGAGTACCCGTGACTTTGTGTACCTGTGATGTAGTCGTGGACATGGTTGTCAGATAAAATCATAATTATAGGTCGTCCTTTTCACAATGCAATCCTTTCATATTCGAGCAGTGAGTTGTCAAATTAATCAGTAATGCAGTGAGTTATCACATTGCCACATTGAACTATTTTTTCATGCTTGCTTTTTTAATACAAATTAGTGTTTTCAAAAAATTATAAATTAAATCATAAAATGAAACAGCGGCTTTAATTTTCTTTGTTTTAAAGTAATACTGTTCATAAACAACTATGAAACAGAGTGCAATTAAATACACAACCTTCCAACTCACTTCGACCTACAAAACTATCGTTGATTTTTTCACCAAAACAATGTTCAAAACACAAACAAAACAAAATAATAAAATGGCCACCTGATATGTAAAAAAGATTGGCACTGCAACCTATATTTTATCTTATTTTCACTTAATGAAACTTCACAATCATCCCATTTTCTCCTCTTTGCATTTTCTGCTTGTTTTTGTATTTGGTAAATTACACTTCACTCCTTTATATAATTGTTTATCAACACTATTGCCATATGGTCGTATTAATGTGACTTAGATTAATTCTAAAATGTGAGGAAAAAACAAAGCATCTAAGTCGTGCTGCACAAAGTCACATGCATCACTACATGTGAGGAAAAAAGTCACAAAGTATATAATTTACAAAGTCAGAAAGTCACATGCATCACTGAATCACTGCATGAAGTCACATGCATCACTGTATCACTGCACAAAGTCACATGCATCACTGCACAAAGTCACATGCATCACTGCATCTGAGGAAAAAAAGTCACATGCAACACTGCATTGCTGCAGAAAGTCACATGGCATCTGAGGAAAAAACAAAGCATACAATTTATTACGTCTGTTAAAGTCTTTGCATCACTGATGAATGTTGGACGTATTACTACGCCGAGCTACAATTTATTATCGTACCATAGCTATTGTGCCCATGTGAATTTCTGCAATTCATAATGGGATGAGGGGGTGTCAGAACAAAACAACATAACAATTAGACCCTTTGTGTTTAAAAAGTTACCCTATGCAGCTCCAAATAGATTCGTAAACCTTAAAGATAAAATATTATAGAGTTATAATGTATTGAAGATTAATTTGTAGTAGAGTTAGAATGAATGGGTTTTTCAATATATAGAACTTGAAAGCCTTACAGATAAAAGCTAGCCTAGTATGCAGACAAGAACAACACCGACTTAAATCAACACATAGTTAACTTCAAATTAAATTGGTCAAATTTCTTCAATTAAATTAAATGAAATATGTAAGGTGAAAAGTGAAATTAAATATATTGTCAAGGCAAAATAAATTAAATTATATTTGTAAGCGAAAAAATGAAATTAAATTTCTAAGCGGATTTGAACTTTGCTTAAAAGTCGAAATTAAATTGCTTAAATTTCAGATATGTACTGAGTAGTAAATAAAAGTCGAAGTGACAACTCCTATAAAGTTGAGGCATAGTTGTTCAGGTCATAAAAATAGACGTGACAACTCTAATGCATAGTTGTTTACAATAAGTTCAAACATACAGCTACCATGTGTATATGTGGTATAAATATCGCATCATATCACAACAAAAGTTTTATAGCTATTTTGAGAGATATCATCATGAGATATACGGTGGTTGATCTATATTCAGCAATGGGTCGCTATTGGGTTGCAGATAGAGATGAATTTCAATACCCCATTAAATCCAAATTTGCGTTACTCACATGCCGCCGTCAATATCGTGAGAGTTGAGTGGGAATTTCACATAACTCGAGCAAACGTTCTCATTGAGCTATGTCGTGAAGTTAATATTAAATTTCCTCGCCGGTTAGCCATACGTATGCCAACTGACACTCCACAATTGTTGCAAAGGGCATTGCATCGTATCCGCGACGAAGTTAATCGCATGACCCAACGTTTGCAAAGGTCTGAACTAATGAAGACCGCAAATGAGCATGTCGAAGATGGGTTAATGGATGATGCACACCAGTACTTCGCCTAGAGCATGGATGTTATGTATAAATCTGATATTGAGATGTCAGATGATGATGATAATGAATGAAATTGTTTGTATGAATGACCAAACTATTTATCTTGTAATGGATTTATAATGCTTATCCACGACTTATCAATGAAGGGAGAAATTTCAATAGTTTTTTAATAGTTCTTGTAATTTTACAAATAACAAATACATTTGCTTTCTCTTCGTTATTATTATTCTAAAGAACGCTACTTGAACTAGGCTTTCGTGATTTCATGCATTATTGATGTGGAATATAATGATGACACTGAATGAACTTGGTTGCATGTATGACCAAACGTTTTCATTCAGTATAATGGCTTTGTAATGCTTATACATGAGTTATCAATAGGAAGAGAAATTCGTAATGATTCTTGACATATGTTCTTATAAATGTAGTGATTTCATAAACTTCAGGTTCATATAACAAATACTTGAAATACATCCGTAAGCTAGATGAACAACAACATCGTCTAACACTCCAGTAACGAAGATACGACACAACATAGAACATTGTTTAAGGCATTATTTCGCTCAATCACTGTCAATTTTCTATTGCTTGCTTCTGCCATTTCAATGCAGTAAGTTGTCACATCGGTAGAGTAAATTGTTTTCTGGTGCTTGCTTTTTTAATACAGCAAGAAGTCACTTCAAACTGACGATTTCAGTACAAATTGGTGTTTGCAAAAAATTATAAATCCAATGGTGGCAACGAGTCGGCTGTTGACAAAAATCAGATTTTGGGGAACGACACAAGGTCAATGGCAAATGGTTGAGAGTCCAGTATAGGGGGTTGGGGTTCTTCGAGTGAAGAGGGCCACAGTGATGATAGGAATGAAGGAATCTAGGGTTGGCAAATTAAAGAGTTTGGGTGCTGGAGAAACTACTTATTATTACAGAATTTGGGTCCAGTTGGAGGGTTAATCTATTCTATTATTAAAAGGGAACACCAATTTTGGTGTCATGAATCTGAAGCCTGACTTACAAATTTTTTTATATTTTTCCTAAAATGACCATAACTTGTTAAATAATCTATTATTTTAACTTATATCAAATTGTAATTGTGGGTAAAATCGTAAATTACCAACTCAGTAAATACCTTCCACGTTTCCACTTCCCACATTTTAGAAACTGCTGTATAAGTTCCACAGTTCATCATGTTCACTCTATTGAAAAATTAAAATTTGTTTCTTTCTGTTTTTTTTTTTAGAAAGACTATTTAAGTATTAAAGAACTTTTTCCTTTCTTTGTTTCTTTCCGTTTTTTTGGGGGAAAAATGCAGAGTATATAAAATTTGTGTTTTTGTTTTCTTAATGTTGTATGTGTCTGTGTCTGTGTGCGCACGTTGTTTAAAAAAATCAATGTTCTTCAAATTTTTATTATATTATCAGGTTCTGTACCTTTTTTTTTTTTTTTGTGGGTAGTCTTATGTAATCTAAAATTTGTGTGTATTGTAAAAAAAAAAGTATTCTTAAATCCATTATGACATCATGATTTGAATATTTGAAGTATTTAGGAAATGTTTAAAATAAGTAAGAATAAAAAATTGTAAAATTCTATTTTCGAATAAATAAGTATGGTACATTTACATCCTCTGTACAAGTTTGATTTACAAAAACTATAAATAAAAAAAAAACTATACACTCCATATCACACCGGCTAATACCCTAGCCTGCCTCCCAGTCCCACAACCCCGACCATGGACCTCCCTTATCGGTCTCCTACGGTAGACTCTCTGAATATCTGGCTCCCCCAATCGTAAATGCGTATCCACTGGCACTCCCTCTCCTGCATGTGCTGCCCCTGATCCTGTCTATGGCCGAAGATCGGATACTACTGTGAGCTGCGCAACTCCCTCATCTGGTGCAACTGTATCACGATCTGCAGCTGGACCTCGACCTCGACCTTTGCCTCTGCCCGCGACGTCCGCCACGACCATAACCTCGGCCTCTCCCTCGTGCTCTGGGGGGGGGGGGGGCGCTTAATAGGGGCCTCATCCTCAACGTGGGAGATGTCAGTGAGAACTGCATCATGTGTACTCATGGTCACGGTCGAACTAGTCCTCATAAAAGCAAGTGTATGTAGTGTAGGAGTATGTGATGTACATGTATAAACTCCAACACTATACACACCTGAACTGTGTGGTGGTAACTGGGTGGGTGGGGTAACAACGTCATGCATATATCAGGGCGGTGTCTAATCAGGGTCAGCTACATAAAATATGCCAGCATGCTGGGTAGGATGTACGTGTAGCGAATCTGGAGAAATGTATGGGATACCATGCGGTGGGGTGACTGAAGTCCAAGAATCTACTGTGGCTGGCGTTGAAGTGGAAGGCACTGACGTGGACGAGACTGATGTGTCTGGAGCAGCTGCTACACTATGTACACCGTAGTGGCCAAATAACAGACGATCTACCCGATGGGCATGCTGGATCCCCTCGTACAATAACTCTCGGATATTTGCAACGGCCTGCAAGGTATGCTGTCCATCACGTCTGAAAAGGGCGTCCTCAGCCAAGTGATATGATCTCCCAGCTCGAACCACCTGAACAAAAATTCAGACGTATTAGGCTACAGTTGACTGAAAGTAAATCAATTATGATCTTAACAATTATCTGACATATTCTATGATACTCACCAATGCCTTGAGATAAGGCCCAACTCCCTGATATCCGGACTCGGACAGGTGACTCGGATTACCGACTAGTAGGTGTGTATGTCGCCGATACCACAACATGTAAGGGTCGGAAGAAGGGAGCACCTCATCGCTCCAGTCAACCTGTACAATACTGTCGCGACGGGCATCCCACAGCTGTATATATCACATATAAAACAGACTCCAGTCAGTGCCGGCTCAGCCACGTCTATCAGCCACATGTAACCGCCACTTGGTGTCGCACCAATCCGGCACGGACTGGACCCGACCAAACTGTCAGAGGACACAATCGGGGAGATGCCACTCAACCACGTCAAAACAAATAAGTGGCACGTTCGCCGTCCATATCTCCTCACCTAGTCGGCAATAGTCTGGGAGCGTACTGAGGACCCCAGCATAAGGCTTCCAGATAAACTATAATAACGATAAGTATATTAAAAATCGCTCGTGAACATATACAATGAATAAGACAACTAAAATTTAGGTATTTAAATTTCATACCTCGCCCTCTATCATCCGGTCAAGCTGGTCTCTATAAACGACGACAACATGGGTCGATACGACCTCGTGGCCCATGTCAACCCTCCACCGGCTACCTCGAGGACCAGGTGGCAGCTGCATGTCTCTCTGGACCATGGGAAGCTCACCAGGAGCAACCACTTACCACCTAGACAGGGCAATGCGAATCAATCTCTCCCACGCCTAAATCTGCAATAGTTTGAACGCAATTACAATACTAATATATGTCATACAATATGAATTGACATGTAATAAAATTCTTACTAACCTGTAGCAAGACAAGGGGTCCTCTGTTCTCCTTCGCACCCACCTAAGCTGCTCGACATAGCATCCTATACAAGCATACCAAAGCTGTGCCACCCCAGCTGTACTGGCCCATCGCGTCAATGTCTCTCAACAGTGGCAAGTACATCAGCTTGAGCAGGTTCTGTGACTTATCAGGGAGAAGTACCCCCCCAATAAGTCGCAGAATATATGCTCGGGCATGCTGTTGTACTAACTCATCTGGAGCCTGATCTGGAAGAGGACCAAACTGCTCGGCCAGCCATCTCACCCTCAGTCTACCTACTTATAAGTCTGCAAGTGTAGGTGCTACTCCCAATAGCTCACCGCATAGAGCTATCCACTGCTCCTTCGTCAAGGATGGGTCAACACCAGTAACTGCTCGCCCATCAATCTGTAGACCATATATGACAGATACGTCCTGCAATGTGACAGTGGCTTCTCCGATCGGGAAATGAAATGTATGAGTCTCTGTACGCCACCTCTCGACAAAAGCAGTGATGAGTGGGTGGTCCAGTCTAATATGGCCTATACGATAGACACCATAGAATCCCGCGCGTAGTATATACTACAAGACTCTATGGTCCAATAGATGCTACCACAGGCCAGAATCTTCCCGCCGGCATGTCAACACGGTGCATGCCTCGTCCTGCATAACAGAATGACTAGTTTAAATTATAGCATTATCACGTAATATATAACAAAATGCAGGGTATTTTCATTGTAAGCGTAAAGTCCAACAAACGTTATTGCATATCGGATCCTCCCATATACTGTCAGCCCAATGTAGATGACTGAAAAGTGGGACATCATCAGGTAGATGTGCCATGGAGCCTGTACAAGTAAAATACTATATCATAACAATAAAAGTCTCATTTAATCATAATAGGAAAACTATAATTATTCCATAAATTACAATTTGTAAAAGAAAAGTATGCTCAACTATTTAAAAAATTATATTTGTGTGACACCCTATATGGAAGCAATTCACTAAAATGTAATTAATTTTTATTTAAAAAAACCTGTATTGGTGAGCATGTAATTTAACTATAACAATTAAACTCTAATTATTCCATACATGACGACTTGAAAAACAAATGTGGTCGATTATTTTAAAATTATCAATTTGTGTGCCACTAACATGGAAGCAATTCACTAAAATCTAAAATTATCAATTTATGTGTCATTAAATATGATAAGTAATTCAACAGAACCTACCGTTATCGATGCTATAACTAATATAGAAATCTTTTACAAAATAATTTTAGGATCTCAGTTACATAAACTTAATAATGACCAGTAACATGTGGATAGTTTTCCTACATAAATATTTGCGAAAAAATTGAATGAGAATTTTTTTTTTCAATAATAGGTTGCTAATTACATTTATGGCATATTTGACAAAACTTAATTATTGATTTTGTAATGGTAAAAGCTCCAATAAAGTATAAAATTTGTAAATTACGTAGATCTGATTCATAAATTGTAAATGTAAAAAATGCTTGCAGCATTCAAAAACATTAAATTTATTCATAAATAATAAATTTTTAAATGGTAGAAGAACTATGTGATTTTCACGAAAAATTTGTAATAGACATTTTCAATCAAGTAGACAATAAAAAACTTAGGTCTATGTGGTATAGTTAAATATTTTTGCATACATATTTAGTTTAATTTATTTGTTTAGTATGCTAGTTGTAAATTTTTTCAAGGAAATCAAACAATTACAATATATAAAGAATTAAAAATTAGAAATGATCTATTACAAATAAAAAATGATCTATTTAAACGTACGACCCCGTTTACAAACAAAGAATTAAAAAATAAAGAATTAAATGATCTATTAGAAATAAAGAATTAAAAAATGATCGATTACACTATGTAAGTATTACATAGTCTTCATCGACCAAGTCGCGCCGGACATGTTCGCCTGTCATAACCTGTCTGCTGGCACTCACTGCAACGAGCGGTCAAACGCCTATCTGATATATCCATCTCATTCGGAATACGAGACATAGATGTACGACCCCGTTTTACTTCTCGCAGACGAAGTACATTAGGCATTAAGGTCTACTGCGGATCATCCCAATAATCTTGATGCGGTATTGGATTGAATTTAGTTTCCCAAACCCTCATGTATACAAGAAGCCTATATACTAGATCAACGTACTCGAATGGATTGTCACCGCATTCAGACATTACAGCAAGCATATGAGAACATGGATAGTGTCTTATTTCATATTTCCCACAACTGCACGTGGGTTGATTCATCCGCACAATTTGTGTATTGCGACCTCGTCCATGGCGAAAAGATGTTTGCACCTCAAATACGCGGCGAGGCCTATCAGAAAATATTGATACAAACTAATCAAGTTCATGTTTTTAGGTGCAATTAACTTCACAACATAATAAGAACAATTTAGTTTACATTACAAACTAACCTGTCATACAATATCAACTTAAAAGTATTTCCCTTTGCGATGCCCTCCTCAATAGTTTTTTGCATCTCTCTAGGGTATTGGAACTCATTTTGTACATCTATTTTAGCTTGGGCTCCCATCTAGTCAAAATATTTTACGAGCCGTCGAAATGTAAATTCAACCATAGCTGAGATAGGTAAGTTCCTTGCACCTTTCAAGACGCTATTGAAGCACTCTGCATTATTGCTGGTCAATACCCCTGTCACGACCCAAACCTACCCCTATGGGTTTAGCACCGTAACCGGCCAGTAATCCTAGATTATCGAAGGCCTGCTTAACAGTAAAACAGTAATACATAGTACAGGGGCTGGCGGAAGCCAAAACAGTAATTAAAAGATGTCCAATAAGCTGTGACAGTCTATATGCAAAAAGACGTTTCACAACATATATACAATCAGTTCCAAACAGTATGCACAATATTTACAATCATTCAGGATAGGGACTTAATCCCTATTAGAACAGTAAAGTACAGCCTCATTCAGTCTATACAGAACATATACAAAAAGGGGAAAAACTAAAACACCCCAAGCAGCCTCAGCTTGAACAGTTCTGGAACCTTAAAGTGAGGCACAAAGGGTGGCTTTGACAAAACAGGAGCTTAACCTGACGACTCTAGCAACGGTCCGGTGCTTGTACACCTACATATATATATGAGCAGTGAGCTAAAGCCCAGTGAATAACATATGCGTAAAGAGGTTAAGAATGAATGTCCTTTAAGTATTCAAAACAGTCATTTATATCAGTATAACAGTTATTTAGTCATAGCAGTTATATGTGGTACATCCGATTAGCAAAGCAGTACAGTGGGTCTTAACAGACGGAATAGTCAGTTGATGGCCATTGTATCAGTAAACAGTAGTGGTTCCAACATGGGAACCGACAGAGATCTCTGTGACAGTAACAGTACAGTACAGTAACATTAAGTTACTATGGATGCCACGAATACAGTTCACAAATAGGACATCATTCATTCAATAACAGTATCATTTCAGAAAACAGCACAGTTCAATTGTTCAGAAGATAATCATTATTGAATATATCTTTATAACATTGTTACTCACAGAGTTTTGGGCTACAG
This sequence comes from Camellia granthamiana, assembly GCA_036172215.1. Lineage (NCBI taxonomy): Eukaryota > Viridiplantae > Streptophyta > Magnoliopsida > Ericales > Theaceae > Camellia > Camellia granthamiana. The sequence continues at coordinate 169,354,185 of CM069903.1, read as the reverse complement.
ATAAGCTAGAGCGTCTCCGGATGCCAACCCTACACAATTACAGAGTGAACACACACTAAGCTACACAGTTGGGAGGAATAATAACTTAATCCCTAATTTGCCTCGGTGTGGTTCTACATCAATATCCTCTTTAAGATGCCTTAAACATGCCCTAGGAATGCCTAGGATGGAAAGAGGATGCAAAGATGCACTTTTTAAAATTTTCAGAAAACAGGGGTCACGCTCGAGCGTGGCTTTCTACGCTCGAGCGGACATGCAGACAAGGGTTCCCCGCTCGAGCGTACTGTAAAACATAGCAAAAGTACTGGATGTGCGAAAATCACGCTCGATGGGCGCTCGACACCCGCTCGAGCGTGTGACACAAGTCCTCACTCGAGCGTGCACTCCCCCGCTCGAGCGGACTGCAAACACATGCAAAGTACTGGATACACGCATTTCCCGCTCGAGCGTAACTTTTCCCGGTTGAGCGGACTGCATGAATTCAGTATTCACGCTCGAGCGTGGAATTACCCGCTCGAGCATGAGTCCAAAATCTGGAAATTCCAGATTTGAACCTCAAGTTCAAAACTCAATTCTAATGCACCAAAATCGATCCTCTTGGGCTAATTTTCTAGAAAATACTTCAAAACCCATAATATTACATGTTTCAAAGATTAATTTGAGAAATCAAAGCCCAAAGGTAGTTCAATTAAATCCAATTTCAAACCAAACTTCAAGAACATACTTCAAATGTGACATGCATGAGTTCAATCAAATTCAAAGCTTCAATTACTTGCTCAAATGAGCTCAATTGCCTCAAAAACAAGATGAATCCATGGTCCAATGCAACAATGTGAACATGCATGTGGAATTTCATGAACAATAACTTCAAAACTCAAGAATGGCAACATGCATGCATGATTTATGCTACAATTCAACATTTTGAACTAACTCTTGGCTAGTATCTCTAATTTCTCATGGATCATGCAAGACAATACACAAATATATCAATGAGATGTTGAATTCTCTACCTTAGGTCTTGTATTCAAGTGTAGAAGCTCAATTTTGCAATTATCTTTAATTCTATCAGGTTTCCAAGCCAAAATGAGATGAAATCAAGCTATCTCCCTATTCTCTCTCTCTCTCTGTAGTCGGTTTTGCTTAGAAATGGCTGATGAAATGAAATGGTAGTGCCAAACAAATGAATCAAATACATAGCCTAAAGTTGTCCACTAAGTGACAATATTAAAAATAACCCAATTAATGTAATTTAACATTATTTAAACCAATTTAATTATACCAAATCACATTTCAAATAAATATACCATAAAATCACATTAATTCTAATTAACACAAAGCACTAATCAATTTCAAATTCGGCCACCGATAAGGCCTTCAATTTGCAGTTTAAAGCATGAAACGTGAACAGATACATTTAACAGTCAACAGATAGAAATGCAAATAACACAATATATTCATGCAATTAATTCGGAATGTCAGTTTAATCATTTACTTATCCAGTTTAGTCACAGTTTAGCAATAAGCAGTGGTCTTATCAGTAAACAGTAGTGAGGGTTGTCACAACCCCCCACCGATATCCACCGTCATACGCATGGGCCCACTCCACAGGATTCATCTTGTGAACCCAATCGATGGCATCTTGGTTAATAGCCTGTATCTATTCTAAGTAACCATTACACTTTCGTCGTTGATGAGCACTCCCTACTTTCCATAGAAGTTGTTTCAGCTTCTTATTTTTGAACCTTGTGTTAAAGTTACTACAAACATGTCGAAGGCAATGCCGATGATATCTAACAAATTGGAGCGAGGGATTCAGCTAATGCTGCCTCACAGCAGCTAAAATACTCTCAGCTCGATCAGATATCAAAGTCACTCCCTGTCAGTCCATGACAATATGTTCCTTGATATTTGAAATGAAGAACGACCAAGACTCCAAACTCTCCCTATCGACAACAGCGAAAGCAAGCGGTAATACTTTGCCATTAGCAGTGACAATCGTTGCTACAAGCAACACACCAGTGCATTTCCCGTATAAGAATGTACCATCTATGGTTATAGCAGGCTTACAATATCTAAATCCATCGATGACAGGTTTGAAAGACCAGAAAACAAAGTGGAAGACGGGCATAATGGTTGTACCTCCTATATATCTATGCTTCCATTGCACGATGGTGCCATGATTAGATGTTTGTAATGCATGCATGAATTTAGGCAACAGCCTATATGATTCATCACAATCCCCGAATACCATTCTAATTGCCTTTGCCCTTGCATGCCACGCCTTCTTGTATGATATACTATAGTTTATGGTCTTTTTGATATCTTCAATGACATTCTTAATTAGCATATCAGGTTCATTCTGCATACGACAATACCTATGAGTTGGATTATTTTGGTGTGAACACTATAAACAAACAAACATGTATATATATGTAAACATTTATTTTGTATACTCACCGCAACTTGTCCCAAAAGATGAGAAGCAATGTAACTTGAGCTAATATTAGTGTGGTCCCTATTCATTCGTGGGTATAAACAATGGTGAAGACCCCTATGCTGCTTTATTTCAAAAAGACCATGTTTCCTACTAAGAGATGCACGCAACCACCATCTGCAATCGTGCTTGCAAGCACACACCCAAACGTCTCGCTTAGAGGTTACGACTTTATACTCTCGATTATTTGTTGCATGGTACAATTTCACAGCATGTACAAGTTGCTTATTATCAACGAAAACCACCCCTTTGTCCAACTCTGGATTTTCAGCACTCCAGATTCGGTTACGGGGAACAACATCACGGCTACTCATGTCAAAATCACCACCCATGTGAATGTTTTCATAGAAAGGGATTTCAGGTCTAGGTGGAATAGGGGCATTGTCAAGGTCAATGGGAGCGTTGGCATCATCTTCTTCATCATCATCATCTGATCCGCCCAATAAATTTTCTTCATCACACATTTCATTCTCATCATTGTCTAGGGCGACATCAGGACCGTACATGTCACTATCAGCAAACTGCACATAGTTCACCGTTTCAGCCATATTACCAGCAACTTCAACTGGAGTGGTATGATGGCGGCAGATGGGCACATCTTCTGTGTTATTGTGAAATTCATAATCATATCCACCACGTGAACTTGATTCTACACCATGGCCCTCAAATGTCTGTTGTGTGTAGCCCACTGCATAACATTCATCTGATTCATACATAGGAGACTGAAACGCTGTCGTGTCAATCCTATGTGTTAGCAATGTAGTGAACGGACGAGAATCCATCTGTGTCATATTCGGGACATTGTGTACAACCTCTTTATTAATGTACACTTCCAAACAATTTGGTGGTTGGAAACTTGCACTGATACTTAATACGGTTTTCAACGCCTCATCGTCATTGATCGGTAATATCTTGTATTTGCTGATTGATTGCCACTGGCGATAAGGATATTTACATTTGAAGATCAATCGGACACTTTCCCCGTAGCTTGCCACCTTGGACATGAACATCTCCTCCAAATTGCTAAGCGTGGTGCCAAGTTGCACCCCATATATCCTTTTCGGCTCAGCATCATATGACACACCTTCATCGGGATCCCGAATTATGTTTCCCCCCCAGTAGAAGATAATTGGAACAGTTTCCATATACTTGCTTCAATGAAACAATAAACATAAAAATATCAACAATATACTTATATTGAATTTTACTTCTAAAATAATTATATAAATTTTAAATCATTCAATTACAATTACTTGTGAGGCAAGAACTTTATTTAAGTAATCAGCAATTGTAATCCAACAATCATTATTCATTTTTTAATTAAAATATGAGTTAAAATAAACCTTATGTTTTGGATTTTTTAGCTTTTTAAAAAAAAAGCTTACAACACATAAAGAATGACTGAGATTTCATCTCTACGTGGAGTTTTTTTTTAGTGTTTATTTTCTCATTTTTGTTCACTTATTTTTATTCGTATAAAACAACGACTGAGATTTCATCTCTACGTGGAGCTTTTTTTTACTTCCTATGTGGAGACTCTTATCTTTTTTGCGTGAAGGTTTTTTGTTGTCATTGTTCTCTTGTCTTAATTCATAAAAAACATCAAAATAACTATACTTCTTGTCTTAATTCTTTGTTGTCATTGCTCTTTTTTTTTTTCTCATTCTTTTTGAGGTTGGATATGCTTTGTTCATATGATCCTTTTTGGAATTCATACACATGTATAGATGTCCTATACAAAAATGTTTATTGAAATTGAAACAAAAAGAATTTTTGAATCACATAGCAGCAATAACTTCAGATTTTGAATAAGTGTAAGAATACAAAAATGGTTATAGAACTATACACAAAATGTATATAGATGGATAAAATTTTTCAAAATAGTAACAAACTCTATAAAATTTTATGCGTATATATGTATTTGTATTCAATTTTATGATCAATTTAGTTTGTTTATAACAAAACTATAAGATTTTTAGCTAGTGACCCATTTTGATTTACAAGATCCGTAAAGGGACAATTCCAAAGATTACAGTTATGGCAGAGTTTAGAGGAAGATCAGATATATACATGCGCGTTATTCAGTATCTAGAGACATTATTATTTCTATAATTTGAATCCATAATACTCAAATTATGATAGAATTATTTTATTTTATATTATTATCAGCATAATAAAACAATTTTACCATTGCGGCAAAGGCCTCCCTCCCTCAATATGATCAATTTTTAAAAGACATTCACTCCAAAAAATAAATAAATAAATAAATAATAATAATAACTCTACACAACCGTTAATTTAGGCAATGATTTAATCGTACGCATATAAGTGGGACCAATTTAAAAAACACTTATTTTGTTTTCTTTTGATAAATCTTGATCTATTTTTTAGTATTTTGATAAAGTAGACAGATATATCACATATTTAAAAAATACTTCATTCTATCAAGTATTCTTTTTATTCAGTGAGATTGGACAAGTCATACAAAAATCTTAAATCACAGTGTAAGTTTTATATGAAATTATTATTTTTTTCATTGAGTTGAAATAACTCGATTGATTTGGACAATATGAAATAGAGATTTCAAACATTGTTCTTAATTTTTTAAAACTGGTGATCGAATTCTTGAGATTTATGGACAATTAAAGATAAGTTAATTTTATTTGCTCAAACTTGTGCCATTAGGGACCTTAATGACAAAGTTATTTCCTATGTGAAATGGTAACCCTCGTCCACTTTTTAGAGGTCATAGAGGCTTTGTTATGAAATTCAAACAAAAAGCTCATTTTGGCTTGTTCTGAAAAGTAAGAAAAAAATTTAATTTATTTACTCTTTTTTTTCTTAAACATACAAAAAAAAAAAAAAAAAATAGAGAGATAATATAATCAAAATAAACCAATAAATTAATTTTTTTGATGTTCTCAAAAGAGGTTTGTGCCTTGGCTTATGGGCTTATGTTGGTGGTTAAATTTATGTAGTAAATTTTGGATACTAATCCATGTCAATCTATTGGGTCATCCGTAGCAATTATTTGGTATTATGAAACACAGGCTTACCCATCAAAGTGCCATTTTTTTTTTTTTCCTTCTTACCTAGAAAATTTCTATGGACTATTAATTAGAATGTTTTAAGACTCTCTTTTGATGCATATATTATAATTTTAAATATAGTCAAGGTATGTATAAATTGACTTAGATACTCAGTTATAAAAGATAAAAATAAAAAATTTGAAAGTTAATAATTATGAGTTGTAATTTTATATTATTTCTAGTCAAGTATGGTGATATTTGAAATCAACTTCTCCCAAATTCCCAATCGTTTGTACTAGTTATAGTGGCCTAATGATGTAGCTTAAGAGATAACCGAAAGAATAAGAAGATTTGTTTTAGCTTAGTTTGGGAAATCACTGCACAAACTAGGCCTAGTTTGGGAAATAGGTTGCTATTTTGCCGTAATTTGAGAAAAGCCTCACTATTCTTCTTCGTTATTTTATGACTGTCGAAGTCAAATAATTTCATAGATCATTTGTAGCTGCCAATCCGTAATTGTTGCATGTTTCAAACACACTTATGTGGGTGTGGCAACCTTCAAATAAATATACCCTTCTTTTCTTTTCTCTCTCTTTTTTTTTTTCTTTTTTTAACTATATATACCTTTCTCAAAAATAAAAACGATAAATTACAAATATACTACTTAAATTTTGGTTAAAATATGAATTTTCTATTGTGATTTTAAAAATTACATTATGTCTTTTTAAATTTCTAATTGTCTGACAGTGGCTCATTATATTAATAAATCATTAAGACAAATAATAATTTTTAATGATATTAAAAATATATTTCAATTACCAATTCTCATAATTTTATTCTTAATTAAAAAAAATTCCTTTTATTAACAAGCAAAAAATAAAATTTTCAATTCAACAAATATAGGTTGATTTATTCACAATTCAAAATTCCAAACCCTAATTTCAAAAAATATAGACAGGATTCACAATTCACAATGCAAAAAATATAGACAGGATTCAAAATTCAAAACCCTAATTTCTGAAACCCTAACCCTAATTTCTGATTTCACAATTCAAAACCCTAACCCTAATTTATGATTTCACATTCAATTGAAAACCCTAGAAAATTTTCACAATTCAAAACCACAACATTTTACCAATTCAAAACCACAATTTCAATTCACAAAGTCTATTCTACCCACATTGATATCAATTTCAATTCACAACATTTTCACATTCACAAACCCTATTCTACCAACATTTTCATCAATTCACAACATTTTCATATTCATAAACCCTATTCTATCCACATTATACCCACATTGTACCCACATTCACATTTTCACAAACACAATAAATACATAAAATACAAATGAGACAGAGAGAGACAGATGCCATACCAGCGAGAGAGAGCAACCGACAGAAGGAGAGAGAGCAACCCACGGACGGAGAGAGAGCAGAGAGAGAGAGAGAGTAAGAGCAGAGAGAGAGTTTGAGAGTAGAGGGACAGCGAGAGTGAGAGTCTGAGAGCAGAGGGATAGCGAGAGTCTGAGAGCAGAGAGTCACCTGAATTAGAAAAAAACGTAAGTGTACAAGGGCATGATCGCAAATGAGGGGGCTGGGGGAGTTTTATATAAGTTGTAAAAGCGTGGTTACGAACCACGCTTTCATTTAAACACGGATTGTACAATGTTAAAAGCGTGGTTGTAATCCACGCTTTCTGTTGTCAACAATGAAAGCGTGATTGTGAATCACGTTTTCTGAAGAAAACAAAATTTATGCATAAGCATAGTAAAAGCGTGGTTTGAAACCACGTTTTCTGAAGAAAGCAAATTTTGCTTAAAAGCGTGATTTCTAACCACGTTTTATGTAAAAATGAAATTTTCTTAAAAGCGTGGTTTGTAACCACACTTTTACTATTTCACAAATTTTCAGCGGGAGGGTCCTAAAAACAATGAAAGCATGGTTTGTAATAGCGCTTTAGCCTATTTCGGGAATTACGTCCAAACTAGGCCTAGTTTAGGAAATAAGTTGCTATTTTGGCTTAATTTGCGAAAAGCCCCCAAAAAGGACTGTATGAAGCATATGAAGGACTTGTATCATTCCCAACTAATTCCCCAATTAACTACAATTGTGAGTAATGTTACCAAAATATATATTTAAAAGTTTACCCAACATGTGGTGTTTGGGATGTAAAGTTTTGGTTAAAATAATTAACAAAGACAAAAATATAGAAATGTTACATTCTATATATCAATCAATTAATTTTTCTCTCACAATACTTCATCCCAAGCACACAACTTTTTTCATATCATAAAATAACCAAATAACTAAAATAGTCAGTATTCCAAACCAGCACTTAAATTCATTTTGTACATAAATCTCACAAAATATCCACTTAATCTTAATACACTTTCAAAATTTGGACAAATTTCTTGTTTTTTTGATTTTTAAATTTTTTTTGAGATGGTAGCTTTTCTCGTAATAATAATAAAAAAAAGATGTCCATCAATTTTGTTTTATTCTTGTTGACCCAATTTTTGGAGGAAAAAAAATGATAGTTTAGAGAGAACGAAAAATTACACTAAACAGAAAAAATTACACAAATAAAAAAAATGATTATCTTAAGTTCAGAAAGAAATATTTTTTATTTTTAATTAATTTTTAAAAAGAAAAAATTAGGGGTGCAACTCGTGCGAGTTCACTCGGGCTGGAGGGTTGCCCAGGCCTAGCCCGAATTGTGTTTGGCAGTGCCCAAGCCCGACCATCAACTTGAGCTTGGCTGCTCAAGCTCGGATCGAGCTTCATAATCTGAACTTGGGTTGGCTCGAATTGCCCAAATTTCACAAGAAATATGATGATATTACAACAAGAAGGCATTTTTTATCCTTTCATATTGACAGGAGAAACTAGGAAAAAAAACTTAAGTTAAACATGATCTATATTAGATGCATATCCTGATTAAGTACTGACCACCACAATCCAATAAGCAGTTAATTTCATCATTATTCGAACTTCTGCAAATGTAACAGCAGAATGCATCCAAATCTAAAATAGATGAGTGGATCTGAACCATAGCCCAAAATGATCATTGTACGGGGAGCAAATATTCCGGTGAGCCCGTACTCCTTTTTTCCAAGCTTCGTCTCCGTCCGATCACCTATGAGGACAACAGCGGTGAGCTACCCGGCAGTGTGTGGCCGGAAAACCTCTCCGACGATCAAGTTAGCACACACCTTGGAATAGAGAGAGAGATGAGAGAGTTGAGTGTAAGTGTTTCTTACAAAAATGTTCATCTGTCTCAGCATGGGGGGCGCAGATTCGCTTATATACCTTCTGCGCCCCAAATCCACTCCCATTAGTCTCTCGACACATGGTGCAGCTATCCCATCTGTCAGCACAAATCTTGCTGAACACCACCTAACAAAGTGCCAGCCCACTCTACTGGGAGCTCGGCAGCCGGGCTGCATCTTCTCGGCTATCAACGGCCGTACTGTGCAGCTGGCCAGAGCGCTCTGCTCGCCGTGCTCAATGAGGACCGAGCTCAGCTACATCCCGGCATAACCGAGCTCGGGACAGCTCATGTTGGTTTGCCGTCGGCCTTCCTTCCTTCTGGGCTAACTCATGAACCGTGGAACAGCCACGCCTTTCCTGGCGCCGGTCATCTCACTTGATCGGCCTCTACACCATGAAGCCCAGTAGCTCGGTCGAACTTTGCCTTAACCAAGCAAATCCTTTCTGACAGGGTCGCGCGACCTTGGCCCAATCTTGTTCGGCCCAAATCTGTCCGGCCATTACCTCAGCCCAATCCAGATCATTAATCTCCCTCTCAATTGCCCCTTAATTCCGTCCATGCAAGCGTGACTGGGATTACCTATTTTGACCGGGGTAACACTTCCTCGGTCCTCGGTCTGCAATACGGTGACCGGGCTAGTTGACATGCCTGTCTTCAAAACTTGCCCGGTCGATGCCTCGATTCACCATCCTGTCTCTTCAGTACTGACGCCACCGTCAATAGGGACACGTGTTGTGCGTTGATTGGCCTCGAGCAACCAAACATCACGTCCGTTCAGATTCAAATTTTTGGTAGTCTTCTTCATCTCTATAAACATGTTGAACCTTCCTTCATTCCAACCTTACTGACTCTCTCTCCTCCTTGTCGATCCAGAGCTCCTGCCCTCCCTTAGTTGCCATTGTTGAGTTCGTGTTCGAAGAAAAAGCCTTCGCCCTCTCCTGGTAAGTTCTTCGAGCCTCGTTTTTGCTATTTCAGTTGGTATTTCACATATTAGGGTACTAAACCCGTAGGTTTTAGGACGTAGGCACCCAAAACCGTCCCTAACCCTTTACTCTCCTTGCTGTTCTTCATTTTCTTTGATGAACACTGAAGATCTGGGCGCGGACCGGGCTCCTAATCTTCCCTTGATCCAAAAAATCATTAAGACCGAGCAAATGATCAGTTTGTCCCAACCTTAGCTGAAACCGGGGTATCCAGAGGACTTGGCCGCTCAACCGGGCTAACACTTGGTCCACTTGAGCGACCGGGCTCCTTGGTTAGCTTTTAATAACCGAGGTGGTTTGGCACTCTTCATGACTGAGCTAAAGTCAAGCTCGTTTTGCGCGACTGCGCTCCCACTTATACTTGACATCCTTTTCCTGCAGAGTCCACGGGGACCACTAACCAAATATTGAGGCTCTCAAAGACCGAGCAGCCATCAAAACACCAGACCGTGCCAAACCACCTCAGCCGAGCTAATCCAACCGGCTACGCATGGGGCGCTTCTACTTCCTTGTTGACACTCCGGCTAGTTTGGCCGCATTCCGGGAAGAGTATGGTATCCCGGTCGATGTTCACATAGAGCTCACCGAGATCGAGACAACCCCTTGGGGCAGATTAGACCAGTGCCCCTTCACCGTGCTGTCAATAATTGAAGGAGGCCTCCGCTTCCCGGTCAACCCATTGATGACCGAATTCCTGCGCCGCACCGGGCTAGTACCCACCCAAGTCTCGACCAACACTTACCAAATAATCAATGGCGTGCATGAGCTAAACAACCGGCTAGGCACAAATTTAGGTTTAGCCGAGATACTGCGACAATACACCCTTGGGCACACCGGCGATGGCCTCGCCTATTACTTAAAGATTAGGCCGGGCAAAGAAAAAATAGTGACCGGCACCCCAGATAAGGACTTACACGATGACGACTTTTTCTAGGTGTCTGGCAACTATGAAACAGCCGACGTACCGGGGCTGGTTCATTAGCAAGAATTTCGGTGAAACATGTAAGCCGTGCTATCTTGCTCGGTCAATTGCTTTTCTTCAGTATTCTGTACTTAACATTTCTTTCCTTTGCAGCGATCCAAGCCTTGCAAGCCAACTACCAATACCCCAACGAAGAAGCCATCCGTATCGTGCTCCGCTACCACCACCGAGATTGTAACGATCTCCTCGGTTACGTTCCAACATACCGGTACTCAGCTCCACGCCGAAGTAAGGTCACAAACTTTCTCCGCGCTCCATCACCTCCTCCAGACCCAACTCTACCGGACGTGCCTTTAATCCGGTTAACCGAGCAAGAAGAGATGGCAAAACGAAGCCGTATCAAGAACCTCCTCACTGCAACTTCCACCGAGATACCGAGCGTCATCACCTGCTCTCCACCTGTCGGTTAATCAAGAGGTGTCGTGGTGGCATTGGCGTCTCTAGCCGCCGGTCAAGCCAGCCAAGAAGCCCGCCGGGCTAGGAAAAGGCCCCGCGTTGATCCCTCTGCCGAGCTGGTTGAAAAGCTAACCACTGAGCAACCCGCCGTCACCGTCAACCCAACACCGGCATGGCGACCGCAGCTCAAACACCGGGGTAAGGATATCCCGGCAACGACTTCCGTGAAGGGTGACAAAAAACATCTACTCGCCTTTGACCTCTCCAAGGCCCTTCTCCTACCGAGCGACGTGGTCGGTAGCGACCATGTACCAGACACCCGGTTAGTGAAGTCGGTCGTGAAGTCCATGACCAGGGTAAGAATCAAACTTCTACTCAAATTTTCACAAGTGTTTGCACGGTTTCCACTCTGATCCAACTTTCTTCTTGCAGGCCATCCAGAAGCAACACTTGGTCATGGAGCGCATCCATCGACTGCAGCAAAAGGCAAACGACCCTGCCAGCCAAGTCCAAAGCCTTCAGACCGAGCTCGGCCGAGCAAAGTCTTCTCTTCAGATCGCTAATGCTGACAATACCAAGTTGCTCGGCCAGCTTGACGCCGCCGAGCAAGAAAGAGATGCAATAAAAGCCGAGCTTGAGGCACTCAAAAAGTCAAGGGAGAAGGAGTGCGAAGACGCCAATAATGCCGGCTTCAAGGAGGCCGAGGACAGTTACAAGAAGCAAGTCTTTGCCACCCAGGACATCTACTTTAAGGCGGGTTGGAAGGCTGCTTGCACTCAGCTCGGTCAAGGTCCTAATACCGACGTGTTTACCTCCTCACCGGCCGTCTTCCTACCGACCTATCTCGTGCCATATGCCAACGACGTCTTCAGCGCGTTGCAGGCTGAGGCCGAGGAAGGACTTGAAGGAGAAGGCGAGGCAGATGTTGAGGGAGAGGACCGCCAAGAGCAGGAGCAGCCCGGCCAAATAGCGACCGGTGTCCAAGACCAAACCCCACCGACCAACCTGGAGGAAGTTGACGACGAATTCACTAACCTTTCCCCCCTAGTGTAGTTTTCTTTGTTTTCTTTCTTTTTGCTCTGCATATGTAACCGGGCTATCTGCCCCACCTCTTGTACATATTTTCATCATCAATGAACAAGCTCAATTTTCTTGAAGTGTTTGCACAGTCTTCAAGCTGAGTAACCTCAACCGGACAAAATACTTCAGCAACATTATCCATCTTGCTTAACTTAATTAACCGGCAAAGACATCTCAGTTGCAAGCATATAATTGAATAAATCACCAACTGTTTCAATCGTAACAATACACCTTGGTTTGAATAAACAATTAGCATAGTTAACCAGAATAAATCATCTCGGTAGTAAATCCAAAGCTGAGCACAACATCAACTCTTTCAACCGGAATAAACATCTTGGTTGAGAATACCTAAGTTGAGCAAAACATCAACTCTTTCAACCGGAGTAAATCATCTCGGTTGAGAATACTTAAGTTGAGCAAAACATCAACTCTTTCAGCCGAAGTAAATCATCTCGGTTGAGAATACCTAAGTTGAGCAAAACATCAACTCTTTCAACCAGAGAAAATCATCTCGGTTGAAAATCTCAAAACTCAAAGCAACAATAAAAATGCTAAGGCAAAGATGAGTTACTTCTATATATTGACAAAAATGAATATTACATGAAGTGTAAGGCAAAAAATTTCTTTGCACAAAAAGAAAGCAAAAGCTAGAAGTAATACAGCTTGAGGTTGGCTGCATTCCATGGCCGGGGTATTCCTCTACCATCCAAGTCCTCCAAGTGATATGCCCCCTTCCCGCCAGACCGGTTATCTTGTAGGGTCTTTCCCAATTTGCCCCTAGTTTGCCTTCACCTGGCACCAGGTTATTGCCCATGACCTTCCTCAAGACCCAATCACCTACTTTGAACGGTCTGGGGTGCACGGTTTTGTTGTATTTCCTTGAAAGCTCTTGTTGGTAGGCAGCCACATGGATGAGAGCCTTTTCCCGGCGTTCTTCCACTAGGTCCAATTCCAGGGCAATGGCTTCGGCGTTCAACTCGGGCTCAAAACTTTCACTTCTGAGGGTGGGCATACCAACTTCCAAAGGGATGACCGCCTCCATGCCATATGCCAAAGCAAAAGGAGTTTCCCCGGTAGATCGCCGCGGGGTTGTTCGGTACGCCCAAAGGACACTGGGGAGTTCCTCAGCCCACTTTCCTTTGGCTTTCTCAAGCCTCTTCTTCAGTCCATCAAGAATGGTCTTGTTCGAAGCCTCGGCTTGACCGTTGGACTGCGGGTAAGCTGGAGTAGAGTTGTAGAATTCAATCTTCAAATCTTCACAAAACCCCCTGAATAGGCAGCCGTCAAATTGGGTGCTGTTATTCGGGATCAGAATTTTGGGACGCCGAACCGTGTTACCACATTTTGCCAGACAAACCGCTTGACGTCTTTCTCCTTGATTGTCGCCAAAGGCTCAGCTTCAACCCACTTAGTGAAATAGTCTGTAGCCGCGATGAAGAGCTTCTGGTTGCCTGGTGTAGTTGGGAGCGGCCCCACTATGTCGAGCGCCCACATTGCAAAGGGCCAAGGGCTGGTGAGGGGAAGGAGTTCCTTGGCCGGCTGGTGAATCTGGTGGGCAAACTTCTGGCACTTTTCACACTTGCGAACATACTTCTGTGCGTCGGCTTGCATGCACGGCCACCAGTAGCCTTGCGAAATAGCTCGGTAGGCCAAGGACCTGCCCCCTATGTGACTGCCATAAATGCCTTTGTGAACTTCGTACAGGAAGGCTTCCACGCTGCTCAGGTGCACACATTTCAGGTAGGGACCGATGAAAGACTTCTTGTATAAAGCGCCTGATGGAGAGAGCCAAAACCGTTCTGACTTCACCCGCACTTTATGTGCTTCCTTCTTGTTGGCTGAAAGGGTCCGTTCTTTGAGAAAGAGGATTATGGGGTCCATCCAAGAAGGACCTAGCTCGGCGCAGTGTACTTCTGTCTGCCCGATTTCCTCAATGCTGGGCCTCGGAAGGAATTCAATCAGAAGAGGGTTGGGAGATGTGTTGTCGACCATAGAAGCAAGGCCGGCCAACTTATCTGCTCGGCCGTTTTCTTCGCGTCCAATCTGTTGGACCCTGATCGCCTGAAATCGCTTGATGTGGTCCCTGACCAGAGTCTGGTACTTCATCATTTTGTCATCCTTTGCCTCATAAACCCCAGATACTTGGTTAACCACAAGCTGGGAATCACTGTAAACCATTAGCTCGGATGCTTGCATCTGAAGCGCGCTCTTAAGACCAGCCAAGAGCGCCTCGTACTCGGCCTCATTGTTGGATGTTGGGAATCCGAGGGTGATGGAGTGTTCGATGGTCAGCCCGTCTGGTGAAATCAATACTATACCCAGCCCGGCGCCGTGGCGGTTTAAAGCCCCATCGACAAAAAGTTTCCACATCTCCCCCACAAAGAGCTTCCAACATTCTGATGGGTCCTGAGAGGCTCGAAGGTTGATGGGATCACGGTTGCACGACTGTTTGGTTTCAAGTTCTATGCTGAGCGGTTCCATTTCCGCCCCCCTTGGTGATTCGGCGCCGGACTCAGCAAGTTGATCCATAATGCCTAAGTTCGTAGGCGAATCGCCAGGTTACGGTATTATGCCGGCCGCAGGCTCTGGGCGGAGCGGTTCCACTTCCCCCCTGTGGTGATGCGGTACCGAACAGAGGAGGTTGGACGGTGATACCCAACTCCGTCATCGCATCGCCAAGCTGCGGTATTATATTAGCTGAAGGTGCTTCGGTGGGGCGCGCAAGTTCCGCGTCGCCCACACCGCTAAGTTGTTGTATTTCGGTCGTGCTTGCATTCACCTTTTCATCTGCAGCGACAATATCGACCGGGCAAACCGGATGAGTTCCAGGTGAGAATTTAGCAACGAAGTCGGCCAAAGTCTGGGCTTTTATGGCAGTGCGAGGCTGGAACTTGACGTCAAACTGTCCCAACTCGACCGCCCACTTAAGAATTCGACCGGAAAAATCTGCCCGCTCGAATAAAGCTTTGAGGGGGAACTCGGTCAGAACGATTATTGTATGTGCATGAAAATAGTGCGCCAACTTCCTTGAGGCCATCATTAATGCCAACGCAAGTTTTTCTAGTGGCAAGTACCTCGACTCTGCCGGTAGCAAGGTTTTGCTGACGTAGAAGATAGGGGGTGCTTGACTCCTTCCGAGCGGACAAGCACCGCACTGGCTGCATGCTGTGAAACGGCCAGATATAGGTAGAGTTCTTCTCCGGGCACCGGTGTGACCAATAGTGGTGCTGAAGACAAATACCTTTTGAGCTCAGCCAAAGCCCGGTCACACTCTCCATCCCATGAGAACTTTGATTTCAAGGCTTGAAAGAAGGGGCGGCAGCGATCTGATGATCGGCTTATAAATCAATTAAGCGCGGCGGCCATTCTGGCCAGATGCTGCACGTCCTTAGCCGAGCTGGGCTGTTTTAACTCTTGCATGGCGCGGATTTGAGTAGGGTCTACTTCGATACCTCGGTTCGTGACTAGGAAACCCAAAAATTTTCCGAATCCCACGTCGAAGGCACACTTAGACGCATTCAGGCGCAGCTTGTGCTTTTTGAGAATGACGAACATCTCGGCCAAGTTGGACAAATGGTCTGTTTGATGCCGGCTCTTAACTACCATATCATCAATATAAGCCTCTATTGTCCGGCCCAGCAGAGGAGCGAACATCTTGGTCACCATCCTTTGAAAAGTTATCCCGGCGTTCTTCAAACCAAAAGGCATGACTCGGTAGCAGAAGAGTCCCCTTGGTGTAGTGAATGAGGTGATCTCTCGGTCAGGCCCATGCATGGCAATCTGATGGTAGCCGCGGTAGGCGTCCCAGAAACTGAGCCTGTTATGTCCAGCCGTTAAGTCCACAAGCTGGTCTATTCTAGGCAGAGGGAAGCTATCTTTCGGACAAGCGCGGTTGACGGTCTTGTAGTCGACGCAAACTCGCCACTTCTCATTCTTCTTGGGCACCACGACTGTGTTTGAAATCCACCGAGGGTAGTGCACTTCTTGAATCGCTCGCGCCTCAAGCAAGTTCTTTACTTCCTGTGCAACTACCTCGACGTGATACAGCGCTGATCTCCTTGTTTGCTGGATGACTGGCTTGGCTCCGAGGAAGACATTGAGATGATGGCATATAAAACTCGGATCGAGACCGGGAATGTCGTAAGGCGACCATGCAAAGACTTCGATGTTGGCCATCAAAAACTCAACCATCTCGGTCCTTTCTTGGGTTGTAAGGCTTAAGCCGAGCAAGAAGAACTTGTCCGGATGCTCTGTATCAATTCGCACCTCCACCAATTCCTCGACAGCTTTGTCCTCGGCCTTGGTGCCCACATCGTCAAGGACTCCCCGGTCTTCCAGTCCTTCAATCATTTGAACGAAGCCTTTGGCAGCCCGGCTCCCGTTGACTGCCACGAAGCATTGCTTTGACATGACTTGATCGCCCCAGGCCTCCTCGATTGCCCCCATAGCCGAGAGGAATCTCATCACCTGATGGTAGGTCGACGCCACGGCTTGCATAGCGTGAAGCCATCCCCTTCCAAGGATCAAATTATAAGTAGATGGCACCTGCAACACCCAGAACTCCACTTGTTTGACCACGGATCCCGCTTTGACCGGCAGGATAATCTTTCCCAAAGGCCACTCTGGTTGAGAGTTGAAACCAACCAGTGGCGAAGTTGCTGGGGCCAAATCTGTATCTCGGAGCTTGAGCTGTTTGAAAGCATCGTAGTACATGATCTCGACCAAGCTTCCCTGATCGATCAAGATCCGCTTGACATCAAATTCTTTGACGCGGAGTGTAACCACTAGGGCATCGTTGTGTGGCGTCTGAACGCGCTCTAGGTCTCTTGAGGAGAAACTGATCAAATCTTTCTCTTCGGTCTTGCCCCTTTTGATTGCAAGCTGAACCGACAAAACTTCCCTCATGTGTTCTGCCTTTTTTATCATACCTTGGAGCTCACATACATGCGCTGGTTCCACTATGCCGTGGATGACATTAACAACCCCTTGTGGAGGCACATCTCGGTTATCCAGTCCTCACGAGTCCACCGGAGCTTGATTTTCCTTCACGCCCCCATCAATGTAAAGGTCCAGGTGTCCGGCTGCGACTAGCTCTTCCAAGTGTTGCCTTAAAGGCAAACAGTCCTCTGTCTGGTGGCCTTGCTCCCGGTGAAACGTGTAACGGTACCTCGAATTGAAGCCCTTCTGTCCGTCGCCTAACTTAGCAGGAAACCGGACATACTCCTCGTTACGGATTTCACTTAGTATGCGATAGATTGGAATCTTAAAGACCGTGGTGATGCATGTCCTTGCTTTCAACCTTCTATTTGCATCGGCTACGTCATCCCGGGGGTAGTCATCCCGATCATTCCGACGTCCCCTACCTCGATTTTTGCGATTTGAGCCACGGTCCGATTCCTCAGCGCGGTCACTTGTTCGACTGGACTCCTGTCCAACCACGTGCACTTTTCCAGCCGACCTCTTGTCTGTTGCTACCGGAGTTACCTTCGCGGTAGATGCTGACGCATCATCCACTACTCGGATGTGCTCATTGATGCGTTGCATGAACTGGCCCATGGATGTCGGCTGGTGCATGATAAGCGAGTCCCGCAGTCTATGTCCGGCCGAGAGACCACGCTTGTATTATGTGATTGCCAAGTTGACCGGGCAATCTAAGATCTCGTTGAAGGTCTCCCAATATCTAGAGTTGTATGCCTTCAATGTGTCGCTCGGTTCCATCTTGACACTCAGTAGGTGGTCAACTTCCTTTGGTGTTTTTGTGTTGGTTTTGAAGCGCGTCACAAAGGCTTCGGCCAACTGATGCCACCTTTCTATGCTCCCCTCCGGTAACCTCTCGAACCATTTCAAGCCCAGTTTGCCTAAACTTGACGGGAAGATAAGGCACATAAGTGCGTCATTCCGCCTATGTCCGGCCATGACCTGTCGGAAGTGGTTTACATGCATGTAGGGATCAGTTTTTCCGTCGTAGAGCGTGAATTTAGGCTGGTGGAAGTCTACCGGAAGCAGTGTTGTTTCTATCTCCAGGGAGAAAGGGGTGGCGCTCAGCCTTGCCAAGTCTGTATCTAGAAGGAGTGGCGCTGCTAGGCGGGGTGGAGGCATTCCGACCTCCTCGCTAGCGTGAACCCCATAGGATAACCGCTGGAACGCCGGCACCCTCTGAGCCTCCCGCCGGCGAGCTCGTTCCCTCAAGACTGCCCGTAAATTCTCTGAACGAGCGGAATAGGAGTACCTCGACGTCGTCGCCGGACATGAGGGCTGGTAAGTGCTATCTTGCGTGCTGGACTTCTCTGCGCGCACATCGGAATCACCAACCTTGTAACTTCTAGTCATAGAAATGGACGGAGTGTGTCGCTGACTCTGACTGCCTGAACGGCGGGGTTGGGTGCACTCACTGTGGTCTCCCACTCCGGCTACACCCTTCCCTTTGACATGCCGCTTTAGCTCCTCCATCTCCGCTGCCATTCGCCGGATGACG
Source organism: Camellia granthamiana (assembly GCA_036172215.1). Taxonomy (NCBI): domain Eukaryota; kingdom Viridiplantae; phylum Streptophyta; class Magnoliopsida; order Ericales; family Theaceae; genus Camellia; species Camellia granthamiana. The sequence goes on along the minus strand of CM069903.1, from coordinate 169,335,473 downwards.
GCGTCTTGGTCCCTTAGCTTGTGTTCTAGACGTCTGGCGTGTGATTCTCTCCGCCGTCAATGACCGTCTGGACTTCGTAAATGACCATAACTTCTTCCGCGCTTATCCCGCGCGTCTCCCGACTATCCTTCTGGGAATGTCTCCAGGTCCGCCATTGGAGGGATGGCGGGATGTCCTTCTCTCCATCTGCCTGACTCCGACGTAACTCCATCGATGGTGGACAATGGAATCTCGTTGTTGTTCGCCATAAACGGCGATCAGATGAGCCTGGTAGACAAGGTTTTGTCTGCAAAGTTCCCACAGACGGCGCCAATTATATGGGGAGCAAATATTTCGGCGAGCCCGTACTCCTTTCTTCCAAGCTCCGTCTCCGTCCGATCACCTGCGAGAACAACAGCGGGGAGCTACCTGGCGGTGTGTGGCCGGAAAACCCCTCCGACGATCAAGTTAGCACACACCTTGGGATAGAGAGAGAGAGAGAAGAGAGTTGAGTGTAAGTGTTTCTTACAAAAATGTTCATCTATCTCAGCATGGAGGGCGCAGACTCGCTTATATACCTTCTGCGCCCCAAATCCACTGTCATTAGTCTCTCGACACGTGGTGCAGCTATCCCATCTGTCAGCACAAATCTTGTTGAACACCACCTAACCAAACTGCCAGCCCATTCTACTGGGAGCTCGGCAGCCGGGCTGCATCTTCTCGGCTATCAACGGCCGTGCTGTGCAGCTGGCCAGAGCGCTCCGCTTGCCGTGCTCAATGAGGATCGAGCTCAGCTGCATCCCGGCATAACCGAGCTCGAGATAGCTCATGCTGGTTTGCCGTCGGCCTTCCTTCCTTCTGGGCTAACTCATGAACCGTGGAATAGCTGCGCCTTTCCTGGCGCCGGTCATCTCACTTGACCGGCCTCTACACCATGAAGCCCAGTAGCTCGGTCCAACTTCACCTTAACCAAGCAAATCCTTTCTGACAGGGTCGCGCGACCTCGGCCAAATCTTGTTCGGCCCAAATCTGTCCAGCCATTACCTCAGCCCAATCCAAATCATTAATCTCCCTCTCAATCAGCATTTTCATGATTAAACTGTTGCAATTCATGGATGAAGGCTAGAATAAATATTTTGCTATCAGTATACAAGCTAGACTAGTAAAATATTAATCAAGATACAAGAGTATAACTGGATTGTTTACTTGAAATCCTTAAGAGCAGGAACATTTACACGATGAAATCCTTCTTTGATAAAACTTTGTTGTCCTTGTTCCTCTCTCCGTCGTTCTTTAACTCTTTGAGGAAGAAATAAGAGTCTGAGACATAGAGTGGGAAAGAAAAGAATAGGTAGGGATTAATATTTACTTTAATCTAATGATCCAAATACAATATTCTAATCTAAGGGCCAAAGCCCAGCAAAAAAATAAAATAAAATAAAATCTAAGGGCCACCTCTTTATACATATATTATATAATTTTTATAATATATAAAATGCAACTCAGGTTCGGGTTGCTCGAGTTACAAATAGCCTCTGCCTAGGCCCGGCTCAAATTACAATTCGGGCATCAAAAATTTGCCCAGACCCGCCCAAATTACAATATATTGTTGCCCAAGCCCTAAAAAAACTTGAATCGGGTAAGAATTGCTTGGGTTGAACTTGTCCGAGTTGCACCCCTAAAAAAAAAATAACACCAAACAGAACTCATTAACAATTCTGATGGAATAAATAATGGGTATGAACTATTACCACTAAAATAGATTCTCAGACCCGTCTAAAATTTAAAAAAAAAAAAAAAGCCTATGAGGAAAGCGCAAAATTAGTAAAAGGAGGCATTAGACCATCTCCAACGGTGAACCAAACCCAGCATCAGATTCAAATTTTGATGAAAAAGTCCCTTTTTCATGCTCCAACCGTTGCACCAGATTGATATCAAAATGAGATTTCAGCAAAAAAAGCATCAAACTGAGAACGAGACACAGATTTTACCAAATCACTGTTACTGACCGTTGAAAGAGGTACACCGGTCAACCAACCGGTTGCCCGGCCGGTTGACCAACCGGTCGACCGGTTTCCTTTAAATTAGGTAGGTTCAAACCGGTCAAAAAATGTTCAAACAGGTAATAAAAAAAAAAAAAAAATTATTTCTGCCTTACCGGTGACCGGCCGGTCAACCAACCGGTCACCCACCTGCAAACACAATAGATGAATTGGGTCACCCACCGGCAAACACAATTTGAATTGGGTCACCCACCTGCTTTATACGTGGAACACTTCCATTAAACTAGGAGGGAGTTGGGGGCTATGTCTCTCTCTAAGCTCTGCTATATTTTGAATTGGGTCACCGACCTGCATCTCCAACACTTGATGCTCATTCTTCCATTGTGTTCCATTAAAAAGAATGAGCATCTCCAACACAATTTGAAGTGAACACTTGATGCTGTATCGCAAGAAGTGATATTTACGCTTATGACACTTCCATCCAAAGACTCTTCAGAAATTATTCACATAGCGTTTAAAGCTGCAAAAAAAAATATATATATATATATTTACACTTATCGGTCAACCAACCAGTCGACCCACAGGATTTGATACGGGATTTGATGAACCGTTGGAGCATGAAGTATCAAATTGAGGAAATGGTCATTTTTTTACTCAAATTTGATGAAACATTAGCTGAACCGTTGGAGATGCTCTTACAATCACTTGGTTTGATTCTAATGTTTTAGATTTAATTTATTAAAAATTAAATTTTTTGTTTTTTGTATTTTTCATTTTTTGTGAATTATTTTAATATTTTAAGCGATTTTTTTTACTTTTTAAATGCACTTAACTTAGATATACGTAAAGTAAAATATTTGTAAAAAATTATTTTAAGAAATCAATAAATATACAAAAATATAAAAATATATTAAATTTTTGTATTTTTTTATAGTTTTTTTTATATTTAGTGATTTAAAAAAAATTACAAAAATTATACTTTTTAATTATATTTATATTAAGTGTATCTAAAAAATAAAAAAATACCCTAATTATTTATATTAAGGCGTCATTTGAAGACTAAGTATCTTAGTCAAAAAATTATTATAAATTATCATATCACTCTCTTTATTCTTTTATATATTTTTTCTAAAAAATTTAAAAAATTATTAAAATAATCTATTTCAAACGAGACTTAAAGAACCACTTTGATATTTTTGACAATTTGGATGCCATCTACCATTTGGACCAAATAGAACATAAAATCTTTAGAAACTACATAAATAAATTGGTGATAGTTTAGGGGCAAAAGTGTTTTTTATCCTTCCTAAACGAGAGAGTGAGACGTCTCCAAGGAGTGAACCAACGGCTTGGATTTGAGAAGCAAAAGTCTAGACTTGAAGGGAGTGAACCAACGGCTTGGATTTGAGAAGCAAAAGTCTAGACTTGAAGGCAGAGAAAGAAAGAGGATCAGAGAAGACGAACCAAGAAGAAGAAGAGAGAAGACGAGCCAGAGAAGAATGGCAAGCCGTTCTCCGCGGCGAAGCCAGGTTTATCTTCCAACTTACAATTGAAAAATTAACAGATTTGGGGCTTCTTTTTCTTTTTTTTTTTCTTTTTTTTTTTATTTGGATTTTTTGACTGAGAAGTTAGGTTAAAAATTGGAAAATTAGGGTTTTTGATTGAAGGCTTTTGATTGGTTTTTATGATTCTCTTATATATAACTAGACCCTTTCATATGTTTAAGAGACTTGGTCAAAATTATTAGGTAAGAATTGCTTCCTATTTGCATAACAAAATGATTTTATTACACCAATTTTTTAATCGTACCCTCTTCAAAATTTCATAACAAAGCAATTTTACTTGTAGTAACAAAGAATCAAATACTACAACCAATTGTCATTCTGACACAACCCAACAGTAAACAAAATACTAAAAATTACTCAACCAAGTGAATTATTAATGAGTTATGTAGGGATTCTCAATAATTTTATCAAATTTTTTATCAAACTTCTCAAATGGCGAGGAGCTACACACATGTAGGTTTATGTGGTCTCATACCCTCTGAGAGATTTGGTAAAAAATTTAGTAGACTGTTTGGGATTCTTAACATTTTTCATTATTAATAGACTACATTTATGTAGGTGTGGCTTACATCCCACAAAAATTCCATGGTACATAGCATTTTTGAACAGCAAAATCCATCTCCTACTTGAAAAGCGCACAGACTAAGGGGCATTAAAGCAATGACCTTGGCTTCATACATACAAATAGGAAGGAAAACAAATTCAGAAAATAAGCAGTTCAAGTCATCCCTATATGGTATGTGGAAACATTTAGAAATGAAAATGGTTCTTAAAAATATAAAGCGACAAACCAGATCAAAGCATCTTTAAAGCTATTCCAATCTAATCTCCTAAATATTTCAACTTACAAAGTTGAAGCAACTCTTCAACCACCTCATCTATCTCTTCCTCTCCTTTCATTCTTATTTTCTCACTATATTCTCTTGCTTTAATTCTTACATCCTCCCCACTTTCCTCCACCACAACTGTTCTTATTACTTGTGCTATGTCTTCTCTATTGAGTCTGCCATTGATGTCTCTGTTGACCTCCACAGCCGCACCAATCTCCTCCATCAGTCTAGCATTAAATGGTTGGTCATAATGTATTGGCATGGCCACAATTGGAACCCCAAACTTTAAACTTTCCATTACTGAATTCCATCCACAGTGACTCACAAAGCCACCAATGCTTGAATGGGTTAAAATTCTTGCCTGTGGAGCCCAGCCCTCCACAACCATTCCTCTCTCTCCTAACCTCTCAAGAAAGCCCTTAGGCAGTGCTTCTTCAATCTCAACTTTCTCTCCCACGGGAAACCTAACAACCCATATGAAATTAACCTTGCTAAGCTCTAAGCCATGAGCTATCTCTTCAATCTCATCCTTGGACAAAAAAGACTCACTGCCGAAGGAAACAAACACAGTTGAGGACTCATCTTTGTTGTCAAGCCATTCGATGATCTCAGCGTGGTCGTCCTCATCGTCAATTTCTCGAACAAGTGAGCCAACAGGGACGATCTTCTTCTCAACTAAAGCCGCCAGATAATCAACATACTGTCCTTCAAGCTCTCTGAAAGTGTGGAACAAAATAATGTTGCAAGATCGTTTCATGGCATCTAGAGGACCCTCTTTGTTTTTGGCTCTGTTTGCAGCAGTCTTGATCATGTTGCCAAACTGCGTTTTGTGGAATCCCTGAAGCTGAATTGCTGGAAATGGGAATTCAACACCGCCTTTCATACGCAAGTGAACAGCAAAAGACAGCATCGTAGCTCCGGCAGATATGAAATCAACCGCCGGAATATTATAGGAGGAGGCAATGGTTGGTGCCCATGGCTGGTTGAAGTCATAAATAAGCAAGTCTGGGCTTAGTGTGTTGAGGATGTTGGTGAAGATTGGGATTGCCATCTCAAAGGCTGTTTTGAGGGTAGGGATGAGATGGTTTGGGAGGCCATTGGTGGTGTGGTTGTGAGGAGGAAGCTCAGGCAAGGATGGAAGGTGGATTTCTACTAATTCAATGGAATGAGAGTACTTTTCAGTGATTCTTTTCTTGATGGAATTGAGATTGATTGGTGTAGAACACAAATATATGTACAAGTTTCTGTGTGAGAGTTTCTTGGCAAGCTCTAGGAAGGGAGAGATGTGACCATGGGCCAACCATGGTAGCATTAGGACACTAGCAATGCTCTGTTTTGTATCCATTATGTATCTCTCTGTTTTGGCCTCTAGTTTGGTGATTGATTATCAATACAACAATCTCTCTGTTTTGGCCTCTGGTTTGGTGATTGATGATCAATACAACAATTGTTGTTTAGGTCAATCATATATATATAGGCATTTATATAATGACGATCATTGTGAATGAATGTGAAGACACGTGAAAATTGGAGGCGGATGCGGAAATCTAGTAATATAAAAACTCGAGGAGGGGAGAGAGAAGGCTGTGGTGTCGTGGTTGCGTATGGATTTTGAAATAAGATATCAAATATACATCTGTGTGAGACTCACATGAGTCTCATAGTTTTAAATTTTTTTATGTACTTAGAACATCATTTAAACAATGTCATTTAAAAATATGTTTTCTCTGTTTAGTTGCAACAAACATATATATTAAAAAGTTAATTTTTTGATTTTTTTTTTTTTTGATTTTTTTGGAAAAAATATATAAAAAAAATAAAAAAGTGATGTGACTTAAAAAAAAGTTAAAAAGTCAAAAAAATGATTTTTAGCTAAATTGTCAAAACAAGTCATACTTTACATGGTATGAAGTACCATATTAATAAGTTAGAACAAATTGACGAGGACCAAAAAATAAAAAATTATAGTTTCCTCTATTTAGTTGCATATGGAGAAAACAACAAATATATGGCCTGGTATGGGAAGTGGTTATTTTTTTTAGACTTTTTGGCTATTTAATTATTTTAGTAGACTATTTTAGTTTGTGTGTTTGGAAAAATGGATTGAAGTATTTTTAAATAATTGTATAGGAAAAATGTTTGATACGATGTTTTGTTCTGAAATGACCAAACTACCCCTACATAACAGAGCTGTCATGTTCCAATCTAGGCATTTGGCTTGCTGACGTGGGACAGAAGGATCTTGCACATCATCATTTTTTTTCCTTCAAATTTTAAACAGTGCTAACGGCTCCAATTGCTGAACCTGGGCAAAAAATTTGAAGGATTGTGAATTGGATGATTTGAATTGTAATTTTTAACACCTACACAAAGGGGAAAAAAAAAAATTGTAAAACTTGTGAGTTGTTTGGGTGTCCTAAATAAGTGTACTTTTTGACTTTTTGGACTAAAAAGTAGAGGAAAAAAAAGTTGATTGTTTGGGATAATTTTTTGTCTTTTTACAAAAAAATGTATATTAAAATATTGTATAAAATAAAAAAATTACATTTTTACCCCTACGTTCTAGACTCATCAGTGATAGTGTTGTAGAAGAACCGTACGGAATGGTTGAAATTGTGAGAAGAATCTGAACCATATGCACATATAGTATGAGACTTCACGGGTACCATTGGGCCTGTGGGGGCCTACCACGGGACCCGTTTCGATAATCCAAACCGTTAAATATATAGAACTCGTTGAGTACTATATACTTGTAAAAAATCACTTTCATTGGATATCGATAGCTGTGTGATCCAAATAGTTTTGTATGAGAAAAATGGACAGTAAAAAATAAACGACTAAAAAAAATCTAATTTGATCATATAGCTATTCATATCCGATCAATGTTATTTTTTTCAAACATATAATACTCGACAAGTTCTACACATTGAATGGCTCATATTATCGAAACGAGATCCGTGGTGAGCCCCCACGGGCCCAACAGTACCTTCTAACTTAATGAATATATATATATATCTAACTTTTTTGTCTACCATCATTGCATAAATTTCCCATCACTTCAGTACCATCACTGTATAGCTTTTTGAATTGTACTAATATCGTGGAAATTAATTTTTTTTATATTTTTAATTTGTGAATAGTGATAACTTTTTTGTTTTTTGAGTAACGTTTTAATTTTTTGACTTTTTTTCAACATGCCAAACCAGCCCTTAATTGCATATATCAACAAACCTATTGCCATTTTTTAAACCTTATCCATTAATATAATTTATAAATTTTTTAAAATTTATAGATTATTAATAATCATTAATTTATAAATGGTTGTCTCAGTTTATTGATAACCGAGCTGTCAATGAATTTTTTTTTTCAAATACTTTTTTTTTTCAATTATTTTTTGCCAATTAATTTTTTTTTCAATTATTTTTTTTTCAAATAAATTTTTTGTCCATTAAATTTTTTTCCAATAATTTTGTTTTCAATTAAATTTTTTTTCCAATTATTTTTATTTCAACTATAATGTGTATGGTCTCATTGTCATAAATAATAAAAATTAAATATAAATATTTTAGGTCTGAATGCGAACTCTTTTTTTAGTTGATGTTTTAAAAAAATTTCAAACATTTTGTTCAAACCTCTTTTTTTTGTAGTTTATGTTTTTCTATAAATAAACAAAAATCAATTTATAAAATTATTAAATTTGTCAGAAATTTTAATTGGTACCAAAAAAATGATGAACTAAAAAAAAAAATGCAAGTCTTTGTTATGAAATTGGACTGTGCATCAAATATCGAAGGCATCCGCTAAGTTCAAAATTGAACGAAACTAAAGTTCAATCTAGGTAAATAAAATTTATAAGTATGTTACAAACGTTTACACAACTGAAGTTCGAATATTATGCATTACAAACAGTTCCATAAGTCCAATGGCTTGCTACGTGGGTCACATTGCACAACAAATTTCCACATCGAAAACAGTTCTTCGTCGGTCGCGTTGTGTGGAAGACAGAGCTCAGTCGGAAATATGATCTATACGCGAATGTATCACTTCCTGCAGATTTATCATTTTATTATGTTATTAATATTCTTTTTGTCATGAATTAAAACTACCTCATATGAGTCAGGCACAGATGAAATTTATTTATTTTTTTTAAATGAAAAAAAAAATTTGACTGGTGTAGAACACAAATATATGTAGAAGTTTGTGTGTGTGAGTTTCCTGGCAAGCAGATAGTTGGATTTTTTTATAGTTAGATGTGATATTTGTGAGAGAAAAAGTAAAATGATTATAAATTGAATGTGATATTTTATTTTATTAACTATTTTAATAAATTTTATTATTTTTGTAAATTTTAACCCAAAAAATAAAAAAAAGTCCTTGCCAAAACACCATAGGGTGTCTCTCTGTTTTGGCCCCTGGTTTGGTGATTGACTATCAATAAAACAATCTCTGTGTTTTGGTCTCTGGTTTGGTGATACAATAATTGTCGTTTTGGTCAATGATATATATATGCATTTATATGATGACGATGTTTATGAATGAAGACACGCGAAAGGAGGAGGCAGATGCGTGACCCATTGGGAGTTGATTATTTTTTTTAACTTTTTAATTATTTAATTATTTTAATTTTTATGTTTAGAAGATGGATTGGATTATTGTTAGATTGATATATTGAAAAATATATTTGAAATGATGTTAAATAATGAAATGACAAAAATGCCTCTAAGAACAGCATGTCCTTGTTGAATAACGTGGCATTGCCCTCTGACTTGGAAAGTGTATTTGGATTCCATTGGTGCGTATGTGTGCAATTTCGACATTTGATGACTTGAGCGGACAGTGCTGTCAAGGCACGAAAAGTTATTTAGTGGTCTAGGAGTATTGTTTCACACTATACATCATTTAAAGATAATCTAATTAGTTTTTAAGATCATTTTCAACGGTTTATCAAACTTGGCATCAGATTTGAAATTTGGTGAAAAAGTCACTTTTTGGAGCTTCAATGATTTTACCAAATTGGTATCAAATGAAAATGAAACAAAAAATTCATCAAACTGAGAACAGGTTCCAGATTTCACCATTTCACTGTGTGTTACCGTTGGGGGTGGACCAACTGGTCAACCAACCGGTTGTCCGGCCGGTAGACCCACCAGTCGACCGATTCCCTTTCAAATAGGTAGGTTCAAACCGGTCAAAAAAGGTTCAAACAGGTATAAAAAAAAAAATTTTGTCCTTACCGGTCGACCCTTCTCTTTTGATGCACAGTTGGAGCAAGTCATATCAGATTGAGAAAATTGACTTTTTTTTATTTAAATTTAGTGAAAATTTTGATTTACCATTTGAGATGTTATAAAGGAGACAAAAAGGTAATGAATTCTACTGATTCAATCAATGATAACTAAGAGCACCACATCATATTGTCCCAAGAGCAAAGAATAATTTTCCGTCAAGGCACATGGCTTTTTTTGTTTGGTTATGTTTTTCCACTATTTCAGCTGTGAGACTGAACAGCAGTGATTTAGATCCCCTTAAACTTTAACCTCTACTATCCCCACACATACGTAGCATGTGGTAATTAGAGGAGAAGAAAAAAAAAAAAAGTGACCAATCAAAAAAATAAAAAAGAGATCAAAAGGAGGTGAAGAAAAAGGGATCCCAATCTTTATTCGAGACTAAAATATTACCCTCAACCTACTCCCAAATAGCGCAGGAGCAGAGGGAAAAGGCTGCTGCGTCATTGCTTGCGTATGGATTTTGGGATAAAGATATCAACTATTCTATTAAATACTTACCAGAGTCTCACATTCTTGTATGAATATTTTAATTGAATATTTGATAATTTATTTAAAAATTATAATATTTTTATTTTTAATTATTTTTATTTATTGAGGGCATCATTTAAACAATGCCATTTTTAATATATATATATATATATATTTACTTGGTATGATGTAACAGATTATATATTTTTATATGGTATGATGTAACAGATTAATAAGTTAGAATAAATTGACTATGACCAAAAAAAAATCTCTATTTAGTTGCACATGGAGAAAACAACAAATATATATATTGTACTGGGCATGATAGTAACGGATTAATAAGTCAGAACAAAACAACAAATTAATTGGATCTGATACGCCATGTGTTACTTCCTGTCAATTTATTATATTATTAATATCAATGATGTCACATGCACTAATTGATATATCAATTATTATATTAACATATACTATAATATTGTTACTTCAAAATTATAGACTCATCCATTATACAAACTATAAACATTTAAAATCTCTAAAATTATATCACATTATCCGTTAATAAATTAAATAATATATTAATTTGTGCGTATAACTTTATTCTATTAATATTCTTTTGGTTATGAACTAAAATTACCTCATATGAGTCTGGCACCGATGAAATTTAATTTTAAAAAAAAAAATTGAAAATAAAAATTGTGGTGTAGAACATAAATATACTTAGAAGTTTCTGTGTGAGTTTCTTGGCAAGCTCTAGGAAGGGAGAGATGTGACTATGAGCCAGCCACGGTAGCACTAGGACAGTAGCAATGCTCTGTTTTGTATCCATTCTGTGTCTCTCTGTTTGGCCTCTGGTTTGGTGATTGATTATCAATACAACGATCTCTCTGATTTGGCCTCTGGTTTGGTGATTGATGATCAATACAAGTTACAACAATTGCTGTTTAGGTCAATGATATATATATATATATATAGATATGCATTTATATAATGACGATGTTTATGAATGAAGACACGCGGACAGTGGAAGCGGATGCGTGAATTCAATAAGATAAAATAAGAACTCGAGGAGCGGAGAGAGAAGGCTGTGGTGTCAGTGCTTCCGCATGCATTTTTTTTTTCAATGTTTATTATTTTTGTATGTACATATTTAATATTTTTTAATTCATCTACACATCTTAATTAGATTTGATTTGTTTTTTTTTTTTTTAAATATTTTTCAATTCATCTACATATCTTTTCATCTTCTCTATTTTTATACTCCTAATATTATTCCTTACTTTATATGTATTTTTCAGTGTTTATTACTTTTGTGTTATATATTTATTTTTCTCAATATTTTTCAGTTCATCTACACATTTTTTTATCTTTTCCATTATTACATTTTGCATAGTTTGGATTTGCTTGCTTTTTAATTTGTGATTTGCGTTTATTCTTAATTTGTTTATTTTCATATAACATTATTGATATCTTCTTAGACTTTTATAAATCCTTTCATTTTCATATCAAAAGTAGTTCACCTATAATTCAAAAAACCAGATGTCTATCACATAACTTAAATAAATTAAAATAAATCTCACTCTCAATTAAATAAATTAATAAAAAAATATATAAGCCTACAAATATCTATCCAATGTCTATCCCGTTGTTTTTCTTTTTATCAAAATTTTCAATTCATCTGCACATCTTTTCATCCTTTTCATTTTTATACTCCTAATATTATTTTACTTCACATGCATTTTTCTAGTGTTCATTACTTTTGTGTTATATATTTATTTTTTTCAATATTTTTCAGTTCATCTACACATCTTTTTATCTTTTCCATTATTACATTTGCATAGTTTGGGTTTGCTTGCTTTTTAATTTGTGGTTTGCTTTTGTTCTTCAATTTAATTTGTTTATTCTCATATAACAGTATTGATATCTTCTTAGACTTTTATAAATCCTCTCATTTTCATATCAAAAGTAGTTCATCTATAATTCAAGAAAATCATATGTCTATCACATAATTTAAATAAATTAAAATAAATCTCACTCTCAATTAAATAAATTAATAAAAAAATATATAAACGTCCAAATATCTATCCAATGTCTGTCACGTTATTTAAAATAAAATAAAAAATTCACAATTATTTGTAACTTAAGTATCACATAACCACTTAAATAAATTAATAAAAAAATATATATAAACCCACAAAATGTATATATTCATCTATAAATTACAAATATCCAATTTCTATCATATTATTAAAAAAAAAAAAAATTTCTCAAATATCTATAACTTAAATAAATTAAAAACATATAGTATACAAATTATAAATATCCAATGTCTATCACGTTAAAAAAAAAAAAAAAAAAAAAAAAAAAAAAGAAAGAAAACCACAAGTCGTATTCATACAATTTACTCATGTATATCCATCACCCACAATTCACTCAATCAAATGTCTATCACGTAAAATCCAATTCAAATCCACAAAAAACATCGTTTTGTGTTTATTTTGTTATTTAAAAAATCTTAAAATAAATCTAATAATAAATCAAAATAGAATCCTCTTTTTTTTGTGTTTTTTTTTGTTTTGTTTTGTTTTGTTTTTTTTTTTTTTTCATGTACAACAATAATTTGATTACATTATCTTTTGCTTACTTTAAAAGTATTGTGTAATAATTTTCTTTACAAAAAGTTACATTAGCTCCTTAGTAGATGGATGTTGTATAGTAGAATTTTTGAATTTTTAAATTTTTTTTATATAGTTACAATAAACAATGATACTTATTGAGATTTTTTATTCTTTATCTTTTGTATTCCAGGTACCATTGAGCTTGCTTATCTTATTGTTTATGTAATTGTATGTCAAATGTGTTAAATTCATTATACAGATAAATATGCGGCCTCTTCTAAATTTGCGTCATTACCATCGTTTGGCCATGTAAAATGCCATAAATGAATTTCAAACTATACCACATAAAGAGGGTTTACTAGTAGAAAAATTTTGTTGATTGAAAAATCAAAATATGTCTGGCAATGCCAAAATTAGGGAAAAAAAATAAGTGAAAAAATTTTGATGGAACCAATATTAGACCATCTACCATCAAGCAGGAATGAAGTAAAGGGAACAATTTTTCAAAAGCATGAAATCAAAGATGCCTCGGACTTAATGGATGCTTAATGGAGCAGCGTGAAGTCCATCCTCTAGGGATTGAACTTAATTATGTACACCACACGGATCAAATTAATTTGAGAAATATCTATTTTTCATATACATAATTGATTTTTTAATTTAATTATTATGATATTTAAAAAAAATTATATCGATATACAATTAAAAAATAAATAAGACGTTATGTGCTTAATTATGTACATCGCACGGATCAAATTAATTTTCTTTTATATTTTATATTTTTTTGTCTATCTTATTGATGTCTTAATATTCATTTATATTTGATTTTTTTTTTAAACATGAAATTCTTTATTACAAAATATTTATACTTAATTTAAATTTTTTTATACCTATATACAATATGTATGAATAATTCAAAAAGAATATTAAAGAAAAAACCAATACTCTACATAATTGATTTATGAATTTTCTTCTTAATCCAATCCTGACATATTTATATTTAATCTTTTAAATAAATTTTGTGTAATCCTATTTCTACGTTTTCTTTTTCTAAATAAATATAAAATTAAATAATTAGAATCACTTTTAGTTTTATACATTACTAATTATCTTTCCAATTTAACTATTATTTTTAATATCTAAATGAGTGTTTATTTTACTATATGATAATTACATTTTCATAGCACAATAAAACTAAAATTATCAAAATAAACAAATAATTTAACTAAATTTAGTATATATAAGTATTCAAGTAACATTTTTATACAACGATGAGGTTAAGATTATTAAAATACATAATTTAAATTAAAATTGATATTATTCTTTGTAAAACATATCATAATATAAAATATCATTACATTAATTAAAATTAACTCTACTGTGATTTTATGTCAGATATCATATTTCTATAAGTGATTTACGTACACTTGTATCGTCCAATTTAATATTGATTAATTAAAATAATAAAACTCAATATTTTTTTTATTCAAACTTTTAGAAGATAAATTAATAAATATCAAATGATAAATGGTGTGAACTACTAACAAAAAAAAAATGGTATAAAACACTCAACATTCTCATATAGTATGTGGAAACATTTAGAAATGACAATAATTCTTAAAAATAAGAAGCATCAAACCAGATCAAAGCATCTTTAAAACTATTATAATCACCCAAACATTATTTCCACTTACAAAGCTGATGCAACTCTTTTACCACCTCATCTATCTCTTCCTCTCCTTTCATTCTTATCTTCTCACTAAATTCTCTTGCTTTAATTCTTATATCCTCCCCACTTTTCTCCGCCACAACTTTCCTTATTACTTGTGTTATGTTTTCTCTATTGAGTCTGCCATTGATGTCTCTGTTGACCTCCACAGCCACACCAACCTCCTCCACCAGTCTAGCATTCAATGGCTGGTCCAAATGCATTGGCATTGCTACAATTGGAACGCCAAATTTTAAACTTTCCATTATTGAATTCCATCCACAGTGACTCACAAAGCCACCAGTGCTTGAATGGGCCAAAATTCTTGGCTGTGGAGCCCAACCCTCCACAACCCTTCCTCTCTCTCCTACCCTCTCAATAAACCCATTTGGCAATATTTCTTCAAGCACAACTTTGTCTCCCATAGGAAACCTAACAACCCATATGAAGTTAACATTGCTAAACTCGAGACCATGAGCTATCTCTTCAATCTCTTCCTTGGACATATAATATTCACTCCCAAAGGAAACATACACAGTGGAGGACTCATCCTTGTTGTCAAGCCATTCCATTATCTCAGTGTGCTCGTCGTCATCATCAATGTCTCGAACAAGTGAACCAACAGGGACAATCTTCTTCTCAACTAAAGCCGACATATACTCAACATACTGTCCCTCAAGCTCTCTGAGAGTGTGGAACAAAATAATGTCGCAAGATCGTTTCATGGCCTCTACAGAACCCTCTTTGTTTTTGGTTCTGTTTGCAGCAACCTTGTTGATCAAATTCCAAAACTGCGTTTCATGGAATCCCCGAAGCTGAATTTCTGGAAATGGAAATTCATCGCCGCCTTTCATAAACTTGTGAAGGGAGAAAGTCATCATCGAAACTCCGACAGGGATGAAATCAACTGCTGGAATATCATAGGAGGAGGCAATGGTTGGTGCCCAAGGCAGGTTGAAGTCATAAATAAGAAGGTCTGGGCTTAGTGTGTTGAGGATGTTGGTGAAGCTTGGGCTAGCCATCTTAAAGGCCGTTTGGAGGGTGGAATTGAGATGGATTGGGAGGCCATTGGTTGTGTGGTAATGAGGAGGAAGTTCAGGCAAGGATGGAAGGTGGATTTCTACTAATTCAATGGAGAGAGAGTACTTGTCTGTGATTCTTTTCTTGATGGAGTTGAGATTGATTGGTGTGGAACACAAGTATATGTGGAAGTTTTTGTGTGCGAGTTTCTTGGCTAGCTCTAGGAATGGAGTTATGTGACCATGGGCCAAAAATGGTAGCATTAGGACATTAATTTTTCTTTGTTTTGAATCCATGATCTCTCCGGTTTGGCCTTTGTTTTCGTGATTGGTGATCGATATAACAATGTTGATGCACTCAATGATATATATATAACATGACATTGACACCAATGAAAACAAAACAATAGGCGCCCATAATATAATATAAACTGTAGGGATAGAGAGAGAAGGTTATGTGATGATGCAAAAGAACACATGATGCATAACAATATATATTATTTATAATATAAAAGAAAAAATGTAAAAAAAATAAATTAAATATTAATTCTTAAATGATAAAAAATATGTGTGTGTATTTTTTAAAATTTCATCGGTATCAATTAGGTGTCACTGCTTGCGTATGAACTTTTGCCATATATGCTTAGACATTAGATAATCCACATTCATTTGGTATTGTTTCTCATTCAATAAAATAGGTGTAAAATTCACCTTAGCTCTGGTGATTAAGGGTGCTATAAGGGTTATAGCACGTTACTTTCTTATGGTTTTGAATTAAATTACAAAACTAACACAGTTAGGATTCACCTATGAAGCACAGGTACGGGTACGAGTACTGGTACTGGTACGATATGGGTACGTCGATACGGTAAAATTCAAAAAAAATAGGTTACGGGTACGGCTTGGTACGCTTGCAAAAAAATATTTATTTTTAATTTAGAGTAATGCAAAAATTAATTAAATGGTTTAATTTGTTAAGGTCCAACCTATAATTAACATTTAATGCCAAAAAAGAAAAGTATAAATTAAAATTAAATATCAATATATTAAATAACTTACAAACCATAGTTTAATTTTAAAATCATGCTAAGCATAAAACAAAAACTAAAAAAGAAATCTAGTGAAATGAGTTTTATCTCTGTAGTAGAAGGAAAATATTGTTTCAACTGAGGCACGGTACGGTTTAGATATATACTAGGTACGTTTGGGTACGTCAAAAATTGAGAAGAAAAAACTTAGGTACGTGTTTCGTGTACCCGGTACGTATGCAGAAGTACCATACGAGGTACGGTACGTCGGTAAGTACCCGGTACGAGTACGGCATGTTTTTCGAAGTACCCATGCTTCATAGGGATTCACAATAAAAAGATATTTATACTCTTCTTTCTCTTCTTTCACATATTACTCTTTGCATAAATGAACAAACTTATTAATTTTTAAAGCAAATTATGAATCATCTTTTTGTTTACTTGACAAAAAATTTAACAGTTTTTTTTTTAGATATATATATATATAGCAAAGAATGCAGAAGAAGATCATTGTAGGATATGGTTCAAATTCAAAAGTTCTATCAAAAAACGCACCATCTTTTCGAAATTTATGACTTGTATTCAACCAACGGCGATGCCCCATGTAACAAATTTTTCTTCCATTCTTCAAATAACGATGTCGAGTACGTATGTTACAAGAAGGACAAGTTAAAGCACCTCATGCTCCATCCAGACAAATTTGCATATGCAGGAAAATCATTTATTGTCCACAATAAGACCGCATGCATTCGGAACATTTGATTAGTTTCTACATCGTATGTCTAAACACCATTTTCTTACAATTCATTCAGTTCATCCACTAACAAGCGCAGGTAGACATCAATGTTATTGCTAGGTGAAAAAGAACCATCAATGAGCAATATCATCATCATATGAGGTTGCTTTATGCACAACCACAATGGCAAATTATAAGGCATCATAATAATTGGCCAACTACTATGAGCAATATTCATTGCCTTGAATGGATTAAATCTATCCGTTGTTAAACCTAGTCTGACATTGCAAGGCTCACTCGCAAACTTGGGATACAAAATATCAAAATTTTTCCAAATAGGAAAGTCGGCAGGATGTCTCATTTTGTTGTCATCAATTCGGCCCTCTGCGTGCTATCTCATTAATGAAGCAATTTTGAATGACATGAACAATCTTTGAAGCCTTGGAATCAAAAGAAAGTATCTCACAATTTTCTGGGGAATTCTTTGTTGCTTCTTTTTATAATCATTTTTCTCACCTTCAAATTGTTTGTATCTAGGACACACTATGCAATCATTCTTACTAGCTATCTCCTTCCAATATAGTGAGCAATCTTTTGGGCATGCATGTACCTTATGATAATCGAGGCCGAATTCCCTAAGGAGTACCCTCGTTGCATAGAACGAATTTGGCAAAGTTTCACCTTTTGGAAATGCATCCTTCAAAAGTTTAAGTAACATCGTGAAAGACTTGTCGCTCCATCCACTAAGACACTTGATATGCAATAATCGAATAACAAATGAGAGCGTTGAAAACTTGTGACACTTTGGATACAACTCTCTTTCGGCCTCTTTCAATAAATTGAAAAATCTTTCAGTTTTCTTATCCGGGCCTAGTTCGATGTTAGAACTTCCTATCTCATTACTAGCAAGATGAACCAAGCTTGATGGAGGAAGTCCCAACCCCTCATATATCATTTCATTTACTTCATCGCCATCATTTGAATCACTGATATTCTCATTCAATGGCACAGACGTCAGTAAATCTTCCCCGTGAAAAATCCATCTGGTGTAGCTTGAAAGAAACCCATTGATCATTAAATGTTCCTCCATAAAGTCTTTTTTTACTAGTTTGACATTTCAACATCGTTTACATGGGCATGTGACTTCATTTGATAAAGGATTATTTTGGCATGCAAGTTTAACAAATTCCTTAACCCATTCTATATATTCTCGGTGCAACATATGCTGATTTATCCAATTTTTATTCATCTGACTTTGCCTTACACTACAAATGTCACTGCCAAATCAACAAAGTTCAAATTTATCATTTCATTTTAATTAATCTTAACCTCAATGAAGTACCTTATAATGCATGCGACATGACACCATTCACCTCTAACTCTTTTTTAATAGGTTGGTTTATCCTACTTTCCCATTCAAGAATGCAAAGTCTATATTGTAAAAAGTAACTCATACTACTCTATCCATCTCTAATGAAATTTTGGCAGCATCTCTCCATGGTTTTCCAAGTACACTACATAGACTGGGTGTATTGCTGTCACGACCGAAACCCGCCCCTATAGGTTTAGCATCATAACCGGCCAGTAATCCTGGGATTACTGAAGGCCTCTGAGATAGATTAACATAATACAAAGGCTAATGTAAGCAATACAAATAAGCAACATCCATTGAACTGTGCAGACATTTATGGAACAGAAAATTTTAAACTTTATATACATATATATACACATCATCAAATATATAGACCAGATAAAAAGGGACTTAGTCCTAAATACAGAATAAACAAAAACTTAAACTTTATTTACATTGCTTTGACCACTTGGCATATCTGGAACCTTCACGGAAGGCACATTGGTTGGCTGACAAAAAAAGAATCCAAGCAGAAGCTCTAGGCCTAGTCACGCGCTTGATCACCTACATACATAAATAATACAGTGAGCTGGAGCTCAGTGAATAATAACAAAGTAAAGGGTTTTAATGAAGGATATCCATCACAAAGTCAGAAATCAAAGTTTATATTAGAAACAGAGTCTTATGCATATTCAGATTTGAAATCATAAACAAATTCATATACATGTTCATATTCATATTCATATTCAGATTTTGCATAAGATCATACGTGGTACACCTATTAGCACTAACATATTAGATATAGAGCATTAAGGGTCATACTTGACCAGTTCCGTAAAGGAACCTCCGGTACAGAGAACAAATAACATGCTTAAGCCATGGTATTGTTACCCCCGGGCGAAGGCCATGAGACCACAGTATTATTACCCCCGGGCAAGGGCCATGAGATCACGGGATTATTACCCCCGGGCAAGGGTCTTGTGCTCATAGACTACGGTATTATTATCCCCGAGCAAGGGCCATGTGCTAAGGATGCCACAAATACTTTTCAATATATGGACAATCATTTATTGATACAGAATGTACGGGGAGCAAATATTCCGGCAAACCCGCACTCCTTTCTTCTAAGCTCCGCTTCTATCCGATCACCTGCGTACACAACGGCAGTGAGCTACCCGGTGGTGTGTGGCCGGAAAACCCCTCCGACAACCAAGTTAGAACACACACCAGGGGATAAATAGAGAGAAGGGAGAAAGTTGAGTGTTTAGTGTATGCCTCACCAAATGTTCGTCCCCAGTATGGGGGGCGCAGACATGCCTTTATACCCTCTGCGCCCCATATCTACTCCCAGTCATCTCCTGACACGTGGCTCTGCTATCCCATCCGTCAGCGTAAACCTTACTGAACATCACCTAACCCGACTGCCAGCCCACTCTACTGGGAGCCTGGCAGCCGGGCAACATCATCTCGGCTGTCAACGGCCGTGCTGTGCTTCATGCCTAAGCACTCCACTAGCCAAGCTCAATGGAAACCGGGCTAGGCGCATCTCGGCTCACCTTTGGTCGGCCTTCCTGCCGAGCAAACAGGTACCTCGGCTGACTACGCCTTTCTGGGCGCCGGTCACTTAAGTCAACTGGCTTTGCCACTGCCAGAACATGTAGCTCGGTCTAACCAAGCGTTGCCTTAACCGAGCATCTTCTTTCCGGACTGGGCCACACATCCCCAGCCCAACACTTGCCCGGCCCAAACCTGTCCGGCAAAACTCCGCTCGGCCCAAGTCTGTCCGGCCCAGTACCAGGTCATTAATCTCCCTCTCAATTGCCCCTTAATCCCGTCCGCTTACGCGTGACTGGGATTACCTGCTTCTACCGGGGTAGCACCTTCTCGGTCCTAAGCTTCATAATCGGCAACCGGGCTGATGACATGCATGAATTCAAACTTCCCCGGTCTGACATTCCTGTCTCTTCGGCTTGCCCGGTCGTCGCCTCACCTGACCTTCCTGTCTCTTCGACTTGCCCGGTCGTCGTCTCACCTGACCTTCCTGTCTCTTCGGCTTGCCCGGTCGTCGTCTCACCTGACCTTCCTGTCTCTTCAGCTCTGCTACTGCAATTAATGGGGACACGTGGCAAGCTTCCACTGGTCCTCGAGCAGCCAACCCAACCACCTTGCAAAATTTGAATTTTTGGCGGCCTCTCCACTTCTATATGCATGCCCCCTCCCTCTTTGATTATCTCTACTGCCACTCCTTCGTTCCAAGTGTCCCAAAGCTGCTGCCCCTCCTCTCTCGCCATTCTTGAGCTCGCGTACGAAGAAGAAGCTACTCCCCTTCACTGGTAAGTCCTCCAACCTCTATTTGGCTGTTGTTTTCTTTGATACTTCACACATTAGGGCAATAAAACATAGTTTATAGGACATTAGGCGTCAAAAACATCCTAAACCTTCGAATGTTCATGGTGTCCTTCATTTTTCCTGAAGAACACTGAAGAACTGGGGCGGACCGGGCTCCTGGTCTTCATTCGATCCAAAAAACCAATCTGACCGAGCAAATACCATGTTTGTCTCAAACCCAGCAAAAACCGAGATAGCAGAAGGACCTGGTCGCACAACCGGGCTAACATCTAGTCCGCTTGGGCGACCGAGCTCCTTGGTTAGCTTAGAAAACCGAGGTGGTTTGGCACTCTTAATGACCGAGCTAAAGTCAAGCTCACTACGCGCGACCGCGCTCACACTTACACTTGCCATCCTTTTCCTGCAGAGTCCAAGGGGACCACTGTCCATTCCTGAGGCTCTCAAGACCGAGCAACAACCAATTATCACAGTGCCAAACCCCTCAGCCGAGCTATCCCAGGCCGGCCACAAATGGGGAAATTCCGCTTCCTAGTGGACACTCCGGCCGCGCTGGCTGTGTTCAGAGAGGAGTACGGCATCCCGGCCGACGTCCATCTCGAACTGGCAGAAGAGAAGACAACACCCTGGGGCAGACTAGACCAATGCCCCTTCACCGTGCTGTCAATCGTAGAAGGAGGCCTCCGCTTCCCGGTCAATCCTCTGATGACCGAGTTCCTACGCCGGACCGGGCTAGCACCTACGCAAGTATCCACCAACACCTACCGAATAATAAATGGCGTGCACGAGCTAAACAACCGGCTAGGCATAAGCTTAGGTTTAGCCGAGATTCTGCGCCAATACACCTTAGGGCACACTGGCGATGGCCTCGCCTACTATCTTAAGATTAGGCCGGGCAGGGAAAAAATTGTGACCGGCACACCAGACAAGGACCTGCACGACGATGATTTCTTCTGGGTGTTTGGCAATTATGAGACAGCCCCGGTACCGGGCTGGATCATAAGCAAAAACTTCGGTAGTACATGTAAGCCGCGCAAACTTGCTCGGTTAGCCCACATTCTTCATTATCCTGTACTTGACCATTTTTCTTGTTTCTTTTGCAGCAATTCAAGCCTTGCAAGCCAACTACCAATTCCCCAACGTCGAAGCAATCAGGACCGCGCTCCGCTACCGCGACCGAGATTGCAACCAGTTGCTCGGCTACACCCCAACATACAGATACTCTGCTCCCCGCCCGAGTAAAGTTATAGACTTCCTCTGCGCTCCTTCACCTCCTCCAGATCCAACTCTGCCTGACATTCCGCTGATCCGGTTGACAGAAGAGCAAGAGATGGCCAAACGAAGCCGAATCAAAAACCTGCTCACCGCCACTTCAGCCGAGATACCGAGCATAGTCACCCGCTCACCAGCCGCCGGTCAATCAAGCGGCGCCGTGGTTGCTCTGGCCTCTCAAGCAGGCGGGCAATCTAGCAAGGAACCTACTCCACGCCGGGCTGGTAAAAGAGCTCGCATGGATCCGTCAGCCGAGCTAGTGGCCGAGCTTACCACCGAGCAACCAACTGCCACGGTTGACCCAGTACCGATCTGGCGACCACATCTGAAACACCGGGGACAAGACATCCCGGTGACGGCTTCGATTAAGGGCGATAAAGAGCACTTGCTCGCCTACGATCTCTCTAAAGCACTTCTTTTACCGAGCGACGTGGTCAGCAGCGACCACGTCCCTGACACTCGGTTGGTGAAGTCATCAGTCAAGTCCATGGCCAGGGTAAGTCTCAATCTGCCTCTGAAATTTTCACAAGTGTTTGTCCGGTTCCTTCACTAATCAAATTTCGCTTCTTGCAGGCCATTCAAAAGCAGCACCTGGTGATGGAGCGCATACATAGACTTAGGCAAAAGGCAAATGACACAGCCAGCCAAGTCCAGAGCCTCCAAACCGAGCTTGGCCGAGCAAAGTCCTCGCTCGAAATAGCCAACACTGACAACAACCGGTTGCTCGGCCAACTCGATGCAGCCGAGAAAAAGCGGGACGAGCTCTAGGCCGAGCTGGACGCGCTCAAGAAGTCGCGGAAGAGAGACTGCCGAGATGCTAACAACGCCGGTTTCAACGAAGCCGAGGAGAGCTACAAGAAGCAGGTCTTTGCAACTCAAGACATCTACTTCAAAGCTGGCTGGAAATCTGCTTGCGAGCATCTCGGTCAGGGCTCTGACACCGACGTATTTGCCAATCCGCCTCCTGCTTTCCTACCGGCCCACCTTGTGCCATACGCCAACGACGTCTTCAGCGCGTTGCAGGCTGAAGCCGAGAACGGACTTGAAGAAGGAGATGCCGAGTCGGATACCGAGGCAGACGATAACGAAGTGTAGGAGCAGCCCGGCCGTGGCGAGCCCGGTGCCCAAGACAAAAGTCCAACCATCAACTTAGAGGCCACCGAGGACGAGTTCACCAACCTCTCACCCTTGGTTTAGTTTTCTTTTTTCTCTTTTTGCTTTTCTGATGTAACCGGGCTAAGTTCCCCACCTTTTGTACTTACGTTTCTATCAATGAAAAGCTTTAATTTCGTTAAGTGTTTGCACGGTCGTCATCAATTCCTTTTTCAGCAAAACATCTCGGTATAAATCACAAAATTGAACAACACCAAAGTTGAACAACTCACCAACTTTTTCAATCGGAATACCCATCTCGGTTGGAACACCTAAGTCGAACAAGACATCTATTTTATCAACCGGGGTAGATTATCTCGGTTGAGACAACAAAGTTGAACCCACCAACTTCTTCAACCGGAACAAATCATCTCGGTTGGAACAGCAAAGTTGAACAAATCACAAACTTCTTCAACCGGAACAAATCATCTCGGTTGGGATTTCCTAAGTTGGACAAAACACCAACTCTTTTAACCGGAGTAAAGCGTCTCGGTCGGGAATCCAAAGTTGGACAAAACACCAACTCTTTCGATCGGGGTAAAGCATCTCGGTTGGGAATTCCAAGTTGAGCAAGATATCAACTTCTTCAACCGGAACATCCGTCACGGCAGTAACTCCTATGTTGAGCAAAACCATCAACTCTTCAACAAACCGGGATAAATTATCTCGGTCGAGATTTCCTAAGTTTGGACAAAACACCAACTCTTCCAACCGGAGTAAATCATCTCGGTTGGGAATCCCTAATGTTGAACAAAACATCAACTCTTCCAACCGGAGTATATCATCTCGGTTGGGAATCCCTAATGTTGAACAAAACATCAACTCTTCCAACCGAAGTATATCATCTCGGTTGGGAGTCCCTAAGTTGAACAAAACATCAACTCTTCCAACCGGAGTATATCATCTCGGTTGGGAATCCCTAAGTTGAACAAAACATCAACTCTTCCAACCGGAGTATATCATCCTGGTTGGGAATCCCTAAGTTAAACAAAACATCAACTCTTCCCACCGGAGTATATCATCTCGGTTGGGAATCCCTAAGTTGAACAAAATATCAACTCTTCCAACCGGAGTATATCATCCCGGTTGGGAATCCCTAAGTTAAACAAAACGTCAACTCTTCCAATCGGAGTATATCATCTCGGTTGTTACATTAAAACAACAATCTGAATGCTAAAGCAAAGTCACTTCTATATATTGACAAAAAGAATTACATTTTGAAGTGTAAGGCCAAAAATTCCTTTGCACAAAAAGAAAGCTAAAGCTAGAAATAATACAGTTTGAGGTTGGCTGCATTCCATGGCCGGGGTATTGCTCTACCATCCAGATCCTCCAAGTGATATGCCCCCTTGCCCGCCAGACCGGTTATCTTGTAGGGTCCTTCCCAATTTGCCTCTAGTTTGCCTTCACCTGGCACCAGGGTGTTTCCCATAACTTTCCGTAAAACCCAATCACCTACTTTAAACGGTCTGGGATGCACGGTCTTGTTGTACTTCCTTGAGAGCTCTTGCTGGTAGGCGGCCACGTGGATGAGGGCCTTCTCTCGACGCTCTTCCACTAGGTCTAGTTTCAGGGCAACAGCCTCGGCATTCAGCTTGGGCTCAAAATTTTCACTTCTTAGGGTGGGCATGCCGACCTCCAAAGGAATGGCCGCCTCCATGCCATAAGCCAAAGCAAATGGAGTTTCCCCGGTAGATCGCCGCGGGGTTGTTCGGTATGCCCAAAGAACACTGGGTAGTTCCTCAGCCCATTTTCCCTTTGCCTTCTCCAGCCGTTTCTTCAACCCATCCAAGATAGTCTTGTTTGATGCCTCGGCTTGACCGTTAGACTGTGGGTAAGCCGGAGTGGAGTTGTAGAATTCAATCTTGAGATCCTCACAAAATCCTCTGAATAGACGACCGTTAAACTGAGTGCCGTTATCAGAGATCAAAATCTTGGGGACGCCAAACCGCGTGACCACATTCTGCCAGACAAACCGCTTCACGTCTTTCTCTTTGATTGTTGCCAAGGGCTCAGCTTCAACCCATTTGGTAAAGTAATCTATAGCCGCAATGAAGAACTTTCGGTTGCCTGGTGCTGTTGGTAGCGGCCCGACTATATCTAGCCCCCACATGGCAAAGGGCCAAGGACTGGTGAGGGGAAGAAGTTCCCTGGCTGGCTGATGGATCTGATGGGCGAACTTCTGGCATTTTTCACACTTGCGGACATACTTTTGTGCGTCGGCCTGCATGCACGGGCACCAGTAGCCCTGCGAAATAGCTTGGTAGGCCAAGGACCTGCCCCCTATATGACTGCCGCAAATGCCTTCGTGAATTTCGTACAAGAAGGCTTCCATACTACTCGGGTGAACGCACTTCAAGTAGGGACCGGTGAAAGATTTTTTATACAATACTCCGGATAGAGAGAGCCAAAACCGCTCTGACTTCACCCGTATTTTATGCGCTTCTTTCTTGTCGGCTGGCAGAGTCCGATCTTTGAGAAACAGGATTATGGGACCCATCCAGGAAGGACCTAGCGCGGCGCAGAGAACATCCGTCTGCCCGGCTTCCTCAATACTCGGCCGTAGAAGGAATTCAATCAACAGGGGGTTAGGAGACGTACAATCTACCATTGAAGCAAGGCCGGCAAGTTCATCTGCTCGGCTGTTTTCTTCACGGCTAATCTGTTGAACTCTAATTGCCTGAAACTGCTTGATGTGTTCTCTGACCAGAGCTTGGTACTTTGCCATTCTGTCATCCTTCGCTTCATAAATCCCAGAGACTTAGTTAACCACAAGCTGGGAATCACTGTACACCATTAGCTCGGAAGCCTTCATCTGAAGAGCGCTCTTGAGTCTGGCCAAAAGTGCTTCGTACTCAGCCTCGTTGTTAGATGCTGGGAAGCCAAGGGTGATAGAATGTTCAATGGTGAGGCCATCCGGTGTGATAAGAACAATACCTAGCCTGGCACCGTGACGATTCGACGCTCCATCAACGAAAAGTTTCCACATCTCCCCTATAAAGAGTTTCCAACAGTCTGAAGGGTCCTGAGAATTTCGAAGGGTGATGGGACCACGGTTGCTCGGCTGTCCGGTTTCTGGTTCTGCACTGATTGGTTCCACCCCAGCTCCCCTTGGTGATTCGGCACCGGACTCAGCAAGTTGATCTGCGATGCTCAAGTCCGTAGGCGAATCACCAGGTCGCGGTATTGTGCCAGCCGCAGATTCTGTGCTGGGTGGGTCCATTTCTTCCCCCCTTGGTGATGCGGTACCGGACAGAGTGGGTTGGGCAATAACACTCGACTCTGTCATCGCGTCACCGGTCGGTGGAATTGTACAAAGTGAGGGCACTTCAGTGGGGCGCGCAAATTCCGCGTCGCCAACTTGTCACGACCCAAACCCGGCCCTATGGGTTTAGCACCGCAACCAGCCAGTAATCCGAGATTACCGAAGGCCTGCTGAACAGTAATAGAGTAAAACAGAGTACAGGGCCTGGCGGAAGCCAATACAGTAAATAACTAGTGTCCATTGAGCTGTGACAATCTGTATGCCAAAAACATTTTTACATGCATTCACACAGTTCAAGACAGTACAGTCTATACAATCATATACAACATTCAGTACGGGGACCTAAACCCTCGATAACAGTACAGTAAACAGTAAACGGTCTATACAGTAGTACAATACAGTAAGGAGACCGATGGGGGACACCAAAAACACCCCAAGCCATAGCATGGCAACTCGGAACCTCGCAGTGAGGCACATAGGCTGGCTTGACAAAACTGGGGACCAACCCACGCTCCTAGCTCTGGTCTGGCTGCTGAGAACCTACATATATATATAAACAGTGAGCTAAAGCCCAGTGAATAACATAAAGCGTAAAGAGGTTATGAATGAATGTCCTTACAGTAATGAAAACAATTCATTAAACAGTATTTCGATCTTTCGGTATTTCAGTCAATCAGTCATATGTGGTACATCCAATAGCCTATAAACAATAGGTCCAAAGGACCGGGCCTCAACAGACCCAACAATAATGACGGCCATCAATCAGTAAACGATATGGTTCCACAAGGGAACCGACAGAGCTCTGTAACAGTAACAGTAATCAGTAAGTGCTAAGGATGCCACAGTACAGTTCGGAATACAGGACATACATTCATTCAATAAACAATATCAGTTCAATAAACAGTTCAGTTCAGTATTCAAAATATAACCATTTTGAACATATCTTTACACAAACGTTACTCACAGAGATTGGGCTAATAGCAGCTAGAGCGCGTCCCCGAGAGCCAACCCTAAACAGTTAACAAGTAGAACACACACTAAGTTTCACAGTCGGGAAGGATGATAGTTAAATCCCTAAATTTCCTCGGTGTGGTTCTATGTCTAAATCCTCATTAAGATGCCTTAAACTAGGCCTAAGAATGCCTAGGATGGGATGAGGATGCAAAAATACACTTGGAAGGCATTTTTCAAAAGTTGCTGAAAATAGGAGCCTCGCTCGAGCGAGCCTTCCTTCGCTCGAGCGAGCTTCCAAAATCAAAGGCTTCGCTCGAGCGAGAAATCCTTCGCTCGAGCGAGCTGCTGGAACAGTAAAAGTACTGGATGCTCGATTTTTACGCTCGAGCCACCAATCCTTCGCTCGAGCGTGGCTCAGAGGAAACCTTGGTCGCTCGAGCGAGGAATCCTTCGCTCGAGCGAAGAAGCCAAATCTGGAATTTCCAGATTTGCCTTCCAAGCTCAAACCAAGCATTCCCAACTCAATACTCGACCTCTTGGGCCCAAATTCTGGAAAATACATCCTAAAACAATGTATAACAAGTTTCAAAAGCCAATTTATGAATCCAAGCCCCAAAGGTGAGTCAATTAAATACAAATTCAAACCCATTTTCAAGAACAATATGTAAACAT
This sequence comes from Camellia granthamiana, assembly GCA_036172215.1. Taxonomy (NCBI): domain Eukaryota; kingdom Viridiplantae; phylum Streptophyta; class Magnoliopsida; order Ericales; family Theaceae; genus Camellia; species Camellia granthamiana. The sequence goes on along the minus strand of CM069903.1, from coordinate 169,307,216 downwards.
GCAATGCATGAGTTTTAAACCAAATTCAAGCTTCAATCCTTGCTCTAAAGAGCTCAATAGTTGGAAAACATTTTGAAAACATGGGCTATAATATAAACATGGACATGCATGTATAACTCTCCAAGAATTTAACTTCAAAATACACTAAAATGGCCATGCAGGCATGAATGGAGCTCTAATTCAACAATTATGAACAAAATCAAGACTCAACTTCTCTATAAGCATGGCACATGCAAGATGGAGCTTAAAGATGGCAAGATGGAGATGAATACACTTACCTAAGTCTCAATTCAAGGTAAGGAAGCTAGATTATGCCAATTATACTTCAATTCTAAGCAATCTCCAAGCAAAACCCACAAGATGAGTTCAATTCTCAAATATCTCCCCCTCTCTCTAAGTTTGGTCGGTTGGAATGCAAGAAAAGGGGCTGAGCAAATGTTTGATCAAGTGTATAGGCTCAAGTGATAATAATAAACAATGGTCCACTAAGGGTGGCAATTGTGTAAATAAGTCCAACATTTCAATTAACTTGTTTTAATCCGGTTTAATCATTCCTAATCATATTTTAAGTAAATATACCATAAAATCACAAATATTCTACTGATTACGAAACATTAAACGGTTTCTAATTCGGCCGCCGATAAGGTTTTCAATTAGCCGTTTAAACATAAAATACAACAGACAAATCACATAATCAAACAGGTACAATATGCAATTGAATAAATATATTCGATCAATTCAATTTCAGTTTTCGGTCAGTCAGTTCAGTACTTTAATCAGGTCAATCATCAATCATTATCAGTTCCATTTATCAGTAATCGGTATTTATCGGTAAACGGTAGCGAGGGTCATTACACAACTCCACCAAGTTGTTTCTCGATTATGCTTGCATTATCTTCATCCGCCGCGACAATATCGACCGGGCACACCGGATGAGTTCCAGGTGAGAATTCTGCAACGAAATCGGCCAAAGCCTGGGCCTTGATGGCAGTGCGCGGCTGGAACTTCATATCAAATTGTCCCAATTCGACTGCCCACTTGAGAATTCGGCCAGAGAAGTCCGCCCGTTCAAACAAAGCCTTAAGAGGAAACTCAGTCAGTACGATGATGGTATGGGCGTGGAAATAGTGCGCCAACTTCCTTGAAGCCATCATCAATGCCAATGCCAGCTTTTCCAACGGCAAGTACCTCGTCTCTGCCGGTAGCAAGGTTTTACTGACGTAGAAGATTGGGAGGTGCTTAATTCTTTCAGCACGGACAAGCACCGCACTGATTGCGTGCTGGAAAACGGCCAGGTATAAGTAAAGCTCTTCTCCAGGCTGTGGTGTGACCAACAATGGCGCTGAAGACAGGTATTCCTTGAGCTCGGCCAAAGCCCGGTCGCACTCTTCATCCCACGAGAACTTTGATTTCAATGCTTTAAAGAAAGGACGGCAACGATCTGATGACCGGCTTATGAATCGATTAAGCGCGGCGGCCATTCCGGCCAGATGCTGCACGTCCTTAGCCGAACTGGGCTACTTCAATTCTTGTACGGCTCTGATCTGTGCGGGGTCTGCTTCGATGCCCCGGTTCGTGACTAGGAATCCCAAAAATTTTCCAGAACCCACGCCAAAGGCACACTTAGACGCATTCAGGCGTAACTTGTGCTTCTTGAGAATAGTGAACATCTCGGCCAAGTCGGACAAGTGGTCTGCTTGATACCGGCTTTTAACCACCATATCATCAATGTAAGTCTCCATTGTCCGACCCAACAAAGGAGCAAACATCTTGGTCACCATTCTCTGAAAGGTTGCCCCGGCGTTCTTCAAACCAAAAGGCATGACCCGGTAGCAGAAGAGCCCTCTTGGAGTTGTGAAGGAGGTGATTTCTTGGTCGGGCCCATGCATGGCAATCTGATGGTAGCCACGGTAAGCATCCAAGAAACTGAGCCTGTTATGACCGGCCGTCAAGTCCACGAGCTGGTCAATTCTGGGCAGAGGGAAGCTATCTTTCGGACAAGCTCGGTTGACGGTCTTGTAATCGACACAAACTCTCCACTTCCCATTCTTCTTGGGAACTACTACCGTGTTAGAAATCCACCGAGGGTAGTGCACTTCCTAAATTGCTCATGCCTCAAGCAAATTTCTTACCTCTTCCGCAACTACCTCGGCGTGATGTAGCGCTGATCTCCTCGTTCGCTGAATGACTGGCTTCGCGCCGGGGAAGACATTCAGGTGATGGCAGATGAAACTTGGATCGAGGCCGGGCATGTCGTAAGGCGACCACGCGAAGACTTCGATGTTGCTCATCAAAAACTCAACCATTTCGGTTCTTTCTTGGGCAGTAAGGCTGGAGCCGAGCAGGAAGAACTTGTCCGGCTGCTCCGTATCAATTCGCACCTCCACCAAGTCTTCCACTTCTTTGTCCTCTGCCTTGGCGCCCACATCGTCAAGAACTCCCTGGTCTTCCGGTCCTTCTACCATTTGAACGAAGCCCTTGGCAGCTCGGCTTCCGTTCACTGCCACAAAGCACTGCTTGGACATAACTTGATCTCCCCAAATCTCTTCGATTGCCCCCATAGCCGAGGGGAATCTCATCACCTGATGGTAGGTCGACGCTACGGCCTGCATAGCGTGAAGCCATTCGCTACCAAGGATCAGGTTGTAAGTGGAAGACACATGTAACACCCAGAACTCCACTTGCGTGACCACGGATCCGGCTTTGACCGGCAGGATTATCTTCCCCAAAGGCCACTCCGGTTGCGAGTTAAAACCAACCAGTGGCAAAGTTGCCGGAGCCAAGTCTGTCTCTCGGAGCTTGAGCTGCTTGAATGCATCATAATACATGATCTCGACCGAGCTTCCCTGATCGATCAAGATTTGTTTGACTTCAAATTCCTTGACGCGGAGTGTCACTACTAAGGCATCGTTATGCGGCGTCTGAATGCACTCTAGATCTCGTGAGGAAAAACTGATCATATCTTTTTTTTCGGTCTTCCCCCTCTTGATCGCAGGCTGAACCGACAAAACTTCCCTCATGTGTTCGGCCTTCTTGATCATACCCTGGAGTTCACAAACGTGCGCCGGTTCCACTATGCCGTGGATGACATTAATAACTCATTGTGGTGGCGCATCTCGGTCATCCTGTCCCCTGGGATCAACCGGAGCCTGGTTGGCCTTTACGCCCCCATCAATGTAAAGGTCTAGGTGTCCGGCCGCGACTAGCTCTTCCAGGTGTTACTTCAAAGGCAAATATCTTCAGTCCGGTGGCCTCGCTCCCGATGGAAGGTGCAACGATACCACAGATTGTAGCCCTTTTGTCCAGTGCCCAACTTAGCAGGAAATCGGACATACTCCTCGTCTCGGATTTCACTAAGTATGCGATAGATTGGAATCTTGAAGACTGTGGTTATGCCAGTCCTTGCCTTCAACCTCCTGTTTGCATCTACTACGTCATCTCGGGGGTAATCATCCCGGTCATTCTGACGTCCTCTACCCCGATTTTTGCGATTCGAGCCACGGTCTGATTCCTCCGCTCAGTCACTTGAGCGACTAGACTCTTGCCCAACTGCGTGTACTTTGCCCACTGCCTTCTTGTCTGTTGCTGCCGAAGTTGCCTTCATGGTAGATGCTGACGCATCATCCTCGACTCGGATATGTTCATTGATGCGCTGCATGAGCTGGCCCATGGACGTCGGTTGGTGCATGGTAAGCGAGTCCCGCAGTCTATGTCCGACCAGGAGACCACGCTTGTATTGAGTGATTGCAAGGTTGACCGGGCAATCCAAGATCTCGTTGAAGGTCTCCCAATATCTAGAGTTGTATGCCTTCAATGTGTCGCTCAGTTCCATCTTGACACTCAGTAGGTGATCAACTTCCTTTGGTGTTTTTGTGTTGGTTTTGAAGCGCATGACAAAGGCTTCGGCCAACTGATGCCACCTCTCAATACTCCCCTCCGGCAGCCTTTCAAACCACTTCAAGCCTAGTTCGCCCAAACTCGACGGAAAGATAAGGCACATAAGAGCGTTATTCCGCCTATGTCCGGCCATGACCTGTTGGAAATGACTTACATGCATGTAGGGATCGATCTTCCCGTCGTACAATGTGAACTTTGGCTGGTGGAAGCCCGACGGGAGAGGTGTTGTTTCTATTTCCAGGGAGAAAGGGGTGGCGCTCAGCCTTGCCAAGTCGGAATCCACCAGGAGTGGCGCTGTTTGGCGGAGCGGAGGCATTCCGACCTCCTCGCTAGCGTGAACCTCGTAGGACAACCACTGGAACGCCGGTATCCTCTGAGCCTCCCGCCGACGAGCCCGCTCCTTTAAGACTGCCCGCAAATCCTCTGAATGAACGGAGTAAGAGTACCTCGATGTCGTCATCGGACGTGAGGGCTGGTAAGTGCTATCTTGCGCGCTAGACTTCTCTGCATGCACGTCGGAATCACCAACCTTGTAACTTCTAGTAATAGAAATGGACGGAGTGTGTCGCTGACTCTGACTGCCTGAACGGCGGGGTTGGGTGCGCTCACTGTGGTCTCCCACTCCAGCTACACCTTTCCCTTTAACATGCCGCTTCAACTCCTCCATCTCCGCCGCCATTCGCCGGATGACGGTGTCCTGGTCCTTCAGCTTGCTTTCCAGACGTCTGGCTTGTGAGTCTCTCCTTCGCCGGTGACCATCTGGACTCCGTGAACGACGATGACTTCTATCGCGCTTATCCCGCGCGTCTCCCGACTGTCCTCCTGGGAATGTCTCCAAATCCCCCATCGGAGTAATGGTGGGGTGTCCCTCTCTCCGTCTGCCTGACTCCGGGGTAACTCCGTCGACGGCGGACAACGGAAACTCCTCGTTGTTTGCCATAAACGGCGATCAAACGAGCCTATAAGACAAGGTTTTGTCTGCAAAGAATTTCCCACAGACGGCGCCAATTGTACGGGGAACAAATATTCCGGCAAGCCCGCACTCCTTTCTTCCAAGCTCCACTTCTATCCGATCACCTGCGTACATAACGGCGGTGAGCTACCTGGCGGTGTGTGGCCGGAAAACCCCTCCGACGACCAAGTTAGAACACACACCAGGGGATAAATAGAGAGAAGGGAGAAAGTTGAGTGTTTAGTGTATGCCTCACCAAATGTTCGTCCCCAGTATGGGGGGCGCAGACATGCCTTTATACCCTCTGCGCCCCATATCTACTCTCAGTCATCTCCTGACACGTGGCTCTGCTATCCCATCCGTCAGCATAAACCTTGCTGAACATCACCTAACCCGACTGCCAGCCCACTCTACTGGGAGCCTGGCAGCCGGGCAACATCATCTCGGCTGTCAACGGCCGTGCTGTGCTTTATGCCCAAGCACTCCACTAGCCAAGCTCAATGGAAACCGGGCTAGGCGCATCTCGGCTCACCTTTGGTCGGCCTTCCTGCCGAGCAAATAGGTACCTCGGCTGACCACGCCTTTCCGGGCGCCGGTCACTTAACTCGACTGGCTTTGCCACCGCCAGAACATGTAGCTCGGTCTAACCAAGCGTTGCCTTAACCGAGCATCTTCTTTCCGGACTGGGCCACACATCCCCAGCACAACACTTGCCCGGCCCAAACCTGTCCGGCAAAACTCCGCTCGGCCCAAGTCTGTCCGGCCCAGTACCAGGTCATTAATCTCCCTCTCACAGAACATAACATTTCAGAAAACAAATCATTTCTTCCATATCATATCATATAAGAAAATACTAAAACGTGAACATAGCTTTACAAAGTTATTACTCACAGATAGCTCCGGAAGCAGATCAGGCAGACAATAATGCGTGACCTACACAAACACATAACATCTTCACATTGAAACACAATATCACTTCCTTTATCAAACTTGACTTTTCTTGTCTTTTTCTGTCTAAGTATTCATTCTTTATTCAAATGACTCGGGTTCTTATTTCATATATTTTTTTCATTATCAAATCTCTATTTTCCAAATAGACCGATTTCTTTTACTTGGCTTTTTAAACAATTACTACTAGATCAATTATTCATTCTTTAATTAACTAATTTATGTTGATTGGTAGCTTATTAATCTGTACTGAGTCATAAATCATGTCTAGAATGCTTTGAGAAGAGATGAGAATAAAAATATCAACTAAATGCAATTTTCCAAAATGTGCTGAAAATAGTTGTTCGCTCGAGCGAGCCTTTAGTCGCTCGAGCGGTCTGTAAAAGACTACAAAAGTACTAAAAGCTTTCAATGTGTGCTCGAGCAGCAATTAGTCCGCTAGAGCGGTCTGTAAAATTTCAGAATTCTAAACTTCTCAAAAATAGCTTCCCAGTGCAATTTCAATCTTTAAACCCATACTAATCTTTATCAAAGTTTTGAAAACACTTTAGAAAACATAAACACTTACTTATTTATAAATTATTTGTTCAAAACCTTGAAACACAATATTTAAATCAAAACTCATGAACTCATGGTTCTAAAATTCCTTTTCAAAATCAAATGCATAATAAAATTGCATACAATTTATGTAGCTTAATTTAATTACAACTTCCAAAATTAAATCCAAAATAGTTAATTTCTAATTAAACTTCATAAACCTGATCTTAGCTCCAATTCTTCATTTTCTTGTCAATTTTCTGAGCAAATATTGCATATATGTAATTCAAATAAAACTAACTAATTTAATATATTCCAAAACATGTTTAAATTAACTAAAACTCTTAAATTACATTACATGCATGGATTAGGGATTATAATCAAACCAATTTTTAGGTTTCAAAAAAAAAACTCAAAATCTCATTTAACTCCATGATTAAACCCTTTTCATGAACTCAATGTTTCCAAAACTTTTTTTCTTCAAAATCAAATGCATAATAAACTTGCATGGCTCAAATCCTTTCAAAACTCATAGTGCATGCAAATATACATCTCATATGTATCAAGGTTTCCAAACCCAAGCTCAATTTGAAGAATTCTTACAATTATTCCCATAACCATAAACATGCATGTAACCCATTTCATGTTTAGAACTCAATTTCCTTCTAATTCCATGAATAGAATCTCAAATCCTTCTCAATCTCAAGTATTATAAGAAAATACTACAAAATCAAACAAAAAAACAATTAATTTCCATAACTATGAATCTAACTTTATTTCTTACTTAAAACCTCATTTTTTACAAAATCCATGAGATTATTCCATAACTTTCTTAATTTATGATGCATGGAGGATTATCTACAAAATTTAGGCTTAGAATTCTTACCTAAGGCTTCAAATTCAAAAATTAGAAGTGAATTTTCTTTAGTCTTCTTGTTCTTCTTCCATACTTGAGCTCTTTAGTTGCATTTTTCCAACACCTCTACCCCTCTGTCTCTCCCTCCCTCCCTCCCTTTCCTTTTTCTTCTTTCTTCTAGCAAAGGAATTGAAGGCCATCCCTCAACATATTAAACATATACACACTTTCATCTCTTGACCCACACAGGCACACGTGCACACACACACACACACACACACACACACTTCTCAGCACACACACCCACATATATTCTCAAATTCTAAATCATTCTACAATTTAATTTATGGTTAAGATTAATTTAATTAAATAACACTTATTCTTAAAATCTTGATTAACACATAATTAAATTAATCACAACTAATCACAATCTTACATAATTTAATTCGTCTAATTTGACTTCCAATAAAGTCCAATTAATTATAATTAAATTTATCATTCTAAATCAGATTTTTAATCAAACTCCCAAAAGACTCCAAATATTAAATTAAACTTATTTCCATTCTCAATTTTGGTTTCTTGAATCATTAAGGCCTTCAATTTTAGATCAAACCCAAAATCTTCGTCAATAAATTACATACTCAATTGAATAAATAAATTTGATTCATAATAATCTTAATTCTCAATTCTCATAACTCAATTAACTCCAATTCGGACCCAATTAATCAAATCTCAACTTTACAAATTTGAATCGAATATTTAATTAAACTCCCATATGATCCGATACTCAAAATTAAAATAATTCAATTCACCAATTATACTCTCTTGAGCCATTAAAGCTTTCAATTTTTAACTCTAAAATAAATCCTTAATAGAATCATATACAAATCAGACTGAATAATTCTTGTAAACCCCAAATTAAATTAGAATAATGGACAATTAAAATTCAAATCTCCTTAATTAATTAAACGCTAATTACTACATGTGGTAGGGTCGTCACAATTTCTACACCTGGTCTAGTATGCACTCAGAGAACATGAGGAGCTACTACACGAAATCTCTACGAGATGGACTACATTTAAACAGTAGAACTACTAATTACAACATAGACTTGTGCTCCTGAACTATGCAAACTGGACAATCTAAGAAAAGCCTCATCAGAGATGACTAGGTATCTCTAATGAAGATTCTTAGACGGGGTTTATGGCTATTTATGCATGCATGGATAATTACTTACTAAATTAACAACTGTCATGATTTTTGCATCCCGATGGTGCAACCTGAATCAGAACTATTAAGCATACTAAAAGCATTTCTAGCATGAAGCATATTAATGAAGAAAAAAAAAGTTTCTACAATGCTCTTGATAGATTATGATATAGAGCTTCATCAAGATGACTAGATATCTCTAATGAAGATTCTACAAGATTCTTACTTAAAATGAATTTTTTAATACTCCATATTTTTTTTAGTGGAGTTACAATGGCTGACACATAGAAGAATATGGAATATGGAGTATGCAATCAGTATCCTGCTCATACACAAATACAAATAACAACTCAATTCAACGTGCCATTACCCCAAGAGATAAAGAATCAAATGAATATGAAAATTGGCTTTCCCCACATAGATGTTATTACATCTAGAAGGGGACAAAAAGCTACCAAAAGCTCAACAATACAACTATTTTTTATAGCTCATGATAATATAGGAAAAATGTACAATGGATTGGATGAAAAAAACTACTAACACAAGTATTAAGCACGACTCTGCCTGTAACATGTATAGAATTTGAAAATATATCTTTTAATAGTATATAAAGGACCAAATGAAGGGATCACGTCAATCAAACAAGCAATGCGGACAAGGGAACATGGATATCTTTTCTGATAGAGAAAAAGCATACAATTTCAAAGAGAAGAAAACCACATACATACAACCAACTTTCTACGTCCAAAATTTGTACATCCACTAAATGATGAAACAAAAGAAGTTAAGTACATGTAGTGAAACTATGTAAACATTATTGGATGCGTTTATCTTATCTAAATCATTTACACAAAATTCACATAAAATTATGCTAACTTCACCTCAGTTTTCTTTTTTGGTAAGTAGAAAATTATTAAGAGATACCAAAAATGGGGATAAACTCAAATGTATATATCAAAGTGAAAATCTTTTTTTAGTAAGCATGCATTTTTATGGAAGAGGCACACACCAAGGGGGTACAACCTGTATACAAAAGGAGAAAAAGATAAAGATAAAGATCTATGTTGATTGTACCTCAAAACTTTACTCAAAGGACACTACAAAATCCAAAACTTTGTTCAAAGAAGGATCTACTCCACCCGAGAGCCAACTGTACGAAAAAGATAAAATCATACTCCTCAACTTAATTAGAAATTTAATCCCCTCGAAAGTTCTCCTGTTGTGTTCCCCTCGTATTATACACATCAAAATAAACAGCACCAAACACCGTGTTTCCTACTCTTTCCAATTTTTGTTCCCCTAGTATACATATAATCCATCATATTATTGGAGAGTCAAAAGTTCTACATCTCTACAAGAATATACAATACTCCCAAAAACAATAGAAAGGAAGCAAAAAAGAAAGGAAATTTTCCAAAACCCACATGTGTGTATATATATATATATGAAAATAAGCATCATTCCTTTCAAGAATAAGCCATTTCTCACATTAAATTTTTTTAATCCCATCTTTCCACCAAGGACACCAAAACTTGGATAATGGAGTAGCCTCCCAAAGCCTTCTTATATAATCCCTCCAGGCAGCCTCTGTCCCAAGATGCAAAAAGCTCCGTAATAGTGGTAGGCATCACTCAACACCCACTGGAACTTCATAGGCACTTTTCAAAACATATATCCACTGAGCTGTACTACTGTTCTAGGTCCATTCAAAACCCAACTGTGACCATCATAGATACAAAATATACACTGACCTGTTCTGTGTCGAAACCCCTTCAAAATCCTAGTTAGTGACCACAACATACATACAAATTGACTATACTAACAAAAGCCTACACAACTTGGTAGCATTGCCTACTTTAGAACAAGGTCAGTACCAGCCTGGTTAAAAGAACGAAATTGTATACAACATTGTATCCATGGTGGATTCCTTGGAGAATCATCTTGGCAGAATATTCAGAGGAGAAGTCGTCAAGTAAGCAATGAAACACAACATACAATTCAAGATAGGGATCAAGTGAATATTAACTAGTTTTCCCCCCAAACAGATTGCAATGCTAAAATCATAAATAATTTAAAGAACTAGAACAGCAGGATCATCACAAATTATATAAACTAGTTTTTTTTTTTTTTAAACTAAAGAATGAAAAAATTATAGAGTTAATCAGCAGATTTGACAATGAGAAAGTAGAGAATGAAAAATGTACCCGATATAAGAGTAAGAGAGATCAGCTAGAACAGATCAATTTTGGATTTTGGATATGCGATTTGATGAAGAACAAATCGATTTTGATGAAGAACGGATCAATTGGATGAAGAACAGATCGAGTTCGAGTTCGAGTTCGATGAAGAACAACTAGAGCAAAGCCCTCAAGCGACAGAAATCGATGAAGAGTAGCTAGAGAGTTCGATTGCGAGCGACACAGATCGATGAAGCGCAAACCATGGTGTATGAGAGTGAGAAACTAATCGAGGGTTTTGGAATCTACAATCGAGCAAATTGAGGGTTGAGAATAAGAGTGTATGCGTTTGCAATTGAGTGAGCGAGCGAGAGTGTGTGCGTTTGAAATTGAGCGAGAGAGAGTGAGAGCATCAAATCGAGGGTTTTGAAAGAGAGGGAGATTGAGTTGTGGTAAAGACTAAGAAAGAGAGAAACTGAATTGAAAGAAACGGAGGTTTGGACAGTCAATAAATTGATCCAATACGGCGCCGTTTCACTGAGATCAGAGACAACATTTTTCAAAACGTTGTGTTTCGTTAATTTATAATGGCATTTTCATAAACGCCATAAAAGAATCGTTGCAATACCCCTTTTTTTCCTGTAGTGAGAATTGGTGGAATTACAATAACAAAAATTGTGAGCAATTCACAAATCAATGGTGAGTTTGTATAATTGAATAAAATGAATAAACTATTACCAATAATAATAAAGACATGTTTGGTCATAATTTTTGTATTTTATTAAGAGGTTAATGATTTGAATCTCTCTACTTATGTTAGGATATTATTTGTCATATATTTGTTGAAATTTCTCTTTCCAATTTTGAGATTTGTACTAATCATTGTTGTATTAACATATATGAATCAATAGAAAAAATAATAAGAAAAATAAAAACAAAGGAACAAATAGTATAACCAATTTGTCATCTTGACAAACAAAACCCATCAACTACTTCAAAAGCGCACCAGACTAAGGGGTATTACAACGAACACCTTGGCTTCATACAAATAGAAATGAAAACAAATTCAGAAAATAAGTATGACGAGTAACAAAACCAGATCAAAGCATCTATAAAGCTCTTTTAATTACCCAAATATTTCAATTTACAAAAAGTTGAAGTAACTCTTCAACCACCTCATCTATCTCTTCTTTTCTTTTCATTCTTATCTTTTCACCAAAATTCTCTAGCTTTAATTCTTAAATCCCTCCCCACTTTTCTCCACCACAACTTTTCTTATTACTTGTGCTATGTCTTCTCTGTTGAGTCTGCCAATTTTGTCTCCTATGAAGCACGGATACTTCAAAAAGGGTGACGTATCCGTATCGGATACTTATCGGATACCGATACTCCTCGGATACTCGCGGATACGTATCGAATACTTCTTAAAAGTATCGGATACTTCTTAATTAATTTTTTATTAATTTTGAAGTATCGGAAACTTAATTTTGAAGTATCGGATACTCAAAGTTACATATTACTTATAATATTTTGTTTAGTTCTTTGATAAGAGGAATATAGTGAGAGTTAAAAGTAATAGAATTTGTCAAATTGATGTATCTTTGTTGTCTCTCTCACTTCTCTCTTGCTTTCTCACTCTCTCACGTTTCTTCTCTCTGCTCTCATTCTTTTTTTGGTGTTGGCATGTAAGGATGATGTTTAATTTGCATTTGTTTTTGCTTTTAGTTTTGGATGTTTTATGAATGTTTGAGCACTTTTAGGTTAATAGGAATCCCTCTTTTTATTTATTAATTTACTTTGAGTTTTATTTTCATGCATATTACGTTATTAAAATTATAATTTTTTTTTTTTTACGAATGTATCCCCGCTGTACCTGTATCATACTTTTTCAAATTTTGACATATCGCCATATCCACATCCCCATATCACCATATCCGTATCTGTGCTTCCTAGGCTATCATTGATGACTTAAAAAAGTATATTTGCTAAAATTTTTATTTAAGAATTGTTTTTTGGCTTTAGCTAAGGTCTTGTGATATTCACTGATGAAGGGGAACAAGTTGAAGCTATTGACCTTGAAGACTCTTAGTTTTATAGGAATTTTTCTTCTTTATCAAGTTGTCTTTTGCTTTAGGTTTTATTTTTATGCATATTGCATTACTAAAAATTGTTAAAATAATATTTTTTACGAACGTATCCCCGCCGTACCCGTATCCTAGTTTTTCAAATTTTGTCGTATCGCCGTATCCGTATCGTATCGTATCCGTATCCGTATCCGTATCCGCGCTTCCTAGTTTGTCTGTATTGACCTCCATAGCCACCAAGAATGGATCTAGGGGGTTGTGGGTGGGGACAACCACACTCCCAAATTTTTTAAAATATCATATATTATAGTAGAAAATTTTAAATAATTAAAATTTATAGAGGTTTGCACTCTTAAACATACGTTCACATCTTCATAGTGATAATTCTGAATCCGTTCCTAGTCACACCAACCTCCTCCACCAATCCAACATTTATTGGTTGGTCCAAATGCATTAGAATGGCTACAATTGGAGCCCCAAGTTTTAAACTTTCCATTATTGAATTCCATCCACAGTGACTCACAAATCTAACTGTGCTTGAACGTTCTCATCTGCAATGTCCTGAACAAGTGAACCACATGGACAATCTTCTTCTCAGTTAAAACCAACAGATAATCAATATATTGTCCTTCAAGCTCTTTTTATCTTTCCAAAAGGGAAGACTTTCCCTGGTGACCATTCTCATTCCATTGTTTGGTTGCCAACATGGAATGACATAGGAATAGAATGATAATTCTTATTCTCATGTTTATTTATGCCTATTAAACTCATGGAATTGAATAAATTTTTATTATTATTATTTTTAACAAGCTAAGTAACAAATTAAAAATTTATATGGATCACGATAATATTAATAGTTGTGAAAATAATGGTGTAAGTCGTGGTAGTGGTGGTGCTAGCTGCAACGGCATCAGAGGTGATGATATCAATGATAGTACAATGGTGGTAGTAGATTGTTGTGGTTTTAGTGGTGGTGGTAAGGTGGTGTTGTTGTTGCAATAGTGGTGGTGATGGTGACGACGATTGTGGCAGCTAACGATAGTGGTAGTAGTGGCGACACAGTAGTATGGTAGTGGTAGTATGGTGGTGTGGTGGTTGTGGCGGTGATGGCGGTAGGGTAGTAGCAGAACGGAATAGTAAAATAATAATAATAAATTTTAATGGTAATTACATGATGAAATGAAATGGTCATTCTTTAAGTTGAAGGAAGGAATAGGGGTTTCCATATTTTGTTGGACTAGTCATTCCAATTCTCTTAAATAAGGGGTACCAAACAAAAGAAAGGTAATGTAAAATTAAAATGAATATTCCATTCTATCGTACCAAACGTGCTCTTAAGTGTCGTCTTCATGATTACTTGGGCAAATGCTCAAGATGTGTATTCATTTAAAGCTTCTAAAGCTTGTTTGCAAAGTAGGTTTTTGGTTAAAATATGAAGTTAAAAAAATCAATGTGTTTGGAAAGAATTTTTTTACTTTTTTATGAAAAAAAATATATATAAAAAGTAGAGAATGAAATTGAATCTTTGATTTTTTTTTGTATGAATTAATATATATATATATACTTTTTACATTTCAACTTTTTGAATGACTTTAATGATTTTTTAATTAAAATTGTGTTTTCCAAACGAGGCGTTAGATAACCAAATAATTGAGAGAGGCCTGTAGTGGTGTAATGCTTTTAATTTTTGTATTTTAATTTTTATTTTTTTATGTGGTAGTTGAATTTACTCTCCTGCCAGCAGTTCTCGTTTGGAACAATTTATTTTAATAATTTTTTAATTTTTTACAAAAAAAATAGAGAATGATGTGACAAGTTATAGTAATTTTTTGACTTTTTAACTAAAATATATTGTTCCCAAACTCTAGCACTGATTTTAGATAATCAATTTCTACAACTTTTGTTATAAAAAAAAATTGGGATTGGTATATTTAGTGACCTTGACCTTTTTTTCTTTTTCTTTTTCAATTTTTAATATATATATTTTTTTGTGGGTTGAAAATTTCAAAAATTTTTACGTTTTTAAGTTTTACTTAATTAGACAGATAAAAAAAATTAAGAATTAAAAGTAAAATTTAAAACAAAGTTAACTAAAGATAAAAATAAAAAAAAAAAAATAAAAAAAAAAAAAAATAGTTAGCTTTTATTTTAAGTGATAAAAAACACTAAAAATAAAAAATAAAAAAATTAGAAAAAAGAACTTTTTACGTTCATTCTGAACTAAAAAATGTGGCTAAATTAAGTTGCGACAACCCTATTTACTTCGGTACATATATTTTTATAGTTTTCTAATTATATTAGTGTTCGTCAAACAAATTATATTTTTGGAGAACACAGCAGCAACAACTGCAAATTGAGAATGGATGATATGAATTGAGAAAATATAAATAAATAAATAAACATCATCAATTCTCTTTCTCAGTTCATATCATCCATTGTCAATAGAGAAATGTTAGGAATCATGAAATTTTTTTCATGAAAATGATCATGAAAAAGTTGTGACCCTTAGATTACCTTGATTAGTGTGTGGTGCTTTATTATAAGTGTAATCCAAAGGTCACAAATCTTTCATGACCATTTTCATGAAAGACTTTTCATGATACCTAGCATTGCTGTTGTCAATAATACTAAAATATTTGTTGTAAGCTACAACAAACACCTTAGCTTCATACAAATACAACTTAAATTACAGTCAAACTTCAGACACCAACAAACATCTATAATCTATGTCAGCAGACATACACACCCTCTTACAAATTGAAAAGTCTTATCTCAGCCCAATTGGCTGTACTGATCTCAACAAATTCAGAAAATAAGCACCACAAGTAAGTAACCCTTGTCATCCCTATTTATAGTCTTTGGAAACATTTAGCGATGAAAATTGTTCTTAAAAACATAACGTAACAAATCATATCAAAGCATCATTGAAGTTCTGATGATCATCAAAATATTTCAAAAGTAGTGGTACATAGTGAAATAACTGATTTAAGAGAAAAATTAGTGATTGAAAACTTCGATATTTTATTCACCCAAAAAAAGAAAACTTCGATATTCTTATACTCTTGCATATTTCAACTTACAAAGTTGAAGCAACTCTTCTACCACCTCATCTATCTCTTCCTCTCCTTTCATTCTTATCTTCTCACTAAATTCTCTTGCTTTAATTCTTAAACCTTCACCACTTTTCTCCACCACAACCTTCCTTATTAGTTGTGCTATCTCTTCTCTATTGAGTCTTCCATTGATGTCTCTGTTGACCTCTACAGCCACACACACTAATCTCCTCGACCAGTCTAGCATTTATTGGCTGGTCCAAATGCATTGGAATGGCTGTGTTGGTACTGCGGCTGCTGCTCTGTAGCTAGGCATGGCTGCTGCTGTTCTGTAGCTAAACATGGCTCAGATATCTTATCACCTTGGACATAAAATACTCACTCGCAAAGGAAACAAACACACTCATATTTGTTGTCAAGTCATTCCATGATCTCACTGTTCTCGTCCTCATCGTCAATGTCTCAAACAAGTGAACCAACAGGGACAATCTTTTTCTCAATAAAAACCGGCACATAATCGATATATTTTCCTTCAAGCTCTCTGAAAGTGTGGAACAAAATAATGTTGCAAGATCGTTTCATGGCAATATTAATGTGTACTATTTGAGCGTTGTTTTTTCTTTCGTTTCATGGCATCTATAGCACACTCTTTGTTTTTGGCTTTGTTTGCAGCAGTCTTGATCATCGAATTGTGAAACTGCATTTCATGGAATCCCCAAAAGTGAATTGCTTGAAATGGGAATTCGCCACTGCTTTTCATTAACTTGTGAAGGGAGAAAGACATCATCGTAGCACCAATAGGTATGAAATCAACAGCGGGAATATTATAGGAGGAGGCAATGGTTGGTGCCCAAGGCAGGTTGTAGTCATAAATAAGGTCTGGGCTTAGTGTGTTGAAGATGTTGGAGAAGCTTGGGCTTGCTATCTTAAAGGCTTTTTGGAGGGTGGAATTGAGATGGACTGGGAGGCCATTGGTGGTGTGGTAGTGAGGAGGAAGCTCAGGCAAGGATGGAAGGTGGATTTCCTACTGATTCAATGGAGAGAGAGTGCTGATAAGCCAGAGCACATAGAGCACACAAAGCATAAGCCAGAGCCAGCCAAGGCTGCAGCCGCAGCAGTACCAGCTGCAGCAAAACCAGCCAAGGCTACAGTACTAGCATAACTGTTTCAAGTAGTTAGGCTGTTAGAATTAAACCATGGTTAGATTAGTTTGTTATAGTTGGATTATTTTGTTATGGTTAGTTTGTTATGATTAGATTCAATATAAAAAGCACTGAACCTCTGTAATCAATTCAAGAAGAATACAATCAAGATTTCTTTTAAGTACTTGTCTGTGATTCTTTTTCTTCATGGAATTGAGATTGATTGGCGTAGAAAACAAATATATGTGGAAGCTTTTGTGTGTGAGTTTCTTGGCTAGCTCTAGGAATGGAGTAATGTGACCACGGGCCAAAAATGGCAGCATTAGTACATTAATTCTGCTTTGTTTGGAATCCAGAATTTCTCTCTGGCCAGGCCTTTGTTTTGGTGGTTGGTGATCAATATAATGCACTCAATGGTATATATGCACATATAGATATATATGACACCAATGAAAACAATAGGCCCTTAATGTAATATAAATTCTATGGGTAGAGAGAAGGCTATGTGATTTATTTATTTTTTCTTTTTCTTTTTATTCATAAGAGAAGGCTCTATGTGATGCATGCATAATGCGAAATAATAAAAATAATCTATTAAATTTTAATATTAATAGAATTATAAGAAAAATAAAGAGTTGTTTTTCTCAATGGTATTGATTAACAGAATAGCCTAAGACTTACCTCTATTATTTATAATATAAAAAAGTTTAATTAAATATTAATTATTAAATAATAACAATAAAATATTTTTTAAAATTAAATTCGTATCAATTAGATGGCAATTAGGTGGTATTGCTTGCGTATGAACTTTTGTGATATGTGCTGAGACGTTAAATAATTTGACTTTAGTTGTTGTTTCTCCCTCATTTAAAGAAAAGAAAGAAAAATTATTCGTTGGGACGTATGCTTGGCAAAGAGTTCTACCTACTTTGGTTGAGACTGTTACTAGCTTTCCAACAACTAATCACTTTGTTTGGTTTCATTTTTTTCAAAAACACTTTTCAGAAAATTTTACTTTTTTATTTTTCGTATTTTTTTTATTTTTACTGAATTTTTTTAATACTTTAAGCAATTTTTTTACTTTTTAAACACTTCTAACATAAATACACTTAAAAAGTAAAAAAATTGTAAAAAACATCTTTTAAAAATTCATTAAATACAAAAAAATATATAAAAATTCAGTACATTTTTTGTATTTTTATGTATTTATTAATTTTTTAAAATATTTTTTCACAAATTTTTTACTTTTTAGATACATCTAAGTAAGATACATCTAAAAAAGTTAAAAAATATTTAAAATTTTAAAAATATTCACTAAAAACAAAAAAACACGAAAACTAAAAAAAGTCAATTTTCAAAAAACTTAATCCAGAAAATTCAAACCAAACACACTATAATATGTATCAAAACCTCACTGTCCTTATGATCCCTAAACAAAATACTAATTCAAGCCTTTTTATTAGGCTGGACGAGTCTCACGATTCTCAATTTTAAAATATTTTAAAAGATGAGTGAGTATCGACTGAACTTCTACAGCTCTTTTTTAAATAATTCTATTTACTCTATTGTGATTAAGGGTTATAGTACTTTAACAATTTATAATAGAGCCTCTACGTGATTTTAGACTAAATTTCAAGATTAACACCATTAGGATTAACAATAGGAAGACATTTATACCGTTCTTTCTCTTCTTCCACATATTACTCTTTGCATAAATAAACCAATTTATTGATTTTTAAATCAAATTATGTATCATATTTTTGCTTACTTGCCAAAAAATATAACAGATTTTTTACCTTTTAAACCTAATTCCAAATTTAATGGTATATTAATATATATATATATATATACACACCGAATGTAGAAGAACTCAGTTAATTGTTGATTGGCAATGAAAAATGTTATTTATCAGGAAATTGTGTTTCAAATTTTACTTCAAAAATAAGACGGACGGTCTAAATTTAAAGTTGATGGAATGTGAGTCGTAGTTAGAATAATTGTGGTCTATAGATGTGCTTTCTGAAATAATTTTCTAAATATTGTTTCTTGATTTCTAGTATTGTTGATTATCAATCGATGCAAGCTTCTCTGTTTTGGCCTTTTGACTAAAATATGAGATCCAAAAAAATGTTTGAGAATGATTTTTTGACTTTTTAAAAATTAAAAAATAAAAACCTTGAAGAAGTAGAAGGGAAAAAAATGAATTGACTTTTTAAAATGACTGTTTGATTTTGTATATATTCAAACCATGAGGGTAAAGCGCTCACATCCTTAACACAAGTAAAAATGAATTTTGCCTTTAAAATAACTAAAAAAAATATAACAAACATTATGAAAACAGAGAATTAAAAGGTACAAATAAGAGCACCAATTTCAATACGGAAAGGTCCAATGCATACATATAACACATGTTTATATCTATAAATGTGAATATATTTATAACTATACATATAAATATTTTTTATTTCACATTTATGTATTCTGTGATTGAAACTTTCAATAGCACAATTCATTTCAATATAATTTATTAAAGTTATTGGGAAGAAATTGCTCGTTAGGTGGATTGTCCATCACATCACGAGTTTTAAGAATTATTAATAATTTTTAAATTGTGTCAAATATTAATGAAAAAGATCATTTATAAAAAAATAAAAGATTTATAACTATACATATAAATATTTTTTATTTCACATTTATGTATTCTGTGATTGAAACTTTCAATAGCACAATTCATTTCAATATAATTTATTAAAGTTATTGGGAAGAAATTGCTCGTTAGGTGGATTGTCCATCACATCACGAGTTTTAAGAATTATTAATAATTTTTAAATTGTGTCAAATATTAATGAAAAAGATCATTTATAAAAAAATAAAAGATCGCTTCTAAAACACAATTTTAATGAAACGTACCACGTGAGCCTGGTTCTGGCATAAAAGGCATTATAATCGAACTTTGACTTGGGCCTCGTTTAAAAATTGGCTTTTTTAATTGATTTTTTAACTTTTTATGAAAAAAACATATAAAAAATAGAAAGAGTGATATGACAATTACTAATGACTTTTTGACTATGAACCTAGGTTCCCAAACGGAGCCTTAATATTTAATAAAGTAATGTTATATAAATAAAAATAAATTATACTAATCTCTCTTAAAATTTTGTACCATTAATTTTTATCTACATAAAATGTAAAATAAATATCATAAAACTCTATATTAGATGTTTCTATTCAATCGGTATATAATTGCAAAAACATAAATAAAATTACAATAAGATATATTTGCGATTAGCTAACTTATAAAAAAAAATAAAAAAAAAAAACCATTATACATTTTGTTTTTACTACTCCCTCCGTCCCAAAATATTAATCCCTTATTCCATTTTTTATTGTTTCAAAATATTAGTCTCTCTTCAAAACTCAAGTACAAAAGTAATATAAATTTCCTATTTTGTCATTCTTTTAAATTAATAAACAATATAAAAAGTACAATTATGACATTGATATTCTCAAAAAATGTACTATCAAAAGGTTAATTTTGAAAAATCAACTTTTTTCAAATGCAATAATTGTACTACTAAAAAAAGTTAAATTCTCCAAAAGGGACTATTATTTTGAGACAAAGGGAGCAATACATTTCTACTAGTATCCTAATGCTACCATGGTTGGTCCATGGTCACATCTCTCGTTTCCTAGAGCTTGCCAAGAAACTCTCACACAGAAACTTCCACATATATTTGTGTTCCACACCAATCAATCTCACATCCATCAAGAAAATAATCACCGAAAAGTACTCTCTTTCCATTGAATCCACCTTCCATCATTGCCAGAGCTTCCTCCTCCTCACTACCACACCACCAATGGCCTCCCAACCCATCTCAAGTCCACCCTCCAAAGCTGAATTTCTGAAAAGGGGAATTGAAGACCGCGTTTCATAACCATGTTGAGGATGTTGGAGAAGTTTGGGCTTGCCATCTTAAAGGCTGTATTGAGGGTGGAGGTGAGACGGCATGGGAGGCCATTGGTGGTGTGGTTGTGTGGAGGAAGCTCTGGCAATGATGGAAGGTGGATTTCTACTAATTCAATGGAGAGAGGGTACTTTTCAGTGACTCTTTTCTTGATGGAAGTGAGATTGATTGGAGTAGAACACAAATATATGTGGAAGTTTTTGTGTGAGTGTCTTGGCAAGCTCTTGGAAAGAAGAGATGTGACCATGGGCCAACCATGGTAGCTTTACACTACAAGAAAACTAACTATTTACGGCATGCATTAAATGTATGTCGTAGTTAGTACATTCTACGACATTTTTTTTTTGCAAGCCGTTAATGTTTTATCAATAACAGCATACATACTATGCAAGTCGTTAATTCATATATTTATGGCATGCAAAAGTATGCCGTAAAAAATGTATGTTTTTATGACTTACAAAAATATGTCGTAAAATATTTGTACTTTAGACGACATACATTTCATGTTGTAAAATATTATAACTTTACACGACATGCTAATGAATGTCGTGAAAACTTGTACCAAAAAAAAAAATGCAATTTGATCTTTTTATGGCATGCAAAAGTATGCCGTAAAAAATGTATATTTTTACGGCATACAAAAAATGCAGAAAATGCATGTCGTAATTTATGAGCTCATCACATTCTTCTACGGCTTTATGTTTACGGCATGCATTAAATGCATGTCGTAATTAATTGCTTTTCGAATTTTTTTTATCTGTATTGATATTTTTTATTTTAATTATTTTTTTACTTTTTAAATATACTTAAAAAATATATTTTAAAAAAAAAAATCTAACAAAATTCACTAAATATGAAAAAGAACAAATGTATATTTGTATTTAGCTAAAAAAAATAGATTTTGTCAAAAATATTTTACTTTCCAAATTGAAATATTTTAAGTAAATTTAGAAAGTAAAAAAAAAAATATGAAAACATTTACTAAAACAGAAGAAAAAAAAAAACTTAACAGTTTTTGAATTTCAAAACCAAACTGAGTTATACGTAAATTAAAAATTTTAGCATTTATTCAAAATGATAGGGCATTTAGGTGTTGTTTGGCATGTGTTATTTTAACACATTATTTTATTTGAAACACATCATTTTTTTTATCACATCATTTTAATCTCAACAAACATTTTACATTTTATTTATAAAAAATCAAAAATTGACAATTCCCAAACAATCCCTTGTTATCATTTTAACTCATAATCGTTCCATACTTCATATTTGCCAGGTATTTATTCATTTAGTTAAAAGGACATGAGAGTCCCGATCTTCATTGTCAAAAACAAAAGCCCTAACATTCGCTCTCAATCTTTCACGCCGAGCTCTCTGAAATTCCATGGCTATCCCCGCCTCTCACATTGCGTTGAAGATGGATGATGAAGCTATCGCAGATGACTTCTCTTTCGGGAGCTTCTTCTCTCAAGAGTTGTGTCTCAGAAGGTGTGCCATCTCTATCTCTATCGCACAAGCGTTGCCCTCTCTATCTAAGATCTGAATTTGATTTTCATTTTTTATCTGATTTGCTTTTGTATTTGATTTTCATTTTTGGTCTGATTGACATTTGTATTTGAATTTGAAGGGTTCATGCCCTAGCTCTACAGAATTGCCTTTGCATTGATTGAGCTACTGATTGTCTTGCTTTGATTGAGATATTGATTCAATTTTGGGATTGGCATTGATTAAGAAGAAGTCGACGAACAACGATGAGATGACGAACAATTCATCACTGAACTGCTCTGGTTCCCCCTCAATCTCTCCGTCGTAGGGTTTTGACTCGATCTTCCTTCACATTGTAAGATAAGTTTTTCTCTGTTGCATATATGTAGGTTTTAGTTCATGGTTATTTACATATTTCTTTAGACAATAGCAATTAGATAACGAGCTCCATTACATGATGAATATTTTCTTTTTGCATCCAAATTTGGTAGTTGAATGTCCATTCCAGCCTTCTTCCTTCGATTAATCTTTCCTATAATAAGGACACAAATTCAACATTTTTGAATGCTTTGTCTACTCTGAAAGGTAACAGAAACACCTCAATTGAAGCTAAAAAATTGAACAGTACGTCAAAGGTTTTTTTTTTTCTATTTTAAACCCTTAGTTAATGACTTCGGAAGAACGAATTTTAAACCAATTTTATTTCTGTCTTTATGTCTTCATTGGTTTGCTCTGTTAAAAAAACAGAGACAAAGCATCGATCGGACGAATTGGGACAACGATTACACTGAAAATCTCCTCGAATCAGGTCCATTTCTCTCTCTAATGCTCAATACGCTTATTGGGTTTTCACAAAGCCATAATTTGCCTAGTAGACTCTTATTCTTTGTACTGTACTGTGTTTTAGATCATTTCTTATGCCTTATTAACTAAAAGCATGAGAATGATATGGCCAATAAGAAGATGATAAAATTCTTTTTTCGTGGCTTTTTTAGACAGTTAACCCATTGCTATTTTATATATTACACTTTCACAATGAGTTCTGCAAATTACCACATCCAAACAGGCATAAATTGCACATTCTTCTAAGCCATCATGCTTTTCAATACTTGCACAATAACTAATGAACATGTACCTGAATATTGTCACCTCTAGGATGCTTTCGAGCTTCCTTCTCTGGGACATTGACTACCTGGACAGAAAACTCCATAAATCAAAATATAAGGAATTAACTATTCAATCATTATAATAGCAAACCTTTCGTGGAAAAGAAGACTCCACTCTTCCAACTAATTTTGAGCTTGATGAATCAATATATAAATTGCCAAGTTGAAATAATCAGCAATCCAATGCAGTAGCCAAAATAAGTGCATAAAACTAGTTATAACGGGACCAAAAATAGGAGTTTCGTGAATTGTTTTTCTTCTTCTTCTTTTCTATTCATTTTATACTAGTCTAGTAGCCTTCTTTCTTTGCTAGGAGGATTATTTATTTATTTATTTCCTTTCTGACAAGTAAAGAGTACATTTATTAGAAGGCATCAAGTAAAGAGTATCTTTCAAATTTGATGGAAATTGTAGTTCGTATATACGAAAAGGTAAACAATATGAATACAACTTAATTAGAGATCCTCTTCCTTGTATATTTGATTAATTAGTGTCATTCTATCTAAAATTTTCTTGTTTGATGGCTTCACGGCATTCCACGTATATAACTTTCCTAAATCTTTCCTATGGATTTCCAATTGAAAGTACAATACTTTAGTGGTAACCTCACAATTACAAAGGAGAACCATTTTGTTGTGATAAGCAATTTCCTCTTCCAAAAAGAAAGTAGGGAGATGGGTAGTTCTATAAGGTGATATTTTGTGGAAAGTAGGCTAATGTTTGGCACCTTATAAAGTGCAACTCACTCATAACCTCTTTTACAATTCTTCTTGTGAAAGTTTTATTCTTATAAGGATGCTATGGAAGCTGTATGGGATGTTTGTTATAATGATACAAAACCCTTCGACAGAGCTCCATGAAACAAGGGAATTACTGCATCTCCATCAGTGCCTAACCAGCTAGTGTGCCAATTGGTCTACCAAATGGATATGATCCATGATTGATTCTGGCTCTTAGCAAGATAGTAAAATTTCACATCCACTTCTATTATTTGAGTTACATTCTATGGAATACAAACTTTGGTGGTCATTTCTATCAGATTTTCCCTTTATTTTCCCAGTAAGTCAAAGGGAGGATCTGACCCCCTCTTTCTTTTTTTTTTTTTTTGAATGTTATACTGAGTGTATGCACACAATTACCTGAGAAATGGAATATAAATTGCATCAGTTGGACAAGGTGTGTATTACTATGATTTTGATTTTTAATGATGGGATGTTAGTATTGTTTGGGTGATATGATATGAAATGAAAAATGCAGTTTATATATTCTGCATTGTTTGGTTAATTGCTATGCCTCTTAGTTTAGTTTAGTTGGACAATGTTCTTATGATGATTTAATGTGATGTACTTTTTTGTTGTCTCTTGCTTTGGATGTTGTTGAGCTATGGATGATCACAAAGTGATCAAAACTTTTGATCGCTTGAAGAGATTGAGAACATTTTGCAACTTTGGCCATGTTAATTTTCCATGTAAACTAATTTTTATTTTCTCTAGGCTATGTTTGGATCTTGTATTTGTGGAGGGAAAAGTGAATGAAGTAAGAGCTAAATTATTTAGGCATCCACATAAAGTGGGGGGTGCTTACCATTTATGCCTAGCACTCTATCGAGGACACTAATTCATGTGCTCAATTGGTTTGGCTTCTACTCTAACCCCTTGAATTGATATGAGGGTAACTTGGATCTAATATACAATACTTGCTCTAAATCTCTGCTCCAATTAGGTTATAATGCACTTCTGTTTTTCCATATTGATGAAGTAAAAACCACAATTTGAATTGGGAATGAAGGTAAACTATGTAGATAAGGAAATATCTTGGGTTAGAGCTTTTTAGCAATTATGTTAGGTTTCTCTTGAACTCATAAAATGGCTGAAATTTTAGTTTATTTGTCATTTGTGGCTGATTATACTCTAATGGTTACCATCCAATTTTGGGTAGTTTTTGTCAATTTTGAATTTGTTAAGTGATGCAGATTGCATAAAACTGTTATGACCTTACCACTATTATATATTTTCCAAAAAAATTCATAAGTTTGTAAGTTTTGAAGAAGAGATTTCCTCTTAAGATGGATTTATTTTTTTGCAGGTTGTTGAGTTTGCCTTGGCTTTGCAGGAAGCTGGATGCTTTTCTGTTGTTCTGGAATGTGTGCTTGCATCTGTTGCTGCTGCTGCAACATTTGCTCTTCGAATCCCTATAATTGATATTGGGACAAGGCTTTTTTGTATTGGCCAAGTTAATTGATTCTTTAGCTCTCTCTACTACTCCTAATTATGAATTACACTTGACTAGCTTGTGTTGTGTATAATCTTTTTGCTTTCATTTGTACATATAATTTGTACATGTAATGAACTTTGAATTTGCTTCTCTCTCTCTCTCTCTCTCTCTCTCTCTCTCTCTCTCTATATATATATATATATATATATTAAAAATAACATTCTACGGCATACAAAATTATGTCGTGAAAAGTGTAATAATTTATGACATGTAAGAAAATGCCGTAAAAGATTATATACGGCATACAAAGTATGCCAGAAATATATTAATAATAACCTTTTACGGCATACAAAATTATGTCGTAAAAAATGTAATAATTTATGACATGCAAGAAAAATGTCGTAAAAGATTATATACGGCATACATAGTATGCCATAAATATATTAAAAATAACTTTCTACGGCATGCAAAATTATGTCATGGAAAGGATGATGATTTATGGCATGCCAAAAATGTCGTAAAAAATTATCTACGGCATACAAAGTATGTCATTAATATTTAATTTATTACTTTTTACAACTTTAGCTGCATGTTGTAAATGACGTTTGACTTTCCACGGCATGTCATATAACGGCATTTGTGTGCATACCGTAAAAAAGTTTTTACGGCGTGCATTGCAAGCCGTAAAAATTCAATTTTGTTGTAGTGTTAGGGTCCGTTTGGCAAGATGGTTTGTGGCTAAAATAGTCACAAAAGACAAAATAGGCTATTTTAGTCACAACAAACAAAACATCACATCCAACCCATAATCATTACACTCTTCTCTCACAAAAAAAGTCAAAAAGTCAAAAAGCCCTTCCCAAATTTTGCTTTTTAGCCTAGGCTAAAAAAGCAAAAAAAGTCAAAAAGCCAACCCACTTCCCAAACCAACCCTAAGGACACTAACATTGCCCTGTTATTTTATCCATGGCCTCTGTTTTTGTGATTTGTGATGATTATAAAAATGTTGATTTATGTTTTATTTATATAGTAGTGTTGATGGATATATATGGATGAAGGCACTCATGAAACAATAATTAGGGCTGAGTAAGGAATCCGTGAAATTCGTAATCCGATCCAGTTCAGTCCAATCCAATAGGTTTGGATTGGCTTTTTGAATCCGTGGTTCGATTCCGGATTGAAGAATTAAAAAACCGTAGTCAACGGATTGGTTCCGGATTGAATCCCACGGTTCCGGATTGGAACCAATCCGGACCGTATGCAAATAGTCTATATTTTTATTATACATCCTCCCTCATAGTATCTTCTCTTATTCTATATAAAACCTAAACTCAAACCTAAACCCGTATAATATCTTCTTTTATTACTTTTGTTCGTTAGTTTTTAGTTTTAATTTATAATGGTCTAAATTTTTATGGTGAAACCAGTTTTCTTATAGTTGTTTAAATTTTAGAACAGTATGTTGCTATTATAGAAAAACATGTTGCTATTGTGGAACTAATATAGCATTATGTTTATGTTTTTATGAAATTAAAGTGTTATATATATATATATATTTGTTATTTAATTATGTGAATCCGTGATCCTAAACCGATCCAATCCATGTTTAAATGGATTGGTTCAAATTGATTCCATGATTTAAACGGATTGGATTGGTTCCAATTTTTTAGGAACCGTAGATAGCGGATTAGTCCTGATTTAATTCCAATCCAATCCAATCCGGACTATGCTCACCCCTAACAATAATGTCAGCATATCCATTTTTTTTATTATTATCATAATGGCTATTTATTACTAAACTTTAAATAAAAAATCATTCTTAAATTGGTTGTTGGAGAAGTGATGTATACCAATCAATCATCTTTGTATACTTTACAAAGCTTTATTAGGTACAGACAAAAAATAAAAAATAATTGTTCTTTTAAATAATTGAAGACTAGTATATATTTGGAATAAGTTATTCCTTATTTGGATTACATGTGTTGCACATGTATCGTATAAGAGTTATTTATATGGAAACAGTTTGCTCTGGTTCATTAGTTAGATTAGCGAGTGTATTGTGAGATTATCTTAAATCTATTTTATTGATTCAAATCATTCATTTTTTAGTATTTTTTAAGTGAATTATTTATAAAAAAAATCATATTAATCAGATATTATTAATCATATATTTGGATCGTATTTGTTTCTTTAAAAAAATTTTGCCAGCAAAAATAATTTTAAAAATAGACATTTTATTTTGTTCAATAAATATTATTTATGGAAAAGAAATATGCAAGCTTGAGGAGGGGAACGCATGTGTTACGAAAAAAACAAATTCTAATGTATTACAAAATTATATCCACTACAAGAAAATGCATAATTGGCGACTAAAATAAGCATTTTCGTCGCTGAAAGTAGTACAAATGGCGACTAAAATCATTTTAGTCGCCAAACATGAGCACTTTTGCCGACTAAAGCAAGTTAGTCGCCGAATATAGGGCCTTTAGCGACTAAAAGTAAGTTTAGTCGCCAAACATAGTAGTTTTAGCGACTGAAAAAATGTTAGTAGCTAAAAGGAACGGTTTTTGCCGACTAAACCCATTTAGTCGCCAAAACTATAGCTTTTGGCGACTAAAAAATTCTTTGGTCGCCGAATATAGGACCTTCACCGACAAACATATTTTTTGTAGCTAAAAGTGGACAATTTGGCGACTAAAACTGAGTTTAGTCGGCAAAAGTAGGCGTTTTGGCGACAGAAAAATTCTTTAGTCGCCGGAAGTACTTCTTTTGGACGGAAATTAAATTTTTTTGCGACAAACCAGCATTTAGTAGCAAAATGGCGTAGAATTGGCGACTAAATCTTCATTTTAGTCGCCAAAAGTGCTCTAATATTTTTTTTTTTTAAATACTTTATTTTTTTACATAAAATACATTAAATACAAATAATTATTTATATATATAGTTTGTATAAATACCGGCATAAATAGTATATAAATAATATAAGTTACATTATTATTCGCGTGAAAGTGTAGTGGCATAGTGGGGGAGAGAGTGTTGCAAAAGTTTGACAAAGGCATAGTGATGAAGGTTAGTGGTTCGAAACTGAGCAGCCCCAAAAGGGGGAAAAAAAATTTTTTTTTGAAAATGCTTTCAGCGACTAAATAGTTTAGTCGCCAAAAATTTAAATAATAAAATAAAGAATTAACTATTGGCGACAAACCCGTTAGTCGCCAAAGGTAAAATTCCCAAATACGAAATTGAGTATTGGCGACGATTACTTTAGTCGCTGAAGACCATAGAATTGGCGACTAACTGTTTTTTAGTCGCCAATCGAATCTGCGACCATATATTGGCGACAAAATGGGCGACGAAGGTTTTTAGTCGGGGAAAGCCGATTTTCAACATTTGGCGACTAAAAACAGCACCTTTGGCGACTAAAAATTTAGTCGCCAAAGGTGTTTTTTCTTGTAGTGATCATTAAATATTTCTATTCCATCTATATAATTACAAAAAACATAAATCATACTTAATACTTAACACAATTAAAAAATTATTGACAATTTTTAGAAGTCGTCATATTGTGGGCAATCCGCCACTGAAGCAATGGTGTGAATTTCTTCACGGCAATCAACAACACTAGGTAAATATTATATATATACATATCTATACTATATATTAAGTAAAGGGATATTTACGGGCCAGTCCTATTTTCAAAGATTATTACCCAACAGGTTCTTAATGAAAACTCTTTTACCTATAGGTCCGGAACATTTTTGTTTATTCCATTTTTGTCCTCATATTTTATATCCAGATTTGTAAGATGAAAGATGAAAAATGAAAATAAAAAAGAAACACACTCTCTCTCTCTCTCTCTCTCTCTCTCTCTCTCTCTCTCTCTCTCTACACATTCCTCCATCAACAACCATTGCCATCTCCACCATTGCCAACCACCGCTGCCTCCACTGTCGTCATTGTCGGCGACCTCAACCGGCATCTTCTTCCACTTTCACCATTGCTTCTACCCCCACCGAGGTCTTCGCCTCCACCTTCACCGTCGTTACCGACCACTGTCGCCTCCACCTCCACCTCCATAGTCGTCGTCGCCTCCACCTCTAGATCTAGGATCTATGTCTTAGGGAAAATATGTAATTCCCCACAAGTAAATCAATCAATGGGAACAAAAATTAATGCGAAAAAATTAAATCAAAAGCAACATAAGAATTTTTACGTGGTTCCCTCAATGTGAGGTACGTCCACGGGATCGAAATCCGATTCCACTATCAACCAAATAAGTTTCCAAACGATTACAAACGAGACACGAGTGGTCTCACAAAACCACCCTTAGGTGAATTCCAAATAATCACAAATAAACAAGAGAAAAGACCTCACCAAATAGATGAACAAAAATCTTCAGAATCAGAGTTGTAGAAGGTCCAAAATAACGAACCAAATCAACACCAAAAACTAAGCAAAGAACCACCCAAATTAATTCCACTGTTCACACACCCAAATAATTGATTTCACCAAAGTGGAGTATGTGTAGCAACCGTTCTCTTCACCTCGGGATGAGCAAAAACAAAACCCTAAAATATTGTGGATCTAGGATTTATTATCAAACCTTAGTTATTTCCAAATTGGATTGGGTCTCCACAAATTAAATATAATATATAAAAATATATTATAATTAATAATAAACCGAATTAAACTCTTTTTCCAAAACCAATTGGGTCCCACACTCCAATAAGGAGGTATACCCAACAATTCTCCCCCTACCGACTTAGGTGGAGAAATCAACCATACCCGCCAAAGTTCAACACTTTAAATGTTTGTCCCTCGACAAAGTCTTTGTCAACATATCTGAAAAATTATCATCTGTGTGAACCTTTTCGAGTTGTAACAATTTCGAATCTAACACATCACGAATCTAATGGTATCTCACATCAATGTGTTTCGATCTCGAATGAAAAGTAGAATTTTTACTCAAGTGAATAGCACTTTGACTATCACAATAAAGCACATACTTTTCTTGCTTTAAACCCAACTCTTGCAAAAATTTCTTCAACCATAACTCTTCTTTGTAAGCTTCTGTAATGGCAATAAATTCAGCTTCGGTAGTTGAGAGAGCAACGCATTTTTGTAATTTAGATTGCCATGCCACAGCTCCCCCTGCAAAAGTCATCAAATACCCCGAAGTAGATTTCCTAGAATCAATATCACCGGCCATGTCAGAATCTGTGAACCCATCAAGCATCGGCTTACCATCCCCAAAACACAAACACACCTTCGAAATCCCTCGAAGATACCTTAGAATCCATTTTACCGCTGCCCAATGTTCTTTACCTGGATTAGAGAGAAAACGACTCACCACACCAACGGCGTGAACAATATCCGGCCTTGTACAAACCATGGCGTACATCAAAGAACCAACTGCTGAAGTATAAGGAACTTTCAGCATCTCTTCCTTGTCTTTCTCACTTGTAGGACATTGATTCGAACTAAGCTTGAAGTGACCCGCAAGTGGACAACCAACTGGCTTTGCTTTATTCATGTTGAACCTCTCAAGAACTTTCTCAATGTAGCTTTCTTGATACAACCAAATCAGCCCCTCTTTGTGATCACGAACAATTTTCATACCAAGTATTTGCTTTGTTGGTCCCAAATCTTTCATAGCAAAAGAATTGCTCAACTCCAATTTCAACCTGTTAATCATGGTAGAATCTTGACCCACAATTAACATATCATCAACATAAAGCAAAAGAATAATAAATTTACCATCCAGGAAATTTTTCACAAACACACAATGGTCCGAAGTGGTTTTAAAAAAACCATTATTCATCATGAAAGAGTCAAATGTTTTGTACCATTGCCGCGGGGCTTGCTTGAGGCCATACAAACTTTTCTTCAATTTGCAAACAAATTTCTCTTTCCCTCTCTCCACAAAAACCTTCTGGTTGCTCTATGTAAATTTCTTCTTCAAGATCACCGTGAAGAAATGCGGTCTTCACATCAAGTTGCTCAACTTCAAGGTTCATACTTGCAGCCATGCCAAGTACAACCCGAATAGAAGACATATTCACAACCGGCGAGAAAATCTCATCAAAGTCAATACCTTTCTTTTGCCCAAAGCCTTTCACAACAAGACGTGCTTTGTACCTCAGATTCTTGCTATCATTCTTCAATTTGAAAACTTACTTATTTTTGAGAATTTTCCTCCCTTTAGGCAACTTCACTAAATCATAAGTCTGGTTTTCAAGCAAGGAATTCATCTCCTCGTCCATGGCCTTTTTCCAATCACCTTTCTTTGCATGCTCAATTGCTTCTTGGTAGCTCTCAGGCTCCCCTTAATCGGAAATCAACACAAATTCATTGGGAGGATATTTTCTTGAAGGTTGTTGGTCCCTTGTAGATTTCCTCAACTCAAGTTGTGGTGGTAATTCTTGAGTTGGATGCTCTTCCTCAATTTCTGGCTCAACTTCATTAGGATTAGCATCATCCTCTACATCTTCAATGGGTGGCTGCACATCTCCCCCATTTTCATCATCAACTGAAGATAAAGGAGATGGATCCATGTCAATGAAATCACTAGTTTTTTGCTCCGGTTGATCACCTTTGACAAAGTCTTCAATTGTTTGGTCTTCAAGAAACACAACATCACAGCTTCGAATGATTTTCTTGTCGACCGGATCCCACAATCTATATCTGAATTCATCACGCCCATAGCCAAGAAAAATACATTGTCTTGACTTACTATCAAGCTTGGACCTCTCATCCTTTGGAATGTGAACAAAAGCTCA
The DNA here is from genome assembly GCA_036172215.1 of Camellia granthamiana. Lineage (NCBI taxonomy): Eukaryota > Viridiplantae > Streptophyta > Magnoliopsida > Ericales > Theaceae > Camellia > Camellia granthamiana. The sequence goes on along the minus strand of CM069903.1, from coordinate 169,274,755 downwards.
GCAACCAAACACTTTCAAGTGCTCATAAGACACATCTTTGCCGGTCTAAACTCTTTCTGGAACATCACCATTCAAAGGATAGGAAGGAGACAAATTGATCACGTCAACCACTGTCTTCAATGCCTCACTCCAAAAGGATCTTGGCAATTTAGCTTGTGAAAGCAAACACCTTGTTCTTTCCACAATGGTGCAGTTCATCCTCTCGGCAACGCCATTTTGTTGAGGAGTCTTCTTAACTGTCTTTTGATACCGAATACCTTGGCTGCGACAATACTCATCAAATGGCCCAATGTATTCATCACCATTGTCTGATCGGATGCACTTTAATTTCTGCCTTGTTTCTCTTTCAACCATGGCCTGAAAATGCTTAAATACTTCTAGAACTTGATCTTTAGTTTTTAGTAAAAAAGCCCAAACTTTCCTTGAATAATCATCAATGAAAGTAACAAAATAAAGTGCACCACCATGTGTTCTAACTTTTAAAGGACCACAAACATCCGAATGAATCAACTCCAAAACATTTTCTTTTCTAGAAGCAACATTTTTATGAAAAGAAACTCTATGTTGTTTACCTGCCAAACAATGAATACAAGTTTTGAGATATGTACCTTTCAAACCGAGTAGAAACTCTTTCTTGAACAATACTTGCAACCCCTTTTCACTCATGTGGCCAAGCCGCTTGTGCCACAATTCGGTAGAAGTATCATCTTCAAGTGCATTGACAACATCTTTACAAATTTTTCCTTGCATCGAATAAAGTGTATGAGTCTTCTTGCACTTAGCCACCACCAAAGAACCCTTTGTGAGCTTCCATATTTCATCACCAAATTTGTTGTTGAAACCTTCATCATCTAGCTTCCTAGTAGAGATCAAATTGAGGCGAATGTCGGGAACATGCCTCACATCTTTAAGCAACAACTTGCAGCCCAAATTTGTTTCCAAGCAAACATTACCCATGCCAATAATCTTGGACAAACCTTCATTACCCATTCGAACAGAACCATAATCTCCTTTGGTGTAGGTAGTGAAGAAATTAACTCGAGAAGTCACATGAAAAGAAGCACCCGAATCAATCACCCAATTCCTCTCTTGGCCCACAAAATTGATACAATCATCTTCACAAACGACCATGAGATCATCGGTAGTAATTGCCGTTGTGTCTTCTTACTTTTTATTCACACTTTTGTCACGCCTTTTCTCCTTATTCTTGAGCTTTCGGCATTCCCGCTTCATGTGCCCTTTCTCATGGCAATAATAGCACTCAATGTCTTTCTTTGAAAAAGAACCATCTTTTGATTTGTCACGGCTTTGATCACGACCATGAGGAGTCTTACTCCTCCCCCTTGTTTTGCTTCGGCCTCTCACAACAAATGTTTCCGAATGAGAGGAACCCGCTGATTTTCTTCTAATTTCTTCATTCAACAAGTTACTAGTGACTTGGTCAATTGTGACAACTCCATCGGGCGCCGAATTGCTAACTGTCACAATCAAAATCTCCCAACTTTCGGGCAAAGAACTAAGTAGCATCAAAGCCTGCAACTCATCATCAAAAATAATTTTCATAGAAGCAAGTTGGTTAACAATACTCTTTATTTCATTTAGATGTTCCGGAATAGGGCTGCCCTCTTTATATTTTAAATTAACCAACTTACGAAACAGAAAAGTTTTATTTGTGGCTGATTTCCTATCATAAAGGCCTTCTAATTTTTTTCCATAAATCATGTGCTGAAATTTCAGTAGCAACATGATGAAACACACTGTCATCAATCCATTGACGGATAACACCAACGGCTTTTCGATTAAGCCTCTTCCATTAATCGTCTTTCATATCATCAGGTTTGCCACTATCACCCTCAATAGGCCCATATAAATCTTTACAAAATAATAGGTCTTCCATTTTAGTTTTCCAAGTTACCCAATTGCTTCCATTGAAGCTAGACATGCGACCCACATTCCCCTCCATTGATTTACACAAATAAATAAACCCAAATAAACCGTAAGCTCTGATACCAGTTGTTAGGGAAAATATGTAATTCCCCACAAGTAAATCAATCAATGGGAACAAAAATTAATGCGGAAAAATTAAATCAAAAGCAACACAAGAATTTTTACGTGGTTCCCTCAATGTGAGGTACGTTCACGGGATCGAAATCCGATTCCACTATCAACCAAATAAGTTTCCAAACGATTATAAACGAGACACGAATGGTCTTACAAAACCACCCTTAGGTGAATTCCAAATAATCACAAATAAATAAGAGGAAAGACCTCACCAAATAGATGAACAAAAATCTTCAGAACCAGAGTTGTAGAAGATCCAAAATAACGAACCAAATCAACACCGAAAACGAAGCAAAGAACCATCCAAATTAATTCCACTGTTCACACACCCAAATAATTGACTTCACCAAAGTAGAGTATGTGTAGCAGCCGTTCTCTTCACCTTGGGATGAGCAAAAACAAAACCCAAAAATATTGTGAATCTAGGGTTTATTATCAAACCTTAGTTGTTTCCAAATTGGATTGGGTCTCCAAAAATTAAATATAATATATAAAAATATATTATAATTAATACTAAACCAAATTAAATTCTTTTTCCAAAACCAATTGGGTCCCACACTCCAATAAGGAGGTATACCCAACACTATGCTCTTTGTTCTTCTCTCTCTCTCTCTCTCTCTCTCTCTCTCTCTCTCTCTCTCTCTGTGTGTATATTGGGGGAAGATCCCAGTAATAAATCTGTTTAAACCAGTGATAAATTTGTTTAAACTAGTGATAAATTAGTGACAAATTTGTTTAAATCAGTGATAAACTAGTGATAAGTTTATTTTTGTGAATTTATCACTGTTTAAATCAATAATAAGTTTGTTTTTGTGAATTTATCACTGAAATTTGTCATTGTTTAAACCAGTGATAAGTTTGTTTTTGTGAATTTATCACTATTTAAATAAGTTTGTTTTTGTGAATTTATCACTGAAATTTTTGAGTTATAGTGTTGAGTGTAGGGGTAAAAGTAGAAAATACTGTTTGAACCAGTGATAAATTTATCACTGTTGAATATTTTGTAAATTTATTTTTGTGAATTAGTAAGTGAGTGTGTATGCATATGAGTATGTTTATCAGTGATAAATTTATCACTACTAAATTATTGTGAATTAGTAAGTGTGTGGATGTGATTTTATGAATTAGTGAGTGAGTGTGTGTGTATGTGAGTATGAGAGAACAAAAGGAACAATATATAAGGAACAAAAAGGAGACAACATATAGGGAAAGGCTCACAGGGGAGAACTCGTGAGCAGTTTCTTTGTTTCACGCATGTGGTGTGATATTAAAGGGTAAAATTGGAAATGGAAATAAGATAGGGCTTGGCCAGTACTAATTTACTTCTATAGGACCGGCTGGTAAGTCCCTCTTAAGTAAAAGGGGGTTTTTTAACCCCCAAGGCCTGTGGGAGCTTCAATATGTCAATCCTAATTTTCTAATTTTTTGTTTAAAAAAAAAAAAAAAAATTAACCTCAGCATTTATTAATTTTTTTCAACCCACAAGACTTTTTGATTTCTTTCATAATTACTGCAGTACCATTTCCAAAACAAATAATTTGTATATTAAAAAAAATTTAAAATAAATATAAATATCTATATCTATATCTATCTATTTATTTATATCTATCTCTAACCCACAAGTTTTGTGGGAGTTCCAATATCTGAACCTTAATTTCTTGATTTTTTTGATTTTTTTTTTGAAAAAAAAAACTTAACACTTATTAAATTTTTCCAAATCTTTTTAACTTCTCGAATACACACACTCTTTTTAATTTCACATACATATTGCAAACAATGAATCTCTTTTTTGTTTTCTCCTTGACTTCTCACTTCTACACTTTCAACTTCAGTGACCACGTATGCAAACAGTAAGTCTTCTTTTTGTTTTCTCCTTCTTGACTTTTCCTTTTGTTTACTGTTTTAATATTGTAGTTAGATAGCGCATAAAAATATTTGTGATTGTCTAGCGAATAAAAAATTATAATTTGATTTTTTAATATGATTGAAGTTAGATAAATATAAACCCTCACAAAAAGAAAAATGTGATTATAATTAGTTGAATGATTCTTTTTTTTTAATGTGATTGTAGTTAGTTTAATAGTTCTTTTTTTTTCATTTATTTATTTTATTATGTGAAAAATGTGATGTGATTGTAGTTTGTTCAATGACTCTTTTTTTTAATATGATTGTTGTAGTTAGTTCAATAGTTTTTTTTTTACTTCTCCAATACACACACTCTTTTTAACTTTTCACATACATATTGCAAACAATGAGTCTCTTTTTTGTTTTCTCCTTCTTAACTTCTCACTTCTACACTTTCAACTTCAATGACCACGTATGCAAACCGTAAGTCTTCTTTTTGTTTTCTCCTTCTTGACTTTTCCTTTTGTTTACTGTTTTAATATTGTAGTTAGATAGCGCATAAAAATATTTGTGATTTGTCTAGCGAATAAAAAATTATAATTTGATTTTTTAATATGATTGAAGTTATATAAATATAAACCCTCACAAAGAGAAAAATGTGATTATAATTAGTTGAATGATTCTTTTTTTTAATGTGATTGTAGTTAGTTTAATAGTTCTTTTTTTTTTCATTTATTTATTTTATTATGTGAAAAATGTGATGTGATTGTAGTTTGTTCAATGGCTCTTTTTTTTAATATGATTGTTGTAGTTAGTTCAATGGTTTTTTTTTTTACTTCTCCAATACACACACTCTTTTTAACTTTTCACATACATATTGCAAACAATGAGTCTCCTTTTTGTTTTCTCCTTTTTGACTTCTCACTTCTACACTTTCAACTTCAATGACCACGTATGCAAACCGTAAGTCTTCTTTGTGTTTTCTCCTTCTTGACGTTTCCTTTTGTTTACTGTTTTAATATTGTAGTTAGATAGCGCATAAAAATATTTGTGATTTGTCTAGCGAATAAAAAATTATAATTTGATTTTAATATGATTGAAGTTAGATAAATATAAACCCTCACAAAGAGAAAAATGTGATTATAATTAGTTGAATGATTCTTTTTTCTTAATGTGATTGTAGTTAGTTTAACAGTTCTTTTTTTTCATATATTTATTTTATTATGTGAAAAATGTGATATGATTGTAGTTTGTTCAATGGCTCTTTTTTTTAATATAATTGTTGTAGTTAGTTCAATAGTTTTTTTTTTAATGTTATTTAATCTTTTTATTTACTATTTTAATTTTATTTTTGATTTTTTAATATGATTGAAGTTAGACAATATAAACCCTCACAAAGAGAAAAATGTGATCTATCTATCTATCTATCTATACTATATATTAAGCAAAAGGAGATTTTTAACCCCTAAGGCCTGTAGGAGCTCCAATATCCCAATCTGAATTTTCTAAATTTTTTATTTTTTTTAAAAAAAAAACTCAGCATCTATTGATTTGGTCAAAATCCCATGATCAGCATTTATTAACTTTTTTTAATCCACATGTCTTTCTACATGTCTGCATTTATTGATTTACTCAAAATCTCCTAATCAGCATTTAAAATCCCCTCAAACAAATAATTATAGATACAATCCGTGTATAGTTACTGCAGTACCCTTTTCAACTTCTCCTATATACTATGGTTAGTGATAAGATTGTTAAATTATTTTTATAAGAAATCTTAAAAAACATAATTTATATATTAAAAAAAATCTAAAACAAATATAAATATCTATAATTATCTCGTGCATAGCACGAGTGATAGGGTAGTATATATATATCCATGAACACATCAAACAAGGTTATAAATTCCTCAATCATAAAAATAGAGACCAGAGAGATAGATCATGATGCAAAACAGAGCAAAATAAATGTCCTAACACTACCACGGATGGCCCATGGTCACATCTCTTCCTTCCTAGAGCTTGCCAAGAAACTCATAGGGAGAAACTTCCACATATATTTGGGTTCGTTTTGGGATGTGTGTTGATTTTTTGATTTTTTAACTTTTTGACTATTTTAACCTGAAGTTAAAAAATTTTGTTTGAAATAGACTTTTTTAACTTTTGTGAGAGAAAAAATAAAATAATTATAAGTTACATGTAACATTTTATCTTATTTGACTAAAATAATTTATTTTGTCCTATATAACTATTTTAACCTAAGCACTCATCCCAATGGGGTCTTTGTGTTCTACACCATTCCATCTCACTTCTATCAAGAAAAGAATCACTAAGAACTACTCTCTCTCCATTGAATTATTAGAAATCCACCTTCCATCAATGCTTGTAAAACAGATTCAGTATTATCACTGTAGAAGTGCGAAAGTATGTTTGAAGGTACAAATTCTTATAATTTTAAATTTTTTAACATAAATATCCATTCTTATTTGCTTGAGCTTCCTCCTCGTTGCTTCCACACCACCAATGGCCTCCCAACCCATCTCTAATCTACCCTCGAAACTTAAAAACTCAAAAATCAAAATTCTTTTCAAAACTTATAACTAAACAAATTTTCTTTTATCAAGATTCATTTCAAAACTCAAAATTCAAAATACAACTCAAAACTCAAATTATGATTCTAAAACTAAATCAAACGAAACCAAAGTTTCAATCCTGAACAGAAAAACTCATATCGCAATATTAAAAACTATTCAAGTCCAATAACTTACGAGGACCCCCCCTTCAAAAAAAGTTCAATAAAGAGTTGAATTTGCATAATTAGAAGAAAAAAAATGTTTGAAACTCTCTCTTTGGTTTGATTTTCAGATTTATTTTATTTTAAAATTTTCAAAAATAAAAGCATGGCCATCACTTAATTTAATTCAAGAACAGGTTAGTTGCTTGGTTTCCAAACTTTTGCTGCCTAGAATTTTGTTCCTCCGCTCGAGCGGGCTTTGTGAACTCTCAGTACTTTTGCAGGCCTGCAAAATTACTGGAAGAGTGTATTCTACTCTCAAGCGGTGTTTTTTACGCTCGAGCAGTCTTAGCTCGAGTGGCCTTTCTTGCGCTCGAGCGTTGGTCTATTGTCTGCAAAACTACTGGGAGTATGCAATCTGCGCTCAAGCGTCACTTTTTGCGCTCGAGCGGAACAACTTATTGTATCTAGTGCTTGAGCGTAACTTCTTGCGCTCGAGCGGACTATGTGTATATCAGTTCGCAGCAACACCTTTCTACATCACTTTTTCACATCTTTTTCTCTCAAAACCCTAGATCTAGAGCCTCTATCTCTACATTTTCACCTAGATTTGATGGTTTCTCCACCCTTGTGCCTTTGTTAAAAAGGTAGAGCATCTCAAGGACTACATTTTGATCCGAATAGAGTCTAATTTCGACGTCTTTGAAGCTCCTCCATCTCTTCCTTTGGTCTTCTAAGCTTAAGGTCGAAACTTTCTACACTCTTCTATGGTTCTTAACTTAGTTATTTGTTGGTGTGTAAGAAATGTTGGAATTTGGGATGATTTCAAAAAAAACCTAGGGTTTTGGTTTAAAATCAGAAGAGATGTTTTCAAGTGAATGTATTGGAAATGGTTATGGGAGTAGATATGAGGTGAAATTGGGCGGGTGTTTATATAAATGGTGAAGTTAGATGTGTATTACCTCTCATCTATGGAAGTTTTGATAATTTATATGTTATGGAGATTGTATATCTGTTTAGAAATATCTATTTTGGGCTATCGGTGGAAGATAACTATAATTGTTGTAGAAATTGCATGAGGATTAGGTGAATTGAAACTAATCTCTTATCTATTGTCATTGAATATGGCTGTCTTGTAACGCCCTCAAAATAATACATGAAAACCTACATTATTGACATGCATAGACATAAGTAAACAAAACTTAATACCATTCATCAGAGTATTCCTTACAAATGTATTACATGTTGATAACAAAAGTAAATGCCCAACGGGCTTACAACTTTCCAAGCTAACACTTGGTTACACAAAAAGAGAGTACTAACTCAAAGCACATTAAGCCCTTGGCTTGAATTTACATGTAATACCAAAATAGCAAAAATAATTCAAGAGTCTTCAACTCCCAAAAACCGTCCAAGCTACGTCCTTGGAGGTGGCATGTCACCGGAACCTAAAAATGATGTCCGATATAGGGTGAGCCACAGCCCAGTAGAGATATACTAAATCAAACATGAGCAAGGACTAAAATAATAGCATTTGACAGAAGGTTAACACTTATAAACCAATTTATATCACCATACAATTCCATGACAATCATGTCCATGTTACATTCCACTTTCCTTTACTTATCTAAATCATTACATAAACATGGCTCAGAACCTGGCCAAACAATTTAATGAGACTATAACTCCTATAAAGACACTTCCATACTCCATAGTTTGCATGAGATTACAACTCATATTAAAAACACTTCCAAACTTCAAATGATACACATATTTGCTGTATCAGTACTTCAATTTAATACACATATTTGTTGTATTAATGGAGTCCATCCCCTATCTTCTCCCAAACTGGTTTGAGAGTCCATCCCCTATCTTCGCTCAAACCATGGAGTACATCCCCTATCTCCTCCCACATAATACACATATTCCAAGTATAAAAGCACTCATCATATACAAGGATCAATCAATACACATATTTGATGTATTATTCCAATCGTCATATTCAATGACATATTCAATGTGATTAGTTTCAGTTTTCCATAATCAACATACGTTATCTACAACAATCAAGACTATCCTCCACCGATAGCCCAAAGCGGTTATTTCTAAACAGAAAATAAATGCATTAAACAGATATAATATCAACATTTTCATAGATGAGTGATTAATTTATTGAACTCCACCATTCAACTTCATAACTCTCCAATTTCATAATTTCCAACTTAATTTCATATTCCCACAAATTAATTATTCAAATTAATTTATCACATAGTTAGGGCATTTTTCCCTAATTCTCAATATCAACCCTAAGGTTCAATTTCATCAATATAACAACAATAATTTCATTTTCCAAGGTCTCATATACCCATGGGATTTAACATTTTGAAAACCCCCTTTTTATAAATTACGAATCAAACCCTAACTTTTCCCAAAATTACCCAACAACACCAACTAATCAAAATGACCAAAATTTATGACAAAACTCATAAGATGGAGTAGGGTATCCCTACCTCGAAATTAGAAGCCCAAAGGAGAAGATGGTGAAAACCCAAAGTGCTCCAAATCCACAACTTTTCAAATTAAAGTGAAGCCCTCGTAACCCTCTATCTTTCTTACAAAGGGACTAGAGTAGAAGATCACTAAAAATAGAAGAAACCCTAGAGAGAAGGTATGTAGAGAGAGAGGGAGAGTCGGATCTAGGGTTTGTGTAAAAGAGGAGATGAAAAAGTGAAGTGCAATCTCGCTGCTGTGTACTGATATAACAGAGGCTCGCTCGAGCGAAGGAGTGGTCGCTCGAGCGACCAGACACAAAGATACCTCGCTCGAGCATAGAAAGCCTCGCTCGAGCCAACAATTCAAAGCTTTAGGCCTGCAACCCAGAAGCACGCTCAGGCGAAGAAACCCAAAACATGCAGCTCGCTCGCTCGAGCCAAGAATCACAACCATCAGGTCAAAAAGAGATGCAGACGCAAGCTCGAGCCACCAGACACAACATCCAACTCTCACTCGAGCGAAGGAATCCTGGGTCGAGCGAAGGATCTAAAACAAGGAGCTCGCTCGAGCGACAAAAGCCTCGCTCGAGCGAAGACACCAAAATCTGGGCAGCAACCATTTGTTCCCAAACACAACCAACCTGTTACAAACCTACCCAACACATCCTAAAACTCAAACATAAGGAATTAAAGGATGACAACAAGATATATACAACAACCAACTCCACGGAACCTAAGTCCGGATACAACAATCAAAGGAGGAAGAACCGGGATCGCTATAACCTTTAATACATTATAAATGTATAATGTTTGGGAGAAAAAATGGGATGTACCCCATGTTTGGGAGAAGAAAATGGATGGATTCCATTAACTTAAGTTGGCCTGTGTATCCAGGGTGAAAGTACCGAAAACCACGCGTATACATGTGTGCCGATTCCTGGGGACGAAATTTTAGTAAAATGGCAAAATGGAAGTGTTTGTACAGCAGTTGTGTTAGTTAGAGACCCAGGGTGAAAGTACCGAAAACCACGCGTATACATGGGTGCCGATTCCTAGGGACGAAATTTTAGTAAAATGGCAAAATGGAAGTGTTTGTACAGCAATTGCGTTGGTTAGAGACCCACTGAGTTGTACCCTCAGTTTGGTTGTCTGAATGAAATGGAAAATGATTTATGAACTGAGAGAAAGTGGATTAGGGATGGCAATGGATAACCTACCATGTGAGTATCCATGGAGACCCAACCCAAATACATAGGTTTTCTCTTTTTTTCTTGTCCGTCGGGTAGGGTAAGTGATGTTCTTTAAATCTCCACTAGGGACGGAGCGGGGATGGGTATCCATTAATTTCCCCATATGTTTTTTTTTAGGTACATCGGAAAATAATTTCCCCATATGTTTTCACTAGGGATAACAATGGAGATTAATGGGGTGGATATTAATTCCCGTCCTCATTCCCCTATAATTATTTTTTCACATTCCCCATTCTCCATAGGTACTACCCTCCCCATCTCCCAATGGGTTTGGATTTTCCCTAACCTAACTTGACTTTTTTTTTCTCCCTTTTTTTTATTTATTATTATTTGGCTCAACAACAAAATCAAATACACATTAATTAACATTGTCACATTATTCTTGTCAAATTTTATGTATATTTAGAATTTTTTAAATTTATTTAGAAAAATTCTATTCCTACAAAAAAATTCCATCTTCTTTTTTTATTTTTTTAAATTTTATGTATCTCCTTCTCCTCACTATTAATTGATCTTCTAGAATCTGAAGGTGAGGTGTTGCTCTCATTTCCATCTTCTTCTTCTTTTTTAAAAATTTTTATTTGCATTTATAGAATGAATTTTCTTGTTTCAATATCTCCTGCAATTGTTTTATTGAATTTCTCTCTAATTTGATAGTAACCTTAGATTGAATTTTTCAATTTTTATCTTAACTAGTGATCACCTTAATTGAAATTTTGTACATTTTTATCTTCAATTTCTATGTTTTGGTCATGATTTATTGCGCATTTTTTATCAATAGTCACAATCTTGTCGCCACTAGATTGTCGCCATAGCAAATCGTCGTTACTGTAGTGAGAGGATGAGAGAGTGTGAGAATTAGAACTCTAATTATAAATAGAGTAGTGAAAACATATGGAGAAATCATTTTCCGATGTACCTACAAATATATATATATATATATATATATGAAAAAATTGGTGGGTACCCATCTCCGAACATCACGTACCCTAACCGACGGACAAGAAAAAAAGAGAACATTCATGTATTTGGATTGGGTCTCCATAGATGCTCACATGGTAGGTTATCCATTGTCATCCCTTGTTTTCACTACTCTGTTTACAATTAAAGTTCTAATTCTCACTCTCTCTCTCTCATCCTCTCACTATAGCAACGGCGACTTGTGATGGCGACAATCTAACGGCGACAAGATTATGACTATTGATCAAAAGCGCACAATTAATCATAACCAAAACATGAAAATTAAAGATAAAAATGTACAAAATTTCAATTAAGGTGATTACTAGTTAAAATGAAAATTGGAAAATTCAATCTAAGGTTACCATCAAATCAGAGAGAAATCCAATAAAAAAATTGCAAAAGATATTGAAACAAGAAAATCCATCCTATAAATGCAAATAAAAATTAAAAAAATTTAAAAAAAAAACAAGAAGAAGAAGAAGATGGAAACAAGAGTAACAATTCACCTTCAGATTATCGAAGATCAATTAACAGAGAGGAGAATGAGATACATAAATTTTTTTTTAAAAAAAATTAAAAAAGAAGATGGAATTTTTTTGTAAGAATAGAATTTTTCTAAATAAATTTTAAAAATTCTAAATATACATAAAATTTGACAAGAATAATGTGACAATGTTAATTGATGTGAATTTAATTTTGTTGTTGAGCCAAATAAAATAAAATAAGATTGAATGTATATTTAACTTTGGTTGTGAATTAAAAAAAAAATAAATAAATAATTGGTTGTGAACCTTAAAAAAAAAAAAAAGGAGGTCAAGTTGGGTTGAAGAAAATCTAAACCCGTTAGGAGGTGGGGAATGGGGAATGGGGAATGGGCAATGGGAAAAAATAATTATAGGGGAATGGGGATGGGGAATTAATATCCACCCCATTAACCCCTAAAGTGGATTGAGATATAAAGTTGGCATGGCATGGCATGGTTTTGTAGAAGAATTATAAATGATTTTATTACTGGCATTGTAGATGTACGTCATATTTATATCTTTGTTAAGATTCATATATTGTGTTATATTATTTCTACTGGGTTTTGGCTCACCCTACTTGGGAAAATCATTTTCAGGTACTGATGATATGCCTCCACCAAGGACTTAGCTTGGAAGGATTGTGGAACTGAAAGCCCAGTGCTATTTATCTTGTATTTAACTTTTGTACAAGCCTAAGGCTTTGTGTGTATTGAGCTTATGACTCATTTTTGATGTATCCAAGTCTTGGCTTGGAAAGATGTAAACCTTTATGGCACATGAACGTTTGTTTAGCTTTCATTCCTTATCACCTTTTGTATATTAATTCTGATTAATAAAAACTTATCATTTCAATTATGTCATCTTGTATTAGTTGTTTGGAGTTGGATTATAATAGTTATTTCGGGACGTTACATATCTAATAATTGTACAGTCAAGTATAACAATCACATCTAATAATTTTTCCAAAAAAATTTATTTTCATTTAGAATTTAATATTGAACACGAATATTAGTTGAAAAATCTAAAAATGACAAATTTAAAAATATCAATTTTAACAAATGAATTTATGCAATTAAACTAAGAGGGATTGACCATAAATCCTAAATTTTGGTCTTGTGATCCATAAGATCCTAAATGTTTTCTTGTTAACCAAAAAGGACTCTAGTGTGGTTGTTTACTAATTTGCCACTAGTTAAATGTTTTACATCCGTTGTGTCTGTATTTATGGGGATCAGGGTGTGTGTTGCCCACATACCTTGAAAAAGCGTTATAATACTATTTTGTTATTAGGAATGGTTGGCGTGATAAGGTGGGTTATGATCATTACACGTTTTGTTGTTGTTGTTAGTGTGGCGTGTTTGACGTCATAATATGGTACACATATTGACCCAATTGCCCATATTTGATCTGGGTTTGTTTAACAAATAACTGCATGGGACAGAATGGCGTTTGAATCCGACCCACGTCAAATGGATCAATCTGTTTGTGTGAAATGCCCAAATTAGAAAGTCGAAACGTTGCCACATTAAAAAGAACCCTAGGATCATTTTCATTGTAGTCCCCCATGATTCAAAATTCAAAATCACGCTGATTGATTCCTATATCCGAAATTCGTAGGGAATTTCATGATTTTGTAGGGGAAGCATTAACAGTTGGATCGATCGAAGGCAGTGAGTTTGTTGGTGTGTGAAACCCTAAATGTGGTGAACTGGTTAACGTTTTGTGAAGGTCGCCATACAGACTTGAAGAAGAAGATCAACGCCATTAAAGATTCACGAAATGACTGGCAAAAGTGAGTATTTTGTGTTGTTGTTTATGTTTGTATGTATGTGTGTGATATGGTGTTGAGCTGAAGGGTGTTTTTGTTGTTGGCTTGTGGTTTATGTAAAAAGTGTTACATTGCTTAGTAGGTTGTCCTTGATTATTTTAGTTATTGTTGTAATTGATATGGTTGTTTTTGGGTGTGATGGGTTTTTCTGGATGTCATCTAATTTTGAAGGGCGTGTGTTAGCACCATGTATTGACACTGGGGGACCACACATTGGAGGAGCATGGTTTGTTGTGTTTGTATTTTGTGGAGTGTGGGGTTGGGTGTTTTGAAATATTTATTGGTGGTGTCATGATGTGCCCTGTTAGGTAAATACCTATAATTTCAATGGTGACATGTTGAGATTGTGGGGGACGTGGTAAAGTTGTTTGTTTGTGTGTTGTATGGGGTTGGATATATGTATGTAGTTAGCATAGATGCAATGTAAGCGTGTTGTAAAATGTGTTGATGTGGTAGTTTTTGTACGTATTTTGTTGTAGTTGGGATATGTTTCAATATGGTAGTAGTGAGGCAAGTTTCGTTGATTGTGAGGGATGGTGTTTGAAATTATTGAATGTGCAATTTGTTGTTACGTTAACGTGGTATGGTTGTTTGTTTAGTGTAGATATGACAGGGTGTGTGGGTGTACACTGTCCGATATGTTTCCTACAATATTTGCATGTTACACATTGTGCAAGTTGTTTTGTACGATGCCCAGTAAGCTAATGTTTGTGTTTACCTGTTCTCATTGTATTCATATTTATTGCGTAGTATCAATAAATTTGTGCACAGTTGTGTTTAATGGTGCATATGTTTGTCCAGTTATAGAGTGTTTGTATGAATAACGGTGTCATGTTTTTTGTTACAGAAATTGGTAAGACGTCAAGTCCATGGACTCAGTCATGTGAACAGAAGCGGAAAGAAGCAGGAGATGGGACGACATCGAGGAATTTTGTAGCTGCCATGCAAAAACGAAATTTGTTTAAGCAACCGAGCACTGTGGTCCGTTTGGGTAGTGGGGCGAGACGTCCGAAACAGAGACTAAATTTCCATTCCAACGTCACTGGGCTCATGAAAATGATATACCCGATGAAGTTGACAGAAATGCATCTTGTTCATTTACAAAAGACGCTTTTCTCGCTGCTGTTCAAGTCCATACTGATTAATCAGCTAGACCATATCGAGTTCAAGAAAGGTGATGATGTAGTGGTGAGAATTATACAAACGTATAGCGTGCGTAAAAGGAAGTTTGTTATTGGTGGTTGTGGCATTGACTTCACCGATGATGACATGAGATTATTGTTTGGGTTATAGTGTGGCGGTGCATTCCTAGATTTGACGGCATGGCCTAGGCCTACGTCGGATTTTGTACAACGTAGGGGTCGTGGTGTTAGTCAAATAACTCCAAAACTTGTAAGGGACTTGTTGGTTGATGCGGCGGTCGGAACCATGGCCACAGATTATGAGGACACTGCTAAACTGTTTTGGCTGTATGCTTGTGTGAAATTGTTTTTTTCGACGTCTAGAGAATCTGTAAGCTGGGCCTTTATTCGTTACGTGGACAATCTAGATGCAATGAAGATGTATGACTGCACCGGTGCGATACGTAGTACGTTGATGTGTTCGGTTAGGGATTTCCATGAAACACCACACAAAGTGACTGGGTGTGTGATTTCGTTGCTGGTAAGTTTTAACAAACAATTTGTAATTGGTTTTTGCGTCATTAAATTAATGTTTACGTCAGAGTTGTACGCTATGAGGTAGTTGAGTGTATAGTTTTTTATTGGTTTTTGTTTCTGTGTTGTAGTACTGGTTTTATGAACACACGTGTTTAGTTAAGGCGAAATCTGCGCACATGTTTCCAAGGTTCCTGAGGTGGAACCTTAGCAAGTTGACAACGAGTATAAGTGGCATGAAGTTGTCGGTTACAGGCTGTTTTACGGTAATCTTAATTTTGAAAATATTACCAAAAGTTATAGACTTATGGAGATGCATGTTCTTATTTGTTCGTGGTTGTTAATTGTAGGTGCGACCGGGGAAACTAGTTGCTGGTGATCACGAGCTTGCGATCTTGAATGGGGGAAGTTTGTTGGAGAGGGTACACGCAGAGGGGGAAGGCAATGCAGGTGGTCCTACATCACGTAGGCAGCTTTCGACAGAAGGGTGTTTGAGGGTACAAGATGTTGAGATTGAAGTTGGTAATAACAGTGGTGGGAGTAGTGACGATGGTGAAGTTGTGTGTTCAACGCCGAACATGCGTGGATGTAGCAGCAACGCATTACCCAAGGCAGTAAGTGATGGGGGTCGGCTGGCTGCTGAACCTAGGACCTCGAAACATACAGATGGTTCAGGTAGAAAATCTGTCATTAGTGATCGAGTTTCGGTGGATGTTATTAATAGTGGAACGCGTTGCCTCAACAAAGATGAAATTATTTCGAAATTAGAGGAAGAACTTGCTCATTGGAAGAAGAAGAATGAGATGCAAGCGGTATATCTGGTTGGAGGATTTGAAAGTGTGTTGAGGGTGAAAGAGGAAGAGAACAAAAGACTTGCGTTGGAAAATGTTGAGCTGCGAAAGACTGTTATTATGTTGGAAAAACAACTGGCGGACCATGCAGTTCACAATGTAACGCAACGATTCAACGTGACAAGCATAGGTAATGAGGTTACTGATGGTGGGAAGAGTTGCAATGTCCCTCTCACACGTCAATCAGATAGTCATGCCTCACCGGACCAAATAGAACTTGGGCAAAAAATTTGAAGGATTGTGAATTGGGTGATTTGAATTGTAATTTTTAACAGCTACATAAAGAAAAAAAAATTGTAAAACTTGTAAACAATTAGGGGTTGTTTGGGTGTCATAAATAAGTGCACTTTTTAACTTTTTGGATTAAAAAGTAGAGAAAAAAAATATGTCTGTTTAGGATAACTTTTTGTCTTTTTATGAAAAAATCTGTATTAAAATATTGTATAAAATAGCATAATTATGTTTTTATCCTACATTCTACACTCATCAGTGACAGTGCTGCAGAAGGACCGTACATAATGGTTGAAATGGTGAGAAGAATTTGAGCCATATGCATATATAGCATGAGGCTTCATGGGTACTGTTGGGCCCATGGAGGCCCACTACGGGTCCTGTTTCGATAATCCAAATCGTTCAATATGTAGAACTCGTTGAGTACTATATGCTTCTAAAAAATCACTTTGATCGGATATCGATAACTATGTGATCAAAATAGTTTTGTATCAGAAAAATGGACGGTAAAAAAAAACGGTTGGAAAAAATCTAATTTGATCACATAGCTATCCATATCCGATCAACGTGATTTTTTTCAAGCATATAATAGTTGACGAGTTTTACATATTGAATGGTTCGTATTATCGAAACGGGATCCGTGGTGGGCCCCCATGGGCCCAACAATACCCTCCAACTTAATGAATATATATATCTATTTTTTTTTTGGGTACCATCACTACGTAAATTTCTCATCACTTCACTACCATCACTGTGTAGCTTTTTGGATTGTACTAATATTGTGAAAATTAAATTTTTTTTTTTTTAAAATTTGTGAATGGTGATAACTTTTTTTTTTTTTTTTCTTTTTGAATAACTTTTTGATTTTTTCTCAACATGTTAAACAAACTCTTAATTACATATATCAACAAAACTTCAGCCATTTTTTAAACCTTACCCATTAACATAATTTATAAATGGTTGTCTCAATTTATTGATAACCAAGCTGTCAATGAATTTTTTTTTTTCAAATACTTTTTTTTTTCAATTATTTTTTTTTCAAATAAATATTTTTACAATTACTTTTTTTTCAATTAATTTTTTTTTTCAAATAAATTTTTTGTCCATTAAATTTTTTTGAATTAAATTTTTTTCCAATAATTTTGTTTTCAATTATTTTTTTTTGAATTATTTTTTTTCAAATAATTTTTTTCCAATTATTTTTATTTCAACTATAATGTGTACGGTCCCATTGTCTCAAATAATAAAAATTAAATATAAATATTTTAGGCCTGAATACGAACTCTATTTTTAGTTGATGTTTTAAAAAAATTTCAAACATTTTGTTCAAACCTCTTTTTTTTGTACTTTATGTTTTTCTACAAATAAACAAAAACCAATTTATAAAATTATTAAATTTATCAGAAATTTTAATTGGTACCAAAAAAATGATGAACTAAAAAAAAAAAATGCAAGTCTTTGTTATGAAATTGGATTGTGCATCAAATATCGAAGGCATCCGCTAGGTTCAAAATTGAACGAAACTAAAGTTCAATCTAAGCAAATAATATTTATACGTACGTTACGAACGTTTACACAATTGAAGTTCGAATATTATGCATTACAAACAGTTCCATAAGTCCAATGGCTTGCTACGTGGGTCACATTGCACAACAAATTTCTACATCGAAAACAGTTCTTCGTCAGTCACGTTGTGTGGAAGGCAGAGCTCCGCCAAAGATAGGTCTGCCGGAGAGAGATCGGTCAAGCGAACTCGTGTCTCTTCAGTCCGTTGTGAGAGACGCAAGAGATGAGATAGGGCAGAGACGTGAAATGAGTTGTGGGATAGGTGCAATTTGTATACCCAATTTGAAATAGTCAAAGGGTAAAATGGTAATTGTACCTCATAATGTAACCCAACCATGCAAGCAACCGCACTGTTAAAGTTTTTTGGTTATTTTCATATATGAGGCTACAATAGCCTCAACTTTGTTTTCTCAAACAACGCCTATATATTTTATTTGGTATGATAACAACGGATTAATAAGTTATAACAAAACAACAAATTAATTGGATCTATACGCGATGTATCACTTCCTGCAGATTTATCATTTTATTATATTATTCATATTCTTTTTGTCATGAACTAAAACTACCTCATATGAGTCAGGCACAGATGAAATTTATTTATTTTTTTTAATGAAAAAAAATTTTTTTGATTGATGTAGAACACAAATATATGTAGAAGTTTGTGTGAGTGAGTTTCTTGGCAAGCTCTAGGAAGGGAGAGATGTGACCATGGCCCAGCCATGGTAGCGTTAGGACACTAGCAATGATCAGTTTTGTATCCATTATGTGGATGTTTGGAGAGTTGTTATTTTAGTATGTTATTTTAATAGGTTAAAAATTTTATATTTAAGAATATAGTTAGAATTTTTTTGTAGTTGGATGTGAGGTTTGTAAAAGAAAAAGTGAAATAATTATGAATTGAATGTGATATTTTATCTTATTTATTATTTTAACCTATTTTATTATTTTATGAAATTTAACCCAAAAAACCAAAAAAGTCTTTGTCAAACACCATAGGGTGTCTCTCTGTTTTGGCCCCTGGTTTGGTGATTGACTATCAATAAAACAATCTCTCTGTTTTGGTCTCTGGTTTGGCGATACAATAATTATCGTTTTGGTCAATGATATATATATGCATTTATATGATGACGATGTTTATGAATGAAGACGTGCGAAAAGAGGAGGCAGATGCGTGACCCGTTGGGAATTGATTATATTTTTAAACTTTTTGATTATTTAATTATTTTAATACGTTATTTTAATTTTTATATTTAGAAGATGAGTTGGATTATTGTTAGATTGATATATTTAAAAATGTATTTGAAATGATATTAAATAATGAAATGACAAAAATGCCTCTAAGAAGAGCATGTCCTTGTTGAATGACATGCCATTGTCCTCTGACTTGGAAAGTGTATTCGGGTTTCATTCATTGGTGCGTATCTGTGCAATTTCAAAATTTGATGACCTGATCGGATAGTGCTGTCAAGGCATGAGAAGCTATTTGGTTATCTAGGATTATTGCTTCACATCATTCATCATTTAAAGATAACAAAAATGATACATCCCTCTAAATTAATAAACTCTAATAATATGAAAAGTCAAAAAAAAAAAAGGAAAAAAAAAAAAAACACAAGACACAAACATCACTATTACAGTGGAACCCACGTCCCATTAGACCTATTACAACTCTAAACTCCAAACATTTTATGTAAAGATAATCCAATTGTTTTCTAAACGGAGACAAAAAGGTAATGAGTTCTATTGATTCAATCAATGATAACTAAATTAGAGCACCACATCGTATTGTCCCAAGTGCAAAGAATAATTTTCCGTCAAGGCACATGGCTTTTTTTGTTTGGGTATGTTTTTCCACAATTTCAACTGTGAGACTAAAATAGTACCCTCAACCTACTCCCAAATACCATAGGAGCGACCAATAGAGGGTTGGTTCAGTGGATAAGATTTTCGTATCCCTCGCTTAAGGTTTGGGTTCGAGTTTCTATAGCCCCTTGTTGGGGTTAAACATACTCCTTAGAGCCTGAAGCACGCGGGGGCCTAAGCTTCGGCTCCGACGTAGGTGCGGTGGGGTTCCCTACAGATATGCTGTAGGTGCTAAGGGGCAATACTCCCTGACGGATATGTTGGAGTAGCCTATCTGCATATCCATTTTCTTGAATCAAAAAAAAAAAAAAATACCGTAGGAGCGGAGGAAAAAGGCTGCGGTGTCAATGCTTGCGTATGGAATTTGGAATAAAGATGTCAAATATTCTATTAAATACTTACATGAGTGTCACACTCTTGTATGAATATTTTAATTGAATATTTGATAATTTATTTAAAAATTATAATATTTTTATTTTAAATTTTTTTATTTACTGAGAGCATCATTTAAACAATGCCATGTTTAATATATATATATATATATATTACTTGGTATGATGTAACAGATTAATTAGTTAGAATAAATTGACTTAGGACAGGAAGAAGAAAAAAAAAAAAAAATCTCTATTTAGTTGCATATGGAGAAAACAAATATATATTTTACCGGGCATAATAGTAACGGATTAATAAGTTAGAACGAAATAACAAATTAATTGGATCTGATGTGTTAGCACTAATTGATATATCAATTATTATATTAACATATACTATAATATTGTTACTTCAAAATTATGTATTCATCCATTATACAAACTATAAACATTCAAAATTTTTAAAATTATATCACATTATCTGTTAATATACCAAATAATATATTAATTTGTGCATATAACTTTATTCTATTAATATTCTTTTTCTCATGAACTAGAATTACCTCATATGAGTCTAGCACCGATGAAATTTTTTTTTTTTTTAAATTGAAAATAAAAATTGGTTGGTGTAGGACACAAATATACGTAGAAGTTTCTGTGTGAGTTTCTTGGCAAGCTCTAGGAAGGGAGAGATGTGACTATGAGCCAGCCATGGTAGCATTAGGACACTAGCAATGCTCTGTTTTGTATCCATTCTGTGTCTCTCTGTTTTGCCCCTGGTTTGGTGATTGATTATCTATACAACAATCTCTCTGTTTTGGCCTCTGGTTTGGTGATTGCTGATCAATGCAAGTTACAACAATTGTTGTTTAGGTCAATGATATATATATATATATGCATTTATATAATGACGATGTTTTTGAATGAAGATACGCGAACAGTGGAAGCGGATGCGCGAATTCAATAATATAAAAAGGGTCCAACTTGTCTCAAGTTGAGATCAAGACTGAACTCGTTTAGTCCGGCCCATGGAGCCCATTTTTTGGGCCTGTTTTGATAATCCGAACTGTTGAATATGTAGAACTCATCGAGTACTATATGCCTGTAAAAAATCACGTTGATCGGATATCAATAGCTATGTGATCAAATCAGTTGTGTATTAAAAAAAATAGACAGTGAAAAAATTAACGGTTGAAAAAAAACTGTTTTGTTCATATAGCTATCGATATCCGATCAATGTGATTTTTTACAGGCATATAGTACTCGACGATTTCTACATATTGAATGGTTCGGGTTATCAAAATGGGACCCATGGTGGGCCTTCACGGGCCCAACAGCACGGTCCAGTCCGATCTTGGACTGGACCAAAGCCACTGCCTATTAAAACTCGGGGAGCGGAGAGAGAAGGCTGTGGTGTCAGTGCTTGCGTATGCATTTTTTTTTTCAACATTTATTATTTTTGTGTGTACATTTTTTTTTTTCTCAATATTTTTTAATTTATCTATACATCTTAATCAAATTTGATTTGTTTTTTTTTTTTTTTCAATATTTTTCAATTCATCTACACATCTTTTTATCTTCTCCATTTTTATACTCCTAATATTATTTCTTACTTTATATGCATTTTTTCAGTGTTTATTACTTTTGTGTTATATATTTATTTTTCTCAATATTTTTCAATTCATCTACACATTTTTCATCTTTTTTTTTTTTTGTTACAGGAAAATCCTCCCTACTCTCCGCAGGTCTAAGGCAGTGCCCCTTTGTAGAGATCACCAAGGTGTCCTGTTAGCCGTTCCGAGCGAGGAGACTATAACCTGGGAACTTGCCCCGACCTCCCAAGACAAGCTCTGCTTAAGTCAGGACTCGCACAGCGGGGGAGCATTGAACTCACACCAAGTGCAGGTTAAACAACTTGAGGTCCAACATCCTAACTAACTGTACTACGCCTAGGAGATTGGCCCAGGGGGGATTTGAACTCATGACCTGGGGGCTTAATCCCCATGTTCTTACCATAATGCCACCCACCCCTGGGTTTTTTTTCCATCTTTTCTATTATTACATTTTGCATGGTTTAGGTTTGCTTGCTTTTTAATTTATAGTTTGCGTTTGTTCTTAATTTGTTTCTACTCATATAACAATATTGATATCTTCTAGACTTTTATAAATCCTCTCCTTTTCATATCAAAAGTAACTCATCTATAATTCAAGAAAATTAGATGTCTATCACATAACTTAAATAAATTAAAATAAATCCCACTCTCAATTAAATAAATTAATAAAAAATATATATAAACCTACAAATATCTATCCAATGTCTATCACGTTGTTTTTCTTTTTTTCAATATTTTTCAGTTCATTTACATATCTTTTGATATTCTCTATTTTTATACTCCTAATATTATTTTACTTTATATGCATTTTTCCAGTGTTCATTACTTTTGTGTTATATATTTATTTTTATCAATATTTTTCAGTTCATCTATACATCTTTTCATCTTTTCCATTATTACATGTTGCATGGTTTGGGTTTGCTTGCTTTTTAATTTGTGGTTTGCTTTTGTTTTTCAATTTAATTTGTTTATTCTCATATAACAGTATTGATATCTTCTTAGACTTTTATAAATCCTCTCATTTTCATATCAAAAGTAGTTCATCAATAATTTAAGAAAATCATATGTCTATCACATAACTTAAATAAATTAAAATAAATCTCACTCTCAATTAAATAAATTAATAAAAAAAATATATAAATCTACAAATATCTATCCAATGTCTATCACGTTATTTTAAAAATAAAAAATAAAAAAAAATTCACAATTATTTGTAACTTGAGTATCACATAACCACTTAAATAAATTAATAAAAAATATATATAAACCCACAAAATGTATATATTCATATATAAATTACAAATATCCAATGTCCATCATATTATTAAAAAAAAAAAAAAAAAACTCTCAAATATCTATAACTTAAATAAATTAAAAACATATAGTATACAAAATATAAATATCCAATGTCTACCACATTATTAAAAATAAAAAAAATAATAAAAAAAAAAACCACAAGTCTTATTCATACAATTTACTCATGCATATTCATCACCCACAATTCACTCAATCAGTTGTCTATCACGTAAAATCCAATTTAAATCCACAAAAGACATCGTTTTGTGTTTATTTTGCAATTTAAAAAAATCTTAAAATAAATCTAACAATAAATCAAAATAGAATACTCTTTTTTTTTGTGGTTTTTTTTTTTTTTTTCTCATGTAGAACAATAATTTGATTACATTATCTTTTGCTTACTTTAAAAGTGTTGTTTTATAATTTTCTTTGGCTCCTTAGTAGATGGATGTTGTATAGTAGATTTTTTAAATTTTTAAATTTTTTTTATATATCTACAATAAGCAATGATACTTACTGAGATTTTTTACTCTTTATCTTTTGTATTGCAGGTACCATTGAGCTTACTTATCTTGTTGTTTATGTAATTGTATGTCAAATGTGTTAAATTCATTATACAGATAAATATGTGGCCTCCTCTAAATTTGCGTCATTGCCATTGTTTGGCCATGTAAAATGCCATAAATGAATTTCAAACTATACCACATAAAGAGGGTTTATCAGTAGAAAATTTTTGTTGATTGAAAAATCAAAATATGTCAGGCAATGACAAAATTAGGAAAAAAAAAATAAAGTGAAAAAAAATTGGTGGAACCAATATTAGACCTTCTACCATCAAGCTGGAATGAAGTAAAGGGAACAATTTTTCAAAAGCATGAAATCAAAGATGCCTCAGACTTAATGGATGCTTAATGGAGGAGCGTGAAGTCCATCCCCTAGGGATTGAACTTAATTATGTACACCATACGGATCAAATTAATTTGAGAAATATTTATTTTTCATATATATAATTGACATTTTAATTTAATTATTATGATATTTAAAAAAATTATATCGATATACAATTAAAAAATAAATAAGACATAATGTGCTTAATTATGTACACCGCGCAGATCAAATTAATTTTCTTTTATATTTATATTTTTTGTCTATCTTATTGATGTCTTAATATTCATTTATATTTGATTTTTCATTTAACATGAAATTATTTATTACAAAATATTTATACCTAATTTAAATTTTTTATACCTATATACAATATTTATGAATAATTCAAAAAGAATATTAAAGAAAAAATCAATACTCTACGTAATTGATTTATGAATTTTCTTCTTAATCCAATCACGACATATTTATATTTATTCTTTTAAATAAATTTTGTATAATTCTGTTTCTACATTTTATTTTTCTAAATAAATATAAAATTAAATAATTAGAATCACTTTTAGTTATATATTACTAATTATCTTTTCAATTTAACTATTATTTTTAATATCTAAATGAGTGTTTATTTTACTATCTTATAATTTAATATACATATATATATATATATCATATAAAATCATTATATAATAATTACAATAAAACCAAACTTATCAAAATGAACAAATAATTTAATTAAATTTATTATATATAAGTATTCAAGTAACATTTTTATACAACGATAAGATTAAGATTATTAAAATACATAATTTAAATTAAAATTGATATTATTCTTTTGTAACACATATCATAATATAAAATATTATTATATTAATTAAAATTAACTCTATTATGATTTTATGTCAGATATCATATTTCTATAAGTGATTTGCGCGCACGTGTATCGTCCAATTTAATATTGATTAATTAAAATAATAAAACTCAATACTTTATTTAGTTAAACTTTTAGAAGATAAATTAATAAATGTCAAATAATAAATGGTGTGAACGATCAACAACAAAAAAAAAATATATGGTATAAAACACTCGGATAACATTTGGTAACGTTTACGTTTTTTGTTTATGTTTACAAAAATTTTATAATCTAGTTTTTGTTTATTTTTAGAAAAATATAAACTACAAACGCGTTTGGTTTGAACAAAATGTTTGAAAAATTTTAAAAACATAAACTAAAAATTATATTTGTTCAGGTCTAAAATATTTATATTTATTTTTTATTATTTATGACAATGGGATCATACACATTATAATTGAAAAAAATTAATTGAAAAAAAAATAATTGGAAAAAAATTAATTTGGAAAAAAAATAATTGAAAAAATTTATTTGAAAAAAAATTTATTGAAAAAAAATTAATTAAAAAAAAATTGTTAGTCAAAATTTTAAATTTCTGTTTAAAAACAAACGTAAACTCATTTTGAGTTTGTGTTTTTTCTTCAAATTTATAAACTGAGACAACTATTTATAATTAAAAAAATTATCAAATAAGTTTTTATGACAGTTTTTAAATTTTTATAAATATAAATTAAAAACTAAAAACGAAATAGTTACCAAACAGTCCCTCAACATTTCATATAGTATGTGGAAACATTTAAAAATGACAATAATTCTTAAAAATAAAAAGCTTCAAACCAGATCAAAGCATCTTTAAAACTATTCTAATCACCCAAACATTATTTCCACTTACAAAGCTGATGCAACTCTTTTACCACCTCATCTATCTCTTCCTCTCCTTTCGTTCTTATCTTCTCACTAAATTCTCTTGCTTTAATTCTTATATCCTCCCCACTTTTCTCCACCACAACTTTCCTTATTACTTGTGTTATGTTTTCTCTATTGAGTCTGCCATTGATGTCTCTGTTGACCTCCACAGCCACACCAACGTCCTCCACCAGTCTAGCATTCAATGGCTGGTCCAAATGCATTGGCATTGCTACAATTGGAACCCCAAATTTTAAACTTTCCATTATTGAATTCCATCCACAGTGACTCACAAAGCCACCAGTGCTTGAATGGGCCAAAATTCTTGGCTGTGGAGCCCAACCCTCCACAACCCTTCCTCTCTCTCCTACCCTCTCAATAAACCCATTTGGCAATGTTTCTTCAAGCACAACTTTGTCTCCCATAGGAAACCTAACAACCCATATGAAGTTAACATTGCTAAACTCGAGACCATGAGCTATCTCTTCAATCTCTTCCTTGGACATAAAATATTCACTCCCAAAGGAAACAAACACAGTGGAGGACTCATCCTTGTTGTCAAGCCATTCCATTATCTCAGTGTGCTCGTCCTCATCATCAATGTCTCGAACAAGTGAACCAACAGGGACAATCTTCTTCTCAGCTAAAGCCGACAAATACTCAACATACTGTCCCTCAAGCTCTCTGAAAGTGTGGAACAAAATAATGTTGCAAGATCGTTTCATGGCCTCTACAGAACCCTCTTTGTTTTTGGTTCTGTTTGCAGCAATCTGGTTGATCAAATTCCAAAACTGCGTTTCATGGAATCCCCGAAGCTGAATTTCTGGAAATGGAAATTCATCGCCGCCTTTCATAAACTTGTGAAGGGAGAAAGTCGCCATCGAAACTCCGACAGGCATGAAATCAACTGCCGGAATATCATAGGAGGAGGCAATGGTCGGTGCCCAAGGCAGGTTGAAGTCATAAATAAGAAGGTCTGGGCTTAGTGTGTTGAGGATGTTGGAGAAGCTTGGGCTAGCCATCTTAAAGGCTGTTTGGAGGGTGGAATTGAGATGGATTGGAAGGCCATTGGTTGTGTGGTAATGAGGAGGAAGCTCAGGCAAGGATGGAAGGTGGATTTCTACTAATTCAATGGAGAGAGAGTACTTGTCTGTGATTCTTTTCTTGATGGAGTTGAGATTGATTGGTGTGGAACACAAGTATATGAAGAAGTTTTTGTGTGCGAGTTTCTTGGCTAGCTCTAGGAATGGAGTTATGTGACCATGGGCCAAAAATGGTAGCATTAGGACATTAATTTTTCTTTGTTTTGAATCCATGATCTCTCTCCGGTTTGGCCTTGGTTTTCGTGATTGGTGATCAATATAACAATGTTGATGCACTCAATGATATTTATATATATAACATGACATTGACACCGATGAAAACAAAACAATAGGCGCCCATAATATAATATAAACTGTAGGGATAGAGAGAGAAGGTTATGTAATGATGCAAAAGAACACATGATGCATAACAATATATATTATTTATAATATAAAAGAAAAAATGTAAAAAAAAAATAAATTAAATATGAATTCTTAAATGATAAAAAATATGTGTATTTTTTAAAATTTCATCGGTATCCATTAGGTGTCACTGCTTGCGTAACCTTTGCCATATATGCTTAGATATTAAGTAATCCACATTCATTTGGTATTGTTTCTCATTCAATTAAATAGGTGTAAAATTCACCTTAGCTCTGGTGATTAAGGGTGCTATAAGGGTTGTAGCATGTTGCTTTTTTATGATTTTGAACTAAATTACAAAACTAACACGGTTAGGATTCACAATAAAAAGATATTTATACTCTTCTTTTTCTTATTTCACATAGTACTCTTTGCATAAATGAACAAATTTATTAATTTTTAAACCAAATTATGAATCATCTTTTTGTTTTCTTGACGAAAAATTTAACAGTTTTTTTTTAGATATATATATATATATAGAGCAAGGAATGTAGAAGAAGATCATAACTGGACATGGTTCAAATTCAGAAGTTCCATCAAAAGATGCACCATCTTTTCGAAATTTGTGACTCACATGTAACCAACGGCGATGTCCCATGTAACAAATTTTTCTTCCATTCTTCAAATACCGATGTCGAGTATGTATGTTACAAAAAGGACAAGTTAAAGCGCCTTTTGTGCTCCATCCAGACAAATTTGCATATGTAAGAAAATCATTTATTATCCACAATAAAACCGCATGCATTCGAAACAGTTGATTAGTTTCTACATCGTACGTTTGAACACCATTTGCCTACAATTCATTCAGTTCATCCACTTACAAGCGCAAGTAGACATCAATGTTATTGCCATGTGAAGAAGAACCATTAATGAGCAATATCATCATCATATGAGGTTGCTTTGTGCACAACCACGATGGCAAGGCATCACAATAACTAGCCAACTGCTATGAGCAACATTCATTGCCTTGAATGGATTAAATCTATCCGCAATTAAACCTAGTCTGACATTGCGAGGCTCACTCGCAAACTTGGGATACAAAGTATCAAAAATTTTCCAGACAAGAAAGTCAGTAGAATGTCTTATTTTTGCCGTCATCAATTCGGCCCTCTGCATGCCATCTCATTAATGAAGCAGTTTTGAATGACATGAACAATCTTTGAAGCCTTGGAATCAAAAGAAAGTATCTCACAATCTTCTAGGGAATTCTTTGTTGCTTCTTTTTATAATCATTCTTCTTACCCTTGAACTGTTTGTATCTAGGACATACTATGCAATCATCTCTACTAGCTATCTCCTTCCAATACAGTGAGCAATCTTTTGGGCATGCATGTACCTTATGATAATTGAGACCGAATTCCCTAAGAAGTACTCTTGTTGCATAAAACAACTTTGGCAAAGTTTCATCTTTTGGGAATGTATCATTCAAAAGATTAATTAACATCGTGAAAGACTTGTCACTCCATTCACTAAGACACTTGATATGCAATAATCAAACAACAAATGAGAGCGTTGAAAACTTGTGACACTTTGGATACAACTCTCTTTCGGCCTCCTTCAATAAATTGAAAAATCTTTCAGTTTTCTTATCCGGGCCTAGTTCGATGTTAGAACTTCCTATCTCATTACTAACAACATGAACCAAGCTTGGTGAAGGAAGTCCCAACCCCTCATATATCATTTCATTGACTTCATTGCCATCATTTGAATCATTGATATTCTCATTTAATGGCACAGACGCTGGTAAATCTTTCCCGTGAAAAATCCATCTAGTGTAGTTTGGAAAAAACCCATTGATCATTAAATGTTCCTGTAAAAGGTCTTTCTTAACTAGTTTGACATGCCGGCACCGTTTACATGGGCATGTATGTGACTTCATTTGATAAAAGATTATCTTGACATGCAAGTTTAACAAATTCCTTAACCCCTTCTATATATTCTTAGTGCAACCTATGCTGATTTATCCAATTTTTATCCATCTAACTTCGTCTTACACTACAAATGTCACTGCCAAATCAACAAAGTTCAAAATTATCATTTCATTTTAATTATTCTTAACCTCAATTAAGTACCTTATGCAACATGACACCATTCACCTCTAACTTTTCTCTAATAGGTTAGTTCATCCTACTTTCTTATTCAGGAATGCATAGTCTATATTATAAAAAGTAACTCATACCACTCTATCAATCTCTAACGAAATTTCGGTAGCATCTCCTTATGGTTCTCCAAGTACACTACATAGACTAGGTGTATTGTTATCACGACCCAAACCCGCCCCTATAGGTTTAGCATCATAACCAGCCAGTAATCCTGAGATCGTCGAATGCCTCTGAGATAGATTAACATAATACAGAGGCTAGCGGAAGCAAAATACAAATAAGCAACGTCCATTAAGCTGTGCAGACATATATGGGACAGGAAAATTTTAAACTTTATATACATATATATACACATAATCAAATATATAGACTAGACAAAAAGGGACTTAGCCCTAAATACAGAATAAACAAAAACTTAAACTTTATTCATCAAGCTTTGACCACTTGGCATATCCGAAACCTCCACGGAAGGCACATAGGTTGGCTAACAAAAACAAAATCCAAACAAAAGCTCTAGGCCTGGTCATGCGCCTGGTCACCAACATACATAAATAATACAGTGAGCTGGAGCTTAGTAAATAATAACAAAGTAAAGGGTTTTAATGAATGATGTCCATCACAGAGTCATAAATCATAGTTTATATCAGAAACAGAGTCTTATGCATATTCAGATTTTAAATCAGAAACAGATTCATATACATGTTCATATTCATATTCAGATTTTGCTTAAGGTCATACGTGGTACACCCATTAGCGCTAACAAATCAGATACAGAGCATTAAGGGTCATACTTGACCAGTTCCATAAAGGAACCTCCGGTACCGAGAACAAATAACATGCTTAAGCCATGGTATTGTTACTCCCGGGCGAGGGCCATGAGACCACGATATTATTACCCGCAGGCAAGGGCCATGTGCTAAGGATGCCACGAATACTTTTCAATATATGAACAATCATTCATTGATACATAACATAACATAACATTTCAGAAAACAAATCATTTCTTGCGTATCATATCATATAAGAAAATACTTAAACGTGAACGTAGCTTTATAAAGTTATTACTCATAGATAGCTCCAGAAGCAGATCAGACAGATTAAATAGATTAGACAGATCAGGTAGACAATAGCGCGTGACCTACACAAACACATAACATATTCACATTGAAACACAATATCACTTCCTTGATCAAATTTGACTTTTCTTGTCTTTTTCTGTCTAAGTATTCCTTCTTTATTTAAATGAATTGGGTTCTTATTTCACATATTTTTTTCATTACCAAATCCCTCTTTTCCAAATAGATCGATTTCTTTTACTTGGCTTTTTAAACAATTACTACTAGATCAATGATTCATTCTTTAATTAACTAATTTATATTCATTGGTAGCTTATTAATCTGTACTGAGTCATAAATCATGTCTAGAATGCTTTGAGAAAAGATGAGAATAAAAATATGAACTAAATGTAATTTTCCAAAATGTGTTGAAATGGTTGTTCACTCGAGCGAGCCTTTAGGCGCTCGAGCGATCTGTAAAAGACTACAAAAGTACTAGAAACCTTCAATGTGCACTCAAGCGGCAATTAGTCTGCTCGAGCGGTCTGTAAAATTCCAAAATTCTAAATTTCTCAAAAATAGCTTCCCAGTGCAATTTCAATCTTTAAACACATGCTAATCTTGATCAAAACTTTGAAAACACTTTAGAAAACATAAACACTTATTTATTTATAAATTATTTGTTCAAAATCTTGAAACACAATATTTAAATCAAAACTCATGAACTCATGGTTCTTAAATTCCTTTTCAAAATCAAATGCACAATAAAATTGCATATAATTTGTGGAGCTTAATTTAATTACAACTTCTAAAATCAAATCCAAAATAATTAATTTCTAATTAAACTATCTTAGCTCCAATTCTTCATTTTCTTGTCAATTTTTGTAACGCCCTCAAAATAAACCCATAAATCATCCAACAATAGCATGCTTAGACATAAGAGAATGAAACATAAATATATTCCATCAGAGTAATCAATACAAAATGTATTACATGTTGACAACAAAAGTAAATGCCCTATGGGCTTATAACTTTCCAATTCAACACTTAGTTACAAAAAGAGAGTGTTAACTCTATACAAAGAAAGCCATTGGCTTGATATACATGTAATACAACAAAACAACAAAAGGAGCCCCGGCCACTAAGCCTCCCAAGCTACGTCCTTGGAGGTGGCATGCTACTTGTACCTGAAAATGATGTCCCATATAGGGTGAGCCACAGCCTAGTAGAAATATACTAAACCAACTATAAACAATGACTAAAATAATAGCATTCAACAGATGGTCCATACTTATATTTCAACTCATGCCATATTACAGTTTCACGACAATCATGCCCATGTTACATTTCTGTTTCCAATTCTTTTTCAACTTTCAGTTTGAAAACAAGGCTCAAAACCTGACCCAAATAACTTAATGAGATTATAACTCATCACTCAATTACTTTCAAAATTCATGACAGATACACATTTCGGTGCTGTATCAACAACGCATAAAACCACTTTCATACTTCACAAATGATACACATTTTGGTGCTGTATCAACATAACAAAACACTTCCATACTTTACAAATGATACACATTGTAGTGCTGTATCAATGTAACAAAACACTTCCATACTTCACAATTGATACACATTGTAGTGCTGTATCAATGCCAACAATTTCCGGTTTAGAGGTCCATCCCTTATTTTCCCCTAAACCGTGGAGTACATCCTCTATCTTCTCCCACACAACACAATGTATATAAACAATTATCATATACATGTTCAATAATTCAATACACAATTTCGATGTATTAAACCAACCGCTATACTCGATAGCCTACTCAATTGATTAGTTTTAGTTTGCTTAATCATCATGCATTGTTTACAACAATCAAGACTATCCTCCACTGATAGCCCAAAGCAGTTATTTCTAAACAGAAAATAAATGCACCAAATGGATAAATTATCAACATTTGCCTAGGTGAGCGATAAATTAAGCCAACTACACCCTTTAATCCCATACCTTTCCAATTTGAATATTCCCTATTCAATTTCTCATTTCCCAAAATTAATTATACAAATTAATTTATCAACAATTAGGGCTTTTCCCATAATTACAACACCAACCCTAAGGTTTCATTTTCATCAAATATCCAACACCAAGTCCATTTTTCAATGTGTTACATACATAAAGGTTTTAAACTTTGAAAACCCCTCTTTTGAAAATTACACAATGGCCCCAAACTTTCTCGAAATTACCCAACAACCCCCAACATATCGAAATACCAAAATTCAAAGACAAAGCTCATAAGATGGAGTAGGATATCCCTACCTCGAAGTTAGAGCTCAAATGGAGGAGATGAAGAAATTCAAAGTGCTCCAAATCAACAATTTCTCAGATCAAAACGTAGCCCTCGACGATCAACACACTTTTTACAAAGGTACCAAGGAAGTGGAACACTCTAACTAGATCAAACCCTAGAGAGAAGGGAGATCCTAGAGAGAGAAGCTCTCAAAAAGTGTTTTTAGAAAGTAAGAGAGAGAGAGTGAATGTAAAAAGTGATTTAAAAATGCCCAGCTGCCAACTGATATACGACACTCTCGCTCGAGCGGAGAATAGAGAGCTCGAGCGTCAAGGCACAAAAATCTGGACACGCTCGAGCGCAAGAAGGCCCGCTCGAGCGCCAAGACACAAGAATAAAATACATCTGCTCGAGTGCGAAAACCAGTCCGCTCGAGCGTAGATTTCCCCATCCCAGAACTTTTACAGACAAAGCACTACCCGCTCGAGCGTGACTTGCTTGAGCGTAAAGAAACCCGCTCGAACGTGAAAAACACACCTGCAGAAGTTTTGCAGAGGCACGAGATACTGGGAGTGTGTTAACCCCGCTCGAGCATATAACCAAAAACCAAACTCCGCTCGAGCGCATAATTACCCGCTCGAGCGTAACACCAAAAACCTAGGCAACCACACTTGAGACCAAAACTCAACCTACCTGTTCGAAACATGCCCAACATATCCTAAAACTCAAACATGTGGAATTAAAGGATAACAACAAGGTATACAACCACCAACACCTTGGAACCAAAGTCTGGAATACAATAAATACAGAAAGGGAAAACCGGAATCGCTATAATTTTCCTAGCAAACATTGCATATATGTAATTCAAATAAAACTAACTAATTTAATATATTCCAAAACATGTTTAAATTAAATAAAACTCTTAAATTACATTACATGCATCGATTATGGATTAAAATCAAACCAATTTTTAGGTTTCAAAACAAAACTCAAAACCTCATTTAACTCCATGATTAAACCCTTTTCATGAGCTTAATGTTTCCAAAACTTTTTTTCTTCAAAATCAAATGCTTAATAAACTTGCATGGCTCAAATCCTTTCAAAACTCATGGTGCATGTAAATATACATCTCATATATATCAAGGTTTCCAAACCCAAGCTCAATTTGAAGAATTCTTACAATTATTTCCATAACCATAAACATGCATGTAACCCATTTCATGTTTAAAACCCAATTTCCTTCTATTTCCATGAATAGAATCTCAAATCCTTCTCAATCTCAAGTGTTATAAGAAAATACTACAAAATCCAAAGAAAAACAATTAATTTTCTAAATTAATTTCCATAACTATGAATCTAACTTTATCTCTTACTTAAAACCTCATTTCTTACAACATCCATGAGATTAATTCCATAACTTTCTTAATTCATGTTGCATGGAGGATTATCTACAAAATTTAGGCTTAGAATTCTTACCTAAGACTTCAAATTCAGAAACTAGAAGTGATTTTTCTTTAGTCTTCTTGTTCTTCTTCCATACTTGGGCTCTTTAGTTGCATTTTTCCAGCACCTCTCTCTCTCTCTTTCTCTCTCTCTTCTTTTTCTTCTTTCTTCCAGCAAAGGAATTGAAGGCCATCCTTCAACATATTACACATATACACACTTTCATCTCTTGACCCACACAGGCATACGTGCACACACAGATTTTTATGCACACACACTTCTCAACACACACACCCACATATATCCTCAAATTCTAAATCATTCTACAATTTAATTTATGGTTAGATTAATTTAATTAAATAACACTTATTCTTAATAAATGTTGATTAACACATAATTAAATTAATCACAACTAATCACAATCTCACATAGTTTCATTCATCTAATTTGATTTCCAATAGAGTCCAATTAATTATAATTAAATTTATCATTCTGAATCAGATTTTTAATTAAACTCCCAAAAGGCTCCAAATATTAAATTAAACTTATTTCCATCCTCAATTTTGGTTTCTTAAATCATTAAAGCCTTCAATTTTAGATCAAATCCAAAATCTTCATCAATGAATTACATACTCAATTGAATAAATAAATTTAATTCATAATAATCTTAATTCCCAATTCTCATAACTCAATTAACTCATATTCAAACCCAATTAATCAAATCTCAACTTTACAAATCTGAATCGAATATTTAATTAAACTCTTATATGGTCCGATACTCGAAATTAAAATAATTCAATTCACCAATTATACTCTCTTGAGTCATTTAGGCTTTCAATTTCTAATTCCAAAATAAATCCTCAATAGAATCGTACACAAATCAAACTGAATAATTCTTGTAAACCCCAAATTAAATTAGAATAATGGGCAATTAAAATTGAAATCTCCTTAATTAATTAAACGCTAATTACTACACGTGGTAAGGTCGTCACAATTTCTACACCTTGTCTAGTATGCACTCAAAGAACATGAGGAGCTACTACACGAAATTTCTACAAGATGGACTACATTTAAACGGTAGAACTACTAATTACAACATAGACTTGTGCTCCTAAACTGCCCAAACTGGACAATCCAAGAAGAGCCTCATCAAAGATGACTAGGTATCTCTAATGAAGATTCTTGAACGGGTCTACGGCTATTTATGCATGCATGGATAATTATTTACTAAATTAACAACTGTCATGATTTTTGCATCCCGATGGTACAACCTAAATCAGAACTATCAAGCATACTAGAAGCATTTCTAGCATGAAGCATATTAATGAAGAAACTAAAAGTTTCTAGAATGCTATTGATAGATTATGATATAGAGCTTTATCAAGATGACTAGGTATCTCTAATGAACACTACAATAAAATTCATATTTGGCGACCAAATTAGCGACTAAAAAAAATTTAGTCGCCAAAAGTTGTGGAATTGGTGACCAAAAATTTTTTTAGTTGGGAAAAGTATAATATTTAGCTACTAATTTTTTTTAATCGGGATATATTGATTATTTGCGACTAAAAAAAAATTAGCAGCTAAAAATACCAGAATTGTTGACAAAAATTATTTTAGTCGCCGTATGTTGAATTTTGGCTACTAAAACCATTTAGTCGCCGAATGGAAAATAAATAATTATTTTTTTATCTTTGGCAACTAAAAGTTTGGTCCCCAAAAACATATTTTCAGCAACAAAAAAATATTTTAGTCACCATATATTGAGTTTTGGCTACTAAAATCATTTAATCGCCGAATGGAAAATAAAAAAAACACTTTTTATCTTCGGCGACCAAAAA
Source organism: Camellia granthamiana (assembly GCA_036172215.1). Lineage (NCBI taxonomy): Eukaryota > Viridiplantae > Streptophyta > Magnoliopsida > Ericales > Theaceae > Camellia > Camellia granthamiana. Next base: position 169,238,738 of record CM069903.1, on the reverse strand, counting down.
TTTGGTCGCCAAAAACTTATTTTCATCAACAAAAAAAAATTTTTAATCGCCGTATATCGAGTTTTGGCTACTAAAATCATTTAGTCACCAAATAGAAATAAAAAAAATATTTTTCATCTTTGGTGATCAAAAGTTTGGTCGCCAAAAAAGTAAAATATTTTGAGGGATTTTTCAAATTTTTAGGGTTTTATAAATTAATTGGCGACCAAAAAAATTTAGTCGCTAATGGTGTAATATATATATATATATACTTGGTTTCCAAACCACAAACCAGCGCTTGTGTCTCTCTCTCTCTCTGCCTCTGCCTCTGCCTCTCCCTCTCCCTCTCCCTCTCCGCTGCTCCTCTCCCTCTCTTTCTCTCTCCGCCCTCTCCTCCACCTCCCTCCTCCTCCCAACGCTACTCAAACCCTGACCCCATTTCCATTTCACTATCGCCTTCACTTGTTGACTCTCTGTCAAATCTCAGGATTCGTTACTCGCCCACTACTGCTCCTTAAGTTATGGACTCCTCAACCACCACTGCCGTCAACAGCGCCGATTCTTTCCCTTCTTCTTTCAGCAAGTTCAATTCGGCTCTCACTGCTAGACTATTGAATCCCATGTCTCCACCACCACCTCCCTCCGACAAGGCCTGATCGAGCCCGACCCTTTTCGAAATGATGGCAAGCGAGCCCGATTTCATTCCCAGATCCCAGATTACCGCCGCCAACTCCGCCGTGTCGGTCGACAAATCCCAGGTTTTGGGTAAGGACAAGGAAGCCTTGATTCAACAGCGATTGTTGGAGATTTTGGGTTCTCGGAGTCCGGGAAGTCAGTTCAATGACCCCAATTCGAGCGATGTGAAGCTCACGTTAAGTTCCAAGGACGGACTCACTGTTTCCTTGAATGTTCATCGACAGATCTTGGTTGCTCATAGCCGATTCTTCGTGGTTAAGATTTCTGATTGATGGTCAAAGCAACAGCGAACTTCTAACCCCTACATTGTCGAGATTGCTGACTGTGATGATGTTGAAGTTTACATTGAGGCTCTAAGTTTGATGTATTGTAAGGATTTGAAAAAGAAGCTCATGAAGGAAGATGTCACCAGAGTACTTGGAATCTTGAAGGTACTAATAATCATTTGCACATTGTAGAGGAAACTATGAACTTTTGTTGAATTTGTAGATTTATATGTTTGTATCTATTTGTATGTGTATATGAAATGATGGGTTCATTGGCATATTGTTCTGGTGGGGTTTTAGGAATTTGAATTCTGTTTGATATTCTTGTAATTTAGGTTTTACCTACAATTGGGTTTGATGTGCATGTGTTTATGATATGATAAATTAATTGGCATTTTGTTCTAGGTTATTAGGAATTTGAATTGCGTTTCATGTTATTGTAATTTAGGTTTCAGCTGCAATTGGGTTTGATGCTAGGGGTTTGGAGTATTTAAAGGCTGCTCCATCGGTTGAAGATGAAGAAGAGAAGGTGGCTTCAGTATGTAGCTAATGAGAATGTAGCTAATGAGAGCTTGGACAAGCTTCTCTTCAGTAAGTCCTCTTCTGCTTTGATCTTTTTTTGGATGCAACACTCAATTTTTAGTTATGTAGAGTTGAAATTGGGACACCAAAATTGAATTTATGGTTGTTATAGTAGCAATTAGTGATGAGTTTATTGAATTTTAGCTGTCATGGTTAGCTGCAATTGAATAAATAGGTACTAGGTAGATGTATTGAAATCTAAGATATTGAACATGGTATGTTTCATCTTTGTAAATGGAAGTTCTTCATTAAATTGTTGATGGTGTCATAGTACCACTCAGTGTTGCACTTTGCTAGACCTAGGGTGGTCTCAATTGCCTCATTCATATTCTCTGCATCTTGAAAAGAATCAAATCAGCTGCTATGAGTATTTTCAAGAATCAAATCATCTTGAAGGAGTAGCCAATCGTTTATTCCCTTACATTTGTGTTTTTTACTCAATTTTTTCCCCTAAAATGTTTTCCGGAAATATTTTATTGTATGGCTAAGGATGCTTTCTTCCAAATTTAATTATCTTCTCACTTTATGGGTGGAGGTCTTACCCTCTCCAAACCCTGTTTTATATGATTGCCACATCACGGGGTGCAATTAATGATCCTAAGTTATAATTGCAGGCTTTGAGGTATGTAGAAGGTTTATGCTGGGTTTGCTGGTACTACTACCATGGTGTCTGCTCATGGCAATGGTCAGTTTTTGATGTATAATTCATTTTTACTTGTATTCAGGAATGCAAATATTCCTTTGTGTTTGTATATAGATATTAGTAGTAGTACATACATCAATAATGAGTTTTTGTAAAGACATTATGGCCAAAGAAGAGGTTGTACACCCATATTATGCAATATGTATTGTGTGGATTGGATGAGAAAACAGAGGGTTTTGGCTTTGTGTCTAAATGGAAGTCAAGCAAAGCATCCTACAGATGTGCACTTTTATAGGATCTTATTTTTAAAATAGCATTGGGACCGGGTAGATATGAGCAGATGCTTACTCTCCATCCCACCACACAGATGATATATACACCTGTTTAATTAAGGAGGCTTATGCTTTTTTATCAACAAAAAAAATAAAAAAATTAAAGAGGCTTATCCTTGTTACCGTTTTATGTTGTGCAAATTGCTGCCCTTCAGTGTGCTTGCATTTAAACTAAATGTCCTGTTTTTGCTTCAGGTTTTATCCATATAATTATGCTCCATTTGCTTCCAATCTAACTAGTCTAACTGATTTAGAAATAACATTTTTCCTGGGAGAGCCTTTTAAGCCTTTTGACCAGCTAATGGGAACCTTGCCTGCTGCAAGGTCTATATTACTTTCTCACTCTGTCTCTCTGTCTGTCTCTCTCTCTCTCTCTGCTGCTACTGCATTTGGTACTGTATGAGCTTATCTCTTTCATGTTACAGTTCTAGTGCTCTACCTGAAGAGTACAGGAGATTGATGACTGATCCAGCATCACCGATCCAAGAATTCTACCATTCTGGTCGTATTACTTGAGTTTCATAGTTTTCTACTATTTCTTTTTGAACCTTTTTTTTTTTTCCCCGACACATGAATTTATAGCACACTATCTAAATGGCTAGTTAATCAAAAACTTATATTTATTATATGAATACCAGCCACAAACACTCAATGTGTTAGTTGGAAGCTTGTCATTGTGATGCTCTAAATTATCAGAGCCTCAAATTATTTTGACATCATCTAACAAATGTTGGCGTATGATGTAGGGCTTACTTTAGACCTATGTTGCTGTTAGATAGTTTAGGGTGGTGGTTTTAGCTATATATTTATATGTATGGAGTTTAGTGGGTTTGACAGTTTGAGAGGCACTTAGTTATCCTGAAGGCATGGAGAAATGGAGTTTATTGTTAAACTTGAGCCATAGATTGTTAATTTATGATAGATATTTGGATTTTGTTGTTTTTTTTTTATACATACGCAGGTAAAGATTGTTTTGGTTTCCCTTTCATTTTTTTGGGTTTATCATTTATGTATTCCCAATTGTGCCAAAGAACTTTTGGAGAGTGATAAATTCCTTTTTTTTTTAAGCTAAGTCATACCAAAGAAACTTTCATCAATTTTGATCATTCAGACAATGCCACAATTACTTCGGATTGATGACAAAGATAGTTTTATGTTCCCTTTGCCCTAAAGCTATAGATTATAGTTCACTTTGGGAAAGAACAATGTTAATCAATGTTAAATGTAATTGGCTGATTGTTTATTGAGACCATCTTAGTATTCCATTTGTGCCATTTAGTATTATGATTTTTCTGCCTTATCCTTGCTAACCATTTTTCTATATGTTCCTGTGTTGCAAATAAGCTACAGAATTTGGTTGAAACCTTGCAAGCAAACTCTTCTTCCAGTATGTTCTTGAGTAACCAAACTTAACTTTTTAATGTGTTAATCTCTCTCTCTCTCCCTCTCTCTCTCTCTTTCACACACACACAAGCAGAGAAACAAACACACATGATTTCATATTTCTGATAGAAATTTATATTTTTTTCATTATTTGTGCTGGTTTTACATTGCTTTAGCGAGCACTTATTTGAAGGTGGCAATCACTTGTACCGCTTCTTGGATCATGATCCTATTGTGATCATGATGTCTCAATGTCACAACATTCCAAGGGTTATAACAGAAGTAAAGCCAAAGCCGATAATAGAAATTTCATCAAGGCTTAGATTTTTGTCGTATGCAATCTTTGAAGCTTATGCATCGGAAGATGGAAAACATGTTGATTACAAAAGTATCCATGGGAGTGAATAATTTGCAACGTTTCTTGGAACCTTTGATTTATATGGATAAACTTATTGCGGTATTTTAATTGACTTGTATGCTTTTATGAACATGGATGTATATTCAAGAACTTGTGGCCATTGAATTAAAAAATCTTTTGTAGGTATTTAAGAATAGTTGAGGAGCTTCAAAGAGTAGATCTACAGGATATGTCAAGGGAGGAGAAGATGGCTTTTTTTATATATATGTTCAATATGTAGGCCATTCATGCAATTTTGGTTTGGGGTCATCCTACTGGAGCTCTAGAGCATAGGAAACTGATGGGGGATTTTAAGTATGTTATTGGTGGGTGCACCTATTCGCTTTCAGCAATTCAAAATGAAGTTGGACTTGTAAAAATCACATTTCTATGATTGAAGATTTGGTTTTGAACTTTATTTTTTGGACAAATTATGGACAAATTAAATAAATTAAAAAAATAATTTTAATACCATGTTTTATGTTATGGACAAATTAAAAAAATAATAATAATATCATGTTTTTGGTCACTAAATAATTGGTAGCCAAAAAGGAAGTAAATATTTTTAGCAACTAAACCAAATAGTTAGTAGCTTAAAAAAATAAAATGAAAAAAAAAACTTGACGATTAAAATTTTAGTAGCCAAATAAAAAAATAGACTTTAGGCGACTAAATTTTTAGTAGTTAAAAGAAATTACAATTTAGCAACTAAAACATTTAGTAGCTAAAAAAATTAAGATGAACAAAAAAAACTTTTTGGCTACTAAATAAATTAGTGGTGGAAAAAATTTTAGTTTTGGCGACTAAATGTTTTAGTCGCTAAAAATGTGATATTAATTTTTTTTGAAATCTTTTGGCGACTAAAAGATTAGTCGCCAATTTAGCCTATCAACGACTAAAGTTTTTTTTTGTCGCCAATTCCTTTACTTTTGGCGACTAATTGTTTAGTAACCAATTTAGCACTTTCGGCGACTAAATTTTTTTTAGTCCCCAATACCTTCCCCCACAATCTTTCCTCGACCAAGCTGGCGACCAAACTATTTAGTCGGGAAAACTTTTTGGCAACTAAAATATGACTTTTGGCGACTAAAAATTTAGTCGCCAAAAATGTAATTTTTTGTAGTGGAAGATTCGACAAAATTCTTAAAATGAATTTTTTAATACTCCATATTTTTTTAATGGAGTTACAATGGCTGACACAGAGGAATATGGAATATGGAGTGTGCAATCAGTATCCTGCTCAAACACAAATGCAAATAACAACTCAATTTAACATGCCATTATCCCAAGAGATAAAGAATCAAATGAATATGAAAATTGGCTTTCCCCACATAGATGTTATTAGATAGAGAAGGGGACAAAAAGTTACCAAAAACTCAACAATACAACTATTTTTTACAGCTCAAGATAATATAGGAAAAATATACAATGGATTGGATGAAAAAAAACTACTAACACAAGTATTAAGCACGACTCAACCTGTAACATGTATAGAATTTGAAAGTATATCTTTTAATAGTGTATAAGGGACCAAATGAAGGGATAACATCAATCAAGCAAGCAATGCGGACAAGGGAACATGGATATCTTTTCTGATAAAGAAAAAACATACAATTTCAAAGAGAAGAAAATCACATACATACAACCAACTTTCTAAGTCCAAAATTTGTACATCCACTAAATGATGAAACGAAAGAAGTTAAGTACATGTAGCGAAACTATGTAAACATTATTGGATGCGTTTATCTTATCTAAATCATTTACACAAAATTCACATAAAATTATACTAACTTCACCTCAGTTTTCCTTTTTGGTAAGTAGAAATTTATTAAGAGATACCTAAAATGGGGATATACTCAAATGTATCTATCAAAGTGAAAACCTTTTTTGGTAAGCATGCATTTTTATGGAAGAGGCACACACCAAGGGGTACAACCTGTATACAAAAGGAGAAAAAGATAAAGATGAAGATCTATGTCGATTGTACCTCAAAACTTTACTCAAAGGACACTACAAAATCCAAAACTTTGTTCGAGCAAGGATCTACTCCACCCGAGAGCCAACTGTACGAAAGAGATAAAATCATACTCCTCAACTTAATTAGAAATTTATTCCCCTAGAAAGTTCTCCTATTGTGTTCCCCCTATATTATACACATCAAAATAAACAACACCAAATACCGGGTTTCCTACTCTTCCCAATTTTTGTTCCTCTAGTATAAATATAATCCATCATATTATTGGAGAGTCAAAACTTCTACATCTCTACAAGAATATACAATACTCCCAAAAACAATAGAAAGGAAGCAAAAGAGAAAGGAAAATTTCCAAAACCCACATGTGTATATATATATATATATGAAAATAAGCATCATTCCCTTCAAGAATAAGCCATTTCTCATATTAAATTTTTTTAATCCCGTCTTTCCACCAAGGACACCAAAACTTGCATAATGAAGTAGCCTCCCAAAGCCTTCTTATATTATCTCTCCAGGCAGCCTCTGTCCCAAGATGCAAAAAGCTCCTTAATAGTGGTAGGCATCACTCAACACCCACTGGAACTTCATAGGCACTTTTCAAAACATATATCCACTGAGCTGTACTACTGTTCCAGGTCCATTCAAAACCCAACTGTGACCAGCATAGATACAAAATATACACTGACCTGTTCTGTGCCAAAACCCCTTCAAAACCCTAGTTAGTGACCACAACATACATACAAATTGACTACACTAACAAAAGCCTACACAACTTGGTAGCATTGCCTACTTTAGAACAAGGTCAGTACCAACCTGGTTAAAAGAACGAAATTGTATACAACATTGTATCCATGGTGGATTCCTTGGAGAATCATCCTGGCAGAATATTCAGAAGAGAAGTCGTTGAGTAAGCAATGAAACACAACATCCAATTCAAGACAGGGATCAAGTGAATATTAACTAGTTTTCCCCCCAAACAGATTGCAATGCTAAAATCATAAATAATCTAAAGAACTAGAACAACAGGATCATCACAAATTATATAAACTAGTTTTTTTTTTTTTAAACTAAAGAATGAAAAAATTATAGAGTTAATCAACAGATTTGACAATGAGAAAGTAGAGAATGAAAAATGCACCTGATATAAGAGCAAGAGAGATCAGCTAGAACAGATCAATTTTGGATTTCGGATCTGTGATTTGATGAAGAATAGATCGATTTTGATGAAGAACGAATGAATTGGATGAAGAACAGATCGAGTTCGAGTTCGAGTTCGATGAAGAACGGCTATAGCAAAGCCCTCGAGCAACAGAGATCGATGAAGAACAGCTAGAGAGTTCGATTGCGAGCAACACAGATCGATGAAGCGCAAACCATGGTGTGTGTGAGTGAGAACTAATTGAGGGTTTTAGAATCTGCAATCGAGCAAATCGAGGGTTAAGAATGAGAGTGTATGTGTTTGCAATTGAGCAAGCGAGCGAAAGTGTGTGTGTTTGAAATTGAGCGAGAGAGAGTGAGAGCTTCAAATCGAGAGTTGAGAATGAGAGCTTCAAATTGAGGGTTTTGAAAGAAAGGGAGATTGAGTTATGGTAGAGATTGAGAAAGAGAGAAACTGAGTTGAAGGAAACGGAGGTTAATTTATTGACCCAATACGGCGGGCTTCGCTCGGAAATCCATCGCCATGCCACATGTTGCCTCTGTTTACATTGCTCTGTACTTCTGAAAACTTCACAAGTCCCAAGGAAGCTTCAGAATCACTCCCTGAGCACTGTGAGATGTCACCGACCAAGAGGTGAGGCCACCGGCCATGGGGAACTGGTCATCGACCATTTGTGGTAATCTCGGCTAACAATTAATGGTCGGTTGGCACTGAAGATGGTCGACCGGCCATCTCTTCCTGCAGAATGCTGTTTTGCTGCAGCAGAGGACAAACAGAGCATGGCAATGCATTTTCAAAGCAATGTTTGCACAACCACCCTCCCTATCATGTTATGAACTCAAGGGAGTGTAGCCCTCGACCCTCGGGCCACAATCACGCATCTCGATGCATGATGGCCAAAGGTGTCGAATGTGCATTTAATATCAATGAATGCAACAAAACAAATGAATGCTACACACTCTATCATGTTGAATCAAGGGTGTCGGCGACCGAGGATTGAGGTACGTTTCGTCACTTCAAGTACGAACGTCCCTCATTCCTCATGTTTGGTTTGACACCCCAAACCAAACACAATGCAATGCATGCAAGTATGCCAAATATAGCACAATATAGAAATGTAATGCAATGCAAGATGAGCATGCCTAAATGTAATGTGACTCAAACATGTACACAAGGCTAAGATGACAAACATGCTCAAATGGGCTATAACCTAGGCATGCAATTCAAACTAATGTGGGATGAACATGCCAAGTACGCACCAATGTTATGTGATGCAACTAGCTAGGCATCATGCAATATACCAAACACGCAAATATGATGCAATACAAGCATGCAAATATCATGAATGCAAGCATGCCCAAATGTACTTAAACTAAAAGGTATCAACATACGAAACAGATGTGTACACATATTGGTCTAAACACTATGCAACAATGCACAATCCTCAAACATGAGCAAGGCATGGTAAACATGAGAATATAACAATATGATATGCTCTGAAATCACATGAGAAATGATGCCAAATCAACTAAACAAGACAATCCTAGCATGCTAATGGACTTAAAGCTCAAAGCTAGCCAAAGGACTTACCTCAAGGCCATGTCAACCAAGCCGCAAAGGGCCAAGGTGTCCCAAAACAGTCCTAGGGCAAACCAAAACATGGCTAGAACATGCATGGAATGAGGCCAAAACATGCTATAAAGGTGAGCACAAAACAAGACGCATACAAGGCCCAAAAGGGGAAATGCACTACACCTCTTACAACCGAACATGGCATGACTTAAGCCAATAAAATCAGAGTTATAACATGTCAAAATAAGCCCCAAAACCCAATGAGATGGCATCCCAAAGACCTAATCATGGAGACATACACAATGGTCCAAACATGGAGCACAAAACAACAACTCTTCAAGGCATTGAAGGAGTCACAAATGCAAGCATAGGAGCATACTATATGGACTGAAATAACATTCTAAGTGATGCCAAACCATTGAAATGACCCACATAGAGCATGCTAGCAACTTGGACACTCAAAGCTTACAAGCTAAATTGCATGGTAGCTATACAAAGCAAGTCATGGACGACCAAAACAATCAAAATCAAAGCTTAGCATGTTAAGACAAAGCTAAAAGCTTCATGAAGTTGAGCCAAAATCATGCTAAAAACACATGTTACAACATGATGCATGTTAAGGCAAATCAAGGGATTACAAGACAAGTATACGGTGCATGCAAGTGACCACTAAACCAACTTAAAACAGAGGTATATCATGCCAAAATAACACTAAATACCCATTGAAATGAGGTCAACAAAAGCTATGCAAACATGCTACCTTTATGAGCCCTAAATGCAAGCAAATGAGTCACAAGGAGAGAGAGGTGTCCCTCCCCTATACAAGACCTCAAAACCACTTCTCTACCACTAAAAATCCCCTGGATTTCAGTGGTAAGAAGGCCAAAACAAAAGGGTTACAAAGCTCAAAGAAGAAGGCACAAAAAGAGGCCAAACAAGGCCTAAGAGGGGGTGGACGACCCCCAACACAAAAGTGACCTTAAGCAACTATAACAAGCATGAAAATACAGAACTTTTATTAGTTATGCACTAAGCTCGAAACAATATGCAAATAGGTCTAAAACCTTAAGTAAAAATGGAGAATAAAAGGGTAAGTTCTCACCCTTGAAGAACACTTCAAGAACACCAACTCCAGCACCTCCTTTTGATCAAAACCAACTCAAAAACTCTGAAATCAAACCCTTAAAACCTCAGCAACCAAAGTATAGTGTAACACTAGGTGTCTTAGTGCAAAACTAAGAACAAAAACCCCTTTAGAACACTATTACACACACAACTATATAGAGAGAGGGAGATATAGAGAGATATAGATATATATCTTGTATATCAGATGCTTCAACCTCTGAAAAGGGAGGGGAGGCCTGCCTTTTATAAAAAAAACCAAATTTGCAAAGCTTCTTGGAGATGCTAAGCAAGGCTTAAATCCCTCCATACACGTGTATGGAGGGGAGGAATTGTGCGTGCCAGCTGTGCCAGCTGGCACAAAATATCTGCCAAAATTAGATGAAAAGGGGTCGGCCGGGAAATATGGCCGATTAACCAACAAAATTGGCCAGCCGACCAAAACAATTGCCGACCGACCAAAATATTGGCCGGTAGCAATAAAACAGGGCCGGTGGCCTCAAGCCAAGGCCGGTGAGGTGTGGGGATGGCCAACAAGCCATTCCCTGCCCTCATAAGCAAAAACACAAGTGTTTGGTGTACAACCAAGCACAAAACAAACAAGTCAAGAGGTCTTGAGGCAAGGCGCGCGACCGAAACCTCCAAGAACCCAAGACGAACACGAACATGGATGATCATCGAGTGTTCAAATGGTGATGTCCAAGTCTTGAGAACGGTCAAAAATGGGGTGTCTACATGTTGGAATGGCTACAATTGGAACCCCAAATTTTAAACTTTCCACTATTGAATTCCATCCACAGTGACTCACAAATCCAACTGTGCTTGAACATTCTCGTCTACAATGTCTTGAACAAGTGAACCACAGGGACAATCTTCTTCTCAATTAAAACCGACAGATCATCAATATATTGTCCTTCAAGCTCTTTTTATCTTTCCAGAAGGGAAGACTTTCCCTGGTGAGCATTCTCATTCCATTGTTTGGTTGCCAACATAGAATGACATAGGAATAGAATGATAATTCTCATTCTCATGTTTAGTTATGCCTATTAAACTCATGGAATTGAATAAATTTTCTTTTTTTCTTTTTCTTTTTTTCAGCAAGCTAAGTAACAAATTAAAAATTTATATAGATCATGATAATATTAATAGTTGTGAAAATAATTGTGTAAGTCGTAGTAGTGGTGGTGATGGCGGCGACGGTATCAAAGGTGATGATATCAATGATAGTACAATGGTGGTAGTAGATTGTTATGGTTGTAGTGGTGGTGGTAAGGTGTTGTTGCGATAGTGGTGGTGGTGGTGACAATGATTGTGGCAACCAATGGTAGTGATAGTGGTAATGATAGTAGTGGCAACACGGTAGTACGGTAGTGGTAGTATGGTGGTGTGGTGGTTGTGGCAGCGATGGTGGCGGTAGCAGTGGCGGTAGGGTAATAACAGAATGGAATGGTGGTAGTAATTAAATAATAATATTTTTTTTTTAATTGCCAACAAAAATAATAATAATAATAAATTTTAATGGTAATTACATGATGGAATGAAATGGTCATGCTTTAAGTTGAAGGAAAGAATAGGCATTCACATATTTTGTTGGACTAGTCATTCATTGAAATAAGGCGTACCAAATAAAAAAAAGAAAATGTAAAATTAAAATAAGAATTCCATTCCACCATACCAAACATGCTCTTAAGTGTCGTCTTCATGATTACTTGGGCAAATGCTCAAAATGTGTATTCATTTAAAGCTTCTAAAGCTTGTTTGGAAAGTAGGTTTTTGGTTAAAATATGAAATTAAAAAAATCAATATGTTTGGAAAGAATTTTTTTACTATTTTATGAAAAATAAAAATAAAAAAAGTAGAGAATGAAATTGAATCTTTGATTTTTTTTTTTTTTTGGGTATGAATTAATATATATATATATATATATATTTTACATTTCAACTTTTTGAATGACTTTAATGATTTTTTAATTAAAATTGTGTTTTCCAAACGAGGCGTTAGATAACCAAATAATTGAGAGAGGCCCGTAGTGGTGTAATGCTTTTAATTTTTGTACTTTTATTTTTATTTTTTTATGTGGTAGTTGAATTTACTCTCCTGCCAACAGTTCTAGTTTGGAAATAGATTATTTTAATAATTTTTTAATTTTTTATAAAGTAGAGAGTGATATGATAAGTTATAATTATTTTTTGACTTTTTAACTAAAATATGTTATCCCCAAACTCTAGCACTGATTTTAGATAATCAATTTCTACAACTTTTGTATAAAAAATTGGGATTGGTTTATTTAGTGACCTTTATTTTTTTTTTTAGTTTTTTCAATTTTTAATGATTTTTTTTTTTTTTTTTTTGGTTGAAAATTTCAAAAAGTTTTAAGTTTTTAAGTTTTACTTAATTACACAGATAAAAAAATTAAGAATTAAAAGTAAAATTTATAACAAAGTTTACTAAAGATTAAAAATAGTTAGCTTTTATTTTAAGTGATAAAAAACACTAAAAATTAAAAATTAAAAAAAAATAGAAAAAAAAGTACTTTTTACGTTCATTCTGAACTAAAAAATGTGGCTAAATTAAGTTGCGACAACTCTATTTACTTCGGTACATATATTTTTATAGTTTTCTAATTATATTAGTGTTCCTCAAACAAATTATATTTTTGGAGAACACTACAGCAACAACTGCAAATTACAGATGGCTAGGGTTTAGATTTTGAAAATTTCAGAAGATGAGAATATTTTAGTATTATTGAGAATTGATGATATGAATTGAGAAAATATAAATAAATAAATAAATAAACATCATCAATTCTCTTTCTCAATTCACATCATCCATTGTTAATAATACTAAAATATTTGTTGTAAGCTACAACAAACACCTTAGCTTCATACAAATACAACTTAAATTACAGTCAAACTTCAGACACCAACAAACATCTATAATCTATGCCAGCAGACATATACAACCTCTTACAAATTGAAAAGTCTTATCTCAGCTCAATTGGCTCTACTGATCTCAACAAATTCAGAAAATAAGCACCACAAGTAACCCTTGTCATCCCTATTTCGTCTTTGGAAACATTTAGCAATGAAAATTGTTCTTAAAAACATAACGTAACAAATCATATCAAAGCATCAGTAAAGTTCTGATGATCATCAAAATATTTCAACAATAGTGCTACATAGTGAAATAACTGATTTAAGAGAAAAATTAGTGATTGAAAACTTCGATATTCTTATACTTTTGCATATTTCAACTTACAAAGTTGAAGCAACTCTTCTGCCATCTCATCTATCTCTTCCTCTCATTTCATTCTTATCTGTTGGACCATTTTAATATCTTTTATTTATTTATTTATATATTTTGTTCATAAATCTTCTTTTGTTTTGATCATGAATCTCATCTTGTTCATGGATGGAGATTCATCGTTTTGGTGATCTTTTGTCTTATTCATGAATAAAGATTAATTAGAATTCATGAACTTGTTGACAAATTAATATTTGGATACACTCTACCTTTTTCTCTAGGTTCATGGTCATTTTTTTGTAAGGTTCTAGTGGCCTAGTGACCTATAAATAGTTCCTCTCATCTACTCTTTTCTACACCAACACACCAACTATTGTTTATACTTGAGAGATTACTAGCAAAGAAGGGTGTTTTTCTTGTTGGAGCTTTGGGTTCACCATCTTATGCAGAATTAGCCTGAACCATACGACAAGTGGTTGGGCTGTTGTATCCTGGAGGGAACAAGTCATAGTTTTTGTAACTGCTACATCAGTATTTGGGTTCTTCCTACCGCAGTAGGCTTGATCTTATTAAAGAAAACGAGATATCCATGCTTCAACCTAATCTCTTTGTATCTCATTTTCTTTGCATTATTTATCAATAAAATATAATTCTTCTGGTATTTTCACCAACAATTTTAAGGAAATCAACCATGGATCAAGTACCAGAAAAAACCATTAATAGAATTGGAGATCTCAATGAGCCTTTCAAGTTCAAGGGAGTTCATTTTAAAAGGTGGAAAGGAAAATTTCTTTTTTACCTCAGCCTTTTGAAAGTTGCATATGTTCTTACCGAGAAGAACCCAAACAAAATCTCAACCGAGGAGATGAATGATGAAGACTACGAGGCACATGAAACAAAAGTGGCTTCCTATAATATAGATGAGTATAAATGTCACTTTATCTCTTAAATTGCCTTGTTGATCAATTTTATGATTACTATGACACCACTTACACTTCCGCAAAGAAAATTTGGAAAGCTTTACAGACTAAGTATGATATTGAAGAGGCAGGAGCAAAAAAGTATGCAGCTAGCGGCTTTTTTCGCTTCCAAATGGTGGATAGAAAATTTGTTGTGGAGCAAGCACAAGATTTCCAAATGATAGTTGCAGAACTAAGATCTAAAGGCATCAAGATTGGTGACAACTTGGTAGGTGCAGGACTTGTTGCCAAGCTACCGCCATCATGGAGAGAATTCCAAAAGAGCATACGCCACAAACAAAAGGAGACTTCCTTAGGGGCGTTGATCACTGGCATCCGAGTCGAAGAAGAGGCTAGAGGCCAAGATGCATTAATAACACAAGCGGGTAATAACAATTCTACCACAAAGGTAACTTTGTTTCAGCAAATAATAACTTAGTCAAAGGTCACAATTCCAAGAATGCTTATTTGAAGCCTTATAAAAAAAATATGAAGAATTATGGTAAACCTCACAATAAATTGATTAATCTAAATAAGAACCAAGGTCCATCAGTTCCACAAAATTTTACATGCTTTGTCTGTGGCAAAAGTGGGCATATTGCTCGAACTTGCAAATTCTGAAAACGTGCACCTGCCCCAAAGGCTAACATTATCGATGAGCCATTTGTGGCGATGATTACAGACATTTTCATGGTTAATTATGTGGACGGTTGGTGGGCAGATTCTAGTGCCAATAGACTTGTTTGTTATGATCAAGCTTGGTTCAAAGTATATACTCCCTTTGATGATGAGAAAACAATTATGCTTGGTGACTCTAGTCAAATCAAGATACTTAGGAGTGGTGAAGTTGACCTTAAGTTCACCTCTGCACGTGTGCTTACTTTAAAAGATATGCTTTATACACCATTCATGAGGAAGAATTTGATGTCAAGTTATTTGTTGAATAAGGCTGGTTTTAAGCAAACTATGGAATCTGATCAATATGTGATTACCAAGAAGGGTATTTTTGTGGGTAAGGGTTATGCTTGTGATGGGATGTTCAAATTGAATGTTGAAATTAATAACCATCTACCAATTCGGTTTACATGTTGTCTTCTATTAATTTTTAGCATGCTCGCTTGTGTCATATTAACAGTAAATATGTGGGAATCAGGAGTAGTTTAGGATTAATTCCTAAAGTGACGAAAAAATTTGAGAAATGTGAAGTTTTCAATAAAACAAAAATTACTAACAGGCCTCATAAAAGTGTTGAAAAAAATACCGAATTGCTAGAATTATTTCATACTAATTTGTGTGAGTTTGAAAAAATTTTAACTCGGGGTGGTAATCGATATTTTATTACTTTTATTGATAATTTTTCAAAATACACAAACATATATTTATTAAAAAATAAAAGTGATACTTTTGAGAAATTTAAATAATTCCTTCATGAAGTAGAAAATCATTTCGGTAAAAAGATTAAGAGAATTAGAAATGATAGAAGCCGGGAGTATGAATCTCTAGGATTCAACTCTTTTGTTCAGTCATTAGGAATTATTTATGAGACTACTCTACCATATTCACCTTCATCTAATGGCATAGCTGAAAGAAAAAAATAGAACGCTAATTGACTTAACGAATACTATGCTTATTGATTCAGGTGCTCCCTCAAATCTTTGGGGTGAGGCTATTTTGACAGCTTGCTATGTGATAAATAGAGTGCCACACAAAAAAACTAAAATTGTATCTTATGAGTTGTGGCGGGGGCATAAACCAAATCTAGGTTATTTGAGGGTTTGGGGTTATTTAGCTTTTGTGAGGCTTGCAAATTCTAAACGACCTAAATTGGGTGAACGAGATACCACCTGTGCTTTTCTTGGGTATGCGTTGCATAGTATAACTTATAGATTTTTTGATATGAAAAATAATATTATTTTTGAATCAGGTGATGCTATTTTTCATGAAAATAAATTTCCTTTCGAATCTAAAAATAGTGGAGGTCAAATAATTTATGAAAATATTTTATCCGTGCCTAGCTCTTCTATTCCATCTCAAGTTTGTCAAGAATAAGAAAATTCTCAAATCCAACCAAGGAGAAGTAAACGAGTTAGAGTTGAAAAAGATTTTGGCCTTGACTATTATCTTTACAATGTGAAAGAAATTCCTTTTACGGTGCAAGAAACTTTATCATCACCTAATGCTATTTTCTGGAGAGAGGCTGTAAATGATGAGATAGATTCACTACTTTCAAATAAAACATGGAAGCTAGTGGATTTACCACCAGATTGTGAAACTATTGGGTGTAAATGGGTCCCTCGTAAAAAACTTAAACCGGATGGAACTATAGATAAATATAAAGCGAGACTTATCGCTAAAGGTTTTAAGCAACAAGTTGATCTTGATTTCTTTGATACTTTTTCTCCGGTTACTAGAGTTACATCCATTAGATTGTTGATAGCAGTGGCTGCAATTTATGATTTAAAAATTTATCAAATGGATATGAAAACAGCATTTTTAAATGGAGATCTAGATGAGGAGATTTACATGGACCAACCCGAAGGTTTTGTGGAGCCTGGGCAAGAAAGTAAGGTGTGTAAGCTAACTAAATCCCTTTTATGGTTTAAAACAAACTCCTAAACAGTGGCATGAGAAATTTGATTCCTGCATGTTTGAGTAATGGCATCATAACTGTGAATTATGTAAGATCTTGTGATAATCTTGCGGATCCGTTAACCAAGGCCTTGGCGAGAGATAGGGTCTGGAATACATCGAGGAGAATGGGTTTGAAGCCTATAAAAATCATAAACCATGTATGAGGATACCCAACCTAGGGACTAGAGATCCTATAACTAAGTTCAATGGGAAAAACAAATCATATGGTGGTTGTAAAAATGCACCCTTTTATATTTTGTTATCCATCCCTATGATGTAAGTGCATTTGTCGTGTAATGTTGGAGGGTTAAGTTTTTATACTCTTAATGAAATTTTGTAGCTCTTGTTTAGTGGGGTGTGTCAATTACAGGAACATTCTTGACAGATTTCACCTATGTGAGCATGAAAGTGGGGCCGCTTTCTATGAGAATAAAGCTTATTCTCAAATATGCTCATGAAAACTGGGATTAGCACAAAGCCGTAATGTGCTGGCTATTAAAAGCTCATGTCAACACCTGGATTATTATTTGTGAGCAGTAATACTTTATTTTTCCTAAGTAGTCATAGTTCAAGTCTAGGACCATTACTGACTCTGGAGTAAAGGTTGTTGTTTCACTAATGAAGGTTCAATGCAGAGCACACCTTCATGATGCATATTAGTCTATCTTTGTTTGGTAATCTCTTTTGTCCTTGTTGATATTAAAATGAGTGGGGGGATTGCTGAACCATTTTAATATCTTTTATTTATTTATTTATATATTTTGTTCATGAATCTTCTTTTGTTTTAATCATGAATCTCATCTTGTTCATGAATGGAGATTCATTATTTTGGTGATCTTTTGTCTTGTTCATGAATGGAGATTAATTAGAATTCATGAATTTGGTGGTGAGTTAATGTTTGGATACACTCTCCCTTTTCTCTAGGTTCATGGTCATCATTATTTTTTGGTGTATTTTGTAAGGTTCTAGTGGCCTATAAATAGTTCCTCTCATCTACTATTTTCTACACCAACACACCAACTGTTGTTTATACTTGAGAGATTACTAGCAAAGAATTGTGTTTTTCTTGATGGAGTTTTGGGTTCACCATCTTGTACAGAGTTGGCCTGAACCATACGACAAGTGGTCAGGCTGTTATATCTTGGAGGGGACAAGTCATAGTTTTTGTGACTGCTGCATCAGTATTTGGGTTCTTCCTACCGCAATGGGCTTAATCTCCTTAAAAAAAACAAGATATCCATGCATCAGCCTGATCTATTTGTATCTCATTTTCTTTGCATTATTTATCAATAAAATATAATTCTTCTGGTATTTTCACCAACATTTTCTTCTTACTAAATTCTCTTGCTTTAATTCTTAAACCTTCACCACTTTTCTCCACCACAACCTTCCTCATTAGTTGTGCTATCTCTTCTCTATTGAGTCTTCCATTGATGTCTCTGTTGACCTCTACAGCCACACTAATCTCCTCGACCAGTCTAGCATTTAATGGATGGTCTAAATGCATTGGAATGGCTACAATTGCAACCCCAAATTTTAGACTTTCCATTATTGAATTACATCAACAGTGACTCACAAAGCCAACAGTGCCTGAATGGGCCAGAATTCTTGCCTGTGGAGCCCAACGCTCCACAAGTTCCTCTCTCTCCTAACCTCTAAATAAACCCTTAGGCAGTGCTTCTTCAAGCTCAACTTTCTCTCCCATGGGAAACCTAACAACCCATACGAAATTAACCTTGCTAAGCTCTAACCCATGAGCTATCTCTTCAATCTCTTCCTTGGACATAAAATACTCACTCCCAAAGGAAACAAACACAGTTGAGGACTCATCTTTGTGGTCAAGTCATTCCATGATCTCAGTGTGCTCATCCTCATCGTCAATGTCTCAAACAAGTGAACCAACAGGGACAATCTTTTTCTCAATAAAAACCGGCAGATAATTGATATATTTTCCTTCAAGCTCTCTGACAGTGTGGAACAAAATAATGTTGCAAGATCGTTTCATGGCAATATTAATGTCTACTATTTGGGCGTTGATTTTTCTATCGTTTCATGGCGTCTATAGCACACTCTTTGTTTTTGGCTTTGTTTGCAGCAGTCTTGATCATCGAATTGTGAAACTGCATTTCATGGAATCCCCAAAACTGAATTGCTTGAAATTGGAATTCGACACTGCTTTTCATTAACTTGTGAAGGGCGAAAGACATCATCGTAGCACCAATAGGTATGAAATCAACAGTGGGAATATTATAGGATGAGGCAATGGTTGGTGCCCAAGGCAGGTTGTAATCATAAATAAGTTGGTCTGGGCTTAGTGTGTTGAAGATATTGGAGAAGCTTGGGCTTGCCATCTTAAAGGCTTTTTGGAGGGTGGAATCGAGATGGACTGGGAGGCCATTGGTGGTGTGGTAGTGAGGAGGAAGCTCAGGCAAGGATGGAAGGTGGATTTCTACTAATTCAATGGAGAGAGAGTGCTGATAAGCCAGAGCACATATAGCCTAAGCCAGAGCCAGCCAAGGCTGCAGTCCCAGCCGCAGCCGCAGCCGCAGCAGTACCACCTACAGCAAAACCAGCCAAGGCTGCAGTACTAGCATAACTGTTTCAAGTAGTTAAGCTGTTAGAATTAAACCATGGTTAGATTAGTTTGTTATAGTTAGATTATTTTGTTATGATTAGATTCAATATAAAAAGCACTGAACCTCTGTAATCAATTGAAGAAGAATACATTCAAGATTTCTTTTAAGTACTTGTCTGTGATTCTTTTTCTTGATGGAATTGAGATTGATTGGTGTAGAACACAAATATATGTAGAAGCTTTTGTGTGTGAGTTTCTTGGCTAGCTTTAGGAATGGAGTAATGTGACCACGGGCCAAAAATGGCAGCATTAGGACATTAATTCTGCTTTGTTTTGAATCCATAATTTCTCTCTGATGGTTTGTGATCAATACAATGCGCTCAATGGTATATATGCACATATAGATATATATGACACCAATGAAAACAATAGGCCCTTAATATAATATAAATTCTATGGATAGAGAGAAGGCTATGTGGTATTTTTTTTTTTTTTTTTTTTTTTTTAAAAAAAAAATTCATAAGAGAAGGCTCTATGTGATGCATGCATAATGCGAAACAATAAAAATATTCTATTAAATTTTAATATTAATAGAATTATAAGAAAAATAAAGAGTGGTTTTTCTCAATGGTATTGATTAACAGAATAGCCAAAGACTTACCTCTATTATTTATAATATAAAAAAGTTTAATTAAACATTAATTATTAAATAATAATAATAAAATATTTTTTAAAATTACATTCGTATCAATTAGGTGGCAATTAGGTGGTATTGCTTGCGTATGAACTTTTGTGATATGTGCTCAGACATTAAATAATTTGCATTCATTTGTCGTTATTTCTCCCTCATTTAAAGAAAAGAAAGTTAAATTATCCGTTGGGACGTATGCTTGGCCGAGAGTTCTAACTACTCTCTGGTTGAGACTGTTACTAGGTTTCCAACAACTAGATCACTAAAAACTAGAAAAATGCCTAAGACCCCCAGTGGGGGTCACTGGGGGTCATGGATGTAGGGGTGGGATTGGCCCAAAAAAAAAAAACTGTTTTTTTTTTTTTTTTTTTTTTTTTTTTTTTTTTTTTTCAGTGAATGGGATGGTGCAACCTCACTGGGGGTCTGAAGCACGGTTGAACTAATAATATGTATCAAAACCTCACTGTCCTTATGATCCCTAAACAAAATACTGATTCAAGCCTTTTTATTAGGTTGGACGAGTCTCATAATTCTCAATTTCGAAATATTTTAAGAGATGAGAGAATATCAACTAAATTTCTAAAGCTTTTTTTTTTAAATAATTCAATTTACTCTTTTGTGATTAAGGGTTGTAGTACTTTACCAATTTATGATAGAGCCTCAACCAACTAGTCCTAGCTTAGTTGGCTACCATATCTTTCTTAGGGCTTATTCCTAAGTTGATAATGGGTTCAATTCCCTTTTGAGGGATTGAATTAAGGGAGCGCAAGCACTTAGGTGCCTTGCCAAAGGTGAGGAATTTTTCTTCCATAGGTGCTAATCTAACAACTAGCAACTAATATTTGCTGATCAAAAAAAAAAATTATAATAGAGCCTCTACGTGATTTTAGACTAAATTACAAGATTAACGATAGGAAGACATTTATACCCTTCTTTCTCTTCTTCCACATAATACTCTTTGCATAAATAAACAAATTTATTGATTTTTAAATCAAATTATGTATCATATTTTTGCTTACTAATCAAAAAATATAACAGCTTTTTTACCTTTTAAACCTAATTCCAAATTTAATGGTATATTAATATATATATATATACACACACACACCCCAAATGTAGAAGAACTCGGTTACTTGTTGATCGGCAATGAAAAATGTTATTTACCATGAAATTGTGTTTCAAATTTACTTCAAAAATAAGACGGACGGTCTAAATTTAAAATTGATAGGATGTGAGTCACACTTAGAATAATTGTGGTCTATAGATATGCTTTTTGAAATATTTTTCTAAATATTGTTTCTTGATTTCTAGTATTGTTAATTATCAATTGATGCAGGCTTCTTACTCTATTTTGAGTTTTTTTACTAAAATATGAAACCCAAAAAAATGTCTGAGAATGATTTTTTTGACTTTTTACAAAAATAAAAGATAAAAAATAAAAACCTTGAAGAAGTAAAGGGAAAAAAATGAATTGACCTTTTAGAGTGACTTTTTAACTTTGTATATATTCAAACTATGAGGGTAAAGTGCTCAGATCCTTAACACAAGTAAAAATGAATTTTGCCTTTAAAATAACTATAAAAAATATAACAAACATTATGTGAAAACAGAGAATTAAAAGGTACAAATAAGAGCACCAATTTCAATAGGAAAAGTCTAATGCATACATATAACACATATGCTTATATCTATAAATGTGAATATATTCATAACTACATGAGAGGGAGGTTTTACGACCTAGTTTGGGCCGAGTTGGTTTGGGCCGGGATCAAGGCCCCTTGCTCAGTTGTCCGGCATGTATATATTGGGCCGAGAGCATAGTCCGGTCAAATTGGGACAACTTTGGATTGCCAGTCTGGGGGGGACGTGCGCTCTATGGGTTTGGACGGGATTCGTCCGCTTGACATCAGGATGGACCGAGCAAGAGCTCGGCCAAAGAGGTCGATCGAGCCATGTGGTAGAATTTATCAAAGAAACCGGGCAAGTAGCATGGTCAGAAGGTGCTAACGCGGCGCCGCGCAAAGTGTAGCTCGGTGGAGAGCATTACGCGGCGCCACGGTACTGCGAGAAGGACATTTTGCTATCCGTACGTGTCAATACCGTTTGGCGGTTTCGTTAGGTGGAGCTTAACTGTATTAGCGCTGACACGTGGAGAAACGTGAGAGGAGAGCAGGTTTACGCATCCAGAGGGGAATGGGCGCAGAAGCGCGCGCAGAAACTATATAAACGGTGCTGAGGCCCCATACTCAGGTTCGGAACATCCTCTGATCAGAGCTCACCTATCACTTTGTCTCCTCTCTTTTCTCTCTCTCTAAGTGTGCTAACTTGACCGTCGGAGGGATTTTCCGGCAGCACACCGCTAGATAGCTCACCGTCGTTGTGTTATCAGGTTAATCAGAGTGAAGTGTAGCTTGGACATGAGGAGTACGGGTAACGTCGAATATTTGTTCCTCGTACACTACACATATAAATATTTTTTGCTTCACATTTATGTATTCTATGATTGAAACTTTCAGTAACACAATTCATTTCAATATAATTTGTTAAAATTATTGGGAAGAAATTGCTCATTAGGTCACCAGTTTTAAGAATTATTAATAATTTTTAAATTGTGTCAAATATTAATAAAAAAGATCATTTCTAAAAAAATAAAAGATCGCTTCTAAAACACGATTTTAATGAAGCATACCACGTGAGCCTGGTACTGGCATAGAGACATTATTATCGAACTTTGACTTGAGCCTCGTTTGAAAATTAACTCTTTTAGTTGATTTTTTAACTTTTTATAAAAAGACATATAAAAAGTAAAGAGAGTGAAATGACATTTTATGATGATTTTTTGACTATAAACCTAGATTCCCAAACAGAGCCTTAATATTTAATAAAGTAATGTTATATAAATAAAAATAAATTATACTGGTCTCTCTTAAAATTTTGTACCATTAATTTTTATCTACATAAAATGTAAAATAAATATCATAAAACTCTGTATTAGATGTTTCTATTCAATCTATATATAATTGCAAAAACATAAATAAAATTACAATAAGATATATAAATAATAATAATAAATAAATAAATAAATAAATAAAAACCCATTATACATTTTGTTTTTACTAATATATTTCTACTAGCATCCTAACAGTCATGCTCCAGACCTCTAAAAAAACAGCACTAGGAGAGCATTATTTTGTCTTCTTCTGCTTTTTTTTTTGTCTTTATCTCACTGTTTTTTTTTTTTTTTTTTTTTATTTGGCTGACAGCTCATTAGAGCTGCACTTTTGCAGCTCTAATTAGAGCTCCGGAGCATTATTCAGCATCCTAATGCTTCCATTGTTGGCCCATGGTCACATCTATCCTTTCCTAGAGTTGCCAAGAAACTCTCACACAGAAACTTCCACTTATATTTGTGTTCTACACCAATCAATCTCACATCCATCAAGAAAATTATCACTGAAAAGTATTTTCTTTCCTAGTAGTAGAGTCAGAAAATTAAGTAGTTATTTGGAATGTATTATACAAGTGTATTTTTTGATTTTTTAGTTAAAAAATTAGAGAAAAAAAGATACATGTTTGGGATAACTTTTTGACTTTTTATGAAAAGATGTATAATAAAATATTGTAATAAAATCAAAATGACAATTTTACTCATTTGACTTTTAACTTTTTGACTTTTTTGGGTAGTTGAATTCAAAAGGCAAAATAATAATTTTGTCCTAGTAGCTTCCCCCACAAACTACATTTGAATAGTATAGACTTTTTAGCCTTTTTAGTTTATCCCAAACAAGGCCAATTAGAAGGGGCACTTATTAATTACAATATCGAAAAATTTTACAAAAATATTTCAAAAAAAGTTTTTACGATTAATTTTGAGAAACATCAAAAAAATAATGTTATTTATAACTAGTGTATCATGGACAATATAAAAAAATATAGATATAAGTCTTAAAATAAATTATATAATGATAATTTTTTTTATACAAAATTTGATTAAAAATTCAATATAATGGTAATACCCCGTTATCATTAGTATGTGAAATCACTAACTAATATTAAATAAACATATAAAGAGTGAACTTCACATGTCAAATGCAAATAATCCAATAAATTTCATATTTTTATAGTGAGATTATTTATACTTGCATATAAATAATAATGACATCACCGTTACATTTAAAAAATTTCATAAAATTTTCATAGATAATATGGTTTATAGTATTCTCTTCATTTTCAATCAAAACAATCATTATTGTTCTCATAATTTTTAAAATGTCATTAACATTTCACTCTAATAATATTTTTGTAATTTTTTTATTTAAAATATTTTCTTTATATTTATTAAAAAAAAATCCCCAAATTCAAGAAGGGCACGTGACCCCTCTAGTCTCTTCGTTCCTCTGCCACTGCTCTTTCTATTGAATCCACCTTCCATCATTGGCAGAGCTTCCTCCTCCTCACTACCACACCACCAATGGCCTCCCAATCATCTCAAATCCACCCTCCAAAGCTGAATTTCTGAAAAAGGGGAATTGAAGACCACATTTCATAACCATGTTGAGGATGTTGGAGAAGTTTGGGCTTGCCATCTTAAAGGCTGTATTGAGGGTGGAGGTGAGACGACATGGAAGGCCATTGGTGTGTAATTGTGTGGAGGAAGCTCTGGCAATGATGGAAGGTGGATTTCTACTAATTCAATGGAGAAAGGGTAGTCTATTGTCTTGGCTTACACAAACAGCTAAACAGTTCAAGGTATCGCATCCAATGGTTTGCCAGTAAGTTCGATAGACTTTCACTAGAGGAGGTTCAAAGCCAAAAAGTACCTATCTCGATATGGTGTATCTTCTTAATATACTCTCTCTTTGTCTGCATTTTGTTGCATGTCCGTTATTGTGAATTCCATTCATGTGGGGGATTGTTGGAAAATGGCTTTGGAGGCTTTGGAAAAACCTTATTTTTTGCTAACTTTGAGCATTAATTAAGGTGGGACCCAAGCGTTATTTTTAACGTTTCTCATTGGATTCATGTTTAATGCCGCATAGTGAATAAAATCATGTATTTGGTTACTTAAAACCATTTTCAGATGAATGAGAATTCAACGCGCATTTTCGAATTCATAGAAATGGCTTTAGGTGGGTTTCCTACACATTTGTGAATTGTGTTTGTCCCAAATTGGAAAGGCTTAAAGTTTTGAATGGATTTATATACTCTAGCTTGAGATACTTCGGATGGGCCTCAAGGAGTACCCAAGTTTGTGGAAGGGTGAGGTTATGGGTAAAGTGGGCTAGACCCATTGGACCCAAAACAAAAACCACACGGGCGAGCTGGGCCTGAGCCTAGGCTTGGGCGCGAATGCGTGGTGTGAGGTTGGGTTGGGTTTGTCTGGCCCAATACGTATCTTTTTTTGACCAAAAACATTTGTAATTTATTTATTTATTTTTAATTTGGTTTCAAAATTCAAAAATAAGGTGGTCCAGTTTTTTTTCCTTCACCCAAACACATCCGAACAGGTTCATAAGGTCCATATCTGAACATTTATTTATTTATTTTTAATTCTGGTTTCAAAATTCAAAAATAAGGTCCAGTTTTATTTCCTTCACCCAAACATATTCAAACAGGTTCAGAAAGTCCACCCGAACAGGTGCAATTTCCACCCGAACAGATCTGTTTCTGTTCTAAATCCTGTTCCGAACAGGATTTTCCTGTTGGTACCTATTCGGAAAAGCCACTATTGCTTCTATATAAAGCCTGCCATTCTAGTAATTCTTGGCATCAAATTTCCCCATCAGAATTTTGTCCTTCTTCTTCTGTTCCTCCAGTGCTCTTGCATCTATTTTGCATTTAATTCTAGGAAAAAGAGAGAGTTACAACATAGTTTTTGGTTCGCCAGACTTGATTTTGTAGTGTTGCAAATCAAGTGATAGTCGTAGCATCCTGGGAAATAGACATCGTTAAATCTCGAAGCACCAAAGCGAGGGTGAAATCTACTTTAAGAAGATTGTGTCCAACACAAGCCTCGACTTTAATTTCTATAAGCATTTAATTCAGAATTTGATTTATATAATTATTTTCTGAATTATTTGATTTTGTTATTTATTTAATTTACACATTTAATTTACCCACACATCCACTATGGGAATAACAACCTTAAAGTAGATTCGTCGTTTTTATTTATTTTTGTGTTAGACAAACAAATATTTTGTTTCGGGAAATTAAATAGTAGTCATATACTGTTTAATTTCTTAAATAGTAGTAATATACTGTTTAATGATTTCTTTGATAACATAGTAGTCATATACTGTTTATCATTGGAATTTTGTTACAAAATATTATTCTGTATATTTTGTGTGTAAATTATATTTTGTATAAATTTGTGATTGGTGCATTATTATTTCGTCAGAATTATGACAACTGAAATACATAGTACTGAGACTGTTATTACTCCAACCCCCACACCTGTTATACCAGTGATGACTCCGGCAATACCGGTAAATCATGGGGAAAAGCCAGAAAATTCAATGGATATGATTTTAAAAGATGGCAACAAAAAATGATATTTTATCTTACGACATTGAATTTGGCTCACTTCACTCATGAAAAAGCTCTGGCACTGAATGAGGAAGAAATTGACCGCAACTGGTTGCCGCAGTTGATGTATGGAAACATGGTGATTTTCTGTATCGGAATTATATCCTCAATGGGTTGGACAATACACTGTACAATGTGTATAGTGTTAAAAGTACTATAAAAGAACTGTCGGAATCTCTAGATCATGAATATAAGACAGATGATGTTGGTACAAAGAAATTTGTTATCAATCATTTTGTAGACTTTAAAATAATGGATTCCAAGACGGTTATTAGTTAGGTTCAAGATCTCCAATTAATTCTCCATGACATACATGCAAAAGAGATGGTTCTCAGTGAATCTTTCCAAGTAGCGGCAATCATTAAGAAATTGCCACCATCCTGGAAAGAATTCAAGAATTATCTAAAGTATAAGCGCAAGGAGATGAAATTCAAGGAAACATCAATCTTGCTGTAGTAATCTCTAAAGCAAAATTGGTGGGCAATTCCAAGGAGTGGTGGGTGAATACTAGAGCAACCCGCCATATCTGTGTAGATAAGAAGATGTTCACAAACTACAAAGTGGAGTACAGCTTTTTATGGAAAACTCCTCCACTTCAACTGTGGAAGGACAATGAAAGATCCTGCTGAAAATGACCTCGGGGAAAGAACTTGCACTCAACAATGTACTCCATATGCCAGAAATTCGCAAAAATTTGATTTCTGGGTCATTGTTGATCAAGAATGGGTTTAAATTAGTCTTTGAATCTAACAAAGTTGCACTCTCCAAGAGTGAAATGTATGTGAGGTAAGGTTATATTAGTGATGGGCTTTTTAAGCTCAATGTAAATACTGTTATACCTAACTTGGCTATTAATGATAAGAACACATTTTCTGTTTATATTACTGAGTCTTCTTTTTTATGGCATGGAAGATTAAGACATGTTAATTTTAATTCTTTGCGTAAACTTGTTTCTTTAGAATGTTTTCCAAACTTAGAATTTGACCCTAATCATAAATGTGAGATTTGTGTTGAGGCAAAACTTACTAAGCCATCATTTAATAAAATCAGAAAAAAGTACTGAACCTCTAAGTTTAATTCATACAGATATTTATGACTTAAAATTTATTCAAACTAGAGGAAGCAAGAAGTACTTTATTACTTTTATTGATAATTGCACTCGATATTGCTATGTTTGCTTATTGAGAAGTAAAGATGAAGCCTTAGAAGCTTTAAGCAATATAAAGTTGAGGTTGAAAATCAACTTGGCAAAACTATTAAGATAGTGAGAAGTGACAGAGGTGGTGAGTATGATGCACTATTTGAGGAATTTTGTTCTGAACATGGTGTTATTCACCAAACCACTGCCCCATATTCTTCTCAGTCAAATGGAGTTGCTAAGAGAAAAAATCAAACTCTTAAAGAGATGATGAATGCCATGTTGATTAGTTCAGGGTTACCTCAGAACTTGTGGGAGGAGTTGTCTGCTAACTTTATCTTTAACAGGGTACCCCACAAGAAACTTAATCAAAAACCTTATGAATTATGGAAAGGTCGACGACCTACCTACAATTACCTCAAAGTGTGGGGGTGTTAGGCCAAGATGGCAGTCCCTAGTCCTAAAATGACTAAGATAAGACCAAAAACTGTTGATTGTATGTTCATTGGTTATGCAAATAATAGTAGTGCATATAGATTTTTAGTTCATAGATCTGAAAATCCTAATATGCATGTAAACACTATTATTGAGTCAAGGTATGCGTCGTTTTTTGAACACATTTTTCCTTGCAAGGAAACTGATGAGACAAATTCAAATAAAAGAATTTTTGATACTACTATGGGTAGTAGTGAAGGCCAAAATGATAATGAAGTAGATGAACCTAGACGTAGCAAGAGGGCTAGGATCTCTAAATCATTTGGTCCAGATTTTTTGACATACCTGTTAGAAAATGAGCCTCAAAACTTCAAGGAAGTAATGTCAAGTCTTGAAACTCTATTATGGAGAGAGGCTATGAATAGTGAAATTGAATCAATACTGCAAAATCATACTTGGGAACTGGTAGATCTTCCACTTGGGTGTATACCTCTTGGATATAAGTGGATATTCAAGAGAAAAATGAAAACAGATGGTTCAATTGATAAATACAATGCTAGGCTTGTTGTTAATGGATACAGGCAAAAGGAAGGCCTTGATTATTTTGACACCTATTCACCAGTGACAAAAATAACATCTATTCGCATGCTAATTATGATTGTAGCTTTGTATAATCTGGAGATACATCAAATGGATGTTAAAACAACCTTTTTGAATGGCGAATTAGATAAATAAATCTATATGGAATAATCAGAAGGATTTCAAGTTCCCGGCCAAGAAAAAAAGGTTTGTAAACTTGTCAAATCCCTTTTATGGATTAAAACAAGCTCTGAAACGATGGTATGAAAAATTTGATCACGCTATGCTTTTGGATGGTTTTAAGATAAACGAATATGACAAATGCGTCTATGTTAAAAGCACAGACAAAGGCTATGTCATAGTTTGTTTTTATGTGAATAACATACTCATTATTGGAAGCAATAATGACATGATTAAATCCATAAAGAAAATATTGAACAAAAAGTTTGACATGAAAGATTTGGGAGTAGCAAATATAATTCTAGGAATAAAAATTACTAGAACATCTAAAGGATATGTTTTATCTCAGTCTTATTATGTTGATAAGATTCTGGAGAAATTTGAAAAGCATGACGATCATCCTGCTAAAACACCTGCTGACATTAGTCTTCATTTGTCAAAAAATACAGGTGCAGGCATATCACAAGTAGAGTACTCTCGAATAATCAGAAGCTTGATGTACTTAAAGAATTGCACTAGGCCAGATATAGCCTATGCTGTAAGCAAATTGAGTAGGTACACAAGTAATCTAGGGTCCAATCATTGGAAAGCGATAATTAGGGTACTTAGGTATCTAAGACATACCCAGAATTATGGCTTGCATTATACCAAATGTTATCCCAGATAGGCAACCCAAGAGGGGGGTGAATTGGGTTATTAAAAATTTCACAATATTAAAATTAACACAATATTCAAAATTTTAATAAATAAAAAAACAGAATAATAATTATCAATATAAAAGTAAGAAAGATAGGGAGAGAAAATCAAACACTGCGATTTATAGTGATTCGGCACGCCAGGCCTACGTCCACTCCCCAAGGAACCTCCTTGAGAATTTCTTTACTATCAATTGAATAAATACGCCACCAAGCTTGTGGATTTGGCACAAGACTTACTCTTATCCATTGAGTCTCACTCAACAATAAATGTCTTACCCTTACAAAATCTCTCACAAAAATAAGGAATAAGAATAAGTGGTACTTAAACCCTCTTTTACAATAATTCTCTCACAAAGAGTAGATATGAAAGTGTAAGAACAAAGGCTAGACTTAGATCTGAAAGTGAAAGAGCAAAATACAATATACTCAAAATTTTGGAGCTCATAGAAAATTTTCTCTTCAAGTTCTTGATTTTTCTCCACACACAACACTTCTATTTATACACAAAAATATACCCGTTAGACGCTCCTTGCTGACGTCATGGCTTACATAAGCATGCTCCTTAATTTTAAATATTCAGCACATGTTAATAAAGAAAAAGATGAAAATAATTAGTAAGAGTAACTTTTTCTTTTTCCTTTTTGTTTAGTCAAAAATGCAACCACTATTTTAGAAAATTTTGATATAAAACACAACTTTCAACTAAGCAAATAATTTGCTTCAATTTTTTCTTCTTGTTTCATTAGTATATGTGTGTGTGTGTGTGTGTGTGTGTGTGTGTGTGTGTGTGTGTATGTATATGTATATGTGTGACATGATACAAAATTCAAATATGAGCCACCGATTTGTAGACAATTTGAATCACATCTTTAAATTCAAATAGGGAATTGATTTTGCTCCATCATTATGGACTTCATGAAGTCAAGAGCTACATGATTTTGTGTCTATTTTTTTATGCAAGCAAATTCAAAGCATTTTGCAACTTTTCTTTTTAATTCTGTAGGCAAAACATCTTCAAAGATTGATTTACAATTACATAAGTCTTCTCTTGTAATCATGGGCACCTTTTCTTATGTATAAATTTTCTTTGTTCACTTTTTCAAACTTTACAGACAAATCACCAAGGTTTGAATATATAATCTAATCAACACTTTTGAATATAATATCATGTATATATATGCATATATATAAGATGCAATAATTTTTTCAAACTTTTACACTTACCTTTTCTTATTTATTTATTATAGTAATATATATATATATATATATCAATGATGCAAAACCCACCGTCAAAAGATTTGCTCATCTTTTTCTTTTTACAATATAATATATATATATATATAAAGGTATGATTTGTTTTCAAACACCACTTGAGTAAGTTTCACTTTGCATGCAAAATATAAATCAAATAATTTTGCTATATACCATTTATCCTATGTGATCTTATCAAAAGAAAACAAATTATCAATATCACATTTGTCAAAATAATACAACTAATCGATTTGAGAGGAAGATTTATGATCTGGATTGGGCCGTGGTAATGGCCGGGCAGATTTGGGCCATGGTAGCATGGGCCCATCTATGAAGGTTTTGCTCGGTTAAGGCAAGGCATGGTTGAACCGAGCTACTTGGCTTCAGGATGCAGAAACCGGTCGAGTGATGGTTCGGCCGAGATGTCCACTGCCTCACTGGGTTCCACGGTTCGTGGGTTAGCCCGGTAGGAAGGCCGACGGCTAACCAGCATGAGCTGTCCCGAGCTCGGCTATGCCGGAATGCAACCGAGCTCGGTCATCATTGAGCTTGGCGAGTGTAGCGCTCTGGCTAGCAACACAGCACGGCCTTTGGCAGCTGAGATGCTGCAGCCCGGCTGCCGAGCTCCCAGTAGTGTGGGCTGGCAATTTGGTTAGGTGATGTTCAACAAGATTTGTGCTGACAGATGGGATAGCAGTACCACATGTCGAGAGACTAATGGGAGTAGATTTGGGGCGCAGAAGGTATATAAGCGAGTCTGTGCCCCCCATGCAAAGGCAGATGAACGTTTGGTAAGATAAACATGCAACACGCTCCTTTCTCTCTATCTATCCCCTGTGTGTGTGTTCTGACTTGATCGTCGGAGGGGTTTTCTGGCCACACACCGCCGGGTAGCTCACCGCCGTTGTGCTCGCAGGTCGATCGGACTGACAGGAGCTTGGAAGAATGGAGTACGGGCTCGCCTGAATATTTGTTCCCCATACAATTGACACCGTCTGTGGGAAACTTGACAGACAAAACCTTGTCTTCCAGACTCATCTGATCGCCGTCCATGGCGAACAACGACGAGATTTCGTTGTCTGCCATCGACGGAGTTACCTCGGAGTCAGGCAGACAGAGAGAGGGATATCCCGCCATTCCTCCAATGGCGGACCTGGAGACATCCCCAGGAGGACACTCCAAAGACGCGCGCGATAAGCGCGGAAGAAGCTTTGGTCATTCTCGGAGTCCAGATGGTCACCGGCAGCAAAGAGAATCACACGCCAGACATCTGGAGCACAAGCTGAGGGACCAAGACTCCGTCATCCGGAGAATGGCGACGGAGATGGAGGATCGTAAGAGGCATGTCAAAGGGAAGGGTGTAGCTGGAGTGGGAGACCACAGTGAGCGTACCCAACCCCGCTGTTCAGGCAGTCAGAGCCAGCGGCACACTCCATCCATTTCTATCACCAGGAGTTACAAGGTTGGAGATTCCGGTGCACACGTACAGAGGTCCAGCGCGCAAAACAGCACCTATCAACCCTCACGTCTGGCGACGACGTCGAGGTATTCCTATTCCGCTTGCTCAAAGGACTTGCGGGCAGTCTTGAAGGAACGGGCTCACCGGCGGGAAGCTCAAAGAGTGCCGGCGTTCCAGCGGCTATCCTACGGGGGACACGCCAGTGAAGAGGTCGGAATGCCTCCACCCTGCCTAGCTGCACCTCTCCTTTTAGACACAGACTTAGCAAGGCTGAGCGCTACTCCGTTCTCCCTGGAGATAGAAACAACACCGTTTCCGGCAGGGTTTCACCAGCCAAAGTTCACGCTCTATGACGGAAAAACCGATCCCTATATGCATGTAAACCACTTCCGACAGGTCATAGCCGGACATAGGCGAAATGACTCCCTTATGTGCCTTATCTTCCCGTCAAGCTTGGGCGAGCTGGGCTTGAAATGGTTTGAGAGGCTGCTGGAGGAGAGCATAAAAATGTGGCATCAATTGGCGGAAGCCTTTGTTACGCGCTTCAAAACCAATACCAAAACGCCAAAGGAGGTTGACCACATTCTCAGTGTCAAGATGGAGCCGAGCAACACATTCAAGGCATACAACTCCAGATACTGGGAAACCTTCAACGAGATCTTGGATTGCCGGGTCAATCTCGCAATCACGCAGTACAAACGTGGTCTCTCGGTCGGACATAGATTGCGGGACTCGCTTACGATGAACCAGCCGACATCCATGGGCCAGCTAATGCAGCGCATCAATGAGCACATCCGAGTAGAAGATGATGCGGCAGCATCTACCGCGAAGGCAACACCGATAGCAACAGACAAGAGGTCGGCTGGCAAGGTACACGCAGTTGGACAGGAGGCAAACCGTTCAAATGATCGCGCAGAGGAATCAGACCGTGGCTCAAATCGCAAAAACTGGGGTAGGGGTCGTCGAAATGACCGAGATGACTACCCCTAGGATGACGTCGCTAATGCAAACAGAAGGTTGAAGGCCAGGACAGGCATTACCACAATTTTTAAGGTTCCAATTTATCGCATACTTAGTGAAATCCGTGACGAAGATTATGTCCGATTTTCTGCTAAGTTGGGCAACAGACAGAAGGGTTTCAATCTGCAATACCGTTGCACATTTCACCAGGAGCGCGGCCACCGGACAGAGGACTGTTTGCCTTTGAGGCAACACTTGGAAGAGCTAGTCGCAGCCGGACACTTGGATCTTTACATTGATGGGGGTGTTAAAGCCGCGCATCCTGCTCCGGTTGATCTGCGTGGACCGAATGACTTAGAGGCACCCCCTCAGGGCGTTGTTAATGTGATCCACGGCATTGTGGAACCGGCACGTGTATGTGAACTCCGAGGTATGATCAAGAAAGCGGAGCACATGAGGGAAGTCTTGTCGGTCCAGCCCGCGATCAAGAGGGGGAAAACCGAAGAAAATGACGTGATTAGTTTCTCTACAAGGGACTTAGAGCGCATTCAGACACCGCACAATGATGCCTTGGTGGTCACTCTCCGCGTCAAGGAATTCGATGTCAAGCGCATCTTGATCGAACAGGGAAGCTCGGTCGAGATCATGTATTACGACGCATTCAAGCAGCTCAAACTCCGAGATACAAACTTGGCTCCGGCAACTTCGCCGCTGGTTGGTTTCAACTCGCAACCGGAGTGGCCTTTGGGAAAAATTATCCTGCCGGTCAAAGCGGGATCCGTGGTTAAGCAAGTGGAGTTCTGGGTGTTGCAGGTGCCATCTACTTATAACCTGATCCTTGGAAGAGGATGGCTTCACACTATGCAAGCCGTAACGTCGACCTTCCATCAGGTGATGAGATTCCCCTCGACTACAGGGGCAATTAAGGAGATTTGGGGCGATCAAGTCATGTCGAAGCAATGCTTCGTGGCAGTCAACGGGAGCCGAGCTGCCAAAGGCTTCGTCCAAATGATAGAAGGACCGGAAGACCGAGGAGTCCTTGACGATGTGGGCACTAGGGCCGAGGACAAAGCCGTCGAAGAATTGGTCGAAGTGCGAATTGATACAGAGAGTCCGGACAGGTTCTTCTTGTTCGGCTCAAGCCTTATCGCACTAGAAAGGACCGAGATGGTTGAGTTTTTGATGGCCAATATCGAAGTCTTCGCATGGTCGCCTTATGACATGCCCGGCCTCGATCTGAGTTTTATTTGCCATCACCTAAACGTCTTCCCCGGAGCCAAGCCGGTCATTCAGCGAACAAGGAGATCGGCGCTGCATCACGCCGAGGTAGTAACGGAGGAAGTGAAGAACTTGCTTGAGGCACGAGCTATTCAGGAAGTGCACTACCCTTGGTGGATTTCAAACACAGTCATACCAAAGAAGAATGAGAAGTGGTGAGTTTGTGTCGACTATAAGACCGTCAACCGAGCTTGCCCTAAAGACAACTTTCCACTCCCCAGAATAGACCAGCTCGTGGACTTAACGGCTGGACATAACAGGCTCAGTTTCTTGGATGCCTACCGCGGTTATCATCAGATTGCCATGCATGGCCCCGACCGCGAGATCACCTCTTTCACTACACCGAGGGGACTCTTCTGCTACCGAATCATGCCTTTTGGTTTGAAGAACGCCGGGGCAACTTTCCAAATGATGGTGACCAAGATGTTCGCTCCTCTGCTAGGTCGGATAATGGAGGCTTATATTGATGATATGGTGGTTAAGAGCCGGCATCAAGCAGACCACTTGTCCGACTTGGCCGAGATATTCGCCATTCTCAAACAACACAAGCTACGCCTGAATGCGTCTAAGTGTGCCTTTCGCGTGGGATCCGAAAAATTCTTGGGCTTCTTAGTCACAAACCGAGGCATTGAGGCAGACCCCACACAAATCCGAGCCGTACAAGAGTTAAAATAGCCTAGCTCGGCTAAGGACGTGCAGCATCTGGCCGGCATGGCCGCCGTGCTTAACCGATTCATAAGCCAGTCATCAGATCGCTGCCGCCCGTTCTTTCAAGCTTTAAAATCCAAGTTCTCTTGGGATGAAGAGTGTGACCGGGCTTTGGCCGAGCTGAAGGAGTATCTGTCTTCAGCGCCACTATTGGTCATACCGCAGCCTGGCGAAGAACTTTACCTTTATCTGGCCGTTTCCCAGCATGCAGTCAATGCGATGCTTGTCCGGTCAGAAGGAATCAAGCACCTTCCCATCTTCTACGTCAGCAAAACCCTGCTACCAACAGAGTCGAGATACTTGCCGCTAGAAAAACTTGCATTGGCATTGATGATGGCCTCTAGGAAGTTAGCGCACTATTTCCATGCTCATACTATCATCGTTTTGACCGAATTCCCCCTCAAAGCCTTGTTCGAATGGGCAGACTTCTCCGGTCGAATTCTCAAGTGGGCAGTCAAATTAGGACAGTTTGACGTCAAGTTTCAGCCGCGCACTGCCATAAAAGCCCAGACATTGGCCAACTTCGTTGCTGAATTCTCACCTGGAACTCATTCGGTATGCCCGGTGGACATTGTCGCGGCTGATGAGGAGGTGAATGCAGGCAAGACCGCAATAACACAGCTAGGCGATGACGGCGATGCAGAACTTGCGCGCCCCGCTGAAGAACCTTCGGTTAGTGCTATACCACAGCCCGGCGATGCGATGACGGAGTTGGGTATCACCGACCAACCTGCTCCGTCCAGTACCGCATCACCAAGGGGGGAAGAAGTGGAACCGCTCAGCACGGAGTCTGAAGCCGGCATAACACTGCAACCCAGCGTTTCGCCTACGGACTTAGGCATTACGGATCAACTTGCTGAGTCCGACGCCGAATCGCCGAGGGGGGCTGAAGTAGAACCGCCCAGCACAGAACTTGAAGCCGAACAGCCGAACAACCATGATCTCATCAACCTTCAAGCCTCTCAGGACCCCTCAGACTATTGGAAGCTCTTTGTTTGTGAAATGTGGAAACTTTTTGTTGATGGAGCCTCGAACCGTCACGGTGCCGGGCTAGGTATAATTTTAATTTCGCCAGACGGGCTGACTATCGAACATTCTATCGCCCTCAGATTCCCTGCCTCAAACAACGAGGCTGAGTACAAAGCACTTTTGACCGGGCTCAAGAGCACGCTTCAAATGCACGCATTCGAGCTAATGGTTTACAGCGATTCCCAGCTTGTGGTTAACCAAGTTTCTGGGGTTTACAAAGCAAAGGATGACAGAATGATAAAGTACCAAGCTCTGGTCAGAGACCACATCAAGTGGTTCCAGGCAAAAAGGGTCCAACAGATTGGCCGAGAAGAAAACAACCGAGCAGATGAATTGGCCAACCTTGCTTCCATGGTCGATAGCACATCTTCCAACCCTCTCCTGATTGAATTCCTTCCGCGGCCCATCATTGAGGAAACCGGGCAGACAGAAATTCTCTACGTCGAGCTAGGCCCTTCATGGATGGACCCTATTATCCTCTTTCTTAAAGACCGTACCCTTCCAGCCGAGAAGAAGGAAGTGCATAAAGTCCGAGTGAAGTCACAGCGATTTTGGCTCTTTCCGTCAGGCACTTTATACAAGAAGTCTTTTACCGGTCCGTATCTAAAGTGTGTGCACCCGAGCAGCGTGGACGCCTTCTTGTACGAAATTCACGAAGGCATCTGTGGCAGTCACATAGGGGGCAGATCTCTGGCCTACCAGGCTATTTCGCAAGGCTACTGGTGGCCGCGCATGCAAGCCAACGCGCAGAAGTATGTTCGTAAGGTGAGAAGTGCCAAAAGTTTGCCCACCAAATTCACCAACCGGCCAGAGAACTTCTTCCCCTCACCAGCCCTTGGCCCTTTGCGATGTGGGGGCTCAATATAGTGGGGCCACTCCCAACTGCACCAGGCAACCGGAAGTTCTTCATCGCGGCCACAGACTACTTCACCAAATGGGTTGAAGCAGAGCCTTTGGCAACAATCAAGGAGAAAGACGTCAAGCGGTTTGTCTGGCAGAACGTGGTAACGCGGTTTGGCGTCCCAAAAATTTTGATCTCTGATAACGGCACCCAATTTGATGGTTGCCTATTTAGAGGATTTTATGAAGACTTGAAGATTGAATTCTACAACTCTACCCCGGCTTACCCACAGTCTAATGGTTAAGCCGAAGCGTCAAACAAGACCATCCTTGATGGATTGAAGAAGAGGCTTGAGAAAGCCAAGGGAAAATGGGCCGAGGAACTCCCCAACGTCCTTTGGGCATACCGAACAACCCCGCGGCGATCTACCGGGAAAACACCTTTTGCTTTGGCATATGGCATGGAGGTGGTCATACCTTTGGAAGTTAGAATGCCCACCCTCAGAAGTGAAAGTTTTGAGCCTGAGCTGAATGCCGAAGCCATTGCCCTGGAGTTGGACCTCGTGGAAGAACGCTGGGAAAAGGCTCTTATCCATGTGGCCGCCTATCAACAAGAGCTCTCAAGGAAATACAACAAAACGGTGCACCCCAGACCGTTCAAAGTAGGTGACTGGGTTTTGAGGAAGGTCATGGGCAATACCCTGGCGCCAGGTGAAGGCAAACTAGGGGCAAACTGGGAAGGACCCTACAAGATAACCGGTCTAGCGGGCAAGGGGGCATACCACTTGGAGGACCTGGAAGGAAGAGGAATACCCCGGCCATGGAATGCGGCCAACCTTAAACTGTACTATTTTTAGCTTCTGTTTTCTTTCAAAGGAATTTTTTGCCTTACACTTCAGAATGTAATATTCTTTTTGTCAATATATAGAAGTGTCTCATCTTTGCCTTGGCATTTTAATTGTTGCTTTTGAATTATGAGATTTCAACCGAGATGATTTACTCCGATCAAACGAGTTGATGATTTGCTCAACTCTGATTTTCCAACTGAGATGATTTACTCCGGTCAAACGAGTTGATGACTTGCTCAACTTTTGTACTTCAACCAAGATGTTTTACTCTGGTTGAATGGCTTCATGATTAACCCAAGCCTGTTCTTTGTGATTAAAGCCGCGATGTTTTATTCCGGTTGAATAAGCTAACAAGATGATTAGTTTTGCTGGGATATTTTGTTCAGCTGAAACTATGCGGCTTGAAGAACGTGCAAACACTTGGCAAAATCGAAATTTTTCATTAAAAAACAAAGTAGTTACAAGAGGAGTGGTGGATAAGCCCGGTTACATTTGTGAACCAAAAAGGAAGAAAAAGACAAAAAACTACTCTAAGGGAGAAAGGTCGGTGAATTCGTCCCCGGTTGGCTCCAGGTTGATTGTTGCTGTCTGGTCTTGGGCGCCGGGCTGTTGTGGATGGTTCTCTTCTTCAGCATTTTCCTCGGCTTCTTCTTCTCCCCCTTCCTCGGCCTCAGCCTGCAATGCACTGAAGACATCGTTGGCGTATGGCACAAGGTAAGTCGGCAAGAAGACAGCTGGAGGAGAGGCAAATACGTCGGTCCCAAGTCCTTGGCCGAGCTGTTCACAAGCAGCCTTCCAACCCGCCTTGAAGTAGATATCTTGGGTGGCATGAACCTGCTTTGTGTAACTCTCCTCGGCCTCCTTGAAGCCGGCATTATTGGCGTCCTCCAGTTCCTTCTCCCTTGACTGTTTCAAGGCCTCCAGCTCGGCCTTTATTGCATCTCTTTCCTGCTCGGCGGCACCAAGTTGGCCGAGCAATTTGGTGTTGTCCGCATTCGCGATTTGCAGAGACGACTTGGCCCGCCCGAGCTCGGTTTGGAGGCTGGCTACCTGGCTGGCAGAATCATTGGCCTTCTGCCGGAGACGGTGGATCTGCTCCATGACCAAGTGTTGTTTCTGGATGGTCTGCAAAAAGAAAAGTTTGATTAGAAAGGAAACCGAACAAACACTTGGAAAATTTTTAGCAAAGTGTGCAAAGTTCTTACCCTGGTCATAGACTTGACCGAGGACTTTATTAAACGTGTGTCCGGCACATGGTCACTGCCGACCACGTCGCTCGGTAGAAGCAGTGCCTTGGAAAGGTCAAAGGCAAGCAGATGCTCCTTGTCGCCCTTGACGGAAGCTGTTACCGGGATCTCCTTACCCCGGTGCTTGAGCTGGGGCCTCCAGGCCGGTGTTGGGTCGACGGTGACAGCAGGCTGCTCGGTGTTGAGCTCGGTTACCAGCTCGGCAGAAGGGTCTACACGAGGCCTTTTGCCAGCCCGGCTTGTGTCCCTGCTGGCTTGCCCGGCGGCGGGAGAAGCCAATGCAACCACGGTCCCACTGGATTGTCTGGCAGCAGGAGAGTGGGTTGAGATGGTTGAGATCTCGATTGAAGTGGCGGTGATCAGGTTCTTGATTCGGTTTCTTTTGGCCATTTCTTCTGCCTCGGTTAGACGAATAAAAGGGACGTCTGGCAGTGTGGGATCTGGCGGCGGAGATGGAGCGCGGAGAAAGTCAGTGACTTTACTCCGGTGCAGAGCTAAATACCGGTATGTTGGAGTATAGTCGAGGAACTCGTTACAATCCTGGTTGCGGTAACGGAGCACGGTCCTGATTGCTGCTTCGTCGGGGTAGTGGTAGTTGGCTTGCAAGGCTTGGATCGCTGCAAAAGAAAGAAGAAAAGTGTCAAATACAGAACAGTGAAAAAAGATAAATTGACTGAGCAGTTAGCACGGCTTACATGTCTCGACGAAGTTCTTGCTTATAAACCCGCCTGGTACGTCAGCCATTTCATAATTGCCAGACACCCAGAAAAAGTCGTTGTCGTGTAAGTCCTTGTCTGGGGTGCCGGTCACTATTTTTTCTTTGCCCGGTCGAATTTTTAAGTAATAGGCGAAGCCGTCGCCCGTGTGCCCAAGGGTGTACTGACGGAGTATCTCGGCTAAACCTAAATTGGTTCCTAGCCAATTTTTCAACTCGTGGACCCCGTTGATTATTCGATAAGTGTTGGTTGATACTTGAGTGAGTGCTAGCCCGGTGCGACACAAAAATTCGGTCATCAGTGGGTTAACCGGGAAACGGAGGCCTCCTTCAATGATGGATAGCACGGTGAAGGGGCATTGGTCTAATCTGCCCCAAGGTGTTGTTTCAATTTCGCCGAGCTCTAGGTGGATGTCAGCCGAGATACCGTACTCTTCTCGGAACGCGGCCAGGGCAGCCGGAGTATCAACAAGGAAGCAGAAGCGCCCTATGTGTAGCCGGCTGGTTAGCTCGGCTGAGGTGGTTTGGCACAGACTGGTGTTTAGTGGCTGCTCGGTTTTTGAGAGCCTCGGTAATTAGTTAGTGGTCCCCTTGGACTCTGCAGGAAAAGGATGGCAAGTGTAAGTGGAAGTGCGGTCGCGCAAACGAGCTTGACTTTAGCTCGGTCATGAAGAGTGCCAGACCACCTCGGTCGCATGGAGCTCGATCGCTCAAACGGAATAGATGTTAGCCCGGTCGAGCGACCAAGTTCTCTACCTACCCCGGTTTCTTCTAAGCTTTTGGCAAACTTGAATTTGCTCGGTCTTAATGCTTTTTGGGATCAAAAGAAGACCTGGAGCCGGGTCCGTCCCAGATCTTCAGTGTTCATCAGAGAAAATGAAGAACAGCAAGGAGAACGAAGGGTTAGGGAAGGTTTTGGGGGGCTATACCCTAAAATCTATGGTTTATGCCCTAAAATGTGAAGTATAAAGCGAAAAAGTAATCAAAAAATGGTTCGAAGGACTTACCAGTTGAGGGCAGGAGCTTGTTCTTCGATCACGAACGCAAGGGAGGGCAGGAACGAAGCTCGCAAGAGGTGCAGGAGCTCTGGAACAACTGGGGGGCTGGAGAGTCAGTAAGGTTGGAATGAAGTGAGATAGGGCATGTTTATAGAGGTGAAAAGGCCGCCAAAAATTTGAATGCCAACGGACGCGGTGGTTGGCTGCTCGAGGCCAATCAATGCATGACACGTATCCCTATTGACGGCGACGTCAGTACTGAAGAGACAAGATGGCAAGTCGAGGCGTCGACCCGGCAAGTTCGGAAGCCAGTCGTATCAACTAGCCTGGTTCTCGTCTTGCAAATCGATGACCGAGGAAGAGTTTACCCCGGTCAGAACAAATAATCCCAATCACGTTTGCTCGGATGGGATTAAGGGGCAATTGAGAGGGAGATTTATGATCTGGATTGGGCCGTGGTAATGGCCAGGCATATTTGGGCCGAACACAGTTGGGCCGTGGTAGCATGGGCCCATCTGTGAAGGTTTTGCTCGGTTAAGACAAGGCATGGTTGAACCGAGCTACTTGGCTTCAGGATGTAGAAACCGGTCGAGTGATGGTTCAGCCGAGATGTCCGCTGCCTCACTAGGTTCCATGGTTCGTGGGTTAGCCCGGTAGGAAGGCCAACGGCTAACCAGCATAAGTTGTCCCGAGCTCGGCTATACCGGAATGCAACCGAGCTTGGTCCTCATTGAGCTTGGTGAGCGGAGCGCTCTGGCTAGCAACACAGCACGGCCTTTGGCAGCCGAGATGTTGCAACCCGGCTGCCGAGCTCTCAGTAGTGTGGGCTGGCAGTTTGGTTAGGTGATGTTCTGCAAGATTTGTGCTGACAGATAGGATAGCAGTACCACATGTCGAGAGACTAATGGGAGTAAATTTGGGGCGCAGAAGGTATATAAGCGAGTCTGCACCCCCCATGCAAAGGCAGATGAACATTTGGTAAGATAAACACCCAACACTCTCCCTTCTCTCTATCTATCCCCTGTGTATGTGTTCTAACTTGATCGTCAGAGGGGTTTTCCGGCCACACACCGCCGGGTAGCTCACCGCCGTTGTGCTCGCAGGTCGATCGGACTGACAGGAGCTTGGAAGAAAGGAGTACGGGCTCGCCTGAATATTTGCTCCCCGTACATATATGCATATATATAAGATGCAATAATTTTGTCAAACTTTTACACTTACCTTTTCTTATTTATTATAGTAATATATATATATATATCAATGATGCAAAATCCACCATCAAAAGATTTGCTCATCTTTTTCTTTTTATAATATAATATATATATATATATATATAAAGGTATGATTTGTTTTCAAACACCACTTGAGTAAGTTTCACTTTGCATGCAAAATATAAATCAAATAATTTTGCTATATACCATTCATCCTATGTGATCTTATAAAAAAAAAACAAATTATCAATATCACATTTGTCAAAATAATACAACTAATCGATTTGTCAAAAGATGAATAGTAATTAACCCTATTTTTCAAAAAGTGAATAGTAAAGTTTTCAAAAATATTTTTATTTAAATAATATTTAACAAATATATATATTTTAAAACGATAATATTTTGTGTCAAATAATATGTATCTAAAAAATCCAAATTGTTACAAATAACATTTTAGACATCATCAAAATTAAATAATATGATTAACACCAAATATCCAGCAGTACTCAAGGGGTACAACGATGCAAATTGGATATCGGATACCAAAGACTCAAAATCTACTAGTGGATACGTCTTTATCTTGGGAGGTGCTACAGTCTCTTGGAAATCTTCCAAGTAGACATGCATAGCAAGGTCGACAATGGAATCTGAGTTTATCGCATTAGATAAAGCAGAAGAAAAAGCATAATGGCTTCGTAATTTCTTAGAAGACATTCCAATATAGCCTAAACATGTGCCAGCTATATACATTCACTATGATAGTGAAACAACAATAGGACGAGCACAGAATCATATGTATAACAGTAAGTTTCGACACATTCGTCAAAGACATAATACCGTTAGGCATTTCTCTCAAATGGAATAATTTCCATAGAATATATAAAGTCAAGGGAGAATATTGCGGATCCATTGACTAAAGGGCTAGCCAGAGAGCAAGTGTACTATTTATCAAGGGGAATGGGATTAAAGCTTATTACTTAAAAGTCGTCATAATGGCAACCCAACCTAGTTGACTGGAGATCCCAAGATCTAGGTTCAAAGAGACAACCGAATTATGGATGACTTCACGTATCACTAAGGAGGTTTACTCCTACGCATTTCTATAACAAGAAGAGTGATACCTGCAACGTTAGTAGGATACGTTTTGCTTTAAATGATTCTTATAGCTTGGACATCCAAGTAGGGTATAGCAAGATACTCTTAATAAGAAGTCACTTATATGAGTGTGAACTAGGCCGCATCTGTGAGGATTGAGAAGGTTAAATTCTCTAGAGTACTCATGAATTACTAGGTGTTGTTCAGGGCCAAAATGAACACAACCGTAAGAACCAAACTGCGTCTGCAGATACACTATGTGTAGTTTATTGTCTTGGCTGACCCAAACAGCTGAACAGTTCAAGGCATCGTGTCTACCAATTAGCCAGTAAGTCCGATAGGCTTTCACTAGAGGAGGTTCAAAGCCAAAGCTACCTATCTCGATGTGGTGTATCTTCTTAATGTACACTTTCTTTGTCTGCATTTTTTTGCATGTCCATTATCGTGAATTCCATTCATCTTGGGGATTGTTGGAAAATGGCTTTAGAGACTTTGGAAAAACCTTATTTTTTGCTAACTTTGAGCATTAATTAAGGTGGGACCTAAGCGTTATTTTTAACGTTTCTCATTGGGTTCATGTTTAATGTCGCGTAGTGAATACAATCGTGTATTTGGTTGCTCAAAACCATTTTCGGATGAATGAGAATTTAACGCGCATTTTCGGGTTCGTGGAAATGGGTTTAGGTGGGTTTCCTATACATTTGTGAAATGTGCTTGTCCCACATTGGAAATGCTTAAGGTTTTGAATAGGTTTATATACTCGAGCTTGAGATACTTAGGATGAGCCCAAAGGGGTACCCAAGTTTATGAAATGGTAAGGTTATGGGTAAAGTAGGCTAGACCCATTGGACCCAAAACAAAAACAACAAGTGTGCACCGCCGATGCCGTTCGTCCGAGCGGGCTGGGCCTGGGCCTGGGCCTGGGCCTGGGCCTGGGCCTAGGCTTGGGCGCGAGTGCGTGGTGTGAGGTTGGGTTAGGCTTGTCCGGCCAAATACTTATCTTTTTGGGCCAAAAACATTTGTAATTTATTTATTTATTTTTTATTTTGGTTTCAAAATTCAAAAATAAGTTGGTCTAGTTTTTTTTTCCTTCACCCAAACACATCCAAACAGGTTCATAAGGTCCACATCTAAACGAGTTCAAAAAGTCCACCCGAACAAGTGTAATTTCCACCCGAATAGATCTGTTTCTATTCTGAACAGATCTGTTCTTGTTCCGAACAGGTTTT
Source organism: Camellia granthamiana (assembly GCA_036172215.1). Taxonomy (NCBI): domain Eukaryota; kingdom Viridiplantae; phylum Streptophyta; class Magnoliopsida; order Ericales; family Theaceae; genus Camellia; species Camellia granthamiana. Next base: position 169,194,047 of record CM069903.1, on the reverse strand, counting down.
TCCTGTTGGTACCTGTTTGGAAAAGCAACCATTGCTCCTATATAAAGCTTGCATTCCAGCAATTCTTGGAATCAAATTTTCCTCCAGAATTTCGTCATTCTTCTTATGTTCCTCCGGTGCTCTTGCATCTATTCTGTATTTAATTCTAGGGAAAAAAAGAGAGAGTTACAGCATAGTTTTTGATTCGCCATACTTGATTTTGTAGTCCTGTAAACCAAGTGTTAGTCGTTGTCTCTTGGGAAGTAGACGTTAAATCTCAAAGCACCAAAGCGAAGGCGAAATCTACTTTAAGAAGACTGTATCCAACACAAGCCTCGATTTTAATTTCTGTAATCATTTAATTCGAAATTTAGTTTATATAATTATTTTTTAAATTATTTGATTTATTTATTTATTTTATTTACACATTTAATTTACGCACACAATCACTGTGGGAATAACAGGACCAACCATGGTAGCATTAGGACACTAACATTGCTCTGTTATTTTATCCATGGCCTCTGTTTTGTGATTTGTGATGATTATAAAAATGTTGATATATGTTTTGTTTATATAATAATGTCAGCATGTCTATTTTTTTTTATCATCATAATGGCTATTTATTACTAGACTTAAAATAAAAAAAAATTATTCATAAAGTGGTGGTTGGAGAAGTGATGTGTACCAATCAATCATATTTGTATACTTTAACTTTATGAAAAATGATTGGGACCTCTAATTTAGAGGTACCACTAGTGATGTGGCAGTGGGTCCCCCACTGTCACAGCCAATCAGATGTCTTGAATTTTTTTTTTTTTTTTTTTTTTTTTTACCCTTTTCCACCTCATTAGAGGTGGTTTAGAGTTGCCTTTTTAAAGGTATGTAGCATGGTTGTAACTTTATAAGGTACAGACAAAAAATAATAATAATAAATAAATATTTTTTAAACAATTGAAGACTAGCATATCTTTGGAATAAGTAATTCCCTACTTGGATTACATGTGTTGCGCGTGTTTCTTGTAAGAGTTATTTATATGGAGGCAGTTTTCTCTGGTTCATTAGTTAGATTAGTGAGTGTATTGTGAGATTATCTCAAATCTATTTTATTGATTCAAATTATTTATTTTTTAGTATTTTTTAAGTAATTTTTTTTATCAATTTTTAAGTAAATTATTTATATAAAAAATCATATTGATGGAATATTATTAATCATATATTTAGGAGTTGTTTGGGATGTCCTAAATAAGTGTACTTTTTGACTTTTTGGACTAAAAAGTTGAGGAAGAAAAATTGCTTGGATTAACTTTTTGACTTTTTATGAAAAAAATGTGTATTAAAAAATTGTATAAATTAGTATGTAGCAGAAAATTAGGATTGAGAGTTGTGTAACCGTACTTTTTAACTTTTGGTGAATAGTGATAACTTTTTAACTTTTTGAGTAACTTTTTGACTTTTTGACCACATACCAAACTTGGCCTTAGATCCCATTTGTTTTTTAAAAAAAAATTGCCAGCAAAAATAATTTTAAAATAGATATTTTATTTTGTTAAATAAATATTATTTTTGAAAAAAAAAATATCCAAGCTTGAGGAGGGGAACGCATGTGTTACAAAAAAAAAAAAAAAAATTCTAATGTATTACAAAATTATATCATTAAATATTTCTATTCAAACTATGTAATTACAAAAAAAAAATATAAATCATACTTAATACTTAATTGAAAAATTATTGACAATTTTTACAAGCGTCATATTGTGGGCAATCCACCACTGAAGCAATGGTGTGAATTTCTTCACGGCAATCAACATCACTAGGTAAATATATATATATATATATATATGTATCAATGAGCACATTAAATAAGGTTAAACTCCCCAATCACAAAAACAGAGGCCAGAGAGATAGATCATGGATACAAAACAGAGCAAAAAAAATGTCCTAATGCTAACATGGTTGGCCCATGGCCACATCTCCCCCTTCCTAGAGCTTGCCAAGAAACTCATACGGAGAAACTTCCACATATATTTGGATTCGTTTTGGATCTGAGTTGATTTTTTTATTTTTTATTTTGTGTGTGTGTGTGTGTTTTGTGTTTTTTTTTTTTTTTTTTTTTTTTTTTTTGACCTTTTTGACTTTTTTATTATTTTAAATTAGAACTAAAAAATCTCATTTGGAATAGATTATTTTAACTTTCGGAAAAGAAAAAATAAAATAATTATGAGTTGAATATGAAATTTTATCTTCTTTAACTAAATAATTTATTTTATCTTATATAACTATTTTAGTCCAAACATTGTGTTCCACACCAATCAATCTCACTTTTATCAAGAAAAGAATTATAAGAACTACTCTCTCTCCATTGAATTAGTAGAAATCCACCTTCCATCAATTCTTCTAAAATAGAGTATTGTCACTGTGTGAGTGAATATCTGACCACACTGCCAACTTAGTATTCAGCTTGAGAGCACTGGCGGAATAGATGGCGCCTGATTGACCTGCAACAGAAAAAAGAGATTCCGGCGGTGGTTCGTCCACCCGGGGGCACTCCGACGATCAAGTCAATTATCTCTCAAAGATAAATCAAGTGCTTAACTCACTGTTCAAAATATAAATTGCGTACCTTAGACCCATGGGGGTGCCTCTCTTTTATAGCCAACACAAACTCAGTCCCAATAGAAGCTTAGCTTCAATGGATTTCAGTTCAATGCTTATCCTGGACTCTCCAATAGATAAAGATAAACTCCCTAAGAGCATTATCCTTATCCAGGCTGAAGTCCTTTTTCATTCTATGACTCTTGCCCCTTATCCACTTATCCCGGAATCCGATATCTTCGGAGATAATCTCGGCCTAGCCGAGATCACCTCGGTGTCACGACCAGAACACGTGGCACCTCGGTTGACACGTCGGCGTCACCTTGGCCACGTGCTGGTACTCAGAAAATATATTCCCACAACTGTCCCCTAGGTTCTATTACATCGTCATCCTGAGGTGATAGAACCTATATCGTTCATGTCGGCTATCTTGCTGTGTCATAAATTTACCAAGGTCATAATACGTCGGCTTCACACAACCAAATCCAGCCGAGGTCACTTGCTTCATTAAACCAAGAACTCCAAGAGTTTTATCATGCGTATGAGCTGTTATGTAAAATACATCAACTGTTTTTGTCACGTGCCTCCTCCTCATTGGATCGTACTCGATACGCGCCTATAAGTCGTCTCGCGCCTGCGTGTGCCGTCTGACAAATTCGTCGTTCTAGACTCATCAATTCCATTTTGCCGCCTTCTCGCGTTTTTGACAAAACCAGTGTCCTCTCTCTTCATTTTTTCACTTTACATCTTATTTCTGAAGCTTTTTCTCTCTCTAGCTTTTTCTTCTAAATCCTTCATTGCTGCTTTCACGAAGCTTCCTGCGACCAGCCTGACTCTCTCCTCCGGCAAGGTTTCTGCTGTATTTCCTTGCTTCCGGCTACCGCTTGATCCCGGCGAAAATTTACTTCGGCTTCATTTTTCTTGGGTAAGTCACAGTTTCCTTTTATTTCAATTTCTTGTTGCTCTTCAAGAAGTTTCGCTTTATTATTTGTTGCCATTGCTGTTTTGCTTAAGTATTCGATTTGTGATTCATGTATTCGAGCACGTTTACCTTACAATTTTGTTTCTGCCCAATTTGTGTCTTGAATACGCACGCACTGTTCACAAATTTGCTCACTTTTGCCACTGTCCTTGGCCTCGCGCCCTTGTGCACATTTTGTCACAGTTTTCTTGATAGTTCACCATTGTTCTTGATTCTGAAACACATTCTTGCTTTTCTGTTTTCTGTGACTTTTCCAGATTCATGCCTTCAATCTTCGTTTCCATAGATCTAGGTTTGGAATTTGTTTGTAGAACCCACAAATTTTTAGGAAAAACTGAAACAATTCCCCATAGATTCTGTGTATTTTTAGGCTCTAGCCGAGGTCCCTAAAACCCTCCAAAACACTCCCTTCTGAAATCCAACTCCTCTAGTTAAATCGATATCATGGGTATGTGGAAGCATAGGGTAGACACCCCGATCAAGTTAGAGCGCTTTAGGCGAGAGTTTGACATCCCGGTCGACGTTCATCTGAGGTTGGCTGGGGAGAATGACTCTATCATGTCCACAATTGATTCTATGCCCTTCCCTGTTGTAGCTTTTATCGAGTGCGGTCTTAGGCTCTCTCTCAACATCCTCTTTCGTGAGATAATCCATTACTATAAGTTGAACCCAATGTAGCTTGCCATCAATTTCTACCGAGTCATAAATGGTATAATAGCCTTAGCCAAACAAGAAAATGCTAGGGTTACTTTAGCCGACATCCAATACTGCTACACCATGTGTGGCCTTAAAAACGAGAAAATCTATATTTACTACCTCAAGTCGAGGTCCACAGAGTATAAAATTGTTGCCGACCTCCCAGACTCCAACAAGGGAGCTGGGGATGATTACTTCATTATCTCGGGGAACTGGGAGTTTGCTCCAAATGAGGACCTCCACCTCTACCCTCTTCCTCGAACAGTTTTTGTAGAAGGTAATGGTAAGAGCCCAGTATTTATACTTACTTCGTCTTTAAAGTTTTCAATACTTTGTTTATTCTAATATCTGTTTTTCTTGCAGCTCTTCCTCAGCCACCAAATGGCTTCCGCCAGTCTTTCTTCCCCAGCAAAGACTTGAAGAAACTATTGGATTTGCCAGTCCACAAGCGAAGAGCCCCTTTGGTACTCAATTTCATCCCAACCTATAAATCAATACTCCCCGACGTCCTAAAGAGGAAGAAAAGCCAATCTCCCTATTCTGCCACAACTCCTCAAGCTGCCTCCACGTCTCGGCCAGATCAAGGATTGACTTTTGATCCAACAGAGCAGCCGTCAACCTCGGCTCCATATCTGATCCCACTATCTCAACGCCAACGCTGGCGACGAACTGTTTTTGCTGCTGAGATGGGCCACCAAAAAGCAGTTGCTAAAGATCGCTTGGCCAATATTTCATCTACCATAGACGCTCAACCAGCACCAACTCAACCTCTGAAGCCAAAACAAAAAAGGCTGAAGAAGGCTCAACCAAAGGCAAGGGTGACTCAGATTGATACTGAGGACACCTTGCCAATTTCAAAATTGGCTGAGAGTGATAAGTCCCATTTTGCTGCCGAAAAGAGGCCTGCCGAGGCCCAACCATCCGAGTCCACAAGATTAAAGAGGCCGAGGTCGTCTTCTGCAACAGCTTCGGGCTCCATGAGGTCTGACTCCCCCTGGGCCCCCCAAATCACTCTGGAGGACAGGCCAGTTAGAGCTGGTGATAGTGCCGACGACGTTAATGTCGGCGTCGCTCTTAGTACCGCTTTGCTTCTTCCTGGCGATCTTGATCGAAACGCCGAGATGAGCGAGTATGAAAACTTTGCTCTAATGCTCCAGCGTTCTATTCAAGTAAGTTATCATACTTGGTATCTTTCTTTCTTTTTTATACTTAGAAAATTTTTCTAATAACTTCTGCTCTATCCATTTTTCTTCAGGCAATCCAGCACGCCCACTCCTTCTCAATACAATCGTTTGAGACAAGGAAGGCGTTGGCCAACAAGACTATGGAGGCTACTAGTCTGCAGAAGACCAATAAAAGCTTGCAATCGAAAATGAAGACTTTGGCAGACCAGGCCGAGGCTGCTGTCAAAGCCGAGGATGACGTCGAAGAAAAAGCGGATGCCCCTGAGGCCATCAAGAAGGTTCTTGAGGCCAAAAAGAGAGAGGCTGAGGAAAAGATGACCCAGGCTCAGAAAGAACTTCAAGATACCTTGGCCACAAAAGAGGCCGAAATCAAGGCCGCAGACGAAAAGGCATACGCTGAGGGGGTGGCCGATGTCACAGCGGACTACGAGAAACAGGTGAAGCAGGCATGCAACAAGGGTTTTACCCTTGGTTGGATGGCTCTCCTGAAAAAACTTGAAATCCCCGATGACTCCCCCCTCAGGAACACCGACGTCTTCGCCATGCCATTCCCCCCAACTCCAAGCCAATCCGATGACGATTCTGAGTCTGAGGAGGAAGCTTTGGTGAGGAAGTCAAAGGAAGCTGCTGGGGCGAAGTCCCCTGCTCAAAATGAGCAAGTCCTAGACTTGAATCAAGATGAGGAGGGTGAGGAGGTTCCTAAGGATGCTACTCCTGAAAAGGCACCATCGGACGTGCCTCTCGCCGACAAGAGCCTCGATCAAACCCTTCAAGAAATAGATGCCGAGCTCGCAGCTGAGAAGACTACCGAGATGTTCTTCCAGCAGTCTTCTGAACTTCAAACCCAACCATCTGATGTTGCCGAAGAGTCTTAATTTTGATGTCCTTTTTCTTTTTTCTGTACCTTGTACTTTTTCTTTTTCTGGAACAATGTAAGCAGTTCTTATGGCCGATGTGCCTTCTTTTGAATAGAAATACAACTTTCTCTTCTGAGTGCTTGTATCTTTGTCCTCCTTTTACTGTTTTGTATGACTCTCATACTTAGAATATTTCTGCATATCTTTAATGTACACCTTAACTGTGTAATCTTCTCGGGGTGAAATACCTCGGTTATACCCACCAAAGGTTTACATCGGCAAGTACATAAGTACTTATTTTAATACAACCTTGGCTTTTACTTGTAAATTTTTTCACAAATTTCAACAAGTGTTTGACATGATCTCGGTTTAACTTCAACTCGTACATTTTTCACAAATTTCAACAAGTGTTAAACATAACCTCGGTTTAACTTCAACTTGTAAATTTTTCTCAAATTTCAACAAGTGTTAAACATGATCTCGGTTTAACTTCAACTTGTAAATTTTTCTCAAATTTCAATAAGTGTTAAACATGTTCTCCAAGAGCCATTTTCTAACTCTCTGCCCCCTAATATGAACTTAAGTTCCACTTAGGTTCTCATTATGTATCTATCTCATAGACATCGTCAATTATCTCATCAATCATAAGTGTATAAAAATCAAGCTAAAACTTTATTTTTTACTTCAGCAAATAACAAAGAACAGGAAAGTCTAATGATAAAAAAATTTAAGATTGCAAGTATTCCAGGGACTTGGCAACTCTTTACCCTCATTATCTTCAAGCCGATATGCCCCATTTCCCAATACTGAGATGATTCTATAAGGCCCCTCCCAATTTGGGCCAAGCTTGCCTTCTTTGGGATCCTTCTTGTTGCCGACGACTTTTCTCAAGACGAGGTCACCAACTTAAAAATCCCTTGGGTTGACATTCTTATTATAAGCCCTGGCAAGCTGCTGCTGGTATGCCGCCAATTGAATTGCAGCTCTCTCCCTTCTTTCTTCTAGCAGATCCAGATCTCAGGCTAATAATACATCATTAGTTCTGTTCTCTACTCCCTGGGTTCTGATCCCTGGGATGCCGACTTTAAGAGGACTGACTGCTTCTGTGCCATAGGCCATGGCAAACGGGGATTTCCCAGTTAATCTTCTCGGCATAGTTCGATATGCCCAGAGTACACTTGGTAGTTCATCTACCCACTTCCCTTTTGCTGCTTGCAGCCTCTTCTTAATCCCATCCAAGATGACTTTGTTGGATGCTTCTGCTTGTCCATTGCTTTGAGGAAAGCTTGGGGTTGAAAAGTAATTCTTGATCTTGAATTTTGCACAGAAGCTCTTGATTAGCTTACTGTCAAATTGTGTTCCATTGTCGGCAACTATTGCTCTTGGAATCCCAAATCTAGTGATGATGTTTTTCCATATGAAGTTCTTCAGGTCCACGTCTCGAATCTTGGCAAAGGGTTCAGCTTCTATCCATTTGGTGAAGTAATCTGTTGCTACCAGCAGGTACTTCCTTTGCCCAGTTGCTTAGGCCAGTTTTCCAACAAGATCCATGCCCCATTGGGCAAACGGCCAAGGACTGGATACTGGGTTCAGGTCGGCTGCTGGTTGGTGTATCAGTGGTGCAAACTTTTGGCACTTTTCACACTTCTTGACATAGGCTTCTGCATCTTTCTGCATGTAGGGCCACCAATACCCTTGGGTAATGGCCCTGTAGGCAAGTGATCTGCCCCCTGCGTGGCTTCCACATATTCCTTCATGTATTTCGTATAGAAAATCTTCAACTTGTGAAGGATGTACACATCTCAAAAGGGGTCTAGTGAAGGATCTTCTGTAGAGATGTCCCTCTGCTGTCAGACTGAATCTTGCCGACTTCAATATGATCTTGTGTGCCTCTTTGTGATCATCTGGCAGTTTTCCTCCTTTCAGGAATGCTACTATTGCATCTATCCAGCTTAGTCCCATGTCCACACACATTGCTTCACGCTAGCGTGATCAGTGGTTCAATGCTCGGGCCCGACAAGTAGTCGACCATTATCGTCCTTGCTTTTCCAGGTTGTATTGCACTAGCTAGGTTGGCCAGTGCATCAGCGTGACTGTTATCATCTCAGCTAATCTGATGCAGTCAGTAGTTCTAAAACAAGGCCACCAACCTGCTAACCTCCTTTGTGTAGGCTGACATCCTATCATCTCGGGCTACAAACTCGCTTGTTGTCTGGTTAACTATAAGCTGTGAGTCACAGAAGACTATCACCTCATCGGCTTCTACTGTTGCTGCCAGTTTCAGTCCTGCAATCAGTGCTTCATACTCTGCTTCATTGTTTGAGGCCTTGAACCCCAAACGAATGGATTGTTCTAATATCTGTCCATCTGGAGATACTAGTACTACCCCTGCCCCCTCTCCTTGTCGGTTTGAACTCCCATCGATAAACAGTCGAAAGGAGTCGCCGATGTAAATGCTGCAGGGTCTGAGTTTTTCTTTCTTCCTTGGTTCTGTTGCCCTCGGTTGGGCTTCTCCTTGCTTGCTTTGACATCGTTCACCTTGGCTCAACGGAGCCCGACGTACGATGGATTCTGGCTTGAACTCGGCCACGAAGTCGGCCAAAACTTGGCCTTTGATTGCTGTTCTGGGTCTGAACTCCAGGTCATACTGGCCCAAGTCCACTGCCCATCTGGCTATTCTGCTTGTCAGATCTCCTTGCTGCAACAGGGACTTCAAAGGGTGTTTAGTTAGCACTACAATTTTATGGGCTTGAAAGTAATGGTTCAGCTTCTTTGAAGCCATTACTAAAGTCAGCGCCAACTTCTCTAGGGGTAAATACCTGGTTTCTGCATCAACCAGGGTTTTGCTTACATAGTAAACAGCCCTTTGTTCACCTTTTTCTTCTTGGATTACCACTGCACTTACCGTATATTCTGAAACTACCAAGTATAGGAACAGCTCCTCTCCAGGTTCTGGATTTGAAAGAACTGGAGCTGTGGTCAGATACTTCTTCAAGTCGGCCAAGGCGGCTTCGCACTCCTCGGTCCATAAGAAGTCTGTGGCTTTCTTCACTAAGTTGAAGAAAGGCTTACACTTATCTGAGCTTCTGCTTATGAACCTATTCAGGGCTGCGGCCCTTCCAGTTAGCATTTGCTCTTGTTTTGCCGACGTCGAGCTCTTCAACTCTAGGATAGCCTTGATCTGATCTGGGCTGGCCTCAATGCCCCTTCTGGTCACCAAGTACCCCAAAAACTTACCAAATCCAACTCCAAATGCACACTTCGATGCATTGAGTTGGAGCCGATATGTTTTAAGGATATCAAATATTACTTTTAGATCGGCCAGATGACCTTCAAGTTCCTTGGTCTTCACGACCATGTCGTCAATGTAAACTTCCACCGTTCGGCCAATCAGGTGTCTGAACATCTTGGTTACCAATCTTTGGTAAGTTGCTCCTGCATTTTTCAACCCAAAAGGCATCACTCTGTAGCAATACAGGCCTTTTGGGGTGATAAACGCAGTCTTCTCCTCATCTGGGGGGTACATGGCTATTTGATGGTACCCCCTGTAGGCATCCAGGAAGCTCATCCTTCCATGCCCTGAAGTGGCATCCACCAGTTGGTCAATCTTGGGTAGAGAAAAACTGTCTTTGAGACAGGCCTTGTTTAGGCTGGTAAAGTCCACGCAGACCCTCCATTTTCCATTCTTTTTCTTCATCACCACTGTGTTCGATACCCTTGTCGGGTAATTTACCTATCGAATGGCCCTGGCCTCCAAAAGTCTGTCTACTTCCTCTTCCACTGCCTCAATGTGCATCAATGTTGGTCTTCTTGCTCATTGGATTATAGGTTTGGCTGACCTGTCAACGTTCAGTTTATGGCAAGTGACCTTGGGGTCAATGCCAGGCATTTCGTAAGGCATCCAGGTAAACACCTCAATGTTTGCTCTCAAGAAAGCCTCCAACTCTTTTTCCTCTTCTTCGGCTAAGCTTGAGTCGAGAAGGAAGAAGCGTTCTTCATCCCCCTGCTGGAGGAGGATTTTTTTCAGTGCTTCTTCACTCTTCTCGGCTGGCTCCTTGCCGACGTCCTCTAGGACCTCCACGTCCTCGTCTTCGATCTCTGCCCTCTCTGGTTCTCGTATGCTACAGGTGGATTTCATTGCTGCCATGGAGCAGTTCTTTGCCTACAGCTGATCTCCTCTGACCTTCTCTATCCCATGCTCTGTTGAGAACCGCAATAGTTGATGCAATGTTGAGGGAACAGCCCTCATTGCATGCAACCATGGCCTTCCCAAGATAGCATTGTAAGGGGAGGGTGTGTCGATTATGGTGAACTTTGTCTTTATCTTCCTGGTGCCAGCCTGCACCTCCAAGCTTACTGCTCCCAGTGGCCACGTCGGTGTTCCCTTGAACCCGACCATTGGGCCATTCGATTGCTCCATATCGTCTGGGTGAAGGCCAAGCTCCTTGTAACACCTAACATACATGATGTCACAAGAGCTGCCTTGGTCGATTAGGATGCGCTTCACTTGGCACTCCCTGACCTGGAGGGATACTACCCAGGCATCGTCGTACGGATGTTAGACCATCTCAAGGTCGGCTTCAGTAAAGGACACTACTGGTCCATGGCACTCCTCGGCCCGATGTCGTTTCTCCTCGACCTGGTACACATGCTGCAAGTGCTTCACCTTCTGGGTTTCCCCCCGTATTTCGTTTTCGTTGACCTTCGAGTGAATTACATTAATTACCCGAGGTTCTCCTGCCTGTGGTTGTTGTGCTGGGAGAGGCGGAGCTGCTGGTGCCTGAGGCAGTCTTGCCTGCTCTTCCCTTGTCCTGGCCTCATCTACAAGGTCCCTCAAATGGCCTTACCTTACCAGGTCTTCCAGGTGTGCCTTCAAGGCTCTACAACCCTGAGTCATATGCCCATCTTCGTTATGGTAAGCATAATGCTTACCAAGGCTTCTTCCCATAAACTCTCCTGGCACCCTTGCTGGTGCTCTGAAATAAGGTTGGGTTCGGATTTTATCCAGGACTTGGTGAATTGGGATTCGGAACACAGTCGTGACTGCCTGTGCAGCCCTCAGTCCTATCTCTTGCTTGTTGGATCCGTTGTTACCTCGACCTCGCTTCGGAGAGCCATTTGCTTTCTCTTGCTTTGTCGCCTTAATCCCTGGCGTGTCTTCCTCGGCTCTGGCGTATCTCTCAATTCTGGCCATGAGCTCCTCCATGCTTTTTGGCAATGTCTTTGCCAGTGACTTTTGTAGTACCCAATCATCTTTCAGGCCGTTATTGAAAGATACGACCACCACCTCTTGGTTGCACTCGGGTATTCGGTTGAACACCTCATAATACCTTTTTGCGTAGGCCCTAAGGCCTTCATCCTCACTGATTCTCAGAGCCATCAGGGCGTCCACCCTTAATGGCTGTAGTTTGTTTGTCACAAACCTGGCCACGAACATCTCAGCCAAGCCTTCCCAGGTCTTCACACTTTCCTTCGGCAATTTGTGAAACCAGTCCGATACAATCTCCCCGAAGGATGAGGGGAACACCTTGCAGAGCAACGGCTCGTTCCCAATGTACAGTGCCATAGAGTTTAGGTATAATCTGATGTGAAAGTTGGGGTCCGACTTCCCATCGTATATCTGGAACCTCGGCATACTGAATCTTTTTGGTGCCTCAAATTTGTCCAACTCCACCGAGAATGGTGTTCTTGGTTTAATAGGGGAAGTTACCTCGGCGTTTTGTTGCTTCCTCTTGAGGTAATCTCTCAAGTCCTCCTTGGTCCGCCCAGGAGCTCGGCTATCTATTGATTTCAATCTTTTAGGTGCACTGCTCTCAGCTTCGTTGTGAGCCTTTTTCGATCTTTCTCTATTGGTTGCATCGAAGCACAACTCCTGCCTTTGAACATGCCGATATTCTCTGGGGTCTGCTTCTTTTGTGCAATGTGTCCTTCGAGACTCTTCCCTCCTTGAATCTCCTCGACCAACCTCCCATGAAGGCCGATGAGAGTGTTTTTCGCTCCTGGTGTGCTGGGGTACTACAGGGATTGTTTTCTAACCTCCCTTCTGGGCATTGGCCGCTGGAATCGGCGTGTCCTGCAGCGGGAATGGTGGCTGCATAACGTTGTTTTGCATCATGAAATTGACGACGGATTGCAGGTCTGCCAATTTGTTCGTCATCTCTTTCACCTCTTCGTCCCTCCGCAGGCATCTATCCTTCCATACCTGGAGGTTGTCCTCGTTGTAATACCCGCTTCGATTCGATTTCTTCTGTACGTCACCTTCTTGGCCGACGTCTTTTCCTTCGTGATTCTTATCACGAGTCTCTTCATTGCGGTTGTCTTCTTCGATGTCAAGGTCAATAGGTCTTCCACTCCCAGTAGGAGTGTCGTCCCCAACTTTCTCTCTCTGTCCGTCGTTGGCCATCTATTCTCCTTTCTTTCCCACAGACGGCGCCAAATTGTGTGAGTGAATTTCTGACTACACTGCCAACTCAGTATTCAGCTGGAGAGCACTGGCGGAATAGATGGCGCTTGATTGACTTGCAACAGAAAGAAGAGATTCCGGCGGTGGTTTGTCCACCCGGGGGCACTCCGACGATCAAGTCAGTTATCTCTCAAAGATAAATCAAGTGTTTAACTCACTGTTCAGAATATAAATTGCGTACCTTAGACCCATGGGGGTGCCTCTCTTTTATAGCCAACACAAACTCAGTCCCAATAGAAGCCTAGCTTCAATGGACTTCAGTTCAGTGCTTATCCTGGACTCTCCAATAGATAAAGATAAACTCCCTAAGGGCATTATCCTTATCCAGGCTGAAGTCCTTTCTCATTCTAGGACTCTTATCCCTTATCCGCTTATCCTGGAATCCGATATCTTCGGAGATAACCTCGGCCTAGCTGAGATCACCTCGGCGTCACGACCAGGACACGTGGCACCTCAGCTGACACGTCGGCGTCACCTTGGCCACGTGCTGGTACTCAGAAAATATATCCCCACAGTCACTATAGAAGTGTGAAAATATATTTGAAAGTACAAATCTTTATAATTTTAAATTATTTTAAGTTTTTTAGCATAAATATCCATCCTTGATTGCTTGACCTTCCTCCTCATTGCTTCCACATCACCAATGGCCTCCTAACCCATCTCCAATCTACCCTCCAAACTCAAAAATTCAAAACTCAAAATTCTTTCCAAAATTTATAACCAAACAAATTTTCTCTTATCAAAACTCATTTTAAAAACTCAAAACACAACTCAAAACTCAAATTATGATTTTAAAACTAAACCAAACAAAACTAAAATTTTAATCCTTAACAGAAAAACTCATATCGCAACATTAAAAACTATTCAAGTCCAATAATTTACGAGGATTCCCTCCCAAAAGACAATCCAATAAAGAGTTGAATTTGCATAATTAGAAGAAAAAAAATGTTTGAAACTCTCTCTTTGCTTTGATTTTCAGATTTATTTTATTTTAAAAATAAAAAATAAAAAGCATGGTCATCTCTTAATTTAATTCATAATAATTCATAATAATAAGTTATGATACATATTAATTTTTGATTTATCATAAATTCAATCATATAAGATTCAATTTTATTTTTTTTTTTTGTGAATAAATTTGGGAATTTAAATTGTAAGTTTCTAACAATACTGTTATATCTAATAATTGTTCAGTCAAGTATAACAATTAAATCTAATAATTTTTCCAAAAAAATTTGTTTTCATTTAGAATTTAATATTGAACACGAATATTAGTTGAAAAATCTAAAAATGACAAATTTGAAAATATCAATTTTAACAAATGAATTTATACAATTAAACTTATGACATTTTAAAATTTTAACCAAAAACATTGATACAAAGAAGAAAAAGAAAAGCAAAGCACATACTTATCTTCTTTGCTTCTCTTTTTTTTTTTTATTAAACTTTTCTTGTAATACAAATGTGATTTTGCCAATGTTCATTTGGGACAGTCTGGTCAAAGTCAATCGAAGAAATGATTTTTTTCAATCTGCCGTTACAAGAATGGATTGATGCAAATTTGCGTTGTTACTCTTGGATAATTATTCAGTATTTCCAAAATATGAACACGTAGTGTTCTATAAGTTTTTGATTAGTAAAGAGGGATAGGGGCCCACGATTTATATTAGAGATGGGAAATAACATGAGGTTAAGTAATTGATGATTAGTTTGGAATATGACCACATAACGTTCCGAGATTATTCAATAATTTTCTGTTACTCTTGGTCTAGTGCTCGGGTTGGGCAGTGCCCTATGGTGTTTATGGGTGCTATTGAGTTTATTTGGTTTTGGCATAATAAACTATCCAAGGATCTTTCGTTGGCTAGGCCCGACAAACCGATTGAAGATATTCTTCGAGTGGTATCGGAGGTGTATACTTGGCTAGAATTCTTCGGCCAAAGAATGGTGCCAAATGGGAGTTGGAAGTGGTACCCTCCAGAATTCCCTTGGGTAAAGGTCAATGTGGATGGAGAGGTTAAAAGGGGAATTGACGAAGTCGGAATTGGTGGCTTAAGGGAGCTTCTATTTGCATATTCTCATTCCCCTCTTTGTACACATTTAATGATAATTAGTTTTATTATAATTTTATTTTCAAGTGAAATTATTATTATGGATATCATACACGATTTAAACAAACACATTCGGAAGTTGAATGTCGAAAAAATGAAAAAAATTCAGAATTCTACTTCCGAACAAGTTGCTTATTTTTGGAATGCTATTTCCGAACCAATTATTTATTGAAAAAGATGTGTATAGAGTATAATAGATGTATGCAAATAGAAGCTCCCAGTGGCTTAATTAGGGACTGATCTGGGCTCTGGCTTGGGGGCTTTTTCAAAAGCATGGTTGGAGTGTCAGTTGAGCAATATTCCAAGGCTTAGAGCATTCATACCAAATTTTTTAATTTTTTAGTTAAATTAAAGCTATTTCATTATTTTAGTTACTCACCTTTTAACACCTACTATATCAAACTCTTTATTCTAACTTATTTTTATTAAATATTATTTTCTTATTATGTTTGTTAGGCCATCTCCAATGGTTCATCGAACCTTGCATCAGATTTGAAATTTGGTAAAAAAGTCACTTTTAGAACTCCAATGGTTTCAGCAAATTGGTATCAAAATGAGAATGGAACAAAAAATTCATCAAAGTGAGAACAGGCTCCAGATTTCACTATTTTACTGTGCTTTACCGTTGGGGGAGACCAACCGGTCAACCAGTCGGATGTCCGGCCGGTCGACCAACCGGTCGACCGGTTCCCTTTCAAATAGGTAGGTTCAAACAGGTCGAAAAGTTCGAGCAGGTTAAAAAAAATTAGTCTTACCGGTCGACCCTTCCCTCAATTCTGTAAATATTTTGTTCGACAGGTTTGATGCTCACCGTTGGAGGAAGTCGTATCAAATTAAGAAAACAACCTATTTTTTACTCAGATTTGGTGAAAAAAGAAATGAACAGTTGGAGATGCTCTTAGTCTTTCTTTTTTTATTAAATTGATAAGTTACCAGTCAAACAATTCTTAAAAAAAACAACCAAAAAAAAAAGGTCGTTGACCGGTTGACTGGCCGAACATCCGGTAACACACAAATAGCGATGAACAGTGCTTCGTTTGTTGTAACGAGTTACTGTAGTCATCGTATATTTTAACAAGCTGTAAGAGCATCTGTATCAAGCTTTTCAAAATAATTTTTTAGCTAAAAACTTCAAAAAATCAACTCCATCCAACTCGCTTACGACTCGTCAAAATATACAATTGCTACAGTAACTCGTTACAACAAACAAGGCACTGTTCATCGCTATTTGTGTATTACCGGATGTCTACCCGGAAGTCAAGCCGGACGTCCGGCTGGTCAACTAGTCAATGGCCTTTTTTTTTTTTTTTTTTTGCTTTTTTTTTTATAAAATTGTTTGGCTGCAATTTAATAAAAAAAGAAAAACTAACAAACATAAAAAGAAAATAATATTTAATAAGAATAAGTTAGAATAAAGAGTTTGATATAGTAGGTGTTAAAAGGTGATAGCTAAAATAATAAAATAGTTTTAATTTAACTAAAAAATTAAAGAGTTTGGTGTGGATGCTCTAAGCGAGTTTGATGGAATTGATTTTTTAAAATTTTTAGCTAAAAAATTATTTTGAAGAATTTGATACAGATGCTCTTGTTTCAGAGTTGTGGTGAAATTTGATGTCCAAGTTGCCATTGAGCTTATCGATCACTCCAGTCAAGCGCATCCGGAACATGATATTGTGATGGAAATTTGGAGGCTCATGGCAAGGAATTGGAACTGCTCCTTGCAATTTGTGTGTCGCGAATGAATGTTTGTGCGGATGCAATGGCAGCGAAAGGCCTAAGAGCCATAATGGAGTTGTAAGTTGTTCACACCCCTCCCTTGTCAATTCAACCCCTGCTAGTCTGGGATGAGTAATAATACATACCTCTAATTTGAGAGCTCTAAATGGAGCACTAGTGAGGTGGAAGAGAGAGAGAATAGAGAGAGAGAGTATAGAGAGACAGAGAGAGGAGTGTGGGCCCCACCTTCACATGGGTACACTCCACATCATTTGAGTTACATTAGACATCTCAAACATTATTGGTCTGGGATTTAGCCGATTGTCTTAGTTTCTTCTTCTTGTGTTTTGACCTTAGGGCCTCCATTCCACCATATATATATATATATATAATAAAGATTGAGAGTTCTAATTTTAGAATTTGAAAGAGAGCCCTAGTGATGTGGCAAGAAATAGGACCCATATGTGATATAATGTGTGTACCTATGTTTTTGTTTTTTGTTTTTTTTCTCTCTTGTCACATCACTAGAACTCTCTTTAAAATTTTAAAATTATAACTCTCTATCATTGTCGATATATATATATATAGCTACTGACATTTAATTATTTTATTTTTTTTGGGTAAATTGCAAGTATACTCATTGAGATTTGGTTAAAATATGAATTATCTCTTATGATTTTAAAAATTACAAATATCTACTTGTCAATTTTTTTTTATTTAATAGAATTAACAAAAAAAAAAAATCTTAACTACTCTTTTATACAATAATAAAATTATCTAATCTGTTAATAAAAAAAATATTTTTGTGACAACATTAAAATAATTAATTGACATGATATATTATTAATAAAAGAGTTCATTATCATGCAATTAGAGATTTAACGGAATATAATTTTTAAAACCACATTTAAGCAAATCTCATATATGTATATTTATAATTTATCCTCTTGTTTTTATAAATATTTTATCCAACGAATATAATAATGTGAATAACTAGAATCACCTCATTCTAAAATGTATCTACCAAACCCAATGAAAAAATCCAAACATAAAAAGAAAACTCATTAATAATTGAAACAAAAATTATTCATCTATTGAATTTGAGTTTATTCGAATTGTTTGAATTTATGTATATTAAATGATTGGTGAAACTCTTGTCAACTATAATTATCAATCTTTACAACTATCATACATAAATTCCAACAATTGGAACAAGTAAAAATTAACATTGCTCTAAAAATAAATAATAAAGAAAGGGTAAATCATAAATACACCTTCTGAAATTTGCTTAAAATATAAATTGTTCCGTATAATTTGGAAAATTACAAATACTTCTCTGTCATAATTTTTTATTTAACAAAATTAATTGAAAAAATAAAATTTATAATTATTCACCTATACAATAATAAAATTATCTGAATTATTAATTGAAATAAAATTTTAATATTATTAAAAACGGTTAATTAACTTGATGATTTATTAAAAAAAAATAACCTATTTGTTATGAAATTAAAAATTTTATAAGATATAATGCAATTTTTAAAAATATAAAAAATAATTTATAATTTAAATAAATCTCAAATGTATTTATAATTTACCTAAAAAAATCAAAGAAGAAAAATAAGAGAGAGAGAGAGAGAGAGAGAGAACACTTAACACCAGCAGCCATTAAATTTAGGGAACACTGTTTGGATTATATTTCTTGAGTGGATGGTGATTGTAAAGACAGAAGCTTCCTATGATCATTCCCAACGTTTCACCAGGAAGCTCACTCCTCTCTCTCTCTCTCTCTCTCTCTCTCTACGGACTACACCTAAAACGCCTCTTTAGGGTTTTCAATTACTCTCCTTCTCTTCTTTGAAGTCGTCTTTCTCATCTGGTAATTTCTCTGATTTTCTCTCTCTAAATCTTTGTTTCAATTTGTTGTTTTGACCACTTAAATCACCTCAATTTCTTCACTACTTTATTGGGTATTACTCTAAACAGAATCTTGAATCTTTGCAGTTTGAAGTTTTTTTTTTGGTGGGAATTCGAGTTAGGGTTTCGCTTATGATAATGCAGAATTCTCCGAACCAGCAAGACCCTGATCAAGATCCGAGGTGATGATCTTGTCTTGTTCTCATCTTCTTTGCTTTTTTGTGCTTTGAACTGTAGTTCGTGTTTTTGTGTTTAACATTTAAATTACTGTTTTCTTGATTGATTCTTCGTAAGTACATAGATTGTTTGGGATTTTTCTGTGTTTCTGTGGAAAATGAGAGTTTTAGGAATCGGGTGAGCTGGGTCTATCATGAATTTCACTGTTATTCTTCTTTCATTTTCACACAATTCTTGAATTACTAGATTGTTTCTTGCGCAGTCATATTGGGCTCCATTGTTGGAATAGATTTGGCTTTCTGGGATTTCGGTTTCTTTCATTTTCCCACAATTCTTGAAGTACTAGATTGTTCTTGCACAGTCATACTGAGCTTCTTTGTTGGAAGATTTGGCTTTCTGGGATTTCAGTTTCTTACATTTTCCCGCAATTCTTGAATGACTAGAGTGTTTGTAGTCCTTACTTTGGAGTTGGTGAATTGGTCTTTCTTTTGTTTTCACTGCAAATATTTTTACTTTTTGGGATAAGGGAAGAATCGGAATATCTCAGGAATGCTTCAATTATGTCCTCTAGTACTTAGTACAATTAGGCTCTGTTTGGTATTCATAAATAAAATG
The DNA here is from genome assembly GCA_036172215.1 of Camellia granthamiana. NCBI lineage: Eukaryota > Viridiplantae > Streptophyta > Magnoliopsida > Ericales > Theaceae > Camellia > Camellia granthamiana. The sequence continues at coordinate 169,174,758 of CM069903.1, read as the reverse complement.
AGGAAAACAAAATGTTTAATAGTTAGAACTGGATTTGTTTCTTGAGCAGTTTCTTCCAATTTGTCTCTACTTTTACAAACCAAATAGACAGTAATCGATTTGGGTCTACTTAACGTTGAAGCTGAACTGTTCCTTAATATAAGGATGGTCAGATTTCTTCAATTTTCAGCATTAAGATTTGGGGTTTGCTTTATTCTTGCTCTTCTTTTCTTTGAGTCCTGACTTACTGGGATTTTATTAACCAGGCACGATGATAGGATGGAAAATTCAAATACAATGACAATTGATTTCCTTCGGGCACGCTTGCTCACTGAAAGATCTGTCTCTAGAACTGCAAGACAGAGAGCTGATGAACTGGCCAAAAGGGTTAGTTTGGTTAAATGTTTCAACTGCATTAGGAGATTTTATTTTTTGACCCCTGTGGAATAACATTCTCTCTCTCTCTCTCTCTCTCTCTCTCTCTCTCTCTCTGCATTTGTGGGTGTGTTTGTATGCTGGCACATGCTTCAATCCTTCTTTTATAAGTTCACATAGTTGGTTATGCATACATTATAGGTATTGGAACTGGAGGAACGGCTAAAGACTGTCTCTCTCCAGAGAAAGAAGGCTGAAAAGACAATAGCATATGCTCATGCTATTTTGGAGAACCATGGGATGAGTGGGTTCTCCGACAAATTTGACTCGAGCTCTGACCATAAAGTGATCCATTGCGAGTCTAAAGTGAGTAATAATTCTGCAGAGGAGGAGGAGGAGGAGGAGGAGGAGGGAAGCTTGGTTGGTTCAAAGATGAGGAGGAATCACACTGATGAATTCTCTGGTTCGGAGCCTGAGTCTTCTCCTTTACCTCGTAGAAGCTTGTCTTGGAAAAGTGGCAAAGATTCTTCATGCACACGTGAAAAGAAGTATACAGATTCTTCCACTAGAAGCCGTAGCACTTTTGCATCCACCACATGTGCTTCACCGAGACGCCGCGATGGTAAATGTTGTCGCCACATACGGAGGAGAGAGGCAAGGTCAGTTTTTTCTTTTTCTTTTTCTTTCTCTTTCTCTTTTTCTTTTTCTTTTTCTTTTTCTTTTAAAGAATCTAAGATAGTTTCTGTTGGTCTTTCCTTTTACTTGACATTCTGAATTTGTGAAATTTGTTTTGGAAAACATAGTGTCAGGCTGTCAGCCAAAAGGGAAAGGGGTGGGGGGGAGGGGTTCCCTTGTTCTCTGAATGGATTTATTTCACTTGTTTTTCTTGATACAATTGGGTCAAACTATTTGACCTTTTCTTTTATAGATCTCCTAGGTGCTTCTCAACTCATTGCATAAATGGAGTTTATCATGGATGCCTATTTCTCCACACAGATAAGTATTACAATTTAGTGTTTGGGTTTTCAGATCAGCAGTTGAGGAGTCACAAATTGACAATAGCATGCTATCTCCTCAAGAGAGTGAAATTGCTACTTGCTTTGACATTAAGCCTGAGATCTTGAGAAAAAGTTCTGAAAAGCAGGATGCAAAAGTCAATCTTGAAGGCTCAGTTGCAGGGGATTTAGAAAATCAGAAATCGGTGGCTAGTGCTAGCAATTATATGGGTGAACATGGAAGTGACAAAGACATGGAAAGAGCTCTAGAACATCAAGCACAACTCATAGGGCAGTATGAAGAGGAGGAAAAAGCGCAGAGAGAATGGGAGGAGAAGTTCAGAGAGAACAATAACAGTACACCGGTATGCCTTGTTAACTCCTTTCTCTCACAAACCATTCATATGCTTTTGATCTGGCATGGTTTAATAAGAGCACTGTTCGCATCTTGGAACCAAGCCCTGCCAGACCATAGAATTTTTCCTTGTCTAAGGTTTGAGCATCACTCTACATAAACACTTCATTCTTTTGTCCAAAACCTTACCATGACATGAGAAGTGTTGATTGATTTAGGCATCACTAGTTCCTCGTCTATTCAACCAGATATAAATCCTTTGATCTGTCTTCATTCAGAACAATTTTGGATGTTTTCTGCGTTTGTTGTGTCTTCATTCTGTATGCATATGTATAAATGTTACATTTACTTGTCAGGAAAAACTTATTCACATTGTAGTAATATTGTAATTTTCCATGTACATGGATCATACTGGTTGAGTGGTGGCTTGAAATGATCATCCATGTTGCCTTCTTGATGTCCGTGTCCAACAACAGTATCTGACCTCTGGGGAGGTGTCTGTGCTTCGTAGATTTATGCCATTAACTATGATCCAGTTTTTTCATAGTTTTAATTTGTGTTTGAAATTGTTCACTTTCCCTTTGTTTTTCGTGAGAATTCATTATGCTACATTGTAACATATCTGGTATTTTGATCATGAACCATTTAGGATTTTTGTGAACCCGGGAACCACTCTGATATCACTGAAGAAAGAGATGAGACTAATGCACACACTCCTCCATACCCTGTTGGGACTATTGCCTCTGAAGACCAAGAACCAAAGGCCGAGGTGGAAGAAGTTCGTAATGGTAAAGAATCATCCAAAATTCAATTTGATGATGTTCAGTATAAAAAATCCAGCAGCATGCTTGCTCATGAATCCCCAGCTTCAGATTTCGTATTCCCCGTGGCTATAGCAAAGCAAGATCAACGACAATCAGGAAACTACAGTGTTCCACCTTCACATAGCTATCAACACTTGGAGAGTCCTACTGGGGATCAGTCAGCACACAACATCCCTTCTCATACATCCAATAATTTCTCTAAAGGAGACACTTCGGGGAGCAAAAATGAACCTTATGCGTTGATGCCACGCAAAACACCCAATAAATTAGAATCTGTTCTGGGAAGTCTTCATCAAGCTAAGTTATCATTGAAGAACAAACTCAATGCCTTGCCACCAAAAGACAGTGGGTCTATTGGGAAAGCTATTCAACCTTCTGTTGGGGACAGACCCGAGGTTCCTATTGGATATGCTGGGCTTTTCAGAGTGCCATCTGATTTTAACATAGAAGCAACTACTAGAGCCAACATCGCAGCTTCAAGCCCTCGATTGAGTTTGACAAATTACCATCCTGATGCAGGAAGTGCATTGACCGCTGTTGATCATTTTGTCACCAGTCCGTCGACAGAGTCGAGGCCAAGCGTTTTTAATGACGATAGACATCTTTCCATCCCAACCAGTCTCTCCATGGAAAACAGGTCAAGAATTCCAAGTTGGGCACCACTGGAAACACAGTCAAGATTTTCTTCTCGCCAGCCATTCTTTGTGCCGCCTAGCTTGGTTACAGGTCTAACTCATTCCAATGGATATATTGACACTCCAAACATTGATACAAGTCTTGCTGTTTCTAATACATACGCCACCCGTACCTACCCATTCTATCCAAACCTGGTGCCACAAATGCCCTCTAATGAAGGGCCATGGCTCTTTTCAAGTAGCAGTGGAGCTGGCAGTTCTCCAGCAAATCCCTCCTTCCATGATGCCCCTCGTAGACCCAATGTGTATAGATAGCAAATTTTAGGGTAATTCTTGTTCCACAGCTTGATTAAGAAGTTTCATGAGTTTAGAGTTTTGTAGGGTGGGTATATGGTGTATATACATATATAGTATATATTTTGGTTGAATGTTGTATTCTTGGGTTAGGATTCAGGAGATGTATTCTATATCTTGTCTGTATCTTTTGATATGGTTGTGTATTTCATTCAGGAGCGGTATTCTGCTTCTTTTTTCTTTGTCTTTTTCTTTTCTTTTTTTAGTCTGGTTGTGTGGAGGATTATTGGGCTTTTTCCCATATGGAGGATTTTATTATCCTTTTTGGGAGTTGTTTTGTATTCCAATGTATTAATTGACCGATTTCTGGTCGGATGTGCAATGTGTTGAATTAAATGTGCAATGTGTTGAAAAAAACCAATTTTGTTGTCGCAGGCAACTCTTTTGTTTTGTTTTGTTTTGTTTTGTTTTTTTTTCTTTTTGGGTATATTGGAATGATCGGCAATTTTACTTTTAAAACATCCATTTAACACCCCTACGGACAAAACTAAAAATCAAAACAATAGACCCCCAAAATCAAATCTTTCTGCAATGGAGATGCTTAATCCACTTTAGTGTCGGATTATTTTAAAACACAATTTTCTTTCAAAAAGAGCTCCAATGGAAATGTTGAGAGGCATTAGTTAGGAGAAAATGTGTTTAACAAGGGAGAGAGAACGAGAAGAAGAGTGGTAGAAAACAAAAAAAATTGGGGACTAAAAAAAAATTTTTTTTTTAAATTTCTCTATGTATAATGTATGTATACATCTTTTAAGGTATTCATTACAACGTCCATATACTGACTTTAATATTCAAAGTTGGATTTCACTTTTATTACTTTTAATTACGTAACACATTAGCATACAAATATATTTTTATTGGAGATGTTCTAACTGACTAATCAAAACCAAATCAATGGAAGTCCCCAACAAAACTGATTAATCAAAACCAGTTTCCTTTTCTATTCTTTTTCTTATTCTATAAATCTCTCTCTCCCCTTCCATAAATTTTTTTTTTTTTTTAAAAAAAAAAAAATTGAAGCCTTCCAAGAACTGAGACGTGGGACCTAAGTTTTCTAAAAACAATTATATAAGCATCCGTAATTGACCCAAATTCTCCAATAAATACAAAAAATTCCAAGAAGGAAAGTGATGAAACAGTCGGATTAAAGGCAAGCCACATGATTAAATTGACTTACACAATTGAGTATAATCAAATTCAATCAACATAGTGTTGGTCATTGATGACTCAGCATAACATTGTTTGGGAGATTCTTTGACAACTATGTTGAAAATTGCTCATAAATAGTTTGATTATTCAACATGTTTCACCACTATATATATATAACCCAAAACAGAGCTAAATGTATATACCAAAAAACAAACTTATCTCCTATCAACCCTTCAATCTAAGCTCTAAACATATCCATTTTAGAACAAAACATGCCTATGGAAGGCCTCTGTGGTTCATCATCAACCCCATCAAAAACTCACCGAAAACATTATTTTATGCTACAGGTAAGCGATCTCTCAACAATTTGATCTGATGGAGGTCAGGAAAATCAGTGGATCCAAGGCTGCTGAGGCTACAGGAAATTTTCAGGGAGCTTTATATGGAAAGAAAGGAATTCTTCAAGAAAATCTTTCCAGGGCTGCACGATGAGTTCGCAGAGTTGTATGAGAAATTTGAGGGAGTTTTGTCACAGAGGCATGGTAGAAAAGCTCAAACCATGCAGAGAAGCTTGCGTTTTGGGTCCTCGCCTCGTGGTGGAGTTGAACAAGAAGAAACATTGAGGCTTGAGCGGTTCAAAGTTAGGACTCCACCGGTTTTGAGTGGTGGTGTTCAACAAGGTGGGCAAGGGCAAGGTGTCACACATCAGCAATGCAGAAGCTTTGTCAAAGATATGCAATTGTGCGTGGCGCTAGTTAACTCTCTTTACTAGCCCGCCAATAAAGCTCAAAAGGTTTGCAAAGACAAGTAAACACAATATTAGTTAAGTTGATAAGCCACAAGATTGGAGACAAGCCACAAAATAGCAAATAACAAGTTAAAATTAAAGCAAGCAACAATGGAAAAGCTTTGCACAATTTAAAGGCGAAATGAACTTTTCATTGATCAAAAGTAAGCATTACAATAGTTGAACAATACACCAAAAGTGCTACAAAAGGTGTCTTACCATTGGCTAGGTTGGGGTACTTTAAAGGCATAAGTGATTTGGTTCAACACTTGGGTACTCCCTCCTTAATATAGCTTGTTAAGCCATTTCCCAGTTGCCAAGAAGAAATATCCACTTATGTTTGAGGAGTCATAATAGATTTTTAAAAATTCTATAAAAAGAGAAAAATTACAATACTTGGACCCAAAACACCTTTAATACTAAGGTATTTACATAAAAATTTACAAGGCAAGAAGACTACATTTGACCCTCCAAAAGTTGGCGTAAAGTTGTTGCTAGGCAGGCAAGTCTGTGGCCTACTGTAGCTGGGCCACTTCATGGCATGCCTTGAGCTGTCTTGCACCATGCCTTGGGCCTTGGCTTACACTTGCACCAACAACTTCTTGGGCATGTTTTTGGCTCTTCAAATGGCACAAATGAGTGTGGTATCAAGGTGTTGACCTTTGGATGGGCGCACCTTAACAATCTTCCCCACTTGAACGGTCGACGCCCTCGACGACTTTGCCCAATAAGCATCAATCTCGTCTTGAAAAGCCAACAAGTCTACCTCCTGTTCCCAACTGATTTCTTCATCTCCAAGGCCTCTCAATTTCACCGAGTATTGCCTTTGTTTTTTCTTGGAAACCATTTTCACCCAATCGACCAAGATAGATTCAACAGACTTTTTTCCTGCTTTGGCTGTGATGGTTTGGGGTTTCAGCTCATTTCAAGTTGGATCTTCCTTGTCTGGATAATAAGGCTTCAAATAACTCACATGGAAAACCGGGTTCACTTTCAACCAAGATGGAACATCTATCTTGTAAGCACACTTGCCAATTCTCTTCAGAATGGTTACTAGTCCCTTATACTTGTGCACTAGCCTTTTGTCTCTTCCCCTCATGAACTTGCGTTGCTCAGGGTTGAGTTTGACAAGAACTTAATCCCCAACTCTAAAGTGGCCTCCTCTTTTCATTAGCCCATTTCTTCATTTTACTTGTTGTTTTTTCAAGATAGGCACGAGTAATGTCATGATTTCTCTTCCATTTCTTAGTAAATTGGTAAGCCCTGTGTGCCTTTCCTTCATAAGGTACATCCACTGTGTGGAGCAATAGTGTGTTGTCGTCCATTCACTATCTCAAAAGCACTCTTGCTCGTAGAGCTACTCTTTTGAGAGTTAAAGCATAACTATGCTACATCAAGAAGTTGCACCTAATTTTGTTGATTAGCATTGACAAAGCACACTGGGTGCAACTTCGTCAAGATGAAGTATTAAGTTGTAACCCAAGAAGCGTTCAGTTTGCCCATCCGTCTCTGGATGGTAGCTTGATAAAGTATTAAGTTGTGACCCAAGAAGCTTGAATAACTCCGTCTAGAAGTTGCCGAAGAAACGTGAATCTCGGTCACTAACAACACTTTTAGGCACACCCCAATATTTAACAATGTACTTGAAGAAGAGTTGGGCAGTCTCCTCCGCTGAAACATACTTTGAGGTAGCTACAAAGGTGGCATACTTGGAGAACTGGTCCACAATAGTCAAGATAGTCCTGATGTCTCCCACTTTAGGCAGTCCAATGATGAATTCAAGTGATACTGTAGACACCTCATTTTTGACCGACCTTAAGACTCAGATGTCACCAATTGAGCGCTTGGTGATGTTGCATGTTGTGCTCGTTCAGAAGTCTCAGAGTCGCGGCCGTGCGCCCTGCCTCCGGACTCCCGAACTCTCTTCTGTGCCTTGTTTCGGTTTGCGAACCAGACTCGGTTTTCTCTGTTTTCTTTCCTGAGGGAAGGGAGTGGTCCTGTAGGCTATTTCCCGGTGGCCGTGGGCTAATTTTCGTGGCCGTAGGCCATTTTGCCCGTTTCGGAGCCCGGTTCCCGGTTTTCGGGACCGTCAGGCCGTGTGCCTCGGCTCGGGACCGCCCAACCATCTCCCATTTCTCCGGTTTTTGGCATGCACCTCTGTTTTATCAGTCCGAGGAACACTGGGGCCTTTGATGCCCACTTCGTGGCCGAACGCCACTTTTGGTGCCTATAGCCGGTTTTTGGGACCCCGAACCGCGCGGTTTAGGCCCCGAGCATTCATTTTGCATCGATTTTCTCCGATTTTTGGCAAGAACCTCTGTTTTGTCATTCCGAGGAACACTGGGGTCGCAGATGCCCACTTCGCTGCCGTATGCCACTTTCGGTGCCTGCAGCCCATTTTCGGGACCCCGAACTGCGCGGTTTGGGCCCCGAGCGTTCATTTCTCATTAGTTTTTGTTCAATTTTGGCAGGAACCTCTGTTTCAAGACCAGGAAGATCACTGGGGGGTGGGAGGCCAGCAATTATCCCAGATAACCAGTTTCGCTCCTCCGGCGCCCGTTTTGCTCACTTCCGGGCCAATGTTGAACACCCTGGGGTTATTTTCTTCCAACCAAAGCTACATATCTGTGATCAGGGGACATGGGAGGACCCTAAGAACTACTGGTCGGCCAGCAATTCTGGATTTCATTTTTGAGCCTCTCCTTCAAGCTCTATGTTGTGACCCCTGTTTCAGTGTTGCCAATTTCCGACCTTGGAACCTTGTTCCACACATCTGGGAGGACCCTAAAAGTTGGTGGTCGGCCAGCAATTGTGGATTTCATTTTTGAGCCTCTCCTTCAAGCTCTATGTTGTGGCTCCTGCTTCAGTGTTGCCAATTTCCGACCTTGGGACCTTGTTCTACACATCTAGGAGGACACCAAGGAGTGGTGGTCGGCCAGAAAATTTGGACTTCATCTTTGGGCAATGGCCGGCCGGCCAGGGTGAGTGGCTGGCCGACCAGGTGGGGTGGCCGGCCGGTCACCTCCCAGAAAGTTACCTGGCCGGCCAGCTTTCTGCTTTTCAACTCTTTCTAGCTGTCCGGATATTTTCCCAAAATATCCCGGGCATCCGGGGGATATTTTGGGAGGGAAATCTTGCCTCCATTTCCCTCCCCTTTTACACCTTTTTTTTGCCTATTAAAGGGGCTGCCCTCCTCCTTCCCTAGGGTTAGAAAAATTCCTCTCAAGAACCCCTCTTCAAAAGCCTCCATTTTCATCCTCCAAAACTCAAAAAACTCTCCAAGTCCCTAGCTCCTTTCTTCATCAACCCTAAGCACCACCATCACCACTTCCATTTCAGCAGCAAAGGAGTGTTTTCCAGAGGTTAAGAAGCAACAAAGTCAAGCCAAGAGGCAAAGAAAGACTTTTCTTCAAGGGTAAGTCACTATTTCCCTTTTTCTTGCACAATTTTGCTTCAAATTTCTACCCTATTGGCTCACTGATTTGGACTCTGACCCCTACGGATTTTGTGCTTATTTTGAGCCCCTCTACAACATTGAAGAAGGGCTCAACCATGTTTGGCTTCTCCATCATGCACTTCCTTTGAAATTCTTCAATTTTACCGTAAAATTGCATGAGTTAATTAGCCTATTTGTGATCTGAGTTGGAGTATGAAACCTACTGATATTGTGCTCATTTTGAGCCCCTCTTCAACATTGAAGAAGGGCTCAACCATGTTTGCCTCCTCTATCATACACTTGCTTTGAATCCATGTTCTATGCCTATCTTGCATGCTTTGTTAGACTATTTTGGATTCTGTTTTTGGCCTTCATCAGGCCTTGAAGGAGTCTTATTTTGGTCCATACATCATACTTTGTGAAGGGTCTTAAGCCATTTGGTAATTGGTTTTAGTACTTGCTTTGAAATTCTTCAAATTTACCGTAAAATTGCATGCTTTGTTAGGCTTGCTTAGCTTTGGATTTCAGCCTTCATCAGGCTTAGAAAGTGTCTTGTTTTGGTCTGTTCTTCAATTTTTATTAAGGGTCTTAAGTTATTTGGTCATTACTTATGGTACCTCTCTTTATAGCCCTTGTTAGCTCATTATATTGCATGCTATGTTTAGTAGATTTACACACTGAATTGGGGGATGTCATCTTCTGTAAATATTCTTATTTTTGACCCCTCTTTAATGTTGTAGAACTGCTTTTTTGGGTTTGAGCATTGTAACTACCACTTGCTTTGTAAATCCCCTCTTTTCCCGTATTTTTGCATGCCATTGTTGCCATATCTATGCTCACAATTTCGCCATGTTTTGTACTGAGAAGATACTTTTTTTGGCGCTGCCTTGCTACTGTTTTTGTTGTCATGTGCCAATTTTGCATGTTTAGTATAGCTGTAGGCCATTTCGGGCGCTTAAATTCACATTTCGGGATGATTTCATGCATTTGGTGTCATTTCGTATCATTTCGGGGCTGTTTTCCCCTTTATTTAGCTGCTGAAATTTGGTTTGCATGCTTGCATATCGTTTCCCATGTCATTTCATGCCTTAGTGCATTGCCTCGGTTTGCGTGCCCGTGCGCACGCATTTTGAGGCGTTTCGTTTTCATCTCTCGGCAGCCTATGTGAGTGTGGCTGAGACCCTCTCATGTTGGCGTAAGCCCGTCATTGCATTCCGTATGCCATTTTATGCATTCTTCAGTTTGCGTGTCCGTGGGCACGCATTTCGAGGCACTCCGTTTTCATTCACCGGCATCTGATGTGAGTGTGGCTGAGGTCCACTCATGTGAGTATAAGCCCAATTTGCATTTCCATCTCATTTTATCATCGTCTCGGTTTGCGTGCCTGTGGGCACGCATTTCAAGGCACTTCGGTTTTATCCGATCTTCTCATTTCCTCATCGCCTCGGTTTGCGTGCCTGTGGGCACGCATTTCAAGGCACTTCGGTTTTATCCAATTTCTCATTTCATCATCGCCTCGGTTTGCGTGCCTGTCGGCACGCATTTCAAGGCACTTCGGTTTTATCCGATTTTTCCATTTCATCATCGCCTCGGTTTGCGTGCCTGTGGGCACGCATTTCAAGGCACTTCAGTTTTATTCGATTTCTCATTTCATCATCGCCTCGGTTTGCGTGCCTGTGGGCACGCATTTCAAGGCACTTCGGTTTTATCCGATTTCTCATTTCATCATCGCCTCGATTTGCGTGCCTGTGGGCGCGCATTTCAAGGCATTTCGGTTTTATCCGATTTTTCATTTCATCATCGCCTCGGTTTGCGTGCCTGTGGGCACGCATTTCAAGGCACTTCGGTTTTATCTGACTTCTCTTTTCATCATTACCTCGATTTGCGTGCCTGTGGGCACGCATTTCGAGGCATCTCATTTTCATAACATCGTGCATGCTAGGATTGTATATTAGTTGCATCTCATGCATATCATGCATATTGCACGGGAAACGAGGTACATTCCGTACTCCGAGTGGCGGAGTGTGTCTCAATTCCCAAGTCACCGACACTCCGGATTACCCATGATGGAGTTAGGTTTTGTTATAGCATTCACCTGCATTCATCCTATATTGAGTTATGCAATCCGATTCCTCGGCCATCGTGCATCGGTATGCGTGATTGGTGGCACGAGGATCGAGGCATGCATATATTTGTGAAAATACATTGCTATGCCCTTTTCCTGCTCTCTGTTACAGCAAAACCGAAGATCAACAACTTTTCGGAGTCCGACGCGTATTTCGAGAAATACTGCAAACAGAGGCTAATTGGGGCATCCCAGTGGATTTCCGCCCGAAGCAGTCCAGCGTACACTATTCATTATAGCAAGGCAGCCCCTTGGCTTGCATGCCAGTTTTACAGCTTTCTTAGTTAATTTGTAAATTAATTAGGAATCTGTATTATTTCGGACTGTATTATTCTTTTATTTCGGACTGTATTATTTTATTCGGACCCTCTGCGCGAGGGCAATGCTGTAATAAGTGTGGGTGAGTGTGATGTATGTCTTCCAACCCCTATTTCTTTCTCCCTTTTACTTATCTGCTTACGATGGTTAGATATAGGGCATATTTCGATTAGCATACAGTATGACAGCATGTTTGCATCATTCATCTGTTTTGCATGCACCGGGCTCGGCGCATCATACAAACTGCATCTATATTTCAATTCCAAGTTGAATACTTGATAGCTGTAGCATCTCATATACCATGTTTAGAATAGCCGAGCCTGCTATAGTTGCATTTTGCATGTGTTGCATTAGGCATTTTAGCATACTTAGGATCATGCATGATTTCTAATGTAGTTTCTGTTTTGGCTTGGAGTACTCGGTAAGTTTTATGCTTTAGCATCCTTGCATGCGTGTGAGTGACTGCCATGATAGCATGCTTACCATGAGGCTATGTGCTTATGTGATATAACTGCCTTGAATGCCTGTGGGTGGAGGTTGAGTTATTTGAATTGGGACAATGCATTGACTGTTTGTTTTGAAGCCCACTAGATAGTGGCAAAATCACGTTTTCTAAGCCCACCCGAGGGTGGCAAATCCGCATTTTAGCCTACCTGCGGGTAGCACCTTCACACCATTTTCAAACAAACAAACATGAAATGTTTTGTTCCGATTCAGACGGCCCAGTCTATACTTGTTTGCCGCGAGCATCACATAGTAATCTAGGCTAATAACCGGAATAAGAACTCACAATGTTTTCAAAAACAGATATCATGGTTAGTAGAGGCCGGTCTTTGACCGGGCGAGCGGGGGTGCTCACGATGTGACCTTCCCCAATCGTACCCAAGTTCCCGAGCCGAGGCAACTTTGGTGATGACGGACACGTGGCCTTTGGCACCGAGTCAGGGTTTCCTAAATTTCCCATTTTAAAAATATTTAGGTGGCGACTCTGTTATCTGGCAAAGCAGTCCATGTTTGGCACTTCTTTCAAAAAATCTGTTTTTCTTCAAAACGATTTGCCAGAGTTGGACTCTTTGGTTCAGATTTAGAACCGCAACAAAATCGAGTCCGAACTGTAGCGAGGTCCCTCGCGGGCTTGTTACAGATACGCTTTCCCATGGACGTTTAAGCACAATCAAAGGTTCAAGCAAGCCTGATTTCTTCTTACGCTCAACCTTGTCTTGCTGGCAAGTGAGACAAGTGTGGACATATTCTTCTACATCATCATGCATCTGGGGCCAATAATATCCTTGCTTCACCAAGGCCAATGTTCGCTCCCAACCCGGATGTCCTGCCCAAAGTGTATCATGGCACTCCCTAAGAAATGTCTTTCTCAAATCACCAACCCTGGGTACAAAGATACAGTTGACTATTGTCATTAGTAGTCCATCTTGCACCCAAAATTGGCGAGTCTTGCCCATTTTGACAAGGTTCATAAGATTATCTACCATAGGATCCTTGTCTAGATGAGCCTTGATTTTCTCCTTGATACTGGTTGAAATGGAAGTAAGTGAACATACATGATGGCACACGGCAAGCTCTGCCTTTCTACTTAGTGCATCAGCAACATGGTTGGTGGCACCAGCCTTGTATTCTAAGGCAAAATCAAACTCTGCCAACTTCTCTTGCCACTGTGCTTGTCATGTGCTTGGGCTGTGTTAAGAAATGGCTAACCGCCGTGTTGTCAGTCTTTACAACAACCATGAGCCCAAGATGTAGTGCCTCCAAGTCCTCAGACAATGCACTACTGCAAGCAACTCTTTCTCATGAGTCGAATATCTCCATTCGACATCATTAAGCTTCTTACTCTCATAGGCAATTGGGTGACCATCTTGCAAAAGAATACCACCCAAAACAAAATCAGACGCATCAGTTTGTATCTCAAAAGCTTTACCTAAGTCAGGTAGAGCAAGAACAGGGTCTTTAGACATAGCTTCTTTCAAGGCTTAAAAGGCTTGTTAACACTCTTTTACCCAAACATATGGCTTGCCCTTCTTTAGTAACTCTGTCAATGGAGAAGCTAGTCTTGAGTAGCCTTCAACAAACTTGTGATAATAATTAGCCAACCTAAGAAATGACTGCAAGTCTGAGACATTAGCGAGTGGTTGCCACTCTTGAATAGCCTTGACCTTCTCTTGGTCCATTTTGATGCATCCATGCTCAACAATGTAGCCTAGGAACTTGATCCTCTATTGGGCAAAAAAACACTTCTCTAGCTTAACATAAAGCTTGTGCTCCCTTAACTTGGACAGTGCTTTCTTGAGATGTTCCACATGCTCTTCTAAAGTAGAGCTATAAATCACAATGTCGTCCAAGTATACTACCACTAATTGGTCTAAGTACTCTAGAAAAACTTCATTCATCATGGTACAAAATGTTGCTGGGGCATTGGTCAAGCCAAATGGCATGACTGAGAACTCATAGGAGCCATAGCAAGTAACATATGTAATTTTGGGCTCGTCCCCCTCAGCAATTCTTACTTGATAGTACCCTGATCGAAGATCTAACTTTGTAAAATACCTCGTTTTGCTCAATTGATCAAATGAATCAGCAATTAGGGGAAGGAGATACTTGTTCTTAATGGTCAACTTGTTGAGTACCCGATAATCCACACATAAGCGAAGACTACCATCATGCTTCTTTTGGAATAAGACAGGTGCACCAAATGGGGCCTTGGATGGCCTAATGAAGCCTGCTTCCAATAACTCTGTAAGTTGTTTCCTTAATTCATTCAACTCAGGAATAGCCATTCTACACGGTGCACGAGCTGGTGGCTTTGCCCCTGGCACTAACTCAATAGCATGATCCACACCTCGGCGTGGAGGCAACTCCTTAGACAACTATTCAGGCATAACATCTGCAAATTGCCTTAAGACCTTCTTGATTGCGGCTGAGACATGAGTAGATTCAAGAGCTTCATTCAACTTCAATGCGGCAACCTAAGTTTGTTCACCATGCCTAACACCCCTCTTGAGTTGCATAGCTGAGACAAACCAGTCACTGTTGTTGGTGGCCATAGCAGGAATAAGACATGGCTTATCCCCCATAATACACATACTATTAGAATAAGGCATGACTACAGTCTTTGTGCTTCTCAAGAAATCCAACCCAAGGATGGCTTGGAAGTCATCCATGGGTACTGCGGTGAAATCTACTCTTCCTTTCGAAGTGCTGACCTTCAAATCAATAGATTTTGTAACCCTATAGATGGGCTGCGCTATCAAGTTAACCGCCTTGATACAGCTGCCATCCTTTTCTAAAGATAGCCCAAGTCTTTCAACTTCGGTCCTAGCAACAAAGTTGTGGGTGGCCCCTGTGTCAATCAAAGCACGGAGGGACTTCCCATTGAGTTTTTCACTCACAAACATCAAACCTTTGTTAGATGACTTGCTCTTGTTCAACTTGCCTGATGATTCCCCATTATACATGGGTTTCTTCCCTTTGCCTGCATCTTTGGACTTCACAAGTTGTTGAGGATTTGAATGCTTGCCCACTTTGCCACTCTTGGCATTCTTCTTAGGCCTCCCTATAAAAGCCTTCTTCTCCATGACATTCATCATATGAAAGGCTCTCATTCTAGAGCCTTAAAACCCTTGCCACGTCGCCTAGATTGCACATCTTCTTCCTCGCTATCATCGTCACTTGGTTGAGAGACATGGTCAGGCACCACTGCTAAAACATTCAAGGCACGCTTTTGTGGACATTCAGATAACAGATGTGGCTGTAGACACCCCATTTTTGACCGACCTTAAGACTCAGACGTCACCGATTGAGTGCTCGGTGATGTTGCATTTTGTGCTCGTTCAGAAGTCTCAGAGTCTCGGCCGTGAGCCCTGCCTCCGGACTTCCGAACCCTCTTTTGTGCCTTGCCTCGATTTGCGAACCAGACTCGATTTTCTCTGTTTCTCTTCCTGAAGGGAGGGAGAGGTCTAGCAGATCATCTCTCAGTGGCCGTGGGCTACATTTCGTGGCCGTAGGCCATTTTACCCGTTTCGGAGCCCGGTTCCCGATTTTCGGAGCCGTCAAGCCGTGTGCCTCGGTTCGAGACCGCTTAACCGCCTCCGTTTGCTCCGGTTTTTGGCATGCATCTTGTTTACTCCCTTTTGAGGGACACTGAGATCTGAGAGACCCACTTCGTGGTCGAACACCACTCCCGGTGCCTAACGGGCAGTTTTCGGGGCCTCGGACTGCGCGTTTCGGCCCCGGAACCTTCATTTTGCATCGGTTTTTGTTCATTTTTGGCAGGTACCTCTGTTTCATCACCGGGAAGGCCGTAGAAGGGTGGGAGGCCAGTAATTGTCCCAGCAACCAGTTATATTTCCTTCATCGCCCTCCGACGCCCGTTTTCCACACTTCCAAGCCAATGTTGATCACCCTGGGGTCACTTTCTTCAACTCTAACCCCCATATTTGTGTTGTACACACATGGGAGGACACTAAAAGTTGGTGGCCGGCCAGTAATTCCATTTGACCCTTTTGAACCCCTCCTAAAAATGACCTATTCTCTCTCCTGTTTTACAGTTGCCAATTTTGAACCACAGGGTTGTGTTGAGGACACCTGGGAGGCCACCAATTTGTGGTGGCCGGCCACTAATTCAAGTTGACCCTTTTGACCCCTGGCCGGCTGGCCATGGGGGGTGGCCGGCCGGCCACCTGCAACTCCAATACCTGGCCGGCCAGCTTCCTCAGGATGTGTACATTACAGCTGTGCATTGTTTTTCCCTCCAAAACCTGTATCCGAAGGGAACTTTTTTGGAGGGAAACTTGATGCAATTTCCCTCCCTTTTTTCCCTCCTTTTCTCCCCTCTCTTGGCCTATATAACCAGCCTCCCAAACCTAGTTTTAGGGTTACAAAAATTTCCCTTGAGCTCCTTGCATTGCACCCCTCTCTCTCCCTCACTTCAAGCTCCAAGCATCCAAGTTCCTACACCCTTTTCTTCATCAACACCTAGCACCACCACCACTACTCCATTTCCAGCAGCTTGGAGAGCTTTCCAGCAGCTAGGAGGCATCACTTCTCAAGCCAAGAAGCATCCAAGGGGTAGTCTTCAAGGGTAAGCATCATCTCCCCTCTTTTGAGCTCAATTTTGCAACATTTTTCTAGCCTCTTTGCTTGCTGTTTTGAGCTCCGACCAAAACTGAAAAGGTCACTTTTTTGAGCTCATTTTCTTGTTTCATTAAGGGCTCAACACTGTTTGAGCCCCCCATGTTGCACTTGCTTCAATACCCTCTTGAATGTCATTTTTTGCATGATATTTTTAGCTTGTGTGTGATCTGTTTTGGGGCCCGATGTAAACTGTAAATAGGCCTATTTTGAGCCCCTCTTCAACATTGAAAAAGGGCTCAACACTTTTTGGGACCTCCATATATCAATTGTCATTGTACCCCTCTTAGGTCCCCTATTTTGCATGATTTATTAGGTTATTGTGTCTCTGTTTTTGGGCTTTGGTCTGAACTGAAAATGGCCCTAAAATGACCCCCTCTTCATGTTTCATTAAGGGTCTAGGGCTGTTTGAGACATCCTCGGTATACTTCATGTTATAGCCCTCTGGTGGCCTTAATTTTGCATGGCATTTTGAGCATATTTCTACACTGTTTTGGGCTTGATCATCTACTGAAAAAAGCCATATTTTGGGCCCCTCTTCAACATTGTTGAAGGGCCCTAACCTTTTTGGGGCCAGCATATATCAGTTACTTCTTTGCCCCTTTGTTGGCCCATTTCTTGCATGAATTGTTTGCCATACTTGTATCTGTTTTTGGAGTTTGACATAAACTGTAAAACATCATATTTTTGGCCCCTCTTCAACATTGTAGAAGGGGCCTTCTGTGTTTGAGATCAGCAGCTATGACTTGCTTCATTACCTCTCTTGGCCCCTCCCCCCCATTTTTGCATGCTTATTTTGCCCTATTTGTACCCACTGTTTGGCCATGCTTTGAACTGTAAAAATGCTTATTTTGGGGCTGCCTTACTTCTGTCTTTTCATTCCATGTACCAATTATGCATGCTTTGTATAGCTATAGGCCATTTCATGTGCTTAATTCCATGTTTCGAGACTCGTTCCTTGCATCGGGTTTCATTTCGCCATGTTTCGGGGCTGTTTTCCCCCTCATTTTGCTACTGATTTTTGCATGTTTGCATATCATATTCCATGTCTTTGCCATGTCTCATTAGAGTGGCATTTCCGTGCCGTAGGTTCGGTCCTCGGTTTGCGTGCACGCGTACACGCATTTCGAGTTGTCTTGTTTTCATCTTATGGCCTCTTATGTGAGTGTGGCTGAGGCTCTCTCATGTTGGTGTAAGCCCATATTGCATTGCATATGTCATTTCATCCATAGCATTGTGTATGCTCGGTTGTGTAGCACCTCGTGTAGCGTGTATACCATTCCATAACATTGTGTATGTTAAGATTGTATCTTAGTTGCATTTCATGCATACCATGCATATTGCATCGTGTTCGGGATAGGAGTTAGCCCGAACACGGGAAATGAGGTACGTTCCGTATTCTGAGTGACGGAACGTGTCTCAATTCCCAAGTCACCGACACTCCGGATTATCCATGATGGAGTTAGGTTTCGTTGTAGTGTTCATATGCATTCATTCTATATTGAGTTGTGCAATTCGGCTCCTCGGCCATCATGCATCGAGATGCGTGATTGGTGGCACGAGGATCGAGGCATGCATACATTTGTGAAAATACATTGCTATGCCCCTTTCCTGCTCTCTGGTGCAGCATATCAAGAATCAGCGGTCTTCCGAGGCTTGGCGCGATTTTCAAGAATCATTGCAAAACAGAGGCTAATTGGGGCATTCTAGTGGATTTCCGCGCAAAGCAGCCCAAACATGCATCATTCCATCATCCGAAGCAGAATCAAGGCAGTCCCTGGCTTGCATGCCAGTTTTATTATTTTCTTAGTTAATTTGTAAATTGATTAGGAATTTGTATTATTTGGACTGTAATATTTATTTGGACTGTACTATTCTTTCATTTGGGACTGTATATTCTTTTGGACCCTCCGAGCGGGGGCAAAATTGTAATAAGTGTTCGTGAGTGTGATGTATGTCTTCCAACCCCACGTCTTTCTTCCCTTTTATTTACCTGCTTATGATGGTTAGATTAGGGCATATTTCAATTAGCATACAGTATAATAGCATGTTTGCATCATTCATCTGTTTTGCACGCACCGGGCTCGGCGCATCATACAAACTGCATCTGTATTTCAATTCCAAATTGAATACATGTTAGTTGTAGCATTCCATATGCCATGTTTAGAATAGCCGAGCCTGCTATAGTTTGTATCTTTGCATGTGTTGCATTAGGCAATTCTGTGTATCTAGGATCATGCATGGATTTCTAATGAGTTTCTGTTTTGGCTTGGAGTACTCGGTGAGTTTTTATGCTTTAGCATCCTTGCATGCGTGTGAGTGTTGCCATGAATAGTATGCTTACCATGAGGCTATGTGCTTATGTGATATAACTGCTTGAATGCCTGTGGGTGGAGGTTGTGTTACTTAAATTGGGACAATTCATCAAATGTTTGTTTTAAGCCCACTAGATAGTGGCAAAACCATCTTTTCTAAGCCCACCTGAGGGTGGCAAAATCTGCATTTTAAGCCTACTTGCGAGTAGCAAACCATCTTTCAAACAAACAAACATGAAATGTTTTGTTCCAATTCAGGCGACTCAGTCTATACTTGTATGATGTGCGCATCACATAGTAACCTAGGCTAATAACCGGAATAAGAACACACAATGTTTTCAAAACTAGATATCACGGTTAGTAGAGGCCGGTCTTTGACCGGGCGAGCGGGGGTGCTCACGAAGTGACCTTCCCCAATCGTACCCAAGTTCCCGAGCCGAGGCAACTTTGGTGATGACGGACACGTGGCCTTTGGCACCGAGTCAGGGTTTCCTAAATTTTCCCGTAAAAAAAATATTTAGGTGGCGACTCTGTATCTGGCAAAGCAGTCCATGTTTGGCACTTCTTTCAAAAATCTGTTTTCTCAAAAAACAATTTGCCGGATTTGGACTCTTTGGTTCAAGATTTAGAACCGTAACATTCGAGTCCTTGAACTGTAGTGAGCCCAAACGAACAGAACGGGACCTAACTCTCCCGGGGCGTTCGGGGACGTCTACAGTGGCCCATTGCATAAGAAATAAGAGATAGGGCCCTTTGCTTTGCTTGTAGAGAACTGTTGAGGGGCTTTCCTTGTCACCATAGCTCTTCTATTGCCATTGTCCTTCACTTGAATGGGTTTTGGATGTAGAAGTGTTGGCTCCCCCACTCTTAGGTTTGCCATAGCCTTTCGACTTTCCACCTCCCATACTCTTGCGCGGGAAACCACTATCTCATTGCTTAGGTTCGGCGTAGTCTATAAGGCACTCAGCTGCTGCTTGTGCATAGGCTAAATCTTGCACTCTTTGCTTTTGAAATTCAACTCTGGCCCATGGCTTCAATCCCTTAAGAAAGAAGAAGAGCTTGTCTTTCTTTGACATGTCTTTGATGTCTAGCATAAGCCTAGAGAATTGTTTCACATAATCTCTTATAGTGCCGGTGTGCTTGAGATCCCGCAAAGCACGCCGGGCATTATACTCAACATTTTTAAGGAAGAATTGGAGCTTAAGTTCATGCTTAAATTGCTCCCAAGTCTCAATTGTGCATAAGTCACGTTGCATCTCATCATGTTTAGTCCACCACCACAACTTGGCATCACCGGACAAATACATTGTAGCCATAGAAATCCTTGTCTCCTCAGCTTCAGCTTTCACAACTTTGAAATATTGCTCCATGTTGAAGAGAAAGTTGTCTAACTCCTTGGCATCTTGGGCGTCACGATAGGCACAGGGCTCGGGCATACGCACCCTAGGGAATTCCATGCCACCACTAGGTGCGTTGCCAAAAGCACGGGTAAGAACACCAACCCGGCCACTAAGATCTTCAATCTCTAGCTTGAGTTCAGTGACAACATCCTCCCAATCTTGCCCTTGAGTAAGGCCATGAGTTTGCTCAAGATCATGAACCCGTTGCTCAAGGTTGGCTAATGAAGTTGCCAAGGCATCCATATTGTCCATACACTACTCCAAGAGCTCAATTCTCTCCCTTTGCATGGGTTGACGGTTGCCAGGAGCATCCTTTAGAAAGCCAATAATAGAGAAAGCCAAAAAGATTGGGCTCTGATACCAACTGTCACACACCGGCAATGCGGAAGCCTTGTCAAAGATATGCAAGTGTGTGTGACATTAGTTAACTTTCTTCACTAGCCCGCTAATAAAGCTCAAAAGATTTGCAAAAATAAGTAAACACAATATTAGTTAAGTTGATGAGCCACAAGATTGGAGAAAAGCCACAAAATAGCAAGTAACAAGCTAAAATTAAAGCAAGCAACAATGGAAGAGCTTTGCACAATTTAAAGGCGAAATGAACTTTTCATTGATCAAAAGTAGATATTACAATAGTTGAACAATGCACCAAAAGTGCTACAAAAGGTATCTTACCATTGGCTAGGTTGGGGTACTTTAAAAGCATAAGTGGTTTGGTTTAACACTTGGGTACCCCCTCCTTAATATAGCTTGTCAAGCCATTTCTTAGTTGGCAAGAGGAAACATCCACTATGTTTGAGAAGTCATAATAGATTTTTAAAAAATTCTACAAAAAGAGAAAAATTACAATACTTGAACCCAAAACACCTTTAATATTAAGGTATTTACATAAAAATTTACAAGGCAAAAATACAACATTTGACCCTCCAAAAGTTGGCCTAAAATTGCTACTGGGCAGGCAAGTTTGTGGCCTACTGTGGCTAAGTTGCTTCATGGCATGCCTTGGGCTATCTTGCACCATGCATTGGGCCTTGGCTTGCACTTGCACCAACAACTTCTTGGGCATGTTTTTAACTCTCTAAATGGCACAAATGAGTGTGATATCAAGATGTTGACTCTTGGATAGGCGCACCTTGACACAAGGCCAAGAGGATACTACCAAGTCTATTGCTTCCAAATGAAAGCGTTGTTTTGAAGAAACAAAAGGACCCAAGACCACAATACTAATACTATGTACAATAATGGTGAAAATGTATAATATATATTTGACTGTTTTGTTTATTCATTCATTATTTTATCATGGAATTTTTTTCCATAGAGAAGTAAATAAAATTGAACCCCACGTAAAAGGAATACAACACTTCTAACACTGTAATCTGTGAATTTGTACGAATAGAATTCTGCTTAAATATTGCTTTCCTGGTTTATTAATGTCATTTTTGTTACTTGGTATGTGGTCAAGATTTATTCTCATGCATCCATACACCAAAAAAATCTGATATTGATTTTTGTGTATAAATTTGGGCCAAATTTTGGTGATGCTTAAAAGAGAGGAATTTGTTACAAAAATAAAAAATAGAATACTAGACCAAACTATTGATGGATCAATAAGTGAGGGAACCATTAACATTTGAACCATAGCTTTAGGGTGTGGCTTCATAATCACAAGTTCATAACCATTTTTCAATTGGTGAACGTAAAAGGATGGATAATAATCATCATTAACAATAATAATTGATTTATCTACTGATTTGACTCAGAATTAAGATAATGCGATTAGTGGAAACCAAAAGATGCCATCGCAACTAAAGTGTCTAGGCTTAATTATTGTTATCCAGACAATTAACCATGATAATTTTTTTATTAAACTATGCAAAAATTCTTGGTGATTATCAAAAGTGCCGGGTACATCAATGTTTTTTTTACTACTTCCATTATATCACTTTATTTCTCCTCTTTTAACCTAATAGCCTTTAAATCAATGGCACAAACAATAGTTGAACTACTAAATATGGATATAAATATGGGTTCTTATATAGTAGGCATCACTGTTTGTTTCCATGATGTTTTTGTGAGGGTGACAACCACTTAATCTCCCATTAAAATATTTATAAATGAAGGGCCCTGCTACCGTTCAATGAGCATTCAAATTAAATAAAGTTTAAAAAAAAATTAATAAAATTCTTACACATGCCAATATTAATGACAGCATATCCTATAAATTAAAACCTGTTACATATTATAATAGAAGCAACTTGCCCTAATCCTTATTTTCTCTAAACCAAAAGTCATTGTCAATAACAAATCACTGTCATTACCCATAATAAATTGCAACTACAGTTATCAATAAGTCAATGATAAGTTTTTGGAACCTCAAGCTCTCTTTCAAATGCTATGATATTGTGAATCTAGCATAGTAGCAGACCTTGTTTATCCTTCTTTTTGTTATCAACTTTGGTAGAAGACTTGGAGGTTGTTTGCTAATCTAATCCCATCACATACTTAAATTGAAAATTTGTCAAGGAATCTTCTATTAAGTATACATTTGATAGTGCACATCACCTAACAGTTGAAACTCAAATTAAAAAGTCATAATTTAGATTAGATTAATTAGCTAACTACTGAATCTTGAGTATGCTCCATTGAAGGTGATTTTTTTGAAAAAAAAAAATGAAATATTTAGTGTAAAGTCTATCTACATGAACTTATACAATGAAGTCCTAGCATAACGGCTGATGTCACACACGGAAAATTGTTTGGAAGCTTAAACATTTTTTTTAATGGTCGTGATGGTTTTACCCTCAAATTTAAATTTTAATCAAAGGAATAAAGGGGAAAGAAAGGATAGACAAACCAGTCTAACTACATCCTGCACAAGAGAAAGAGCAAACCCCACTAGAGAAAAAAACAAAACAAAACAAAACAAAACAAAACAAAAAAATATAATGGAAGAACATTAAAAAAAACACACACACAAAAAGGTGAGATCTAACTTCTCTATATCATGTAATTAATCCTTAACAAACTGCAAGTCTCCAGAAAGGCCTTTCAGGAGGCAGTCAAGCAAAAGTCGCAGATGGGATTTTGGGAACAGAAATTAGAATTGGACTGTTACTACTTAAAAAGAAAGAAGGTTGTTAGAAAACCATATCCAGCTCTAGAGATTGACAAATACGAGGAAACCAAGGGTGAGGTTGTAAATCCTTACCCATTTTCTTTTCTTTTCTTTCTTTCTTTCATTTTTTTGTTTCTTTCTATCTAATGTTTTCCTCTTCTAAAGCTAAGTCTAACTAGTGCAAGTCCACAAACATCACACAAATGCCATAAATATCAACATCACCAAATTCAAATTCATATTGAAATATCTAATAGTAATCAACACTTCAAAATTTCAATTCGTGTTCATATCACCTTGTGAAGTACATTGATCATCCATAACATTGAACCGAAATGCTACATTAAGTTGAAAAAGCATAAATAAATCTTGTGATACCTTTTCATTTGATGGCATTGACAACCCCACTATTGAGAAGCCGCTCCACATACTTGCCAAGAATGTCTACCTCCAAGTTCACCTTCTGCCCAACTTTCTTCAATGGAATCACCACATTCTGCTGAGTGTAAGCCACCAGCATGAAATTAAAACACTCCTCTTCATCAAACACCTTCACAACAGTCAGACTAGTCCCATCCACAGCTATGAACCCTTTTGGCACAATATACTTCAACAACTCCGGTGTTGTCTTCACCTTCACCCACAACGAATCGCCTTCCGGCTCGGTGGACACAATTTCACCTGTCCCATCAACATGGCCTTGGACGAAATGCCCTCCCATTCGGGTTGATGGTTTCAATGCTCTCTCCAAATTGACCAATGAGCCCATTTGGAGCTCAATCAGCGACGTTTTTCTGAGTGTTTCAGGCGATAATCCGACAGTGAATTCAAATAATTGAGTGTCGAAATGGGTGACTGTAAGACAGGTACCGTTGATAGAGATGCTATCGCCAAGGTTGACGTCTTCTAGGACAGTCTTCGCATGGATTGTCATGGTGAATCCGCCGTCATCGTCGGAACCCAGCTGCTTGACCTCGCCTATTTCTTCCACAATGCCAGTAAAGAGGGAACGAATCGAACTGTGGTGGGACTTGAATTGGGATTTGGATTTGGGGTTGCCAGTGCGGAAGAGGAGACGGAGAGGTGGAGGTTTGAGATTGAGGGTGTAGTGGAGGTGGGAATTGGGAGGAGTTTTAAGGAGGTTGAAAACTGTAGCTTTTGGAAGGGAGGGCTTTAGAGTTTTGGAAAATGAAGTGGGCATGGAAGAGATGGCCATATTCATTTAGTTAGTTGGAAATTTTCAGATTCCTCGAGTGGGAAAGTTATTGTGACTAGATTTGAGAATCAAACGATAAAAAAATGGGAAAACAAAGAAGATCAGTAGTCCTGCAAAAGCTCCTTTTAGACCATTTAGTAGTTTGAAGTTCGGCTCAAAGTTGATCATTCGGTGTCCACATGGGATTGAAACGGTGCCTGCTATATATATATAATACATATGCAAATGTAAGTTCATATTTTTCTTTTCTACATTCCTCATCTCATCCAATTTTTGAACTTAAAATCCTTAATACTTGTTCCAAACAAGCAGCTTCAAAGACATGATGGCATACAACAAAATATTTATTAAAAAGACATTTTGTTAATGTCTGATCCGATAGGGAATGAGTCTACAACTCATGGATTGTGCAACTTTTTTAAACCAAAAAATCATTGGTTTAATTCAAGTAGCACCCAAATTGTGACATGAAGACACTGATAAGTTTGCAGGGTATTTCTTACTAAGAGCTTTGGCCATTCAAAGATCCATAGAAAACCTTCCATCCCGTTCTGTGGCGAAAACAAAAGTATAGGCTTTAAGCATCACTAATTGGAAGAGAACATACAACAATATATCAAATTCCTAATTTTTTGACATCAATTGATATAGTTGATGTGTAGCTAAATACAAAGTATTGAAACACTATTAACAAAATATCATCAAACTTCCAAGATCTGGAACTCAAATATGATCGAACTTCCGAAATCTGGAATTCAAATGGAATCTAACTTCAAAATTTATAGAGTTGACTAATCTTTTAAGCCTATTGAACTGATGTGGAATCAAATTCCCAATTCTGTCTAGTCTACAACTATGAATCTACATTGAAACATTTAGAACCCTCGAATTCCTAAACTCCATAAGTTGAATCATTAAAACCACAAGAACAAGAACATGAATAAACTCAAACCAAACAAAATTGATCGAGTTTTGTAGATTGAGAGACCAAAAATTAATTTTTTGGAATTGAAAGAGCAATCTGAGATTTGCGAACTGACCTTCATTTTGTGAAGAATTTATTTTCTGATCGTGTTGTCCTTTGTCGCACCAACAAGAGAGAGAGAGAGAGAGTGTATACGGATGATCTGGAGTCCGGATCGTCTCCTTGACTTCTCTCCGGTGCTCCTTGGACGGCCCAAATTGTGCTACGTCCCCGACTTAAAAATGAACAGCTGAGATCTGCTTCATTTAAAAATAAAATAAAATTCCAAACCAGACCACCCCCCCCCCCCTCTCTCTCTGCTTTCGTCTCTCTCTCTGCCACTGCTTTCTGCTCTCTTTTTGCTCTCTTATTTTACAAGATCTGGGTATATATATGTGTGTGTATTTAAAATTGTATGTTTGTTGTGTTATGGGTTTGGATTGTGATTTGTGTTTGGATATTTCCACTTCCCTCTTTTTGGATTTTTTTTATTTATTTTTTGGTCGACCCACTCTTTGGATTTGCCACTGATTGTAGATTTGTTCTTCTTTTTTTTCCCTAAAAAAGTTGAACGGATCTAGATGAGAGTATTTTGGTATTTTTGATGGATTTATTATTAATTTTGATGGATTTATGATTACTTTTGTTGGGTTAATTCACATAAATCCTTTTGAACTCTTGATTTTTTTAGTTGGGTTATGATTTTTGGTGTTAATTTTTTTTGAATGCTGAGTTCAATCTTTTGTATTCACTGTTTTGATACACTGGTTCAGTTTTAGAATTATTATTATTTTTATTTTTTTTTAAATGGAGTAGATTTAAGTCGTTCATTTTTTATTGAGAGACGTGGCCCAATTTAAATCGTCCTTCATAAGGAGCACGGGAGGCAAGTCAAGTAGAAGATCCACACTCAATGAGATGAGGTTTTAGAGATTCGGAAAGATGACTGAATAACATAAAAAGCCATAATAAATAATGATTTCAAAAAGTACCTAATAATTTTCCGAAAGTACATGTTCCTGGGTCTAGTGCAGGATAGTGTATGTGTGTAACCAAACATGACTATTGCGTTCACTTCCTGTGCCAGACAACTAACTGGTTGTAGGGGTGGGCACGGATCGGTTGCGGCTACGGAACCTCCACTCTGCCATCCGTCCGCTGAATTGGCAGATTGGGAAAAATCAATCCGCATCCGTCCACCAATCCGGAGGATGCGGATTGGTTGATTGGCGGATGGATGTGAATCAGTTTGGCAGTTTAAAATTTTACAAATTTTCAACATAATTCAATATGTACACTTTTTCAACAAAAATAAATAAATAAATAAAAAATAAAAAAACACAAACATGTGTTTGCACTTCCTTCCTCAACCACCACCTCTGTGCAATGGGCAAACATATATGGCAAACAGCAAACAACAAACAACAAACAATAAAGTATTTTTCTGAACAAAAGCAATACCAGTTATTTTCATAGGAATCCAATCACAAATAGATGCAGTCAATACTGAACAATCATACATATTTTTTTTGAACAAATGCAATACCAGTTTTTTCCATAGCAATCCAATCACAAACAGATGCAGAACAAACACAAATTTTCAGCAACTGGCTTGCATTCGTGTTTCAATCCTCTCCTCATACTCCCATCTCTCTCTCCTCTCTTTCTCATTCTCTTCTCTATACATATTATGTATATGTAACATTAATCACTCTCATTACTTGGACCTCACTGGAGTCTCTATCTCATTTTATATATTCTATTGCATATATATAAATATATTGTGACGTGGGTAGGCCCATGAAGGCCATAACCCACTATGAACAATCCAAACCTACCACTTAGGGTCCAACACATAACCCAACTGATAAGGCCCCGCACAGCTGGAAGTCAACATGACTTGAAGGACCAATGATATTCAGACACGTGGCAGGTAAAGGGCAAGCCACATCAGCAGACAAAGATCTGTAAAGTTATTGCCACTGCACATCACCATTAATGAAGCCCCTCACAGCATTTATTACAACAACACCTCTCCGTCGGGACAGCACCCCCTCACCCTGAACAAGGTAAGCTACAGCATAGACTTTTGGCCAAGGTGACAGGTTGGAAGGAACAACGAAATGATTACCAAATGATACAAACAGACGTTGAAGACAAGAAGAAGGTTAAGCTTTTCTATCACTACTCCATCTCTGTATCATACTTCTCTCTCTCTCTAACTTGCTCATCAGAGGGTTCGCTGGGAGACTCCCCGTTCCCCGTTGAACTCTTATACAGGTCTTCAAGCAGGCTTGGTCATTCGGACATAGGCTCGAGGAGCGTGGATCAGCCCGACCCGTTCTACCCTCATAAACTGCATCATCAGTTGGCGCCGTCTGTGGGAACGCTTTGCTTCGCGTGCCAGTTGTGCTCATTGTCGCTAGAGACCCTGTCCCAATAACCCTTCCCTACTACCCATCAAAGTGTATGGTTACGACTAGATCCATGGCTTCTCACCATAATGTTGCCGACCATCAGACCGACCCCCCCAATCCAAACAACCCACCACAATATTTCATCGAGCTTACCAACAGCATTAACCGCATGGCCGAGCAAAACCAAGCCCTGATTAATGCTCTACTCCAAAGAAACCTTCCTATGCGCCCTCCACCACCTCCAGATATTCCCCCCGACCAAGAACGAGCCCCGAGCCATACCATTCCGTAGCCTAATCCACCCAACTGGGAAGGTTTGCAACCCCTTCCCCCGGGTATGAACCTGCCACCCCGGGGCCCACAACCATCAATCCTGACACCAGCCTCGGAAGGGGAGGCCAACAGCGTCTAGCCCCCGCTCCCCTCTGGTGGTGACAACATCCCTCTCTGGGACGCAGAACTCCGAGCCATGAAACTCCAACTCCAAGGGGTCATGCAGAATATACAACATAAACCGTCTACCACAGCCAACTCCCCATTTGTTGCCTTCATCAGAGACAAACCTCTTCCTCCTAAGTTCAAAATGCCCACCATCGAATCTTTTGAAGGTACGACGGACCTAGTCGATCATTTGGAGACCTACAGAACCCTCATGATCCTCCATGCAATCCCCGACGAGATCATGTGTCGGGCTTTCCCCGTAACACTCAAGAGATCGGCTCGCCTTTGGTTTAGTCAATTCCCAACAGACTCCATCCCCACTTTCCAGTCCCTCAGTGACTCTTTCCTCAGCCATTTCATAGGAGCCCAACGCCAGCGACGTCCGACAACCCAACTCCTCAATATCCGTCAGACCGAGGGGGAGTCACTGCGCGGTTTCGTCACTCGCTTCAACACCGAAGCCCTGCAGGTAGCGAAAAACGATGACAAGGTCATCCTTACGGCATTTATGGCCAGTCTACGGTTATCTGATTTCCTTTTCTCCCTCTCAAAAACCCCCCGACCTCCATGGCAGCCCTACTCTCCAAAGCCCAAAAATACATGAACGCCGAAGATTCCCTAGCCACTCGTCAAGATCCTACAGCAAAAAAACCGACCTCCCAAGAAAAGCGAAAAGATTTAGAAGCCAGAAACACCCAGCATAATACCCAAACACCACATTATACCGACCGACCCTCCCGAGCCGACCGACCGGTACCAGTCCGATCGCCCGGTCGGTTCGAGCAGTACACACCCCTTAACTCCCCTATGGAACAAGTCCTCAACCAGATCTAGCGGGACTACCCCCTCAAATGGCCCCAACCATCAAGAACCCCTTCCAATCAGAAAGACCAATCCAAATACTGCCGTTTTCACCAGGACCATGGCCATAATACCGATGAGTGTGTTAACCTCAAGGATCAGGTCGAGACCTTAATACGTCAGGGACGACTTAGCCGGTCCACGGACACCCGCCCCCAGCAGAGACAAAGGACAGAGCCCACCAGAAACACCCACCGGCGCACTCCTCTACGGCAGCCGGCCCAACCAAATCAAGGCCATGATCGCCCTCCATAGCAACCTCGGGCACAAGGTAATCCCGCCCCACCTGTTGGAGAAATCAGAGTTATTTCCGGCGGGCTTACTTGTGAAGGACCATCCCTGTTCGACTCAGCGGGCAGAACTTAGGAAAATAAGGCAAGGCTCAGACAAAGAAGTCGCCACGTTGGGCCGACCCTCCAAACACCCCAGGCAGTGGGCCGAACCTATCACCTTTACGGACTCCGACTGCACAGGCATCCGTTACCCTCATGACGACCTTCTCGTCATTTCTACCCTCCTCTCTAACTACAAGGTCAAACGGGTTCTCATCGACAATGGCAGTTCCTCAGACATCATCTTCCTCAATTGCTTCCGCCAACTCAAGATTGGGGAAGAAAGTCCCTCTCCCCTCCAAACCCCTTTGGTCGGATTCACGGGCGACCGGGTGACCTCCATTGGCTCCATCGATCTTCCTATCACAATTGGCGAATACCCACGGTAGACCACAAAGCTTCTCACCTTTCTTCTTGTTGATTGCCCCTCCGCCTACAACATTATCCTTGGCCGTACTGCCCTAAATGCTTTCCAAGCTATCACATCCACTTACCACATTGCCATCAAGTACCCCACCGATCTGGGGGTCGGAACAGTGAGGGGAGAGCAGACCGTGGCCAGAGAATGTTATGTCGCCTCATTGAAAGAAGTCAAGCTGAAGGAGGCTATGATCATTGAAGGGCTCGATGTCAGAGATGAAGACGAGTTGGTCAGGGGGAAACCAGTGGAGGAGCTCGTCGAAGTCCTCGTCGGCCCCACCAACCCGACCAAAACCGCCAAGATCGGCAGCCAGCTATCCCCCCAAGCCAAGGCCCACCTCACCGCCCTCCTAGTTGAACACAACGACGTGTTTTCCTGGACTCACTCCGATATGCCGGGTATTGACCCCTCTTTCATCAGCCACCGTCTCAGTGTTGAGCCCCATTTCCGACCTATCCGCCAGAAGCAGCGCATTTTTCATTCAGAACGCAATAACCTTATTGCTTCTGAAGTGGACAAACTCCTTGAGGCATAGTTTATCGCTAACGTGGACTACCCCAGATGGCTGTCGAATGTTGTTCTGGTTCGTAAAAACAATAGAAAATGGCGACTCTGTGTCGACTACTCCGACCTCAACCGAGCTTACCCCAAGGACAGCTACCCTCTCCCTTGCATAGATCTGCTGGTCGATGCCACGGCCGGTCATCAAATGCTCAGTTTCATAGATGCCTTCTCTGGATACAACCAAATCTTGATGCACCCATCTGACTAGGAACACACCTCTTTCATCACCGACCGAGGCACCTACCATTACCGTGTAATGCCATTTGGGTTAAAGAATGCTGGTGCCACTTACCAACAGTTGGTCAATGCCGTCTTCCATCATCAAATAAGCCGGAACATGGAAGTATATGTCGATGACATGCTGGTTAAGAGCAAGCTCTCCACCGATCATCTGGCCGACCTGCAAGAAACCTTTGCCACCTTACAAAAATACCAGATGAAACTCAATCCAGAAAAATGTGCCTTCGGCATAGAATCTGGAAAGTTCTTGGGATTCATGGTCAGTCAGCAGGGCATCAAGGCTAACCCCAAAAAGATCAAGGCCTTAATCGAAATGCAGTCACCCAGAACGGTCAAGGAGGTTCAGAGGCTTACTGGCCGAGTGGCCGCCCTCAACCGCTTCATTTCCCGAGCAACGGATAAGTGCTTCCCCTTTTTCAAGGTCCTTTGGCAAACTTTTGAATGGACGGCAGAGTCTAAAGAGGCGTTTCAACAGTTGAAACAGTGCATGGCTAACCCTCCCCTACTTTCTCAGGCCATCGCGGGTGAACCCCTCTTCCTCTATCTAGCCGTGTCACACACTGCAGTCAGTGTAACACTCGTCAGGGAAGACAGCTCTGTCCAGCGACCGGTCTACTACATCAGTCGGGCTCTTCGGGGGGCGGAACAGAACTACCCACTGTTAGAAAAAGTGTCTTTGGCCTTGATCACCGCCTCTAGACGACTCCGCCCCTACTTCCAAGTCCATTCCATAGTGGTCCTTACTGACCAACCGTTGAAGAAGATAATGCAACAACCAGAGCTTTTTGGCAGGCTTATGCAATGGTCGGTCGAACTCAGTCAGTTTAATATCTCCTACCGGCCTCGGACAGCAATCAAGGGACAGGCTGTTGCCGACTTCATCCTGGAATTCACCAACCTTCTCCCAACCACAACTCCTCTACCCCCGCCAACCCCTGCCGAGCCGGAAGACCTTCACTCTTGGACCCTCAACGTCAACAGATCATCCCACAAAGAAGGCAGTGGGGCTGGTCTCATCCTCACCGCCCCTAACGGTGGTTATTTCGAGTGTGCTCTCCGCTTCCTGTTCGATGCAAGCAATAATGAGACCGAGTATAAGGCATTGATAGTAGGTCTCCGCCTAGCCAGAGACATCGGTGTTAGCCACATCCGAGTGTTCAGCGATTCCCAACTTATCATCGAGCAAATTACGGAGGAGTTCGACGCCAAGGAGGACACCATGCGGGTATATAGGGATGTTGCCCTCCCCCTTGCTTGCCTTTTCAATACCTTCCACATCAATCATATCCCTCGGGCAGAAAACTCCAAGGCAGATGAAATGGCTCAGTTGGCCTCGGCCGACTAGTCAGACCTCAATCACGGTGTCTGCCTTGAATACCCGACTCACCCTGCCATTTCCCCAAACCAACAACAAGTCTACTTTCTCCAAAACGAGCCTATCCCCTGGGCGACAGATATCTTTCTGTATCTGACAACAGGGGAACTTCCAGCCGACAAACAGCAGGCCGCCAAAGACAGGGCCCAGTCGTCCAACTACATTCTTGTTGATGATCTTTTGTACAAGAGGGGCTTTTCACGCCCATACCTCAGATACCTCAATCATGCTCAGGCGACTTACGTGATGAGAGAAATCCACGAGGGTATATGTAGCAATCATTCGGGTGGCAGATCCCTAGCCCACAAAATACTTCGCACTGGCTATTTCTAGCCCACTCTCAATCAAGACGCGATGGACTTTGTGCTCAAATATGATAAGTGCCAACGTTTTGCCAATATCCCCCATGCTCTCCCTACAGAATTGATTACACTCTGCAGCCCGTACCCGTTCGCCAAATGGGGAATCGACCTGGTCGGCCCACTGCCCACTGGCCGAGGCCAAACCAAATTCGCCATTGTTGCCATCGATTACTTCACTAAATGGGTGGAAGCAGAACCCCTTGCCACAATCACCGAGTGGAACACAACCCGATTCATCTGGCAGTCGATCGTCTGCAGATTTGACATTCCTCAAGCCATCGTCTCCGACAACGGGAAACAATTCGACAATGCCAAGTTCAGAAAATTTTGTGCAGAGCTCCAAATTCAGTCGTGCTTCTCTTCTCCAGGCTATCCCCAAGCCAATGGTCAAGTTGAGGTCACCAACCGTTCCCTCCTGAAAATCATCAAAACCAAGCTAGAAGCTGCTAAGAGACTTTGGGCTGAGGAGTTACCCAATGTACTCTGAGCTTACCACACCACCGCTCGGACCCCCACTAGGGAGACCCCTTTCGTCTAACATACGGCGCAGAAGCGGTCATCCCAGTGGAGATCGATCTTCCTACCCCTAGGGTTTTACATCCAAATCCAGAACTAACTGAAGAGCTACGTCGGGCAGACCTATACCTGATTGAAGAGCTCCGAGAAACAACTGCAGTCAAACGGGCCTCCTACCAACAGAAAATGAGAACACATTACAACCGCAGAGTCCGACCAAGGGAGTTTGCCGTAGGGGACCTTGTTTTGCGAGAAGTAACTCTTGCCACCAAAAATTCGACTGAGGGCAAACTGCTAGCCAAATGGGAGGTCCCTTACGTTGTGAAAGCCAGACCACGTCCGGGCACTTACCGACTGCAAGACATGGAAGGTCGAGACCTCCCCCATCCTTGGAACGCTAAACATTTGAAGCGCTATTTTCAATAAAAGTTGTATTGTTGTATCGTCCAAGTTGTTGTATGTTCTTTTTGACAATCTATGTTCTCATTTTCTCCTCATATAATGCAAACCTATGATCCCATGGGCCACACTTTGTATGACAGCAAGCTTATATCTCAGTTATCTGTGGTATTCCAATAACGCTTTGATTGCAGCCTCGGCCAGACCGAGTCACTCAAAGCCTCAGCCAGATTGAGCATAAAAAGCCTCAGCCAAACTGAGCATAAAGAGCTCGGCTAGACCGAGTCGCAAAAAGCCTCAGCCAGACTGAGCATAAAAAACCTCAGCCAGACTAAGCATGAAGAGCTCGGCCAGACCGAGTTATTCAAAGCCTTAGCCAGACTGAGCATAAAAAGCCTCAACCAGACTAAGCATGAAGAGCTCGCCCAGACTGAGCATAAAAAGCCTCAGCCCGACTGAGCATGAACAGCTCGGCCAGACCGAGTCACTCACAGCCTCTGCCAGACTGAGCATACAAAGCCTCAGCCAAACTGAGCATGCAGAACCTCGCCAGACTGAGTTACTTCAAGCCCAGTCACTCGGCATTGAATTTTTACAAGTTCAAATTCGCTCTGCATTGAGTTTTTCCTACATTCACTCTGCATTAAATTGTTACAAGTTCAAATTCACTCGGCATTGAATTTTTACAAGTTCAAATTCACTCTGCATTGAGTTTTTCCTACATTCACTCTGCATTGAATTGTTACAAGTTCAAATTCGCTCTGTATTGAGTTCTTCCTACATTCACTCTGCATTGAATTGTTACAAGTTCAAATTCACTCTGCATTAAGTTTTTCTCACATCCACTCTACATTGAATTTTTCTTACAAGTTAAACTTCACTTTACATTGAGTTTTCCTTACATTTCACACTTCACATTGCTTTATACATAAGCCTTATACAAGTCGCCATTCTCATTCATTTCAGATGTGCAAACAAAAGCAGTAGCATGAAAACAAGACTCAAAATTTTATTTATCACAAACTTATACATAAGTTTCTTACAATCATTCAAAAGCAGAAGCCAAAATTCAAAATTCAAAAAAAAAAAAAAAAACAAACAAACAAACATAAGTACAGGTTTTATTCACACCAGTCACTCCTCCTCACTTGACACAAGGTCTTCTTCTTCAATGCCCTCATCTAGGGGGATCTGGGCCACGTCATCTTCATCAATCCTTACACCACTAATGTCCAAATCTGGGAACAGTTCTTCTGCCTTCTGCTTAAACATCTTCCAGCCACTGTCCCAGAACTCAGTCATTTCGTGTTTGTAGAAGTCCGACAATGGAAGCTCTCAATAACTTCTGCTTCAGTCCTGCCTCCAGCGGTCGTTCCCGACGGGCCCATCCCCCCAGACACCTCCCTTGCCAAGTTGCTGGCGATCGCGGCATCGACTACCATCTGAAATTCAACAGACCCCTTGAATTGCTCTACTGCTGCAACACACAAACCGGGGTATACTGCCCTTTCAGAGGCTGCCTTGGTCCTTTCTTCATCCAACTCCTTCTGCAATCTTGTCTTCTCCTCCATGGCCTTAGCGCGCTCATCCTCCAGCTCCTTCTGCAGCCCAGCGATCTTCACGTCTGCTTCATCCTTCTCTTTGATCTGCTGGGCACGCAGGTCTTCATTGTTCACCATGGCCTCTTCAAAACGATCATTGGTGACCGTGCAGGCATTTTTAGCCTCTTCCAACTTCTTCTGCTCGCCAACTAGTTGGAATTCGAGCGACACTACCTTGCGGCGTTCGTCCTCTACCTCCAACTTGGTCGCGAGCAGCTCAGCATGGACTCGCGCGGCCACATTGCGCTCCACGATCGCCAGTACCTCCATCTTCTTCGCCTTTTTAGCCTCATCCAACCCCCTGGCACACGCACTCTGCGCAGCCCTCCGCCAACCCACGCTCTCCCTCCTGAAATTTTCAAGTTGGGCCTCCACCTGCCCCAACTTCTCCCTCACCCTCCTCCATTCGCCCTTCGCTGCTGCCGCCTTATTCAGTAGGGCCCACGCCAAAGCAGCCGCCTCCATCTGGGCTGAGCACAACCCCTTCATCAGCTCAGCCTCAGTATAACCAGCCACCGAGCGGACGGCTGCGTCTCCCACCACCCCCAAGAGACGGTCTGCAGCCATCCTGTCCTCTTTCCCTTCCCCTTCCACTCGCCCAGACACCACAGGGAAGTGGTAGAAGGCGGTCTTCAGTGCAGGCCTCTCTCCCTCTCCTTGGGGTGCCAGACCCTCCTGCGGTTGTGGCTCCACCCTTGGCTTAGCGCCGACCCCATCACTCTGCGTTTGCTCACCAAGGCCAGTCGCCCCACCCTCTCCCTCTTTGGTCTTCCCCTCTAACCCCATTTCAGGGGTCCCCTCTGCCTCCCCCTCTAAGGGAGTCTGCTCCGTCGTCGCCTCCTTCCTCCTCTTCAAGGCAGGCTCCCCCTCACTCCTCCTCAATCTCTTCTTCCTTTTTACCACACCCCACATCTCCTCGTATGCTCTCTCCTTTAACGGGTTAACTGGGGGCAGTCGTGGCTCAAATCCACCTAAGTCCTTTTCCTCCAGGGGTTTGGGACGCGGTTGGATCCTCTCCCTAGCGATCGACTTTGGCGGTTGGTCTGCCTGGGACTCTTTGAACTTACTGGCTTTGGCGAGGATAGTCATATCCTCCGTCTCTTGCGCTTTTCTTCTTGCCTCTAACTCCGCCGGTCCCAAGTCTCCACCGATCGGCTAGGGGCCCAACCCTGTCGCAAACAAGGTTGATGGCTGAACAAGTTCATCCCATCGGGCGCCCTCCTTCTCCCTCCATTCTTTCACCCTCTTCGCTCTCGCCTCTGCTACTGCCCCCAGTTTTGGCTCCACAGACTTAGTGGGCACTTTCCAAATTGTGCGCACCCCAGCCCCTCCGTTGGCGGACACATAAAACCACCGCGGCCTCCACCCCTTTATCGACGATGGCAACCCTGCTACCAACCCCTTCCCTGCCGCCGCTGCAAAGTGACCCAAGTCTCCTGCTACCCCGATGCCTTGTAGCAAGCAAAAAACTCGTCCACTGTCATGGCCACCCCCTCGTTCGCCTTTGGCCATGCGCTCGCGCAGGCTAGTACAGTCTTCCACGCGTTGGGCATCAATTGACCCGGCGCCACTTCCAACCAGTTTAGGACACCGACTACCTCCAGAATCGGCAACCTCAACCCTCCCTTCAACGCCTCCTCATACAAGGCAAACTCCCCCAGTCGGGCGTCGGATGGCCTCTCCTTCGTGGACGAGAGCTTCAACTCTATTTCGGCAGGAATTTGCTACCTCTCGCGTATACTCACCAACTCTCTCGCGGTGATAATCGACTTATCGGCCTTTGTATGCCAGTGATCTGGCTCTACCTGGTTGATCGGCGCTGGCGCCGTCATCATTGTGGACAAACCCACTCGCCTCTCCGTCCTGTATTGTTCTGCCAAATCCACCGTGTCGTCGTCCTCCAGTGGATCAACCCTGGCGTTTGCAGTTTCTTCTTGGGCTATTTCTGTGGTGTGTCTACGAATAGCTTCAGATGCAGGCACAAGGAAATTCAAAAAATGTCGTAAGGGTGTATCACTTGCAACGAAGGTGTCTATACTTGGAGCGTTTTGATTTCTTGAAAAAAGGTAGGTAAAACGTATAATACCAAAAGCCCAAGGCTTACCTGTATTCTAGGGGTCGCAATTAATTTTCGCCAGTTTGAAAAACTTTCAACCATCCGCCAAAACTGTCTTTTCAAACACCCATTATGACCTATCGTTTCACTTCTGGCCCAACGTCTGTAGACAGGCCCGCCGAGGGGGGGGGGCCTCGCTACAGCTCGGACTCGATTTGTTGTCACGGTTCTTAATCTTGAACCAAAGAGTCCAAATCCGGCAAATCGTTTTGAGAAAACAGATTTTTGAAAGAAGTGCCAAACATGGACTGCTTTGCCAGACACAGAGTCGCCACCTAAATATTTTATTTTGGGAAATTTAGGAAACCCTGACTCGGTGCCAAAGGCCACGTGTCCGTCATCACCAAAGTTGCCTCGGCTCGGGAACTTGGGTACGATTAGGGAAGGTCACTTCGTGAGCACCCCCGCTCGCCCGATCAAAGATCGGCCTCTACTAACCATGATATCTATTTTTGAAAACATTGTGTGTTCTTATTCCGGTTATTAGCCTAGGTTACTATATGATGCGCACAGCATATAAGTATAGACTGAGTCGTCTGAATTGGAACAAAACACTTCATGTTTGTTTGTGAAAATGGTTTGCTACTCGCAGGTAGGCTTAAAATGCGGATTTTGCCACCCTCAGGTGGGCTTAGAAAACATGATTTTGCCACTGTCTAGTAGGCTTAAAACAAACATTTGATGAATTGTTCCAATCCAAATAACCCAACCTCCACCCACAAGCATCCAAGCAGGTATATCACATAAGCAGTTAGCCTCATGGTAAGCATACTATCATGGCAGTCACTCACACGCATGCAAGGATGCTAAAGCATAAAACTCACCGAGTACTCCAAGCCAAAACAGAAACCGATTAGAAATCCATGCATGATCCCAAGTATACAGAAATGCCTAATGCAACACATGCAAAAATGCAACTATAGCAGGCTCGGCTATTCTAAACATGGCATATGAAATGCAACAGCTATCTGTATTCAACTTGGAATTGAAATACAAATGCAGTTAGTATGATGCGCCGAGCCCGGTGCATGCAAAACAGAATGAATGAATGTAACATGCTATCATACTGTATGCTAATTGAAACATGCCCTAATCTAACCATCATAAGCGGGTAAATAAAAGGGAAGAAAAACGTGGGATTGGAAGACATACATCACACACACACACACTTATTACAATTATGCCCTCGCACAGAGGATCCGAAAGAATAATACACAGTCCCGAATAGTACAGTCCAAATAATAATACAGTCCAAAATATGTACAAATTCCTAATTAATTAACAAAATTAACTAAGAAAAATAAACTGGCATGCAAGCCAGGGACTGCCTTGACTCTTCTTCAGATGATGAATGATGCATGTCCGGGTTGCCTTTGCGCGGAAATTCATGGCGATGCCCCAGTTAGCCTCTGTTTTGCACTTTTTCTTGAAATGCGTGCCAAGCTCCGGAAGGCTGCTGACTCTTGATTTTGCTGCAACAGAGAGCAGGAAAGGGGCATGGCAATGTATTTTCACAAATGTATGCATGCCTCGATCCTCGTGCCATCAATCACGCATCTCGATGCATGATGGCCGAGGAGTCGAATTGCACAATTCAATATCAAAATGAATGCAACACGAAAACACAACAAAACCTAAACTCCATCATGGGTAATCCGGAGTGTCGGTGACTGGGGAATTGAGACACGTTCCGTCACTCGGAGTACGAAACGTACCTCGTTTCCCGTGCTCGGGCTAACTCCTACCACAAGCACAATGCAATATGCATGACATGCATGAATGCAACTAAGATACAACCTAACATGCACAATGCTATGAAATGACACACACGATGCACGAGGTAACATGGCATACACAATGCGCTAACATACAACCTAGCATACGCAATGCTATGGAATGAAATGGCATACACGATGCATGATGGACTTACACCAACACAAGTGGACCTCAGTCACACTCACATAGGAGGCCATTAGATGAAAGTGAGACACTCGAGATGCGTGCACACATGCACGCAAACCGAAGACCAATCCTAAGGCACGAATGCCACTCTAACAAGGCATGGCAAAGCATGGAACATGGCATACAAGCATACAAATTTCAGTAGCAAAATACGATGCAAAACAGCCCCGAAACATGAAAACATGGCACCCGATGCATGGAATGGCCCCGAAATGCGAAACTAGGCACATGAAATGGCTTACAGCTATACAAAACATGCATTATTTGAACATGAGACCTAAAGACAGATTCAAGGCAGTCCAAAAATAAGCACATTTACAGTTTTAAGAAAGGCCAAACAGTGAGCACAAATAGGCCTAAATTAGCATGCAAAAATGGGCAAAAAG
Organism: Camellia granthamiana; assembly: GCA_036172215.1. Taxonomy (NCBI): domain Eukaryota; kingdom Viridiplantae; phylum Streptophyta; class Magnoliopsida; order Ericales; family Theaceae; genus Camellia; species Camellia granthamiana. The sequence goes on along the minus strand of CM069903.1, from coordinate 169,135,281 downwards.
GGGGGTAATTAAGCAAGTAGCAGCTTCTGACTTCAAACACAAGAGGGCCCTTCAACAATGTTGAAGAGGGGCCCAAAATATGGCATTTTACAGTTTATGACCGACCACAAAAACAGACACAAGTAGGCCTAAAATGCTATGCAAAATAAGGCCAAAAGAAGACTATAACACAAAGTATACAAAGGGTGCCTCAAACAGCCAAAGACCCTTAATGAAACATGAAGAGAGGGTCAAAATAAGGCCTCTTTCAGTTCTTACCAAAGCCCAAAAACAGAAGCACAAGAGGCTAACAAATCATGCAAAAATAGGGCCATGAGATGGGTACAATGGCAAGTGGCACATGGAAGCTTCAAACAGTGATGAGCCCTTCTACAATGTTGAATAAGGGCTCAAAATAAGAAACTTCACAGATTACTACATGCCTCAAAACAGATTACACATAGGCCAAAAATAATATGCAAGAAAATGGCATAAAGAGGGCTAATGAAGCATGTGTAAAATGAGGGCCTCAAACAGTGAGAGGCCCTTAATGAAAGATGAAATAGAGCTCAAAAAAATGCTACTTTCAGTTATGGTCGGAGCTCAAAGGTGCAAGCAAGTATGGCTAATGTATTGAGCAAGAATAGGACCAAAAAGAGGAGAGAAGGACTTACCCTTGAAGACTCAACTTTAGCAACCTCTTGGACCAAGTTTGGGTGCTCCTTAGCTCTGAAAAACTCTTCCAAGCTGCTGGAATGGAGGTGATGGTGTGGTGCTAGGTGGTGATGAAGAAATGGGTGTAGGACTTAAGGTGTTTGGAGCTTGGAAGAGTAAAGGGAGAGAGATGCAATGCAAGAGGCTCAAAGGGGTTTTTCTAACCCTTAAATCTGAAGGGGAGGGGCTGTATATATAGGCAAAAGGGGTGGAAAAAGAGGGGGAAAAATGGGGGGGAAAACTAATTCAAGTTTCCCCCAAAAAGTGCCAAACCCTCGGTCATTAGTGAAGTGCAAAAAAAAATACATGGCTAGAACACACTCATAGGGGTAAAAATGGCCGGCCAGTTTAAAAAGGCAAAAAAAACTATTCACCAAAAAAGTGGCCGGCCGGCCAGAAAAAGTGGCCGGCCGACCAGGTCAAAGGGGGAAAAGTGGCCGGCCACACCCTAGGATGAAGCCCCAGAAGTTAGCTTTCCAATGCCGCAAACCTTGCATCAAAATTCCTCCTGTGGAAAAAGTTATGCCAGTTTCCGTGAAGCCACGCAGATTCGGTCCAACCGGACTTCAACCAACCATATCTCCTCCCCCCGGATTTGGACTTAGGAGATTCTTGAGTGCAAAATGAAGCCCCTGAAGTAAGCTTTCCAATGGTGGTGGCCTCATGTCTTAATTCCTCTTATGCAAAGAGTTACGCCCATTTCGGTGAAGCCGCGCAGACTTTTCTCCTTCCCGGATTCATGCTGAACCACTTTTGACCAAAAAGAAGTTGGCTTCTCAGCAAAATTTCTGGCCTCCCACCCTCCTACAAGCTTTCTAACAATGAAAATAAGGCCTCCACCAAAAATGAGCCCAAACCGATGCAAAATGAAGGTTCGGGGGCCAAAACGCGCAGCCCGGGGCCCCGAAAACTGACTGTTAGGCACCGGAAGTGGTGTTCGACCACGAAGTTGGTCTCTCGGACCACGGTGTCCCTCAAAAGGGAGGAAATAAGGTGTGTACCAAAAACCGGAGCAAACGGAGGTGGTTAAGCGGTCCTGAACCGAGGCACACGGCCAACGGCCCCGAAAAATCGGAAACCGGGCTCCAAACGGGAAAAGTGGCCTACGACCACGAAACGTAGCCTACGGCCACTGAGAGATGATCTACAAGACCTCTCCCTCCCTTCGAGAAGAGAAAACAGAGAAAGCAGAGCCTGGTTCGCAAACCGAGGCAAAGTACCGAAAAGCCCGGAAGTCCGGAGGCAAGGCTCACGGCCGAGACTCTGAAACTTCTGAGCGAGCACAATATGCAACATCACCAAGTGCTCAATCGGTGACGTCTGAGTCTTAAGGTCGGTCAAAAATGGGGTGTCTACAACGTCTAACCTTCCCCCACCACGAGATGCTGCCACGTGTACGACCACGATTCACTGCCCCCTTCCCCTACCCTGTCTTTTCCACTTTAAGTCATCACGTGACCCACCGCCTCTCAAGCCCCGCACCCCGCCACCTCACCTTTCGTGGTCGGCCCTCCTCATGGTCGGTTCCTCCACTCGGCTACCCTTCGTGGTCGGCCCTCCTCATGGTCGGGCCCTCCACTCGGTTACCCTTCGCGGTCGGCCCTCCTCACGGTCGGTCCCTCCATTCGGTGACCCTTCGTGGTCGGCCCTCCTCATGGTCGGTCCCTCCACTCGGCCACTTCCTTTCATTCGACCTTCAACCCCCATCTTCCTCATTATTCCCTTCGTTGGGCTAAAGCTGCACTTAAGAATGGGGGACTACTGACGTGGGTAGGCCCATGAAGGCCATAACCCACTATGAACAACCCAAGCCTACCACTTAGGGCCCAACACATAACCCAACTGATAAGGCCTAGCACAGCTAGAAGTCAACATGACTTGAAGGACCAATGATATTCAGACACATGGCAGGTAAAGGGCAAGCCACATCAGCAGACAAAGATCTGTAAAGTTATTGCCACTGCACATCACCATTAATGAAGCCCCTCACAGCATTTATTACAACAACACCTCTCCGTCGGGACAGCACCCCCTCACCCTGAACAAGGTAAGCTACAGCATAGACTTTTGGCTAAGGTGACAGGTCGGAAGGGACAACGAAATGATTACCAAAGGATATAAGCAGACGTTGAAGACAAGAAGAAGGTTAAGCTTTTCTATCACTACTCCATCTCTGTATCATACTTCTCTCTCTCTCTCTAACTTGCTCGTCGGAGGGTTCGCTGGGGGACTCCCCGTTCCCCGTTGAACTCTTGTGCAGGTCTTCAAGCAGGCTTGGTCATTCGGACATAGGCTCGAGGAGCGTGGATCAGCCCGACCCGTTCTACCCTCATAAACTGCATCATCATATTGATATATGTGTGTGTGTTATAAGTTTCAGACAAAACCCACCTCAATTTCCAGGTGTATTTGGACACACTTTTCTTCCCTATAAAAGGTTGGACCAGCTGTTATAGATGTTGAAAACTCATTTATATATATATATATATATCTAATACAAACATGTTTGTGTCATCTTAATCAGAAGATTTTGCATCATGTTGATATACCAAATGAAGAACATAGTGATAAAAAAATGAGCATATCTGTATTTCTACATGATTAATTTAAGCCGAAGCCCTAATTATTGGGGAAAAAAATTAAAAAAAAAATTAAAAAATACAGAACACAGAACACACTCACAGAAAAGGTTGAGAAGAGAAGATCCATCAAAGAGAAGAAGAGAAGAGAAGAAAACCTTCGAATCGATGCTTCAATCGCTGCTCGCCGCCACTGTTACTTATCGCCGATTGTCGCTAGCCACTACTGTCGCCGATCGCCGCTCGTCGCTCGCGAGAGAGAGAGAGAGAGAGAGAGAGAGAGAGAGACAGTGTTGTCGAAGAACTAGGGCTACAAATCTAAAATGAAAAAAAAAAGGGCAGCAATACAGGGGAAAAGGGGGGAAAGTAAATGCGGGCGGGCGGGCGAGTCGGGTGCGCCAATGGAATTGGCAGTTTACTAGTAACCCGACCCGAACTGGTTGTAGCTAAACAAATTCAGTGTTTAAGGGTGCACAAGCCCATGTAATGTAACTCGAAAAAATAAAGGAAGCTCAAATTAAAATTCATTTTAGATCTGAAAAAGTAAATAAATATAACTTAAATATATTTTAAAAATTATTAAATTGCAAATCAAATATGAATTTAATAAACATTCTATAGCCTTGTCATCTAAAAAATATTAACTGCATACTAATTTGAATGTTATCATCTGTCAATAAAAATTATAAATGAAATTAATTAGTTATCAATAATGAATTAGTGATATTATTATGTGATATCAATAATACACAATGTCTTCACAATGTAATACTAATTTTTGATTTATTACTTAATAATACAAATTTTTGATATCACATGATTAATCAAAAATATTAAGTAAATATAATGACATACCATAAAAAAATATTTGAACCCGCAAAGTGGGATTAACTTTTGTACTGTCTTCACAATGCCTTCCCATTATGCCCTATAATTTATTTGAGTTGACCCCAATGTTAAGTGGATTATTTCATCCAAGGTAAAAGAAATAACCCAAACCCGATTGGGTCTCATAAAACTATGTCATTGTCTGGAAAAATTATTTGTTGGTTCGGGACCCTATGTAATCATAGCCTCATTAGATTGTGTAAAATATTATTCTTCGTCAACATCACATTAATTCGTATCAATTCATACCGTTTAATCTACGAATAACGTATTAAATTTTAAAATTTATAATCTGTCTTCGAAATCATTTCACTCTGTTATAATTAATATATATATATTTTTTAACCTCTGATGAAATATCAAACTAAAAATGAATGTTAGAGAAATTTAGCCTTGGTTTGGTAAACATATTGGGACTAAATAAGCACATAAGGATAAAAAAAAATCACAAAATCACAAAATGACAAACACACTTAACTTTTGATGCAAAATTACCAAATTAACTCATATACAAACAAAAAGTCAAAAAAGCATCATTTCCAAGTGAAGGGTAATTTTGTCATTCCAATGCAAAAAAATCAAAAAAACCAAACAAGAAAACCAAAAGAACAAAAAAGTCCCAGGCTAAAAAAATAAAAAAGCCAAGTTTGCCCAACGACACCTTAATATGTAAAATTTATTACAAATTAGTGGTTATATGTATGAAAAATAGTATGTAAAATTAATTTATATTATATATATATATATAATATTATAGAAATTAATATTATATATTATGCAAATACTTGATAATTTATTAGAATATTCTTTAATCCGCTAATCCATCCAAACTCGCTCAAATCGCTATTTGTCAATTTGTCAATCCGTCATATTCGATTTATAATTTTACTCTCAAACTACTTGAACCATCATATCCTATCCCTTACCAATCACAAACCACCATATCCTCTCATATTAATCAATCACCTGATACAAAATCGTAAATTACAACTTTTTTTACCAAACACAACACACCTAGGGTGTGTTTGATTGGACGGACTGAATAAGGGAAATTAAAATCTATTGGACTTGAGTCTAGGGGTCTTGAGTTCTGGGACTATGAATTCCCCGAACTATTTGGTTGGACTGCATATGTATAGTGTGTTTGTTTTTTCATGGGATTAGATGCCTGAAAATGACTATTTTTAGTGAAACCAATGTTTGGTTAAACAGACTGGATAGGATAAATGAACAAAAGACTATTTTACCATTTTTTCAATTGTTTACTGAGTAATAACAATATTAAACATATCTTTAATATTTTAATTATTTTTAACTACATTAAATAAAATTTTATTTTATTTTATTTTTTACACAATTAAATAAATTTATTTATTTTAAATAAAATAAATAAAATATCAATAAAAATATATGTTATTTTTTTAATTAAAATTTTAAATAATTTTTTTTAAAATAATAATAATAATTAAACAATGAAATTAAATAAAACATCTATTAACATTTAAATAATGAAATTAAATAAAATATAAACAAAATTTTAAAATAAAACATCAATAAAATATCTATAAAAAATTATTTTAAAAAACAAATAAATAAAACATCAATAAAAAGTTAAATAAAATTATTTTTATTTTTAAATTGAGACATTTAAATTTTATTAAATATAATACATAATTAAATAGTAGAGTGTCCAAATGATCATTTTACCATCTAATCCCAACAGTAAATAGTCCCTCCAAAATTGTCTCACACCCCTCCTAAGATAATATAATCCCTCTTATGGGGGATAAGGAGTCCGGCTGGACTCCATGTCTGACGGACTAAAAAAAAAACAAACGATAGACTACTCACTCATTCGGATAAGCAATCCAAACAGTGAATAATCCCCTAATCAAACACCCCCCTAAGGCACCATGTAATTTGGTTTCAGTATCACCAAATACCTTCTCCATCGTCTAGCCTAGGAGAAGTTATTGGTTGGTCTTGGGGCACTTTCACATGGTGTCCCAATGGTGTTTTGATTAGTGGAAGAAGTAAGACCCATGCATTTGTATTAGGTGATTAGAGAATATAAGGAGACATAAAAATTTGTAATTTGTGAGAATATCGCCACGTGGCGTCCTAGGATCCCAAAATAATTTTTCCTAGCCTAGCCTCACCTTCTTCCAATATCAATAACTATGGACTCCGTTTGTTTTTAGAGGTAAAATGAAGGAGATTAATAGTGAGGGAATTAAGTAAAATTGTGTTTCTTTAGATGATAGTTGTTAGTATAATGATTGTTAAATAATTCCCCTATAAAAGAAATATAAAATATTAAAATAAATAAAATTATGATTTTTACTTAACAAAAAATACAAAAACATTAAACATTAAACATTAAAATTTAAAAAAAAAAAAAAAAAAAAAAAAAAACTAAGATAAAGAACTAATTTCTTAATACTACCTCAACTTCCTCCATCTTAATCCCAACACCAAACTACATCCTAATTCTATAAAATTATAAATCCTTTTTTCATCTCCCAAAATAAACCTAACACATAATGGGATAATTATTCAGTACTTCTGGAGTATCACAGTATAGACACGTGATACTCCATAAGATTTTGATTGGTGGAGAAGTGTAAGAACTCACAATTTATGTTAGGAATGAGGGAACAATATGGACCTAAATAATTGATGATTGACTTGAAATATAGACACGTAATACTCCAGGGGCATGTTTGATTGGGTGGATTAGAGTATGAGATTGGGATTATTAATTCGTGGGCCCAATTATCCTATGTTTGTTTTAATATTTTGGTTTAGGATTATTAATCCAATGGATAATTAATCTAACAAATTTATAGAATTATTAATAATAGAGTAGAGGTGAGATTATTAATCCAATGAATATTAATCCAATTGAATAGTAAATATCATACTAATTTAATAGAATTATTAATACTTTATTATTAATCTTATGAATTAAACATGAGTATTGAATAATTTCCCCACATAATAGGTCTGCTGTGTCTCAATCTCAATTCCAACTCTATCTTTCAAAAGGAAAATGAGTGAGAGCACTAATTAGTGCTACTACTAATGATGTGGCAATGGATCTCACCATAAATGATTTGATATTTTGATCTTGATATTGTATTTTTTTTTTTTTATTGATTTCAAAAACAAACGGCGCCTGATATCAATCTAATCAATCTCTGTCTCACTCACATAATTATCTAACACAAACCTCTTATCTCTGACTTTCTCTCTGTGTCTCTGACTTTGTCCATTTGTAGACAAACAAATCTCTACACTCTCTTCATTCCCAGACAATCTAAGGCCTGAATTCTACAGAGACAAAACAGCTACACACACACATATATATATATATATATATTGGAGAGAGAAAAGAGTTTCCTTAATTGAAGATAAATTAAAAAAGTTCAGTGCTCAGGTGGGGAGAGCAACAGAGAGAGAGAGAGAGAGAGAGTAATGATGATTAGTAGTTGTTTGGTTGTTGGTTGAAGCTCCAAATCGTTACGATGGAAAGAGATTTGAAACTATGTATGGCAACCTAATTCTAGTTTCACATACACAAAAAATGATATCAACAGGAATCAATTTCGTCATGACCGTGATTGGATTCGCGGTGAGTACGTTGTTCATCGTTTTCGTTTGCACGCGACTCGTTTGTGCTCGAATTCAATTGAACGCTTCGAGGCGGTCCTTCCCAATCTCTTCTACTTCTAGATCTGATTTTAGCATAGTAAGCTCTTCTTCTTCCTTCTTAATTATTTATTCATCAGTAAGTTTGCTTAATTTAGGTCTAATTGGAATTTTTTTTTATTGGTTTGGTATGTGATATCATGAATTTGTAGTTTATTTATTTGTAAAAATTAGTAATTTGTAGGTGCTTGATATTTTTTACATGGTTTTATTTTTATTCCCATTTTTCTCTCTTCTTTTTCATTTTCATTTCTTTTTTGTTGGTTTTTAATTTATGATAGGTTTGGTGGAAATGTTGTCATGTTTTCTGATTTTTTTTTTTTTTTGAAAAATTTAAAAATAGTTTGACAAAATTAAATACTTAAAAATAAAGACATTTAAAATTTTTAAAAGTTAATTTCGCCCCCCAAAAAAGCGAAAATCTAATGAAAATAATGAGTGTTTTTATTTTCTTATTTCTTCTCTTTTTTTTTCAGGAAACTAATTTTAGAAAATTTCTTAGAAAACAGATTTTGAAAAATTAACCAACCATAAAATTTTGAGAAGTTTTTGGGCTTGTTTGGTTTGTTTGGGAGAGTTGTTTTTAAAAAAAAATTTGAGGAGAGAGTTTAGAAATTTTTTTGGTTTATTTGGTTGTATATTTTGGGAAAATTGTTTTTTTGGGAGTTTGGGATGATTTGATATTTTGGGAGAAGGGCCTTGCTACATCCCTCTAATTTTTGGCCCCCTAATCCCCCTAAATTTCAAACCAAGGCAAAAAAAAAAAAAAAAAAAATTTGCCCAAAACGACGTCATTTTGGGCATTAGAGGAATTAGGGGGGGCATTTTTAGGAGGACAAATCATTTTCAATTTGAGTAGATGTGTGTGAGAGAAAAAGTGATTGAGAAGGAGAAAGGAGAGAGAAAAAGTGATTGATTGATGTGTAAGAGAGAGAAAGTGATTTTGAAAATTTTTTAAAAAAAACTCAAACCAAACAATTTTTTAAAATTTTTTTTCTAAAACTCATCTCCTAAATACAAACCAAACATACCCTTTATTTCTTTGAACAAAAGAAGATGACGAGGTTTCTTTTGCCTTATTTTTGTATATCAAACATTTTGATCCCTTGACTTTTTTTTGTTTTTTTTGGGGTTAATGTTTATGGGTTTTTGGTTTCTTAGCACTCAATTTGAAAGCCTAGGTAAAATCTAAGATCAAGTTGGAGGACTTGTAAAAAAGTCAAAAAATTAAAAAGTTACTCAAAAAGTTAAAAAGTTAATACTATTTACCAAAAGTCAACAATTACGGCTGCACAACTCCTAATTTGAATTTTTCCTTACAAATCAATTTTTACAATTTTTTATTACACATTTTTCCATTAAAAGTCAAAAAATTAACCCAAACATTCATATTTTCAACCTTAATTTTTTAGTCCAAAAAGATAAAAAGTGCATAGGACACCCCAAACAACCCCTAATGTAATGTAAGGCTTGTAGCTTTGCGAAAAAATTGAAAACTTTCCGTCCTTTTTATTTGAACTGTTTTTTGTTGTTTCTTTTCAGCATGTAACATAAGACAAACTTCACACTTTTGCCTAGCATTTTGTTTTATCCTTTGTGGATCATTTCTTGCTATCATTACCTAAATGATTGTTCACTTTTGTATGGTACAGCTGGAACGGGGTTTACACGGCCTTGATCCTCTTGTCGTAGCCAACTTTCCGACAAAGAAGTACAGTGATGCATTTGTTTCCTCTTCACAAGATGCTCAGTAAGTTGGTTTTTTGTACTTGTTGTTCCTTACTTTACTGGCTTTGTTTGGTATATGTTTTGCGTAACTCTTTGTTTTCATTCACTCATCGTTCCTCGCGGTGTAGTCATGAATCACTCCAAATTGAATCTCTAAACTTCCTGATTTAACAATAACACCTGATTTAACTTCCATGCTTTTCTTTGAACTGTCTTGTTAAACTCTTCCATAAAAACAAAAAAAACACTAACATTCTTGTTGGGCTTCAATCCTTTAGAAGACAGTACCTCTCTCTTATATGTCTCCCAAACACTCAACCTTGTTCTTTTTCCCGACTTTGCTCTCCTAAAGGCCACTCCCCTTTTGTCAACCGAAGCCTTATTTTAAACTTCTTTCTTCTTTCTAGAGGTGAGGTTTAACCATTTCTTCAAATCTAACTTCTCCAAACTCATACAATCATCGCCATTTCCATTCACCTTACCATCCACATGAGCGAGCTCATTCACCCTCTTAATCACTTCATCCATTTGCTTATGAACATTCACCCTTATTAGTAATAAGATTTAAAACTGCTCTAGCTTATACAAAGCCCTGTCCACCTTGTTAAGAACTCAACCACCATTGGCATCATGAATCGATCCGATCGCAACTTTGAATATGGAATTCAAAGGAGTCAAATGAACATTCGTACTGACAAGAATCCTTCAAAAACTGAAGCCAAATCAACTCCCACTTCAACCCCTCACCACTTCTTGAGAATGCTTTTGCTCGCCAATATCATTACCAATCTTATATATCTCGATTTTCCTTCTAACCAAACTGCTCAAATTTTGTGCGCGCCAGGTGCACGGTTTGCCTTGCTGAATATCGTGAGGAAGATACATTGCGTATCCTTCCTTATTGCGGGCACTCCTTTCACGCAACCTGCATTGATAGATGGCTGCATCAACATTCAACGTGCCCAGTTTGTAGAATTTCATTGCGGGAGTTTCCTGAGAAAAAGTGCATGCAACCAATGTTCAGTTCAGTTATCCGATCTCATTATAGAATGGAGTCCCTCTGCACCCATTCTTATAACTGTCTATCGACAAGCCTCAGCTTTTCATCAAGAGCACAGGATGATTATCGGATGCGCACAATTGAAGAGAATCAGTTTGCATCAGAGAGTAACAGAGTGGAAGCCAGAGAGAGCATCTCCATCTTGATTGAGGATAGTCAGACTGCAAAAGATTCAGGAAACAAACATGTGGATAGCCCATCTAATACATAAAACAGCAGTGCTACAGAGCACTAGTAGAGCTGCTTTTAGAGCAGCTCTACTGAGGTGGCATCCCATTTTTAAAAAAAAAAAAATTTAAAAATAAGTAAAAGACAAAACAAGAAGAAGAAAAAGACAAATTAATGCTCATTTAGAGCTCCTCTTTTAGAGGTCTAAACCATTTTTATACATAAAATGGGAAGGGATTGGCCCTTTATTTGTAATATAGGAAAGTGACTCTACAAGTGTCTGTTTCTGATTTGGTCCAAGCTGCAAGATTGAGACTTCGACATTGCTATGAGATTGAAAATAGGAGTTGGAACAGATTGTAAATAGGAAATTTGATTGTTCTTGCTTGTGGCTAGTGGTACATATAGCACAGTGATTTTCTCAACAGAGCTGGTTTCTGAGCAGTTGCTAGGTCAGTTGTAAAAACCTGGATAGTTCAAGTTTGTTCAAAATCCAGACAGTGTAATTAGCGCTTCTTTTGCTTGCTTTATCTTAACAACTTTCCATCTGAATTGCATATGTAGTTGTAGCTGTCCAATACTTAATTCTGTTATGTTGAGGCTCACGTGAGTTTTTTTAATAATAAATATGAAATTTTAAGCTGTTAAGTTAAGATAAATATGAAATTTTAAGCTGTTATTGGATTTAAATGTCATATTTTATTTAAAATTTTAATTTCACATTCAATAAATATAGGTTATAAATAACAAGAATGAGCTGTCATAATTTCTAACCAAGAGCATGAGCTCGGAGAAACTATTTGATCCTTCTACAATAAGTTCAAGTGGTGCTCCGAAACAAAACAAATGGTGATTAATATCTGTGGGGACATATTTTTTGGATAGCAACACGTGGTCGAGGTGGCACCGAAGTGCTAGTCGAGGTGCCACGTGTCCTTGACTTGACGCCGAGGTAATCTCGGTTAGGCCGAGATTATCTGCGGAGATACCGGAATCCGAAATGAGCGGATAAGTTACAAGAATCCTAGAATGAGAGAGAACTTCAGCCTAGATAAGGATAAAGCTCTTTGGGAGTTTATCTTTATCTATTTGAGAGTCATAGATAGGCATTGAGCCAGAATCCATTGAAGCTAGGCTTCTACAGGGATCAAGTCAGTGTTGGTTATAAAAGTAAGGCACTCTCGTGGGTCTAAGGGACACTTTTTGTATTCTGAATAGTGAGTTAAGCACTTTTGCTATCTTTGAGAGATAACTGATTTGATCGTCGGAGTGCTCCCGGGTGGACGAACCACCACCGGAGTCTTTTTCTTTCTGTTACAGGTCGTTCAGGCGCAATCTATTCTGCCAGTGTTTTCCAACTGAGTACCTGTTTGGCAGTGTGGTCAGAAAACAGCACACACAATTTGGCGCCGTCTGTGGGAAAGAAAGAAGAATAGATGGCCAACAATGGACAGAAAGAAAAAGTTGGGGACGACATCCCTACTAAGCACATTGACCCTAACGTAGAGAAGGATAACTGCAACGAAGAAACTCAGGATCGAAATCCCAAAGACAAAGACATCAGCGAGGAGGGCGACATGCCAAAGAAGTCAGACTGAGGTGGGTACTATAACAAGGATGACCTCAAGATATGAAAGGATAGATGCCTACGAAGAGACGGCGAGATGAAGGGACTGGCGAACAAATTGGCGGACCTGCAGTCGGTCGTCAATTTCATGATGCAAAACAGCGTCATGCAGCCACCGTTCCTGTTACAAGACACGCCAATTTCAGCGGCCAAGAACAATGCCTAGAAGAGAGGACAAAAAACAGTCCCTACCATCTCCCAGCACACCAAGACCAAGGAACACTCTCACCGGCTTTCAAAGGAGGTTGGGTGAGGAGAGTCAGTAAAGGGAGATTCTCGGAGGACGCATCGTACCAAAGAGGCTGACCCCAAAGAACATCGGCATGCTCAGGGAAAGGAACTCTGTTTTAACGCAACTAACAGAGAAAGGTCCAAGAGAACTCATAACGACACTAGGAGTAACGCACCGAAGAGGCTAAAGTCTGTTGATAGCTGAGCTCCAGGACGGACCAAGGAGGATCTAAGGGATTACCTCCAGAGGAAGCGACAAGATGCCGAGGTAACCTCACCCGTCAAGCCGAGAACACCGTTCTCAGTAGAATTAGACAAGTTTGAAGCCCTGAAGAGGTTTAATATGCCGAGATTCCAGATATACGACGGTAAGTCGGACCCTAACTTTTATGTCGGCTTGTACCTGAACTCGATGCACTATACACTAAGAACGAGTCATTGCTCTGCAAAGTGTTTCCCTTATCCTTCAGGAAAATTGCATCAGACTAGTTTCACAAGTTGCCAAAAGGAACTGTGAAAAGTTGGGAAGGCCTAGCCGAGATGTTCGTGGCGAGATTTGTGACAAACAAACTACAGCCATTGAGGGTAGACGCCCTGATGGCTCTGAGAATTGGCGAGGATGAAAGCCTTAGGGCCTATGCCAAAAGGTATTATGAGGTGTTCAACTGAATACCAGGATGCAACCAAGAGGTGGCGGTCGTATCTTTTAAGAACGGCCTGAAGGATGATTGTCTGCTTCGAAAATCACTGGCAAAGACATTGCCAAAAAGTATGGAGGAACTTATGGCCAGGATAGAAAAGTATGCCAAGGTCGAGGAGGACACGCCGGGAACAAAGGCGTCGAAATAAGAGAAGAAAAATGGCTCGCCGAAGCGAGGCCGAGGTAATGGTGGATACAATCAACCAGAGACAGGACTAAGGGCTGCACAGGTAATCACAACGGTATTCCGAATTCCGGTCTACAAAGTCTTAGAAAGAATTCAGAATCAGCCCTATTACAAAGCACTAGAAAAGCTTCTTAGTGAATTTATGGAAAGAAGTCTGGGGAAACATTGTGCCTACCATAATGAGGATGGACACCTAACTCAAGGGTGTAAAGCCCTAAAGGCGCATCTGGAGGACCTGGTAAGGCAAGGTCATCTAAGGGACCTGCTAGATGAGACCAGGACAAGGGAAGAGCAAGCGAGATTACCTCAGGCACCGGCAGCACCACCCCCACCAGCACCGCAACCATAGGCAGACGGACCTCGAGTGATCAATGTGATTCACTCGAAGGTGAATGGGAACAAGATACGGGGGGAAACTCAGAAGGTAAAACACTTGCAACATGTGTATCAAGTTAGACAGAAGAGACCTAAGGCAGACCAGTGCCAGGGACCAGTGGTGTCTTTTACTAAAGATGACCTGGAAATGATGCAACATCCACACAACGATGCCTTGGTAATATCCCTCCAAATTGGAGAATGCCAAGTAAAGCGAATTCTGATCGACCAGGACAGCTCTTATGACATCATGTATGTCAGATGTTACAAAGAGCTTGGCCTTCATCAAGATGATCTGGAGCAATCCAATGGTCGGGTTCAATGGAACGCCAACATGGCCCATGGAAGCGGGAAGTTTGGAGGTGCAGGCTGGCACCAAGAAGGTAAAAACAGAGTTCACAATAATTGACACTCCTTCCCCTTACAATGCTATCTTGGGAAGGCCATGGATGCATGCAATGGGGGTCGTTCCCTTAACATTGCACCAGCTGTTGCGATTCCCAACAGAGCATGGAATTGAGGAGGTTAAAGGGGATCAAGTGCAAGCAAATAATTGCTCCATGGCAGCAATGAAATCCACCTGCAACATACGAGAAGCAGAAGCAGCAGAGATTGAAGATGAGGAGATGGAGGTCCTTGAGGACGTCAGTAAGAAACCAGCTGAGAAAAGTGAGGAAGCCTTGAAGAAGGTCTTAGTCCAGCAAGGGGATGAAGAATATTTCTTCCTCCTCGGCTCAGGCTTGGCTGAAGAAGAGGAAAGGGAATTAGAAGCATTCTTAAGAGCAAACCTTGAGGTGTTTGCTTGGACACCATACGAGATGCCTGGCATTGACCCCGAGGTCACTTGCCATAAACTGAATGTGGATAGGTCGGCCAAACCTGTCATCCAGCGAGTAAGGAGGCCGACGTTAATGCATGTTGAGGCAGTAGAAGAAGAAGTGGATAAACTTCTGGAGGCCAGAGCTATTCGAGAGGTAAATTACCCGACATGGTTATCAAACATGGTGGTTGTGAAGAAAAAGAATGGGAAGTCGAGGGTCTGCATGGACTTCACTAGCCTAAACAAGGCTTGTCCCAAAGACAATTTTTCATTTTCCAAGATTGACCAATTGGTGGATGCCACTTCAAGGCATGAAAGAATGAGCTTCATGGACGCTTACAGAGGGTACCATCAGATAGCAATGTACCCCCCAGATGAGGAAAAGACTGCATTTATCACCCCAAAAGGGCTGCATTGCTACAGAGTGATGTCTTTTGGATTAAAAAATGCAGGAGCAACTTACCAAAGATTGGTGACTAAGATGTTCAAACATCTAATTGGCAAAACTATGGAGGTATACATTAATGACATGGTCGTGAAGACCAAGGAACCTGAAGATCATCTGGTCGACCTAAAGACAGTCTTTGACATCCTAAGGACATTTCGACTCCGAGTCAATGCATCAAAGTGTGCATTTGGAGTTGGGTCAGGAAAATTCCTGGGATACTTGGTCACCAGAAAGGGCATTGAAGCAAGCCCGAATCAAATCAAGGCCATTCTGGAGTTAGAGAGCCTAACGTCGGCAAAGCAAGTGCAGATGTTGACCGGAAGGGCTGCAGCCCTAAACAAATTCATAAGCAGAAGTTTTTGATAAATGCAAACCTTTCTTCAGTCTAGTAAAGAAAGCCACAGATTCTTATGGACAGAGGAGTGCGAAGTCGCCTTGGCCGACTTGAAAAAGCACTTGACCACAGCTCCAGTACTCTCAAATCTAATACCTGGAGAGGAGTTGTTCTTATACTTGGCGGTCTTAGAACATGCAGTAAGTGCAGTAATAATTAGGGAAGATAAGGGAGCACAGAGGGCAGTTTACTACGTGAGTAAAACCCTAGCAAATGCGGAAACCAAATATCTACCCCTGGAAAAACTAACACTAGCTTTGGTAATGGCCTCCAAGAAGCTGAATCATTACTTTCAAGCCCATAAGATTGTGGTACTAACTAAGTATCCTCTAAAGTCCCTGTTGCAGCAAGGAGATCTGACAAGTAGGATAGCCAGATGGGCAGTGGTGTTGGGCCAATATGACCTAGAATTCAGACCCAGAACAGCAATCAAAGACCAAGTCTTGGCCGACTTCGTGGCCGAGTTCACACCAGGCGCCATCACACATCGGGCTCCGTTGAGCCGAGGTAGGCGATACCCAAATGAACAAGAAGAAACCCATTTGGGGATAGCTAAACAGAGAAAAGAAGAGAAACTTAGGCCTTGCAATATTTACATCGGCGGCTTCTTCCACCTATTTGTTGATGGAAGTTCAAACTGACAAGGAGCGGGGGCAGGAGTAGTGCTGGTATCACCGGATGGACAGATGCTAGAACAATCCATTCATTTGGGGTTTAAGGCCTCAAACAACGAAGTAGAGTATGAAGCATTGATAGTAAGATTAAAGTTGGCAGCAGCAATAGAAGCCGACGAGGTAATGGTCTTCTGTGACTCCCAACTTATCGTCAACCAGGCAACAGGTGAATATGTTGCCCGAGATGAAAGGATGGTGGCCTATGTAAAGGAGGTCAGCAGACTGATGGCATTATTCCAAAATTGTCGACTACAGCAAGTCAGCCTAGATGACAACAGCTATGCTGATGCCTTGGCCAACCTGGCTAGTGCAATAAAACCAGGAGAAGCGAGGACAATAATAGTTAACTACTTATCAGGTCCAAGTGTAGAACCACTGAACATAGAGCATGAAACAATATGTGTGGGGATGGAATCAAGCTGGATGGATGCAATAATAGTATTCCTTAAAGAGGGGAAACTGCCAAATGATCATAAGGAAGTACACAAGATCAGACTGAAGTCGGCAAGATTCAGTCTGACAACAAAGGGGCATCTCTACAGAAGATCTTTTACTGGCCCCCTTTTGAGGTGTGTGCATCCTTCATAAGTTGAAGACTTCTTGTATAAGATACATGAAAGAGTATGTGGAAACCACACTAGGGGCAGGTCACTTGCTCATAGGGCCATTACTCAGGGATACTTGTGGCCCTATATGCAAAAAGATGCTGAAGCCTATGTCAAAAAGTGTGAAAAGTGCCAGAGGTTTGCACCTTTGATACACCAACCAGCAGCAGACTTGAACCCAGTATCCAGCCCTTGGCCATTTGCCTAATGGGGCATGGATCTTGTTGGACAGCTACCTCAGGTAACTGGACAAAGGAAGTACCTGCTAGTGGCAACAGATTACTTCACCAAGTGGGTAGAAGCAGAACCCCTTGCAAAAATTCAAGATGTTAATGTGAAGAACTTCATATGGAAGAACATCATCACTAGGTTTGGGATCCCAAGAGCAATCATAGCAAACAATGAAACACAGTTTGACAGTATGCTAATCAGTGCAAAGTAGAAGATCAAGAATTACTATTCAACCCCAAGTTTTCCTCAAAGCAATGGACAAGCAGAAACATCTAACAAAGTTATCTTGGATGGGATCAAGAAGAGGCTGGAAGTAGCAAAGGGAAAGTGGATGGATGAGTTGCCCAGTGTACTCTGGGCATATCGGACTACGCCAAGAAGATCAACTGGGGAATCCCCATTTGCCATGGCTTACAGCACAGAGTCAGTAATTCCACTGGAGATTGGCATCCCAGGGATCAGAACCCAAGGAGTAGAGAATGGGACTAATGATGCATTTTTAGCCCGAGATCTAGACGTATTGGAAGAAAGAAGGGAGAAAGCAGCAATTCAGTTGGGGACATACCAGCAACAGCTTGCTAAGGCTTACAACAAAAAGGTCAACCCACGAGAGTTTCAAGTTAGGGACCTTGTCCTGAGAAAAGTCGTCGGCAACAAGAAGGATCCCAGAGAGGGCAAACTTGGCCCAAATTAGGAAGGACCTTACAGAATCATCTCGGTCGTGGGTAATAGAGCATATCAGCTTGAAGACAGTGAAGGCAAAGAATTGCCAAGACTTTGGAATACTTGCAACCTGAAGTTTTTTTATCATTAAGATTTCCTTTTGTTTTTAAGTTTTTCTATTATTAGCCGAAGTAATTAATAAAATCTTATCTCGATTTTTGATCTCAAACTTGTATAAAACAATTGACCAGTCACTTAGCGATGTTTCTAATTAAAACATGACGAATAACTTAGACTTATTATATGGCAAAGTTGAATTATACTTGCATATAATAGAGTTGAACTAAGTTGAATTAACTTAGAATTGCTGTGTTGACAGAATGAAAATTTTGAAGCACACTAAATACATATCAGCTAGATTAACAGAGACCGAGGTTGACAACCTCGGCCAGTCTCTATTTGAATCTGATCTCAGCGACAAGAGCATAAGTACATACTTAATGTGAACATAAGTGAAACTTAAGTTCACATTAGGGGGTAAAGAGTTGGAGAATAATGCTTGGAAATTGGAATTTACATGCTAAAGTTAGTTTAACACTGGTTGAAATTTTAAGAAAAATTTACAAGTTGAAATTAAGCCGAGGTCATGTTGAAAGAAAGTTGGTTTAACACTTGTTGAAATTTTAAGAAAAATTTACAAGTTGAAATTAAGCCGAGGTCATGTTGAAAGAAAGTTGGTTTAACACTTGTTGAAATTTTAAGAAAAATTTACAAGTTGAAGTTAAGCCGAGGTCATGTTGAAAGAAAACTAATTTAAAACTTGGTGAAATTTTGAGAAGAATTTTCGAGTTGAAGTTAAGCTGATGTCATGTTGAAATAAATTTGGTTTAAACACTTGTTGAAATTTTAAGAACAATTTACAAATTGAAGTTAAGTCAAAGTTACTTTTAAAGAAGTATCTACGCATTTGCCGAGATTACCATATTATCAAGATTTGGAAAATCATAGAAGACAGAAGTGTTGATAAACTGAAAGTGAAGCGATACGTTCTAGATAAAACACTTGTGAAAACCTTCTTACAATGTTTTTCAAGTGTTAAGATAAGGCCGAGATAAACAGTTAGTAAGTCTATCCGAGGTATTTTACCCCGAAGAGATTACACAGTTAAGGTGTACTTTGAAAGAGATACAAAATATTCTAAGTATGGAAGCAGTAAAGCATTCAAACACTTGGTCAAAAAAAGAAGACTTGCATTCAAAGGGAAAAAAGGCACTTCGGCCTATAAAGAGACTACTTGTTCAGATTACAAAAGTGGCACATCGACCAAATAAAGAGCTAAAACTTGTTCAAAAAGAAAAAAGTACTAAGTACAGAGGGAAAGTTTCAAGATTAGACTACTCGGCGTGATCAGCCGGATCGGTTTGGGTCTTAGAAGACATCTGAGAGCTCTTCTCGGCGGCCTTCTCAGCCGCGAGCTCGGCGTCGATCTCTTGAAGAGTCTGGTCGATGCTCTTCTCGGCGATAGGCGCGTCAGATGTTGTCTTCTCAGGGGTAGCGTCTTTGGAGACCTCATTCTCCTCATCTTGAGTCAAGTCCAAGACTTGCTCATTCAGAGTTGGGGACTTGGCCCCAGCAACTTCTTCATTCTTCTCGACCTCAGCCTGATCCTCGGACTCAGCTTCGTCTTCGGATTGGCTTGGAGAGGGAAGGAATGGTAGGACAAGGTTGCTAACATTCTTGAGAGGAGAATTCTCAGGGACAACCAACTCTTTTAAAGCAGTCATCCAACCAAGGGTGAAACCCTTGTTGCATGTCTGCTTCACTTGCTTCTTGTAGTCTTCTTTGGCGTTAACCGCCTCCTCGGCATACATCTTTTCATCCGCTGCTTTGATTTCGGCTTCTTTTGTGGCCAAAGCAGCAATGCGCTCGGCCTGGGTCTCTGTGGTCTTTGCCTCGGCCTCTTTTTTCTTGGCCTCATGCACCTTAGCAATGGCCTCAGCAGCGCCTGCCCTCTCATCGGCCTCTTCTTGGGCTTGCTCTGCTACCTTGGCCTGATCCATCAAAGTCTTCATCTTGGCCTCGGCCTTATTGACGGTTTTCAACAAATTTGCAGCCTCTTTGGTCTTATTGACAAACTCCTTCTTGATGTCAAAAGCTTACATCGCAAACGAGTGGGCGTGCTGGATCGCCTAGAAAAAATAGATAAAACAAAAGTTAGTAAAAAATTCTCTAAGTATGGAAAAGTAGAGGATGAAAAATACCAAGTGTCAGGGGCTTACTTGAACGGAATGCTGCAACATCAGAGCAAAGTTTTCATATTCACTAACCTTGGCGTTGTGTTCGAGTTCTTTTGGGAGAAGCAAGGCAGTAGAGAAGGCAACACCGACTTCGATGTCAGTCACGCTGTCGCCGGCTCTAACTGGCTTGTCCTCGATTGTAATTGGAGGGGCTCAGGGGGCATCCGATTTTAGGGACCCCGAGGTTATGGTAGACCCCGACCTCGGCCTCTTTGACCTGGTGCAATCAGAGGGCTCGGCCTCGGCAGGCCTCTTCTCGACGGCGGAGGAGGTCTTTTCGCTCTCGGCCAGTTTTGAAATTGGCAAGGTGTCCTCAGTGTCAATCTGAGTCACCGTTGCCTTGGGTTAGGCTTTTTTCAACCTCTTTGGCTTTGGCTTTGGCTTTGGCTTTGGCTGAGACTAGGATGGTGAAGATTGTACAGTAACAATATTGGGGATGTCGACCAGAAGATCATCAGCAATGGCCTTCTTACGACCCATCTCGTCGACTGAGGCGGCGACTGTGACCCTTGTGCCAAAATGGATTGCTAGAAGAGCTGTTGGTGGATTTGCTGGGTCGAAAGATGACGCCTCAACACTTCGGCGTCTTCGGCTTCGAGTCTTGCCTGCTGGAGCTTGCAGTGGAGCTCGACGTCGACGTTGGCGTTGGGAATGTGGGATTAGTTATGGAGCAGAGGTTAATTGTTGTTCCACAGGACCAGATGTTGATCCTTGGTCAGGCCTTATGATTTGGCTTGAGGAGTTGTTGCTGATGGAGGAGACTTGTTTTTCCTTTTTTTTGGGACGTCGAGAAGTACAGATTTGTACATCGAGATAAAGTTAAGCAACAAAGGAGCCTTACGCTGATTAACAGGTAGGTCTAGCAACTTCTTCAAATCTTTACTGGGAAAAAAGTTTTTACAGAAGTCCTTTGGGAGCTGAGGAAGAACTGCAAAACAAAACCAAATAGACGTTAGAACATACAAAAATATCCAAGTAAAAAAGACTTGAAAGCAAGAAAAAGTAAAACTAAGCTCTTACCATCTCCCTCTCTGAACAGTGTACGGCTTAAAGGGTAAAGGTGGATATCGTCATTTGGAAGGAACTCCCAGTTGCCCGAGACGATGAAATAATCTTCCTCGGCGCCCTTGTTGGAATCAGGGAGGTCGGCAATGATTTTGTATTCTGTTGACCTCGACTTAAGGTAGTAAATATAGCCTTTTTCTAACTTAAGGCCGCACATGGTATAGCAGTACTAGATGTCGGCAAGGGTAACCCTAGCATTCTCTCTTTTGGCTAAGGCAATTATACCATTAATAACTCGGTATGAGTTAATGGCAAGCTGCATTGGGTTCAGTTTGTAGTAGTGTAGGACTTCTCAGAAGAGAATATCGAGAGGAAGCCTAAGTCCACATTCTACGAAGGCTACGACTAGAAAGGGCATGGAGTCGTTCTTAGGCATGATGGAGTCCTCCTCTCCAGCCAACCTAAGGTGGACATCGGCAGGGATAGCGAACTCCTGCCTGAAGTATTCTAGCTTAATTGGGGTGTCTACCTTCCGCCTCCACATACCCATGACGTTGGCTTAAGAGGAAAAAGTGTTGGATTGCAAAAGGAAGTGGTTTGTTAAGGTTTTAAGGACCTCGGCAAAACCTAAACGTATGTTGGGGCAAGGGTTTTTGAGGATCTAAATGGACTTTTGTTTCATTTTTTTCCTAGAGTTTGGAGTTCTAAAGCAAATCGCAATCCTAGAGTTACTAAAACAGGAGGATTAAAGGCACGAATCTGGAAAAAAACAGTAAGAAAACAGAGAAGAATAGAGATTCAGACTCAAGAAAAACAAAAGGGATTCAAGAACATTGCATGAAATACAAATGTGCACAAGAACAAAAACAGTGACAAGCTAACAAAAACGTCAAAGTATATGACAACATGTGTGTATGTGTGTGTGTATATAAGCAAACAAGATTATACAAAATCAGAATCATGAAAACAGATGGCAAAGGGGAAATTCAACACACAAATGACTGTTTAAAGAGCTTGAACAGATTTGTAATGGCCGTATACAAACATAGCAAAAATTTGAAGGAAAACACAGATTGATTAGAGGGGAAGCAGTGGCTTACCAGAGAATGTCAGGCCGGTGTGAGGTACGCTGGAGTTGAACGCAAGTGGTATGAGTAGCAAGACAGTGAGTGTTTCGCCGGAGGAGACAAACGGAGTAGTTGCAGAGAGCTTTGAGAAGACGATAATAGCGGCTTAGGAGAAAGACGCTTAGAGAGAGAAAATTTGTGCAAAATCAAAGAGGTAAAGTGAAAAGACGGAAAGAGGGAAAGGGTTTTTTGTCAAAACATGGAAAAGGCAGCAAAATGGTATTGAATGAGCCTTGGACGACGTGCCTGTCAGGCGGCGCACTCAAATATGACGCGACTTGATGGCGCGTGTCAAGTACGGTTCAGTGGGGAAGGGACGCATGGCAAAAACGGTTGAACTACCGTGCATGACAGCTCATACGCGTGATGAAACTCTTGGAGTCTTTGATTTAATAAATCAAAGACCTCGGCTAAGGGACAATCTCAGCTAAATAACTTGAACAAACTTGGTTAACTGGTTCTAAAGTATTGGTGAAAATAGATTACAGGTCTTGGTCATATGGAGCCGACAAATAATGACCTCGGTAACAAATGATAGAGCAAGTTTAGCCGACGTGCTATGGGTTCAAATGATATAGGTTCAATCACCTCAGGATGCTGAGGTAATAGAACCTAGGAGGCAGTTGTGGGGACATATTTTTTGGATAGCAACACGTGGCCGAGGTGGGACCGAAGTGCCAGCTGAGGTACCAGCCGAGGTGCCACGTGTAGTTAACTTGACGCCGAGGTAATCTCAGCTAGGCCAAGGTTATCTGTGGAGATACCAGAATTTGAGATGAGCGGATAAGTTACAAGAATCCTAGAATGAGGGAGGACTTCAGCTTGGATAAGGATAAAGCTCGTTGGGAGTTTATCTTTATCTATTTGAGAGTCCTGGATAAGCATTTAGCCAGAATTCATTGACGCTAGGCTTCTACAGGGATCAGGTCAGTGTTGGTTATAAAAGTAAAGCACCATCGTGGGTCTAAGGGACGCTTTTTGTATTCTAAATAGTGAGTTAAACACTTTTGCTATCTTTGAGAGATAACTGACTTGATCGTCGGAGTGCCTCCGGGTGGATGAACCACCGCCAGAGTCTTTTTCTTTCTGTTACAGGTCGTTTGGGCGCAATCTATTCTATCAGTGTTTTCCAGCTAAGTACCTGTTTGGCAGTGTGGTCAGAAAACAATACACACAGTATCTATAATAGTGTAACTTAAGACTAGTTAGTAATTAGTCAAATAAAATATTCAATGACTACTTTGACTAGACTGGATGGAGTAACTCTTAGAGCATTTTAATTATTTTACGTAAGTGTTACCATAAAATAGAGTCTATTAAATAATATTTGGTTCATTTTTGGTTCACTCAAATGAAGTAAAATTTAATAAGCATTTTATTAAAATGTTTATTTTTATGTTTGATTAACTAAAATATATATATACATTGTAAATTAATTTATCATTTATTATTATAAAAAAATAGGAAATGATTATTACATTTTATTTTATTCTAGTAGGTAAAATATAACATTAATATTATCATAGGAATGTTTAAAAAATTGTATCTTATATTTGAAGTGTCCTCTAAATCATGTCAATACCATGATTATCATAACCTCCCTTCGGCTAGTAGGAGACTCTAGTTAGATTAAACGATTCGGATCGCACTATAATCTTAAATTCAGTAAATGATTACAATTCTAGTTATACAATCATGTAGAATTGCACTATGATATTACAATCCCAATCCTTCTTTAAAAAAAAAATCATTATTATTTATTTCTTACATATGTATGTATATTTATATAAGAAATTTGATTATAAACTCTTTCTTCAAACATTTCTAATTATGTTAACATAAAAAATATATTATCATTATAAATAATTTTTTATTTTATTTTATATTAAAGATAGAATCATACTATTCTCAATTTGATTCTACGTTTTGATTTACAAATTTTTCCTACCGAAGTTACTTAGGGTCTGTTTGGTAACCATTTCGTTTTTAATTTTCAGTTTATATTTACAAAAATTTTAAAAACTTTCATAAAAACTTATTTGATAATTTTTTTGATTTATAAATAATTGTCTCAGTCTATAAATTTGAAGAAAAAACGTAAACTCAAAAAATGAGTTTACGTTTTCAATTTTCAAATTTTTTTTTCAAATAATTTATTTTCAATTTTTTTTCCAAATAATTTTTTTTTCAAATAATTTTTTTCAAATAATTTTTTTTTTCAATTATTTTTTTTTCAATTATTTTTCTAATTAATTTTTTTCAAATAATTTTTTTTTCAATTATTTTTTTAATTAATTTTTTTTTAATTATAATGTGTGTGATCCCATTGTCATAAATAATAAAAATAAATATAAATATTTTAGGCCGGAACAGACATATTTTTTAGTTTATATTTTTAAAATTTTTTAAACATTTTGTTCAAACCAAATGTATTTATAATTTATATTTTTCTAGAAATAAATATAAATTAAATTATAAATTTTTTTATAAAAATAAACTAAAAACGTAAACATTACAAACTCTACCGTTCAGTTTGCGGTTCTGATTAATGGCGTTCCCTCAAACTTTTTTCAGCCCAAGGTGGGGCTACGACAGGGAGGTCCCCTGTCGCCGTATTTATTCTTGTTGGTCACGCAAGTATTGTCAGAAGGCTTTGCTCATTTGGCGTCGCTTAATGTCTGTAGAGGTATTGCCATTAGCCGGAAATCCCCCCCTATATCACATTTGCTCTTTGCAGACGATTGTTTTATTTTTCTACACTACAAGCCAGCAGAAATTTGGTGCCTTCATTGGTTCTTAAATGCCTTCTGCTTTTATTCAGGGCTTCGCATAAATTTCCATAAATTGGAACTTTTTCTTAGCCCAAACTTTTCACACTCCGCCCGAGATTGGCTTGTCTCTTTATTTGGTGTTAAGGTGGTTTCTAAACCTGGGATCTATTTAGGCGCTTATTTGGGGTTCTCGGGGCGTTCTAAATCTGAGATTTTTAATTCTATTTTGAGCAGAATCCAATCGAAACTACAATGATGGAAATGTGATTTTTTGAATTTCGCTGGCCGGGGCATTTTAGTGAAACATGTTCTGCAATCCATCCCAGTGTATCTCATGTCTGTTTTTCGTATACCTAACAACTTCCAACATAAAATTACAGCTCTAATTCGTCAATTTCTTTGGGCTTCATCCAAGGGTTCAGGGTTAGCATGGAAAAAATGGACAGCTCTATGTCTTCCCAAAGGTTGGGGTGGGCTAGGCTTTAGGGACCTTACCTGCTTCAATCAAGCCTTACTAGGAAAACAAGCATGGCGGATTCTGTTCTCACCCAACTTACCGCTCTCAAGAGTTTTGCTAAGTAAATATTGTCAACGAAATTCATTCCTGGTGGCTAAACACTCATCATTATCATCTTGGGGATGGCGAAGTATTTTATGGGGACACTCGTTATTGCTTTCTGGTCTTCAGTGGGTTGTGGGCAATGATCGGAGTATCAATCCGTTTGAAGCTCAATGGATTCCGATTGTTTCCAATCCTTGTAAAGGATGCAGCTTGAGTGATCTTTGTCCTGCAATGAGGGTAGAGCATTTCATTCACTCCTCGTCTCGATCTTGGAGGTTGGGTTTATTAACTTTGTTTTTTCCAACCCATGTTATTCCTCATATTTTATCCATTCACATCCCCCACGAGGATCTTGAGGATAAAATTGTTTGGGGTCCAACTAAAAGTGGTCAATACTCGGTGAAATCAGGCTATAAGCAGGCCTTAATTCGTCAGTTCCCGGATTTTTGTAGGCCTGATCCGGACTGGACCGTCTGGAAGCGACTTCGGCATTTTAAAATTCCTCCCAAATGGACTTTGTTTTTGTGGAAATGTCTACACAATATTCTCCCCGTTAAACATGAACTCAAGAAGCGAGGTCTCACCATAGATGTCCTCTGTTCGCGATGCTCAGCGAATAACGAAATTATTGAACATCTCTTTTTTGATTGTCCTCTCTCTCAAAGGGTTTGGCGTGGGTCTATTTTGGGCTTAGATTTTGGTAGTGGAACACCCTTATCATTCTTCTCCTGGTTCAAGCGTTGGATGGAGCAGATTACTGATGTTGAGATTTTATTTCATTCCATTGCTTTATTATGGGCCATCTGGTTACAACGTAACTTAGTGGAACTTCGTGGTGCAATATTGCCCACTGATCATATCTTGTAAACAACTCGTGAAGTGCTTTCCACCTTACTGTCACCTTCTACTGATGTTGCTCATGACATTTCCTATTCGGATAGTATTGTCCACCATTTGGATGCTAACCAAGTTATCTTACAGAATGCTGCCACATCCCTTGCAGACTATCCGCAACAACGGATCGTTGTCGACGGGTCTTGGACCTCAGTCATGGCCAGGACGGGTTTCGCTTGGGTATGGCTGGATGACGCGGACAATGTGGTTAAGAAGGAAGCCATTTTGGGGCCACACATGTTATCTCCTCAGCAAACGGAAGATTCTGCGGTTTTTCAGGCCTTACGGTGGGCATCACAGCAAGGGATCAAAAGCCTCATTTTGCAAACAGATTGCCTGGTTTTGGTACAGCTCATGCAACACTTTGATCAAGATAAAGACTGGCAGCTCCATTCTATCCTACATGACATTTTGTTATGTACTAAGCATTTTGTTTATGTTGTCTTAGAGAAAGTAGATAGAGCAGTGGTCCAACCTGGTCACTTTCTTGCACATTCTGTAAGACTCTCTTTTGAAACTTAATAAAATATCTATGCTGTTTTCGTTCTAAAAAAAAAACAAACTTTCGTCAATACATACACATACAAAATGGGGTAGACTGTTTAGTCTTCTGAATTGTACCCGTGGCGGAGTCGACCTAGATTTCAACAAAAATAAACATTTAATAAAGTATTTCAAAACAGAGATTATGGAAAAAGGGACAGACAAACCGTGGTGAGACATATCACTAGTAGAGTTGATTTAAATGTAATTTCTATTGAGCTGGCATGCATTTAAGAAAATAATAATAAACAAAATAAAGAAAAAATACAATACAAAATACAAAGAGAAAATTGATAAATTAATACTCTTTTAGTAATCTAAACCATTTTTCGACAAACAAATGCTCTCATCAAATCAAATCATCACTTCAAGGGAATTTAATGGACTATATCATTTTATTAAAAATATATATATTTTTAATTTTTAATTTTTTTAATAAAGTGATTTGGGCTGTTAGATTCTCTTGAAGTGAATCTTAACTATTGTAAGGCAGAAAGCTAGTAGAGACAAAAAGGAGAGGATCCTGTTCACTTTTGAGAGATTCTACTTGCACCATTATTTTATCTCTTCACACTTTTCATATGAGATTTTGGTAGCATTTGGTAGAATTTTAGAATTATAATTTGAGAATAAAGTTATATTTTGAATTTATAAGTTTTGGAATTATAATTTGAGTGTGAAAAATTTGTTTGGTTATGAGTTTTGAAAAGAGTTTTGAATTGAGTTTGAAATTTTTGATGTGACATATGATATTTGATTCAAAAACTTATAACTCATAACCAAACTCACAATCCAAAATTCTATTCAAAGTTTATAAAAAAAATTTAAAAAATTCTGAAAATATTTTTTATTTAAAATATAAAAATTACAGGTGCCAAAAAAAAAAAACACGAACACTATTCCGATCAACTGGCCGAACGTCTAGGAGGATGACGGGGCAGACGTGTTTTCAAAAGTGAGTGTGGAATCAATTTTTGAAAACTCTAATCAAACGCCACATTCAAACCAAAGGATGGAATTGAGTTTTGAAATCTCTAATAAACACAGCCTTTATTTGTTTTTTTAATTTTACCCATATGTGAAATTACCTTTAAGGACAAAATACTAAAATTAAATACATTTTATTATATCCTTATACTCCTTAGTCTTCAATCCCTACTTCTCTTTTTCCTTTCTCAATTTTTCTTCTCTCTTACACATCTCTTTTCAAAAAGTGAGAACCATAATGTTTTGATCATAGAAGAAAATAATGGATAAATAAACGGTGGTGAAAAACCATTAAAAAAGTGAAATGTTGAGTTTTTTTATTTGTTTAATAGGTTTTTGTTTCGTTTTTTTGGACTGTTCTTCCACTTTTGTTTAGTGTTTTGAAATCGAACAAAATAAAATAGTCCAACATCACATTGCCGAATAAAAAGTATATGTCTAATAACCAACTGTCGAATTAACGATACAATTTAGGTAACACAAGGCTGGATTTTTTAAATTTGTTCAGCTAATTATTACCGTGTATTTTCAGTTTTATTTTTTTATATATAGCGATCTCGGTTTTTTATATATAGCGGCCCATGGACATTCTCAGAGCTGAAAATCAAGTCCAAGCCCATGTAGCTGAAATAGGGCTGTCTTTTCTGAAGATGGAGTTCTTCCGATCGAATCTAGACGAGTTTTTGGGTGATCCTAAGGAACCACTGAAGGTTGATGAGTGATTGGAACATATGGTGAAGACATTTGAGATGCTTGGCATCGAGAACGGGGGCTTGTGAGTGACCTTGGCGTCCTTCCAACTGAAGGGAGACGCAGGTCGGTGGTGGAAGTATGCGCAAGGGCGCATTAGAGGGACTTGGGAAGTTTTTGTTGATGCTTTTCAGGACAAGTACTTACCTACTACAGTAAGGGAGAAGTTGAGGGATCAATTCTCCAAGTTGGTGCAGTTGAATACACCAGTGGCTGAGTTTGAAGCCACCTTCACTAGTTTGTCGAGGTTTGCATCGGAGTTAGTGGCGACTAAGGAGCGCCGATGTTTGGAGTTTGAGAAGAGGTTGCGGACCGGACTCATGTTCAGAGTAGCCGGGTCCATGATTAGGGACTATGGGCACCTTGTGGAGGCAGCAGCCCATCTTGAGACTATCATGCATGTGGAGGAGGAGAGGATGAGGGGCTCTAGGAGGAGTTACTGGAGCCCGGATGGTCAGGGGGACAGTAAAAGGCAGAGGGGTTCTAACTCTCAACAGTCCCAGGAACCGCATTCGAGATCTACATTTCCAATACAGAGTTCAAGTTCTAGGAGAGGTGGTCAGGGAGACATCACTTGTTTCAAATATGGTCAATTGGGCCACAAGTCTCCAGCTTGCCCATAGAGGGGAGGATGGCAGCAAGTAGCTTCATCTTCGGCTCATTCCCAAGGCCAGAGTCAGGGCAGAGGCCAGCTGTTCACTTGTTATCAGTGTGGGCAGGCGGGGCACTTGAAAAGGTTTTGCCCACAGTTGGGTGGCACACCTGGTGTGTCTGGCTCGAGGCAGACACAAAGTCACCAGCCAGCTCAGTTAGCACAGGCCTCGAGGGCCAATCAGGGAGCCTCTTCGGCTCAGTCAGTACAGTAGTCTTATGCTCCAAGGGGTGAGCAGGTAAATCAGAGACCTTCGAGGCGCGTGTATGCTGTTACAGCGCCAGATATTGTACTAGCTCCATCTGTTGTGAGAGGTAGCTTTCTGTTTTGCAATTCAGTTGCTAGTGTGTTAATTAATACGGGTGCATCCCACTCCTTTATATCTTCTGCATTTGCATCAGTTTTGGAGCTGGAGTTGGTACAGTTACCATCTTCTATATGTGTTGTATCACCTATTGGGGGGTGAGATGGTTTTGAAACAGGGGTGTCGGGGCTGTGATATAGAGGTTGCCGGTCGCCATCTTCCTTTTCATTTGTATTGATGGATATGACTGGTTTTGATGTTATTTTGGGTATGGATTGGTTATCGTCATACCGGGTTGTTATAGATTGCTACCGTCAGAGGGTTACTGTATGTACCTTGAGCGGTGATTGTTTTCATTTCTTGGGGGATCGAGTTGGTAGAGTTTTACCACCGGTGTATGATCCACGGGGGCAGAGTGAACTTAGTTGTCTTCTTGCTAGCTTCCTAAGTGAAGAGTATGATGAAGTTCGGGTCGAGTTACCAAGAGTGGTTTGTGAGTATTCGGATGTCTTTCCCGAGGATCTTACTAGTTTACTACATCATCGATAGATCGAGTTCTCTATTGATTTAGTGTCTGGCACAACACCAATTTCTATGGCACCGTATCAATTTGCGCCAGCTGAGTTGAGTGAGTTGAAGATTCAACTCCAAGAATTACTAGATAAGGGTTTCATTCGCCCTAGCACTTCACCTTGGGGAGTACCGACTCTCTTTGCTAAAAAGAAAGATAGAGCCTTGCGACTTTGTATTGATTACCGAAATTTGAACCGTGTTACAGTTAAGAACAAGTATCCAATGCCATGTATAGATGACATGTTTGATCAGTTGAAAGGATCCCGTTGTTTCTCTAAGATAGACTTGAAATTGGGCTACCATCAGTTGAGGGTCAGGGAGGAGGATATCCCGAAGACGGCATTCCGTACGCGGTATGACCACTATGAGTTTCTTGTGATGCCTTTCAGGCTGACCAATACCCCAATTGTGTTTATGGACTTGATGAACCGATTCTTTCGAGAATTCTTAGACCGTTTTGTGGTCGTCTTTGTGGACGATATTCTAATTTACTCACTCTCTGAGGAGGAGCACGAAAAATACTTGCGAGTGGTGCTTGAGTTCCTTAGATCCCATAAGTTGTATACTAAGTTTGGAAAGTGTGAGTTTTGGCTAAAAGAGGTTAAGTTCTTAGGCCATATTGTATCCGGGGAAGGGCTGACTGTAGATTCATCCAAAATTGAGGCAGTGCAGGATTGGGCACAACCTAAGAATGCTTTCGAGATTCGTAGTTTCTTGGGGTTGGCAGGGTATTATCGTCGGTTTGTGAAGGATTTCTCCAGATTAGCTTCGCCTTTGCCTAGATTGACGAGGAAATGGGTCAAATTTGTGTGGAGTGAGACTTGTGAAAAGTCATTCCAAGAGCTTAAGGTTAGACTTACCACCACTCCAGTCCTGATTATTTTGGAGAGGAGATTAGCCTATTCAGTGTATTGTGATGCCTCACGAGAGGGTTT
The DNA here is from genome assembly GCA_036172215.1 of Camellia granthamiana. NCBI lineage: Eukaryota > Viridiplantae > Streptophyta > Magnoliopsida > Ericales > Theaceae > Camellia > Camellia granthamiana. Next base: position 169,104,099 of record CM069903.1, on the reverse strand, counting down.
AGGTTGCATATGATGCAAGAAGGGAAAGTAGTAGCCTATGGCTTACGACAGTTAAAAACATACGAGAGGAACTACCTTACTCACGATTTAGAGTTAGCAGCTGTGATTTTTGCCTTGAAGATTTGGAGGCACTATCTGTATGGTGAGAGATTTGAGGTGTTTTCTGATAATAAGAGTCTGAAGTATCTGTTTACACAGAAAACTTGAACTTGAGGCAGAGAAGATGCATGGAATTCATAGAAGATTATGATTTCGAGTTGCATTACCATCCGAATAAGGCCAATGTAGTGGCCGACGCTTTGAGTAGGAAATCTATCAGTAGCGTAGCTTGTATTGCCATCCGAGAATGGGAGATGTTGGGTGTCCTTAGTGAATTTGACTTGCATCTGGGCGAGTCTGTTGAGTCTGCAGCCTTGTTTTTTGTTGCTGCACAACCTACACTTGTAAACCGAGTGTTAAAAGCACAGAGTGATGACTTTGAGGTAGAATCCCTCCGGGAGAAGACCTCCAGTGGGAAGGTAGAGAAGGGTTTAACTGTGTATCCCGACCTGAGTGTGAAATACTGTGACCGCTTGTTTGTGCCAGAGTCTTGTCGAGAGGAAGTACTCCGAAAGTTTCATCATTTACGCCTTGCGGTGCATCCGGAAGACACAAAGATGTATCATGATCTAAGTCGCCAGTTTTAGTGAAGGGGTATGAAGAAGGATGTGGTAATGTTTGTATTGAAGTGCCTTACTTGTCAGCAAGTGAAGGTCGAATATCAGAGGCCAGCGGGTTTGTTACAAACCTTGTCTATAGCTGAGTAGAAATGGGAGCATGTTACGATGGATTTTGTAGTGGGCCTTCTGAGGACTCAACGGGGTAATGATGCCATTTGGGTGGTAGTTGACCGGTTGACCAAGTCGGTGTATTTTATTCCTATGCGCGTAGGAGATTTGGTAGATTACCTTGCTGACTTGTACATTCAGGACATAATGAGGTTGCACGGGGAACTTGCGACGATTGTCTCAGATAGAGACCCGCATTTCACTGCTCGGTTATGGCAAAGCTTGTAGATTGACTTTTAGCATGGCCTACCATCCTTAGACTGACGGGTAGTCGAGCATACTATTCAGATCATTGAGGATATGCTTCGAGACTATGTCCTTGACTTTAAAGGGTCGTGGGAGAGGCACTTACCCTTAGTGGAGTTTGCCTACAATAACAGTTTCCAATCGAGTATTGGCATGGCACCGTTTAAGGCCTTGTATGGCCGACCGTGTAGACCTCCAGTGTGTTGGGCCAAGGTAGGTGATGCACCTTTGTTAGGTCCAGAGTCAGCTCGAGAAACGACGAAGGAAGTGGCACTTATCCGTAAGAGGTTGGTTACAGCCTAGAGTCGCCAAAAGAGTTATGCCGAGCGTAGAAAGAGACCTTTGTCATTCGAGGTGGGCGATCATGTCTTTTTGAAAATATCACCTAGGCAGGGTTTGATGAGATTTGGAAAGAGTGAGAAGTTATCCCCTCGATTTATTGGCCCTTTTGAGATCCTTGAATGGATTGGGGAGGTTGCATACTGTTGGGCATTGCCTCCACAACTTTCCGGAGTGCATGACGTGTTTCATATTAGTATACTTCAGAAATATGAGCCGAATCCATCACATGTGTTGGATTGGACAGACTTAGGGATAGATGAGGATACCTCGTATAAGAAGAGACCGGTGAGAGTCTTGGATAGACGGGACCAAGTCTTGCGAGGCAAAACAATTCCCTTGGTCAAAGTGTTGTGGAAACATCACGGAGTTGAGGAAGCAACTTGGGAGCGTGAATTGGAAGTCCAAGAGAAATATCCAGACTTATTTGTTGATGTTTGAGTGTATGTTGAGATTTTAGCTTTACTTATGAACTATGAGAACATTGTATATGTTTTGAATTATGAAAGCATTGTATATGTTGAATATGTTTCGGAAATGCAAGTTGATTTAGACATCGTATGTATCGTTTTGGTTTGAAAATGCAAATATATCATAAACATTGAATATATTTTGGAGATATGAAATATATGTATTGAAATTAGTTAAATTTCGAAAAATGCATATTGGTAAAATACGTTGAGCTATATATATATATATTGTGGATTTGTTTTCTTGTGAGGAGGTAGAATGACCGATGGGTGGGTCATGGTGATGAGAGTAGAATTATAATCACTTTGAAAATTGGATAATCATGGTTTTGAAAATTGTACTAAAATTTCGATGACGAAATTCTTTAAGGAGGGAAGGTTATAGCGATCCCGGTTTTGCCCTAACCTTCATTGTGTCCCGAACTCGGGTTCCGTGGTTGAATATTGTATCCATGTCTTGTTTTCTCCATTTGACTCTTTGTATTTGAGTTTTGGAACCTGTTGGGCGCGTTTGGAACAGGTTGGTTGTTAGTTGGTCTAGATGGTTGTTGCCCAGATTTTGGATTCTTCGCTCGAGTGAGCCTTGTGTAATTTGCTTCTTCGCTCGAGCGTAGTTTCTTGCACTCGAGCGAAAATTGAGAGTCCTCAGGTATCCTTCCCAGAAGCAGAATTTCTGGGAAAATAACGTGTTTCGCTCAAGCGAGGCTTCTTGCGCTCGAGTGAGCGTGCGCGTCTGTGAAATTTATGAAGCTGTGCATTTTATGCTCGAGCAATGCTTCTTGCGCTCGAGCGAGGTCACTTATTGTGTCTGGTTGCTCGAGCGACAACTCCTTCGCTCGAGCGACAACTTCTTTGCTCGAGCAAAGATCGCATATATTAGTTCGCAGCTGGGTCATTTTACTTCACTTTTTTGATTTCCTTTTTACTAAAAACCCTAATCCGACTCTCTCTCTCTCTAAAAATCCAACTTCTCTCTACAAGTCCCTTAGAATCTAAGAGTTTCTACTCTACTTCCTTTGAGAAAAAGGTAGAACATCTTGTGGGCTTCCATTTCATCCGAGCAAAATCGAGTTTGGACATCTTTGAGGCTTCTTCCATTCTTCTTTTGAGTTTCTACATTTGAGGTAGGGATATTCTACTCTTTAATATGAATTTTAACCTAGGTATTGGTCATTTTGTATAAATGGTAGAATTTGGGAGGATTTGGGTGAAACTAGGGTTTGGGTTTGAATTTAGAAAAAGGGGTTTTCTACTTTTGGGCTCCATATATATATGGGAGGTCTTGAACATGATGTTACTTGAGTATAATTGGTGAAATTGGGTCTTGGGATTAATAGTTGGAAAAAGAGGAAACTCGCCCTAATTTGTATTAAATAAATTATTTTGTATAAATAATGAAATTGATGTGGGAAATATAAAATTGGAAGAGTGTATAAATGATTGGTGTAGTTAGATTTGTTAAGTCACTCACCTATGAAAATTTGATAAATTATCGGTTTAATAGATTGTATATCTGTTTAGAAATATCTGTTTTGGGCTATTGGTGGAGGATGGCTATGATTGTTGTAAAAACTGCATGAGGATTAGGTGAATTGAAACTAATCATTTGACTTATGTCATTGAATATGACGGTTTGATTAAACCATTAAATATGTGATTTGGTTAGTCATTGTATATGACAATACTTTTAAATACATTATATATGTATTATTGTTTGGGATGAGATAGGGGATGTATTCCATTGTTTGGGAGAAGGTAGGGGATGGACTCCATTGAAAATTAAGTTGGCCGGAGTGTCCAGGGTGAAAGTCCCGAAATCTTATATATATGGGTGCCGATTCCCTCGGATGTGAATTCCGTAAAATAGCAAGAAAATAGAAGTGGTGGATTGATGAATGTATTGAATTGTAAACCACTGAGTTGTGGTCTCATTTTGGTTGATTAGCTGATAACGAATTTGGTAAATAAATTAATCCGAAATGAATGAATGGAAATGGATTGATGCATGGTTATCTATATTGAATGGTCTTGGAAAGAATATGTGTTGGTTATGAATATTGCACATTTATCTGATACTTATATCTTAGTTAAATCTCATATATTGTTTTAGCATATCTCTACTAGGTTTTGGCTCACCCTATTTGGGAAACCATTTTCAGATACAGGTGACATGCCGCCTCCAAGGACATAGCTTGAGAGGTTTAGGGGCTGAAGGCTCCATTTTATTATTTTGTTTTGTGTTAAATGTTTATTCAAGCCGAGAATTTCATATGTATAGAGTTAGAACTCTTTCTTTTGTTGTAACCAAGTGATATCTTGGAAAGGTGTAAGCCCATAGGACATTTATTTTGTTCTAATCAACTAGTATTACATGTTGTAGTTTCCAAATGAACATTTATCAAAGTACAATGCATGTAGTGTCTCTTGTAATATAAACTCTAATGAATGATTATATAACATTTTTCTATCATATTTACGAATCCTTTGGGTTAGTTTATCCTCTCTATTTTGAGGGCGTTACATTATATATATATATATATATATATTTTTTTTTTTGCTTGGAATTATTATGCTTCTACTCATTGCAACAATGCAAATACTACATTATTAGAGGACTCCAGTCATGAATTCATTATAGACGAGATTTGTTAAGTTTTTTTATGAATACGATTTTTTTTTTCTTATTTTTAATTTGTATTAAGTTTTATTAATAATTTGACGTATAAATATATTTATTATCTTTAAACTTTTAGTAGTTGTCAAGTATTAATAAATGGACTTCTAACGTTAAGAAGAAGATTGGATTTATCATTATTATAAAGACATTAGATGCAGAAGGTAATGGCAAAAAATCAAGACTTACACTTGAACTGCATTCAAATGTAGTGCACTAGGTTCACAGGAAAGGGTTGATGACATTACTTCTATTTTATCCTACTTTGAACATGGCCCTGGATTTAATCATTGGATGACTATACTCGGCATAGGTCATTTTATAGCGTCATACTACTGAGTCGTTCTTTATCATTTATCCATGCAATAGTGCTTGACATTTCTACCACTTAGATCAACATCGATTGCAACACCTAATCGAAGAGATATCTGCATAGAATTTATAAATGAAAACCATTTCGTGCAGGTATAAACTACTAAGCCCACTTAGATCATTACCATATCTTATTTTTTAATTTTACTTATTGATGTCTTTGTTATAGGTTTATCTGCAACCTGGTCATCCAGTACCTCCGAGAGCAAATAATTGAATTCATTTTTATCACCCGTGTGCTAGTGGATAGGAGAAAACATATACTACCCATATTTATCAATTCCGCTTGCTTGTCAGACCTAATGTAGTAACTACTAAAACTATCAATATAGACAAATTTTGATAACATGTTTGATTGATAGATGCAAACAATGACAGATTTTATGGATGTTCGTACACTTCATATTTTTATGAATATTTTTATGGATACTTTTTATGTATGATTTTATGGATGCATGTTTGATTTATAGATGTCTTTTTATAGATGCTTGAAGAAAAAAGTAAATCTTTCAACGTACAACGACAAGTGACTAGACAAATCTATTATCGTTTGGCAACATGACACTAGAGCAATCTAATTTGTATAGCAATGTATTACCAAACAGACACTTCACAAATGGCTCCGAATTAATTTCTTATTATCATCCAATTGAACGTCAACATAATGTTGAAAAAAAAGTTTGTCTAGTAATATGGCACTGGATTAATTCAAATTCATTAGCATTGTATTATCGAACAAACCAAACACAAATTTAAAAATCATTGCTTGGAAGAAAGTAACTATGTAAATGTATAGTAACAAAACGCTAGAGAAATTTATTTTTTTCAACAACATAATACCGGAGAAATGTAAATTATCTCCGTCTTTCTCTTTTTCTTTCTTTTTGCTGCGTCTTTTTCTGTTTCCTTATTTTTCTCCAAAAACTATTAATGTAAAGAGATAAAAGAGTTTTTAAATAATCTTACTATAAGATTAATTTTGATAATATAATAAATATAATAAGAATTATATTTTTTTAAATGATATTATGAGATAGAAGATAAAAAAAAATAAAGTAGCGGTAGAATCACTCTATATTTTTTTCTTTCTCTAGTTGAGACATTGAGACACTGACCAAAGAATCACCCTAACAGTCGAGACACTAACCAAAGAATAAAGGGTAAATTACCAATAGGTCCTATTTTGGAGATTTATTACTCAATAGGTCCTACTTTGGAGACTTAATACCCATTAAGTCCTATTTGATAAATTTATTAAGTGATAAAGATAAATTTATCAGTCTTTTTTTTTATGAATAAATTTATAATGATAAATTTATCAGTCTCTTTGTTTTTACGAATAAATTTTTAGTGATAAATTTATCACTCTCTTATTTTTATAGTGTTAAATTTATTAGTTAGGACCTGTAGATAAATAAGTCTAGTGAATAGGACTAATTGGTAAGTACCCCAAACAATAAATTGCATTGGCAGCAAATTTACTTGGAGAAAGTCAAAGGCTTTTGGTGTATACATATTTTTACACATGCGCATATGCCATGGTCGAAATTGATGACAACATTACGTACGTGAAATCAATGTCACCCAAATTTGATACAAGTGTTTTCTAGTATTTATTAGCGTTAATTTTATTTTATTTAGATTAGATTTATTAGCCGAATAATATTAGGGATCATGAAAAAAAATCATAAAATATATCATGAAGATTTTTCATCATTTGATTAGTGTGTGATATTTTATTGGATGTATAATACAAAGATGAAGAATCTTTCATGATCATCTTTATGATATTATTTTCATGATCCTTGGCATTACTCAACTCAACCAAGAATACCAGCCACCTTCTCCAATTGAAGACAAATTATGGTTATGTGATGTCACAAATTAAATGTAACTGATAAAATAGGGGCGGAGCTTATTAATTTTTATTTGTAATGAAAAACAATGTAGAATATAGCAATTGATGATTAGTTAAAAATAGACGTGATGTCTCTAAAACACTTAATCCTTTTTTTTAATTTAAAACCGATAAACTCCACCACAGATGTTCTTTTTTATTTTTAGGTGTCATTTTCATCTTGTGAACTTCTAATTGTGTACATAAATTACTATTAGAATGAGTTTACGTGTGCTTAAAAAGTTACAAAATTTGAAAATAAAAGACATATAGAGATAATTTTGAAATGTGGAAAACTTGTCATAAAGCTTCAAAATGTGTATTTGTACACATTATATATGAGAGTGACTATACATATTTTGTTAGCTTATAGCAACTTTAACATTAATAGACAATTTTCCTAACAAAAGTTATAAAAAGCATATTCTATATCAAATACGTCACAACAATCCGTTTGAGCTTACACAAGGGGCCAATGTGCAGGGATGGCAATGGGAGTTAATGGGGTGGATATTAATTCCCCATCCCCATTTCCCTATAATAAATTTTCCCCATTTCCCATTTCCCATGGGTACCACCCTCCCCATTTCTTAATGGGTTTGAATTTTTCCCAACCCACTTTAATCCCCATTTTTATTTTATTTTTATTTTTTATATTTAATGTTAACAACAATTTTTTATTTTTTATTTTTTAATTTTTTTTTTAATTTTTTTTTAAAGGTTCACAACAAAAGCTATACCTTCAATCTTTTTTCTTTCTTTTTTAATATATTTAATGTTAACAACTTTTTTTTTTTTTTTTAAGGTTCACAACAAAAGCTAAATATACCTTCAATCTTTTTCCTTTTTTTTTTAATATATTTAATGTTAACAACTTTTTTTTTTCTTTTTTTCTTTTTCTTTTTCTTTTTCTTAAGGTTTTAGCTAAATATACTTTCAATCTTTTTTCTTTATTTTTTAATATATTTAATGTTAACAACTTTTTTTTTTTTTTTTTTTTTTAAGGTTCACAACAAAAGCTAAATATACATTCTGAAAAATCTAGAAATTCGCTAGATATTGATTTGTGATTATGTATCAATTTTAAGCAATAAAACAATCCTAATCAAACAATCAAGACAAATCGATACAACGATTTTAACGTGAAAAAACCACAATTGAAGCACCTCCAATTGTGATAAAAAAAAAACCACGGGCAACAGCCACAAAACAATCCACTAAGAAGATATAAAGGAATTACACAGTATACTCTCAATTACCTAACGAATCCACGCCCGAATTGAACCAACCCCTATGTGCCTTTTCCAACCCCATCTTCACCTCGGAATTGTCTTAACGATGAGCCACTCCAGAATCCACCAAAGTTTCAGGCTCGAATTCTTCAGAATCCACCAAAGAACAACTCTCTCTTTTGTATAGAATGAACAAACAATTCTTCGATGTATGCTTCTTAAATCATGAGTTGAATACTCCATGAAACATTAAAGAAAACTAGCAAAATATCCCCAGATATAAATCTTAATATCCAAAAAGAAGATCTGGAGAAGTAATCCTAAAATCTAACAGAAACACGTACTTATAAAAATCTAGGACTGTAAAGCTCGCTCGAGCGAAGCAAAGCTCGCTCGAGGAACCAAAAACGCATGTTTTCCATAAGTGGCTTCGTTTGAGCCACGCACCCTTCGCTCGAGCGTACATTCATCTCTTTCAGGTTTTTACACAGACGCAGCCTTCGCTCGAGCGAGCAAAGTCGAACATGCAACTTTGAATGCAATTTTGCATTTTGCTTCAGGGGCGCTACCCCTCGACTCCGCCGTGGCGCTGCCCCGAACCCGCCAAGGGGCGCTGCCCTCTGGACCCCCGCGAGCTGACCGGGCAGCTCGATCCCCGTCATAATCAGCGAAGTGGCAATCTTGAAAGTATTAACATCACAAACTTCTCTGCAAGGCACAATTCGGGTTGGATTCGCATCTAAACACTCATAGCTTCACTAAAATAAAAAGTGCGAAAATAAGTACAACTGAAAGGAGTTTTGTCAAACGGAATTGCCAAGAATAAAAACCTAACACATTCAATCTTATTTTATTTTATTTGGTTCAACAATAAAATCAAATACACATTAATTAATTAATTAAAAAGTTTGTTTTATAATAATCAAATATATAATTTTGAGACAATCAAATATAAAAAAAAAAATTACAACCATCTCTCTCACTCTCACTCTCACTCTCTCCCCTACATGTTAGAAGAACCTGTTTACAATGTTATAAGAGCCTGTTTGAAGAAATAAAATATGAAAGAACCTGTTTGAAGAAAGTGTTATACGACCCATATTAAATTACATCAAGGCATAAACAAGGAATTGTTTGTTGATTTCTTAGCCACGGACATTTTAGACATTAAACCATCTTTCTCTTAACAAATTTGAACCATTTATTTTAATTTATCCAAAATCTAATTATACCTTTTAACAAATCTGAACCACTCATTTTAAGATATCTATGCCTTACCACACCCAATCCATCCTCCATCTTCTTCCTTTAGTCCCCCACGAATTTTGTTGTTCGTTACTTTTAAAAAACAACAAATACTTTTTCAATTAAATTTTTTCTAATTTCACAACACCATCACCACTATTCTCACCTTCACTATCACACTACCATCACCATAGCCACTACCATCATCACTACCGCCATCACCCCACCACTATGTCACAATCTCTACTTTCACCTTCGTTCCATCACCACCACCACCAAATATAAAAAATATATATTTTTAATTTTTTTTATAAAAAATATTTTTCATTAAAAAATATTTTCTATCTAAATAAATGAAGCATAACATTGGGAAACAAGCTGATTTCAGTTAAATTTGTTCATAACTAAGAAAAATTCTTTTATTTTAAAAAAAATTATTTAGTAAGACTTTGTATCCCTTTTTTGTTTTTCCAGCAAATAAATCTTTATACCCATGCTTTCTAACCAATCACGACTCATGCTTGTTTTGATTCTCTACAATTTCTTTATTTTCAAATACATTCATATATATATATATATTGTATAAATTGTGTGATAACATAAAATAAATAGATTCATACTCGGTAATTAAAATTTCAGAACAAGCAAACCATTCTGAAAATTATAATACATAACAAAATAAAATAACATAGAAAAGCAAACCGAAACATGCACTAGACAGTGTCCTTAATTTTTTTAAATAAATTTTAAAAAATTTAGATATGCATAAAATTTGACAAGAATAATGTGACAATGTTAATTAATGTGTATTTGATTTTATTGTTGAGCCAAATAAAATAAAATAAGATTGAATGTATATTTATCTTTAGTTGTGAATCTTAAAAAAAAAAAAAAATGGTTGTGAACCTTAAAAAAAAAATTTAAAAAAATACAAAAGAATTGAATGTATATTTAGCTTTGGTTGTGAATCTTAAAAATTTTAAAAAAAAATGGTTGTGAACCTGAAAAATAAAAAAAAAAGATTGGATGTATATTTAGCTTTGGTTGTAGATCTTTAAAAAAAAAAAAAAAAGGTTGGTTGTGAACCTGAAAAAATAAATAAATAAATAAAAGAAAAAAGATTGAATGTATATTTAGTTTTGGTTGTGAATCTTAAAAAAAAATTAAAAAAAAGTAAAACATATGGGGAAATTAGTGAGTACCCATCCCCTGTGGATATTTAAAGAATATCACTTACCCTACCCAATGAATAAGAAAAAAAAAGGAGAAAACCCATGTATTTGGGTTGGGTCTCCATGGATACCCACAGGGTAGGTTATCCATTGCCATCCCTACCAATGCGGCCATCACCACCTCATTAAGGCCTTATTTGTCATAACTTAAAAAAGTCAAAAAATCACTATCTTATTTAAGTCACATCATCTTATTTAAGTCATATCACCTCTTTAAGTCACATCACTTTAAACACAACCCATATTCAACCCATATTTCATAAAAAATTAAAAAATGTACTTATTTACATTATCCCAAACGATCTCTAAATATAAATAGGTACAAAACAATGTGAAATTTACCATTTCAATATTATGATTGTGATTAGTAATTCCTCTTTTTTAAATGAGGAGGAAAAAATGATGGTGGACACCTTTAAAAACTTTAGACATACAAATAAAAAAGATTGAAGTTTATTAATGTTATTACTCTTTACTAAAGTTATTATGAAAGAAAAATTGTAAACCAAAATCACATTGGGAAAAATTCAAAACCCATTTTCATGAGCTAACCAAACATTTTTAATTAATAAACACAAGTAATCACATTGATTGAAAGGTATATAGTGCCTTTCAATCAAGTAATCACATTAATAGTGCCTCTTTTGTTGTGTGGCAAAGAGTTTCACATTCCAAACATACAATATTGCATAAACTCCACTAATTACTTAAACCCAAAATTAAACAATAAAAAAAACAAAACACCCAAAAAATAAAATAAAATAAAATATTTTTATGGTGAAATATTTATCAATCTAGCTGTCACCTTAAAAAAACCACTTTAGTCAAACCCTTGGTTTGACCTTGGCTCTTAGTGGATTTTTCATCACCACAGTGAACTCCAACTTCTCACTAAAATCCACTTTGCTATTTTCCGGGTAAGCGGACCATTCGAATTCCTGAACCATCCGGGCTATCATCAAATTCACGTGGGTCGTGGCCATACCCAAACCTGGACAAATCCTCCGCCCGACCCCAAATGGCATCATCTTCACTCCCTTCACCCCCGTTATATCAGCGTCCTCTCCCCCGGTGATAAACCGATCCGGGTTGAACTTTTCCGGGTTGGCCCATAACTTCGGGTCATCCGAAATACCAGGCAAAAAGAACTCCACATTGGTATCCGTGGGTATATCATAACCCGCTAACTTGGCTGGTTCTATGACTGCATGGGTCAATGAAAAGTACGTAGGAGGGTGTTTACGTAGCAACTCTTTAGCGACGGCGTTTAGGTACACCATCTTCTCTGTATCTCTCTCGTTCACTTTCCGATCACCGACCGTCGATCGAATTTCATCGTAGAGCCTGGATTGAATATCCGGGTTCTCGATCATTCGAGCGATGGCCCACTCGATTGCCGTACCTGTCGTGTCCGTCCCACCGTTGACAAATTCGGAGCAGAGAGTGACGATCTCAGCGGTGGTCGGACCCGATTTCCGACCCTCAATTTTAAGATCGAAAAGCGTGTCGAGGTACGAAAAAGACATCGGGTTTGGTTCCAAACCCGGATTTTTTAGCACCGCTCGACGCTTCTCGATCAATGGAACTAAGCTTTCGATTTGCTCCTTCCGAACCTCCGTGACTCTCTTCCGTTGTTTCGGAAAAAATGGACTCAAAATGGGTAAAAAATCATCAATCCTCGGATCGACAGTAATCAACACAGTCTTCATCATCTGATCGATTTTCTCGATCATTTTCTCGTCCATTTCGACCCCAAAACACATCGATAGAAGAATACAGAAAACTGCGAACCGAGCGTTGCTCAGCACCCAAACAGCCCCATTGTTAGCCTCTGCTTCGGATTTAAGCCGAGCAACGAGCTTATCCATGGCAACATCTCTCACATCACGAAACTCTCTGAGTCGACTCGTACTCAGCATGCCCTGAACCATGTTCCGCCGCAAGGACCTCCACACGGGGCCGTAGACGGCGGCGTTGACGGTGAATTTGTCGCAACTGAAGATGGTTCTGGTCGGATTCTCCCTCGGCCGACTCGAGAAGACTTGACCCTTTTCGATAAGTGCTTCGTAAGCGAGCTCGGCACCGCTGATGATGATCATGGTTCGAGTCCCCATTCTCAGAGTGAAGATTGGACCATACTTGGGTAACAGATCTCTCACGTATTGGAAGAAGGGTTTGCCGGATCGAGCGACTTGGAAGAGGTTTCCGACGACTGGCCAACCCGGGGGTCCAGGAGGGAGATTGACCACCTTCGATTTCGATTTTCGAGAAAGCAAGAAAACTAAGCTTGATGCAATGAAGGCTAGAGCAGTGAAGATGAGATGGTAGTAGGGGGAGAGTGAGGAAAATGAGATTGAATCCATGGTGGTGGTGGTGTTGGTGGTGGTGGAGAGAGGGAGAGAGAGTGAGAGAGATAGAGAGAGTATAATGTGGGAGGAAGCAAAGGGGGAAAGTGGTATAAGAAAGGAAAACAGCTTGAAATTACAGGTGGGTTCAATTAAGGCTATTAATAATTTTCAACCAGAAAACCAGCGGTAGGCATTAAAATTAATGGTAGAGAAAGATATGCATATATATATATACATACATACAAGTGAAAGCAAAAACAAATGGAGTAAGGCCAAGTTTGGGGTACCTAAAATAATCCAAAAAGCCAAAAAGTTACTCAAAAAGTTAAAAAGTTAACACTATTCACCAAAAGTCAACAATTACGGCTGCACAACTCCCAATTCAAATTTTTCTCTACAAACCAATTTTTACAATTTTTTATTACACATTTTTCCATAAAAAGTCAAAAAGTTAACCCAAACATCCATATTTTCAACCTCAATTTTTTTGTCCAAAAAGACAAAAAGTGCACTTATTTAGTCTTCCCAAACAAGCCCTAAATTTACACTAACATTGTGATGGTGTTGTCTATTAATTACTCACATGTGAGCAGAACGGTTTCTTTTCATTCCTGATTTGGCAGAAGAAATAACGCGGGTGTTTGGAAAGTTGTTGTTTTAGTAGATTATTTTAGTTTTTAACTATTTTAAAATGTTAAAATTTTTATGTTTGAGAAAATAGTTAGATTTTTTTGTAGTTAGATGTGATATTTATGAGAGAAAAAATAAAATAATTATAAATTTGATATGATATTTTATTTTATTAATATTTAAACTTATTTTATCTTTTAGTGTTATTTTAACCCAAAAAAAACTAAAAAGTTTTCTTTCCCAACACCCCCCAATTGTTTGAGCAATGAATGTATATTATTCTGAACGATGACAGAGACCCATTCTTGTGAGTACATAAATTTATTCACATATAAATAAGAGTTATTTGATAATGTGATTTAATATTTAAAACTAAATATATTAGTAAGGGATAATCAATTCACTCGGTTTAATAATTATAATTGAGATCACTTAATTATCTCTTAAAATATAAGTTAAAATTTATAAAAATTTTAGATCATATATGATACTTATTTTATTCTAATTGAAATTATAAATACTAAACATAAATATCGATATACAATATTATAAACCCACCACTGCTACCAATACCATCATTCCATCGCCACCATTACGACTATCACCATCACGTTGTCGCCGCTGCCACCACTACTACCATAAGCACCATTATCATTTCACTATTACTGTCATCGTTATCGCTATTATTACCGCTACCACTTTCATCACCATTGTCACTACCAATTGTCACTGTTACCATAAGCACTATCATCATTTTACTACCATTGTCATCGCTGTCGCTACTACTCTACCATCAACACCACCATCGCTATCATTACCACAACCACTATCATCATGTCACTGCCACTATTACTATTACTACTACTACCATTACTACTGCTACCACTACCACTACAGCCACCAGCACTACTATTGCCACCTCCATCATGTCGCCGCCACTACAACTACTACCATTACTTTCATCACCATTGTCATTGTTGTCATAAGCACCATCATCATTTTACTACTATTGCTATCGCTACTACTACCACCACCGCCACAACTACTACCACCACCACTATCATGATATAAAAATTGAAATATAAACTTTAAAAATAATAAATTCTAAATTTAATCGTATACGAATTATTTTTAGTTCAATACTTAAATTTTTTATCGAATAGTTTTTCAGTTTAAAAAATTCAATATTCAATTTTCAATACTTAATTTTTAGTTTTCAATTTTCAGTTTTATCAAACACCACCTAAATTAGGCTCTATATCATTGGATATATATCAAATTAAAAGTTAACACATTATATGATATTACATCATTGTGAATACAACTGTGAGAGCTTTTTTTAAAGATCTCGAACATTTGTTTATTATTTGGCTTTTTATTATTATAAATTAATAATTTAAATTTTGTTTATTCATTAATTCATTAGATATTGAGGGTGTGTAGATTTTTTGGAAAGAAAAGATTATTATATATTATCAAAATCTTTTACTCCAACTCTTCGCGTAAAAGTATTATTTCTTAAATATAATAGGTCTTATTATGCATACAGACAACTTTGATTATATAAATATACACGGGATTAAATAAATATTGTGATAAATAGTATGAATAGAGAAGAATTTATAAAATCTATTAGTTGAGTTTCTACTTTTAAAAAATTTTGCCCATCCATATTATTTTATGTATCTGATTTTACTTAATTCCTAAACGTGTTTGGTAAATACTAACAAAAATATTAATATTTGCATAAAAATACTTGAAATGGTGGAAAAAATTATTTAAAAAAATTAAATTAAGAAAATATTTTAAAATTAATAAAAGTGTTTTATAATGTTATTATTATTATTATTATTATTTTTTTTTTTCTTATGTGACATTCCTAGAACATTCGCTACCCAACTTATTTAAACAAGTGGAGGTGGAAGGAGGGTTGGGAAATGGGGAGGCTTCAGAGACAGTTGCATGTCTTATTAATCACTTGCAATTGCCTTCTTTATCTTAATAAATTCTATACGGAAAAAGTTAGAACTCTCACTTGAGTTAGAGAGATGAAAGTGTCTTGAAATTATATCAACCTGTTTTAACAAGTAGATTAAAAGTCAATTTTTAAATTTTTTTTTTTTTTTTTTTTTTTTTTTTTTTTTTTGGGTTTTTTTAAAAAGAAGTATAAAAAAATAGTGAGGTAATGTGATGAAAAAAAACTAAAAAGTTAGCTTTTAAGCAATTTGTCAAAATAGGCCAAATTCAAGTGACATACTAAATTAATTTAGATAAATGTTAATAAGTGCTCCTTAGACATTATTTAATGCTGAAGTATGTAAAAAATGTCTTGAAAATATTAAAAATATATAATGATTTCAATAAAAGTTCATTAAAAAGTATCTTATGTTCTTCAATTGTTTTGTCTTTTATTTGTGGCTAGCAAGACAAGTTGCTGTTAATTTGTCATTTTCTATTTAATTTTGAACATAAATTAACTTTTAAAGTACATTGAAAAAAATTTGAAACATGAAAGCCAAAGTGAAATCAAACAAATTTTAAGGATCAAAGTGAAAATAATCAAACACGAAAGGAACAAAGTGTAATTTATCTACAATTTATTGGTCTAAAATACAAGATCAATTATATTAAAATTTTAAAAAATTATAAATAAAAATAAATAATTTTTATCTGAAATACCAAATCTGGCGGTGAAAGCCAACGGTTTTAAAAGGCTGCAGGTGAAGACTACGGATTCAACGAACCATAGTAACATTTTTCAGAATTCATTTAATGAAATTCTAATTTAATTTGATCTTATTGATATGTGAACCATATCAAACTCTTGGTACTTCTATTTCTATTGTCACTCTCTCAAACTGGATGCACGATCGTACCCATACTGTACCGCATTTAGAGCATGCACTGGCAGTGATCATTTTGCTCCTTGGCTTCATATTCATTCACTCTGAGAGGGAAGGCGGTGGTTGTTTGGTGGCATAGAATTATGAGATTGAATTTTATTGGTGTTTTGGAAAGTTGGTAAAAAATTGTCTTTTGACTTTTTTTCAAATTTTTTAGAAAGTGATTTGGGAAGTTGGTAAAAAACTGACTTTTTACTTTTTAATTTAATATTTGTTTATGGTGTCAAATCAAATTAAAATGACCAAAATACCCTTACCCAACATAAGAATTTTATTTTTTTATTTTTTTGTCATAGGCCCTAATTTGTAATTTTACACTTGCGTTTTTGGCACTTCCCAAACCAATTTTGTTGCGTTTTTGGCACTTGCGTTTTTGGACAAAATATCCAAAAACGTAGCTTTTTATTTTGTTCCCAAAATGGCACTTAGTTTAATGTTTAGATAGAAAAATAAAAATAAAGATGTTAGAGACTTTAAGTATTAAGTTGTCGTTTGGTAACACTTACGTTTTTAGTTTTCTATTTATATTTACAAAAATTTTAAAAATTCAAATAAAAACTTATTGGGTAAAATTTTTGATTTATAAATCAGTGATCTTAGTTTATAAATTTGGTCAAAAAATGAAAATACAAAAAATGTGATTCCGTTTTAAGTTTTGAGTTTTTTTTTGTTTTTACCACCCAACACTAGCCACCACCCGCTACCATTTTCCACCACCGTCTTCCGCTACTACCACCTACCACCCACCCTCCACCACCACCTGCCACCACCACCCACCAGCTACCACCAACCACCACCCACTCGCCACCACCACCCACCTCTCGCCACCGCCACTGCCACCGCCACCGCCACCGCCACCGCCACCGCCACCACCTACCAGCCATCCACCCGCCACTACCATCCACCGCCCGCCACTTACCTGCCACCACCACTCACCACCCACCTGCCACCACCAGCCACCCACTACCACCAGCCACCTGTCACCCACCCGCCACTCACCACCTACCACCACCACCACCACCACCACCACCACCACCATCACCCACCACCCACCTGCCACCACCACCCACCACCCACTCACTACCACCTACCACTCGCCACCGTCACCCACCCACCACCACCTGCTATCCGCCACCCACCACCTGCCATGTAACAACCCCATACTGTTTACCGGGAATTTACTGAATTACATACTGATTACTACTAAACTGGAATGCTTATGACTGATAATTGAACTAACTGGAGTACTGAATGGACTGATTGAAAATTTAAAACGAATTGACTGAGCATGTTTATGGTATCGCATTTTTATCTTTTCGATTATTGATTTATCTGTTCGTGTTTCTATGTTTAAACTACAAATTGAAGGCCCTATCGGAGGCCGAACTGAGAATTGTTTAGTGCTTCATGATCAGTAGGATTTATGTGATTTTATGGTGTATTTATCTGAAAATTGATTAGGTATGATTAAATTAGATTAAATATTGATGAATTGCAAAGTTAGACTTAATTACTAGAATGCCACCCTTAGTGGCCCCTACTTTACACTTGTTGAGGCTTGTATACATTGAGTCAAAACAATTCATCAGCCACACTCCCTTGTTTCTGCCGACCTTAGAGAGAGAGAGTAAGAGAGTTAGAGTAATTCTTCTCATTTTGCTTGGCATTGCTTGGAAATTGAAGGATTGGTAGCATAGATTGCATAGTTGAGCTTGTTCATCTTGCATTCAAGACTTAGTAAGGTAATTGGACCTCTCATTGTTGTCCTTAAGGTTTATTCTTGCATGTTCCATGCTTAATTGTAGGGTTAAAACTTGAATTAGTTCATACATGTTGAATTAGAGCTCATCTCATGCATGCATGCTCATATAGTCAAGTTTGGAGGTTTAATTTTATGGAATTGGTACATGCATGCCCATATTGTTGTTATAGCCCATACTTTCATCTTGTTTTCAAAATATTGAGCTCATTAGAGCAAGCTTTGAAGCTGGAATTTGGTTTGAATCCATGCATGTTTGCATTTCTCCATGTTCATGAAAAATGGGTTTGAAAAATAGTTTTAATTGACTCACTCTTGAGCTTTGAATTCACAAATTGAGCTTTGAAACTTGTTGTATATTGAATCTAGAGGTGTTTTCCAGAATTTGGGCCCAAGAGGTCGAGTTTTCAGTGAAAGAATGCTTGGTTTGAGCTTAGGAGACAAATCTGGAAATTTCAGAATTTGGCTTCTTCGCTCGAGCGACCAACCTTTGTTCGAAGCTACGCTCGAGCGTAGGATTGGTGGCTCGAGCGTAAAATTTCAGCATCCAGTACTTTTACTATTTCAGCAGCTCGCTCGAGCGAAGGATTTCTCGCTCGAGCGAAGCCTTTGATTTTGGAAGCTCGCTTGAGCGAAGGAAGGCTCGCTCGAGCGAGGCTCCTATTTTCAGCAAACTTTGCAAAATGTTTTCTAAGTGTATTTTTGCATCCTCATCCCATTCTAGGCATTCTTAGGCCTAGTTTAAGACATCTTAATGAGGATATACATGTAGAACACACCAAGGCAAATTAGGGATTAAAGTATGATATTTCCCAACTGTGTAGCTTAGTGTGTGTTCAACCTGTGAACTGTGTAGGGTTGGCGACTGGGGAGACACGCTCTAGCATACCGTAGCCCAAACTCTGTGAGTAACAATTGTGTAAAGATATGTTCAACTGAGAATGTTTTCTGACTGTTTAACAGAACTGTTTTCTGAAATAATTATTGTTAATTGATTGAATGTATGTCCTATATTCTGAAATGTATTGTGGCATCCTTAGCAACTATTGTATACTGTTACAGAGATCTCTGTCGATTCCCTCGTGGAACCATTACTGTTTACTGATTGATGGCCATCATTACTGTTCGGTCTTCAAGACCTACTGTTTATTGCTATGCTAATGGATGTACCACATATGACTGAATAACTGTTCTGACTGAAAGACTGGAATATTGTTTAATGAACTGTTTTCATTACTGTAAGGACATTTCATTCTTAACCTCTTTATGCATTATGTTAATCACTGGGCTTTAGCTCACTGTTTATATATATATGTAGGTGCTCAGCCACCAGATCGGAGCTAGAAGCGTGGGTTAGACTCCAGTTTTGTCAAGCCAGCCTATGTGCCTCACTGCGAGGTTCCGAGTTGCCATGTTATGGCTTTGGGGTGTTTTGTTTTTCCTCGTCTGTCTCCGTACTGTTTTGGATTACTGTATAGACTGTCAGCTACTAACTGTACTGTTATCAAGGGATAAGGTCCCTTTACTGTGTGACTGTAAATTTTGTATAGACTGTACTGTTTGAATGTGTGAATGCATGAAAAATCTTTTTGGCATACAGACTGTCACAACTCAATGGACATTATTCATTTACTGTATTGGCTTCCGCCAGGCCCTGAACTCTGTTTTACTGTACTACTGTTAAGCAGGCCTTCGGTAATCTCGGATTACTGGCCGGTTACGGTGCTAAACCCATAAGGCCGGGTTTGGGTCGTGACAGAGTGGTATCAGAGCGATACTTAACCACGAGTTATATCCCACACACATGTCCAAATGAGCTATAGGGTGTCCTAGAAAAGTGATTAGGGCATTTTATGAACTTGAAAAGTGTGTGGCTATGTTATGACTGAATACATATTAATGTGATAACTGACTAAATATGCAACTGTTTATGTTATAATTGCTATAACTGTTATAACTGTTTATAGTGAAATGGACAATGCAAATGAACCTGAATCCTCATCTACTGAGGCAAGAATGGCAAGAATGGAAAGAATGATGGAATTGATAACTGCTAGACTTGAACAACAACAGAACCAACAGCCCCCACCTCCTCCGGTACAGCCGGAACCAAATGCAAATGTGAATGATGGGGACATAATTGCTCTCACCCATAAATTCAGCAAGATGAAACCGCCATCCTTTCAGGGAGGCCTTGAACCGCTAAAGGCTGAAGCTTGGGTGCTTGAAACAGAAAAACTATTTGAAGTGTTTCCGTGCTTAGAAGCGAATAAAGTACTGTTAGCTACCTTCACCCTACAAGAAGAAGCTAGAAGGTGGTGGATGTTGATCCGTGATACAAATACTGTTATGACTTGGGCTCAGTTCAAGGAGTCCTTCTTTGAAAAGTACTTCCCACAGTGTGTTAGGGATAGAAAGGTGACTGAATTTGAACAACTGAGACAGGGCACAATGTCTGTTGCTGAATATGAAACGAAATTTACCGAGCTTGCCAGATATGCACCACATATGGTGGACACTGATTACAAGAAGGCCAGAAAATTTGAGGGTGGCCTTAATGTTGCAATCCTTGACCGAATAAATGTTTTGAAACTACCGACTTTTGTGGGTGTTCTCGACCGGGCATTGATGGCCGAGTCGAACATCGAAGCTGTGAAACAATCTGAAACACCAACAACTGAATGGCATGGAAAAAGGCAGGGTTTCAAATTCAAGAAAGGCAAGCACAACCCTTCCAACAAGAAACAGAATACGGGGTCAACAACTAGCCCCAGCCAGGGGAGTGGGTTCATTCCACCCTGCTCTGTATGTGGCAACAAGCATAAAGGGGTTTGTCACAAAATATCTGGAGCCTGTTACAGATGTGGCAAAGTGGGCCACATGGTTAGAGACTGTCCCTCTGCTCCGCAAGCCAGTAGCAAAGCTGCACCAAGCGCAGCAGCATCAACTGTAGCACCAAAGCCTAACCCCAAAGCTACCGGGAAAGAGCCTATGAGGCAGGGCCGAGTGTTTGCCCTAGTACCGGGAGACGTGCAAAATACTGAGACCGTTGTATCAGGTATCCTCTCTATTTGTACACAAAATGCATATGTATTGATTGATTCCGGGTCTACACATTCTTATGTGTCGCATGCTTTTTCACGGAAATTGAATAGGCCCTTAGAACCCATGAATTATCTGCTAGCTGTATCATCACCTGTTGGGGGATCCATGACATGTGCATATATATATCCTGCTTGTAAAATTATTGTTGGGGATATGCATCTGTTTATTGATTTACTGCCATTGAACATCGATCATTTTGATGTAATATTGGGGATGGACTAGTTACAAAAATATCATGCCACTATAGACTGTGTAACAAAACAAGTAGTTTTCCGTCCACCTGGTTTGCCTGAATTTGTGTTTAATGGGAGTGGAGTGGTACCTCCTCCGTATCTGATTTCTTCTGTGAAAGCTGTTAAACTGATTAGAAAGGGGTGTAAAGGATATCTGTGTTCTGTGCTGACTGTGTCTACTGATGATAGTGTTAAAACTGATGTGAATTGTATTCCTATAGTCAGAGAATTCCCAGATGTATTTCCAGATGATCTGCCAGGGGATTTGATTGACAGGGAGATTGAATTTACCGTTGATGTGATTCCGGGTACACAGCCAGTGTCTAAGGCCCCGTACCGAATGGCCCCAACTGAACTGAAGGAGTTGAAAGTGCAATTACAAGAACTGTTAGACAAGAAGTTTATCAGGCCTAGTACTTCACCGTGGGGTGCACCTGTTTTGTTTGTGAAGAAGAAAGATGGCTCACTGAGACTGTGCATTGATTACCGTGAATTGAACAAGGTAACTGTGAAAAATAAATACCCATTGCCACGTATTGATGATTTATTTGATCAGTTACAGGGTGCACAAGTGTTTTCCAAGATTGATCTCAGATCGGGGTATCATCAACTGAAGGTTAAACCAGAAGATATTGATAAAACTGCTTTTAGAACGAGGTATGGCCATTATGAATTTTTAGTTATGCCATTCGGAGTCACGAATGCCCCTGCGGCTTTTATGGACCTTATGAACAGAATTTTTAAACCATACCTTGATGATTTCATTGTAGTATTTATTGATGACATACTGATTTATTCAAAAAGTAGAGAAGAACATGAACACCATCTGAGACTTACCCTGCAGACCCTAAGGGAACAGAAACTGTATGCTAAACTGTCTAAATGTGAATTTTGGCTTGATCATGTTATGTTTTTGGGGCATGTTGTTAGCAAAGATGGAATTTCTGTTGATCCGCAGAAAATTGAAGCTGTAGTGAACTGGCCTAGACCAACAAATGTGACTGAAGTCCGAAGCTTTTTGGGATTGGCTGGATATTACAGAAGATTTGTCAAGGATTTCTCCAAAATTGCCTTACCATTGACTCAGTTAACTCAGAAGGGGACATCATTTGACTGGATAGACCAAAGGGAGTCAGCATTTCAAGAGTTGAAAACCCGACTTGTGACTGCACTGGTCCTTACTCTACCTTCAGGTACGGATGGTTATACTGTATTTAGTGATACTTCTCATAAGGGTTTGGGGTGTGTTTTAATGCAGAATGGGAAAGTTATTGCTTATGCTTCCCGACAGTTGAGACCACATGAAAAGAACTACCCGACTCATGATTTGGAACTTGCAGCAGTAGTGTTTGCACTGAAAATTTGGCGTCACTATCTGTATGGGGCGACATGTGAAGTTTATAACGACCACAAGAGCTTAAAATATTTCTTCACACAGAAAGAATTAAATATGAGACAACACAGATGGTTAGAACTGATCAAAGACTATGACCTACAGATTCTGTACCATCCAAGAAAAGCCAACACTGTTGCCGATGCATTGAGCCGAAAGTCAATTGCCAACTTAGCTTGTTTGCTTACCGGACAGAAAGAGCTGCTTCGTGACCTTGAAAAATCTGAAATTGAAGTTGTTTTGAGAGAATAAGGTGGAACACTAGCCACTATTTCTGCTCAACCAGCCTTGATAGAAGAAGTTAAAGAGAAACAGCAACTGGATGACTTTCTGAAAAAGATCATCGAAGAAAGGGAAATTAAACCGAGACCGGGGTTCAAATTTGAGAACGATGTACTGAAATTTCAAGAAAGACTGTGTGTGCCAAATGACACTGAACTGAAAAGAAGAGTTCTGCAAGAAGGCCACAATTCAAAATTGTCTATCCACCCGGGGAATACAAAGATGTACCAAGATCTGAAACAGAATTTCTGGTGGCCGGGAATGAAGAAAGAAATTGCCGACTTTGTGTCCAAATGTCTTCATTGCCAACAAGTCAAAGCTGAACATCAACGACCTGCTGGATTATTGCAGCCCTTACCCATACCAGAGTGGAAATAGGAGCATATCACGATGGATTTTATCGTTGGATTACCTCGCTCCAGAAAAGGTATGGATTCAATTTGGGTTATTGTTGATAGACTAACCAAATCTGCTCACTTCTTACCTGTCAAGACAATCTATAATGCGGACAAATTGGCTGTTATTTATATTGATGAAATTGTGAGACTGCATGGAGTGTCTGTGTCCATTGTTTCTGACAGGGATTCGAAGTTTACATCGAGGTTTTGGCAAAGCCTACAGACTGCACTGGGTACTGAATTGAGACTGAGTAGTGCCTATCATCCTCAGACTGATGGACAGTCAGAAAGGACCATCCAGACTTTGGAGGACCTATTGAGAATGTGTGTCCTTGATTTTCAGGGAAACTGGGAAAGCCATTTGCCATTGGCTGAATTCGCCTACAACAACAGCTACCATTCGAGTATTGGTATGACGCCTTTCGAGGCATTGTATGGCAGAAAATGTAGATCTCTGAACATATACAAACATATACAAACATAAGATAAAATAATTATAATTAGAGATGTCAATATTATGTTCACAATTATAAATGCTAATATTTTGGGTTACATTTGAATCTTTGTTTTTGTTTTTGTTTTTGTTAAAAAAAAAAAAAAAAAAAAGTCGTTAGAGATCTGGGATGATAAATTACTTTGATCATGGGAGCGTGATACTGGTCAGAATCAGTTAGCACGCGGTGGCCTTAATTACCCCGCACTTGGTTGTTACATTTCTTAGATCATTTCCAACTGTAAATTTATTCCTTTCGTTTTTAAAAAATAAATTTTTTTAGAAAATTTAAATTTTTTTAATAATATAATTATTATATTTTAAAATTATTAAAATTTTAAAATTATCTTTTGTTAGTACATTTTTTTAGAAATATCAATTGTCATAATTATACTTTGTGTTATTAATGAATTTAAAAGAAGAACAAAATAGTAAATTCATATTATTTTATTTCTTAATTTTTGAAAAGGTACTAATGTTTTGAGACAATAAAAAATGAACTAATGAACTAATATTTTGAGACAGAGGGAGTATTAAATTTAAATGAAATTTTGATAAAAAAAAATTTGATTTGATATCATTCACTTCAATGTTAAAATTAAAAGTTTTATTAGATTTTTCATATTTTCAGTTGTCCGGGAGAATGTCCAAACGGATATCCTAAAAGTCATCCGGACATGAACAAAAAAATTGTCAAAATTGCTCTTGGTGGACATTCGGGATGATCTCCGACCCAACAATAAATTTGATGAAAAATGAAAGGTTCCCTTCAGTTGATGAAAGTTTTAGTTTTGCCTCTATTTGATATGATTTTGGTAAAAGGATTGGAGCGCCCCATTTGGCACTTTTCATCAAATTTGATGAAATATCCGATGTTAGATTGGAGATGCTCTAACTCACGGGTAAAAATTTAATGTAAAAGTGATATTACATCATCAGTGATACATGGTATCATTAATTAATAAAATGTATATAGGAGAGAGATGATTTTTTTTTTAGGATACCATATATATTTAAGAGAAAAAATAATTAGATGATGATATCATATCATTGATTATTGATCATTGATATATATTCAAAAAACAAAATTCTGACTAACCCCTCGTGTAACAAATTATTTGTCTTTAACTCCTGAAAAGGTAAATAATTTTTTTCATTTAATTGATTGTATTTTGAAATTATATTATCATCAAAATATAGGATTAATTATATTAAAATTCCTTAATTATTAGTTAATATAATCTTATTCATAAATTTGTACATTTTAACTTTTTCAACTATTAAAGGAAAATTCGTATAAATTCTCTCTTCTAGATAAGTAAAAGTAATATATTTTTATAATTGAGGAATTAAAATATATGAATTTATTAAAAATAAATAAGATGATATTCTCCAATAATTTTGGGGTCTTGGGCCAATTGTTAATAAATTGCCATATCTGGAACACATGCTTCGTCAACATCATAGTTTCAAGGGCTGTCTATGTTTGGGAAGCAAATGGGCTAGGCCCACCCATGTGCTCCATCTTCAAACCAGGCTTCGCCCAGCTGCTATTTTCTCTTGCCTTTTTGTTTTCATTTTGTAATTTTTTGTGCACTAAAATAAATGTTGAATTTTTTTTTAAAAAAATTATTTTTTTCATCAAATATATCTAATATATAGCATTTAATCACCGCTTAGTTTTGCTAGGCAAGAATAACTTAAAAAAAAAACGTCATTTTCTCTCTCCTCTCATCTCACCAAATATAGTATCAAAATAATTAAATTTTAATTGAGAGAGAAATTGAAAAAAATAGGAAGAGAAGAACCAATTGTAACAGTCTACCATTATCATTTCCCATCTAACTAAAAAAATTATAAATTTTTCAAACTATTTTATCTTTAGTAATTGTTTTTTAAAATTTGTATCAAAAAAATATCCAATCCGTCTAGTGTAGAGGAATCTAAAAGTTAAAAAACAAAAAATTTAAAAATTTTACTAAAAAAAAAATAACCCAAAAAAGACAACTATTTTTGTAGAATTATGCCATTAAAAAAGGGTAAACTACCAATAGGTCCTACTTTGGAGACTTATTACCCAATAGGTCCTACTTTGGAGACTTATTACCCATTAAGTCCTATTTGATAAATTTATTAAGTGATAAAGATAAATTTATCAATCTTTTTTTTTTATGAATAAATTTATAGTGATAAATTTATCAGTCTCTTTGTTTTTATGAATAAATTTTTAGTGATAAATTTATCACTCTCTTATTTTTATAATGTTAAATTTATTAGTTAGGACCTATAGGTAAATAAGTCTAGTTAATAGGACTAATTGGTAAGTACCCCATTAAAAAACTGATTTGTAGAATTAATAATAAACCCCTATTTCCATTAAACCATATTCCCCTATAAATCAAGCAAAATTCCCATGGCTCATGCTTTTGTAGAATTATGCCATTAGAAGCAAAATCATAATATAGTTTGAAGCATTGAAATAATGAATTGGAAAGATCGAACAGGTTAACTTTGTTGATGAGCCATTCTTTCCCCATCTATAATGTTTGAATTCAAGTTTTATGATTACGATTGCAGCTTTCTTTCTCATACTCCCTTTCAATTGATTGTAAAAAGAAAAAAGAAAAAATAATAATGGATCAAACAAATTGTTGAATCATCAAATACTGTCAATTGTGTGAAAAAACTTGTGTTAAAAACTAGATTACGGTATGAATTGGGCAAATGTCCAGCTTTGGGTAGTAATTTTCAGGCCACATTAAGACATTAAGGGGTTATTTAGAATAATGTAAATAAATATATATTTTTAATATTTTATGAAAAGATGTACAAAAAAATAGAAAGATAATGTGACTTAAATAGACTTATTTAATTTATGTCAAATAGTGCCTAAATAGTATCAGTGGTGCTACATGTACCAATTAGTGTAAGTACACTAATTGGTGCATGTAGCATTATTCAAATAGTATCTAATTGTCACAAATTTTTTTCAACATTAATTAAATTGGCCAACTAGAAAGCAATATTAATTTCTCAACCTCCTATTGGTCTTCTCCATTTAATGAGAATCAAAGACCCCTGAGTTTTTTTTTGTTTTTTTTATTTATTTTTTTGTTGTTGTTATACTTCGCTCGTAACATAATTTAAGAGGTCCATAGTTCCTAACACGGTCTCATTTTGATAATTCGAATCGTTTAATTTATAAGACTCACCATGAATATTACTCATGAAAAAATTTGGAGCGATTTAATGATCGTAACATTTTCATTTTATCGCATTTGTCTCCAAAAAAATAAATAGTCTATTTCAAATACATATTTGTCGTTTATTTTGTTAGAGACGAATGCGATAAAATGAAAATATTACGATTATAGGATCGGTTTAAATTTGTTCATAGATAATATACATTGCGAGCCCTACAAAATGAATAATTCGAATTATCGAAACGAGATCCGTGTTGGGCCTCTCAAATTTTGTCATGTTGAGATCCCAACATAGGAGAACCCTAATTCTTTTTTTTTTTTTTGAAGATGATTCCCTCCGGTCCAAAATCTAAATTAGAGGGTGTTATTTGGGCCTGTGGAGCCCATCACAAGTCCTGTTTCGATAATTTGAACAGTTTATTTTGTTGGGCACCTCATGCACTTTTTTTTTTTTAAAAAAAGGTCGATCCAATAACTGTAATTTGTTCAATTTATCATGTTTTTTACTATAAAAATAAACGATAATTATGTTTTCAAAAAATGAACCATACATCTTTTTATGGCGAAAACAATAAATTGAACAAATTACAATTATCATATTGACCTAAATTTTATTTATTTATTTATTAAATATACGAAGTGCCCGATAAAATTAACTGTTCAGATTATCAAAATAGGACCTGCAGTGGGCCCCACGAACCCAAACAGCCCCTCTAATTTTCAGATCTTAGATCGGAGGGAATCCTCTCTTTTTTTTTTAAAAAAAAATGCTAGAGCTCTCAAAATTTCTATCGAAATTTGTACTAAATGTCTCACATTTTTTCTTTTTTCTTTTTTTCTCTTATTTGGAAAAAAATATAAATCCCACAAAATCTAGTCATTAAAGAATGAATCCTGATCATTATTAGCTAATCTAACTTTATTAGCTCATATATACACCAAAAAAAAATTAAGATTTTAGATATCACAATTTTGAGACAAAATTATTTTTTAGAGACCAAATATTTTGTTATAAAAAGTGTCGTTATTATATTTTTAGCAATGAAAATTAGACATTAGTGACAAATTATTATCCTTTTGGAACCAAATTTTTTGTCTCAAAAAATAAACTATTTTGAGACCAAATTATTTTGTCCTTAAAAGTCTATTTATTAGTAACATTTTCAAAATTTTGTCAATAAAAGCCTTGTTTTTTACTTTTCAGAACGACATTTTAGCGATTATTCTCATGACGATAAAAATTAGTTTCTAAATGTCTTTTATAACAAAATTTTCATTTTTAAAGACCAAAATATTTGATCTCTAAAATTCTAATATATTGTAGTGATACCAAGAAATATTAGAAATATAAATAATGAAATTCTATTTTTTACACACAAAAAAAAAAAGAAAAGAAAGGACAAAACTCCAAATTAAAAAATAAGGCAAATTTAGAAGGGGGAAAAATGGAAGCAAATTTCTCTTCCAATTTAAAAACATGAAGAACACCCCCATAATAATTTAGGTTTCAAGAACCTTCAAGCTGTGACCCTAATAAATTAAGTTAATGACAGAGATATCCCCAGTCACCACTTATTACATGAACCAACAATATTACATACTCAATATTCTTATTCATAATTTTATTCAGAAATATCAACAAATGCTTCATATTCATTCCATGAAAAGACCCACAACACACTGATTGAGTCCTGACCACTTTTAACCATTGTAGATAAAATTCTTGATAAAAATTCTGAGCACAAATCTTTTGCCTGCATGAAGAGACAAACCCATCTTCCAATCGACACAGATCATCAGACCTCTCCAATAAACAATTTACATCACTTAGATTTGAAGACCTTTAAAAAAAAAAAAAAAAAAAAAAAACTGCAATTCTTATTTGAGCTAATCTTGGTGGTTTTAATCCAAAGGGGTTTGGTTGAGTAAAAAGATATTGGATATTATACCAAAGTTCAGGTTCAACTCTTCCGGTGTTAGTCATCTGCGCGATAACATATAAGATTGGTAAGACGAGCCTTCCACACCATACCCAATGATTTTTATTCTTTACTGAACTTCAAATCATAATTGTCCCACAGGGTTCCCTTTTCATTCATCATCAGGACTGGAAAGTTGTTCTCATGCACTTCATTGCCAATTTTAGAGCTACAAGTTGAGAGTCCATCATTGTTTTGCTTACCAATCTCTTGTCCATCGTAATAAATTCTTGAATTCTGAACACTACCACCCTTCTTCTCATACTCCATTGTCTTGTTAAAATAGAAGCTGATATTTTCCCATGTCTGTCTACACCTCATCACACTCCAATCATACCCCAAACAAGCCATTCTTGCCACTATCTCCTCCCATAGCCATTCTTTTGAATTCTCACTTTCTTGAAACCTTGGTTCCATACTTGTCCTTAGTTGAATGAAACTTGAGATCTCCGGTTCAAGCCACTCTGTACTTCTGTTAGTGTCATCTTCCATATCTTTGCAATCTTGGATCTCCGGTAAAGAAACTTTTAGTTCTTTCCTTGTAAATTTCTGCAAAACATCCATTAATGCGGTGTCTCGAGCTTCGATCCATGCTCTCTCATTAGCCCAAAATTTATATTCTTGATCCAACCGAGCCTTGTTTTCTTTCCTCCATTCTTCCTCTCTGATCATACTCTCCTCTTCTTTCTGCTCAATAGTTTTCAACATCTTCTCCATCCAAACCTCCTGTGTGTCCATCAACTTCCTCATCCCTGAGTCTACAAATTCGACCACCTTCACTTTCCAGCTCTTCTTGACCTTTCTAAAACTTTGGCTCTCATTCATGTTAGTCTAGCAAAACAATAAACAGAATGTTAATCACAAATATTATGATCAAATTGACTCAAAATAAATAATAAGCATGCACTTTAAGAATTTGTAAAGTCATCAGAGTTTAGAACAATAGCTCGTAAGAATCTAGGAAGCAAGGATCCTTGTTCCCAAATATTTCTATCTCCCTATCCCAAATCATTCATAGTCATTGAATCATATGAGAATTTCAAGATTTGATAATCTCAAAACAATCTAATGGTTATGAGTAAATTGGGATATGAGACAGAAATATTTAGGCAGGACCCTTTGGCGAATATGAGAATCATGGTGTCATTATCTCATAAATGTTTTTACTCATATCACGAAAGTGTTAAACGAATGAAACAATTTCAAAATAAAACTTAGTCACAACATGTGTTGATGTAATCTCTCTTCAATGTTCACAATTACTAAAAGACTCGAACCAACTCAAGAAACAAAATTACTCAAGATTGAAAATATATGAAATATAAGAACTCTCAAATCTTGTCATATGGGAAAATCGTTAGAAAAATAATACCAAATTATATGAAAAATATAATTTAAAATTATGCAAACGATTTTTGGGCAAAACCAAAAACTGAAATAAATCGACATAATAACGTGATAAAACTTATAGTACTTAAATAGATAAAACCCGATCGAGTCGAGTGTGTGACACACTTTCCTTAAGACAGATTCATCCTCCCACCGGTTCTTAGGATTTAATGGACGTCTATCTCCCAGGATATAACGATCAATGTTTTACACTAGCATCACTACTATTGCAAGCCTAGCGAATTTCGCTATGCATGTACCCTCTTTATAGAAAAATTAGATTCAGAAAATATGAAGAATAAATGAAAAGTGAAGAAGAAAATGACGATTCTCTATACAAATTGAAGTGAGGGAGATGGAATTTAGAGACTTCTATATGACTCTTCAGAGAGGTTGTGACTCTTCAGAATGATACACATTTTCATCTCAAGAGACATAACCATTGGAATAAATTTAAATTCAAATTTTCCAACAAAAATCACATTCTATGTAAACACTATGAAAAACAAATGTAACACATTTTATTGTGTTTTCTCTTGAAGAATACACTAGTATATATATAGGAGAATTGTAACAAATGTGATTAATTCTCGATAAATATACAACAATTACACATTGATTCATATAATAAATAGTAATTATGTACCATATTAAATTTTTAACTGAATTATTAAATAATAACTTTGTTTTTGTTAAAATTCCAAACAATTAGTGCTTACCTTCTTCTCCATAGAACGCTTCAACATCAATGCCATAGCTGAAAGATCATCACCATTGTTTATGGAAGAAGAAGTCTCAAATTCAGATGAATTAGATCGGTTATCGCTCTCGAGTAGCTTCTGGTCCTGCAAATCTTCTTGATTTTCTTGATTGAAAATAAAACTGTTTGTCATTGGGTTTGGATAAACAAGATTGTATTTGGCAGGATAGGTATCTGAAGATTCATTGATGGGTTCTTCACAGAGGGCTTGAAGCTGGCGAAAGAACCTATAGTGCTTGCCATCATGTCTTCCAGCTTTACCTTCCTTAGTCTTCTTATAGTACTTGTACAAGTTCTCAAACTTCTCTCTGCATTTCCTTCCACTTCTCTGGTACCCATGTTCCTCCCACATTATCCTGTAAAGAGAGAGAGAGAGAGAGAGAGAGTAAAGAGAATAGAAATTGTTGGAGTAATCCAGAATTTTAGTAATTAAGTAAAATGTATTGAATGGTATAAAAGTAATGCGAGGGATGATGAAAAAAATATCATAAAATGATCATAAAAGATTTTCCATCCTTAGATTACAAATACAATAAAACAGCACACGCTAATCAAAGGATGAAAAATTTTCATGAAATATTTCATAATATTTTTTTCATGATCCATAATATTATTCATGGTATAATATGTAGTAGAGTCTTGGGATTTTAAGAGTCACTTGAGATAGGTTTAAAGTGTGAGTATAATTATCTTGAATTTCTTGAGTATGAACAGGGGTGATTCAACCATTAAGTTACTTAGACTGTCACATGAGTCTCATAAAATAGTTTTAAAAAATTCTTATTGTTGGAAGACTCGAGTTTTTCAAAAGTTTAGTTAGATGAACACTTTATTTTTATGTTTAGTCTAAGACCGATGTCTAAAAATCTTGGACCACTACTAAATATGATAGGGAGATAAATACATTTTGTAAGAGTTTAGATGTATCTATGTCTTGTGTATAAAGAGGCTAGTTTATAGAAGAAAAGAAGAATAAGAAACTATAGAAGAAAATAAGTTTTTAGAGTTCTTGAAAGGTACTAGTGTCTGTTAAGAGCTCTGTACGACCTTAGAAGAGTACAATCTCCACAAATTTTCTGCTTATTATATTTACATTTATTATGTGAACATGAGTTCTTAAATGGAACAAATCATCCTTATTTTTTCCAACAGAAATAACCTGAAAACTGAAGCTAAAGTATTGACGTAAACATATATAAATAACCCTAGATTTGAAGTTTCTCCTCTAACACTTTGCATCATATATATAGCGGTAGATATAAGATAGCATTAAATAATGTGTTTATTTATCAGCAAAAAAAGAAAAAAGGGAGAAATATTTTTAAAGAACAAACAAGATACAAGATACATATCTAGGTTTTGGGCAAAAATGCATCAGTATCAATACAACGCATCCCAACTATGTTGGCATTCGAATCAAGTCCAATCATATGTAAACCCAAAACAAAGAGAGCAGAATTGAAGAGGTTCCAATTCATATCGGGTAATATGTTGGTAAATATCAGTACAGAAATCCAAATTTCTAATTCGTATTGACTGATATGGATATTTGGTCTCTGAATAACATAGAAGGCATGTTGTTTACAAGCACCAAAGTGTAAACCCATTGATAATTAAAACATTAATAATTGAATTAATTCAAGTGTTCAATCAAAGATTTGTGAAACATAAACCAAGTAAGGCAGTGAAAGATAAGTTACCTTCACAACAAAACCAAATAGGGTTCTCAAGATTTTGTAAAATATAAAAGAACCCAAGTGGTCTTCCTTAGTTTTACTCAAGAATCAGCATAGCAAGAAACAAAAAACAATAACAAAAATATAAACAATAAAAGGTTAGATATATCATATACCTAGAGACATCATCCCACAAGGGAGCTTTGAGATTGATCTCTTTGAATTTAGAATCAAGACGAGATCTGATTTCAAGAAGAGTGAGAGTCTCTTGTCTAGGCCATCTACTACTACTACTACTACTTCCACCACCACCATCTCCATTAACGGTCTCCATCTCTAAGCCAAACTGATGAGCATGAGCAGCAGCAGAAAATGAAGGAGGAGGAGGACTAGGACTAGGATTAGGAGTGACAACAACAACACTACTAGTACTAGTACTACCAGTGTTGTTATTAATGTTGCTATGTTGTCCAAATTCATGACCAAACACCTCTCCAGTACTGTGACAACAACCACCCAATATGAATGGTTCTGAGAGCTGTGGCTGTGGCTGTGGTGGCTGTGGAAAACAGTTCCTTCCGGTTCCGCCCATGATCTGTCTCAGATCAAGGAAGCCATAATTGTTTCTGTTTCTCTCCTCCATTATTAGGTTTTGAAACTGAAATTATTTGCAATAGAGAAGAGAAGATCATATGTGAGTGACTGAATGTGAAAAGAGAGAAAGTTGAGGGAGAGAGAGAGAGTAAAAGCTAGGTAGATAGACCTAAAGATTCAAAAATGGAGAAGAGGGGGGCCAACAAGCAGTTGCACAAATTCGAGCTTTTAGTGGACGACAGGATCCGAGTCCACCGCACCTTTCTTTACTCAAAAAGTTTAAAAATACTGATACAATCCTCTCATATAAATTGAACATTGATAAAAAAAAATTTATAATAATTATTTTTTATAAATAAAAATATTATAATATTCTTAATAATAGGTAAAGCCAAATATCTTAAGTTAAATCCAAGCCTAGATACTTAAAATTCATTAGAATTGGGTTTTAAATATTTAGTTTTACTTATATAGTATTTGACTCTATATTTTACTTGAAATATTATAAATATCATTATTATCTAATCTAATTAAAAAAAAAAATAAAGAAACTAAACATAAGATATAATCTCTTATATAAAGCAAGTCTCATTTTTTTTTATAATCTCTTATATAAAACAAGTCTCATTTTTTTTATAAAATTCACATGAGAGAATTGTGGTTGATTTTGTAAATGATTTAACTCTGTTTATATCGTTGGAACTGGGAAGTGAGAGAGAGAGAAGAGGTGAGAGAAGAGGAGAGAGAAGGAATGGTTTTGCTCCACCAATAGGTGGCCGACAAATGTTTGAGAGTACAGGATGGGAATTTGGAGATCCAATGTTAGCCAAGGTTTGATTTGATTAGTGCCTAAGATTATAGGAGTATCTTTCTTGAGAGATGTAAATTAACCAAATTGTGGCTTAGCTTGTAAATATACATCATAAACTCGGCTTGTTAAGAAACACATTTCAGCTTGCACACTTGCTAATTGAATTACTATAGAACTTAAATGGTGACACACAAAAAATAAATAAAAATTGTATAGAATTGTTGTACATAATAAAATGATTTATGTATAATTTCTTGGTGCTTTAAACTTGAACCAACTCTATAAGTTCAATTGGCTGCATTTTTTAAGGCTTCCTATATATTAGTTTAATATATATTGTTCGATCCATTTTTTAAGCACGGAAGTATTGGAATGTCTTAACATTAATTGTATTATTCCTTTTGTTCTAAAATAATAATCCCTTTTAGAGAATCCAACTTTTTTTAGCAGTATAATTATTGCACTTTAAAAAAATTGATTTTCTAAAATTACCCTTTGATAGTATATTTTTTGGAGAATATCAATATCATAAAATTGTACTTTTTATGTTAATGAATTTAAAATAATGGCAAAATAAGAAATTTATATTATTTTTGTATTTGATTTTTGAAAATAGACTAATATTTTGAGATAATGAAAAATGAAATAAGGGACTAACATTTTGAGACGGAAAGAGTAGCACTTTTTAATTTGTATAACTTGTTCTCTCAATCTAATTATCTCTCCACATACAGAATAGACTAGCTTAATTTTTGAGAGGATAAAATTAATGATGTGTAATGATGATATTTTTTGCTAAAGGCATAAACAAAATATATCAGAACTCCCTATTTCTAAGCAATACAAAACTAGTGATTGCTAACAAAAAAAGAAACAAAAAGTAGTGTAAAGTAGTGATTAAGATATCAGGGTTGAATACATTGTGACAAGTCTCTAGAAACCCATCTTTTATCCTTCAATTGGAAAAGGTTTTACCAAATGGATTGTCAACATTAAAGAGAGAAGACATAAAAGGATACCTTTTGACACAAACTGTATTCTTTTACCAATGAAAAATAACATATCTATTTGTCTTATTTAAGATATGTCATAAAGTCCATTTCTACATTTGTCATGCTAAAAGTCCTAGATTTTAACATAAGAATTAGTTGTTAAAATAACATCATATTCAAGTTTGGTTTTAAAAACTCACATATATATATATATATTCTATAAATCATGTTTAAACAATTCAATACTTAGCTTAAATAATTAGTCCATATTGGCCTCTCTCTCTCTACTCAATACCTAGCTAGCTTTTAGACTTATTTATAGTCCATAAACACTGGCCTAATTTCCTCTCAATCAGCCTAAAAGTGGAGACTTTCCCTTTCCTTGGGTGCATATGGAAAAGAATTATTACGAGTAATGCATGTAGTTTAATTACCACCTTGTACTTATTAACTAGTGGTGGGTTGAGATTGGCTAACATTGGCCATAGTTTGCACAAGATCATGCAAACAATTCTTCTCTCCCCATATCTTGGGTTTTACCTTTCCATGGTATGAAGGCCGCTCCAAGCATTGGGTTTCATCTAACCATCCATTCTTATTTGCCATGGTCTAGTTGAAGTGGTTGTGCACGGTTCAAAATATTTTCGATGCAAAAAATTAAATTAATCGAATATTTAATGTTCAAAAAAAAAAATTTTAATTATTGATATTTAATCAATTTGCTTTTTATATAGATACATCATCTACTTAATAAATACTAAAAATTGGATGATTTAAATCACTAAAGTGAGGGAACGGTTGCTGAATTTAACCCTGTGCATGACTGCATCACTGGTGAGGCCATCCAAAGCTTTTTTTGTACCTCAACTGAGACCAGATGTTGTTCTTTAGGTGTCAAAGCCAAGCCAAGCCAAGCTCAGCCCAGGGCCAGCCAAGGATGGTAAAGCAAGGATACCCCAATTGGATGGGGAAGATATAAAAAAACAAAAACAAAAAAAAGTGAGGTGTATGCAAATTAGGAAAGGTGGGTCCCAATCTTTTGACAGCCTAATCCTTGTCATTATACTACCATATCATATCATGTGACCTATATGAATGGTTTTGATTGTTGGGGTCTTGAGTGGATTGAAACAAAAGGGTGATTAAACAAGAGTCATTAGGAGATACCAAAAATATAATAATTGAGACAAATGTATTTGAAATTAATATTGATGCATGAGAGATTCACCCAATTCACTTTATTTGCTTAGTTTATATTACATATAATTTGAATTTTTTTAAAAATATTTTTCTCAAGAAAAATGTTTGAGGGCCACAATTTTTGTGACTCAAATGGCTCAAAATTGTCAAAACGACGTCGTTTTGGCAATTTTAATATTGTTTTGTACTCAAAACGACGTCGTTTTGGCAATTTCGAGCCATTTGAGCCACAAAAATTGTGACCCTCTACCATTGCTGTTTTCTCAATTCACACTATTCTAAGATCTTATCTTTTACAAAAATT
This sequence comes from Camellia granthamiana, assembly GCA_036172215.1. Classification (NCBI taxonomy): domain Eukaryota; kingdom Viridiplantae; phylum Streptophyta; class Magnoliopsida; order Ericales; family Theaceae; genus Camellia; species Camellia granthamiana. The sequence goes on along the minus strand of CM069903.1, from coordinate 169,067,113 downwards.
AATATGAATCACACATTACACTTGTAAGTACTTTTCTAGTTATGATTTTTATATAAACATCTTAAGGGAAATTTTAATGTACTCCACTTTGTAAATTTCATATCATATGCATTTATAGTTATGTAATTTTCTTCTTTAATCATGGTTAATTTTCTTCTTTAATTATAACATTGTTTTAGTTATGACTCATAAGTTATTTAGTTATGACACATGAGTTTTTTAGTTATACCTTATGTTATGTTTAATTAGGATTTTTTTTTTTTTAGTTATAACTTAGAAAATTAAAATTATATTACTTTTCATTTTAGTTATAATGTGCATATGGTGCATGGTATTTCCCACATCTTTATTGATTCTCGTATGGAGAATAACTAATTTTGCCACTAGAGTAAATATTAATATATACGCCTGAGCCACTAGTTATAGTAATGTTATATTAATTTTTCTTAATTTTAGTATCTTTATAATTTTAACATATTCATTAAATTATATACATTTATTAATTGAATATTTCAATACTTATTTGTTACGTGAAACTCTAAAAATGATTGTTTTTGAACTTCTATTATATTTAAATGAATTATAATTAATATTTGTATGGTGTTTTTCTTATTTTGTTTTTGTTGTTTATGTGAAAAAAAATTTTTTTTCTTCTACCCAAGAAAAACAAAGCTCTTATGTGTTACTAGTTTAACAGAACACAAACACCAATAGAGACCGCATAGCGCAGTGGATTAGCGCGTTTGACTTCGGATCAAAAGGTCGTGGGTTCGACTCCCACTGTGGTCGCATCTCACTTAACAATCCGTATTTTTACAGAAAGTTTATTTTGCGCCCTTTTGAAAAAAGTAGTCAATCCAAACAGTTCCTAATCTCAGTAACGGTCTGTTTGGATGCTGCGTTTTTCTTACAAATAGTCTGTTTTTTGCTCCCTTTTCCAAAAAGTTATCAATCCAAACAGTTCCTAATTGCGCGAATGAACTGTGTTTCGTTTTGGTTCTGAATGTAACTGAGATATGCAGAGGCAAGGCGTGAACACGACGTTTAATGAATCGTGGTCTCTTTCGCTGCTATCGCTCTCTCTCCACTCGCGCTCTGCCAATTCAAGAGACCCCACAATCCAAGCTTTTTCAATCCAACAAGAGGATTCAAGAGCTTGGGAGGCTCGGCCGAGTCGATGAAGCCCGCAAACTGTTTGATGATATGATTCAGAGAGACTCTGTAGCTTGGAACACTATGATTTCTGGGTACTCTCAAAATGGCCGATTAGAGGAGGCTCGAGCGCTCTTTGACTCGTTTGCAGGCAAGAATGTGAGGACTTGGACTTCAATGTTAACTGGGTATGCCAAATATGGCCGAATTGAGGAGGCTCGTTGGGTGTTTGAGTCTATGCCTGAGCGAAACATTGTTTCTTGGAACGCTATGGTTAGTGGGTATGTCCAAAATGGTGATTTGTGCAATGCTCGTAGGTTGTTTGATCAGATGGGGGAGAGAAATATTGTGTCTTGGAATTCAATTGTTACTGGGTATTGTCATTGTTGTCGAATGAGGGAAGCTCGAGAGTTGTTTGACCAAATGCCTGAAAGAAATTCAGTTTCTTGGATGGTTGTGATTTCTGGGTATGTTCAGATTAATGATTTTAGAGAAGCTTGGGATGTGTTTGTGAGGATGCATCGAAGTGAGGTTAGGCCTGACCAGTCAATCTTTGTTGTAGCATTTTCGGCGATTATGGGTTTAAATGATTTTGAATTGATTGGGAGTTTAAGGACACTTGCCATAAAGATGGGTCTTGAGAGTGATGTGGTTGTTGGCACAGGAATCTTAAATGCGTATACTAGAAGTGGGTGTTTGGAGGTTGCTATGAATTTTTTTGAATCGATGCCAGAAAGGAATGAATTTACTTGGACCAGCATGATTGCAGCCTTTTCGCAGTGCGGCAGATTTGGTGACGCAATCGCATTGTGTAGAAGGGTTCCCAAGAAGAGTGTGTCTACACAGACTGCAACTATGACTGCGTATGCCCAGAATGGGAGAATTGGACAAGCAAAACAAATATTTGATGAGATACCGAACCCTAATGTTGTTGCATGGAATGCTATGCTTGCTGGGTATGCCCAAAATGGAATGCTTGAAGAAGCAAATGACTTGTTTTTGCGAATGCCTAGTACAAATTCTGCTTCTTGGGCAGCCATGATTGCGGGGCTTGTACAAAACGGACAAAGTAAGGAAGCTGTAGAACTGTTAGCTGAGCTCCATAGATCAGGAGCTGTTCCAAGTCATTCCAGTTTCACGAGTGCTCTCTCCGCGTGTGCCAACATTGGAGCCATTGAGATGGGTCGACAAATACACACTCTCTCCATTAAAAGTGGATGTCAATTTAACTCATATGTTGGAAATGGGTTGATCTCCATGTATGCCAAGTGCAAGAGCATAGAAGATGTTTCTCAGATGTTCTGTAGAATGAGACACAGAGATATTGTCTCTTGGAACTCCCTCATCACTGGCCTTTCAGAGAATCACATGTTGGATGATGCTCGTAATACTTTTGAGAAGATGCCTAAGCGGGATGTTGTGTCTTGGACCGCCATTATATCAGCTTATGTCCAAGCCGGTAATGGAGAAGTGGCTTTGCAATTGTTCCTTGACATGTTAGCCCATGGAATAAATCCAAATGAACTGACAGTTACTAGCCTCCTAAGTACCTGCGGGAGCCTAGGTGCTACTAAGCTTGGTGAACAAATACATGCCTTGATATATAAATTTGGATTCAATTCATATGTCTGTGTTGGTAATTCTCTGGTAACAATGTACTTCAAGTGTGGGTGTGAGGATGGATTTTCAGTGTTTGAGGAGATGGGTGAACAAGACATTGTTACATGGAATGCAATTCTAGCTGGCTGTGCACAAAATGGATTTGGTGACAAGGCTATCAAGATTTTTGAAAAAATGAAGGCCAACGGTGTAGTTCCTGATCAAGTTTGTTTTCTTGGGATTTTATCTGCTTGTAGCCATTCAGGGTTGGTAGATGAAGGATTGGGGTATTTCAATTCAATGAGCCAAGATTATGATATTTTGCCATTAGTTCATCACTATACTTGTATGGTTGATCTTCTTGGGTGGGCTGGACGGCTCTCTGAAGCAGAGTCTCTTATTGAGAACATGCCCATAGAGGCAGATTTAGTGATATGGGAAGCTCTTCTTGCTGCTTGTAGATTCCATCGTAATATCAAACTGGGGCAAAAAGTTGCAGAAAGGCTCATTCAAATGGGTACACAGAAATCTGGGCCTTATGTCTTATTATCAAATTTATATGCTTCTCATGGCATGCGGGACAAAGTAAGGGAAATACAGAAATCAATGGTTGATCGAGGAGTGAGTAGAGAACAAGGATTGAGCTGGATTCAGATCAAGAGTAAGCTTCACTATTTCCTCACAGGGGATAAGACACATAATCAGATTAAAAAGATTTACTCGGTGTTAATGGAATTTTATGGGCACTTTCAAGCAACGGGTTATGTCCCAGACACAGACTTTGTTCTGCATGATGTGGAGGAGAAGCAAAAGCAAAATGAGCTTCTCTACCACAGTGAAAAGCTTGCTGTTATCTTCGGGATCTTGAACACACCTAATGGATCACCTATTCGGATTTTGAAGAACTTGAGGATTTGCTGTGACTGTCACAATTTTATGAAATATTTGTCCAAGGTTACTGGGAGGAAGATTGTGATTCGAGATGGAAATAGATTCCACCACTTTCTTGATGGTTCATGTTCATGTAGGGATTATTGGTGATGCAGTCATCATTTTGAGATGGTTCAAACTCAGTGGGATGGCTTTAAAATATGAGCAGTAATCCTCAATTTCAACTAAATGGATTAGAAATTTTATTTCGGAGTTTGAAGGTGGAAAGATTTTCCCACTGGCAGCTCATTGAATTCAACACTGATGGTGGTGCATCGGTCTGGAAATGATTGGAGACATGAATTTGGACAATAGAAGAAAAGTTTTGATGAATTGTGTATTTTTGCTGACGTATATTGACATATCTTGTTGTAATAAAAATTACAGCAAGCAAACTCATTACAGAAAACCATGACAGAAGAATCGGACTTGAAAATGGTTGATGTGGAATGGATTATAACATCTACACGAGTGAGTAGATTGTAAAGGGATATATATTTACCCAAAATTGTTAATGAAGCATTCTTATCGATTAAACAAGACAATGTAGGCACGAAATTGTTAGTAGGAGCCTTGTGTATTTTAGGGGCATAATGTCATGTTCTTTGCAAAAATTGTATCTTAACTCAATACACACAAGAAAATAATTTATTTTCATTTTGGGTTTTTTCCCTTTCCTAGCCCCTTCCTCACCCTTCTGAACCTCTCTCCCCACCCTCATCCCTCCCGCTTCCCCCTTTCTCACCTCAATTTAGAAAATAAATTTAAAAACAATTTGTTGAAGGTGTGTTTGGTTTTAAGTTTTCAAAAATATTTTGAATTTTTTATTTTTTTATTGTTTGGCATTTTGTTGCCTGTAGTGATTTTTTTTTTTTTTTAAATACACCTAATGTAAATGTATTTAAAAAGTTAAATATTTATTAAAAAAATTAAAAATTCAATAAATATAAAAATATATATAAATGAAAATATGCTCCAAATTTTGTATATTGTTATATTAACAAATTATACTTTTACATGTACATGTATTGAGTATTTTTCCTCAAAAAATTATTTTATTATTTATATTTTCATGAATCTGTCACTTCAACAAATATTGATTAGGGTTTAGAATTTAAAAATTTATCTAAAAAAATAATTTAAGTGTGAGTTAAAATTGTAATTAAAAAAATAGAGTGACAGTGTGTACTGATGAGAGGTGATGTGACCTAAAATGGATTCAAAATTGACTTTTTTGACTTTTTTGGTGTGGCCAAAACACATGGAAGTAGTGGAGGGGTGTAAATAGAATTTTCCTTTTTCTAGATTGGTGCTTTGTGCACCTTTCTTTGCTTTGGTTTTATTTTCTCGGAAGCAAGGTTTTGAAAAGCGGTTGTGGTCACCGTAATGATTGCGGTGACGCGGTAATGGTTGCAGGGTGTAAAGGTCATAGCGCAATGGTTACGGTAACCGGAACCATGATTTTTATTATTTTTTGTACAATTTGAAGAAAACTTACCAATACACATATTTTTTTTTTTCTCAGAATCACATTTATTGGGGTTTAAAATAAATTTTGATTAATTTTTGTTAATTTTTAAGTATGATCCAATATATTTCATATTTTCAAATCACTATAAAATGAGCTTTTTACATTTTATTTCAATAATTAATGATTTTAAGAATAATTGATTTTAAATGTTTACAAATTATTTTTTACCAATACCTGAACTAACTGAATAAAAAATATTTACAATTATTAAATAAAAGGTTAAAATAAAATTTGTGCCATAAATTAAAAAAAAAAATTCAGATAAGATTTTTTCTTTGAGTTTTGATCACTTGAGTTTATTTTATTTTTTTTTTTATTTTTTTTTTTTCAAAACATGAAGTTATTCAGAATATTATAAAGGGGTGTAACGGTGTCTAACGAACCGCTACAGCCATTATATAATATCGAAACAACCATTACATATATAAATTTCTGTCACACCGCTATAACAGTCGTAACAAATGACGATAAACACCACAACCGTTACGTAATGGTTGCTATCGTTTTTTAAAACCTTACTCGAAAGGAACCCATTTTTCTGGAAAAAACATGTTAGGGTTCTCTCCTCCTGCTTCCATTCAATCCCATTATTACCAACCCCCCATCAATACCTAAACCCAAATCCCTCCATCTTTAACCCTCAAATCTTAATTTCAAAAAACCCTAGAAAACCTAGAAAAATTGTCCCGAGAAGGAGGAGGAGGACGAAGATGATAGTGATGGCAAAAAAAAGAAGAAGAAAAAGATGAAGATGAAGATGAAGATGAATATTGGTGACGAGGAGGAGGATGATGTGAGGAAGAGGAGGAATGGATGGCCAGCGTTTAATCTGAGATGGGAAGGGAGATTTTTTTTTGGGACCCAAATCCTAATAACATTTTGGCTGTTGGATTGACGGGGCTACCAGCATGAGCAAGCGTGCAAGTGTTGTGGCATGGCAATCGTTCTTCATATCAGTGACTATAATATAACAAAAATGTTAGACTTAAAAGTTTTATCAAATATCTCACATGGGTGTAGGACTTACATGGAACCCACATAGTGTGGGATTCACATAGGACCCACATGGTGTGGGTCTCATACACATATGAGACATTTAGTAAAAATTTTGATAGAACTTTTAGGATCTCTAATATTACTCATTAATATATAATTGTTGCAGCTCTCAAATATTCATTTATTGCTACTCTTCTCCTTTTCATCCTCATTACCCTCCCACCTTCAACTCTCTCTCTCTCTCTCTCTCTCTCTCTCTAAATTTATTTTTGTGTTACAGATTGTAGAGGGTCAGAAATTAAACCCCAAATTAAGTATGGGCCTAAGTGGTGAAGTCGCCCTTCTGAGATGATTGGGAATGAAAAAAGAGCATGGGCCAAAACCCAAAGGAAGTGGGCCAACAGTAGGCCGAAACAAGTCCAACCCACCAAGGGTCCAAATGGACTCCACGAAGGAAAATGCCTAAGTCAAGTTGTAGAGGTAACACATGCAACAGTCAAGTTGCAGAGGCAACACATACAACGGTCAAGCTACAGAAAGAACACTTGCGGTGGTCAAGTTGCTGAGAGACTTTGCCTCAGCGCTGCCATTCCTCAATAATGTCGGTTCAACCGAAGCAACTAAGTTGCAGAGGCGACACTTACGACGACCAACTTGCAGAGGTACTTTGTCTCAGCGCCGCTATTCCAAGTATTGTCGGTTCCGCCGCCATCTAGAGTTGCTAAGGGAAGGAGAGAACCAAAGCAACTAAATTGCAGAGGCATTACTTGCAGCGCCCAAGTTACAGAGGCACTTTGTTAGTGCTGCCATCTCCAATATTGTCGGCTTTGCCATTTGAACTTGCTACGGGAAATGATTGTCGTAGCAACTACAGCCGCCGCAACCAACTTGCGGAGGGAACATCCCGCCAAGGTGAAAGCAGCCTTTAGGAAAAGTTTCCCCTCTGCAAGTAGAGGCTAATGCTTGGCACTGATAGCAGGCCCCAAGGCACGCTACTAAAAATCGGACTTTTTGCAACGGTCTCAAACGTCGCAAAATGTCCATATATCGTCGCAAAAGACTTTTTGCGACGGAGTAGCGACGGGAAATGGGGGTGGCGGAAGGGGGTGTGACAAAAAGTATTTGCGACGGTTACAAACCGTCGCTTTCTTGTAGCGACGGCTAATCAATGGTTTTTGCGATGGTTTAACCTGACACAAAAAAAAAAGGGAAAAAAACTTCACTTTTAGTGACGATATGGGTTGCCGTTGCCAAAACTTTTTTAGGGACGGTATTTGTCGTCGCAAAAAGCATTATTAGCGACAGTCTAAAACGTCGCAAAAAAAGTAAAATTAAATTAATATCGTATTTGCGACAGTTCAAACCGTCGCTAAAGATGACACTAATATGTAACAGTTTATTAATTAATATCGTATTTGCAACAGGTTAACCCGTCGCTAATAAAATGTAAGGAAATGATGATTACATTAACGACGATTTATTACTGTTGCAAAATAATTATTTTCATAAAATAAATATATATTTTATTAATTAATTCCCTATACAAATTATTAATATTTTCTAAAATAAAATACATCCACATCCACATTCACATTCACAAAATCATATGTATGAATAATAACATATATGTACCATGTAACAATACAGTGTCAACCAAACATTCCTTACAAAAATATATAAAACATCTTCCAACCATATTAATAATTTTTGATAATTCAAGAACTCAAATTTGTATTTAAAACAAAACAAAACAAAAGTATCGACAATATAAATAAAAAAAACATATATATTATAGCTTATTTTAGTATCAGCAGTAAGCTCCAATATTGATATGTGAAGAAATCATCACGTACTCAAAAGATAGCATCTGCAAAAAGAAAATATATATATATATATTATTTACGATATAATTAATTTCAAGCTTAAAAAAAATGTAAAACATTTAATATTTATTTCAATAAATAAGATTATAACATATACATGAATCGAGCCCTACACAATGTAACTCATACCTCGTAAGCAGGTTTTGTGCAAGTTTGATTAGTTGCTGCTCTGAATCAGGGAATATTACCCAATAAGCACAGACCACTTCCACAAATTCTCGAGTAGAAGCCTAACATAAAAAATAGTAGATAAGCAATGGTTATTGTGCAAAAACTAACTACAGGATTTAAGAAAGTAAAACAAAAAATCTAACATGAGCACTTGCTATAAGAACTAACAAGAAAGAGTACATGCTTCAGGGAAAGAAAAAAAAAATTAGTAGAACAATAGTACCAACTAGCTCCTATTTTTGAAATTAAGTTCTTTTTGCATAATACAAGCACAGTTAGAAATTGAAACAGAGTTCATCTCATTAAAATTGCACTAACGGCTAGGAGTGGTTTGATACGATATGATAATACAATTAAATTTAAATTTAATCCAAAAAGATACCCATATAAAAAACAAATATAATGTCATTTTGTGTTCACTTACCTCAAAAGCAGCAGAAAGCAGAAGGAACTGAGTCGGGGTAATTTCCTTATTTAAAAGGTCTATCATGATCCAATGAAGAATTGCTTACTTCTCTAGAATCAAGTTCAAGGTTGACAATGAGTTGCTCTAACTTTTCAAGGAGTTTTTCCTTCAAGCTATCAACCTGTCAATACATGGCCAAACTGTCATGGTGTATGCATCAATACATCAGTCACAAGCATGGTTGTTTAATCTTTCTGAATATAATTGCATTCCAAAAAATTTGAGTGAAAAAACAAAATTCTAATATTTAGCCCACAAACCCTGAAATTTGTAGGAAATAAAGTTTCCAACTTAATAATATGTAGAATTATATTATTCACTTTTAATATTTAGCAATATTTATTAAGGCTATTTTGTAATACAATGACAGACAGAATGACTAGATTCCTTAAAAGAATAAAACATGTAAAGCAAGTAATAATGAAGTTTGATTGACAAAACTTAAAAATAGTTTTAACACAAATCGGGAAATCCAATTTCTTTAAGAAGCATTGTAGCCTCAGCACTCAACTGTGTAGAGTTGTGGCAAATAAACAGTCACATTAGAGACACTTCAAAAACTAAGCCCAAATCCAAAACCAAAATACAAACTCCATAGGGTCCAGAAATGAGTATCAAAGGCACCTTGACCTTTTGGAGTATGACATCTGGAAAAAAAAAATTTTAAAAGCAACAGCTTAGTACAATAAAAACAGAATAATAAAAAATTATGATAAGATATAATACTAAGACAAAACGAGAACATTGGCCAATCATAACAAAAAAAAACTCCTGCTGCAAATTGAACTTACCTAAACAACTTTCTATAGAAATAAGTTTATTTGAAATGTCTTAAAAGTTTTCACTTCATATCATATTTTAAATATCACTTCCACCACTTAAAGTGAAAGCTGACTCTTTGAAATATATAAAGATTTTATCACACATTTTAAGATAATTTGGTTTGAGATTTATAGCAACAAGTCTGCAAAACAATTTCAGAAGTAGGATGCAAATTATATCATATATGTTCTCCTCTATCTCAATTACATGCTTATTCAACAAATTGAAAGATCAAGGTATGCAAGAGGCGAAAATTAAAGACTTACCGTGTTTGATGATCGATCAACAGCTTTTCTATTCCTATAAACAGAATAACCAATTATCTTACGACTAAACCAATTAATAATGCCCATTCCATACTAGCTTTTATTCCTCTAGGTGTGATCAACCTATTTGGAATTTAAACTTTGATGAGGAGTTCACTATCAACTCTGCCTGGAATCATTGGAGGAATAAGTATGATAAAGTTGTTCGACATAAGCTCATCTGGGGTCCTCATATGATACCTAGAGTCAGCTTCATTGTTTGGATAGCTTCTCATGAAAGATTGAATACTGGTGATAGATCTGCCCTTTCTGTCAGTATCCTGATGAGAGTCATTCCCACATGTTTTTTAATTGCTTATTTTCTACTAGGATCTGGAATGCTCTCAAAGCCAAGTGCAATGTGAGCTGGCCTGATCTTATTAACTTTGCTACCAAAGAGACTAAGGGCAAATCTCTGAGATCAATTATCTGTAAATTGTCCTTGTTGTGCTTTGTCTGTCATATATGGCTTGAAAGGAACGATAGAATCTTTAATAAAGAATACAAACCTGAAGAGGTGGTTATTAAATCTATTATTCAAATGATTAGAGGTAGACTTTTGTTTATTGACAATTTGCCAAGATCAACCAGTGATGGCTGGTTCATTGCTCAGTGGAATCTGCCTGAGTTTGTTTTGAAGCCCCATATCATCAGGAATGGGAGGGCTTGTAGACACCCCATTTTTGACCGACCTTAAGACTTAGATGTCATCGATTGAGCGCTCGGTGATGGTGCATGTTGTGCTCATTCTGAGGTTACGGAGTCTCGACTGAGAGTCTTGCCTCCGGACGTTGGGACTCTTTTGTGCTTTGCCTTGGTTTGCGAACCAGGTTCTATTTTCTCTTCCCGAAGGGAGGGAGAGGTCTCGTAGACCATCTCTTAGTGGCCGTAGGCTACTTTTCGTGGTCGTAGACCACTGTTCCCGTTTGGAGACCAGTTTTCGATTTTCGGAGCCGTCGGCCGTGCATCTCGGTTCGGGACCGCTTAACTTTCTCCGTTTGCTCTGGTTTTTGGCACACACCTTGTTTCCTCTCTCTAGAGGGACACTGTGGCCCGGGAGACCACCTTCGTGGTCACACGCCACCTTCGATGCTTAACAGTCAGTTTTCGGGGCACCCGGCTGCGTGTTTTGGCCCCCGAACTCTCGTTTTGCATCCGTCTTGGTTCATTTTTGGCATGGACCCTATTTTCATTGTTTGGAAGGTGGTACTAGGGTGGGAGACCACCTTTTCTTCTTGGAGACCACCTTTCTCCCGCCGGTCGATTTTCTTGACAGGTAACTGGTCTCCCTCACTTTTGTGCCATAATTGCTGGTCTCCCGCCACACCACTAGCTTGCACTCAGTTGGGAGACCGCCAATTAGGGCTGCCGACCACCATTCTCCAACTTGACCCTTTTGGACTGGTCGGCCGACCACCTTAACTGGCTGGCCGACCACCTTAACCGGTCGGCCCCCTTCCTCCTGTCTTGTCTCTGTGAGTTGTTGCCAACTGTGCCAGCTGGAAGGCACAGAATGGATCCTCCATACACGTGTGTGGAGGATCTTTAAGCTTGGTTTTTAACTTCTTTGAGAAGCTTTGGACCTTTTTGGCTATAAAGGAGGGCCTCCCCCTCCTTTGTGCTGGTTGAGAAAATTATTTAAGGCTTATGCATACACTTCTCCCTATATCTCTCTATTAGGTGTTCTAAAGCCCCTTGTTCTTGCACCATTGCATATCACCTCTTAGCCTAACACCTCCAACATCAACATAAGCACCTTGGAGCTGATTTTCAGAGGTTAAAGGTGTGCTATTTTGGTCCAGAAGCTGCTGGTCCCTTTGGCTACATGGGTAACACTCTCTTTCCCTTTTCTTAGCATTGTTTTGCTTCATCTTTTAGCCATACTTTCAAGCATATTTGGGCTTTGTCATAAACTGAAAAAAGTCTTATTTTGCGCTTCTTAACATGTTTGTTTAAGACTATTTTTCTGTTGGGGGTCATCTACCCCCTTGCATGCTTCATTTCCCTTTGTTTTGAGCCATGCATTAGGGCCTTTGTGTTAAGCTTTGTTGGCCCTTTTGACCACTGAAATCCAGCGGATTTTCAGTGATTTCTATGTGTTTTTGAGAGCCAAAATTAGAGAGGGGTGACCCTCTCACCCCTTGTCTTATTTTCTAGCATATTTGGCCTAGCAAGGGAGCCCATGTGTGCATGCTTCCAAGCCATGTTTCAGGCCATTTTTGATGAGTTTTAGGGCCTGCATAACCTCTGTCCAGAGGTGGTTTTATCATATTAAGTGTCCCTCTTGCATGTGTAAAACAACCCTCTTCATGGCCTATCAAAGGAGCCTATCATTCTTGCATGTGTTGGTCAAGTTTCAGTGGGTTTTTGGGCTTCATTTGGCATGCCATGATTCTATTTTTGACTGGTTTGGTGGCCTCTCATGTGCTTCATATGGTTGTAGTGTAAATCATGGTTCACTAGCTTGTATTACATGATGTTTTGATCCCCTTTCCTAGCATATTTTGGCCATGATCCAAACTAATTTTATTCATGTTTTGGACTACCTTAGCTCTTTTTTTGTTCCTCATGGTCAAATAATGCTTGCTATGCATGGTTGTAGTTCAATACCCTTGCCTAGCTTTGAGTTTTGGAGCCTATTGCATGCTTATGTTGAGGTGTTTCCATGCTTTGGGGCCATTGTGCATCATATTTCAGAGCTTGTATGTATGCCATATTCCCATGTTTTCCACTCTTTAAATGCATTTGAGAGTTGTACATAAATGCCTCATTTATGGGCCATTGCATGAGCTTCATTTCCATGCCTTTCGAGCCATCATCTTAGACCATTTTCCCACTGTCTTGGACCTGCCTAGGGTCTGTTTGGGGCTGGTTTTTCCATTTGTGCATTGCTTTGTGTACCTCTAGTGTAATGTGCTTCACTAGTTTCGGTATTCGGACCATCTAGCATGCATCGTGTGAGGTGTTTGCATGATTCGGGACCATCTGACATGTAATTTCAGAGCTGGAAAATGTGTTGTTGTATGCTATATTACATGCTTGCCATGCCTTGGTAGAGTTGCACTTGGTGCCTTAGTTTTGGTCCCTTGCACTTGGGCATATTTGCATGAGTGTTGTTGCTTCATTTCATCATGTTTGGCCACTGATTTGAGTGTGGCTGAGGTCCACTCATATTGGTTTAAGTCCATCTTGCATTGTGTATGCCATATTATGTCATGTGCATTGAGTATGCCATTGATAGTTCATAGCATTGCGCATGCTAGTTGCACCTCTACATATCACTCCTTGCATGTTTGCGTGTCTTAGTTGCATTTCGTTTAGGATTGCATGCTAGTTGTTGCATAGTGTTTGGAGTAGTGTTTAGTCCAAACACAAGAAACGAGGGACATTTCATACTCAAAGTGACGAAACGTGCTTCAATTCCCGGTTGCCGACACTCTTGACTATCCATGATAGAGTTGTTGGCTTTAGGTGTCCATTTGTGCATTCATTTCACATTGAGTCGTGCAATTCGACTCCTCGGCCATCATGCATCGAGATGCGTGATTGGTGGCACGAGGATCGAGGACTACACTCCCTAGAGCTCGTGCAATGACGGGGAGAGTGGTTATGCATACATATGTTGAAAATACTTTGCCATGCCCCTTTCTTGCTCTCTGTTGCAGCAAACCGGAAACCAGCTGCAAAAACTGGTCAGCAGCCTTCTGGAGCTTGGTACAGTGTTCTGGGACCAGTTGCAAACAGAGGCAAATCGGGGCATCGCGATGGATTTCTCGGCAAGGCGACTCGAACATGCATGCATTTTTCATCATTCCGAACAGAGCTAAGGCAGTCTACTTCATGTGGCATTGCATGCTAGTTTACTCGCTTTCTTAGTTAATTTGTTAATTAGCTAGTGTTGTGTAATAATTAATTATTCATTTTGGTTGTGTAATATTTATTCGAACCCTCCGAGGAGGGCAATGTTGTAATAAGTGTGCGTGTGTGTGATGTATGTCTTCCAACCCCACGTCTTTCTCCCTTTTATTTACCAGCTTATGATGGTTAGTTTTAGGGCATGTTTCAATTAGCATACTTATGCTCGCATGTTTGCATCCATTCATCTGTCTTGCATGCACTGGGCTCGGCGCATCCTACTAATTGTATCGTATTTCAATTCCAAGTTGAATGCGTGTATCAGTTGTTGCATTTCATATGCCATTTTAGAATAGCCGAGCCTATCTTAGTTGCATACCTGTATGTGTTGCATTAGGCATCTCAGCATAGTTAGGATTCATGCATGATTTCTAATTAGCTTCTTTCTTTGGCTTGGAGTACTTGGTAAGTGTTTATGCTTTAGCATCATTGCATGTGTGTGAGTGACTACCATGATAGCATGCTTACCATGAGGCTAAGTGCTTATGTGATATAACTGCCTGAATGCCTGTGGGTGGAGGTTGGATTATCTGAATTGGAACAATTCATTGATTGCGAGTTTTAAGCCCACTAGATAGTGGCAAATCACCATGTTTTCTAAGCCCACTTGAGGGTGGCAAAATCCGCATTTTAGCCTACTTGCGAGTAGCAAACCGCTTTCAAAAACAAACACGAAATGTTTTGTTCCAACTCAGTCGATCCAATCTATACTTGTATGCTGCGCGCATCACATAGTAATCCTAGGCTAATAAACCGGAATAAGAGTACATAATGTTTTCAAAACTTGATATCATGGTTAGTAGAGGCCGATCTTTGATCGGGCGAGCGGAGGTGCTCACGAAGTGACCTTCCCCAATCATACCCAAGTTCCCGAGCCGAGGCAACTTTGGTGATGACGGACACGTGGCCTTAGGCATGAGTCAGGGTTTCCTAAATTCCCCCAAAATAAATATTTAGGTGGCGACTCTGTATCTGGCAAAGCAGTCCATGTTTGGCACTTCTTTCAAAAAAAAAATCTGTTTTCAAAAACGATTTGCCGGATTTAGACTCTTTGATGATTCATCGGTCTTGCATTGCACTCTGCGAGATTAGATACAGGACCGTGGCATTGAGTCATGAACTGAAGTGAGCCCAATGAACAAAACGGGATTCCCTCTCGGGACATTCGGGGACGTCTACAAGGCTGCTGAGTGATATGAGTTCAGTATAAGAGAGATGAGTGAAGGAAAGCAAAAAAGTGTGTTTTTCTAATTGTTTGCTAATCTATGCAGCAACATGAGGAGCTAAACAACAATTTGATGAGGGTTGAGTGAAGTGAGAAACACATTTAAAATGTCATACATTCAAATATTTTAGTGGAAATTCTATGGGTTGAGTGGATTCAAGCTTTATATGAGTGATTTTTATATGCAGGGTAAGGAAGCTGTAACAGAGAGATGTGAGATTTCATATTGTGGGTCAAGTGTAGTGAGCCCATATATTGTGTGCTTTAGCCTGGTGCTGTTATGTGATTTGTACTACCTATTTCTTGGTAATACTTATTTCATACTTCATTATTGGTAGGTTATATTGATTACATCTAGCTTGCAAATGCATCCAGGAGATTGCTGCTGCCATGTGTTGGATGCACTTGTAAGACTGCTGCCAGTGAAGGCTGGTGACTTGGAGGAATCTTGGATGATTATTGGCTTAGTGTGGTGGACTGGAGGTGGCTGTATCTTGCTCCTATCGAAAGGAATTGAGGCTTGGTGGTGGCAGCAGCTTGCGCCCTGTCTTAGTTTATTGTATAGTTGTTATTACTTTTTGAACCATCTTTTGAAGACTGATGTAAATACTAGTTTATTAGTGTTATGGCCTACTCCTACGGGCTATGTAGAAGACTCACTATGTTTTGGTTTTGGGATGGTAGATAGTGAGCTGTTGAACATGTTTTTTAATATGTGCTGCCTTGATGAAGTTATGGTGGGTACAAGTGAAGCTATTTTTGTCAAACCATACCATGCCGAGATTGTGTTAATAGGGAGCTTCTTGACTGCCAATGCTTGGATTACTATTGTTCAGGACCCCTATTCTATCAGTATATGGCGGTTGAACATCTTAGCTCTATATATAATTATTATGGATTATGACAGTTTTATATATCATTTGAGGGCAAGTTAGATAATTGTTAGTTTTTGTGAACTCTTTATAGTTGTGGTAGGGCCTGGGGTAGGGCCTGGGGCATGCCCCTGGTAATTTTGTATATTCTCTAGTTTTAATTTATGACTTATTCACCAAAAAAAAGACTCACACGCCTAAATTCACCATACTTGAGCTCAAATGAGCAAAAGTTTGACAGCACAACAATTCACAATCAACTTGCCCGAAACCTTTTCAAGTAATTCACATCGGTACCTCCTACATTTTCATAATCTCATTGTTCAAAATAAATGGCTAATATGGTTTCACATGGATTATGTAATTAGGGCACAATTCAAAGTTACAACAGTAACGAAGACAGTGATTTTAAAGAAAACAAGGAATGCAATCTGGTTACTAGAAAAACACACCATGAGGGCATAAACTCATTATCAATATCGTGCCAGGCTTCACGCACCTACTAAGAATCTCAGAGTTCAGGGCTTTTATGAACTTAACTTAACAACTTTCTATAGAAAACATGAGTTGTTCCTATAATTGAACTTCAGTATCTTGCTATAATCAATGTTTTTCATTATTCCTGTAATTTGATCATAAGAGCAGTTAAAATGTAAGTTCTAGAAAATTCAAGAAATAGCAAAGAACTTGCTCACAGCTAAATCATCGTACTCCAGACGTACTCCTCCACTTAAGCCACCGCAAAATCATAACAAAACAAAAATAATAATAATAAAATAAAAATAAAATGCACCATTAGTTATAAGTTTGATGCTTTAGTTTGCCTTTTAGATGCCGTCTTATTAGTCATTTGCTGCAAATTTGATGCAATCAAGAGCAGTCTCATACCTGAATCACTGTTGAAGGCTTGAAAATAAACTTGGTGAAAAACCTCCTGTTGGCATTAAATGAAAAGAATACCAGAGCCGAAGAAAACTTTTAAATCATCAGAAGTCTCCTTAAAGAGCTATGATATATATAGCTCAATATTATACAAATATAAGAAAAGGGACCAAAACCTCACTAAATAATCCAAACTCTAATCTTAACTCTGTAGCATGATATAAATAAAAAGACAAGCACGACAGTAACAATTTATCTGTAATATCGATACACCAAGATTATTAGTTTTCAAGCTAGAATTTTAGAATTCTATGCATTCTAAGGTAAGTTAGTCTAGAAGTGCAATCCAACTAATTTAGTTGCTTGGGAACTACTATCTATTTTGGTAATATTAGCAGTGGAAAATGTTTACAAGCTTTGCCTATGCTCTTAATTATCATTTATAAAGAGGGCCCCTAATGGCCAATGATTATCCTATACTCGCAAATCTCTCTGTCTCCCTATCCCAAAACACTTGCAACTATTGAATTATGTGAGAATCTCAAATAACAAGAATCTTGATGTATAACTCAATATCTATAAGTGTTTTGGGACAAGGGAACAGAGGATCCCATGTTGTCCCTTATTGTCATAAGACATTACAGTTCTTGATTTTCTTGATGAATGACTATGGAACTTTCCATTGATCCAATAGTGGCTCTCGATCAAGCCATTGAGTAGATTATTGGCAAATAGTGGCTCTCGATCAAGCCATTGAGTAGATTATTTTTCCCAATCTTTATATCTCAAATCTTTAAAAGTGTTGACTTTATTCTCCCATTAAATCGTTCATAGCCCTTTACATTAACAAAATCAATGCACAAATCAAGCTCTAATAGCTTCTTTTGTCTTTTGTCTTTTGTCTTTTTCTTTTTTCTTTTCCCTTTTTTTTCTCTAGATCTAAATTTAAATCTAAATCCATTTCCCTTTGTTGATACACAATACCTGCTCCCTACGATTGCTCTAAAAACAAGTCTGCAGAGCGCGATGTCGAACACCATAAAAGACAAAAGTGAAACTCTATAACACCAATTAATTTTAGGAGAGATAATAAAACTCGATCCAACACCCTTAATTTAATTACTTAATTCACCACTTCATTGCAGTTCAGCCCAAAAGATCAAGAAGCATAAATATATGCATCAAGATCTTGGGTTTGACAAGTAAGCACATAACCAATCAACTCTTAAGCCCTAAAGCAACTTTTCAAATTAAAAAGTTACCAGCTAAGAAAAATTCCAATCTATGGACCACAAATTTATATGAAGCTTCTTGGAACTCAATAATTCATACTCCTACCATGAGCACCCAACAATTTCCAAACATGTGAATAACATTTGGCTTAAACAGCATGGAAATAAACACCAGACACTTGGCATGAAAAACAGACATACAACAACATGGAAATGCAAATATGGAAAATTCTACAAGTAGGAAACCGAGACAGCAAGGGTACAAAAATCATAAATACATGTTTACACATATTCAGATATATAGATTATTTACTTCTGATACATGTACATATCTTCATATATTTACAGAGACCTCGATGAGCATTTATACTGCAATAAACCAACACAGCAAGAAAGAGATATGGATGGAATTAAACCCAAACAAATATTGCCATCATGAAATTCCCCAAAAAAAAATCTATTCAAGCTGTAAGAACAAAGCTTCCCTTGCAATGAGAACCTTCATAACTTTGATTGAACAGTATCGCTTTGAAAAATAGACGGGAAGAAAGAGAATATGAAACTGAGATTGTAAACAGTAGTGCTCACCTCAGCATCACTTGGTGAAATGGGAGACTATTTTGCTCCCATTACCAGCTAAGGTTAGCAAATATAACTCAAAAATCATCAAAATTCAAAAAAAAAAAATGAAAAACAAAATAGTTACAAAAATCAATTGAAAGTGAATACCATTTTCTCACAAATCAATCAGATTGAGCACGATCAAACCCTAAATTTCCTTCAAAAGCGCAATGTAGGCGAACCCATTGATTCTTTCCAATATACCCACAATGTGAATAACCTACAAGATCCAATTTTTGCCCCCAAAATCGATAAATTCGCACCCGAGATGACTCTCTCTCTCTCTATATCTTCCTCGCTTTTCCTTGGGATTTTCTCTCTGAAAACGGTAATGGAAATGGAAAATGAAGGTAATGATGGGGTTTAGAAACACATAGGAATTGTTACAAAGGCTTTAACCTCTGAGAGAAACCAAAAAACAACAAGAAAACCCTTTGTAACTTTTTTCCTCCTCAGCCCTAATTTTCTCTCTCTTTCTCTATCTAGATTCTCTCTCTACACTTCGGGAGTTTCTTTCTTCCTCGTTCTCTATCACGAAAACAGTCGACATGAACGAACGAACGAACGAATGATCGATCGCGTAAAGGTGAGAGAGGTCGTTAATTTTTGTATTCTGGATTTGCCTCTGATGTTTTTCGTAACTGCAAGTGTTGCCATCAGGGGCTGCTGGCTTGCGATAGTGATATCAATAGCGGTGGTGGTCGTGTGCTCCTATACCGACGGCGGTCGAGAGAGAGAGAGAGAGAGAGAGGGATGAGGAGGAGGAGGAGGAGGAGGAGGAGGAGGAGGAGGAGGAAGAGGGCGTGACAGAGACAGAGGCGTGATAGAGGAAGAATAAGAAGCGCTTTTTTTTTTTTGGTCTATTAGCCACGACACAATGAAGGGCATGGCAAAAAAAAAAATCTTTTTGCGACGGGAAAAATGTCGTTTAAAAAAATAGGCTTTTACAACGGCTACTAGTTTGCCATCGCAAAAACCATCCAACATATCCTTCCATCTTTTTGAGACAGGAATTGCCATCGCAAAAAGAGACCATTGGCAAGTGGGTATTAACCGGCGCAAAAGTTTCGTGTCTTATACCCACTTTTCTAGTAGTGGCATCACTAGCCTAGGGCTGATAGTAGGCCCCAAAGTTCATTAACTTGGTGCTGATAGCAAGCCTCAAGACTTACTGGTTGGAGCTAATAGCAGGCCCAGAGATACCAGTTTACCACGGCAGCCCTGCAAGATGGGAGTAGGGCAGCCCGAGCGCAAGGGACTCCCTTTCCATTTACCCAGGTCACGAACTTGCCTTAGTCACGCAAGCAGGACTAAGGAAGCCCCCTTGCGCTTGGTACTAAGGCACAACATGGCTGGTAGCAGACCTGGCTGTGGCCTTCACCTTGGGAAACTGGGGAGTTTGTGGTTAGGTGGCTAAGGGTGGAGGCTTCGCTGAGGTAAGCATGAACATAGTTGATAGCAGACTAATGGAGTCCTGAGAATGCATGTACTGGCCAAGTAAAACTAAGAAGGCAAGTGCAGCAGCAAGGTTTACCGCTGCAAGTGCACTTGTTGAGGTTCGAGCTGAGAAGACAAGTACAGCGGCAAACACTTCCGCTACAACTGTACTTGCTGAGGCTCAAAAGGGAGTTGCAACACCAAACACTCCCGTTGCAACTATACTTGCCGAGGCTAAAAAAAGGTAGTTGCGAAGACAAACAGATAGTACACAGTACATGCAGAGGGATATGTAGCACCTTCAGCCTGGTGGCTCAGGGTAGAATATTCCATGTAATCCTCTGGAACACATGTCCTCTCTCTATTTGGCCACTTGGTGTCCTCTTGGTACCAAGGAAAAGCCTATAAATAGGACCCATTTCCCAAGGTTCAAGATGAGGAATTTTGAAAATTTAGGGGAGATGCTATCCATTTGTGCACTGCCATACATTTCTCCTTGAGTTACCTGCTTCACCCTCACCCAGCTACACACTCTCCAACTCCCAAACAGTTGTTGCCGCTCATTCTCTAGTCATTCCACCATTATTGGATCATTAACATAGTTTTGCCTCTCTAATCATCTCCTAACCTTGAACCCCCCTACACAGATGTTACCTTAGCTTTCATTGTTGGGATCAATCAAGATTAGAAGCTTTGGTAATTTTTATAGAAAAAAAATATTATTAATATAATTCTCAAATTAGTTCATGTAAGCCTATCTCCATCAATTTTCCAATTTAGAGGTTGTTTGGGGTGTCCTAGATAAGTGTACTATTCGATTTTTTGGACTAAAAAGTGAAGAAAAAAATATGATTGTTTGGGATAATTTTTTGACTTTTTATGAAAAAATGTGTAATATAATATTATTACAAATGCTAAAATGACTTTTTTACTGTTCCAAACTGACACAGTAGCAGAAGAGATGTTACGTGCTTGTTGGGTAGCGTGCCTGTGAATAAGTGGCTCCCATTGGTCTGGACAATGGGAAACACTATGCAACGGTCATATTTTAGTGTTGTTGTTGAACATTATTTTTTATTTTTTATTCATTTCCTTTTTTATTAGCTGGACAATGGGAAACACTGTGCAATAGTCATGTACAGTGTTGTTGTCGAACATTTTTTTTTTTTTTTATTCTTTTCCTTTTTTATTAGCTGGCCTTGCTTGATATGTGGGACCAATAACAACAAACCAAAACCCTGTACCACAAACAAAAAAAATGTTTGTAATTTTTTTATTTTTTTGAACAATGTTTTTATGGACATATGTAACATAAAAAGGGATAGAAAAGTATATAAAGTTCCTGCTGAAAATTATTAAAAATTCACACAAGCAAAACAAATTTATTGCGTTATTTTTTTGTTATATGTTTTTTCAAATTTCTTCGACACAGATTTTTGTTTATAGAAAGTGCATCTAAAAAAAAATATTGCCTGTATCACAAAATTATTGGACATACGTCCTTTATGTATTTTATATGTTAATGATTGGACATACTTCCTTTATAAATAAAATTCATTCACAATCTATTTTATCGAAGACATCAAAATATTAAAACCAAACGTTTTTATAAATATATGATAATATAAATTTGAATCTCAGTTACACATATTAAAAATTTAACCAGCATTATTGTTTCAAATATTTGCCCCTACCGCTGCACTTGCCGTCGAGTTGGTATGTAATGTTCGCTCTTACAGTAGCCATTGCGGGGTCAGAGTCCCCTTCCTCAATCACATCGGCAACCCGTGTGTATTCATCGTGGTCGGGCATTTCCGAGGCCACGTATTCGTCGCTATCTGGAATAGCCAGTGTGGCCTTATCAATTTGACTATGTCGGCGTATGAAGTTATTATGTAACGCCATCAACGCACACATACAAAGGTCACCTGATTAGAGAAACTCAACTTCTGAATATTCCGCAATGCCCCCCACCTCGACTTCCAGGCACCGAATATCCACTTGATACAACTACGCAATGACAAATGTGCCTTATTGAACAGTTCGAACTCATTCTATGGTGTTCGATTCCAATGGGCATTTTGGTGATACCTATACCCCTTGTACGGGGCTAAGCACCCTGTCTTGTTGCTGTAGTCACTATTCACCAAATAGTATTTTCCTGCAACGAACACATAAATGTTATTCATTGTAGCCTGTTTGGTGACCATTTCGTTGTCAATTTGCAGTTTATAATTACAAAACTCAAAATTACTGCCAATAAAACATCGTTCGAAAATAGTTTTTTTGATTTATAAATGGTTGTCACCTACAATAATTTGAGGAAAAAACGTAGTGTCAAAAAATGAGTTTACGTTGTTTTTAAACTGACATTTAAAATTTTTAGTAACAAATTTTTTTTTTCAAGTAAGTTTTTTGTTTCAAATAATTTTTCTTGCAAGTAATTGTTTTTCAATTAATTTTGATTTTCAAATAATGATTTTCCATTTTTTTTTTTTTTTTTGTGAAATAATTTTTCTTTCCATTCGGTTTTTTTTTTTTTTTCCAAATAATAATTTTTCTATTATTGTGTTACTAATTATTTTGTTTTCCAATTTTGTTTTCAACTACTTTTTTTGTCAATAAATTTCTTGTCAAATACAACAATTTTCAATTACATCTCTGTTTTTAGTAAATTGTAGTTTTAAATATTTTGTTTCGAAATAAAAAATTTTCAAATTAATTTATTTTCTCATTTGTTTATTTACAAATTTTTTTTGAAATAATACTGTGTATGATCACATTATCATGTGGACATATTGGCTGTTGACACTTGCAATTTGATGATGATGAAATTTTGACGCAAATATGTTCTGTACATGCAAGCAAAACATGTGGCCATTAGTGAAGGCAATTATTTGAGGGAAGAAATTGCATTGCACTTGCATGACTACACTGAGCACATTTTTAGCAGCAGCACTACCAACACTTACGAATTTTGTTTGTATTACCAGTATTGAAATGTTATTCATTGTATCAAATAAAATACATACAAAAAGTGTACACTTGAAGAAAATATGAAATCAATCGTACTGATATGTTTATAATATTGTTTATTTCCTTATTATTATGAATGACTATTCATAATCTTTCCAATCAGCAATTGGAAATAGTAATTTTATCAATTTTTTGTATGAGAGCAAGTATGATGTCATAATTTGTCTGCTATTATTTTTAAATTATACTATTTTATTAAATGTTTAATAATTTTTACCAGGTTCTGGGTCCGGAAAGTGATGTTTAGGCTCAGTTGTGACACAGTGTAACACCCTGCTGTCGTGCATGCTCCCGTCTTAACCGGCTGACACAAACGTGAAGCACAAATCGAAGTCACATATGGCTAGTATATTCTATGTTGGCACGCCTTTCTGGCCATAATACGAAGTGGCATACTCTTGCGAGACACGAGCCATCTCGTGCGTGCCGTCTAGTGCACCGATGCAGTCCTATGTAACACACCATTTTTCAGAAAGTATAAATAAAAAATTCAGGGTATATGTCGGTACTATATTCACTAAAATTTTATGGAAAGTGTCACCTTGAATGCCCGGTACCGCCGTTGCGATCGTAAATGTGGATGGCCCCCTTGTTGCACTTGCTCGGGTAAGACTCCTACTATGAACCGATGTGAACAATATCATAGCTTGCATAACCTCATGAAAATTGTGTGACAATGTCTCCTTTGAGTGTTGGAACCGTTCTTGCAAATTTTTCTAAGACATTCCCCGCAATGCACAAATGAAAATGGCTACCTTCTCTTCCAGTGGAACGCCATGCTCCCGCTGCGGCAATGTCAACCCAAAACTATGAAGCGCGTCGCATAACAACAAGAATACTGGTTTGGACATACTAACAGCATCTTCAAACCGGCCTTGGTGCCTGTTAAACAACTCATACATCCATAAACGTCCCGAAAGTATTGATGTATTTTGAGGGACTTTGTGATAATGGTTGTAATAATATCTAGCTGCACTGTTCCATGCCTCTATCAAGTTATGATCAGTTTCGACCACCATTTCCCGCGCAATTTCAACAATAGCTTCCCGGGATGTACAATTGTGCCCGATGTGACTAAGACTAGCATCGTCCGCCATTTGTGAAAAATGGAACGCAAAATATGCAAAAATTGAAGGCAATACGACGGCTGCTACGAGTTTCACTTACAAGAATTTTCCACAATCTGAATGAGTGATGAGTAAAAATGTAAGCACACACCTTCTACAAATACTATGGAGAGTGAAAGAGTTTAAGGGAGAGGGAGTGTGAGTGTGAGTGTGAGAGAGAACCACACTGTCAACAAACAAGAATATAAACAAATGAAAGGGAAAGAAGAGATGGGACAAGATGGTGGTGGGTACATTTTCTTGTATGTGCTGTGTACACTTTCTTGTGAGAGTTGGGATAAGGAGGAAGGGGCCTACGTTTATGATTCCCTTTTTTTGGTTCACCCAAAAAAATTATTTGTGTTTAGAAAAGTTTATGTTGTGCACCGAAAAAAAAATAGACATCTTGTTTTGGTATAATTTTTTAAAAACAGTGTTCAGAAAATTCTATTTTGTTCCGTTGCATGATTTTTGTGTTCTCTACCTTTTGTTCATATTTTATAGTCAACTTTTTAAATTGGTAGACACACGTAACATAAATTTACAAAAACAATAAGACAGTTTTACAAAAAAAAAAAAAAAAAATCTTAAAAAAAATGTACACTAATTGGAAACAAAATTATGCTTGAAAAAAAAAAGAAGAAAAAAAAAAAACCTATTTGAAGGACTCCAGTCTTCAGAACAGTTGAAGAAGAAAAATGTAATGGCAAAAAGGAAAATTGTAAACTGTGAAAAGAGGGAATGAAAGCACAGTGTAGTGTGGGCAATTCCACAATGGGTTTTCTAAATTTACAATTGTAACCGTTTATAAGTAATTAAAAAAAAATAAGTACATATATGTATAATTATCTTTAATGATCAGTGAAAAAATCTAGAAGACTCCAGTTTAGTGTGGGCACCTTGATTTTTTTTTTTAATCTTTAATGATCTTTTTTTCAAAATTATATAAATTTTTTGTTTACTTTTCAGCTCTATTGCAAATCTGAAAAATAAAAAAATAATAATAAAAGATAAAAAAGAAAAAAATCAAAAACAAAAATGCACAACCAAATAGAGGAGTTCTAGTTTGACATAGTATAC
The DNA here is from genome assembly GCA_036172215.1 of Camellia granthamiana. Lineage (NCBI taxonomy): Eukaryota > Viridiplantae > Streptophyta > Magnoliopsida > Ericales > Theaceae > Camellia > Camellia granthamiana. The sequence goes on along the minus strand of CM069903.1, from coordinate 169,041,852 downwards.
TTATTTTTGAGCTAAAAATTCTGTGAAATGGATTTAAAAAATTAATAAATAAATATAATCATTCAAAAATCTGGAGGAATATGCAGAAACCTGTTGAAGAAACTTGAGATTTAAAGTAGTAGCAGTGAGAGGTGAAGCATCAACTTTTGCTGGTTCAGCTTTCTTTATGAATCTGTAATTTGAGGAATATGCAGTTTTAAAATTCACTACAAACAACAACCATGAAAATACACTCCTACAACTCAGCTTTCAAACAAATTCTGTGAAAAAGATAGAGTGTACGAACAATATTCACTGAAAAAGTAGTAAAACAGGTCAAGATTCCCATAATGCAAATTAGACAATTTGCAACTCAAGTGGCCAAAGAAAACCTGTTTTAGCAAACAACTGGAAGCATGTACTACAACATTAGCATCATCACACAAACTAACCGATTGATAATAACGAAAAATTCCATGCACAATGTCACAATTTTTGGGAAGGAAGAAAAAAAGGTACACTGCTACAGTTTTTGGTAAGGAAAAAAAAAAAGGCACACTATCTTAGTTTGTTCGAAAGGAAAAAAAAATAACAACAAACAAAGGAGGTTGCAACATGATACAAACGCTAGACAGTTGTCAAAACCAGCTACCCATTCTGGAGTTTGCCACTGATGGGCCACCCATACTTTGGAACTTCTTCATTCATAGCTAGCTAATAACAGCCGTGTCTGTCGAAATCCGCACCATTATGGCTTGATTTGCCAGGTTGTCCAATACCGTCAAACCAAAAACAATTAATGGGTCTTGCGGATCCAGCCCTTCCAACGAGTACAACCTTGTCATACACTTGTCAATGAGCTCTTGTGCCAAATCTTCGTAATCATGATGCACGCAGACTTCTCGTTGTTGTAATTTAACTGAAGATGCAAGGTTTTCCATGCTACTCGCCAACAGCAAAGCTCCCTCACTCTACCCTTTTTTTTGCTGTGGGTGTGTTGTGTGACTAAATTTGCATTTGCTCCCACCACTTGTAGGTGTGTCATCAGCCTGAATTGCCGACGATGCAGCGTGTGCGGTCACTGGCGTGTCATCCTCTGGCGCAGAAGTGTGGTGGACAGTGTCTTCACGTTGTGCGGTAGGATGAAAATGGGGCAAACCGCTGCTGTCCTCGCAATCTTCTTCATCCATCGGTGAAGTACCGTCATCGGTTGCGACAGGTTCGAACACTGCACTTGGTATCCATGCATATTTTTCGGTTGCCGTAGTGCCTTCATACACCCTTCGTATGCGGTTCATGTGCTCCAACGGTTTCATTTTGAACTTTATTGCATTCTTGTCAACCTAGGAAAAACCCAAAAAAATTGCACAAGATTAGATGCCAATGGTTGCAAAATCTATAGCATAGGATTTGAAATAAATATTTGTATTTCATGGTGTGTGAGTGAACCTACTGCTAAGTCATACCAAAAAAAAAAAAAAAAAAACTAAGCTTGTTATTAAATAATCAATGACAACGAACAAGGGAACCATTTAATTAAATTGTAAAATTATCTTCAACATTTTTATGTGTTGCAATTGGAAGGTTCCTTCCTTATACTAATTATCTGAGGCTGAGAGTTGAGACCATAGTTAGCTACATTCTAAATTCACGTTCAACAGTGTAACTAAGGAGATACATGTTTTGGTTAGTAACCTTTACTGAACCTGCAGACAAATGAGGCTTCATTCCTCCCAATTACAATACAGTAACTTTTTTTCATAATTTAGATTGCAAACATTTTGGTTGGAACACCCTGAAATGTTTCCTTCTTGAAACATTTATCACCCAAAAGTTTAAAAATTTAAAATCCTAGGGTTGAATGGGGTGACACCTACAAGTGTGTGTGCCACATGTTCTGTGTGCTGGTTGGTGTCTTAATTGAAGTTCATATGTGTAACAACCCTCGTACTGATTACCGATAAACCGCTGAATTATATACTGATTACTGATAAACCGGACTGTTAATGACTGATAATTGAACTGATTAAAGTACTGGACAGACCGATTGAAATCGAAACTGAAACTGAATAAGTTTACATACTGAATTGCATGTTTTATCTGTTGATTGTTTGACTACCTGTTTAAATGTATGTGTTTAAACTGTTAATTGAAGGCCTTATCGGCGGCCGATTTAGAAACCGTTTGATGTTTTATGATCAGTAGAATATTTACGATTTTATGGTATTTTTATCTGAAAATTGATTAGGAATGATTAAATTAGATTAAAACAAGTTAATTAACAAGTTGGATTTAATTACATGTTTGCCACTTGAGTGGGTCTTTGTTTAATCACTTATACTTGAGCCTATACACTTAAGTTAGACAATTGATCAGCCATTTCTCCTTGCCTTTGCCGACCAAACAAGAGGAATAGAGAGAGTGAGAGAGATTTGAGCTCACTTAGTTGAATTGGCTAGAATTACTTGGTTATTGCTTGAAGATTGATGTGTGTATGGCATATTTGAGCTTGTTCATCTTGAATTGAGACTTAGGTAAGGATTATAACCTCTCAAATGTTGAGTTTATGTTGTCCCTTGCATCATTCTTGCATGATTCATGTTCCATTGTAGAGTTAGGCCATGTTCTAGCTCATACATGTTGAATTGAAGCTCAATTGTTGCATGCATGTTGAATTTGATGAGTTTTGAGATGATTTCATGGTAAATGTTGCATGCATGTTCATAATCATGTTTAAATCCATGTTTTCATCTTGTTGTTGAAGTTTGGAGCTCATTAGAGCATGTTTTGAAGCCTTGAATTGTTTAAAAATCTTGCATGTCATGTTTATATCATGTTCATGAAAAATGGTTTGATTTGGAGTTTGATTGAAACACCCTTGGGCTTTGATTTCTCAAATTGAGGTTTGAAACATGTTATATTATGTGTTTTTTTGAGTTTTCCAGAAAATGGGCCCAAGAGGATCGATTTTGGTGTTCTAAACTTGAGTTTCAAACTCAGAACACAATTCTGGGTTTTCCAGAATTCTGGTGTCCGCTCGAGCGGAGTTATGCGCGCTCGAGCGGAGAAATCAAGCTCCCAGCATTTGTTGCATATTTTGTACAGTACGCTCGAGCGGAGGTTTTTACGCTCGAGCGGGGTTTTCGAGCATCCAGTATATTTTACAGACCGCTCGAGCGGAATAAGTCACGCTCGAGCGGGTAATGTTTTTGCCTGTCCGCTCGAGCTGGGAAGTGTGCGCTCGAGCGGGGATCTCTTTTACTGAAAAATTTCTGAAAATGTTTTCTGCATACATCTTTGCATCCTCATTTCATTCTAGGCATTCTTAGGCCTAGTTTAAGACATCTTAATGAGGATATAGATGTAGAACACACTGAGGCAATTAGGGGTTAAGTTAAATATTCTTTCCCAACTGGGTAGCTTAGTGTGTTCGAACTGTTAACTGTGTAGGGTTGGCGACTGGGGAGACGCATTCTAGCATACTGTAGCCCAATCTCTGTGAGTAACAGATTGTGTAAAGATATGTTCAAAATGGTTATCTTTTGAATACTGAACTGAATTGTTTACTGAACTGATAATGTTTATTGAATGAATGTATGTCCTTTATTTCTGAACTGTACTGTGGCATCCTTAGCACCTACTGTTATTGACTGTTACAGAGCTCTGTCGGTTCCCTTGTGGAACCATACTGTTTACTGATTGATGGCCATCACTACTGTTGGGTCTGTTAGGACCTGGTCCTTCTGGACCTACTGTTTATAGGCTAATGGATGTACCACATATGACTGATTGATTGAAATACTGATTGACAGAAATACTGAAAGATCGAAATACTGTATAATGAATTGATTTCATTACTGTAAGGACATTCATTCATAACCTCTGTACACTTAATGTTATTCACTGGGCTTTAGCTCACTGTTTATATATATATGTAGATTCTCAGCAGCCAGACCGGAGCTAGGAGCGTGGGTTAGTCCCCCAGTTTTGTCAAGCCAGCCTATGTGCCTCACTGCGAGGTTCCGAGACGCCATGCTATGGCTTGGGGTGTTTTTGTGTCCCCCACCTGTCTCCTGACTGTTTTGTATAATTGTATAACTGTTTACTGTTTTACTGCACTGTTATTGAGGGAATAGATCCCCGCACTGAATGTTGTAGATGATTGTATATAGACTGTACTGTTCGAACTGAATGAATGCATGAAAAATGTTTTTGGCATACTGATTTCCACAGCTCAATGGACACTAGTTATTTACTGTAATGGCTTCCGCCAGGCCCTGTACTCTGTTTTACTGTATTACTGTTCTGCAGGCCTTCGGTAATCTCGGATTACTGGCCAGTTACGGTGCTAAACCCATAGGGCCGGGTTTGGGTCGTGACAATATGTCTGATGTCTAGCTGATATTTCATTTTCAATGTTCTCGTCAAATTAAACCAATGAAGTCAATAATAAATTTTGTTAGATACAATCATAACTATTTCCTTATTCAATCGTGCCATAGAATTGAGTAAGGAAGGCAAAAGAGAGAAGAAATTTATAGAAGTGAAGTGACAAAGCATGAGTCGTTTATATTTAAATTTTGCTATGTGGACTGAAATATATATGGCTTTGAAGTCCAATTTATTTATCTACCCAAAGTAGAAAGGGATAAACTCTCTGAAGTTTATTTAGAGAACTTCTATTCTGATATGTATAAATCAGAATAAAGGGGTTAAAATGTTGAAAAAGTTAAAGATGTAGCACATTTTTCAAAAATCACAAAGGTTAAGGATGATTCACATTTTTTTTATTTATGAACTTTTCAAAAAAAAAAGCCTCACCGAGTTGCTTTATATCACGAAGTCTGCAATATGTGGAAAACACTACTAGTACATGCCCATTCACATTCACAACCACAAAAACACCCAGACAGAAGTACCAGAGAGAAAGAGTTTTTTGAATGAAACTAGCTTGCAACTTTCCAACGTTGATAATATAATAAAGCTATTTGGAGTCCAAAATAGGTCCCAATTTAACCACATACGTGCATGCACACTCACACCCACAACAATGCAATTTAGAGTACAAACTGGAAGTCTAATAGAAGTACTTGCCCATACAAACTCACAAAACATTTTAAAAAATTTCACAAAACAGTCAGACATTGAGGGGGGGGACAGAGAGATGGAGAGCCAAGTTGGCAAGTATAACAAAGCTACTTGGGGTGAAAAATAGGTGTCTAACATTAGTCATACAACAGTAGTACATGGCCACTGAAACTCATAAAGCTCCCCTCAAAAAAATTGAAATTTTCAATCTATCTTAATTAATTTGTCTGTCCAACCAAGTGACACTGCGTTTCATTAAATATAATGACTGACAAGGCTTTCATCATTTTTGCTCAAATAAAAATATTAATCAATAGTTACATAAAATAATGCTTCTAATATATGCATGAGTATCACGTTGGACGTAAGTAAAACAATTTGGAAATGTTACATTTTCATATTGCGCCCACCAGTCATCAGATGCTTGTATCAAACCCGTCGCTTCATTGTAACTTATGCCAATTGGCCCATGCCTGCTGTCCATCAGCCGTGACCACGACTGCCAATCCTTTTTTAGCAACGTGTATTTGTTTTGTAGTTGCTTGACGTCATGGATCTTATTTGTACACTTCTGGAAGGCCTTGTAGACAGCTCTATATCCATGCATGTCATTGTATGGAAGCTTCCCTTGAAACTAGAGTCCAACTCTTTGATAATAAGTTGCAAGAAAATCTGCACTGTGTCGGAGTCCCAAGCTGCTTTATGCACGCTTGCGGACTACTGCTGCGTCTATCTACTACCGCGCTTACTCAAAGTTTTGGAAGGCGTCGACTGCGTTTGGGGTTGCTCCATTTGCCTACTACAATGCAACAGTAATTGTGGCATACATGGAAAAACAAGTATTTGACAAACGTAAAATGAGCATTCATAACATGGCAACATAATGGACAAGAATATAACAAATAACATAAAATAGCATATTGCTTAACCATTTGAAATACGGATTGGATACATTGTACGAAAATGACAAACAAATATGTAGGTGGGTAGTACATATAACCTAACAACCGAAGCAAATCAACTATGACTGTGGAACCACAACATTACAACAACAATAGACAAGACGAACGTCACAATTTGTAGGAAACGCAATGCGTGCTACAGGTTGACGATGTTAGCCTTCAATTGGAAGACCATGTTCAACACTGAGTGCTACTGGTGTATGATGAACGTCACAATTGGAAGGCCATGTCAGTTACTTGAAAAAAATGCGTAGGACTGTCGTAGCGCATGCCATGTTGAAGTTGTGCTATTCGTGTATGATAATCAGTTAAGGAACATGTGAACAAGTGTATATACCGAAAATGTGAAAATACTGCTTAGCTATTTGTTACAAATTCAATTGGGACAATTAAATTTCATTTAAATAAACTAAATAAGTCAATAACATAAATCATAATTATTTTATTTTTTCTCTCAAAAGAAAGCAAAAAAAAATCAAAAACATATAAAAAAATCTCAAACAGAGCTAATTAGATTAGACAAAAGACCAAAAAATTAGACTACAAACGTTCTTCCCAAACTAACCTTAAAATATTATATTTTTTTATAAAAAAATGTAAAAACTATTAAAAAAATGATAATAAAAAAATACCCAGTTGAAGTACAGTTACATACAGACAAACATGAGCTATGTATCATAAATGTATGACCCAATATCGATTGCAATGAAATTAAGGAAAAAGACTCAATTGCAGACCAAATGAACAAGTGGTCAGATCAAATATCGAAGAAAAAACATAGAAATTACAATACGGAAAGTACAAAAAACATCAGAGACAATAAGGATCCCAAGCTTCGAATCAGGGGAACCAAAAATGTAGGTCTTGAGGCCTCAAAAGTCCTCCACATGCCCTGCTCCACAGCTTGCACCAAGGAGGGTCGGAGCATTCTCGCAGCATTGAGCACTTGCCATATCAATTTTCACTCTCCAAGCAACAATTTAGGAAATCACAGCAAGTGTAGGTACACTGTATGTGTGTCAGTGTGTGTATACATATATAGATATATATAAACTAGTAGTGGCTGCAACTTAACTTTATATATATATATACTACCACACCTTCCCCAGCTGCATGAGATTGATTTTCATCAACATTCCATACATGGAGATTCGCTAACTGATTGGTACAAGGATCCTAGAATGAGTCATGTTAATGAATTTTTCAGGAATAAGATGTAAGTTTTTAATGTTTACATGAATTGCATTATTAAAGTCCCTGAAAATGTCAAATCTGCTATAATAAAAATCTATATTTCAATTTGTATTCCTGTATTTTTTATTTACCTTTCTATATCTTATCAAATTTCTTCTGCAGTACCAAACATTCTATGCAGAAAACAAACTGTGAATGGGGACAATGGACATCTGGTCATATTCCTGTCTCTCAAACTCAGCTATCTATTGATGGTGCTTCAAAGGTATTTTATAATAAGTAAAGAAAAATAACAAGTTATTTTCATTTGTTATGTATTGATTTGCTTTGCTTAGACAAAAAGGGGATATGTACGGTATTGGTTCAAATGCGAAAATTCATTGGCGTGGAAGAGATGTTACCTTGTAATTTGGGGGAAACGAGCCAGAGTGGTGTAGATTTGGTCAGCAGTAGTGCAGATCTGGGCAACGGATGGTCCAATAGCCGTCGGTTACTGTTGTCACGCGATCGAGTCGAGATACGACTTTCCCACGGCTGTGGCGATGCTGTAAGGTGAAGGATGCAACGGATCTCCGGTAGTCGCTAGTGTGAACGTGACGGAGTGGACTTGTTTCTTTGACTGAGGGACTATCTTGCTTGTTCAACGACGAATGCAGGTTGGAGAAGGAAATGGGAACTTTTGGGTGAGAGGATATATTATTGTGATATATCTGTCTCAAAGGAAGCAATAAAAAGCAAGGGCAGAATTATATTTTTACCCTCTACAGATTCAGACACATTTTTGCTGCCCAATGCATGAAGGTAAGATAACTTTTTGAATTTTATGATAACTTTTTGACTTTTTATCTTTTTTTGAAGATACCAAACCAAGCTTAATATCATTTTACATTAATTTGTTTCAAATGACATAATAATCAGTCAAAAGACCCACACAATAAAAAAAAACTTTGGGCTAATTATTGTACCATATATATATACTAGTTTAAAAAGGTTTGTGCAAGTTTTGGTAATTGCTTGTTTTTTTTTTTTTTTTTCCTTCCTAGTTTGACGTATTTTCATTTTAATAAATTTTTTAAAAATGATGTCAAAATTTTAAATACAATTCAATTAAACAATCTTTAAAATAAATTTTTTTTTAAAAATCCAAAATAATTGTCAGGGTTTTTTTTTAAATAAAATTTCAGTTATAAAATTATCTAATTATTTGACCCAAAATTCTTTTAAAATTTCAGAAAACCCCGAAATAAGACCAAAAGACAAATTAGTAACTTTCAATTTTAGCCAAATGACAGACCATCTTCTTGCTGCAACTAAACTTTAGCAAACTCTTTTCAAAATTAATTTCTTGAACGTTCTGCAAAATTATTGTCTAACAATAATATTGCTAAAATTTAACAAAATTTTCTCTATTTACCTGTCTCATCATAAAACTCAAACAATATTTCAATTGACATTGTCTAAGATATATATATATATATAGATATATTATATTGAAACAGAATTGCCAAAACTATAACCTTTTTTTATTGTAGCAGCCTATCAAAACCAAGCTTCGACATTGCCAACCACCGGAGACGCTCTCAACAAGTCTGGAAACAAACTTTTTTAAGCAGTGTTTGATTCTTCAAATTGTGGACGAAAAATCATGAAAGAACAAATTGATACAGGGTGGGTTATGAGAGTTAATATGACCGTCACAATCAAGTCAGATATGATGCAAAGAACCATTTACAAGAGCAAATCTGCAGCCAAGAGACGATTGAATGCTTATATGAACATTGATGTCACCACTCAAAGCAGCATTAGACATGATTTAAGAGAGGTAGAAAGTGGAGAAGAGGAAAGGCGTGAACAGAAGAAGAGAGAGACGAGGGTATACAAATTTTCACAGAAACACAAGTTTCCACACAGCCATCGAAGCTGAACCCCGATGAACAAACTAAAATTTGACATCAACTACTTCTATTCTCCTTGTAACAAAATTGATGAAGATTGTTAGTGCAGCCAAAAACATTAAAGGGTAAAAATAAAAATAAAATAGGCAAGCCACGGACATCAGCATCCAAATGGTGCACACAGCATTTGGAGATCCAAAAAAGCCATTGAAATCCTACACAACCAGTGCAAATACAAAACTTCTGAACCTAACACAGTTACTTGTGCACTTTTTTCCGTCCCCATGTCCATCATCATAAACCTAGAAGCGAAAGGGAAAGGAAATTAATTCTCCTTATGGATTTGTAAGCAAAACTACAACGACGAACTGGAAACATTGAGTAAAGAAACAACACGGCATACTTTTCATCCTCCCATAAAGATTTAGTCTTCCTCAAACCTAATCTTCTTCGAAGCAGGCTGGTTGCTACCCACCTGCAATAAAATCAAATTACAAAACAGGAAAATCAAATTCCTGATAATCTGGATAACATCCTCGGATAATCTGGATGCCTTACTATTTGTCACCTAACTGAATAGTTTTAAGGCTTAAATTCAACAGTTACTGACCCAGAAACCCACATTGTGTCTCTTCAGTCCAAAGTTGAACTAGGTAGGACTCAAGACAATAGGAACTCAAAACTTTGCTTGTCAAAAAACACTGGCCCATGCCTCCAAATTTTGGATTAGCAGAAAAGCATAAATTATTCCTTAAATTCAAGCCTGAATTTTCGAAAGTAGTTACCTATATTTTTATAACAATTGCAAGAGCATTGAAGAACAAAAAAATGGCAAGATTTAGATTCTTACAATTTCAGGGCACTCATAATCAATACCAGCAGCTTCAATCTTCTTTCGCTTTTTTTGGTCACGTTTTAGGATTTCTCCCACCAACTTCTTGTGCTCTTCCAATGTTCTTTCCTGAATAATCATCACAGGTAAATGGTTACTATTTCTTCAAAAATAACCACTTCGAGATCAATAGTGAATGACAGGTTTTCTTAATTTGCCTCATAAGCATCCAAGAATGATTGCCAGATGTCTCTATCTATATTCACACACCTTGTTATGTCGCTTCCTTTCAATTTGAACCCAGTCCACTGGCTTGTGCCATCGGCTAGCGCCTTTCCACCTTAAAAATAAAGTAAAACCATCAGCAATTCATTGGTGTCACAGAAACTAAATAACTTTATGATGAACAATTTTATTTATCTCCCCTATTTATTTACTTGATTTGATTCCTTTGTTTTTTTTTCTTGAAAATCTTATCATTTTCTACAATTACTATGGGAGACCACAATCTAACAATCTGCAACTGCTTCCGAGGAAACACCCAACCCAACTTTGAAAAGAACATGGTTATATCATATTTTTCCATACAGTAGACGATAAGTTAGAATTCATATGAGGCAGGTCTCAAACAATTAAACGATAACAATCAAGAATAGATAATTGCTTACAACTTTGGATGAACACGCTCAGGAGGAATTAGATGGACTTGTAACATGTGCTCAAACATAAGATAATTATGCATACATTCAGATACAATTTTTGCAACCTGCATTAATTAAAAACCAACGATGAGACACATTACTAAATAACAAGTATCCACATGAATTTTTTCTTTGAGGTAAGTACAACCTCAGGGGACTCAAATTCAATGAAGCCAAAGTGCTTGGATTTTCCTGTCTACAAAACAGCAAATCATATAAACAATAAAAAAACAGTTAGCAATTAAGTGACTGAAACTAAAAGAGAGATATACGTACCTAACACAAAACATGAGTGCTCTAGTCACAACAATAACACCATAAAAAATCAAAAGGAATTAATAATGATAATATAACTTGTATTATTATTATAAAGAAGAGCAATCCTTTTAGCAATACATTGGAGACAATTCATTGTTGTTTTTTTACCTTTTAATGTATGAAACTCCCCTACCTCCCTTGTTATTTTGGAGTAATATCAGTAATTTCCATTCTTTTCATACAATTTTAGAGACAATTTAACAAATAAATATACATTTTTATGTATACATTAAAATAATAATTATTCTCTCAATTTTTTACATTGCAAATACATTTATATTATATCGAAATAGTAAGAAAGCATTTTCTACTTTGTACAAAAGGCCTTAATATCTATTTTAGAAAGCTCTATTCATAAACAATATGGCCTTCATAATTCCTAAACTTAAAAATTCTAAAGGATGAGAGATTTATGGGAATAAAACAATATTTTTTTTTTATTTATTATTGGATCCAAGTTATTTTCTTCAAACTGGTAATATGCTTTATTTGTATCTAAGCATGTGTCCTCCAAATGTATAAAGCATGTACAGTTTAAAAAATTAAATAGGAGACTTGCAGTGAGTGGATGAGTCCGACATGGTTAAAAATATTAGAAATGTCCGTTCTTCTTAGATAATGATTAAACAAACAAACATTATAATTAAACAAATCTTCAAATTTAGCTTTGTATTCACAAATGCTTAGTTAAATTTAAATATATATATATATATAACAATAATTAGAAGGAATAATAATATTAAAACCCCAACCTTCTTATTCTTGGCAAGTCTAAGTTTCTTGATGGTGCCAAACTGTTTAAAGAAACCTGCACAAATATGAACAATAAAACATTTTCTGCTTCAAAATTCATACATACATCAGCATATACATGTATATATACACATTTTTTTTTAAAAATTGTACCTTCCATTTCATTCTCATAAAACCCATGTGGAATTCGACCAATATAGAGCACTGTAGCTTTATTCTCCGTAGTTTCACTTTTGGGAAGCTTATGGCCAGGACCGCCCTCTAATGGCTGCCAATCACATAAACTTCTACATAAATCAACATGTAAAAAAAAAATGCATATAATTTAAAGAATTATGAATAACTAATAAAAAAAAATACCAAGAAATCAGCAGATTCATCTTTTTGGGATGAACCTTTCTTTAATTTCTTCATCATAGCTTTCTTTGCTTTGGCCCCCATCTCACTAACAACACAAATATAAAAGTTAGAATTAAAAGAAAGTCATATACAAAAGAAAAAAATCAAATTCAGAAAACTAAGCAAAACATGATATATGAATGATGAAACCAAAATGCTCCAATTATAGTTTTCAATCACCATAAACATTTAAAACCAACAAATTTATCCGATCTATAAGATAAATCTTGAGTATCATTAACGAGGGTGTGTTCGTTTTTGAACAAAAACAAATTCATATACATGTTTACAAACCTTATTCATGTATATGGAAAGGTACAGTAGGCTCTATATCTTCCTTACCTGATCGGAGATTTAGCTGAATTTCTGGGTCCGAACACGAGAAATCTCTACTACAGAGAGAGCAGAGATATGTGTGTATAGGCGTCGAGATGGATACGCCGTGGAGTCTCTGGTAGCCCTAACTTTCTTTCTACCCTAAAATTAAAAATATTTATATAATAAAGTACCAGGAGTGTTTTGAATTTTTAACATATTTTTGTCACACCTTTATAAAATAATAATTGAGATGTTTTTTTAAAAAGAGAAAATTACTTTAAGGTCTCTTTCATATTTAGTAATATAAGAGATTCACAATATTATTTTATGATGTCTAAAGTCTCTCAACCCCTATACTCATATATCACAGAGAAATTTCTTAAATTAAACCTCATTTTTTTTTCTCTCTCTCTCTAAACTCTCTTCCTCTACTAAATTCACCTCTTCTCCTCTTTTTCTCATCTCCGCGTCTTCCAGATTGTCCACATTCCCACCACGAAGACTTCAAGATCATCTCCATTTCCACCACCACCTCCATGCCCATGCTCGTCTCCGATCGTTACTTTTATCACCGGAAACTTCTAAATCGAATTCATAGTTGTGGTAGTGGTGGTCCGTCTTCATTATCATCATGGTCATATAGTGGAGAGGCTTCTTCCAAACCTGTTGAAGGTATACATTGGAATTTGGGTTTCCATTACACTCGTTTATGTTTTATGTTTGATAGATTATGGGTCTTAGTGTGATTGTGGTTCTGTTCTTTTTCAATTACAAGATTTTTCTCTACTTCTGTCTTTAAATAATAATTGAAAATATCATAATGGCAACTAAAAAAGGGAGACAACCTTACACGAGCTGGAGACATGGATTTAGCAAAGAAGTTGTTTGATGAAATGCCAAAGAGAGAATGTCTAAGGTCCCTCAAATAAATCCAGAGAAATTTCAATCTAAACCAGAGAATTTATCTAGACTAAACTAGAGAAAATTCAATCCAAACCAGAGAATTTTTCTGGACCAAACCAAAGAAAATTTAGTCCAAACCAGAGAATTTCTTTGCACCAACCCAGAGAAAATTAAGTTCAACCCAGAGAAAATTCAGTTCAAATTAGAGAATTTATCTGGACCAACCCAATTTTCTCTGAAGTAGAGCACTAATCCTCATTGTTGTTATCTGCATTCTGCTTTAGTTGTAGAATGGGTGCTTCAATCTTTGCCATCAAATATTGTTCGGAGTGTTGTAATTGTTCTTTAAATTGAACAAATTCAATTACCTGAAATGAATACATGAAAGTACTACAGTTGAGTCCTATCCTGATACTTTCTAGAGTGGTTGTAGTAACACAAAACACACATCTTTTTAGCATGAGCAGATAGAGGTTTACAACAAAACAGAAGCAATTATTTATTGACATCACCTTGATGCACAGTTCACAAAAAAACAAAAAACAAAAACAAGAGGACATGGATTTAGCAAAGAAGGTATTTGATGAAATGCTAAGGAGAGAATGTCTAAGGTCCCTCAAATCCAAACCAGAGAATTTCTCTGCACCAGCCTAGAGAAAATTGAGTTCAACCCAGAGAAAATTTAGTCCAAACTAGAGAATTTCTCTGGACCAACCCAATTTTCTCTGAAGTAGAGCAATAGTCCTCATTGTTGTCCAGAGAAATTTAAAATTTTTTCTGTGATATGTCCAGAGAAATTTGGAATTTTCTCTGTGATTTGTCCAGAGAAATTCTCTGGATCGATGTTGAGGGACCTTAGATATTATGAAAATATTGAGTGTCCTTTATGCTATAAAATCTTAATACTAGAGACCTTAAAAAAAAATCCCCTTTTTAAAAGCAATATCTTATGTGTATATATTTTACTTTTTCACTTCTCTCTTATTTTTTCTTTTCTTGTTCATTCTTCTGTGATTTCATAAATAATTCCATCATTTCACCCTTTTTCCTTTTTTTATTTTTTTCCTATTTATTTATTTATTTTATTTTCTCCTTATTATCACTTATTTTAGTTACACTATGTTTTGAGATAGGTGCATACTGCAATAAATAATAAAAAAATTAATATTATAATATATATATTGTTTAAATAATTCCTCAAAAAAAATTTATTGTTTAAATAAGAATTTTCTTACTTACATCTAGAGTCTTAGATTTAAATTTTGTGCATCGCTTTCTATAAATTCCAACAACCAATCCATTTACCTAATCAGACCGGTTTAACTGTGGTTCTTTTTAATTCCGAATGAGGACCTAAACCAAAGCCACTCAACAGAGTGATTGAACCGGTTCAATTTTAAAAATATTGGTTTATAAAATGTTTGAAGTGTTTTTTATTTGAGTTAATTACACTTTTCATTCATATTGGTTGACTTAAATTTTATTTGAATCTTTATAGTTTTAATTTAAACAATTGAATCCATCCACTTTTAAGTTTAATTTTAATTTAATCCTTCCATTTAAGTTAGAGATTAAAGTAAATAATTTTGAAACACTTGTTAATTTTCTAAAATTTCAATTTAATTCTTTCGTTTAAATTAAAAATTAAAATTAATAATTTTAGAATACTTGTCAATTTTATAAGATGTATACATAAAGAAAATTACAAAAATTCGAAAAAAATGACCACATTGAAACTAAATTTAAAGTGTAGAGACTAAATTATTCAAATTACAAAACTATAGGAACTAAAATGAAATTTAAGTCAAAACTACATGAATAAAAGTGTAATCCTTTCCATTTTGTTTTGTGAAATTTACTGTACATTAAAATTTAAATAAATTAAATATATATATATATTTGTAATTCATGTGTTAAAAATTAATTTTTAAATATATAAAATTTATACCAAACGATTTTGACAACACTTTCTTAATTACTCTGGAAATGACCATTGCAATCCAAGTTGGTGTCGTAGTTAGGAGTGGGAATTAAGTGCACTAGAGCTGAGACATGACAAAGGTGGAGAACATTATTACAGGTCAAAATCTTTACTTTGCCACTAGATCCCATACATTTGATACACCAATCCTGGTGGTAAGATATCCAACTTGACAAATCAACAAATGATGTCCGAGACCGACATTCAAAACACAATGACCACACTCGAGCATCTGAAATCAACAACTAAAGGGTTGAAAATGCTTGAACAATACGGTTACTCTTAATATGGTTACTCTTATGCCATCTTGCTTCATTCTCTAAGACTGTTGACATCAATACATGATTAAACATTCTTTTTACTAGCTAAAAATGGACCATTTTTTAATCGTGTCAATGAGTCCAAAATCTCCACTGTCGCACAGAATCAGCCCTCGATCACTTGCATCAAGTCAGCCCGATGATCAAACTTGGGGTGTTGGTTTCTTGAGCTATCTAGGTAACTGTACCGGCCATGAACCCCTTTTTTCTGTACATGAGAAAATAAAGTAATTGCTGATAGGGATTTTGTAGACGCACGTGAGTAAACAAGATGTTCTATGCAATTTTCCCACGGCCATCAGGAAATTTACTCTTTTTAGGTAACTAGTGGAATATAAGAATTGGTTGGTGTGTGCATTACGAGATCAATTGCTGCAAAGCCTCCATAATGAAGGAGAACGAAGGACGTCTCCCCGGCTCACTGCAGCACAAAACAGTTTAAATGTGAGAGAGAGAGAGAGAGAAGAGGAAAAACAATGTATCATCACGTAAATTACTGCCTTGTCGTGACTACAGTTCCGGAAACATAAAATTTGTAAATTCAATTCAATCAAACATATTTTGAATATATACTCACTCGGCCCAACAGGCTTCAATTAAGGCAGTCACTTGAGGATTGACGTTGCTGGGAATTTCAAGCCTTTGGCCCTTAAATCCAACAGATGCCACAACCTGCAAAAGGTAAAGTATATATAAGTTTGGCTAGATCCCAACAATAAAATGGAACTGCCTACGTATATGCATCAATTTGTTTGTTGGCCAATCACTTCATAGAGTGTGTTGTAATTTAGTTGATGTGTATGACCATGAATGGCAGAAAGAATTATTTGGTAGTATTCCGAGGACTTCAAAAAACAAATACTAACAGCATACACAATTAGACAAATTTTACCATTAAAGCATGCAAGAAGTAAAGCTTCACTTTGGTGGCCACCCAATCCAATAAAACTCAATACGGAAATTCTAGTTGTTTCTTGGCAAACTCAACCTCCCAGTCTAGATTCCCTTTGCAGATGTTTGAGTTGGGTTTTATTTAACGCCTTTTTGGTTCTTTTGATTACAGATTTGTTATAAATTTGTCTATTTGGGTCCATGATAAAAAAAAAAAATCCCCTGCACATCTTATAGTGATGTGCACATGATACATCACATCTAACAGATTTATCACAGGCTCAGCTCTTCCTTCATCTTATATACTCATTTTAGTAACAAACTCTCCATTATAATTTACTTCATTGATTTATTTATTTATTAATTTTTATCAAGTAGCAAGTTTACAAGGACTAGACACAAATCAATTTCCTTTGTTTAGTTTCATCATTTTCATACTAAGACAGTAGGAGTTTTTTTTTTAGATAGGAAGACAGTAGGAGTTGAAGTGAGTACTATATAAAAACCTGTAATGGAGTAAAGTTTCTCCATGGCTGTTGAAGGGTCACAAGTTCCCACAAAATTACACCAAAACTGTAAACGTCTGACTTCTCATTTGATGGCTCATCACGGAGGACTTCTGGTGCCATCCACTCAGGCTAATAAAAGAAAGAAGAAGAAAAAGTCAGTAACTAAAGCTAACCATGTCCCTTTCTATTCATGAACAATTGACGGAAGCTGCCAAATAAAAACTTACAGTCCCAGCAGCCGTTTTAGATGAAAGAAACGTGTTGAGTTTTGTACGGGAGAGGCCAAAATCACAGACCTGGGTAATCATATATGTCAGCATCCAACTGAGAAATGTTACTAAAAGACGTAATCATGAAGGAACAATTTCAACAAAATCTTTCAATTTCTTAATTTACTATGTTTAAGTCTATGTATTCCTCTATTCGCACATTAAATGTACAAAAATGACTAACAGAGTTTCTCTTATTCATATTAAGAGCTACTCTAGGAGGAGTAATGTTTCTATTTAGTGCCAACAATTTCACGTGTAAAAGATAAAAACACTAAGCATGGCATAGAAGGATTTACTTGAAACAAAGAAGGAATAAAATAAATAAAATAAATTTTTTTGCTATGTGTGAGTCCACCCTGATGATCACCCACATGGGGCTTAATATCAGCACAGCAACAGCCACCAGTGATAACTATTAGCCTTCTATTTTAAACTTCCTTTAATTAGAAAGAAAGAAACAACACTTAATTTATCCAAAAGGTCTTTCTTAAGAAGTTATTTTAGTATCACATAGCTCATAGAAATAAACAAACCAACAGTCTTGTAGCCTTGGCTGATGGAAAAGCTAGTTGAATGCAAGAAGGAAAAAGATAAATGAACCAAAAAACAAAGGGGGTAAAAACAATTTTCAGTATATCAATACAATCTGATCTGAATCTTACCTTTACGGTATATTTACTGTCCACCAAAAGATTGGGAGACTTTAAATCTCGATGGACAATGGGAGGTTTAAGCTGATGAAGGTAATTCATTCCCTTTGCCTGTAAAAAAGCAGAAACCAGTTCCAAATCCAATAAAATGCACCCATAGACACAGTCAGATGAAGATAGGATGACCATTTTTCTTTTTCTTCTTTTTCTTAAAAATAAGTAGAAAATGAATAATAAGAACACAAAGCAGGCAGTACGGATAGAAGTATAAATACATTTTCTTCAGGTATCATGTCCCACCCCACCCCTAATGTGATAGGTGTGGGAAGCTAGTAATTGGAGGATGAGCACAGATTTAGAATAAAGTAGCAATCACAACTCAGGTTTTGGTCAGAATCAATCATTATAAAAGAGTCCCACCTGCCCTAGCCTATGCTGATTATACTTTCTAATGAAAAAAATATCCTTTATGTTAAAATACCATTTTTACAACTATCAGGCACGCTGTCAAACATACTTTGGAAGAAGTGTGGTGTTGGGTGTTTATGAAGTCTAGGAAAGTCTGTTTATTATCGATGTGAGAAAAAAATTGATGGTAATATTTATAGTATAGTTACACAAAAAGGTAAGATGTGAGAGGTGTATTGTGCATGAAACCAAGGCCCCTCTCTACATTTAATTGCATGAAAGGCGTTCCCTCTTTAAATTCCATGTGCCAAATGAGTTCAAGAGTGATTAAAGAAAAAATGAAGAGCTTAGAAAACCTCCTGATTTTTTACATGCAGGTGGTATATAAGCTATTCATCTACACACTTAGTTTAAAGTTCAGAGACCATAAAGGGTACCCATCAAGCCCTGCCCCTAGATATTTTTAGACCCATCTGTCCCTGCCATGGGGTAAGGATGGGTTTCAGAAGCAATTCCTTTCCTCAAGAGAAGGGCAAGGAACAGATGACCTGCCCCAAACCTGACCAGTTGCCACCCCCACTTACCTTGGGTGCTCCTTACATAGAGATGGTAGATATCAATTTTAACAAAATTTGCATATACATCATGAAACAATGAAACGCTGTACGACTTGAGAAAAATAAACTACTAATGTATACCACATCGTAAGCCATATTCAAGCGACGCCTATCATCCAGTATTACTCCTGCATCACGCATGTCCAGAAGTTTATACAGGCTGCCTCTGCAATTCAAATTGGAATACTAATTATAACAGGAAAAGCAATTCTAAAGTACTTTTTTTGTGAGAGAACAATTTAAGTAAAATGTTAATAAATTTGCTGCAGCAAACCTTGACAAATATTCTGTAACTATGGATAGGTTTGGAGGCTGAGTCACAGCACCCATAAAGAGAACAATATTTGGGTGTCGCAAGCGTTTCATCATTGCAAACTAACAAACAACAATAAAAGACCCCAGGTGAGGAATAAAACGGAGGCAAAGTAATCCTACACCTTTGTTCATTTGTTCATGGCAAATCTGTTGATAAGCATCACAAAGTAGCCAAAGCATACCTCTCTCCGAAATTCCTTGACGCGCTCTGCATGGAAATCTTGTTCCATGAGAATCTTGACAGCAACATCCTAAAAGTAAAGATTCATATTAGAAGAGCAAATTCAAAGCTCTAAAATTGAGTAGGGAAGTTGAAAATTAAAAAATGGATCAGAAACAGATTCCTGTACAAATTTTTAAAAGAAAATGTAAAAAAGAAAGGGCATTATAAGATTTACAACTCTAAAATGAACCATCCCTCCTAAGGATGCTTTGGATGCAAGGGCAATTTTCACTGCAGCACTAAACTAGAGACTGATGAAACATTAATCATGTGCTTATTGGCACTAGCAAATGTGGCCATAAATAAATCATAAAATTAACAAGAGAACAGAGAAAGAATCACTGTGTCAAGGAAGAAATATAGAAAACTAAAATACAAAAGCTCCAGTGCATGATCCTACACAATAAGGAACTCAAAAAAGCCTGAAATCCAAACTAATTGAGATCTGATACACCTTAATAATCCAATAGACTATGACTTAGCAACAACCAGGACTTGACAAGTCTTCAAACTGAACTTTTTGTACAAGTCTTCATAAGATGGAATCATCCAGAACAATAATATTTTTATGTGGTAGTCTTATGAACTCCCTTTGAGAAAAGAATAATACCACCCCTCTAATTTCTCTTCAAATGGTTCAAAAACATATTTCCTTAAAACACCCTGATATTTGTTTGAGGCTTTGAGCATCATTGAAAATGAAGCCAATAAAGTATATCAAAATATTTTTGGCAAAGAGGCAATGGCTATGAAGGAAACTTGTCCTCCTTCTCTGTAATCATTTATAAAAAATAAACCAAATTTAATAAGAATTGTAAAGATCAAAGCAAAAAGTTAGGATAGAATCAAATTGATGGAGATATATTTTTAGAATATTTGCTATAAGTAAGCATTTACCTTGTCTTACAGCTAATTGTCCTTGAAGATATGTTCTTGAAAGGTCATTTATCTTCAAGTTTGACAAAGGCTCATTGCCAGTTTTTTTGAATCCAAATGCATACTTCCCTTATGAGTGAAAAAAAATGGCATGCACATCCCAGTTTCTTATCACATTCAATATTGAGCTCTTTAAGGAAACAAAAATATCTGAATGTAATGATATATTTCTAAGTACATAAGGACAGTGGGAAAAGGATGCTTACTGAACCACGCAGCTCAGCAAGATGAACAGTTCCAAAAGAACCTGAAATTTATTTCATTATTATCTTTCATGTATCTCAAAATAATTTTACCGAACTGCATTGAATTACTACTTCTCTATGAAGACTTGCAGTTTGTAATATTTTAAAGTAGTAACAGATACCTGATCCAATTTTCTCCTTCAAAACAAGATCACTCCATTGGATGTCTAAATCCTCCTCGTCAAGAGAAAAGTCATGACCATGACTAGGTGGTTCCCTGGTTGCTAAGTAATTAGATTCCATGAACCTCACATTATTATCTGTTTCGGGCCTTAGGTCAGAGAAGGCTAAAGTCGGTTGAGCCTCTCTATATCCATTTCGAAGGATCTGACTTGGAAGAACAGGGCCTTTGGCCAAGTGTGTTGAACTTATGACATTTAAAAAAGGATTAAATGAGTTTTGCATCTGGAAATCTCTGTCATGGGTGACTGTCCAACCAGCTCTTCCCGGCAAAGGTGACACAGATAATTCATGGTCATTACTTGAATTGGAAATAGGGTTGTTCCTATCAAAGTTTTTCATTTCGTGTGGCTTAGTGAACTGAGGATCTGTGTTATCTTGACTAATAGAAGTACCTGTCACGATGAAAAGCAAAAACCCATATGAATGTCTTGATAAATCACTGAGGAACAATATGTTACGTGCAATCATTAAATACAGCAGCATCACTAGCATACTCAATTTTTTTGCATCATATTCACAAAATCATGTATGCATTTGGTACGTCACCTCACAGGTCATTTTTAGGTAGCCATAAGGGACACAAACACTTGTGTTAATATGCTTACTACAAATATTACTCATAGGAACTGTGCAAAAGAAAGACACAACATATGAAAGCGCAGCACAATTATAGATGCTCAAACCCTTTTTAATATTTGTAATAGAATTAAACATATATATTTGTTCGTTGCATAATCACCTTCTATCATACAAAGGAATGTATGTGCTCATAAAAAAATTTAAATGAACATAGCAGAAAGGAATTCATTATGGAAAAGCATGCAAGGTCAACTGAAGCACTCACAATGAGGGTATATATAATGGAACTTAAATCCACAAATAAGAGTGGCAAGGGTAGAAATATCGTGTAAAATCTGGGCAGTTGGCTGTGTCCTGATTTAATACGAAGACATATGAGCTTGATTCAATTGTCAAATTTAGTTATTTCATTACCACCAGAAATTAGGTAAATTTACTTTGCAATTTCTTATTTCAAATCTATGTCTACTATAAAGTAACAAATCTGCGAAGCTTTAGCAAAAGCACTAAGGACTAATCACAAATACACATATATAGGCGTATATGCTTTCTTACATATCTACTTCCTATATAGAAGTGGCAGACGCAAAAAAAATTTCCTCCTATCTCCCTGGTTTAATCTCGACTTCCAATTTCTTTACTTGAATGAAGCACATACCAAAGGCGATGGCATGGTGTCCAAGCAGGGGCGGGCGGCACAAGACTTTTTTTAGGGGCCTAACGTGAATTGTTAAAATGAGGCCTTTTTATATTTAAATATTAGTGGTAAGAACTACTGTAGCTCACTTAGCAGGTCATGGGTTGGATTGGCCCCTCCTTTCTCATTGTAACAAATATATATATATGTCATTACATAATATTTTTTACATAAAATTCAATTTTCTTGTTTTTAATTATTTTACTTCTTTTAATGTCACATCGTCACCAATGCAAAGATAAAAGATTTTAAGAAAAGAGTCTAATAGTCTTTGGAAGAATACTGTAGATGTTTACATTCTAGGAATTAGAAAAAAATAACTAAAAGGTTAAAAAAGAAAAACACATGAGCGTTCAAATTTAATAATAAATAACATAACATAATGGTGAAGGAACTAGAAATTTACCTGAGGAAACATCATCGAATGTAATATTAAGTGATTGACAGTCTGAAAAATACAGTCTGGCTAACATCCTCAAGTTCTCAGCACTTTCAGCAGCTCTAAACCTTGGATGACATAATGGTGAAGAAACCACAATGGAAGATGTACCATTAAGAAATGAATCAGGCTGGCTTAAAGATCCAGGCCTTCCAATCAGATCAACAATATATTCTCTGAAAATCATACGTTCACATTATTCGCAAGAACCAAAATTTGACCTCAAGGTTTTTCAAATACGAAATAATTAATAGGCATGATGCTGAGTCTACCTATTATGTCAAGGACCGATCAAGAGAAAAAATGAAATCCACCCCAGAAAACAAAGATAGTTTGAAGTATGAACATTTAAGAAATGAGCTTAAAAGGTAAAATCTAGTTTATTGCCTGGCACCTCGCCCACTACCTCCTGGCACCTTGCCCACCACACCCTCCCTCACGAAATCTGAACTCAAGTTTGCAAAATCTACTTTTACTCAGTCCAATCCTTATTCAAATAAACCTATGCAGTCTCACTTGTAATGCCCTTGACAGAAAAAAAAATTTTTTGCAATTCCTTTGCCTCAAACTCAAGTGAGTTATCATCTTTATTCCATCCTTTGCACCTACCATCCCATATGATCATTAGAACTGTAAATTTTACTTCCTTGCATTATGAGATTTTTTTTCAGGTTCCACTCATAATTTTTGTTCTCATCCTCACGTTATGCTTTGTTTATTGTCTAGTCTAGTTTATAGCCTGAAGAAGCATTCATCATAATTTGTGTGTGTGTGTGTTATAATTTTAATAACTTGCTTTTTAATGACAGGAAACCATAATATGGGTCAAGCCCAAAACTTGAAGTTTGATGGTAGCCCATAGACCACCTCAAAGATGTCCCCTAGGGGACTGCATCCTTATTTTTAAGTAAAATATTAAACAAATCTAACATAACTTACCTGTCATTACCAAATCGCACAAGACAGGAAGAAGCAAAATCCCTCCCACAGTATTTACATCCCTTAGCTATACGGCATGGTAAGTTAACCATGTCTGCCAACAACTGCAAGAACAAAATTCATCTGAGAGCATCTGAAGAGCAGCTACAAAAATTCAATGTGCACACCAGTGCTTAACAAACAATAATTTAATAAGTGATATGAGCAAACATCATGTGCAGTAAGTTAATAACAGACATAGAAGTTTATGTATGATGAAAAGAGTGAATCACTCCATCAATAATAGATATAATATGAAAATTAGACCAATTCAGAAAATGTAAAATAGCACGACAGTCATAAGATTATAGTTAAGCTGTAAAATTTACTTTAAACAGGAGAGCCCTATGAACACAAAAGCCAACAGACAAGCTTCCCATTGGAAGCACGACGGAGCCAAAGCAGCCCTTCAAAAGCCCAGTGCACTTTTTCCAGCCGTCAGCAAAACAATCTTCTCCAGAAGCTACACCCCTTGTGACCATAATGAAAGGTTGGAGTATTGAATCACAACAAAAATATATTTAATGTGAGTATTCAAAACAAAGGGAAGTAAGAAAACTTACCCCATGTGATTGCAGACAAGCTCAGCAAGGTGATCGACCATCTCTTGTCCAGTAATCCAGCTACTAGATAGGCTGAGTACCCTATTCTGCAGTTCTTTCAAACCAGGATCCCTAGATTTATCAATCAAAATCACCTCAATTGGCAAACCATCAAGAGGGTCAACAGCCTTCAATGAATCAAATGATGGGACCCGACCAGTCTCTTGTAGATCAGTACTTATAGTCCATATATATGGATCCATCCCATGAATCAAGTAAAACCCATCTGGAACTTTGTCATAGTAAGACATGCAGCCATTCACCTGGTTCAAACAAATATTATAAAACCATTATAACTCATTAATATGCAAGCTTGAAACAGCATAACATAAATTAAAGCGTGGACATGATTCTTTGAGAATATTTTCTGTTAGAAAAATGACATGCCATTCACATTTTATGCACCAAGAAGGGGAAAAAGTCTGGATCTTTCAAGACATGGAATACATTCCAAATCACGTAGTAGTTTATTATAAGAGCAACAGAAACAATTGTAAGAAAGTTCGTAAAATCTCTACAATCTTGAAGTGTAATAAATTCTTTTTGTAGTTAGTCATGCTAGAGACTTCAAATTGAATCCCAACTTGATTAGGATTGCGTAGATGCCTCTATTATATATTTCACTGTCAACATTGAATCCAACAATGGATCAACAAAACATAAAACAAAATCAAAACCCACTTGCAATGCATTGCACACTGAAGTTCATTTATTCCACCCAAGCCAGCGTACTTTTAATTTGCATTTAGATCATGTAATGCGCAAGTAAGCAGCAAGAACAAGAATGACAACCAACTAAACCTGATCTGTTTTCAAATGAATCCATATTTTTTTATAACGACACTGGGCAATCATTGATGTTTCATATTTGTTAAATTATTCACCTAAATTTCAAAGTTCTTATTCCAAATAGTTAGCCGAATCAATAAAAACAATAAAACTTCCACATCTCCAAATCACAAGCCTGAATTTCCTAATGTTTTACATGTAGCGTGGATTTATGGTCAAATAATTCTCTAGTCCAAATCCAAATTCGCCCAAATCGCAGAATAAACTACCATCCTTTTCTCAATAATTCGATTAATTTCGACCAAATCTTCCAAACCAAACCAAACCAACCCAAGCCTTAAGTCCCATCAAATGAAAATTATTCTACATTTATCAACCCAGACTTCAATCCAAATGTCTAATTCAATTTTTTCCCCAAAGATTTTGCATAGTTTAAGACAATTATTTAACCACATTAGCACAAAATTGTCAATCAATAAAACACAAACAAACTCAAAAACAGAAAAACCTCCATACCCAAAATCGATGCGAGAGGACCTCGGCCAAGTCGGAACCCGACCTCGTGGATCGATCATCGGTCCCAGGTTCCAAGAAATTGGCATCGTCGGCGCGCGAAGCCTCCGACGAGAGCCGGAGAGCCAGAGCCAGCTGGAGCTGGTAGCTCTCCTCAGTCTGCTGAGCCCAGCTCTTGTACGAAACCCTATCATACACATCCTGACCGAACGCCGATTCCGATGAGGACTCGGAATTGTCTGTGTCAGGGGATAATTCGGCTGAAGTCGACGCAGAAAGGCCTGTTTGTTTCTCGGGAAAGTTATTCGATCGTCTCGCCGGGATTTCCATGGAAAATCAATGTAATGCTGTAAATGGCGTGAAAGTTATGCAGTGGAGCTGTAACTGAGACTGGACAGAGAGAGAGATACAGAGAGAGGGGGTTTGTGTCGTTGAGAGCGACTGAGAGGAAGATAAGATTAGGTACGGACGGTCGACGTGGCGAGTCAGAGTGAAACGACTCATTAATGATATGATAAAGAAAAAAAAATAAATTAAGAATAAAACATCACATTATAATAGATGAATTCCACCGTTAACTCATTGGAATTTATTTTAAAACTTAAAAATAAAAACTTCAAAGCATTTTTGTTAAAAAAAATACCTCTGCACAGTGCGATTCAGTGGATTTAAAACTAGGATTATAAATTTAATTGCAGATTAATAAATTGGCAGATTTGATAAATTATAATTTGAACAATTTTAGGTGGATTGACTAATTGAAAAACATTATAACTAATTATTGAGTATTTACATAATATATAATATTAGTTTGTATAATATTTTTTTATATATGTTACACAAATTAATTTTACATAATATTTTTCATACATATAACTATTATTTTGTAATAAATTTTACATATTAAATCTCTTTCACATTCATTTTTATTTCGATATTTCATTACAGATTAAAAAATATATATGTATTAATTATAGTCAAGCGAAATGGTTTCAATGGCAAATTATAAATTTTAAAATTTAAGTCGCGGTTAGCGGATAGAGCGGTCCGAATTAATGCAAATCAGTACAATTTTAACAAATTGAGCAGTATTTTGAACAACCATATCTCTTTGAATTTTGTGCTTTTAGTCAGGATTGTGAGGAACACTAGCATGCGGCCATTCTCATTTTGTAGGAGTGTAAAAATAGCCTGTGGCCCGAAGCCCACCCATAGCTCGGTTAGGCCCATGCCCGAACTCGACCTGGGACCCTAGGCCGTCATTTTGAAGCTTGGCCCGATCAGAGGCCTAGTGTCATTTTTAGTGGAAAATAATAAAATTTTAGTGAAAAAAATTAATAACAAAAAAAAAATGTTCAGGTCTGTCCAAGCCTAAGCCCAGGCCCAAGCCCACCAACCTCGCTTGAGGCCTACCAAAGGCCCAAATATCCCTAGGATTGGACCTAATTTTCTGACCCATGAGTCGGCCCGAATTTTAGCAAGAACTCGTGAGGCCCGACATAGGCTCGGGTGGGCCGAGCCGTGCGAAATTTACACCCCTATCATTTTGTATCTTGTTTGTCTCCTATATTGGACGTCCATTTACTGCTCCCTTTTGATCTCAATGCATCAACGTGCTTAGATTTTTCGGTCCATTTAAAATAATTTAAATGTAAAATAAGGTCTCATTTGGAAATTGGCTATTTTAATAGCTTTTTAACTTTATATGAAAAAATGTACAAAAAAATAAACAGAATAATGCGACACTTTATAGTGATTTTTTAACTTTTTGACAAAAGTTGAAGATCGTCAAACGAGACTTGAATCTTTTGAAAAAAAATTTAAAAGTCAACTATCTTTTCATTTTGTCTAAGTAGATTTTTTTTTTTTTTTTTTTTTGGGTTCTGGTTTTAGTTATGTAGATTCTAAGATCTAAAGTTTTTTTTTAAAAAAAATATTATAAAAAAATCAACTAGAAAATCACTTTTAAAAAAATAACCTCACTCTATCTCCAAACCTTTTTTTTTCCCCCTCAAAAAATCAACTATAATTATTTTAAAAAATGCTCCCCAAAAAAAAAAATCTCAAAATCACTAATTTAAAAAAAAAATAAAAATTACTTAGGGTCTGTTTGGTAACGTTTACGTTTTCAGTTTATATTTACAAAAATTTTATAAACTGATTTTTGTTTATTTTTAGAAAAATATAAACTACAAACGCGTTTGGTAATTGACAAACTGTTTAAAAATATAAAAAAGAGTGAGAAATGGCAAGTGGCGGCGGAAGACGGTGGTGGAAAGTAGTGACGGTGGGTGGTGGGTAGCGGGTGGTGGTGGGTGGTGGCAGGTGGGTGGTGGCGGTGGTGGTGGGTGACGGTGGCGGGTGGTGGTGGCAGGTGGGTGGCAGATGGCGGGTGGTGGTGGGTGGTGGCGGGTGGATGGTGGTAGTGGGTGGGTGGGTAGCGGTGGCGAGTAGTGGATGGTAGCGAGTGGTGGGTGATGGTGGTAGGTGGGTAGCGGATGACGGGTGGTGGTGGGTGGTGGCGGGTGGGTGGTGGTGGCGAGTAGGTGGCGGGTGGTGATGGTGGGTGGGTGGGTGACGGTAGCGGGTGGTAGCGAGTGGGTGGTGGTGGTGGTGGTGGCGGTGGCGGTGGTGGGTGGTGGTGGCAGGTGGGTAGCGGGTGGTGGCGGGTGGTGGTGGTGGTGGCGGCGGGTGGTGGCGGGTGGTGGTGGTGGTGGCGGCGGGTGGGTGGCAGGTGGCTGGTGGTGGTGGGTGGCTAGTGGTGGCAGGTGGCTGGTAGTGGCGGATGGTGGATAATCGTAGCAAGTGGGTGGTGAGTGGTGATGGCGAGTAGGTGGCGGGTGGTGGTGGCGGGCGGTGGATGGTAGTGGCGGGTGGTGGGTGGTGGCGGGTGGATGCCAGGTGGGTGATGAGTGGTAGCGGGTGGATGCTAGGTGGATGGTGGTGGCGGCGAGGGGTGGGTGGTGGTGGCGAGTGGGTGGCGGTGGCGGTGGCGGTGGCGAGTGAGTGGTAGGTGGGTGGTGGCTGGTAGGTGGCAGGTGGTGGTGGGGGGTGGTGGTAGAAGACGGTGGTGAAAAATGGTGGCGGGTGGTGGCTAGTGTTGGGTGGTAAAAAAAAAAAAAAACTCAAAACTTAAAACGGAAACACATTTTTTGAGTTTATATTTTTTGGCCAAATTTATGAACTGAGACCACTGATTTATAAATCAAAAATTTACCAAACAAGTTTTTATTTGAGTTTTTAAAATTTTTATAAATATAAACAAAAAATTAAAAACGTAAATGTTACCAAACGGCACCTTATAAACCCCATATGGAGTAATATTGATTCATTTAGTCTTAAGAATTTTTTTATGAACCAAATAGTCTTAATTAATCTTAAAAAGTGTATTTATTTAATTTGATATCATTTGAGTTTACTGAATTACCCTTTTGTGATTAATTTGCCCATCCTGTGTGATTTGGTTGGTGATCTGGATAGGTAAGGGGTGCAACATTTATATTTTGTATGATTGGGGTAGAGTGAATCACGGTGACTGGGGGTTTTGGGGATGTGTAGTTTCAAGGGCGGACCTAGGGCTGGGTATAGGTGGTTGCAGCCTAATCTAAAATTTAAAAAATTTGTAGAATTTTTTTTCCCAGCCCAGTCCTACCCCAAATAAGGGCCAATAGTTTTTTTGTTTGTTTTTTAGATAGGCAGCCCAATAGCAGCCCAATACTTACCCAAAAATATAGATAGGTAGCCCAATAGGTTTGTATTTGTTTAAAGAACAACTCTTCCAAAACAATCCTCACATTATAGGTAGCGGCCCTCTCCGTCGTCTCCAGCAGCCTGCAACAGCTCCTCTTTCCTAACATTTTTTGTTAGTGTAATTAACTAATTATTTTATTTCGTTGGTTGAGAATGGATTTGATTAACAATAGTTTTAAAATTTTGTCTTTATGCAACAAATATTATATTACTCTTAGTTTTTTTATGATGCTGCCTTATTCAATATTCTATATTGCTCTTAGTTTTTGAACTTTGAAGGAGTTTTTTTGGACATATATAAAAATAATGAAAGCTTAAATAAAAATTATTGAGAATATATATATAAACCTTAATATTTAAAATTATTGCAAATATACTTTGATTTAATATTAAATAGGGCTAAAGTTTTTTTTAAAAAATTTAATTTATAAATAATGAAACCTCCACACTCAAAAAAGGCAAAACCCTTTTCTCATTCTATCAATCAAAACAGAAGTCTAGTAGTACAACATCCAATGTTGTTGAAACCATATTTTCTGATGTGCAACCGCCTTCCATGCCTTAAGCAAATAAACCAAGCGAATTTGATTCAACTATTATTAAACGGGATCCTGATTTACGCTTGCAAATTTGTGAATATCCGGTTAATCAACGGAATGAGATTAAACGAGCTTATGTGAGCTTGGGGCCTTATCAACCTAAACTTGAGCATCCTAGGTTCTCATTTGGAAAGCAGAATCCCCGATTTCAATATATTTGGTTTAAACAATTTTTATGACTAGAGTATTCTCCTTCAAAGGATAAAGCATATTGTTTTTCATGCTTTTTGAAATTGATCTAGATTCTGTAATCGATGAATTTGAATCTTTAAAGACTCGCCGAGCTCAACTTAGTTAGATTGTTTCTAATCAATAAATTTAGATATTAATCTAGATTATATTATTAAATTCTCTCTCTCTCTCTCTCTCTCTCTCTCTTTTATATATATATATATATATATGTGGTTATACTTAAAATATATTATATAATTTTACCTTAATATTAACCCACCCCATCGACGAATCCTGGATCCGCCCTTGTGTAGTTTTATCAAACTTGAAAAACGTCGGGTATGTTTGGTTTGATTTTGGGAGAGTAGTTTTTAAAAATTGTTTTAGGGAGAGAGTTTAGAAATTTTTTTGATTTGTTTGGTTGTGTATTTTGAAAGTAATTTTGGAGTTTGGGAGTTTGAAATGATTTGATATTTTGTTATAATTGAGTGGATGTGTGTGAGAGAAAAAGTGATTGAAAATGAGAGAGGATAGAGAAAAAGTGATTGATTGATAGGTAAGAGAGAGAGTGATTTTGGAAATTATTTTGAAAAATTTACAAACCAAACAAATTTTTTTAAAAAAATTTCCCAAAATCACTCTACAAATCCAAACCAAACACACCCATCATTTTTGAGGGAGTGTGGAAAAACGTTTTTTAAACGGAACAGCAAATTTCGTTCAAAAAAAAAAAAGGGAACAGCAAATTAGTTTGCTACGCTTTGAAACGGAACAACGTAAATTTCATTCAATGTAAACCACCACTAGCAAACTCAAATCCAAATTCAATTATATGGAATTACAGTGCCACATATAAATGAAACGCAACATTAACAAACATGGGACTCTATTAGGGGTAGACAACGATTTATCCGATCTGTAAAAACTATTCAACCCGTCCAATCCATATGCAGATGGACAGTTTCGTAAATATAATACGGACGGATGCGATTTGAAATATAGCATGTTTGCGGTTGCGGGTTTAACCCGCACCTGTAAAAACCCGCCCACACTTTTTTCTTTTTTCTTTTTTCTTTTTTCCCTAATCATTGATTTCATTCCTATATCCCACCTACATATTTTTTTCCAAAACAAAACACTATTTATTCTTTGAATTTACTCTAGCATTACATTTGCTAATAATATTATATCAACTGAAACTAAATAAATACTGATCATATTATTATGGTTACATAACTGAACTTGTCCCGGATGAAGTGTAATTTTAAATTTTAAATTCCTTAATGAATATGGAGTTCTAGTTTAGGATTTTGAAATATGTGCTTGTGTTAGTTTATGATTTGATTTAAAATTTTGAATGATTTGTTTGTATTACGAATTGATTTTGTTGTGTTTTTAATTTTATAAGTTTTAATTTATTAATTATTAATGTTGGAGCATTTTAGAAAATGGAGAGAAAATGACCCAAAATAAATATTTACAAAATAGAAAAAAAATAAGGCTCAAAAATAAATTTTTGAAGAAAAAAGTATAATCTACAAACCGCTCACAACCGTCCGCACATCCGCGAACCCTATCCGCACAAACCACAAACTGCAAATCGCACTGCGGGCGGTTACGAATTGTCTTTTTCTCAAACTGCATAGATACAGGCAAGTCCAAATCAATCCGCAAACTGTCTAAATCTGAACCGCGAACACCCTAGACTCCATTGTCAACATCAAGTAGGACACTACATGATATCACAAGTCATTCAATGTGTTCCACTCCTGCAGCCATAAGTAATTTGGCATTAAGCATGTAAACATTGTTAGGCGTCATGTTAGTTTTTTTTTTTTTTTGGAACATGAAAAAGGGGCTCTGAGGTGTCATCATGGCCCCATGGGCCTTGATCCCGGGGTAACCGGTTACTAGTTAGGAATTAACCCCCACCAAGTGAGGGACCCACCACCAAGGCACTAGGGGAGCTCAACTATACGCCACAGGCCGCCGAAGGTTCGAACCGGAGTACAGAGGGGGGGTCTCAAAGAGAACACTTCCACTCTCCCCCCAGGATTCGACCCTGGGTCAAGCCTGTGGAGACGAGTTGCTTTCTCCACTGGGCCACCACCCCTGGTGGTGGCGTCATGTTAGTTTGCTACGCTCAAAATGGAACAAGCAATGTAAATTCCATTAAGCGTAAATCACTAAAAGTTATGTCACATCCAAATTAAATTCCGTGGGAACCCAGATGGGGAGATAATTCCAAAATTAGGGTTTAATTTTAATCAAAAGGCAATTATGTTGTTAAGCATGATGAAATCCAAATTGTGGGATACTTTCATAATCGAATTTTAAATTACATCAGAAGGTGATATGTGATTGCTGTAACTACTGAAAAATAAAAAGTTTGGAATGGTTAATTTCAATTTTTAATTGTAATTATAAGGAGTGTGGTTAATTTTTATTTTTATTTGTATGGGTGTAACATATCTATTCTTATTTTTATGAGTGTTCTGAAAACGTTGGTGTAATTGTAGCGTGTGTGGTTAATTTCAATTCTTATTTCACATTGGAGTTTTAGTGTATTATATCGATTAGAGTGTTGTGTTTGAAAAAGTATATTAATGAATTTTTTAATGTGTTATATTGATTGAAGTGTTATATTTAAGAAAATTACACTAAGTAGTTTTTTTTATATTTTTGTGTGTGTTACTTTAGAATATGTTACATTGAAGTTTTACATTTGAAAAAAGTACATTAAGAAGTTTTTCAGTGTGTTACATTGATTAGAGTGTTAAGTTTGAAAAAGGTACACTAATGAGTTTTTTTGTGTGTTACATTGGAGTGTTACGTTATTGGAGTATTACATTGGAGTGTTACGTTCTTATTCATAATGTGGGATTTGTTTAATAAGGTGGAAAAATCCAAAATTTCTATACTATGAATTGCCCAAATATATAATTTCACATTTGGAGAACCTCACTTTTATTCCTAAAAAATCAAATCCAAACGTGTAAGCGACTACCCTTTTATATAATTTACACTTTAATGAAACATTTGGGTTCAAAAAAAAAAGAGTGAAGATTAAACAGTTTACAAGATCACATTTTAAGATTTATTGGTGTTTCATCCTTTTTTCAAAAACTTATTTTAAACCAATAATTTAAAAATTGAATGCCAAATGAAGCCTAGCCTCCGTCTCCCTTGGTTTTTTACAAATATATTTGGCATAGCCTTTTTTTGGGGAGAGATTTTTTTTTAAGGTCTCTTATATTAAAATTTCATAGCATAAAGGACATCCAACATTTTTATAAAGTCTAAGATCTCTCAACATGGATACAGAGAAAATTCGATTCAGAGAATTTTTCTAAACTTCCTAGAAAAATTCTCTAAAAAGAAATTCTGGGAATTTCCCAGAGAAATTTTTTGCCTTTCCTAGAGAAATTCTAGGAATTTTCCAGAGAAATTCTTTGCTCAAAGAAATTCTAAACCAGAGAAATTGATGCTATTATGACCAATTAAAGAAACCAAATCCAGTAACATTATTACTCAATCAATAAGAAACTCTAATAACCAGAAATCCATCATCCAATAAACACTAACCTAAACAAATCTAACCATAAAAAACCAACACTTAGAAGGGTTAAAACACAGTTGACAGCCAATCAAGAAATCAATCCAATCAACGCAACAAATAATCACAAATACAAATCAGAGAAATTCACAAAGAAATTCTAGTTCACAAAGAATTTCTAGAATTTCTCTGGACTTTACAGAAAAATTATCTCCAAACCAAAGAAATTCTCTTCAAATCAGAGAAATTCCTTTGTCTTATTACGTGCGGAGAGAATTACTCTAGAATCAAATTAGAGAAAATTGAAATTTCTCTGAACAAAATTTTTGATTTTTGAAACTAGACTTTACAAATACAAAGCAATTCATTGTGCTCCATTTGAAAAACCAAAGAATTTCTCTGGTCCAATCCAGAGAAAATTCAATCCAAATCAGAAAAACCAAAGAAAATTTAGTCCAAATCAGAGAAATTCAATCCCAACACATTTCTATTATGTATCTGATGTTTCACTAAGATCAATATGAATAAAAATTTAATCGATCAAGCAATCAAACAAACAAACAAATCATAAAAAAAAAAAAAATGAAAATAGGAATCAAAGTCTAACCATCTTGGGCAGAGCCAAAATTGATGTAAGTGTAGCCAAGAGAGGTTCATCTGGCTTGATGATAAGCCGATCCAATGGTTCGAAAGCGGTCGAAACGAGATCTAGTTATGGTAATTGCAGAGTCTGGTGGTGGTATAATTGGGTTTTCATCTGATGATTCGGCAGCTAGAATAATTGTTCTCACCACCACTCCTCAGCTTCTTTGTTGACGACAGAAGCGGAACTGTGGCAGTAACAGCAGTGGCAATGAGGGACGCTGGTGGTGGTTGGAAAAGAGAGAAGAGGAGACGATGATGGAGATGGCGACGACGATCGCAATCTGAGGCGATAATGATGGTGGGTGATAATAGATACGACGGAAGTGGTAAGAAGCCGAAGATGAAAGAAGAGGATGAGAGAGATAGATCTAGGGAAGGAGATCGTCGTTGAGATCGAAGAGAAATAGAAGAGCAGTGGAAGAGAGAGATAGAGAGCGTGAGATATATCAAATTTCTTTGTGATAGATATGCGTGGGATTGAGGGACCTTAGACATCAAAAAATAATATTGTGGATCTCTTTCATTACTAAAAATGGGAAAGAGACTTTAGACTAATTTCTTCTTTTTTTTTTCCCTATTTTTGGGCCTAGTATATATATACATAAGAAACATGATTTTTTTTAAATTTTGTGAACAAAAAAATAAAAAACTCAGCTTCTAGATTGTTCATTTGGCACATTATTTTTTGAAAAATAGTTGATATTACTAATTTTTTGAACAATATTAAATCATCGCCTACATAAAAACTCATAATTAATACTGGATTGTTTTGGAAAGATGTTTAAAAGTTGACTTTTAATTTTTTTAATTTTTTTTGAAAAAACATGTAAAAAATATGAGATGATGTGACTCAAAATAGATTAAAAATTAAAAGATAACTTTTAACCATCTTCTCAAAATAGCCCACCATAATGTATATCATTCACCGAAAATTAGCAAGCCTGACTTGCTCGAGTGAGCTAGATGAGTTTGGGGCTATGTTAGTCCCAAT
Source organism: Camellia granthamiana (assembly GCA_036172215.1). Taxonomy (NCBI): domain Eukaryota; kingdom Viridiplantae; phylum Streptophyta; class Magnoliopsida; order Ericales; family Theaceae; genus Camellia; species Camellia granthamiana. The sequence goes on along the minus strand of CM069903.1, from coordinate 169,006,651 downwards.
TCCCCCAAACACAACAACATGTTTCACATGCGCAAAGAACAAAACCCAATTGAATAGTCTCTCTCTAATGACCCAACCCTTACCTCACCGAATCAGTCTCTCTTACCGAATCAGTTTCTCTCACTGACACCCATTGACGATGACCACCACCACTGATGAACCGTCTTAAATTTTGTATTCTTACTTATTTCGTTCTGTTATGATCATACTTTGAATGCTTTTGCTTCTCATAGAAGGGCATCTTCATTTTTTGACTTTCGATTTAATCCACAGACAAAATTTGAGCTTTAATTTTTGTTTTCTATTTTATTTTTTAATTCAAACATAGTTAGGTTGATATCCAGATGCAAAGTGAAAGACACATCCTGCATTATTAAAATTTCAAATCAAAATCTATTAATACAGACCACACATGAGAAAACCTCTTCTGCAACGTCAATTTGAGAGAGAAGTGCGTGGTGAGAAGGAGAAGTTGGCTTTCGATGTGCAGTTCTGTGAGCTCTAGTGTCAGTTTGATCCACTGAAGTTGCGTGGTGAGAGGGTCGATTTTGTTTTTGAGATGCGAGTCAATTCTGAATTTTGATTGTTGCCACGTCATTCAGGCAAGTCGGGCTAAGGGATTTGTGTGGACCAATCTTTTTCCAATGTATATATATTGATGGTACTCACTGAAAGGCACCTAACAAGCAAAGTAGACAGGGAGTAAAACAAAGAAAATTAGCTCTCTATACATGTCAAGTCTTCTAAAAGAATCCACACAACACAAGAAAACAAGCAAGAAGGAAGAATCTGTATCTTCAAAAAATTGAAAGACCATGAGATGTTGATTAAGGCTGAATTGTATAACATTGACGCCGTTAATTAGGATCTCTTAACTTTACTCGCTTGACAAACTATACATTTTATGCTTGTTTAATGTCAATCAGGTTTGTACATAGTGGGAGCATAAAATGAGCAGAAAATTCCTTCCCGCACATGCAGAGGCCCATTCCTGCACGAACGGCCTTTACCTCGCAGCCAAATAGAGCCTTAGCTTCCCATACGTGCGGAGGGTTTTTCCCGTACGTACGGTGACCACTCACGCACGTGAGGCTATACCTCGGATTTTGTGCCACTGTTTTGAACTTATTTGAAATATAGCCAAAGGATAAAAAGACAGAAGATAGGTGGGAATAAGGTTCGAAAATTATTTGAAGGTGTAACAATCCCAACCTCTGATTAACATTAATCCATGATTAATTGTGCCTAATAAGTAATTGAGATGAAATTCTGCATTCATTACATGTGTTATGCGTTATATGACTTTCTATCTGTTCTATGTAGGAATATCTATCTTTGATTTTATTCTATTTTGTAAATTGAATGCCTTATCGGCATCCGATTACAAAATTGACTTGATATATGTGTTATTTGGAATTTTTAGGAGTTTATGGTAAGCTCAATTGAAATTTGATTCGGAACGAATTAATTAGAATAAATTGTACCCAATTGATTAGTGATAAGCTTAATTAATTAAACTCACTAACCAAGCCTATACAAGGCATTAGTGGACCCTCATTCACTCTTTACACTCTCATATCTACATCCTTGGTAGCAAAAACGTGAGAGTAAGAGAGGGAGTATGAAGATTTGACTCTAAGCTTGTGAATTGGAAAGGCTTGAAAGGGAATTGGAGGGTTTGACTTGTGAGCTCAAACATCAACACCTCTAAGCTAAAATTTGACCTCTAAGGTAAGAAATTAAGCCTTTAGTTGTGTAATTGGAGTACTTACAACATGTATTCAAAAGAACTAAGTGATTTGGAGCAAGAATTAAGTTGATTGATGAAGAAAGAAAAAGATGCATGCATGTATGTGCATCACATGATAAATAGAGCATGTTGTCTAAGAATTTGTTCCATGCATGTTCATATTTTAGCTATGATTTAAGAATTCAACATGTTTTTGAACTAGATACCTCATTGGATCATGTTTTGAAAGCTTGGAACTTGCACCTTTACATGCATGATATGTAATGTTATGTTTTCTAAGATTTGGGTTTTGTTTTAGACAATTAGCAAGCTTTTGGGCATTGATTTTGTGAATGATTTTGAATTCACCATGGTTTCACCATTTACAAGTTTTCCCTATAATTTCCTCAAGTTTTTGGCCCAAAAGACCATGTTTTACAATCTTGAATTTGAGGTTTGAGCTGAGAAGAGCAATCTGGAAATTCCAGAATTTTGCTCTCCGCTCAAGCGGAAGAACCTAGGCTCGAGCGACCACTCTGTGATCTTACACTTCCGCTCGAGCGTGAAATGCAAGCTCCCAGAAGTTTGCGTGTTTTGCAGACCGCTCGAGCGACAAAAGTTGTGCTCGAGCGAGGACATGAGTCTCACACTCGAGTGAGCATCGAGCGGAAAAGCCAAGCAACTAGTACTTTTGCGGAATTTACAGACCGCTCGAGCAACAGAAGTTCCGCTCGAGCAACCACTCACATTTTGCATGTTCGCTCGAGCGAAGGAAGTTACACTCGAGCGGGAACCCTATTTCCAGCATGTTTGACCAAGTGTTTTCAAATACATTTTTTTTGCATCCTCATTGCATCCTAGGCATTCCTAGGCCGAGATTAAGACATAATAATGAGGATAAGAAGTAGAAACACACCAAGATAAGAAATGATTAAGTTAATGTTTCCGGGTGTGTAATTTAGTACGTGTTCGTTCTGTAACTGTGTAGGTCACGCGCTACAAGATGACTGATTTGACCATTCTGCCTGTTTGCTTTGGAGCCATCTGTTAATTGTGAATAATAACTCTGTAAAGTTATGTTTGACTTTAATTATTTTCTGATGATATGAAATGATCATTTGATTAAGGTGCTATGCTTTGTATAAATGAATGATTGTTCATATTTTGAAAAGTATCCGTCGCAACAATTCCATGGCTCAAGGGCATTATCCGTTGCCAGTCTAGAGGTTCCTTTATGAAACTGACAAGTTATCCATACCCAGCCGGAGGTTCCTTTATGGAACTGACAAGTTATCCGTACCCAGTCTGGAGGTTCCTATATGGAACTGACAAGTTATCCGTACCCAGCCGAAGGTTCCTATATGGAACTGACAAGTATGACCCTTGATGCTTTGTATGTGATCTATTAGGGCTAACGGATGTGAGATTAAGCATGTATTTTGATTTTTGTTATTGACTTGCAAAAGAATGTGAATGTAAATTTGTTTCTGATATAAATTCTAACTCTATGACTATATTATGGACATTATCATTCATCAAAACCCTTTACTCCGTTATTATTTACTAGGCTCTCACTCACTATTTATTTATTATGTATGTAGGTGAGCATGCACATGACTAGGCCTAAGTTGCTGCCTGGTGAGATTTGGTGTCAACCAGCCATCTTACCTCTCGTGGAGGTTCCTTTTTGAGATCTGATCAAGTTTTTGAGTCTTGGGAATTTCTTTTGTACCGTCTTATGCTTATGTTTTGTTTGAATATGTTTGGAAAGTTCTATACATGTGGATTTAGTGACGTAAGACTAATGCATTTATGACGTCACATATATAGATCTATATAAGTTTGTTTTAAAGACTTCGGTCTCACATACGTTAACACAGCTCTATGGACAATGTATATTTCTATATTTGCTTCCGCAACCCCTTATAATATGTCTTTCTATTAAAAGGCCTTTGGTAATCCGAGAATTACTGGCCGGTTACAATGCTAAACCTATAGGGGCTAGTTTGGGTTGTGACAGAAGAAAAAGGGAGACTAGGGTTTGAAAAGAGTGATTTTTCCTCAAGCTTCAAGGACATTTTCCGTAGGGGCTTCTACCTCTTCCACCTCTTCCCACTCCTCCATGAGTGGCTAGGCTCTTCTTTTCTAGGGTTTTGATGAAACCCTAGCCATATAAAGGGATTTTTCTTAAGCTTTGATTGTGAAATGGTTTGAATAAATGTATGGATGTTTTAGAAGTTTATAATAATTGTTCTTTTCATCTCTTCAAGTATTTTACTCTCTGTGATTGTTTAATGCTTTCCATACATTAGTTTTCTTTGTGTTTATGGTCAAAATACAAGACGAGTCATGCTACAAGAGATGGGTTGCATTGCTACCATAGTTAAGAGCAAACGTCTTGTGCTACTCGGGATGATTCGTGCCTGTATGTTGAATGCAACAACCCTCTTGATCAATACTTCAAACTTGTAGTTGTGAAATATTGGGTATTTCAAACTAGATTACAATTGATGGCCGATGTTAAATCTCATTTATGTGGTTAGTGGTGAATTCTTTGCCCTAGGATTTTTTCCAAAAATTAAATTTCAAACCCTAATTTTCATTGTCAATTTAATTATTCAATTTCATTTAATTCTTGTATAGTCATAATATCCATCATTCTTTTTAATCAAAATTAATTTAGGAATTTAGCAATTAATTAGTTTAATTTCTCGTTTGTCCCTGTGGATCGATACCTAGACTTACTATTATTCTAAAAGAATTTGGTATAATTTAGTGTTTATATTTGGTGTGTGTAACGACCCATCAAATTTTGGCGCCGTTGTCGAGGACTTCTATCGAAATTAAGTAATTTAAAGTTACATTCCTATTTTAATTTTTAGTTTAGGACTTTATATTTTCTATGTTGGTAAATGTGCAGAGTGTTTACAAATGGAGCTATCACCAAAGTGCAAGTGGAGCGCAACTGAGCTTTAAAAATAAATCGCAACACCAAAGTGCTTAAAAAACAAAAGCAAATATTCGAAAGCAAAGCACCAAAGTGCTAAAACTAGCGAGCTCAAGTGGAAATTGGGATAACGTCTACACGTCAAGCACCCGCAAGATGAGTACAACGTTTTCGTTAAATTGATGTGAATATTTCTCCCTTTGGTATTTCGCTTTCATAACTTAGTGCACAGAGTCGGAACTTAGTGTATGTGTGTGTGTGTGAGTAGTGTATGCACGGGCACCGTTCTTGTTGCCCTGAATTGTGGAATTTGGTCCTTGAACTAAAAAGGACTCTTAGGAAACTAAGAGCCTCTTTCCGTGTTCCTAGGCTTGAATACCCTTATCCATACTTCGAACCAATAAATATGGAAAATCCGAATGGCCTAAATGGGCCCAACTGGACCCTTAAGGATTACTTCACACCCACTGCATATACATCGCTATCATACATCCAGTTACCCGACACCACTGCTGCTCATTATGAGATTAAGTCCAGCATTATCCAAATGCTTCCATCATTCCATGGATTAGCTCATGATGACCCTTATAAACATCTGAATGAATTTCTAAAAATTTGCTTTACAGTGAGGATCCAGAATTTCACCAATGAGGCTCTAATGTTGCGTTTGTTTCCATTTTCATTAAAAGACAAAGCCCAACACTGGTTAAACTCCTTACTTGCTAATTTAATCACAACTTGGGACCAATTACAGCAGAAGTTTTTGGAGAAGTGCTTTCCCATTGGTAAGACTAACCAACTCAAGCAAGCCATCACCAATTTTGCTCAAATTGATGGCGAGCAATTTAATGAGACATGGGAGAGACTTCATGACCTTGTCCAACAGTGTCCCACCACTAAGTGCCTGATTGGCAACTTGTGCAGACCTTTTACTATGGCTTAATTGAGCCTCACTGCCAAATGGTGGATTCTTCTTGTGGTGGGACATTCATGTCCAAAAATGACATCAAGGCATGACAATTATTTGAGAACTTAAGTGATAATTCCTTTCACCATGCCTCCACAGCCCGACAAGTCCGGCAACCAGTAGTTAGAGCCCCGAAAAAAAAGGGCATTTATGAGGTAGGGCAAAACCTAGAGTTAACCTAATAGGTAGAGGCATTGTCCTACAAAATAGACCAATTATTAGCTTCAGGACATGGCCCTACACAGCAAATCAGCCTCAATTTCACGAGGCATGTGCTATTTGTGTGAGCCTTGCTCATGACTTGAGTGAGTGCCCTTCGGCACCACAATTTCCAGAATTAGTCTAAGAGCATGTGAATGCGGCTCAAGGATTCTCCAACCCTGGTAATGACCCATATTCTAATACATATAATCTGGGATGGAGAAATCACCCTAATTTTTCATGGAGACCTCCTTCACAAGGCACTTCTTACAATCCTCTACCACCAAGGCAGAATTTTAATAATTTTGCCAACCAATCTTCCTACCGGCTACCACAACCTTACCGACAACCACAACCCCCACCTGTTCCTCAAGGCAACTTGACCTTTGAGACTTAGGTGTTAGAAGTTCTCTCAGAACTGAAGGGGTTAGCACCAGTAGTTCACTCCCATACTCACTTCATTGCCAAGCTAGAGGCCTAATTAGATCAAATGGCTAATAACATGAATAGGAGAGAGGAGAGAAAATTACCGAGTCAAACTATGGCCAACCCTAAGGGTTAATATGGCGTAGAGGGGTCGGGTGGGAATGAAAAGCACCCTGAGCAGGTGTAAGCGGTGATTACCTTGAGAAATGGGAAGGAGTTAGAGTCTCGGTCAGTTGCATCTAATGCAACTAAGGCTAAGAAGGGTGATCACGGTGGTCAATCCAAGAGAGCAAGAGTGAAGAAGAAACACCTGAGGGGGATGACTTAGCCCCTAGCACTTCATAGGAGCCTAAGACACCATATGTGCCTAAGGCACCCTTTCTCCAATGCCTTGACACACAGTCCTCTTTTAATAAGAAGGCAACATCCATGGAAGGAATGATGGAGGTCTTTAAACAAGTAAAAATCAACCTCCCCTTGTTGGAGGCGATTAAACAAGTAACCTCCTATGCTAAATTTCTGAAGGACCTTTGAACACAAAAGCGTAAATCTAGGACATACGTGTCCCAAAAGGTCATACTCACGGAGCAAATAAGCTCCATTTTATTGATTGACACACCCCCTAAACTTAAAGACCTGGGTGCCCCAACCATTGCATGCATTATAGGGGATCATTTCATTGATAGGGTCTTATTAGATTTAAGAGCTAGTGTCAATTTGTTGTCGTACTTTGTGTACGAAGAATTTGGGCTTGACGAATTGAAGCCCACTACTGTTACTCTCCAGTTGGCTGACCGGTCCCTCAAAGTGCCACATGGCATGATTGAGGATGTGCTAGTAAAGGTCGATAGGTTTTATTTTCCTGTTGACTTTTTGGTCTTAGATATGGAACCGGTAGCCAGCTCTAGGAAGCAAATCCTAGTGATCTTAGGTCAACCTTTCTTGGCTACGGCCAATGCATGCATAAATTGTCATGCTGGGGTTATGAAAGTTTCATCTGGGAATATACAAGTGAAACTCAATGTTTTCCAAGTATCCCAACAACCCCATGAGAGAGAGGAGTGCTTATTTGTGGATGTTGTGGATAAGATTGTGAAGGAGGCTTTACCCTCCATTCTTGTAGAGTACCCTCTAAAGGCTTGTCTAGCTCATTTTGGGTTTGAAAATTTTGATATTGATAGGTCGATTAAGGAGGTGAATGGCTTACTTAATTCTTCTTCTATACCGGATTTTCCTCCGTGGAAAGCTTGATTTAAGTCCCTTCCTCCTCTGTCTAGAGAGCCTGCCATACCATCCTTAGTCACACCACCTATGCTTAAGTTGAAGCCACACCTGGCCACACTCAAGTATACCTGGCCACACTCAAGTATGCATTTTTAGGGCCTAAGGATACTTTACCTATTATTATTGCATCTAACTTGATTGCAGAGCAGGAGAGTCAATTAATGAGTGTTCTCGTGGCACATCGGAGTGCTATAGGGTGGTCGGTGGCCAATTTGAAAAGGATAGATCCCTCTACGTGCATGCATCATATACATCTAGAGGAGGATGCCAAACCTTCTCATAAAATGCAACGGAAACTTAATCCCAACATGAAGAAGGTTGTGAAAAGGGAGGTGTTAAAATTGTTGGATGTGGGTATTATATACCACATCTTGGATAGCAAGTGGGTGCGTCCCACACAAGTGGTGCCCAAGAAATTGAGCATCACTGTTGTAGAGAATAAGCAAGGAGAGTTGGTCCCCACATGAACCACTACTGGGTAGCGAGTGTGTATTGATTATAAGAGATTGAATTCCATGACTAGGAAAGATCATTTTCCTTTGCCATTTATTGATCAAATTCTTGAGAGGTTAGTAGAGCAATGTTTTTATTGTTTTCTTGATGGCTACTCGAGGTATAATCAAGTCCCGATGTACCCCGCTGTCCACATTCACTTGTCATTTTGGCACTTTTGCTTACAGACACATGCCCTTTAGGCTATGTAATGCATCGGCGACTTTTCAATGGTGTATGATGGTCATTTTCTCTGACATGGTGGAGAAATTTTTAAAGGTTTTCATGGATGACTTCTCTGTGTTTGGGCCATCTTTTGAGGAATGTCTCCAAAACTTAATCAAAGTCCTTATTCGGTGTGTGGAGACAGACCTGATTTTGAGTTGGGAAAAAAGCCATTTTATAGTTCGTGCAGGTATAGTGTTGGGACACATTATGTCCCGTTGAGGCATAGAGGTTGACAAAGCTAAGGTTAACCTCATTGCAGGCCTTCATTAACCCAATTATGTGTGTCAAATTAGGTCTTTCCTAGGGCATGTAGGTTTTTACCGTAGGTTTATCAAAGACTTTAGTAAAATATCATGTCCTTTGTGTAGTTTACTTACTAAGGACGCACCTTTTATCTTTGATGAGACATGTTTGAAAGCCTTTGAAACACTAAGAGTTGCCCTTACTACCGCCCCAATCATGAAATTACCGAATTGGTCGCTTCCCTTTGAAATCATGTGTGATGTCTCAAATTATGCTGTCGGGGTTGTGTTGGGCCACATGCTCAATAAAGCACCATATGCTATATACTATTCTAGTCGCACTCTCTCGGATGCACAATTGAATTACACTACTATCGAGAAAGAGTTGCTAGCTGTGGTCTTTGCCTTAGATAAATTCCGGTCCTATCTCCTAGGCTCCAAGGTCATAATCTTCATTGATCATGCCGCTTTGCAATATTTACTATCAAAGAAAGAGATCAAACCTAGGTTAATTAAATGGATATTGTTGCTTTAGGAATTTGACTTAGAGATCCGAGATAAAAAAAGATTTGAGAATGTAGTGGCAGATCACCTCTCCCGAGTCCTTGTTGAGTATAATAGTGACTCTTTAACTTGGCATGATTCATTTCCGGACGAATAACTTCTTGTGGTGTCACGAGCGAGCCCTCCATGGTTTGCACATATTGTGAATTACTTGGCCATTTGGCAAATTCCTTAAAATTGGTCTAAGTAAGACAAAGACCGATTCTTTTTGCAGGTCAGGTATTATTTTTGGGAGGATCCGGAGTTGTTTAAATATTGCTCTGACCAAGTGATCCGACGATGTGTGCAGAAGAGTGAAGTGCATAGCATTCTTACATTTTTTCATTCTTCTGCATATGGCGGTCATTTTAGTGGACATAAAACAGCCACCAAGATTTTACAAAGCGGGTTTTATTGACCCACCATTTTTAAAGATGCCCATCAATTTTGTAAAACTTGTTTGCGCTGTCAGCAAATGGGTTCGATATCTCGTCATGATATTGTGACACCCTGAATGTTTAATTAAATACCACATAAATATTTATAGCTATATATAACTATAATTATGGTTGTATGTGATAATATTTTATTTAAAAAAATAAATAAATAAACAAATATAAAAGTAGTAATAATAATAATAACAATAATAATAATAATAATAATAAATCTCATAATAACAAATCTAATAATAATAATAATAACAAATCTAGCAAGAATAAATGTGTGTATGTGCTGGACGAATAAAACCTCAGCCATCTGGGCTGTCTATGTCACGACCCGCTCCTCGTACCTAAGGGTTAAGTATCATGATGGCTAGTAACTAAGGTTACCTCTGGCCAATTCATAAACAAATCAATAAACACAAGCGGAAGTAAAATTTAAATGAGGGTACCAAAATAATCATCAGAGTTTCTATTTTTATTACAAAATGTATTGACCAAAAAGGCCGATATTTACATAGAAAAATATCATAAAAGTGTTGTGTGTGTCTTCCGCAACCCCGCGGCTAAGACTTTCCAAAGCTATTTCTGAATGGCATTGTTTCCTAAAAATTGGTAAACAACTATAAACACATGGCAGAGTGAGAAATATTATACCAAGAGTATAAGGGACATGAAATAACCATGGATAGTTAATTAAGCCAAAACATTTATATAACTCAGTTTGGTGAATAAATCATTGGTAAACAAATCATTTAAGTAGCAGAAACTGCTCATTTAAGTAACAGAACTGAAATACAGAAATTATGTAATTAAATGACCATAACCACGGTACAAAACAGAACAGATGTCACAGAAGTGACAGTCAGAATAGAGGTACGGATTCTAGAGGTGGCTCCCACAATAGTGTAGCACTTAGCTCCGCACAGAACAGAGGTACGGATTCAAGAGGTGGCTCATACGGATTCTAGAGGTGGTTCCAACAATAGTGTAGCACTTAGCTCCGCACAACACTTTGCTCCGCACAGAACAGAGATCAATGGATCCATGACAAACAGAGGACCACAAAGTAGTCAAACAGAAGCCAATGGTTATTTAAGTCCCCCAAGGCGTGGGACTTCCGTGGTGGTACTCACAAAACATAATTGTATATAAGGTTATAGTCAAATATTCTTTAAAATATAAACAAACATATCCATGAATTTCTTTTTCACAAATAGGGTTCAGAAATAAAACCACATAAATGAAAGAATAATATAACTTAATATAATTTATAAAATATAACTTGTATAAAATAAGTATGGTAAGTCAAAACATAAGTAAAATATATTTTGGTGACTCAAGGTATAATATAACTCACCTTAACTTTAATACCCCACCATTTCTTTCTACTATCAAAGACCCTTTTAGTTTCCACCATTTTTTCATTCTTCCTCTCTTTTCTTTCTTTCCTTTCTCTCTTCCTTTTCTTTCTTCCTTCACCCAGCCGAATCACCTCCCTATTTATAGGGAGGTGAAACCAGTCTTTGGCCAACACGTGTCCAGGCCCAAATCATTGCACAGATTCGATTATAATTTCGTAGATTCATTCCTATCTTTAATAGATATTTAAGATAATTACCATTTGACCCAATATTTTAATATAATTATATAAATAAATCAATTCTTAATTAAATTACGTTGTATCGTATACCAACATAAAATTAATTATTTATTTTATTACCACACCCATTATTATTATTATTTATTTATACTTTGACCCTTAAATTCTTAATAATTATATTATTTTACAAAATTACACATAATAATATATACTAAATTATATATTTTCCTAACTGAGATTAAATAATATTAGTATAAATTCTACAGAATAATTAAAAATCTGGGTTGTTACAGTCTAGGATTAGGGAGGATGAATTAGCAAATTCGAACCATTAATGCACCCTTAGGTTGTGTATATATATAAAGGGATTGTAAAGTGTATAGGACGAAAGGAAAAGGAAATAGGAGGGAAAAAGGGGAGCAAAGGAACAGCCGTGAGAAGGTAGCAAAAATAAGAAGAAAATAGTAAGGGTCAATTTCAATGTGAGTTATATTATACCCTGAATCACCATAATATATTTTACGTATGTTTTGAACTACCATAATTTATTTTATACAAGTTATATTTTATAACTTATATTTATATTTCAATTACGTTAATTATTTTCTGGACTTCATTTGCTTAATTGAAACTCATGGATATATTTGTTTAAATTTCAGAAATTATTTGATAATTTTGTAAACAATTATTTTCTGTAAGTACCACCACGGTAGTCTCATGCCTTGAGGGACTTAAATAACCATTGGCCTCTATTTAGCCACTTTGTGGTCCTCTATTTGCATGGATCCATTGACCTCTGTTCTAACTGTCACTCCTGTAACCTCTATTCTGTTTTGTTCTGTACCGTAGTTATAGTTATTTATTTATATAATTTATGTATTTCAGTTTCTGCCACTTAACTAATTTGTTTATTCAAATTAAGTTATGTAAATGTTTTAACTTAACTAACTATCCATGGTTATTTTGTATTTCCTATACTCTTGGCATAATATTTCTCACTCTGCTATATGCTTATAGCTGTTACCCTTTCAGGTGATGAGATGTAAGGGAGACCCGTAACCTCGTGTAGTGAAACCTGCATAAGAATTAGATGCTGATCCCTTATGTGGTTTTGTTTTTCTTTTCTTTTCTTCCTTTTGTTATTATTGAAGGCCAATCACTGAATAATAAAATAATAAAAGTCCTATAAATGTATTTTATATTATCAAAATAGTAGAATGAAGTAAATTTTCTATTAAATTATTTCCTACTTCCTTTTTGCCTCCACCTGTGCCATTTAATTTGTTAAGCTTAGAATTATTTAGTAAGTTGCGATTCCAGCCCTAAGTCCCTGGGATTGGATCGCGACAAAGGTGGTATCAGAGCAATGGTTAGACATGTTAAATAAAATAAACTAAGAAATAAATATTTACCTGCGACGTTAGTCCTTTTCTATAAAATCTCACGTTTATTCTGATGATATAGGAATGTCCGACATTAACCTTAATGAGGCATTTTGGGAGGAGCTCAGGGCCATTAATTTGGAGGATATTTTCGCAGAGCATCCCGCCCCCGCCTCACCTGAAGAATGGGGAGACTTGGAGGATATAATTAGGAGACTACATCCAGGCCTTGCCCAATTGATAGGTTGGCCGATATATGTACAGACTGATCCCACTGACATACCATACTTATTGTGGAGGCAGAGTCGTACCTACACGAGCAGCTTTCTTGGACCCACCCATGTCCTCGGCCTTATCCTAGGATATGACCACCGCATTACATTGTTGGCCCTTTGCCCCCATATTTTGTGGCAAGAAGGGTGTAGCAACCTTGATTTTTTCGTAAGCCTTTATTTATTTATTTATTTATTATTATTATTATTTTGACTTTATTAATTGTGTGGTTACATGAGAATTTAATGTGATATTTAATTAGTTTAATGTGGTATTTAATTATATATAATTAATCAGAATATTTATATTTATATATTCATATATACAAAAAAAAAAAAAGGTGTTACATTTAGTGTTTTTATAAAATATATTTATATATGTTGTAGTTATTTAATAACATAATATTTAGGTTGTACTTATATTGTACTTGTGTTATATAATATAATAGTCATTAGGTTATATAATAATATATTAGGTTATAAGTGTTATAGCCTCACAAAGAAAGAAAAGAAAAAGAGGAGCAACTGCAGCCTCGAGAGAGCGAGAGAGAGAGAGGGAGAGAGAGAGAGAGAAATTAATCAAAATCAAGGAGTGCTGTGTGAAGAATTTCTGAGTGAAAAGAGAGATAGTGGGGAGAAAGGAAGAAAAAAAGATTAGGGTTTTGTTTTGGTGGCTCCATTAGTTCTTTAAATAATCCTTTGATTTTTAAAAAAATATTGTGAGTACAAAATTCACTTCCCTTGATTTATGTTTAATTTGTTGTTTTTATTTATTTGATGTTGAATTGATTTCCTATTTGCATGTAGATGATTGATTGTTTTTAATTATTTTGATTAGTTGTGTAAGTAAGGTTTAGGGTTTTTAGATAATTGATTGTTTTTAATTACTTTGATTAGTTGTACATGTAAGGTTTAGGGTTTTTAGATGATTGATTAGTTTTAATTATTTTGATTAGCCGTGTATGCAAGGTTTAGGGTTTTTATATGTATTTATTTTATGATTGTAATCACACACATGAATATATGAAATTAAAATAAATTAGGAACCCATAAATAAATTCTTTATACTCCACCATGACTCCATGGATTGTTGTTTTATTTGAGTGTTGATGAGAAAGAGTGTATAAAAAAAAAAGTGAAGATTATGAGATTTATTTTAATGTCTTAGGCTTGGCATTGTTATGTTTGTTCTCATGAGTAGTGAGAGGGTAATTTATGTTTAAATTGGGCCGAGCTAGGATAGTGGGCCGATCTATGGTCCACATTGAAGAGGCTGAGAAGATGGGCCCCGGACAAGTGTTAGTCCGGTCCGAAGTAGAGGATTTCAACCGGAGTCAGTGCTTACGTTTAGTTCGGTCGTCATGTCTCGGGATAACTCGGTTGTGCTGTTCATAACCGAAGTATGTGGGACCTGTTCTAGGACCTAAGTAAAGGTTAGCTCGGTTCGGTCTTCTATGGATAGCTCGGCCTTGCATGGGAAAACCGAGGTAGAAGAAAGGAAGGGCAAACTGAGGTAACAGTTAGATCGGTCGCGACTTGTTAGCCCAACATGACAGTGTTACTTCGGTCGAAAGATGGTTCGGCTCATCTCCCTTATGGATAGCTCGGTTTTAGCATGGGAAAACCGAGGTAAGGGAAATAAAGTAAGGGCCGAATTGACAGTTACTTCGGTCATATGGAAGTCCGGCCACGGGAAAAACCATCTCACTTGGTTTAAGTAGTGAGGGGGGTGTTGGAGGATAAGCATTATCTTCCAGGAGTATGAATCCTAGGAGGACTCTACGTGGAGGAGTTAGAGTCCTACTAGGATTGTGTCACACGAAACCTATAAAAGCTCACCAATATCACCTATGAAGAGGTAATGCAATTTTGCTCCCTGAATACATTGAGCTTTTGCCTACTTGTCCTGCTTATTGACTTAGGCATCGGAGGGGTTTTCGGCACACACCCGCCGGCCAGCTCACGTTTGTATTTTCAGGTGGTAGAACGACATCGTACGGAGGAACGCAGACTTGATCAACAGGATTATACCAGAAGGTGTATCTCTTTCCCGTACAATTGACGCCGTCTGTGGGAAGAACAGACAAGAACAACCTCTTGATCAAGCTTTTTCTCTCAAAATTCAATGGCGCACAACGAAGATGTATCGCAGTCCGCCATCGACGGACAAACACCACAGGGAGGTGCAAGACGCGAAGGACTACCTTTGATCCCTCCTATGGCGGACTTGGAGCAACGACAAGATTCCATGAGGGATGCCAGGGGTAGAAGGAGGAATAACAGCCCTCATCCCTCTCGTTCGCAAAGCCCAGAAAGACAAAGGCGCAGGGTTGATCCTCAAACATTGGAGGATCGCGTCAGGGAACAAGACGAGTTGATACGACGGATGGCGGCAGACATGGAATCTCTAAAACGCCAGATGAAAGGAAAAGAAGTGGCGACAGGAGAGGGGCGCAACACCAAGACGCCCCCTCGCCACTCAGAGGGTCGTACTAGAAATTCTACACCCTCCCAAGCAGAAAACAGAAGCCTCAGGACAGGCGACACGCAGGCCAGATCTTCCAGGACTCGTCACTCCAGGTCTGGGAGGACGAGATCTGAAAGGTCTTACACAGAAGGAAGCACTTATTGGCCCTCACATACGCACCAAACAAGATCCAGACAGACCGAGTTGCCCAGATCGTCCGACCTACGAACCGTGCTAGATGAAAAGGCACGATGCAGGGAAGACGCCAGGGCACGTGATCCACATAGAGTTTTTGCCTTACAGCGGTTGGCTCCTCGGACGCATGGAAGCGTCGAGGTTGGAATGCCACTACCGCGCCCGGCCTACGAACCAGCGGATAAGGCATTGGCGAGGCTGCAGACCTCACCATTCATCCCAGCAATAGAGAACGCGCCCCTACCATCAGGCTTCCTTCAGCCCAAATTCAATACATACGAGGGGAAGACGGACCCCTACTCGCACTTGAGCCACTTTCGCCAGGTCATGGCTGTATACCGGCGGAATGAGGCCTTGATGTGCATCCTATTCCCTTCAAGCCTTGGAGATCTGGGCCTTACTTGGTTTGAGAAACTCCCAGAAGGCAGCATAGCCTCATGGGCGCAATTGGCGGAGGCGTTCGTCACAAGGTTCCGAACGAACACTAAGACCCCGGTGGAGATCAATCAGCTACTCTCCATCGACATGGGCGACAAAGAGACCCTAAGGTCATACAACAGTCGCTATTGGGAGACATTTAATCAGATTGGGGATTGCCCAACCAATCTCGCCATTGCGCAATACAAGAGAGGACTCCCAGTCGGGAACAGACTAAGGGATTCTATCACCATGACGCCACCCCTCACCATGGAGGCCCTAATGGAAAGAGTGCATCAGCACATCAGGGTGGAGGAGGACGGCGCCCGTGCTAAAGCAAAGTCTAGCACAACCGCAGTACCAGAAAAGAAGGCCTCAGCAAAGGTCAATGCGGTAGATCGGCCGAACAGAAACGGGCGTGGCAGACGGGACAACGGAGAAGACCAGGACAAAAGATGGTTGAGAGTCCGCACTGCCATCACCACGGTCTTCAAGAAACCGATCTACCGAATACTTAGTGAGATTCGCGACGAGCCTTTCGTCAAGTGGCCAGCCAAGTTAGGCGAAGCTCAGAAGGACTACGACGACAGATCACGGTGTACCTTCCACAAAGAAAAAGGGCACCGCACTGAGAACTGCACCCCATTAAGGCAGCACTTGGAGGAGTTGGTGGCGGCAGGCCACTTAGACAAATACATTGAAGGCGAGGCACAGCCAGCCCTCCAGGACCATAATAACCCCAATGGGATGCCAATCGACGCTCCACCTCAAGGCATTATCAATGTGATACATGGAGTCTGCGAACCTGCGCGTGTATGTGAGCTCAGAGGTTCGATCAAGAAGGCTGAGCACTTAAGGAAGGTACTAAGTGCCCAACTTGTCGTCAAGAAGGGGAGGACCGAGGCCACAAATGTTATGTCTTTTTCGGATAAAGACTTGGACAGAATATATTGCCCTCACAATGATGCCCTGGTCGTCACTCTCCGAGTCAAGGATTTTGACGTCAAGCGGATTCTGATTGACCAAGGTAGTTCATGCGAAATCATGTACTATGAGACGTTCAAACAATTGAAGCTGCAAGACAAAGACTTAGCACCAGCAGTGTCACCCCTGATTGGATTTAACTCAATGCCAGAATGGCCAGTCGGCAAGATCATCCTTCCAGTCCGAGCAGGGAGTGTGACGAAGCAAGTGGACTTCTGGGTATTGAAAGTCCCCTCCACTTACAACATCATCTTGGGCAGAACATGGCTGCATGCCATGCGCTCGGTGGCGTCATCTTACCACCAAGTGATGCGGTTCCCAAACGACACCGGAGTAATAGAGGAAGTCTATGGAGATCAAATCATGTCCAAGCAATGTTTTGTCACGGTGAACGGAAGCCGCGCTGCGAAGGGGTATGTTCATTCGGTGGAAGAACCTGAGAGCAATGAACTATTCGTAAACATCGGCGAAGCAGCAAGCCAGAAAGCGGTGGAAGACTTGGTGGAAGTCAGAATAGATGAAAAGAACCCGGATAAGTTCTTTTTGCTCGGTTCGTCGTTGTCCAGCGCTGAAAGGTTAGAGGTCTTGGAATTTTTGACCTCTAACATCGAAGTGTTTGCCTGGACTCCATACGACATGCCAGGCATTGATCCCAACTTCATCTGTCACCAACTCAATGTCCACCCATCTGCCAGACCAATCATTCAGCGCACCCGTAGATCGGCACTCCACCACGCCGAAATAGTGGCAGAAGAGGTGGGAAACTTATTGGAAGCAGGGGCAATCAGAGAGGTGCACTACCCCAGATGGATCTCCAACACAGTCGTAGTGCCAAAGAAGAATGGCAAGTGGCGCGTCTGTGTCGACTATAAAACTGTCAACAAAGCATGCCCTAAAGGTAGCTTTCCTCTACCACGGATTGATCAACTGGTAGACCTGACGGCGGGGCACAACCGACTTAGCTTCCTGGATGCATACAGAGGCTACCACCAGATCGCAATGCATGAACCGGACCAGGAGGTCACATCTTTCATCACTCCAAGAGGACTATACTGTTACAAGGTCATGCCCTTTGGCCTAAAGAACGCAGGGGCGACATTCCAGAGAATGGTCACCAAGATGTTTGAGCCGTTGTTAGGCAGGACAATGGAGGCTTACATCGACGATATGGTGATCAAGAGCAAGGATGAAAATAACCACCTCAAGGACCTAAGTAAGATGTTTGAGATCCTAAAGAAGCATAAGTTACGCCTTAACGCATCGAAGTGTGCATTCGGAGTAGGATCAGGCAAATTCTTAGGCTTCTTGGTGACCAACCGAGGTATAGAAGCAGACCCTTCTCAGATCAAGGCAATTCAGGATCTGGAGAGACCAAACTCAGTCAAAAAAGTACAGCATCTCACCGGCATGGCAACCGCGCTCAATCGGTTCATTAGCCGATCGTCAGACAGGCTACGACCATTTTTTCATGCCCTCAAGGCCAAGTTTGAGTGGGACGAAGAATGTGACCGAGCTCTGGAAAGCTTCAAGGAATACATGTCTTCTCCACCACTACTTGTAACACCAATCCCTAGAGAAGAACTCTTCTTATATCTGGCAGTATCGCAGCACGCAGTCAGCGCAGTGTTGGTCCGTGCAGAAGGAACCCAACATCTACCCATCTACTATGTCAGCAAGATATTACTAGGCGCCGAAACAAGGTACTTGCCACTGGAGAAACTGGCATTGGCCTTGATGATGGCCTCAAGGAAACTATCGCACTACTTTCACGCTCACACCATTGTTGTCCTCACAGCCTTCCCACTAAAGGCTTTGTTTGAAAGGGCGAACTTCTCTGGGCGAATTCTGAAGTGGGCAGTAGAGTTGGGACAATACGACATCAAGTTCCAACCCAGAACCGCAATAAAAGCTCAAGCATTGGCAGATTTTGTCGCAGAGTTCACTCTTGGAAGTCATCATATCTGCCCAGTCGACCTAACTGAAACAACCGACCTAGGGATAGAAGTTGATGTCGGAATAACGCAACCCCTAGTACAGGTTACTCAGTCAGGCCCCAAGGCAGACCAGAGTAAAGAAAGGAAGGAAGAAGTGAACCATGCTATACCAAGTCAGGACTCACCAACAAATAAAGACTTGGTACAATCAGATTGTAAGGGGCAGACAGCAAGCATGGACTTGGAAGAAGACACCGCCAACACAGAAGATCCTAAGGCATCCTCTGATCCGTCCACCTGCTGGAAGTTGTTCGTTGGAGAGATGTGGAAACTCTTCGTGGATGGAGCATCCAACCGACATGGAGCGGGACTTGGCATAGTCCTCATCTCTCCAGACGGCCTAGTAGGGGAGCAGGCAATCAACCTTGGCTTCCCAGCGTCAAACAACGAAGCGGAGTATGAAGCGCTTCTTGCAGGTCTCAAATCAGCATTCTACATGAAGGCCACCGGGCTAATGGTTTACAGCGACTCACAGCTGGTGGTAAACCAAATATCTGGCGACTATGAAGCAAAGGATGACAGAATGGCTAAGTACCAAGAGCTAATCAGAACCGAAATCAAGAAGTTTGAAGTGGTGAGGATAGAACAGGTCGGCAGGGAGGAAAACAGCAGAGCAGACGAACTAGCAGGCTTCGCCGCGATGGCAGATACCTCCATCCCTCATCCATCCCTCATCCACTACTGATCGACTACCTACCTAGACCAAGCATTGAAGATCCAGAAGCAGAAGAGGTATGTTGCGCCGATCTAGGCCCTTCCTGGATGGATCCTATCATCCTGTTCTTAAAAGACGGCACCTTACCGGAAGAAAAGAAAGAAGCCAACAGAATAAGAGCAAAGTCGCAACGGTTTTGGCTCTCTCCATCCTTGGCATTGTACAAGAAGTCATTCTCAGGACCTTACTTAAAGTGTGTTCACCCCAGCAAGGTAGAAGCATTCCTGTTCGAAATACATGAGGGGGTATGTGGCAGCCATCAAGGAGGAAGATCACTGGCATACCGAGCTATCTCACAAGGATATTGGTGGCCATACATGCAAGCGGATTCGGAGAAGTACGTAAAAAAATGCGAAAAGTGTCAGAAGTTTGCGCATCAAATACACCAACCTGCCAAAGAACTTCTACCTCTCACTAGTCCATGGCCTTTCGCAATGTGGGGCTTAGACATAGTGGGACCACTCCCAACAGCACCAGGCAACAGGAAGTTCTTTCTTGCGGCAACCGACTACTTCACAAAGTGGGTGGAAGTAGAAGCCTTGGCATCAATCAAAGAAAAAGATGTAAAGAAGTTTGTGTGGAAAAACATCATCACTCGCTTTGGCATACCGAAAGCACTGATCTCGGATAACGGCACTCAGTTCGACGGCAGAATTTTCAGAGGCTTTTGTGAGGAGTACAAGATAGAGTTCTACAATTCTACAAAGGCATATCCCCAAGCAAATGGTCAGGCAGAAGCGTCAAATAAAGTTGTCTTGGATGGACTGAAGAAAAGATTAGAGAAAGCCAAAGGCAAGTGGGCAGAGGAACTCCCTCATGTCTTATGGGCTTACCGCACCACGCCTCGGTGATCAACAGGAGAAACTCCATTCTCCTTAGCTTATGGCATGGAAGCAGTCATCCCATTAGAAGTTGGCCTCCCCACAATTCGGAGCGAAAACTTTGATCCAGACTTAAACGCCGAAGCCATAGCATTAGAACTTGATCTTGCGGAAGAAAGAAGAGACAGAGCATTGGTTCACATCGCCTCCTACCAACAAGAGTTGTCTAGGAAGTACAACAAAACAGTGCATCCAAGACAGTTCAAGATCGGCGATTGGGTACTTCGCAAGGTGATGGGAAACACCCTGGTTCCAGGAGATGGCAAGTTGGGGCCGAATTGGGAAGGACCTTACAAAGTGGTCGGATTAGCAGGCAAAGGGGCAAACCACTTGGAAGACAAGGACGACAAAGCAATCCCAAGGCCATGGAACACCGCCAATCTTAAGTTATTTTATTTTTAGCTTTTTTTTCTTTTAAGCATGTGTAATTTTTTACTTTCTCAATAAAACAAGTCGATTCTTTCTTAGTATAATTGTTTTTAGTAGAAAGTAACTTTCGTAAGTTAGTAGCATTGTAAACATAGTTGGCCGGATTAAACCAACTATGACCCCTCCTAAGCCCAGGATAAGGATCCAGGCTGCAGGACGTTTGGTCGGAATAACCAAACACTTTATTCTAAGTTGGCTGGAAAAACCAACTTAGAGGTTGGCTGGATTAAACCAACACTTTGTACTCTTCAGCCGAAGTAAGTGTATGGCTGAAGAGTAGTTGGCTGGATTGAACCAACTATTTTTACTCTTCAGCCGAAGTAAGGGTATGGCTGAAGAGTGGTTGGCTGGATTAAACCAACTATTTTTACTCTTCAGCCGAAGTAAGTGTATGGCTGAAGAGTGGTTGGCTGGATTAAACCAACTCTGTGTACTCTTCAACCGAAGTGAGTTATATCGGCTGAAGAGTGGTTGGCTGGATTAAACCAACTCTTTGTACTCTCCAGCCGAAGTAAGTGTGGCTGAAGAGTGGTTGGCTGGATTAAACCAACACTTTGTACTCTTCAGCCGAAGTAAGTGTATGGCTGAAGAGTAGTTGGCTGGATTGAACCAACTATTTTTACTCTTCAGCCGAAGTAAGGGTATGACTGAAGAGTGGTTGGCTGGATTAAACCAACTATTTTTACTCTTCAGCCGAAGTAAGTGTATGGCTGAAGAGTGGTTGGCTGGATTAAGCCAACTCTTTGTACTCTTCAGCCGAAGTAGATATATCGGCTGAAGAGTGGTTGGCTGGATTAAACCAACACTTTGTACTCTTCAGCCGAAGTAAGTGTATGGCTGAAGAGTGGCTGGTTGGATTAAACCAACTCTGTGTACTCTTCAACCGAAGCGAGTTATATCGGCTAAAGAGTGGTTGGCTAGCAAGTTAGATAGTTAGACCGAAATCACAGTTAATGAAAAATTCATTACAAGTACGAGCATACATACACTAAACCGGAATAAAAGTTCAAGAAATTTTTATTAAAGTGCAAACCAAGTACAATTTTGGGAGCCGCAGCCCGGTTACAAAAGTTCAGAACAAAAGAAGAAAAATGAAAAATCAGCGGAGAAGATCATCAAGCTCGGCATCGAATTCTGCATCATCATTTGTTGGGAGCCCGGTGTCAGCTGGGAGAACGGTTTGATCTGGGAGCTCGGTCTCGGTTTGAACTTCGGTTTCTGTTGGCTGTGTGTTGTCAACCAGCAACTCGTCAGTTAAGTCCTCAATGACCGGCTCCAACCGAACTGTCTGATTGTTTGATTGTTCGTTGACAGCCGGGGTAAGAGTTTGCTCATCTTCATCAGAATCCTCATCATCATCTTCATCAGAGCCTTGGCCTTCGAGAAATTGCCTCTGCAGATCGGCAGCATGCTGCGAGAGCGAGGCCGGAATAGCATAAGGTGGAGCATTATAAACCTCGGTCTCAGCCCCGCAGCCGAGCTTCTCCACAGCACTCCTCCAACTGCACTTGAAGAATAAGTCCTTGGCTGCGTTGCACTGGAGGGTGTATGCGTCTTCGGCGTCCTTAAAGCCTTGTTTTTTGGCTTCCTTGATGTCCTCCTTCAGCTGGTTTATTTCGGCGCCTTTCTGCTTTTCAATCCTTGCCAGCAAGCGCAGGTACTTGTCTTTCGCTTCGGCAGCTATCTTCTTCTTTTCGGCTTCAACCGAATTAGCTACTTCGGTCAGTCGATCATTTTCTACCTGGAGTTCGGCCATCTATTTTTTGGCCTCCTCCAGCTCAGCCCTCTTTGCTTCGGCATCCGCTATGGCCTCCCTGGTGTTTCTCCTCAGCTCTATCACCTTCCTGTGTGTGACTTGGTTTTTCTGAATGGCCTGCAAAGGAGAAGTAACGATTAGCCGGACTCGAAGTTGGAAAAAATTCACATAGAAAGAAGAAATCTGTTTACCAAGATCATAGACTTCGTAGAAGACAGAATTGATTTCAGCTCGGTATTAAGCTGTTTGTAATGGTGCTCCATATCCTTGGGAAGGCACACACTTTTGGCCAAGTTGAAAGCCATCAAGTGGTCCTTCTCAGCAACCACCGAATCTGCAGCAGTGATATCTCGGTTGTCGAAGGAGAGGACAGGAGCCCATTTGGAGGAAGTGGTAGTCCGGTCAGATTGCTCCGGTTGGAGGTTTGGTTGAGGGCTTGGAGGCAGGCTCGGCGGCAGAACGGTCTCGTCCTCATCAGCAAGTCGTGGCTCGGTTTGGCTAGTCCGGGCACGCTTGCGTTGGCGAGATGAGGATGGTTGTTGTGATGGAAGAGCTACCACGGTCTCAGTTGTTCGACCGGTTTGTGGTACCTCGGCTGGTGTTGTTGCGGTCAGCAGGGCCTTTAGCCTGTTCTTCTTTGCCATTTCTTGTTCGGCAGTAAGGGGCACAAGATTGACTTGAGGCAAGTTTTGGTCCGGTTCAGGTGCTTCTTCAAGGAGAAAGTCAGTCACCTTCGCTTTACGGCGACCGCTGTATCGGTAGGTCGGCTCGAAGTTTAGAAGCTTTGCCCAACTTCTCTCCTTGACTCGTAGTGCGGGGCGTAGAAGACCGAGGTTGGGGTAGCTGTACAGTGAGTGAAGGTGGGCTGAATCTGCAAAAAGGAGTTCAACTGTTAGTTCGGTTCAGAGGACGAAAAACCGAAGTACAAGAACTTAAAAGGGAACCGAATTACGTATACCAGGTTGTCCTTTCTTCCAATTTATTCTTCGGCCAGGAATCTGGGCTTGGAGGTCCTCAAAGTTCCCAGAGACCCAGAAGAAGTCATCGTCGTTCAAGTCTTTGTCCGGTGTATGTTTTATTATTTTCTCTCGGCCACGGCGTACTCTCAAATAATAGCACCAACCTTCGTTTTTGGATCCTAAGGAGTATTGGTGAAATAGTTCGGCTAAGCCCAGATTAAGACCGATTTGGTGGTTCAGTGCGGCTATTCCCATTATGATTCGGTAAGTGTTGGTGGAGAGTTGGGTTGGGCATAGCCTGGTTTGCCTAAGAAACTCACATATTAACGGTTGGACCGGAAATCGTAGTCCGGTTTCTATTATCGACTGAATGGTAAAAGGGACAAAGCCCTCGTTGTCCCACGGGTCAACATCTTGTTTTGCTAGAGTAAGGTGTACATCGTCTGGTATGTTGAAGTCTTGGCGGAATTCGGCCAGACCACCTGGGGTTTCTACCAAAAACCTATACTTCCCCATTTTATTGTATAAAGTTATGTATAAATTACTTCGGTTGAAAGACTATGCTCAGTAGTTCGGTTGAGCGCGCAATGGAGTGCCTGGCAACCTAAGTCTGCAAAGTTGAAAACAAGGGATTAAGCACAGATCATCGACCGTGCTACAAAAACAAAGCAAGAAAAGGAGTCTTACTTCGGTTAAGTAGGGTGCTACAGGATCTACCTCGGTTTTAGGAAAATGCTTGTTATCTCGGCTCGGCTGTATGCTTGGTTATATCGGTTCCGCCTATGGGTTTTTGTTACTCCGGTTAGGCTCCAGGGGGCAGTTTTCTGAGTCCGGTTTAGAACTTAGAAAGCTGGCTTAGCCCTAAAAGCTTAGTCCGGTTAAGGTCCTAGACTTCCAGTTTGGTGCATTTTTGTTTCGGCTAGTGTGCATCAGATGGTGACCTCTTGAAACTACTGAGATGTGTGCAAGTTCTAGCTCGGTCCCAGTCTACCTAAATCTGTATATAGCAAGAACAGTGTTCTAGTCCGGTTGGGGCATGTGCAAAGATCGAAAAGGCGTTCTGCTTGCTATTTCATTATATTCATAGTGTTCTTGTGAAGGTTTTTTGCAGAAAACTTCAAATACTATTGGAAACAGAAAAGTGCTTTGCAAATATACAAAATAGACTGCTATGGATTGAAACGAAAGCAAAAACAAGAAAAACAGAGGGGGGTCTTTAAAAGCTTACCAGAGAAAGAGGAAGAAGATGGAGGTAGAAACGAAGGCAGCAGCGAAGAACTCAAACGCAGTAACTCCAAGCTCAGAGCAGAGGCACAGAGGGAGAGAAGATGAACAGAGTATGGTGTGATTCAAAAATGAGGAGTTCTTTGGGTGTAAAAGGCAAAAGGGCGGGAACTGTTCAAAATCACGAGGTACAAAGAGCGGCGTTACAGCTGTGAATAGCCAATACCAGCGTGCCACGTGTCATTGGAAGGACAATCGATTCAGTTTCTGTAACTGAAGAGACGTTTGAGCCAGACAGGTATAGCCCGGCGTGGACTTAGCTCGGTTGGAAAAGCTAAAAGGTTTTAGCTCGGTTGGAAAAGCTAAAAGGTTTTAGCTCGGCTGGAAAAGCTAAGCGGTTTTAGCTCGGCTGGAAAAGCTAAAGGGTATTAGCTCGGCTGGAAGACAGGTAATCCCTATCATGCTTCGCAGATGGAATTAAGGGGCAATTGAGAGGGTAATTTATGTTTAAATTGGGCCGAGCTAGGATAGTGGGCCGATCTATGGTCCACATTGAAGAGGCTGAGAAGATGGGCCCCGGACAAGTGTTAGTCCGGTCCGAAGTAGAGGATTTCAACCGGAGTCAGTGCTTACGTTTAGTTCGGTCGTCATGTCTCGGGATAACTCGGTTGTGCTGTTCATAACCGAAGTATGTGGGACCTGTTCTAGGACCTAAGTAAAGGTTAGCTCGGTTCGGTCTTCTATGGATAGCTCGGCCTAGCATGGGAAAACCGAGGTAGAAGAAATGAAGGGCAAACTGAGGTAACAGTTAGATCGGTCGCGACTTGTTAGCCCGACATGACAGTGTTACTTCGGTCGAAAGATGGTTCGGCTCATCTCCCTTATGGATAGCTCGGTTTTAGCATGGGAAAACCGAGGTAAGGGAAATAAAGTAAGGGCCGAATTGACAGTTACTTCAGTCATATGGAAGTCCGGCCACGGGAAAAACCATCTCACTTGGTTTAAGCAGTGAGGGGGGTGTTGGAGGATAAGCATTATCTTCCAGGAGTATGAATCCTAGGAGGACTCTACGTGGAGGAGTTAGAGTCCTACTAGGATTGTGTCACACGAAACCTATAAAAGCTCACCAATATCACCTATGAAGAGGTAATGCAATTTTGCTCCTTGAATACATTGAGCTTTTGCCTACTTGTCCTGCTTACTGACTTAGGCATCGGAGGGGTTTCCGGCACACACCCGCCGGCCAGCTCACGTTTGTATTTTCAGGTGGTAGAACGACATCGTACGGAGGAACGCAGACTTGATCAACAGGATTATACGAGAAGGTGTATCTCTTTCCCGTACAAGTAGATAAGAGATTTTGTATATATATATTGTTGCCTCGTTCTTATGAGTAAACGAGTGCTTTGATTTACGCGCGTACGTATATGCTAACCATCCGGGGAGTGTGGGTCAAACTCGGGATGATATCCCCATGCAAGTTTGGCTTTGGAGTGGTGTTAGGTATACGGGAGGCACATGGGATATATGTGTAGGTCGAAAGTGAAGGGCCGAAGTGGTGAAGTTAAGGTACAAAGAATTTAATTATGAGTTTATTGTTATAGTGTGAATTGTATTGATTTGTACATCTTGAAAAATAGTAAACGACCTCGATAAATTATGAAATTTGAGAAGATGCATGTATATGTGATTCTAGACAACTTTTGTGTTTTAACTTTTTATTAAAAAGATCGATTAGAATTTATAATCGGATGATTTTGGTTATCGTAGTTTTGATTCATTTTAGCAATGCAGATTTTAGAGGTTGTTTTAACCTACGAAACGAGCTCATTTTTATTTGTTTCATGTAAACTAAAGTAAAACATTATTCTAAACATTTTTTGTGTTTTGAACTTTTCCGAAAAAATTCATCTTACTGCAGTTTCTTTTCATTTTCAGTTCCAGATTTTTCGATCGAAATTCGGTTATGATTTTCTATTAAGTTTTTCTCTCAACCTGTTCAGTTTCTACTAAATTCATTCATGATGCCTTTTACGAAATTTGATTCTGTACAACTTTTATTCTTTCAGTTTTGGTCAATTTGAATTATTTAAGAATGAAACAGTGCATTTTTATACTTCTTTAACAAGTTACTTATGATTAAATTATACTAACTTTATTTTTTTGCAGGATGGTGGGTCTTACTAATTTTTTTATGCAGGCTGACCCATCATATTTTTATTTCTATTTTGTTTAAATTATACTCAATTTAATTATATTTCGTTGTGTACGGGTAAGAAACTAAATGCTACCGTATCTCAGGAAACTATACATTCGTCTCGGTATGGTTGGAACTACTTGTCTTATCTCGTAACAAGAATTAAATGCATTTTTATTTGTGTCTGGTGGACACGTGGGTGTTAAGTCTTGTACTCATACCAGTATACCTGTATACTGACCCGTTTTGTCTCTTGGTAACTCGGGTGCGTTCTGTTTGAGCGCAGCCGAGCTTCCTTTGCAGGATTAGTTAGGGCTACGGTGGTGACGTGGAATAACTATAGTTATTGGACATGTCTCTGTCACGACCCCAACCCGCCCCTAGTAGGATGGTGCCGTGATGGCCAGTAACCCGTGGTTACCGAAGGCCATCTTTCAAAAATCACACACAATCAGAGTATCCTTATGGGGCTAACATGTGCGGAAGCAATACATATATAAGTAGTCCATAAGAGCAGTGCATAGATCAATGAAATGGCATACATCTTAATTAAAGTCTTACAACTTGAATATAGAACAAAATAAAATACTTGTTACATCTTGACAAAAGGGCTGCTAGAGCCGACATGAATAAAATGCGTAGAATACAAGTCAAGAACATGATCTACAGAACTGCCGACGTAAATACAAGGTTGCCGACCTAAACACAAAATGCCGACATAAGTATTGCCGACGTAACATGAATCCATAATAAGGTGCCGACATCCCAGATGCCGACTTAACATGCATACAAAACATCGGGCACAACACCCACATCTCGGCGTAGCCGACTTCTAGCTTGAAACCTACATATATACATAAAGAGGGTGAGCTTGGATACTCAGTGAATGGTACAAGTAATAAAGGGTTTAATGAATGATTCCCGAGGTCCTCGTCAAAACAATACATATATCACATCTTTTTCAAAACATGTACATATAACACAACTTGTTCAAAACATATACTTAGCATAACTTATATCAAAGCATGCACTTGGCTTAACTTATATCAAAACACCTCGGAAACGAGCACACCCGTTAAACGAGGGTGCTACTTAGGCTTAACGTCCCCTAGCATGGAAAGGACGATGCTACTTAGGCTTAAAGTCCCCTAGCACGGGAGGACTATGCTACTTAGGCTTAAAGTCCCCTAGCACGGGAGGACTATGCTACTTAGGCTTAAAGTCCCCTAGCACGGGAGGACTAACCAAGAATGCCATCCGAAACAGAACTTATACTTGGCAAGCAAAACTTATACTTGATACATAAAATATGGGTAATCATTCATGCTTATCAAATACTTTTCAAAACAAGACAAAACAAAGCTTATCAAAACCTTATAACATAACTTTATTAAAAATACCACTCACTTAGTTCTTGGGACGTCGGGATCAAGGCAAAGGTCCAAGTCCTACAAACACATGGCAAGGTCTACTGAACATACTTCTTAAAACAAGTCTTACATGCATGCAAATGATCTCGGGAAAACATGCTGGAAATCAAAACACTGTTTTACATGTCAGGAAGACATGCTGGGTACCAACCAGGTCTAAGCCGAGGTCCCACACCACCTGGCCGAGGTGTGGTTACCAAGGCTTCGGCGTGTGGCTGCATGCCGAGGTGTTCATGCAAGACAGACTAAAGGTGCAAGTGATCATGCAAGATAGGCCAAGGTGAGATACGATGCTTGGCCTAAGTGTGAGGTCTAGGTGAGAGTGATCTCGGCGACTACACTTCGGGGAGTGAAGTCTGGAAGTCTGGGTTTCCACCCGTGAAGAACATGAAGAACATGAACATGAACATGAACATGAAGAACATAAATGCTAAAAATCATAACTTGTTCATTACAAAACTAGGTTTTCATGCTATGAGTTCGAAAACATGGACCTGGGTACCCATACTTGGAGATCATATGAAAACAAACATGAAAACATGAATCTTGGCATGAGCTTTCGGATCAAAACATGACTTTTCTTGAAGAACACATAAATACTATTTTCTCTCTCCAAAAACCGAACTTCAAAACAATGCATGGCTTACAAATCATATTCAATCGTGCAATGCAATAACATAATCATAAAGAACAACATGAGAAGATTAAGAATCTAACCTTAGAACACGAATCTAACGGTCGGATCTCTCGGAATCAAGCTTAGAAATCTCCTCTCTCTCTAAGAACTCCTTCTCCTCTCCTAGAGCTTCTCTCTCCTCTTCCAAAAACAAGGATGTAACAATGATAGGTTTTCTCTCTCTAACGGCTGACTTAACACTCTGCTCGGACACGTGGCACTACCGGGTTGGTTCTCTTCAAAAAGGTGACAGATTGACAAGACTAGGTTCTGACAAAGCGTATTTAACAAGCTTCACAGCAAACACTCCGGCAAGTGATGACATCGGCAAAAGACAAGACATCGGCAAACAAAGGACAATGACCTCAGCTAAGAAAAACACTTCGGCAGTAAGGTAACAATGACATCGGCTTGGAAGGACAGAGCCTCGGCAACTAAGATGACAATGATCCCGGCTAGGAAGGACAACACTTGACTGAACTGTGCCACACCTCGGCCTAGATGTGCCACACCTCGGTCTAGGTCATACCACTTCCAGGACAAGATCACTTGGGTTCAAGATAACATCTCGGCCCAGATAATACACACCTCGGCCTCGGCGATACACACCTCGGCCCAGATGATAATCATCTCGGTCAAGATGCCAGGACAAAGGTGGAGGTCAACAAAGTGGTACCAAGATGGTTCTGGACTGAAGATGACCTCGGCTTGGAAATGATCTAGGCTTAGCATAACTTAGGCTTGGCATGACTTAGTCTTAATCATAACTTAGGCTTAACATAACCTCGGCTTGGGATAACCTAGGCTTCACATAACTTAGGCTTATCATAACAAGGGAGGAACAAAGCATGCACATACCACTTAAGCAACCCATATACGTACAAAACAAGACAAGATTCATAAATGTTAACTTAACAAGGCGAAAGTATATGAATGCACATGAACATGACTAGGCCATAAATGTGGGTCCTTAAATGTCTCTTGGATTTCTTTTGTTTTATTGAGCTTAGGGTTGATATTAGTTTATGTATTTAATATTTTTTTTATGACTTTAGTATTGGGATAATTTGGCATGGTTTGTAACCGTACATTATTTAAGTTATTTTGATTATGTATTGTTACTTTAACGTTGGAGGTATTGGCTAGTTATGAAATTATGGTGGATGGTTTGGTTGGCATTTAGTTTTTTTTGTTCCACACCTAGGATTTGGATGATGGAATATTAATTGGGGTGTAGTCCTAATTTAATATTTAATTGTCCAAATTTTGGGGCGTGACAAAGGGAAAATTTGTACCCCAAGGACTACATTTTTACCACTGTCCCTAACTAGTGGGAAATCATTAATATTCAAAATGTTGATTTTAGTAATGACCTATCATACATTGAGCAACTGGGATAGATCGTCGATCGAGCGTTTGGGAGCTACATACAGTCCGTCCCCGTTTACACCATCCAAGCCGCATGGGTTTATTTTGGTGTGGTACAGTTAGGATGGAAATTTAAGTTTGTTATGCAATACTACTTTTCGTGGTTGTTTGACCCGTTTGACCCACCACTCTAGATTTTGGAGACAAAAATTCTTTTGTACGCTAACCATGATGCGTTCTGATCCCTTTGTTTTGTTTTTTGTTTTTTTGTAGTACCACAGGGATGAAACACTAACATATTTTGACTTTCGAATAAGGATGTAATATTAATTGTAAAAATAGTAAAGTGGGTATTATATATATATATAATATGCTTATATATATATATATAATATGTTGCGTTATGGATATAATGTCTCGTTTATTATTTTGTAGAATGGCCAATAATAGTAACGGAAGCGAATCATCAGTTAGTGGCACTGAATCGATGGAAAGAGCGGTTACTAGCTTCTGCATGCCATGCAGACCAACATCAACAATGGGATGCCAGAACGCCGAGAAGAGCTAGTTACCATAAAACCGTTTCAGGATTTGAAACCCACCACATTTACCGGCGGTCCAGATCCAACGGTAACGGATGCTTGGGTTAAAGACATGGAAAAGATTTTTCACGCTTTACCCTACACTGAAAGACAGAAGGTAACTTTCGTCACTTTCACTTTCAAAGATAATGTGCAGGAATGGTGGCTTCTCACCCTAGAGAAAGAAGAAATTATGACTTGGGCAAGATTCTTTGAAGTATTTTATGCAAAATACTTTCCAGATTCATTATGCGAACAAAAGGTGTCGGAATTCATACATCTAAAGCGAGGAACCATGACGGTGGCCGAATACGAGAGCAAGTTCACACAACTCGCTCAGTTTGCAACATATGTCATCCCCACCGAAGCTCGAAAAACAAGAAAATTCGAAGCAGGATTGGATGCTAAAATCAAAGATAGGCTTGAGATTTTGAAACTGCTAACCTATGTGGAAGTGGTAGACCGAGTGTACATTGCAGAAAAAGGGATTAAAGCCTCGCATTTTGGGAAACCAAGCCAAAATAAGTGATTTTGGAAAAGAGACAACAGAAAATCCGGTGTTGCGTCTCCCAAGAGGGTGGATACGGGCACAACCAGCTCAGGCAATCAAGGTTCTACTAACCCCAGAGGTGGTACCATTCCAACTTGCCCTATATGTGGAAGGGCTCATTGGGGACAATGCCATCGAGACATGGGAGCATGCTTTAAATGCGATCAAATTGGCCACTTGTTGTGGGACTGTCCAAAGCTAACCAGTCCTACAGCCAGCCCCTCTGGTCTAGTCAAAAAACCCGCAGGACCTGGAGAAGAGATGAAGGATCAAAAACGCCAAAGAAGGGCTTTTGCCTTGGTATCTAGAAAACCAGAAGTTACCGAAAACGTTGTGTCAGGTATACTTTCTGTCTATGGTCATTTAGCTCACGTCCTCATTGACTCTGGGTTAACTCATTCTTTTGTTGCACCACACTTTGCTGCTAAGTTAGCATCAACACCTGAACCCTTAGGATATATATTGTCTGTGTCTTTTCCTTCTAGTAATTCTGCCTGTAGTACTGATGTGTACATATCATGTACTATATCCTTACAAGGCAAAACCTTATACTTAGACTTGATTCCCCTCCGCATTGGAAACTTTGATGTGATCTTAGGGATGGATTGGCTGGCTCCCAACCACGCCTCTATTGATTGTAAAGCTAAAAAGGTCTCCCTCAGGTTACTAAACTAACCCAAGCTTGTCTTTAATGGGACTAGAGTTTCCAACCCTCCCTGTATTATATCCTCTATGATAGCCCAACGACTTCTAAGAAAGGGTTGTTGTAGTTATATTTGTTATGTGATCGATACACAAAAAGAAGTCTCCACCGTTAATGTAATCCTTGTGGTTCGAGAATTCCCGGATGTCTTTCTTGAAGATCTACCTGGTACCCCGGTTGACCGGGAAATCGAATTCACCATACAAACTCAACCTAGTACCCAACCAGTATCAAAAGCCCCTTATCGCATATCAATGACGGAATTGAAAAAACTGAAGACTCAACTCCAGGAACTACTGGACAAAGGTTTCATTCGACCTAATACCTCACCCTGGGGAGCTCCAGTACTGTTCATAAAGAAAAAGGATGGCACAATG
Source organism: Camellia granthamiana (assembly GCA_036172215.1). Taxonomy (NCBI): domain Eukaryota; kingdom Viridiplantae; phylum Streptophyta; class Magnoliopsida; order Ericales; family Theaceae; genus Camellia; species Camellia granthamiana. The sequence continues at coordinate 168,973,992 of CM069903.1, read as the reverse complement.
AGATTATGCATTGATTACAAGGAGTTGAATAAGGTCACCATCAAGAATCGGTACGCTCTGCCACGAATCGATGACTTGTTCGATCAACTTCAAGGCGCCCAAGTATTCTCAAAAATCAACTTGCGTTCTGGCTATCACTAACTAAAATTCAAAATGGAAAGTATCGAAAAGATTGCCTTCAGAACCCGTTACGGGCACTGCGAGTTTCTCGTCATGCCATTTGGCATCACAAATGCTCCAGCGGCCTTCATGGACCTGATAAACCAAGTGTTCAAAACCTATCTTGATGAGTTCGTCATCATTTTCATTGACGACATCCTCGTATACTCCAAGTCACCGAAAGACCATGAGCAGCACTTGCAAACAATTCTACAAACACAACATGATCACAAACTTTATGTCAAGTTGAAGAAATGCGAATTCTGGATCACTAGTGTACACTTCCTCGGTCACGTCATCAATAAAGATGGCATCTCGGTTGACCCCCAAAAAGCTGCAACAATCGTGGACTGGCCACGACCTACTAATGTGTCAAAAATTCGAAGTTTCTTGGGTCTAGCTGGCTATTGCCGACGTTTCGTGCAAGATTTCTCGAAAATAACATCACCTTTGACCCAATTAACTCAGAAGAACACACCCTTTGAATGGATTAACAAACAGGAGCGTTACTTCCAAGAATTAAAAAGTTGACTTGTGTCAGCTCCTATACTAGCACTCCTTACAGGAGCAGATGGGTTTATAATTTATAGTGATGCCTCATACAATGGTTTGGGTTGCGTTCTTATGCAAAATGAAAAAGTCATTGCTTATGCCTCGCGACAACTAAAGACTCACAAGAAGAACTACCCAACTCATGATCTAGAATTAGCTGCGGTGATCTTCGCCCTCAAGATCTGGCGTCATTATCTCTACGGTGCAACTTGCAAAATTTACACTGATTACAAGAGTCTTAAATATCTGTTCACATAGAAGGAACTGAATATGAGACAACAACGGTGGCTAGAATTTACGTAAGACTACGATGTAGAAATCCATCACCATCCAGGCAAAGTTAACGTGGTGGCAAACGTACTGAGCCGAAAGACGACCAGAAGTTTGGCATGTACTCTTGTTTTTCGCAAGATCAATGGACTGCTCGCCAATATAACCGTGGAACCCACTTTGATTGAAGAAATTAAAGCACGCCAATGTGAAGGTAAACTTTTAAAGAAAAAGTACGAGGAACAAAGGAGTACGCCTGATCCTGATTTCACTCTAGGTAATGGAGTGCTAGAATTTTAGAATCGAATTTGTGTACCTGATATTCCAGAACTCAAAAAGAAGATATTGGTAGAAGCTCACAGCTCGAGGTTTGCGGTCCACCCTGGCAATACGAAAATGTATCATGATATAAAGAAACACTACTGGTGGACAAGAATGAAACAAGACATAGCAAGCCACGTCTCCAAATGCCTGTATTGTTAGCGTGTTAAAGCAGAATATCAAAAACCTGCAGGGATGTTGCAACCACTCTCTATTCCTGAATGGAAATGGGAGCACATTACTATGGACTTCGTAGTCAAGCTACCACAATCAGTTTCGAAGAATGATGCAATATGGGTTATAGTAGACCGATTGACTAGGAATGGCAACGGGGCGGGGCCAGGGACCACACTCCCCGTCCCCGATCCCCGATCGTGAGAAATTCCTCGTCCCCGCCCCCGATCCCCGACGGGGACCCCATATCCCCCCCGCCCCCGCCCCCGCCCCCGCCCCCGCCCCCGATCGGGGATCGGGTATCCCCGACCCCGCAAATTCCCCGACCGAATTACAGTATTTTTTTTTTTTCAAAAAATAATTTTAAACATCCTATTAAGAATCTGTACATGTTTTAAAATTAAAAGAACTTTCATCCTATCACAAAGAACTTAAAAAATCAATACATAATCTGTACACGTTTAAAAAATCCTATCACAAAGAACTTTCATCCTATCACAAAGAACTTAAAAAATCAATACATAATCTATCAAGCTAAAAAATCAATACATAATTTTAAATTTTTCAAGCTAAAAAATCTGTTAAGCTAAAAAATCAATACATAATCTGTCAAGCTAAAAAATCAATACATAATTTTAAATTTTTCAAGCTAAAAAATCTGTCAAGCTAAAATCAATACATAATCTGTCAAGCTAAAAAATCAATACATAATCTGTCAAGCTAAAAAATCAATACATAATCTGTCAACATATTCAAATAAGATAGGCTACCCAAAAAATTCAACATCTTGACAGATTCCATCCAGCAGCCATAATCTGTCAACTGAAATAGCATACAGTCCAGCAGCCCATAGAAAGGAAAATTCAACAAGTTGCAAACATAATAATTAGTCACAAGCACCCGCATGAGATAGGCTACCCAAAAAATAAAATTAAAAAAAAAAACAAACAAACAAATCCATTACAATATAAAAAATAAGATTGTCCAATACAACTTTCATAATCTTTCAAACCACATTACAACTTTCATCATCTTCTTCAACTTGAATTCCTATTGAATAACAAAAAGGAAAAAAAAAAAACAAATAATCAATACTATTAATAAGATGTAAAAAATGTATAGTTAAAATTAAAAAGATGACAACTAACACAAAAGTGGCACATGACTCATCCGATTCAATCTCATCATCATCATATATAGTCACATAGCCCACCGATTCCAATGTTGAATTTCCTAAAAAGTAAAGAATATAAATTCAATATTGAAATTATTCCATGGTAATATAAAAGTAAAATAATAATATGTAGATTGGATGAAATAATAATATGAGTACCTTTCATCTCTACACCCCACAACCAACTTTGTGCACACATTAATGCTTCTAATGTGTTTAGATGAAGTCTACTACGATGTGGACTCGCCAACCTTCCACTAGTACTAAATGCTGACTCAAAAGCAACAGTGGATACAGAAATAGCTAAAATATCTCTAGCTATTGCCTGTAAAGTCGGATACTTTGGTCCGTTGGCTTTCCACCAATTCAAAACATCAAAACCTGAAGTTCTTGGTAAAACATCATGTAATGACCCCAAAACGTATGGCGTAATTATCGATAATTAATTATGTGATTATATGATTTAATTGAAGAATATCTGTATAAATTGGAAAAATATCTGTTGGAATTATGACTTCGGGACTGAAATTGATGACCGTAGTGGGTTCAGAAAATGAAATTGAGCACGCCTATTTGATATCGGGAATTTTTAGAACCATTTGAGAAAATAAATTGAGGACTGAATTTCGTCTGATTCGTTAGGCCTTGTTTGGCTCAAGATTATGGCACAATCTTATATCTATGTTTAAAGATAAGGATGTTGACCCTTATTTGACCCATTAACTCAACACAAAAAGAGAGAAGAAAAATCTGGAAGAGGAAAAGAGAGAGAATTCGTGGAAGAGAGAAAGGAAGGGGAAGAAGATAGAGAAAAAGGGAAATCAAGCCCAAGGTTCCTCCAAATAAGTGATTAAGGTGAGAATCTCCTTCTAATGTTGTGAAATAAAGCTGATTTCTTCATGATCTCATGGCAAGGAAATAGAATGAAAGGGAAATTGTGGATAATTGATGATATTATGTGGTGGTTTTAACCATGGAACATCTATGAGCATATATGGCATCATCTCACGAATTTATGTTTTAAAACATGGTTTTCTTGCATGATTTCCACATTTGAGGGAGAACCTATTTATCAAATTTTTCTACTATTTTTGATGCCATTGTTCTAATCACCTCAATTTCACAAGAGAGCCATTGAGACAGTGTCATCCTAATCTCACATAAAGCTGGGAAACAAACATTGGTAGTGGGATACTTAGTACCAGAAAATAACTCTGTGATAAAAAAAAATATCTTAAACCTCCCACTAATCTCTCTAGCAAACTCTCATTCTTCCTCACTTGGCACGGTCTTATATTGGGGCTCTCTATTTTTCAACCGACAAAAAACATCCTTATACAATAAGGCAATCTGAAGCATCAAATAGGTTGAATTCCACCTAGTTGAACAATCAAGTCCTAATTTCTTAGTATGTGAATTACGCAATTGATTGACTGTTTCTTCAAATTTTTCTTGTCTTTTTGGTGTTGTTGTCCAATAAGCTACACTCTCTCGAATTTTCTCCACACCCACTCATATGACATCCAATCCATCTTTGACAATCAAATTCAAAACATGCGCACAACAACGCATATAAAACAAATTACCACCCAACAAAAGTGAGGTATTACTCAACTTATCCATCAACATAGTAATCATGGCATCATTTGTGGAGCAATTATCAACAGTAACAGTAGAGATTTTTCTATCAATATTCAATCCATCATGCATGCAAGCAAAGTATCACAAAGAACTTCTTTTGTGTGTGGACATGGAACATAAATAAACCTAAAATATAATATTCATGAACAAGTATTAATAATATGCAAATTGAACCGAATAAGATATAACTTTTAAAAGATTTACAAATTTACAAACTCAATGCAAATTTACCTCAAAATGCGACTTTGCAATGTCCATGAATCATCAATAAAGTGTGCGGTAACAGCCATGAATCCTTTCTTTTGATTGCTAGCAGTCCACATATCAGTTGTGATTGCCACCCTACTTTTAACATGCTCTACCAAACTCAATGTCTTCACCCTCTCATAATCATAAATTTTTAAAATATCACTCTTTATCGTATTTCGAGAAGGTACTTTAAACAATGGTTGAAGTGCTACTGAATATCGTTTAAAACCAACATGATCTACGATAGAAAGGGGGTAATCATGCAATATTATGGCATGTGACAACTCTTTCCTAGCAAAATCTTGATCAAAAATATAAGAATTCATTTTTGGACTCTCTCTATTAAAGTTGTTAGTTAAAACTTTTTGCCTCATGTCCAATACTTTTTTCCTAGTACAACTCTTAAAGTGATCATGCCAATGCCTAGTTCCATTTTTTGAATCACCTCCAAGATTTTTATTACAATAATTACATATTGCCTTCCACACCCCATTGACTTATTGTTTCTTAAAGTGTTCCCACACAACACTAGTTTTCCTTTTAGTTCCTTCACAAGTATTAGATTCTTCTTCTAAGTCAATAACATTTTGATTAGAGAGGGGAGAAGGTGAGTTGGTAGTTGGCAATGATTGTTGTGATGCCTCGCTCTCAAATGGTACTTGAGAGTTAACTGGTACTTGAGAGTTAACTTCTGACATTTTTAACCTTTACAAAAAGAACATGAAATGAATAACTAGAGGCAGCCCATTATAATGTAAACACTAATCACATCTTCGTAGCAAAATATCCTAAGAATTCTAATCTTTCAGTGCCTCGAATTGCCAAGACAACCATTAGGTAATGGCAGTTTAATTAAAATGATCCTTTGACAGTCTATCTAGCCATCAACCTCATAATAATAACCCATGATCCTGTAAACACAGATCGGATCATTTTTAAAACAACAATCACAACACCGATTCCCAAACACAGATCAAATTATTTTTAAAACAATAATAATAACAACAATCAAAACACAATCAGAACACCAATTCCCAATCAGAATAACAATCAGACCATAATGATCTGTTTTGTAAACAGATATAAATAGATATACAGAGTGACATTCTCTTTCTACACAGATATACAAAGTGACATTCCCAATCAGAGTGACATTCTTTTTATAAACAGATATACAGATTAACAATAAACAGATATACATTAATGATAAATAATAAACAGATAAATAAAACTGCCATTACAGATAAATAATAGATCAATAATAAAATTGCCAGATAGATATATAAATGATTTGCTTCATATATAAAATAAACAGAGTATAACATGATCTGCTTTATTTCTTTTTCTGTTTTCAAATTCATAATAAATAAATATATTATATGTAAAAAAAAAAAATAATGATCTGCTCCATTTCTGTTTCATTTCTGTTTACAAAAATAGTCTATACAAACAGATATATATTTTATATATATATATATAATAAATAAATTTAGAGGAAAAAAAAAACTGAGGTTGAAGAAAATATATATACACTCAGATATATATATATAATATATACATATATGTAAACCCTAGATTGAAATCCCTAGAGAGAGAGAGAGAGATACCTAAACAGAGAGAGCAGCGACGGAGGAGCGGCGGTGAGGAAGAGAAAGCAACAGCCCTGTCGTGTGTGTGAGATAGAGAGAGAGAGGGGGAGGCGAAACGGTAAATGGCAGAGGCAGTAAGGGAGGATCGATAGTGACGGAGGATCGCTGGTGAAGAGGGAGACGCGACGGTGAGAGAAAGAGAGAGGTGGAGACCAAACCAGTGGCGATGGCGAGTGAGAGAAAGAGAGGAGAGAGCAACGCCATGTGTGAGTGAGGCTAAGTGTGTGTGTGAGAAACCCTAAACAAACACAAGTGTATATATATTCCCAGGGACAAAATGGTAAATTTACCTCGGGGATTAAACGGGGCGAGGCCGGGGCTGAAACATCTATCCCCGTCCTTGACCCGGATATCATCAGGGATGAACTTTTAAATACCATCCCCAGCCTGTCGGGGATATTTTTCGGTGAATAACCATTGAATTCGGGGTCGGGGCATCGGGTCCCCGTCGGGTCGGTTTCAGATTGCCATCCCTACGATTGATGAAGTCGGCGCATTTTCTGTGAATTAAAATCACGTACTCCCTTAACAAGTTTGCCGCTCTATACATCAAGGAAATTATTCGTTTGTATGGCACCCTAGTTTCAATCGTGTCTGACCGAGACTCTCGCTTCGTATCTCACTTCTAGAACAAATTGCAGGAGACTTTAGGGACTACACTGAAGTTTAGCACTGCTTATCACCAGCAAACTAATGGGCAATCCGAAAGAACAATCTAGATTTTGGAAGACATGTTACGTGTATACGTATTGGATCTAAAGGGTAACTGGAATGAGCACCTACCTTTAGTGGAATTCACCTATAACAACAGCTACCAAGCAAGTATTGGAATGGCACCGTACGAAGCACTGTATGGAAGGAGGTGTCGATCACCTCTGTGTTGGGCAGAAGTTGGAGACAGGAAGTTATTGGGCCCTGAGATCGTACAGATAACGAGTGATAAAATTCAACTCATCCAGCAGCGAATTCGCACTGCCCAGAGCCGCCAGACAAGTTATGCAAATACACAGAGACGGGACTTAGAATTTCGAGTAGGGATCATGTCTTCCTCAAGATCTCACCAACAAGAGGAGTTATCCGATTTGGAAGGCAAGGAAAGTTAAACCCACGTTATATGGGGCCATTCGAGATACTAGAAATGATTGGTTTTGTAGCATATCGCCTTGCACTATCGCCTGAATTGTCCAATGTTCACAATTTGTTTCACGTTTCGATGCTTTAGTGGTATCTTCGAGATCCAAAGCATGTGGTTAATTAGGAGGACCTAAGAGTTCAAGAATATCTCTCTTATGAAGAACAACCAGTGCAAATTCTCAATCGCCGTGATCAAGTTCTCCGAAACAAGACCATACCGCTGATAAAAGTCTTATGGCAGAATCATCGTGTTGAAGAAGCGATGTGGGAAATTGAAAGTCACATGCGAGTCAAATACCAACACCTCTTTGACAACCAATGTACGTCAAGTTTAGGGACAAACTTCTATTTAGAAGAAGAGAAATGTGACACCCTGAATGTTTAATTATGTACCACATAAATATTTATAGCTATATATAACTATAATTATGGTTGTATGTAATAATATATTATTAAAAAATAAATAAATAAATAAATATAAAAGTAGTAATAATAATAATAAATAAATAAATATAATAATAACAAATCTCATAATAACAAATCTAATAATAATAATAACAAATCTAGCAAGAATAAACGTTTGTATGTGCTGGACGAACAAAACCTCACCCATCTGGGCTGTCTAGGATTAGGGAGGGTGAATTAGCAAATTCGGACCATTAATGCATCCTTAGGCTGTATGTATATATAAAGGGATTGGTGAGGCTGTAAAGTGCATAGGGTGAAAGGAAAAAGGAAATAGAAGGGAAAAAAGGGAGCAAAGGAACAACCGTGAGAAAGTAGCAAAAATAAGAAGAAAATAGTAAGGGTCAATATTAAAGTGAGTTCTATTGTACCTTGAGTCACCATAATATATTTTACGTATTTGTTGAACTACCATAACTTATTTTATACAAGTTATGTTTTATAACTTATATTTATATTTCAATTACGTTAATTATTTTCTAGACTTCATTTGCTTAAATTGAAACTCATGGATATGTTTGTTTAAATTTTAAAAATTATTTGATAATAATTTTGTAAACAATTATTTTCTGTAAGTACCACCACGGGAGTCCCATGCCTTGGGGGACTTAAATAACCATTGGCCTCTGTTTGGCCACTTTGTGATCCTCTGTTTGTCATGGATCCATTGACCTCTGTTCTGACTGTTACTCCTGTAACCTTTGTTCTGTTCTGTTCTGTACCATGGTTATGGTTATTTATTTATATAATTTTTGTATTTCAGTTTTTGCCACTTAACTAATTTGTTTATTCAAATTAAGTTATGTAAATGTTTTAATTTAACTAACTATCAATGGTTATTTTGTATTCCCTATACTCTTGGTATAATATTTCTCACTGTACTATGTGCTTATAGCTATTACTCTTTCAGGTGATGAGATGTAAGGAAGACCCGTAACCTCGTGTAGTAGAACCCGCACAAGAATTAGATGCTAATCCGTTATGTTGTTTTGTTTTTCTTTTCTTTTCTTTTCTTCCTTTTGTTTTTACTGAGGGTCGGTCACTGAATAATAAAATAATAAAAACCCTATTGTCACGACCCCATTCCGCCCCTAGTAGAATGGTGCCATGATGGCCAGTAATCTGAGATTACCAAAGGCCACTTACAAGAATCCACACGCAAATCAGAGTATACATATGGGGCTTACAAATGCGGAAGCAATAAATCAAGACTAAGTAATCCATGAGAGCAGTGCATAAGTTGAATGAAATGTCATACATCATTACATAGCTTTAATACAACAAATGGAGTACAAAAAAATACATCTTGACCAAAAGGCTTCTCGGCCGTCAAATACAAAATACAATAAGATGACCAAGAAGCATGATCTTCAAGATGATGCAAAAACACGAATCCAAGATACATCGGCAAGATACATCAGCGAAACACATCGGCAAAAATACATCAGCAAATACATCGGCAAAAATACATCTAGGCGTCGTCGCCGCCCTGCTCATCACCTACATATATATAGAGAGGGTGAGCTTGGATACTCAGTGAATGGCATAAATAATAAAGGGTTTACATGAATGACATCCGAGGTCTTTTAACAAACAACACATGAAATAAATCAAGCTCATTTCAAATCTTTCAAGGCTCCAAGAGATGCTTACTAACATCAATGTAATACAAGAGATGACATCTCGGACAAACAAGCCCACGCGGTAAAACCGTCAGTGGCAAGGCAAAACAAGACAAGAGAGATCTCTAACAAGGGTGTCGTTGCATTATAGTCCCCGAACACTAAGGACTTGTGCTACCAATGCTTATAGTCCCCTAGCACGTACGGACTTCCAAGCTTTGTGCTACAAATGCTTATAGTCCCCTAGCACATACGGACTTTCCGAGAATGTCATCAAAGCAAAATACAATACTTGTTGCAAGTAGGAATAATCATTCATGCTTGTAAATAATTTCCGAACAAAGCAAAACAAGGTTTTATCAAGGCTTTACAACATATCTTTATTAAAATACCACTCACATTGTTCTTCGGACGTCGGCGTCAAGGCGAATCCAAGTCCTACAAACACACGGCAAGTCTATTGAATGCTCTTTTAAATAAGCTTCCCATGCATACAAATGATCTCGGCACTCTTCTAAACTAAGTCAAATCAAAACGAACACTATTTCCCATCTCAGGGAAATATGCTGGGCACCAACCAGGTCTTGGCCGAGGTCCCACACCTTCTCGCCGAGGTGTGGTCCCGAGGGCCACATTCGAGGATAAATGAGGTCGGGAAAAATCTGGGTTTCCCTCAGCTCAAGAACATAAAGAACATGAACATGAAGATCATGAAGGAGATGAATGCAAGAATCACAACTTATGATTATAAAACCTGAGATTTCATGCTATGAGTTTAAAAACACGGACCTGAGTACCCATACGAGAAGATTTTACGAAAACAAACACAAATACATGTAACTCGTTGCAAACTTTCGGATCAAACAAAGCTTCTCTCTAAGAACTCATGAACACTAACTTTCTCTCTCTAAAACCAATCTTTAAATCAATGCATGACAAGCAAAACAGATTCGATCATGCAATGTAGCTAGATGATCAATAGGAATAGCAAGAATAGATTAAGATTCTAACCTCAACACACGAATCTATCGGTTTGAACTCCAAAGATCAAGCTTGCTATCTACTCTCTCACTCTAAGACTCCCTCCTAGAGCTTCTCTCTCCTCAAGAACAAGATATGAGACAAAATGATACATTTCTAGGCTTGCCGGCTGACTAAACCTTCAGCTCGGACACGTGGCGCTACCGGGTTGGTTTAACTCAAAAGCAGTGACTGATTGATAAGACAAGTCTCTGACAAAGCGTATACAACAAGCTAGGCGGCAAGAGACTTCGGCGAGTAATGACATCGGCTAACAACAAGACTTCGGCAAACAAGGAGACAATGACCTCGGCTAGAAAAGGTCAACACTTGGCCCAGCTGTGCCACACCTCGGCCTAGATGTGCCACACCTCGGTCTAGGTTGTACCAGTCTAGGGCAAGATCACTTGGGTTCAAGGGGAACATCTCGGCCCAGATAGTACACATCTCGGCCTCGGTGATGAACACCTCGGCCTAGACAATGATATCTCGGCCAATATGTCGGGGTGCGGATGGAGGTTAGCCAAAGGAAATCCCAAGATGGTCCTAAGTGTAAGAGTATCAAAGGGGCGACCTAGGCTCGAGACGACCTCGGCTGAACACACACACACACACCAAGAGGGAATATAGGATTCAAGCAACACTTATGCAAAACAAATCAAGAGATGCAATGTAACATATATATATACAAGTATGACTAAAGTGGAGTGGGGGTTGTTACACCTATAGATGTATTTTATTTTATCAAAATAATAGAATGAAGTAAATTTTCTGTTTAATTATTTCCTACTTCCATTTTGCCTCCACCTGTGCCATTTAAATTGTTAAGCTTAGAATTATTTAGTAAGTTGCGATTCCAACCTTAAGTCCCTAGGATTGGATCGTGACAGATATGATGCCAATATCCCCTATTCTTATGGTAGAGATCTTTGATGTTTAGGGGATTGATTTTATGGGCCCTTTCCCGTCGTCGTCCGGGTTTGAGTTTATTCTCTTGACAGTGGATTATGTATCTAAGTGGGTGGAGGTAATAGTTACCCGATCAAACGATCATAAAGTAGTAATCAAATTCTTGCATGAAAATATTTTTAGTCGTTTTGGGTTTCCTAAAGCCATAATAAGTGATTAGGGTACACATTTTTGTAACCAGTTCTTTGAGTCGGTAGTTAAGAAATACTCTATCACTCATAAAGTTGGCACTCCATACCATGCTCAAACTAGTGGTCAAGTGGAAGTCTTTAATAAAGAGGTGAAGCACATAATAGAGAAAACAGTGAGATCAGGTAGGAAAGATTGGTCAAAACGCTTGATTGATGCATTATGGGCCTACCGCACTGCTTATAAGACACCCATTGGGATGTCACCACATAGGGTGATATTTGGCAAAGCTTGCCATCTCCTAGTTGAACTTGAGCACCAAACATTGTGGGCCATAAAGAAGTTTAACTTTGATATGGCCGCGGCTGGGCTCAACCAGAAATTGTAACTTAATGAGTTAGAGAAAATTCGAAATGATGCATATGAGAGTTCAAAAAATTTTAAAACTCGAACTAAGGAATTCTATGATAAGCACATTAATAGAAAATCCTTTGAACCCGGCCAAAAAGTATGGCTTTTTAACTCAAATTGAGACTCTTTCCGGGTAAGCTTAGATTAAGATGGGATGGTCCCTTTGTGGTTGCAGAGACATTTATTCATGGCGCCGTTGAGGTGCAAGATCCAAGAAATGGCCACACTTTCAAAGTGAATGGTCAAAGATTGAAACCATATATAGAGGGGATTGGGAATGGGGATATGATTGAGTCCATTGTTTTGATGGACCCTTTTTTACTATAATTAAGAAATTGATGTCTTGTTCTCTTTTCCTTCCTTTATATTTTATTCTATTTTTATTTATTCTTGTTGTGCTTTATATGACGTCTAGGAGACTTTAAATCCTTTAAAGGTGTAATTTCTTTGGCGTTAGCCGTGCCCAAACGGCATCTGACGGTCTAGTATAGCCACGTAACTATGTTTGTAGTGAGTTCTTAGAAGACCAACTTAGACGGTGGAAACTAGAGTTCGAATGGCAAAGCCTAGAACGCAAAGGTTTGGAATTTCTGAGACTAGAGTTTGGTTTAAATACTCAGGGGTGTGGAGATTGCTTCAAAACTATCTCGACTTGAACTCTGTATGGCAGCCCCACATGTCGAGTTAGCTTTATGCGCCTCAATTCTAGATACCAAATCAACCTAGTCTGTCACCCTATTGGAGAATAGGGAAAGCTACAAACATTGTTAGGGAGAAAAGTAGTACTCATGGTTTTCGCGTAAAGATTATACCTTTGTTGAGCATTTTTGAAATGCTATATTTATTTCGGATGTAAAATGAAGGTAAAAATGGTTTGAAATGTTTTGGTGCTTGGGTTAATATAGGGTTTTATTTCAAATAAAATTTTAAAAAATAAAATAAAATCCCACACGTGCGACAAAACCCACTACACATGCGACGAAAACTCCAATCCCCAAATTTGTTACTGCTTTAAAAGCAGATGCGGTAGGTGGTGCGGCACCAACACTGCACGTGCAGCCCCAACACCGCACGTGCGACCATAGGCCCTACACATGCGGGAAATTTCCTTAAGCAATTTGTCGCCTGCTTTATATGCAGGTGCATGCCCTACTGCGAAATGAAAATAATAATAATAATTAAATAAATAAAATCAAAAAAATCAAAAATCAAAAAAATAAAAATAAAAATTCAGATTTCTTTGTTCTATTTTTTTTATTATTTATTTATTTTTATTTTCATTTTTGAAAAAAAAAAATTTGATTTCAACAAAAACCTAACCCACTCCCATCACTCTTACAGATACACTCTCTCTCTACCTCTCATATATTCTCTCTCTCTTTTTCTCTCTCTCTACCTTTCATCTTCTCTCTCTCATTTCTCTTTCACTCAAACCCCACCACCACCATCAACTTTCTTCATTTTTTTTCCACCATCACCAACCTTCACTCAAACTCTTCTCACAACCACTCTACCACCAGAGCCTCACCGCCGACACCCTATTTCCTCTCTGTCTGTCGAATCTTCGACGACCATCATTTTTTCCGACGAATCTCCTTTCTTTCTCTCTCTTTCTTCACTATTTAAAGGTAAACCCTTCCTTTTTGTTTAAACTTTATATTTCTTCTTTCAATCTTCCCTTGTAGTGAGATTTAGGTATAGTTTTATAGTGATCTATTGTTCATCCTTTTAAAAATAAAAAAATCTGGGCAGCTATGAAGACGGCCACCGCACGTGTTGCCATCTCCGGCGCACGTGCATCAAACCTAAACAAAAAAAAAATGCTAATGTGTTGTTTGCTTATTTTCTAATTCATTTTATTTCCTAAGTTGTCTACTTATTTATTTAGTTGTTTACTTGTTTATTTTTTTTATTACTATCTCATTATTTTTTGTTAGTGTAGTTCATTTTTATTTGTTTAATCATTCAATATTTACATAAAATGTTAATGTCTCTAGATTAGTTAATTTTATTTTACGTTTCATTTATTACAAAAAAAAACAAAAAAACAAAAACAAAACAAAACAAAACAAAAAAATTGATGAGAATTGCATGTGGTACATCAGTGGGCAAACTTGTGCTTTAATATCTTACTTTATTCTCATGCTGGTTCCACGGGTATGTGTGTATTTTCTTTTGGTGTGTGCAGGATATGAGTAGACGGCTATCCACCCGAGCCTCCAAAAAGGCCAGAGGTTCGTCCTCCTCAGCACCGCCGCCGTCACCACCATCCTCGCCACCACCACCGGTTGAGTTGCCACGACCGGAGTGGGCTTCACACCTGCTTCACAAGCTCAACTATTTTCAAAATGACCCAGTCACCTCTTAGGCCGTTGAGCAGCTCCTCCTCCAGCAATAGTTGGGCCTTTGCACTGTTACGGCACTAACTTATCCTCATCTAGTACAGCTCTTCTACTAGAACATGTACGAGTCACTCACTGAGGTAGGACTGCAGTCCACTATTGATGGCCACCTTGTTAGCATCACAATTGCCCAAGTGCCAGGGTTTTTTTCCAAGGCGGACCACCAGTCCTTCCCGAAAGTTGAGGGCCGATAACCGATACATAGCCTAATCCAAGAGTACTTCTCAGGGATTTATGGTGACACAAGTTACACTTGTTTGCGCCGGAGCAAGCTGCCTGGCCACTCGTTACTCATTGACTCCGTGATACATAAGAATGCCCTTCCATTTGGGCATAAAGCTGAGCGTCGTATGGAGTTTGTTCGGGTCTTACATGGTTATCAACATGGCTATCGGGTCCCGCTTGCGCACGTTATCTGGATACATATGCACAAATTTCTACAGGAGGCCGTTCAGCCTCAACCTATGCAGAACCTGACTTGGCCCCTGCCATTTGCCAACTTGCTCACACTTGTCTTCGAGCTGAACGGCCTCCCAATTGATCCGATTGAGAAGATTAACATAGTTTATCCGACTTTCGGGCAGAGAGAATGGCAGCATAGCGTATCCCGCATCTCGCAACAAGTTGGTGCCCCGATTGATGAGGCCCAAGACCCCGTCCACGACCAACCACCTCCTCCTGGCTCCCCTGTGCCACCCCAAGGGGGCCTATTATACATGATTCGTGAGGAGTACTTACAGCTTTAGCACTCTATAGATCAGGTCCACAGTACTCTTCACGATCAACACCAAATCCTCATGGTGTTGCGCACGGATTTTCAAGCGCATCGGGACTATTCTCAAGCGGCTTTCGACCAGCTCAACGCTCGCCAGCTCAACATTCAGCAGTCAGTTGCATTACTGCAAACTAACTTTTATACATATCGAGAGTTGAACCAGCAGCGTTTTGACCAACTTGGCGCCTGGGTTTAGGACGAAGCATTCGAGATGCGGTCATTGATGAACACCTTGTTTGCCCAGCATTTCCCCCCACCACCACCACCACCAAATTCTCCATAATACCCAATTATCTTTTTCTTTGTCTCTTTTAGTTCTGTATTTTCATTTTAGTTGTTTCTCTTTCTTTAAAAAAAAAAGAAGGTGTGTGTGTGTGTGTGTGTGTTACTATTTGCCTACCTGGATGTGCACCTACAATATCCGGTAATATTCTCTATTTCCTATTTACTTAGCATTTGATTCCATTGAGGACAATGTCATATTCAACTTGGGGGATGAGGGTATTTTCTTTCGTGCATTTCTATTTGGCTCATAATTCATGCTTATACCTGTTTCACTTGATTGCACTACTTCACTTGATGTTGACTTGTTGCTAATAGGGTGATGATATTTGCATATGTTAATTGGGGAGCATAGTAGACTTATATGAAAAAGGTTTATTGGGTAAACACTCACATGTGATGTTTGTATTATGATAATTGTTTGTGGTTGTGGTATTAGTACACGTATCATAAGTATGCATTGATTTACATGAACACACTATCATAGCGGTGACCTATCTATTATAATCTCTGGTGTACATCATTGATAATTACGAGTGTTGCAAAAAAGAATAAATGACTAGCCTTGATTCTCAAAATAAAAAATAAAAAATAAAAAACAAACAATAGACTTGTTTGGATTCGTTGTCTCTTTAACTTGAGTTATTAAGCCCGTAGGGGTATCTGCACACCTAGTGCCCTAAAACCGTCTGGTTTAAGAGTCATTGGCCCAATACTTACTACATGGGTTAATTAGAAAACTTAAGGGACCTAAACAATGCGCAATTAAGGAAAATAAGGAAAAAGACTTGTTCGGATTTATAACCTTTTCAACTCGAGTTATTAAGCCCGTAGGGGTGTTTTCACACCTAGTGCCCTAAAACTGCCTGGTTTGGGAGTTATTCGCCCAATACTTGCTACAAGGGTTGATTACAAAGCTTAATGGATCAGGACATTGCATAGTCTTTCAAAAATAAACAAACATTTTGAGATTCCTGGTTACAAAAGTTTAATCTTATCTATATATGTTGGGAGTTATTATGAGTTACACTGGGCTATTATAGTGGTTCAGTTAACTAGTTATGAAAATTGCACGTTACACCGAAGTTACTGATGATGTGTTCTACTAACATTCACAAGTATATAGAACTTGATTTGTGTAATACTGAATTGCGGTCTTTACTCAATAGATTCCTTCATACTTGTTTACTATGTCTTCAATGACTCATCATGTCTTAATATTGCACTGTAGTGGCATATAAGTTAATTATTGAGTGGTGTAGTGTGATTGATTGTTGTTGGATAGATGTGAATAAGTTAATGTTTATGGGTATCATTTCTGGAAACCCTCACAAGATTTTACTCGTCCACTTGGCGTAACTTTATGGTTTAAAGGCTTGTTGCATATGCTAAATGCAACCGTTCATCCCACGAAAGAGAAGATAGTTAAATTTTCTTTAAGTTTATTTTTCTTTCTTTGTTTTTTCTTGCTTGAGGACTAGTAAGTTGTAAGTTGGGGGATGTGATTAAGGCCAAATTGTGCAACATTAAAGCCATTAATTAGGATCTCTTAACTTTACTTGTTTGACAAACTATACATTTTATGCCTGTTTAATGTCAATCAGGTTTGTACATAGTGGGAGCATAAAATGAGTAGAAAATTCATTCCCGCACGTGCGGAGGCCCATTCTCGCACGTGCGGCCTTTACCTCACAGCCAAACAAAGCCTTAGCTTCCCACATGTGCGACAGCCCTTCCCGCACGTGCAGTGACCACTCCCATACGTGCGGTCGTACCTTGAATTTTGTGTCGCTGTTTTGAACTTGTTTGAAAGACAACCAAAGGATAAAAAGACAGAAGATAGGTGGAAATAGGGTTTGGAAATTATTTGAAGGAAAATGGAGACTAGGGTTTGAAAAGAGTGATTTTTCCTCAAGCTTGAAGGACAACTTCCATGAGGGCTTCCACCTCTTCCCACTCCTCCATAAGTGGCTAGACTCTTCTTTTCTAGGATTTTGATGAAACCCTAGCCATGTAAAGTGATTTTTCTTAAGCTTTGATTGTGAAACAGTTTGAATAAATGCACAGATGTTTTAAAAGTTTAAAATAATTGTTCTTTTCATATCTTCAAGTATTTTACTCTCTGTGATTGTTTAATAATTTCTATACATTAGTTATCTTTGTGTTTGTGTTCAAAGTACAAGACAAGTCATGTTACGAGAGATAAGTCGTGTTGCTACCATAGTTTAGAGCAAGCACCTCGTGCTACTCGGGATGATTTGTACCTATACATTGAATGCAACAACCATGTTGATCAATATTTCAAACTTATAGTTGTGAAATATTGGATATTTCAAACCGGATTGCAATAGATAGTCGATGTTAAATCTCATTTATGTGGTTACTGGTGAATTCTTTGCCCTAGGATTTTTCCCAAAAATTAATATCTCAAACTCTAATTTTAATTGTCAATTTAATTATTCAATTTAATTTAATTCTTGTTTAGTCATAATATCCATCAATATTTTTAATCAAAATTAATTTAGGAATTTAGTAATTAAATTAGTTTAATTTCTCGTTTGTCCCTGTGGATCGATACTTGAACTTGTCATTATTCTAAAAGAATTTTGTATAATTTAGTGTTTATATTTGGTGTGTGTAACGGCCCATTAGATGTTGAGCATACAATTGACTTTATGAATTGGCATATATCAATATCCTTACAAGTGCATCTACTCCCCACTCGACAAACACTTTACATGTGCCCATAACTTTTCCTCGCCTTAGCATGGCAATAAGCTGCTCCATTGTGATCTGATCGTTATGAATGCGTATACCGAACCCCGTAGTAGAGGAAGCCTTATGCACTAAGATTGCCTTCAACCATGCATTGAATCAAATTGACAACAATCACCCCAAGCACAACCCAATAAGTTCCAAAAATGTAGAAAATCAACTCCCAAAGCTACAAGCAAAAAAATACTGCTTTAGTAGCTACACAATGAAGTGAAAGAAAGGAAGAATATTATGAAATACTAGTTAATGAAGATGTTCTTTCCTCTCCTTGATAAAAGGCCTCTAAAGATGCCGTTCTACAGCAAAATAAAAAGAAGAGGGGAAAAAAAAAAAAAACACTTTGCAAGGCACTCTAATATGCAAATGCTCTTTTGAGTGAATTATTTATACTTTATGAAAATCTGGATAATTTAAGCTCCATTGATAAGGAATCAAATGAGAGACATGTTTTTGCAAGACAGATTGAGATTTTACTGATGGAAGGTGGAAATAGATGCTAAGATATTGAAAATTGATAGAGACGCCATGGAATGGACCCCAATACTAAGATTAGCAAAATCATTTGTTA
Source organism: Camellia granthamiana (assembly GCA_036172215.1). NCBI lineage: Eukaryota > Viridiplantae > Streptophyta > Magnoliopsida > Ericales > Theaceae > Camellia > Camellia granthamiana. The sequence continues at coordinate 168,955,251 of CM069903.1, read as the reverse complement.
GTAATGTTTCAAAGAGCTATGAAAACAACTCCATGTAAATGACATGGTAAACTTGCATCAATTTTTCGAAAGACCATCATGTAGAACCAAGGAGCAAGGACACTGCTCTTAGGATAAATTCATCAACTCTAATCATTCAAAAAATCTACATAATTTGAGGCATGAATCTGTTGGCTGTATAAATTGTATAAGCCAATCATGATTCAACACGTGGTATGAGAAAGGCAATTTGGGAAGGTAATATAAATTACCAACCATAGTCAGACAAGTGTCAACCCATACTGGTAATAATGGGTCTGCATAGCACTAGAATGATCGAGGGATATAAGGTGATGTGGCCTAACAGTTACTCACAAGATTCAAATTCAAAATCAGGAGGGAAGCCTAACTGCAGACATGGCGTAGTAGAGCTAATTGTGAGAGAGCATGATCAGCGATCATGGTGGGATGTTTCGACGGTTAGAAGCTCATTTCGACGGTTATCATTGAGAAGTATAAATAGCAGAGAAAGCCCCAGAAAGAGGCCCAGACTCAAATCTAGAAACCAATTTTTATTCTACCTCATTTTCCTTCCAGATTTTACATTTCTTGTTCTTTACATTTCTGCACTTCAAATTCTTGTATTGCACTTTATTCATAGGAGTAGTTTCGAATAGCTTGTTGCTGTAAACCTCTACAAGGCTGGATCAGATTATTGTAAGTTTTTCATTTTTACTTAATGAAATGCTGCAATTGTTCTTCATTTAATCTTTGTTTACTAAATTCTCCTAAACAAGTCACTAGTAAAAATCATCTTCATTGAGGCTAAAAGAACTGAAACACAATCATCTGATAAATGGTTGGCAATTAATCTTTTATAAGAACTGATTGATCCTTGCTGGCACGCTTAAAATTACAATAGCAACCTTCGAAAGCCAAAAAAGCCAACATATATTTTTGGCACGCCCAGTGAGACCAATTGAAATGGCTAGATGTAGGAGACAAGGAGAAAATGAACGCCTAGAAGAAGGTGTGGAAGGAGAGGTAGAGATACATGATCCAGAGGATAATGTGATAATACATCCTATGGAAGCACCTATCTCATCAGAACCTATGGTCGAACAGACCAGTAATGTAGAACATGCACCGCGTGTCTAGAATAGTGGACGAGACCATGGAATTGGACCATCCACTATTCCATCTACTCAGCCAATGAATCCGTGGGGAGGCCTAGTAGATGCCATTGGACAGCAGTTAATGAACACAATGGAAAAATGGGCAATATCCTTTATGGATCGGATGAATACCCATCAACCAACTAACACAAGACACATAGAGGAAATTTCAAATGTCCCTCAGCAAAGATTGGCTAGAGACAAACAGCCTATGCAAAGTAATGGACATACTAATGGTCAAACTACTAATCAAAATTATGAAAGATCATCACCTCAGTCTTGGTATGAGCCTCTTTTAAGGCCTATGTTAAATTAAAATGCATCATTACTTAACAGTGAAGCCATGCAAATTAGTGGATTTGGGCCAACATAAGAAAATGACATGAGGATGTTTCCAAATCCCATGTTCGAAACCATACCTGGTACAAAGGGGTTCACTAATCCTTTGTTCGAATTTGTACCCGGGGGGTTGGAAGGGTTTCCTACGGCTGGAAGAGACACAACACTTGTTCCTCTTATTACAGCAACTTTCGCAGGTCCCTTCGCAGGACAGGCTCAGAAAGGTTAACTATACCCTCAACAGCAGCCAGCACCACAGGGACAGCCAGTCCCAAATATACCTCCCTATGGACCGAGAGGACCTCAAGCACAAGGTTTTTCACCAAATCCTGTGTTTGTTCCTCCAGTGATGGTTCAACAAGCACAAAATATGGTTCCAAGGGACCAAATTGCTGATATTGTTAGAGAAATGTGTGGACCTATGGCTCGAAGGGTTTAAACTCCTGTGTACAGGAAACCATATCCAAAATGGGTGGATAGGGTACATGAATACCCAAGAGGGTTTAGAATATCAGACTTTGCTCTTTTTTATGGAAATGAAAACCAGTCAACAGTAGAACATATTGCTAGGTTCGCTGCCTAATGTGGTGAATTTACCAATAATGATTACATGAAGTTAAGACTTTTTCCAAATTGTCTAACCGGGGCAGCTTTTGTATGGTATATTAACCTTACACCTGGCTCTATCCAAACTTGGTAACAAATGGAGGAGGCATTTCATGCCCAATTCTTCCAAACAAAGCCAAAAGTTTCTCTGGCAGATTTGGCAAGGTTGAGTCAAAGGCCTAATGAGAAGCCTATTCAATTTATTACTAGATTCAAAAAAGCACGAAACATGTGTAGGGTCATTCTACCAAAGCCTGAATTTGTGAGATTGGCTCAAAATGATTTAGAGTTTAGGCTTCGAAAGAAGTTTGACTCAACTGAGCTTCGAGACTTAGTGGAATTAGCCTATAAGGTGTCCAGATATGAATCATTATTTGAGGAAAAACAAGATCGAAGTAATGCATCATACAAGACGTATTATAAAGATCCCAATTATGAGATTGATGCAGCAGAGATCGTAGGGAAAGAGCCTGTGATCTGTGAGGCGTTAATTCATAAAGACACTACAATAAATCAGCAGTTTAAAATGAAAGACCTTCATAAGAAATATTTTTTCGATTTAACAAAGGTAAATAACATTTTTGATCATTTGCTTGCAGCAAATTTCCTAAAGTTACCAAAAAGAGTCAAAATTTCTTCTCCAGAAGAACTTAAAGGAAAAATGTATTGTAAATGGCATAATTCTTGGTCTCATTCAACTAAAAACTGTATTATTTTTCGGGACAGAATCCAATAACAGATTCGAAAGGGAAGTTTAAAATTCCTAACTAAAGCAGAGAAAGTTATGGGGATTGACACTAATCCATTCCCAGAAATTGGAGAAGTTGCAGCCAATGTTATTGTGCCAGACTTCCAGAACTTATCCTTGAAAGAATTGGAAGAGGTTAATGTGTAGATGCGTGTTGCCAGTCAGACTGCTGTCAAGAAAGATGCTAGAAGTTCACCAGCAAATGGGCAGGGCTTTGCAGACCAAAAGAAAGACTCTAGTGAGGAGGCACTGGATGATGACTCTTTAGAGGCAGCTGCCATGCAAATAATGTGTCCTAGATACAAGTTAAGTTACAAATGGTTGAAAGGGCTCCCAATTGATGGAAAGTTGTATTACAAGGATGTGCAGAGACGCCCTAAACCAACCAGTGCCTACAACAAAAGGCCGTACCCAACTGGTCCCAGGCAGCAGCCATTCTTGGCTGGACCAACAGCTACTAGAGTGCATTCCAAGGGCAAGAGATCTTTACATGAGTTCAGACCACCCAACTACTACAAAATGGAGGGCAATCATCCTAAAAGGGGGTCCAAAGTGGGCTCAAGTTATGGGATCAAAGCTAGAGACTGGCCTCCTAGACCAGCCTCACACAAAATGAAAAGTAGTCACCCACATTAAAGGCCTGAATTAGGCCCAAGATAGGGGGTCAAGGCCAAGCAGTGGTCTCCACAGACAGCTTCGAAACTGGCTTCGAAGGCAGAAAGAGACAGTTCAACAACTGAGCTAATGGGTTCATGAGTACTTGGGGTTCCATATTGGTTTGTCATGCAGAACAAGCCTAAGGAAGTACCTACCCAAAGAAATGTTGTTGGAGACCAAAGTAGGATGGTTAAACCTCCCTTGGTGACTCCAAATAATTGGGTATTACTGAAACATCCAAAAACAAAGGAACCAAATATGGTCCCAGTAATTTCTAGGTCCCAAAGGAGAAAGATCCAACGAAGGTACACTCAGTACCCAAAGGATCTGAAAGAAAGTGGGGAAAGTTCTTCATTGGCCCAGCCAAAAGGCCAGACAGATGAAAGAAAAAGTCCAAAGTTGGGTCGTAGTCCAAAATCGACTTCTCAGGACAGAAGGAGTTTCAGCAAAGAGCAGTTAGCTGAAGTTCACTCTGAACTGAAAGCCAAAGAAAGATCCAGTTTAGCAAGTCTTGAAAAGGCTTTGATGGAAAGTGACAGTGAGACAGAAGGAGAAGCTGACCCAGGCCAAAGGAAAGAGACGGTTGAGGAGGAGATGTTTGAAGCCTTCATGGCTGAATAGATGTTTTTGGTCGAAAAACCAGCAAGAACAGACTATTCGAAGGAATTCACTAGAACTAAAGTGCCAAAATGCAGCATGGAAGATGTTTCTTAAGTAATTTAACAAGTTGGCCTAAAAAATAAGCAAGTACAGCCAGTGGTTCAATTTCGCTCATTTCCTCCAGTGTCAGTGAATATGGTGCATATATTACCACAGGAGTTCCAAGTTGAAGATGGAAACCAAGAAGGTCAGGAGATTGACCCTATTAAAGTTTCTAGTGAAGAACCACAGGTTAGTATGGTTCAAGATGAATCTGAAGTGGCCACACTAATGGAAACTAAGGACGAGAGTGAGGAAGAGGTGAGTATTAATCCTTTATATCCTTTTGAGTATCCTACAACATCCATGACACAGCATGTCAACCCCTTGTATATCAAGGCTTTTTTCGATGGGATATAGATGAATGGCGTATTGGTGGATAATGGAGCAGCAGTGAACTTGCTTCCGAAATCTTCTTTGAAGAAACTAGGGAAAAGAAACCTCAGACTAATCCCAACCAGCACAACCATTGCTGGTTTTGCTGGAGATAAACAGATGGCTCAGGGTATTTTGCCCATCAACCTGAGTGTAGGAACCAGAGATTGCATGACGGCATTCTTTGTTATTGACAGCAATGCTAAGTATAATGCTCTACTTAATAAGGATTGGATTCACACCAACAAACATGTGCCTTCCTCTTTACATCAGAAGATAATGATGGCCATGTGCAATGGAGAGACAGAGGAGATCAATGCAGACCCTCAACCCTTTGTTGCTTGTGCTGATTTTGCAGAGGCCAAGTTGTATAATGAAGGAGTAACACCACTCAGTATATTGAGAAAACCTGATGGTTCAGCCGAAATGACGGCTTATGAGGAAGTAGCACACCTGAAGCACTTGGTGCAGAAGAGTGCTAATGAAGAATTCATCGTCAAAGATGATAATGATGCCTGGTTGTAGGCAAGAAAATGAAACCCAAGAAGCCAGACATTTGGCTTTAGTTAAGTTCACAGAATTGGACTTAAAAGCAATAGTCCAAAAGGTTCAGGAACAAGAGAAGGAAGCTATGATAGTGGGCTGTAAGCATAAATAACAACAGGTCAGAGCTTTGACCTTTAATAAATACTGTGCATTGGAAATCGAAACAAAAGTCCAGGAAATACAGGAGGAAGAAGCTTTATGGACAGACTTTGTCTATGAGGAGAAGAGCAAAGATGTTGGATCAGAGAAAATGGGAGCAGAACAAAGCAAAGTAATTGCTTCGAAGACAGAAGAAATAAAAAAAGAAGCATTAGTGAGTTCTCAGATACAAGACCCCTTAGAAAAGGTTAATTTATGAGAAGATTCTACACAGCAACCCACCTACATTAGTGCTTGGTTAAGTGCTCTTGGCAGGGATTGGTTGTTGGTGGTCTTAAAGAGATATAAAGATTGTTTTGCATGGTCTTATAATGAACTGCCAGGATTAGATAGGTCATTAGTGGAACATAGGCTCCCTATGAAGCCTAATTTCAAGCCATACAAGCAAAAATCAAGAAGGATGAGTCCTGAAGTAATTCAGAAGGTCAATGAGGAAATTCTTAGACTTCTTAAGGCAGGCTTTATTAGAACAGTCAGGTATGTTGAATGGCTATTCAATATTGTGCCTGTAGTTAAGAAGAATGGTAAAATGAGGGTATGCATCGATTTTAGAAACCTGAATTTGACAACTCCAAAATATGAGTATCCCCATAGTAGATTTATTGGTGGATAGTTCAGCAGGGCACAAGATTTTATTAATGATGGATAGGCACTCTGGTTATAACCAAATCTGCATTGCAGAAGAGGATATCCATAAAACAGCATTCAGATGTCCTGGGAACATTGACACCTTCGAATAGGTTAAGATGCCATTTGGCCTAAAGAATGCTAGGGCTACATATCAAAGGGCTATGAACACTATCTTTCATAATCTCATTGGAGGATATTTAGAGTGTTACATTGATGACATTGTAGTGAAGTCCCAATCCATGGAGGAACATTTGTTTCACTTAAAAGCAGCTTTTGAAAGAATGAGAAAGTTCAAATTGAAGCTTAATCCTCTCAATTGTGCTTTTGGCGTATCAACTGGAAACTTCTTGGGCTATGTAGTACACAAGAAAGGATTACAGATTGATCAAAATAAAGTCAAAGCTATCATTGAAGCCAAGCCTCCATCAAGTAAGAAAGAAGTACGAAAATTCCTTGGACAGGTTAATTTTCTTCGAAGATTTATTTCTAATACTGTAGGGAAAACTAAAGTATTTTCTTCCTTATTAAGGTTGAAAGATGAAGAGAATTTTGTGTGGACAGCAGAGCATCAAACTACTTTCGAAGGAATCAAAGCCTACTTGGCCAAGCCTCCAGTACTGACGCCACCAAAGGATGATAAGCCTTTGAAGTTGTACATTGCTGTAGTAGAAGATTCACTGGGAGTTTTCTTAGCCCAGAACAATAAAGAAGGCAAAGAGCAAGCAGTTTATTACCTTAGTAGGTTTTTAAATTCTTGTGAATGTAAATATTCAACTATAGGAAAGCTGTGTCTTGCATTGTATTTTGCTGCAATGAAACTAAGATACTATCTTTTGCCTAAAACTGTCTTGGTAATTGCAACAACAGATTTGGTTAAATATATGTTGTCTAGACCTATGTTGAGAGAAAGAATTGGCAAATGGGTACTAACTTTATCAGAATTTCATCTAGAATGTCCCCCAAAAAACAGTAAAATGACAAGTTTTAGCTAATTTCTTGCAGATCATCCATGTCAGACAGAAAGCCAAGAGATAATGGATCTTGGTATGGTTAATATTGAACCATGACAAATGTGGTTTGATGAATCAAAAACCAACGGTCTAACTGGAATTGGTGTGGTGATTAAGTCACCATAGAGAGTAGAAACCACACATGATTTCAGAGTGGATGAAATTACTTGTTTCAATAATCAAGCAGAATATGAAGATTTAATAATGGGACTGGAAATACTTATTAGATTACAAGCTCATGCAGTTGATATATTTGGAGATTCTCAATTGGTGGTTAACCAAGTGAAAGGAATTTTCAAATGTCAAAGTGCAAGCATATTGCCATACTATGTTGTTGCATTACATTTGTTTTTTCAATTCTAGATAGCAAATGTGACTTATATCCCAAGATTCATGAATAACAAAGCTAATGATGTGGCTCAGAAAGTTTCGAATTTCAGGAGAAGGGATAACACTCAAATGAACATAAGCCAAACAACATATCAAAAAATAACACCACCCTTAACTAAAAAGAATGTGGTGTTAGAAGTCAATCATAATGACTTACAAGAACAAGATTAGAGGTATCTAATAATGTAGTATCTAGCTGGCCATCTTCGAAAACTAGCAGAAAAATCAAATTACAATCTATGCAATACATAGTGTATGGTAATGCTCTTTACAAAATAGGAGCAGATGGGTTATTATTGGAATGTTTAGGGCCAAAAGAGGCATTGACAGCCATGGTTGAGGTTCATGAAGGCATCTGTGGGGCTCATCAACCTAGTGTGAAGATGAGATAGCTGCTTCGAAGACATTCCTACTACTGGCCAACCATCCTTAAAGATCGTATAGAATATGCTAGAGGTTGCCAGGCATGCCAAAAGCATGGCACGTTAAGACATATACCAATAACTGATTTGTATGCGGTTGTGAAGCCTTGGCCATTTAGAGGATGGGCTATGGATATGATAGGAAAAATACATCCACCCTCTTTGAAGTATCATTGTTTCATCTTAGTGGCCATGGATTACTCTACTAAGTGGGTCGAAGCTAAACCATATAAGGCTATAGACCAAATTGAAGTTATTGGATTCATTAAAGATCTGATCCACAGATTTGGCATCCCACAGACCATAACTATTAATAATGGGACTGTATTTGATGGGAATATGGTAAAGTCTTTTGTGGCAGAGTTTGGAATCAGCCTTGTTAATTCTACCCCCTATTATGTACAAGCAAATGGTCAAGCAGAATCATCCAATAAATCCTTGAAAAAAGGAATACAGAGAGTTGTAGAAGACAGTTCTAGGGATTGGCACAACTTACTATTGGATGTATTATGGGCTTATACGATTTCTCCAAGATCAAGTACAGGAGTTACTCTTTACGCCTTAGTATATAGGCATGACGCAGTGTTACTTGTAGAAATTAACATCAAGTCCTTGAGGGTGAGATGCCAGGATCAATTAGCTCCTGAGTAGTACCATCAGAGTATGTGCTTGAAGTTAGAGAATGTGAATAAAGCTAGAATTTTGGCATTAAATAGCATTCTTTTCCAAAAGAAGAAAGCAACCAAAAACTATAATAAGAAAGTCAAGCATATTAGCTTTGATGAAGGTGATTTGGTATGGAAAACAATACTCCCAATAAGGATTAAAAGCCATAAGTTTGGCAAATGGTCACCTAATTGGGAAAGACTATATCAAGTTTATGGAGTTTTGCCTTGGGGAGTATATCATTTGAGAAATTTGAATGGATATGTACACTCTAAGAAAATTAATAGCAAATATTTGAAGTCTTATTATCCAACTGTGTGGGAAACACAAGGAGTATGATAAGTACTAAACAAAAGAAGCATGAAAAAAAAAACTCAAATAATAAATAAAGATTTTATTTCATAAGGAGTTGAATACATGCAACCATAGATTAGCCCAGAAGTCAGTACAATGTTTCGGTTGTTCCTTTATAATTGACTCTTTACTCTTAAAAGATGGGAACAATTGAATGGCGGTAGTCATCTCCTGCTTTCAATCAGCCAATCCTTGGTTGGTAATTTACAGCTTGGTGGCAGTTCGATCCAAAGCCAAGTTAACTGTTGATAACTCTTCTTCTAGTTGAACTTTCTTCTCCAAAAGTTGGGTTCGAAATTAGGAGACAAAGGAATGTTGTTCTTTCAATTCAGACACTTTAGCATGTATCTAGGAAACAAATTTCTAGTCTCTCAACAATTTCTCTTCTGCAGCTTTGGCAACATGGCAGATGTTGATATAAAAGTCAATGGTAGTTACTGCTTGAGATAAATGACTTAAAATAGCCATGCTGGATTGCTCAATAACCTTGTAGCACTAAAGGAAACTATTCATGATAATAGGTCTTTGTAAGGTTTCGAAGGGGATCCTCGAGAATAATGTCAGCAACTCCAAACAGCTATCCAAATCCAGTGAAGGAGAGGAAGTCTTACTGGTGGTGGAAGAGCTCTAAAAAATTTCCAAGAGAGAATCAGCCAGAACTAATGGCTCAGTTTCATTACTAGCTGTTGGAATGGTAGAAGACATGTCAAAAAGGCTAGCTAGTCTAGCTTCAAAAATGTCCACCTCTTCCGTTGACATGGTTGGTTTAAAAAGGGTTTTCGTAGAAGGAAGAGATGGCTGTATAGGGATAAGAGAGGAAGATGAAGTATCCCTAGCAGTTTCCATAGTCTTGGCTACCAGTAGGTCAAGAGAAAAGGGACTGGAGCTAGATAGGGATAGTGGACAAAGAACTGGTGAGCTACCAGTGTCTTCTCTAAAGGAATCAGCTATCACTGGAGATGAAGTAATAACTGGAATTTCCTTAGGAGGGGAAGAAGTAGCAAGGCTTGAAGGGAGAATAAATCGGGCAGAGTTAAAGGATAGAAGAGGAAGGTATGGAGTTAAGCCACAGGATAAGGATACAGGAGGAATGCTTTGCTTAAAAAAGGTATGAAAAGTGTAGAACCAAGGAGTGGGAGCATTGCTTGAATGGGCTCTACATTTCGAGGCATTGCTTCTAATAGTCTTTCAACTTTAGATAAAACTAAAGAAGTCTTTATTGAAGGAGAAGGCAGAGTAGTTGTTGCTGCAAAAGAAGAAATACGAAGCAATGTTAAATTTAGTATCAAGAACTTGAGAAAGGAAATTAGAGACACAAAAGGAAATTACTTGTTTCAGAAGTGGTAGCAATGGTTGGAGAGCTGCGAAGGGTATAATGTTTAGTAGGTTGTTGTTTCCTTGCAATTTCTCTTTAGAGTTCATTAGCAGCAGCAGCTTCATCCCTAAGCATTTGTTGTTGTCTCCTCTTCTCAGCCCTCTGGAACACAATGATTTCTTTAGAGTGTTCCGTTTCCACTGCTTTAACAGATGCTTCGTGAATAGGGTCCCCAGTGAAATCAGAGAGAGAGGCTGTCATTTTCTTCTTTCTTTTTAATGGTGCCTCTTACTCTTTTTCTGCTTCTTCTTCCTCCACGTGAGCCTCAAGTACCTTTTCTTCAGGATCAAGCAAAAGCTTCATTTTTCTTTGTTGCTTCTGCTTGCTCTTAAAGAGATTTAAAGCTTGAGCTCTTTGAGGAGAGTCTCCATGTGAGGCGCCTACGCCACCTACACCAAAGAAAGAACTATAAGTAAAAGGTAAAAGTGTCATAAAAGGAGAAAAGAAAAGAAGCAGCAATGCATACTTTTCTTCAAACCAGCTCGAGTAACTCTAGGAGGAGGTGAGGCAGCAAAAGTAGACTTTGTAGTAGCCAGGGTAGGAATTGGGATAGCATAAGCAATGGAAGAAGTAACCACTCTAGTCTCTTTAGACTTGGCTTGAAGCACGTCTAGTACCATTAATAGATCTTGAGGAGAAATGGCCAAGTGCACCTCCATATTGGCCATCCACCAGTTCTGGTACCTTTTCAGTGTATTGCTTTGAGGTATGAAGGGTAGGTACTCAAAATCAATTAGATCTTGGATAAATTTGGAAGTTGTTTCTTCCAATCTAGATCTTGGAACCTTCAAATCTCTGCTGGCAAGGTTTAAATTGGACTGACTGCAGAGAGGGATAGGGACTCCCTGTGAGAGTCCAAATTGCCTAGCAAATTGGGCAGGACAATAGGGCTCATAAATGCACTTATAAGCTCTGGGGTTCATAGTACCAATGAATAGTTCCCTGGGGATCAAAATAGAAGCCCACATGTTTTTATGTTGAGGCGTAGAGCAGGATCTATCACTCAAAAAGGTCCTCAACCAAGCTGGGCCAATATTGGTAGCTTCGAAGGGGCGGAAGGTGTGAGAAAAAAGGGAAGCTGGGAGTTGGTGAAAGAAAGAAAAGTAGTAGGCGCAGTTAGAAGGATAAAGTGAAACATTGGCTAGCTTCATACCATAAGTGGTAAGGTTTGGCACCAAGAACTTTAGGTATTTAGACTGCAAATCAGTGAAATATGCAAAAAGCCAGAGTTGGAGTATCCAAAATGGGCCTCCTTGATTGGCATCCATGGGTTTTTCACAAAAGAGGGAACAAGCTCTATAAACGTGTCCCAAAACATATGGAGCTAAAGCCACCTTTTTTTGTAAAACAAAGGCTTTGGCAAGAGGGGCAAACTCAGGCATGATCCTCTGAGAAGAAGTACAGAAGAGGAATTTGCAAAGCCAATACAATAAAAAAGAGAAAAATTCCCTATCAGTTACAGGGCCTTCTCTTTTGTTCTCAACCTGGACAAAATCACTATAAGATGAGTTCATTGGGAAAAGAGAAAAAGGGGTTTTGAGGTTAGGATAATCTAGACCGATGGGGGTACCAATAGGGGATAATCCTAACAGATGGCAGATGTCAAGGACAATAGGAGCCATTATCCCACATCTAAATTGGAAGAAATTGAAAGCAGAATTCCAAAAACAAAAAGTAGCTGGTATTAGAAATGGGTCTTTTGAAATGGTGAACCTGGACAATTGAAGGGTGTCGAAGAAGTGAAGCTCCTGAAGATCTAGTGTCCTAGCAGGGACGACCTGATCATACCATTCCTCCCACTCTAGTCTTACTGTGGGCCAACAGCCATGGGGTCGATTCATTCTCCAGCTTCCCCAATCAAGACCGCCTTCATAAAGGAGGCAATGATCCTCCAGACGCGGATACAGAGCTGGAAGCTCAGTGGGAATCTCCTTAAAAATGGGCCCAAGCACGTATTCTTGTTGTTCATGGCGACAGGGAATGAAGATGCGCCCGTCGATAGCACTTTTCTCACCAACCTTGTATTTCTCACACTCTTCAGCAATGATCCTTTTTAAGGCTACGGATGAACTCACACGCTCCACGACCGGTATTTTCAAGAATGAGGAAGCCATTGATAGGAGTTTTTTCAAAAGACGAAGTTGAGAAAGAAGGTAAGGGAAAGGAGAAGTCAATAGAGATTAAGGGTTTATGTGTTGGGCGAACAAGTGAATTAGAAGCACGAAACAAAAGGGTTTTAAACCTTTCTGTCCGAAAAATACCCAATTGTTTTAAATGGATAGAATTCATAAAAAAGTACTGAAGGTACGGATGTGAAAATTTTTTCTCAATGTTGATAATTTGAGAGGGAAACGTATCTCAAATACTAATATTGGCTTCGAAACCAAATGTTTGGCTTCGAAGCTAAGCTTTTGCGCCAAAATCAGGTGACAAACATTCAGCTAGAGCTTTGAAAGCAAAAAGTTGACTTCGAAGCACATTTCACACCAAAGAGTACAGGAGTCCAGGTATTTGTTTACTTCAAGAGAATTAAAGACCTGCTTTTAGGTTTCTTGTTGAAAGTAAAATCCTTCGAAGTAAAGTTTAAAATACTCTGCGGTTAGAATTTGTTTGTTCTAGACTTCAAAGTGACATAAAACCAATATTTAATTAAGCAGTGAAGAATACAAAGGGAATCACTTTTTTAAAATAAAACAGTGCAATCCTTAAAAGAAGTTTCCATATTTCGGAAAATGTAGATTATTTGTTCGAAACAAAAATAGTTGATTCGAAACTGTTGATTGTGTTAACCATATAATTGGGAAAAGAAGACCTAAGGCGAAGGTTGTCAATTACACTCCATATGTTGGTGAAGTTCAAATTAGGTCTCCAGTATTCCATTGGATATGTTCAAATCAGGTTTCGAATGACAAAATTGGTGAATTTAAAGCTCTGATTTTGTTTGTTTTGGACAAATAGAGTAAAATCAGACCACGCCGAATAAAGAGAGGAAAACTTAGCTCTATTAAGATAAAAGTAATTATATCAGAAGCCCTTTTTGGCTACATATTCAATTTCATAAAAATAAGGAATGGAGAAAATGACAAGGTCATGAAATTTGTTTCAACTATGGTCAATGAATTTTTGTTTCTTTTTATTTTGTCTTCCATCTTCTCCAGGCTAGGTTGTTGAAACTGATATGCCCTTATTTGATAAAAAAGTTTTTCGACTTTTACTTCAAACTCTGTTTCCTTTAATCCTTGTTCCATCTCATCTATATCTAAGTCATCCTAGTATGTAGAATCTTTATTCTTGAAATCATTATATTTGTCGATAAGGTTCTCTGCTTCACACTGGGTATGAATTTGACGAGCTGAGATTTGGTCCAAAGATTGAGTGGTGGCCACAGAAGTTTGATGCCAATGAAGAAGCAATGAGAGTTGATCCAAAAACATCTAAAGCTCTGCTTGCGCAATAGGATTGAGGACATGACTTCGAGTCATAACGTCACAAGCCCATTGAAAGTTCTTAAGAGGAACATCATCCTCAAGAACATTGAAGGGCAAGTGAGAAAAGGCCACAAGCAGAAGCTGAGCTTGATATCGCTCAAATATAGTAGAGAGAGTTGGAGGTTCATAGGAAGGAAGAAATTGATTCTCAAAGAGAGTAAGTCTCAATTCTTCCACACAATGAGGGTTTTGCGGAAGAGGAGGTGCAGGAAGATCCATCTCGAAAGAAGGAGGGAACTGAGGGTTGTTTAAGCATTCAAGCCAGTCAGAAGGGCAAAATTTTGCCCTCTAGGCTAAGAATGACGGGCTGTACCCTTGTGCTTCCTCTGGACGACGAGTGGCTTGCACGATCTTCGTAGGCATGGAGGACGTGTACCATGCTATGAGTAAGTTGTCTTCCAAACTGCGTTGGCGATCGATGGATACATATGGGTAAACCACCAAGTTCCGAATGAAAGGAGGAAAAGATGAAAGATCAGGGAATTCGATGAAGTGATGATTAATGCACTCTCTCAACTTGGATTCCTCAGGTTCTGGCCAGCCTCCCCAACCAAAAGTCTTAGAAGAAGGAGAAGAAGTTGCAACCTCATTCCACGCAGAAGGTTTTTGGTTAGAAGAAGAGCTTCCAATATCCATGTTTGCAAAGTTTTGAGCTAGAGAATTATGAACAATAGGTTCGTAATCCAAAGGTCGATAGTTTACAAAAGCGTCCATGACTTGAATATAGGGAGATGGATAGGAGTGGCTAATAAATGCATGAAAATTCTTTCAAGGGCAAACATTATTATCTAACAACTCCTCGTATACTTGATCTATGTCAAAGAAAGTTTGTTTGGCCATGCGAGCTGTATCAGTCTTTTCGAATGCTCAGATAATGGGAAATGTTCAAGGTGTAGAAAAGAATTTAATGCAGGCGGTTGCAGTTTTAAGAAGATGTGAAACCCATGCACGTCCTATGACGTGGGTGAAGTGTTTTGATCCACTTATATCACCAAATATTGGGTATATTAGTACGGGGGATAATGTTGGCTGTATAAATTGTATAAATCAATCACGATTCAACACGTGGTATGAGAACGACAATTTGGAAAGTTAATATAAATCGTCAACCATAGTCAGACACGTGTCAACCCATACTGGTAATAATGGGTCTGCATAGCATTGGAATGATCGAGGGATATAAGGTGATGTGGCCTAACGGTTACTCACAAGGTTCAAATTCAAAATCAGGAGGGAAGCCTAACTGTAGACATGGCATAGTGGAGCTAACTGTGAGAGAGCATGAACAGCGATCATGAAAGGATGTTTCGACGGTTAGAAACTCATTTCGACGGTTATCATTGAAAAGTATAAATAGCAGAGAAGGCCCCAGAAAGAGGCCCAGACTCAGATCCATAAACCAGTTTTTATTCTACTTTATTTTCCTTCTAGTTTTTACATTTTTTGTTCTTTACATTTTTGCACTTCAAATTCTTGTATTGCACTTTATTCATAGGAGTAATTTCGAATAGCTTGTTGCTATAAACCTCTATGAGGCTGGATCCAATCATTGTAAGTTTTTCATTTTTACTTAATGAAATGCTGCAATTGTTCTTCATTTAATCGTTGTTTACTAAATTCTCCTAAACAAGCCACCAGTAAAAGTCCTCTTCATTGAGGTTGAAAGAACTGAAACACAATCGTCTGATAATTGGTTGGCAATTAATCTTCTGTAAGGACTGATTGATCCATCCTGGCGCACTTAAAATTACAATACTAACATTCGAAAGCCAAAAAAGCTAACAGAATCATAATATCTCCCAAAGAAATTAAGGTAAGAAAAGATTGTGAATATATTCAAGGCAGAAAAGAGAAGTCAATCGAGCCAAGAACCAGAAGTTAACAACAAGAAAATCAAATTTAATAAGAGAAAGGTAACGCATACCCCCTAGGGTCAAAGTAAAGTAATAAAAGTTGATTCACTTATTAGATTCACCAAATGAAAGAAAACGTACTTCTTAACGAAGAATTAGTTTTATCCAACAATAAGTTGATATGGACAAAAAAAGTACAGCAAATTTAAATAAATATACCTATATTATATTCCACATATAAGACCTAATCATTATGCACAAAATATGGAATGAAAATTTTAATCTAGGGATTCATTAAATTAATTCAGATAATGGGAAACAGATATTTGAAGGATGCAACAAATGCATGACAAACCTAATCATGAAATGGGACATCATGGAACATATTTTATGAAATGATATGAAGAATTTGTTGGACAATCTTCACTGTATTTAATGAAATAAATCATGTTTGTATACTAAACAACAAACAGAATATAAAAGAAAAATAGGAAATGAGAGAGATTGTTTAATTACAAAAATCAAACCAATAAATAAAAATAAATAAACAAAAATAAATTTTTATTTTGTTATAAAAATAAAATCAAAATCTGATTTAAATAAATAATAATAATAACAAAAAATAAATTAATAACTTACTCGATTAATTTATTGAACAAACTTTTCTGATCAAATCCAATGTTTGACACTATGTCCTTAAGACAAATTTGTCCTCTCCACGGGACTTTCAGAATGCGGACGTCTATCTCCCAGAATAAAATGATCAACAACGAATAAATGCAGCACTATAATGTATTCGCACAACGAACTCACTTAGTGTATATACTCTTTCTCACAGAAATTTAATGCAGCAAAATGCAAAGAATTATTGCAGAGAAGAAGTACGAAAATTGTAGTAAAAACATCAAATGAGGGGCTAGTCTATTTATAGGAGAAATTGTGGCTGTTAGGTTTGAATTAAACAGGTGCAAACCTGTTTGAACAGGTATGGTTTGAATTTAAACAGGTAAGGCACTGTTTGGGTTTGAATTTGAACAGATACTAAATCTGTTCTGGTTTAAATTCAAACAGATAAAAATTGGGCAGAATTTTTTAAATTAATTTGGGAAATTCAAATTTCAAAAACTTATAATTTAATTTTTAGAAAAAAAAAATTCAAAAGTTTTTGGCCCAAAAAATAATTAGTATTGGACCGAACAAGCCCAACCCAACCTCACGCTATGCACCCGCACCCGCACCCGCACCCGCGCCCAATCCAGCTCTTCCAGACGGACGGACGGACGGGCAGCGGCGGAGCGTGCGTGTGTGGTTATTTTTAGGTCCAATGGGTCTAGCCCAATTTGCCCATAACCTCTCCCTTCTACAAACTTGAGGTGCCCCTTGGGGCCCTCCCCAAGTTATAATTCCAAGTTTTATAAACCCATAAATTCTTTCCCACCAAACCAATGTGGGACAAGCCTTTAATCAAACCTTTAAGGATTTTCCACCAAAACTCCATTTCCATGGAGCACACTTTGGTTTCAATTTCTCATTCACCCGATAATGGTTTTGAGCAATCAAATATACCGCGTGAATCACAACGCGGCATAGAGCGCGTTACCACTTTGACCCGCCAACTCTGGCAAATTAGACCAAAGTTTAGAAAAAATTCTGTTTTTCTAGAATTTCAACAACTATTTCTAACAATCCCCCACATGTATGGAATTTGATGACAACGAAAATGCAACAATATGCAGAATTTGTCGAAAGAGTATAAATCGAAAATATCTTGCATTAGAATAGATAGCTTTCAACCTTGAACCTTCCCTAGTGATAACCTATCGGACTTACTAGCTAACCAATGGACGCGATGCCTTGAATTGTTCAGCCGTTTGTATAAGCCAAAACAATAGATTTCATACAAAATATATTCTGACACATCATAATTCTCACGGTTGTGTTCATTTTGGCCTTGAACGCTCCTGGTTGTTCATGAGTGCTTCTAGAGAATTTAGCCTCTTCATTCTCATAGAACCGGCCCCAGTTCGACACTTATATAGGTGATTCTTATTATGAGTATCTCTTATACTCGTCTTGATTTATGCCTAAATCAAGATATAAGTAATCATTAAAAGTTAAGCTTATCCTTAAAACCCTGCTGCAGACACCCCATTTTTGACCACCTTTAAGACTTGGACGCGACTGATGGTTTTGGAAGATGTGCAGGGCAAAGGTTCAATTTCTTCGGCAAAGAGAGAGAGTCAAAGCTCAACTTCATACCCCCTTTTGGACCAAAACGATCTTGATCAAAAGATTTTAGACCTTAAAACCCTCTCTTTCAAAACGTTTTTGAAATAAAGTTTTTACGATGTTCCGAGGCTCGCATCTTGTTAAATGTTGCGCTTTTCGGTAAACTGAGCAAGGACAAAGTAGAAATGAATGAAAGAGAGATGAAATCTTTGAAAAATCTTTCAAAACACCTTACTTAGGGGTTTGGAGTTGAAGAAAAGAGGAGAAAAAGGAAGAAATCCAGTTAGGGGAGAAAATGGCCATGAACCGTTAAGAAAGAGTCGAGCAGCCCTCGCCAAATCGGGCCTATTCATTTGCATACTTGGAATCAAGCTATGAGGCCACCACCGTTGGAAATAACACTTCCGGGGCTTCATTTTGCACTCAAGAATCTCCTAAATCCAATTCCGGACGGGGGAGATATAGTTGATTGAAGTAGGGCATCACTCCGGTTGGACCGAAATCTACGCGGCTTTACCAAAAAGGGCATAACTTTTTCCACAGGAGGGATTTTGATGCAAGGTTTGCACCATTGGAAAGCTAACTTCCGGGGCTTCAATTTGGATACTTGAATGGCCACCATTGGACTTCCCAATCACTGGCCGGCCACCTTTCTTTCCGGCAGAACCATTTTTTGTTCTGAAAAGTAGCAGGCCGGCCAGAAAATCTAGCAGGCCGGCCACCTATTTGGTGAATGGCCTTTTTTCCATTTTGAGCTGGCCGGCCATGATCCTTGTCCCAAGTGTGTTCCAGTCATGTATTTTGTTTTGCACTTCACCCATGTCCGAAGGTTTGGCCTTTTGGGGGGGAAACTTGAATTTGAAATTCCCCCCCTTTTTTTTCCACTCCTTTGCCTATAAAACCAGCCCCTCCCCTTCAGTTTTAAGGGTTACAAAAAATTGGTCTAAGCCTCTTGCATTGACTCTCCCTCTCCCTCTCCCTCTCCCTCTCTCTCTCCCTCTCCCTCTCTTCCACACTTCAAAACCTTAAGCTTCCTACACCCTTTACTCTACAAGCCATAGCACAATACCTCCAACATCCATTCCAGCAGCTTGAGGCTATCTTCCAGAGGTTAAAAGCTCCCAAACTTGGTCCAAAGGTTGCTAAAGATTGGTTCTACAAGGGTGAGTCCCATTTTCCCTCTTTTGTGCATTATTTTGATCTATATTCTAGCTCCTTGTGCTTACATTTTTGGGCTCCGACCCTAACTGGAAATAATCATGTTTTGAGGTCCTTTTCATATTTGATTAAGGGTCCTTCCCTGTTTAAGGTCTCTAGCTACCACTTGCTTCTTTACCTCTCTTGTACGCCTCTTTCTTGCATAGTATTTTAGGCCTATTTTTAAACTGTTTTGAGCTTGGTTATAAACTATAAAGTGGATTTTTTTTAGCCCTTATTCAACATTGTTGAAGGGCTCTTCACTGTTTGAGGCTTCCTTTTGTCACTTGCCTCTTTACCCCTCTTTTGGCCTTATTTTTGCATGTTTTGTTAGCCCCTTGTTCTTGTATTTTTGGGCTCTGGTCCAAACTGTAAATAGTCTTATTTTGACCCCCTCTTCATGTTTGATCAAGGGATTTTTGCTGTTTGAAGCTTCCTTTTTGCTCTTTGTGTTTAAACCTCTTTTTAGGCCTTATTTTGCATAGTATTTTAAGCTTGCATGTGCACTGTTTTGGGTTCGGTCACTAACTGTAAAATACCATATTTTGGGCCCCTCTTCAACTTTGTTGAAGGGCCCTCCTTTGTTTGAGGCCAGAAACCATCACTTGCTTCTTTGTCTCCCTTTTGGCCCATTTCTTGCATAATAGTTTAGCCATACTTGTGTTTGTTTTCGTGGCTTGTTGTAAACTGTAAAGCACTTCATTTTGAGCCTCTCTTCAATTTTGTTGAAGGGCTCTTTGCCATTTAGGGCCAGCAGCTGTTACTTGCTTCTTTATCTCTCTTTCGAGGCCATTTTTGCATGTTAGCTTAGCCCTACTTGTGTTCACCCTTTGGCCTTGCTTAAAACTATAAATATGCTTGTTTCGGGACTGTCTTGATTCTTTCTTCACACTTCATGTTCAAATAATACATGCTTTGCATAGCCATAGGTCATTTCATGTACCTAATTTCATGTTTCGGGTCTCATTCCATGCATCGGGTGCCATGTTTCTATGATTCGGGGCTGTTTAGCATCATTTTTCAACACTGAAATTTACATGTTTGTATGCCATATTCCATGCCTTGTTAGAATGGCATTTTATGCCTTAGGTTCGATCCTCGGTTTGAGTGCATGTGTGCACGCATTTCGAGTTTCTCATTTTCATCTAATGGCCTCCTAGGTGAGTGTGGCTGAGGTCCACTTGTGTTGGTGTAAGCCCATATTGCATTGTGTATGTCATCTTAGTCCATAGCATTGCGTATGCTAGGTTGCATATAAGAGCATTGTATATGCCATGTCACATCGAGCATCGAGCATGCCATTTTAGTCTGTAGCATTGCGTATGCTAGGTTTGCATATTAGGATTGCATTCATACATGTCATGCATATTGCATTGTGTTTGGGATAGGAGTTAGCCCAAGCACGGGAAACGAGGGGCGTTTCGTACTCCGAGTGACGGAACGTGTCTCAATTCCCGGTCACCAACACTCCGGATTATTCATGATGGAGTCTTGGTCTTGTTGTGTTTATATGTGGATTCATCTCATATTGAGTTGTGCAATTCGACTCCTCGGCCATCATGTATCGAGATGCGTGATTGGTGGCACAAGGATCAAGGCATGCATACATATGTGAAAATACATTGCCATGCCCCTTTCTTGCTCTCTGTTGCAGCAAATCAAGAATCAGCAGCCTTCCGGAGCTTGGCACGCATTCCAAGAACAATTGCAAACAGAGGCTAATCGGGGCATCGCAGTGGATTTCCGCGCAAGGCAACTCAAAACATGCATCATCCATCATCCAGAGCAGAGCCGAGGCAGTCCCTAGCTTGCATGCTAGTTTACAGCTTTCCTAGTTTAATTTGTTAATTAATTAGGATTTTGTATTTATTTGGACTGTATTATTTATTTGGGACTGTATTATTTATTCGGACCCTCTGCGCGAGGGCATAACTGTAATAAGTGTGCGTGTGTGTGATGTATGTCTTCCAACCTCACGTCTTTCTCCCTTTTATTTACCAGCTTATGATGGTTAGAATAGGGCATGTTTCAATTAGCATACAGTATGATAGCATGTTTGCACTCATTCATCTATCTTGCATGCATCGGGCTCGGCGCACCATACTAACTGCATCTGTATTTCAATTCCAAATTGAATACTTGTTAACTGTCACATCTCATATGCCATGTTTAGAATAGCCGAGCCTGCTATAGTTGCATTTTTGCATGTGTTGCATTAGGCATTTCTGTATAATTAGGATCATGCATGGATTTCTAATTAGCTTCTGTTTTGGCTTGGAGTACTCGGTAAGTTTTATGCTTTAGCATTCTTGCATGTGTGTGAGTGACTGCCATGATAGCATGCTTACCATGAGGCTATGTGCTTATGTGATATAACTGCTTGAATGCATGTGGGTGAAGGTTGGATTATTTGGATTGGAACAATGCATTGACTGTGAGTCTTAAGCCCACTAAATAGTGGCAAAACCATCTTTTCTAAGCCCACCTGAGGGTGGCAAATTCACGTCTTAGCCTACTTGCGAGTAGCACCATCAAACCATTTTCAAAAACAAACATGAAATGTTTTGTTCTAATTCAGGCGATTCAGTCTATACTTGTATGCTGTGCGCATCACATAGTAAATCTAGGCTAATAACCGGAATAAGAACACATAACATTTTCAAAACAAGATATCATGGTTAGTAGAGGCCGATCTTTGATCGGGCGAGCGGGGGTGCTCACGAAGTGACCTTCCCCAATCGTACCCAAGTTCCCGAGCCGAGGCAACTTTGGTGATGATGGACACGTGGCCTTAGGCAACGAGTCAGGATTTCCTAAATTTCTCAAAATAAAATATTTAGGTGGCGACTCTGTATCTGGCAAAGCAGTTCATGTTTGGCACTTCTTTCAAAAATTTGTTTTCTCAAAACGATTTGCCGGATTTGGACTCTTTGGTTCAAGATTAAGAACCGTGACACAAATCGAGTCCGAGCTGTAGCGAGGTCCCTCGCGGACATGTTACACCTGCATACAATATACGTTGCAGATATCACTTTCACCATAGGAATGGGTAGGGAATTTTAATCCCTTGGTGATTTCTGGCGAGCTACACATAACTTAGTTGTCTCTTTGAACTTAGTTCTTGGGATCTCCAATCATATAAGTAGGGTTACCATTATGATGACTCTTATGTAATAGGCTTTAATCTCATCCCCTTTGATGAACTATACACTTGCTCTTTTATCAAACCTTTTGTTAACGGATCCGCAATATTCTCTTTAGATTTTATATAATCTATTAAGATTATTCCATTTGAGAGCAATTGCCTTACGGTATTATGTCAACGACGAATATGTCGTGACTTACCATTATACATATGATTCTGTGCCCTGCCTATTGCAGATTGACTATCACAATGAATGCAAATAACTGGCACAGGTTTTGGCCATATTGGAGTATCTTCTAAGAAGTGACGAAGCCATTCTGCTTCTTCTCTTGCTTTGTCTAAAGTAATGAACTCAGATTCCATTGTGGATCGTGCGATGCATGTTTGTTTCGTGGATTTCCAAGAAATAGCAGCGCCTCTCAGAGCAAAGACATATCTACTAGTGGATTTTGAATCTTTAGTATTCGATATCCAATTGGTATCACAATAACCTTCGAGCACTGCTGGATATTGAGTAAAGTTCAAACCATGATCACGGTTAGATCTTAGATATCTAAGAACTCGAATGATCGCTTTCCAATGGTCTTCTCCGGGGTTACTAGTGTACCTACTCAATTTACTAACTGCATAAGTTATGTCAGAACGAGTACAATTCATTAGATACATTAGGCTTCCAATGATTTAGGAGTATTTTAACTGAGACACCGCATCACCTTTATTTTTTGATAAATAAAGACTGATATGTACAGGTGTTCTAGCTACATCTATATCATCCTTAATAAATTTACTAAGAATTTTTTCAATATAATGTGATTGAGATAATGCATATCCGTCAGATGTTTTAGTCATTTTTATTCCTGATATAACATTTGCGACCCCTATATCTTTCATATCAAATCTTGTGTTCAGCATTTGCTTAGTTGATTTGATCATGTTTTGATTGCTTCCAATGATAAGCATGTCATCCACATAAAGACAAACGATGACATAACATTTATCAGTGTTTTTAACATAGACGCGCTTGTCACATTCGTTTATCTTAAACGCATTAGTAAGCATAGCATGATCAAATTTTTTATGCCATTACTTAGGTGCTTGTTTTAATCCATAAAGAGATTTTACAAGCCGACAAACTTTATTTTCTTGCCCCGATACTACAAACCTTTCGGGTTGCTCCATATAGATCTTTTCATTTAGATTACCATTTAAGAAAGCTATCTTAACATCCATTTGATATATTTCTAAATTAAACAACGCTGCTATAGCAATAAGCATGCGAATGGATGCTATTTTTGTCACAGGATAATATGTGTCAAAATAGTCCAAACCTTCCTTTTGTCTGTAACCTTTTACTACAAGTCTTGCTATATATCTGTCTATTGAACCATCTGCTTTCATTTTTCTCTTAAATATCCATTTTTATTCAAGAGGTTTAGAACCGGGTAGAAGATCCACCAATTCCCAAGTATGATTTTGCATAATGGAATTAATTTCATTATTAACAGCCTCTTTCCACAAAGGTGCTTCAGGACCTGTCATTACTTCCTTAAAGTTTTGAGGTTCATTTTCTAATAGGTATGTCAGAAAATCTGGACCAAAGGATTTTGATATTCTTGCTCTCTTATTTCGTCTTAGTTCATCATCAGTTAAATTTTATTGGTCGAGACCATTACTTGTCTCTTGTGTTTAATTGTCATTAGTCTCTTGATTTTGTGTACAATCATAAGTTCTTTTCTGTGAATTTAATTCCTATTCTTTCTTGTAAGGAAAGATATGTTTAAAAAACACACCGGCCTTATTTGGTTTCATTTTGAGAGAAATTTTTTGGAAATATACTCTACAAACACTTTTTTAAGAGTAATCAAACCAAACAAATTTTCTCAAAAAAACTCTCAAAAATGTGTTTGGTTAGCTAATTTTCAAAATTACTTTTGAAACATGTTTGGAAAAAGGCAAACCGAACAAATTTTTGTACTTTTATCTCAAAAACTACTCTACAAAAAGGCAAACCAAATAAGTTTTTATACTTTTTAATCTCAAAAACTACTCTACAAAAAAAACCAAAGTTATTTTAAAGAGAATATTTCAAAAACGACAAACCAAACAAGTTTTTATACTTTTTATCTCAAAAACTACTCTACAAAAAAAGCCAAAGTTATTTTAAAGAGAATATTTAGAAAAAGACAAACCAAACAAGTTTTTGTACTTTTTTATCTTAAAAACTACTCTACAAATACAAACCAAACACACTCATCATTCCTTAACTCTATAATAGTGTTCACATTTATATCAGGTATTTCTGATTTATAAGTCAGAAACCGATATGCACTACTATTTTGAGCATAACCAATAAACACACAATCCACTATTTTTGGTCCAATCTTTTAGTCTTTTTAGAAACAGGAACTTCAACTTTTGCCAAACACCCCCACACTTTTAAGTATTTGTAAGAAGGTAGTCGACCTTTCCACAATTCATAAGGAGTGCTGTTAGTTTTCTTGTGGGGTATTCTGTTAAGAACATAATTAGCAGACAATATTGCTTCCCCCCCCCCCCCCACACAAGTTATGTGGTAAGTTTGAACTTAGTAACATGGCATTCATCATTTCTTTAAGGGTTCTATTCTTCCTTTCGGCAATTCCATTTTGCTGTAGAGAATAGGGTGCTGTAGTTTGGTGAACAATGCTATGTTGTGCACAAAATTCATTTAATGATGCATCATATTCATCACCCCTATCACTTCTGACCATTTTAATGGTTTTTCCAAATTGATTTTCAACTTTAGTTTTGTAGAGTTTAAACATTTCCAATATTTCATCTTTACTTCTAAGGAAGTATACATAACAATATCTTGTACAATCATCAATAAATGTTATGAAATACTTTTTACCTCCTCTAGTTTGAACAAATTTAAGATCACATACATCAGTATGAATTAATTCTAGAGGTTTGATTTTTTTTTCAACCGATTTAAATGGAGCCTTAGTTAGTTTCGCTTCTATATAGATCTTACATTTGTGATTAAGATCAATTTCAAACTTTGGTATATAATCCAAACCAATTAATCTATACAAAGCATCAAAATTTACATGTCCTAATCTACCATACCATAAAATCGATTCAGAATATAAGCAAAAGATGTGTTATTCTCATTAATAACAAATTTTGGTACAACCGTCATTACATTCAACTTAACGAGACAATCACTCATATATCCCTTACCAACATACATATCACTCCTTGATAATACAAATTTATCAAACTCAAATACAAGCCTAAAACCATTTTTACTTAACAAAGAGCCAGAAACTAAATTCTTCTAGATGTCTGGTACATGCAGTACGTTGTTGAGGGTAAGTTCTTTCCCTGATGTCATGTTCAAGATCACTTTTCCTTATCCAGCCACAGTAGAAGTAGAAGAATTTCCCATAAAAAGTTGTTCACCATTTACAGCTTCATTGTAGGTAGTGAACATCTTCTTGTCCGCACAAATATGACGAGTTGCCCCAGTGTCAACCCACCATTCCTTAGAATTTCCAACCAAATTAGTCTCAGACACCACAGCCGAGAGGTTGATGTCATTCACCCCGTCAGAGATGTAATCTAATTCTGTCACATTGCCCTGATTGGTGGTCATCTTCCTTGTACTTCCGCAATCCTTCTTAGGGCGACGGCAATCAGAAACTCGATGTCCGGTCTTACCACAGTTATAGCATTTACCTTTGAACTTTTTATTGTCATTATTGTCGCTTTGTTTAGGACCATCTCCAGTAAACTTTCTCTTTTTGTTATGTGATTTGTGCACTTGTTCAACTACATTAGCCTTAGACTCAATGAGATTTTTACCGTTTCTCTTTTCAGCCTTTCGGTTATCTTCCTCAATTCTCAATCTTACAATCAATTCATCCATGGTCATCTCCTTACATTTATATTTTAAATAATTTTTGAAATCTTTCCAAGCCTGTAGTAACTTTTCCATTAAAACAGCGACTTTAAAAGACTCACTAAGAGACAGACCTTCAGAATGAATATCATGCAAAATTATTTAAAAATTTTGAACTTGAGAAATTACTGTTTGGGAGTCTATCATAACGAAATCCAAAAATTTACCGACAACAAATTTCTTTGTGCCGGTATCCTCTGTCTTGTATTTTTTCTCGAAAGAATCTCATAATTCTTTTGCTGTTTTCAGAGAGCTGTAAACATTATACAGCATGTTGTCAAGGCCATTAAGGATGTATTTTCTACATAGGAAATCAGAATGTTTCCAAGCATGTACAGCGGCAACAACTTGCCGATCACTTTCATCCTCTCTAAGTACTGGAACCTCTTCACGAAGAAACCGGGCCAAATTTAGAACTGTAAGATAAAATAACATTTTCTGCTGCCATCTCTTAAACTCAGTGCCGTTAAATTTTTTTGATTTTTCTCCATGGTTTATTGAAACTTGAACATGGTTCTGGATGGGGACCGGAGTTGGTGTAACAATTGGAGTACCACTTCCAGTTGCAGTTTCAATTGCAGTAGCCATAATATCTGATTACAAAAATTTAAAAAAAAACCAAAATACAAATTAATTTTCTGATTACTAAAACCAGAAAATAAATTATAACACAAAATAATTTTATTTTCCTTGTTACTAAAACTAGAAAAATAAAAAGCCACAATAATTTTCTGTAACACAAATTAATATTTTGCAATTGTTAATGACACCAGTATATTACTACTAGTTGTCAAAGAAAATAAACAATATATTTCTACTACTTGTCAAACAGTATATTACTACTATTTGTATTTTCTAACCAGAATATCACTTTGTGAAATCACAAAAAATTAAATACAATGAAAACACCAAAAAATTATTATGTCTTAAGATTGTTGGACAATCTTCACTGTATTTAATGAAATAAATCCTGTTTGTATACTAAACAACAAATAGAATACAAAAGAAAAATAGGAAAGGAGAGAAATTATTTGATTACAAAAATCAAACAAATAAATAAAAACAGATTTTTATTTTGTTACAAAAATAAAATCAAAATCTGATTTAATATAAATAATAATAATAACAAAAAATAAATTAACAACTTACTTGATTAATTTTTTGAACAAACTTTTCTAATCAAGTCCAGTGTTTGACACTGTGTCCTTAAGACAGATTCGTCCTCTCCACGGTACTTTCAGAATGTAGACATCTATCTCCCAGGATAAAATGATCAACAACGAATAAATGCAGCACTACAATTTATTCGCATAACGAACACACTTAGTGTATATACTCTTTCTCACAGAAATTTAATGCAGCAAAATGCAGAGAATTATTGCAGAGGAGAAGTACAAAAACTGTAGTAAAAACATCAAATGAAAGGCTAGTCTATTTATTGGAGAAATTGTGGCTGTTAGGTTTGAATTAAACAGGTGCAAACCTGTTTGAATAGGTATGGTTTGAATTTAAACAGGTAAGGCACTGTTTGGGTTTGAATTTGAACAAATACTGAATCGGTTATGGTTTAAATTCAAACAGATAAAAACCAAGCATAATTTTGGTGGAGGAAAAACTGGGCAGAATTTTTAAAATTAATTTCGAAATTCAAATTTCAAAAACTTAGAATTTAATTTTTAGAAAAAATAAAATTCAAAAGTTTTTCGCCCAAAAAATAATTAGTATTGAGCCGGATAAGCCCAACCCCACACCACGCACCCGCGCCCCATGCCCAGCCCAGCCCAGCCTGCCTGACTGCGCGTGTGGTTATTTTTGGGTCCAATGGGTCTAGCCCAATTTACCCATAACCTCTCTTTCTACAAACTTAGGGTGCCCCTTGGGGCCCTCCCCAAGTTATAATTCTAAGCTTTATAAACCCATAAATTCTTTTCCACCAAACCAATGTAGGACAAGCTTTTAACCAAACCTTTAAGGATTTTCCACCAAAACTCCATTTTCATGGAGCACACTTTGGCTTCAATTTCTCATTCACCCGATAATGGTTTTGAGCAACCAAATATACCACGTGAATCATAACGCGACATAGAACGCGTTACCATTTTGACCCGCTAACTTTGGTACATAGGTTCCCCTGAAAATTATACCAAAGTTTAGGAAAAATTCTATTTTTTCAGAATTTCCAAAACCATTTCTAACATAATTGAACAACATTTTCTCATAGTGTTAGACATATGTGAAATGTTTAGGTCCATTGCATAATATAAATGAAGCACAATGATACGATGCAAGACTCATGCATCAGTTCATGAAGAATCGAACCAATTGGAATGACTTTTTTGGGCATCCAATTTACAATTCCTATTCTATAAAAATAAAATAAAATAATTACAATGGCTATGTTAGTAAAAGATCTGATCTGTCTGTCAGATTATGTTTGTTGGGATTATGTAGCCATTCATGATTGAAGAAGCCAATAAGAATGGACAGAAAAAGAAGTACGTGATATAAGAAAAAAGACAAACTTGGCTTGTAAGGGGTTGATCATCAGAGAAAAGTGCATAATAGAAAAGTGCCATAATGGAAAAGACAAACTTAGCCATTCTGTTTAGATTTGCTTTTTTGTTAGATGCCATAATAGAAAAGTGCCATATGAAGGGCTGTAAACGGTGTAACATTCAGGGTCAGAGCATTTTTCTTCTAAAAAGGGTAATCACTGAAAGGTGGTGCAGTGAAATTTAGCATAATTGACTGGATCAGTGGGTTTGTGCACGAGGGTATGCGGACTTGTGAAGAGAGTCACAATGTTAAAGATACTGAGTGTGTGATCTCATTTCTAATTAGGAACAGTTGTGGGAATAAAAGTGCAGAAAACACACTGAGAATAAAATAACTGATGCATTACTGGCCTTCAAGAACCCATTATCTAACAACAGATGTATTATGTCATGGCCATTATTTAAAACCAGCTTGGCATTTAACACAATGCCATATGATGTTAAATTTGAAAAGCACAACCAAATTCCCTTTACATCGCCAACAAGGAGATCTTCAACTTTAGGATTCTTTTATTCATTTACGAGATAAATTAACTCGAGCTTCATAAGAGTAACAGAAACTGATTTATGCTGATGTAAATTACTTTATGCAAATTCAGAAATTTGTGATGCCTCGTATGGTATATCTTATTGCACAAAGCACCGCAAAAGTATATGACATAAGATGCAGTCGAAAAAAACAAAACAAAATGAAGATCAAAATTCCCAGCTACCCTCAAAGAGTTTCAGAAAATTGCAATGCCTTCAAACTCCTTACCACAATTCATGTCAACAATTTCGTTCAGTGCCATAACTACCAAATAACTTCAAATGATGTAAGGGAAAGCTCAAACATTCAACACCTGCACGAAAATTACCAGATAAGGACCAGTACTCTTAACATAGGTCATTGGGTGTTCAGTGTGTGTCTTGTATTCTGCAATCCTATACGGTTATTGGGTTTGCACTTGGGTTCAGGTCAGGTTGTGGAATATAGATAAGTGACTAGTGGGAATTCTAGAGTGAGATTAAGAGGGTTTATAAAGATGTAGGGGACAAGGAAAAGTACCGATTACAATTGTTAGCCATTACTTGAAGATTCCTCAGCCTTGAACCCTTAAAAGAGTTAGAGAGCAAGTTTGTCAACATACCACTGCCTAACCTTCAAATTTTCCTCATGGAATCCAAATAGGCTCCTGAAATAACCATTTTCAACTTTGATAGAAAAGAATTCTCAGAGTCAATTGAAGCAGTTCCAATTGGCAATGCAGTGGCAATAAGTACAAAATTCTCTCCATTTCCAACATCTATTTCGTACAATTCCTCGAAAAACTCCTGGAACTTATGTATCAATGTCTCATAGAATGACCTGCTTGGAGGAATCACATTGATAACAAGAATTCCATGCTCAGAAAGAACCAATCTAGCAGCAAGAAGAACAGACTTCCCAACAAACTCCAACGGTGGTGCCATTATACCCATTCCAGCATCACTTGAATCCAAATCAACCATAATCACATCAAATTTAGCATCCAAACAGTCAACATTGTCTAAACAACAACCATTATCTACACAATCACAATTGGGTTTTCGATCTTGGCCTGCAAGTTTCTCTACAAATTCAATTCCATCTCCAACACAAAAGCGAACATATTTACTATCTTGTAATCCAAAATGCTTCTTTGCAATATTTAAAACAATCTCGTCTGCCTCCAACCCTATGACCTCAAAACCCAATTGGTTATTCAAGAATGTAAGTAAAGCTCCACCTCCAACTCCCAAACACAATGCTTTCACCCTAAACCCACCTCGAATTCTCTCTTCCAAATACGAACCGATCAACGAAAGACTCGCCACCATTGGAGTCAAATAAGGATGAACCAAACTCGCCATGTCTAGCCCAAATTCTACATCACCTAAATTCACAGAATCCAAACTTGTATTGGGGATAATACGTATCTGGGTCTGAATCAAATTGGGCATTCTCTTAAATCTCAATCTCCTCCGAAACTCTCCCTTACCCTCCAATTCAACATCCTCGATCAACATTTCACCAACACAATCCCCAACACATCTCTCCACAATCACACTCCCAATCACATCGTCTTCGTAACCCAAAAATGGAATTTCGGGCAAACCATACTTGAAAGCCGATTTCGGAGACAGAGCGAGTAATAAAGGGGTTAAGCTCTCTGCGAGTTTTGATTGGAGAGTTGGGTCGATTGAGATTGGACGAGTGTAGATTGTGCGGTGAGAATCGATAGGGAGGTTTCCGATGAGGATGAGGCGGGAGATTTCGGGGGAGTTGAGGATGAGTTGGAGGTGGCCTGTGTCGGTGGAGAAGATCCAGTCGGTTTCACGGTGGGTTGGGACGATCATGGCGGCGATTCGAGGTGGGTTGGTGGTGGTGGGTTGACTGGGTGAGTCAAGGACAGCGACTCGGAGGAGTTGGGTGTGAAGGTGGTGGTGAGTGGCGGTGGCGGTGGTGGTGGTGGAGTGAGAGGGGTTAGGGAATGTGAAGGTGATGAAACGAGAAGGAACCAGAGCTTCGAAGGTACCTTTGTCCATGGACATGGCTACTGAGAGAGAGAGAGGGTGATTGTATTTTTCTAAATATTTTTTTACTTTGTATATTTTTCTTTTTGCACTGTAA
This sequence comes from Camellia granthamiana, assembly GCA_036172215.1. Taxonomy (NCBI): domain Eukaryota; kingdom Viridiplantae; phylum Streptophyta; class Magnoliopsida; order Ericales; family Theaceae; genus Camellia; species Camellia granthamiana. The sequence goes on along the minus strand of CM069903.1, from coordinate 168,924,079 downwards.
ACATATAAATAAATTGGGTCACAACTTCTACTTTTGTAAAGGCTATGATATGATTTTAAATAGTTTATAAAATAATTTTTTATATTAATTTTTTATTTTTTTTTAATGTTTTTTTTTATAAAAAACTAAATAATTAATTAAAATAACATATCCTCAAATGTAGCCATAATAAAAGGGACACCAATATTTTCTTTTCCTCCTATTTTATGTGTACAAACTTTTTACTATATAATTTATAATTTTAAAAATAAATATTGTGTATTTGATTTAAACGTTTTCTAATATCATTTTTGATAAATATGGCAATTATTCACTTATAAATAACTAATATGATTGGTAAATGTCCAAAATTACGTTTCATTTGTTATTCTCTTAACTCTTGAATTCACCTTTGAACCAGTTCTTACTCAATTGTTTTAATTATATGTTTGTAAAGAGATATCGAGTATTCATTGCTGTTTTTTTCTCCTCATTCCTTTTCGTCGATAATATGGGAGCACAAGATGGTGAGAGTAAAATAACAATAAATATTTGCTTCTCAACAATTTATTTGCTAAAGAGAATGAAATTGATCGCAAGAGTCTCCAGGTTTCATTCGCTCTCCTTCTCTTCTTAATTATTGTCATATTGTCTAATTAGCTATTAATTTCTTTTGGCGTACGTTACTAGTTGTGAATAATTAGGGTTTCGTGAGATTTTCATTGCATATATTACTTAGGCTTACGATCAGAAAAAATTAAGATATTACTTTATTACTAAAAAAATGAATGATAAAATAAAAAATTACAAACATATAGCAACATCAAAGCCTGTCATTCTGTTTTGACCAAAACAAATAACTTTTTAGCTATACAAAAAATAATCTAATTGTTTTGTTTCTGTTTAATAGAATCCCTTGTTTGCCAATTTTATTTTATTTTTTTAATGTAAAATTTGTTCCCAAAATTTTATGTCTTTAATATTTTTAATAATAACAAATTTTAAATTTTAAAGTATTTTTAGTCTATAAATATCTACATCTAAAAAAATAAAAATTCCAAACCCCAAATAAACTTTATCAATAAAAAAATTATAAATAATAAATTTATCTTCGAAGATAAATTACAAATACACCCCTTGGTTGCAAATACCGTATTGTGATAATTTGTCATTTAACAAAGTTAACGAAAAAAATTAAAATTCCTAACCATCACCTTATATAACATTGAAATTACTAGAACTATTAATTGAAATATCTTGCTAACATCATAAAAATTGTTAATTAGCTTAATGGTTAGTTAATGAAAGGGTTTGTTATATGATTAGAAAATGTTATGTGACAATATGTAATTTTCAGAACTACAAGACCAATTAATATGTTAAACAAGTGGTGCTTATGGTAGTCCTCGCATATTACCATCAATACCCAACATCTCCTTTCAATAGGAACTTTGCTAATACCACTTTAAACCCCTCATTCTTGACTCTGAGCATATCAAGAGTTTTTGTGATTTGCTCTAACCAATACTCTGCCTTTAGCGATTCAAGCCCTCTTATGAACTCCGATGAATTCTGATGGATTAAAACAAAATAACTCCTTAGTAATTTTGAGGGCTTTGAGAGTCGTCTCCCTAATTACAAGCTACAACCTTCCTTACAGCTCTTACAATCTCACGTACAATCTCCTTGCCCACAGTCGGTGCAAGTGTAGGTATTATCATTGTGTCCCTACCGATACTCCTAGTCCCAACACGACCTCTACTTTATCGTCCTGACGTCCCGTCAAAGATAAACTAAGCTTAGTAAAATAAATTTTAGCCTTTCTCAAGACACTTACTCAATCCCCACTAAGTTACAAAACATACCCAGCATATAGTCACATAGCACGTAAACAACTTAAACACTTAGCCATATAATCGAGACAAGTCTACAAGGATGACCACTTGTGCCATAACTATCTGAGAACTCTCACCAGAAATCATGTTAATCAGACGTGTTTCCAACGAGATCTCAAAGCAGTTAATCAGTTATAAGCATTATCCTTGAAACTTAAACCCATACTCACATAAATGTAACACATAATCTCCTACAATCTAATTCCATCTACATGCAAACGTCCTCACCAAGCGACGTTAAACTCATTGTGATAAAAATCACTTCCCACAAGCTTAAGATTATAAAACTCGATTAGCTCTGATATCAAGATTGTTATGCCCCCAATTTTAATACTTGGATACCTTACCAATTTACTTATAAAAGTTCATTTCCAAATTATAGTTTTGGAAGTAAAACATGTTGAATATAATAAGTAAGGTTCTCTTTCGCATAAATATAATGATAAAATGTTTAGTACATATAATAACAATGCATGCCCCATGGCCTTGCGCATGCATCGAAGGTTACTAAACAAATATTTATAATAGACGAACAACACTTTAATCTTTCATCTACAATCTATACATGAATGATTCATAATAAAATAAACAACTTTTTGATCTTCAAACTGGCGTAACCGACTTCGTCCCTGAAAATGGTTAAATAATATAGGAGGAATAAATATGTCCAGTAAGGATCTATAATGATTCTCGACAATAAAATCAATAGATATATATATGATCATGAATGTTAACAAATGATAAGTAGATAAATAAGGTGCTCTTTTATATCCAAAATAAGGTATACATAGGTAGATGTTTTCTTCACAAGATCCCACTAGACATTGCAAAGAAAAGTCATTTGCTATATTCTTATCTTATCAGTATTGATTCAAAGAATTTATTAAAACTACTTTACCTTAGAAAAAGATCTTAGACCGACTAATTATGTACTCCTCATAATCACATATCATACACATTAATCACACTACCACCCGTCACCTTGCCATAATCCTTATGACACCAATCACACACACACACACACACCGACATGTTTTATGTAACTAAATGATAAGATTCAATTCATTATAGACATATTCCAATTACACACTTCAAATCTCTAACTACAAATCACCATGTTCACATATAACAATACAGTCACATGACTAACAATGAGCGCCAATATACTAATAGCCGGCTTCATTAAGCCATTCCAACTTCAAAAGAAAATCTAGAACCTATCTCAAGCGCTACGCTTTACTGATGGCTAACCAAAAGGAAAGCGGAATCTCCATATAGCCCAACAGTTTACACGCTTTACCGAGCGTTATTCTAAAAGGAAAGCGGAATCTCTATCAAGCACCACGCTTTATCGGTCACAAGTCAGAAGGAAATGGACCCTCTTTCCAGCATTTGAATCCATCAATTCCTCATATCGTTCATTATTTCAATTTATAGAATCATGCCAACAACACATTACACGTATAACTCATTCTACACTAAACAAATACCATTATCCACCGATGGCTAAGAACAAAACCTTTGCACGTTTACTAATAATAATTTAAATTCATCTCACTAAACAAATATGATTATTCACAACGTTACCACACTTCAATATCAACTCCCTTTTATTCAAGTTACATCAACACATTTAATATCATGCGCTTCTCATAGTTTATTATGCCAATTATAATTAGCAATTATGTGATATGAACTAATTTTCACCATAATTAATCCCGCAAGAGCTAGCAACCAACATTCATACCCATTTATTTTAAATATCAACTCAATTTCATGATTTAAGTTTCAATTAAAACAAGCCTCGTCTTTAGAGTAAAGTTAAAGATTAGGATTTGGATAAAATTTGTGACTTTTTACCTTAAAGTATATAAACATATTCCAATGGCTCAAAACTTCCATAATTTATTATAAACCATAAGTTTAGTTTCCTTGTTTCAAAACTCTAACTTTCTTCTACATTCCTTTCAAGAAAATCTCTTCCAATACGATGTTTTATGTTATAGAAAAAAATACCACCGATCTATCTCTATGAAGGTATTGAGAAATAGCAAATAAATCCCTACCTCAAGCAAGAAGAGAAGAAAGCCCAAAAATTTAATTTGAACAAAAACACGATCCGCTTAGATTAAAAGAAAGCTCTCATCGTGCTCTACGTCTTGATATATGGAATTAGGGTGAGATTTTAAATGAAAGAAGATGAAACCGAAACTTGAAAGCTTAGGGTTTTTGGGAATGGAGGAAAGAGAGAGAACTGAGAGAGAAGAGTGAGAGAAAAGTGATTTTTAAAGTACTAATCTCAAACAAATCACTCACACGATGAAACAATCGTTCGAGCGTCGAAGACACAAGACTACTTGAGCGATAAAACTTCTGTTCGAGTGTAGAACTCACGCTTCCAGAATCTCAGGCTGCACAAGAAACAGACCCTTGAGCAAACAAACTACCGTTCGAGCAAACATCAAAATCTTACATAATCCTGAATTGCGAACCAAAGTACTGGAGGATTCGAAAAACCGCTTGAGCTAAGAGGAAAAATCTTAGAGTGCTATAGCACTTCTCTTCCATATATGTGTAAAAAAACATTTTTTGTCCCACTAATTCTCTCCCTTATTACATTGAGTTTAGGTTTTTGTAAGAGGTGTCATTTATATATAACAAAATTTGTTTATACCAAGTGTTTGTCAATATATTATTTATTTGTTGTTTAATATTGGATATAAATTAATTTTTGAAGTAAATTGACAAAAAACTTGAAGCATGAGGCTAAAATGGGAAAAAAAAATTTTGAAAGGCCAAAATGAAAATGATTAAACATAGCAAAATTAATTTTTCCTAATAAGATATTAATAAAAAAACATTTTTTTTACCATATTATTCGAAATAAAAAGAGAGGGAGAGAGATGGGAGAATTGGAGGGAAGAGCAAGAGGCGGCAAGCTTATCAAAACAGAGTTAAGTCGGCGAGAACATCAAAATCTCTCTCTCTCTCTCTCTCTCTCTCTCTCTCTCTCTCTCTCATGAATAGGCAGAGCACTCGTAGATCATAAGAGGTACGATTCTTTAATTCAGATTCATTCAGTTTGATTAACCTTATATTCTCTCTTATATCCTAGCCTTTGTTTTCTTTGCTGTTTGGTTGCCAAGAAAGTTGCAGAAAAGAAAAGAAACGTTTGAACATTACTGCGCAAAATTATGTATATTAATTACCTGCTTATTAAAAATCTGCAATGTACGTTTCGTGTTCTTACTTTTGCTTGAATTTTTTGACTTGTAAGTTTAAATCGTAAGAGGATAAACCTTCGAGTCCAGAGTAATTGTATGATATGATTTAATTATGAATGTTGTGTGTATTGTGTTTGCTTACTGTAATTAGATAATGATTATGGTTAAATCTCCCCATTGACAATTCTTTGCTCATCCTCTATTAAATTTGTGTGCAAATTTTCATGGCATCTCTTGATTCTATAACTTGAATTGTGTTTTGAACTTATATATATATATATCCCTCGCAGAGCACCATTCAATGGGGACTAACCGGTTGTATTCAATCTAGTATTTTAGATCTGGATTTCAAGAATGGATTTGAAAGCTTTGGATTGATGGATTGTGAATGACAAGATAAATATTATTAATTAGAATAAAGAATGATTCTATCTATACAAGAATTTTAATAAAACACATCTTCTATCCTTACTTCTTTTTTGGCAACAAGCCAAATAAAAAATTTGTTGGCTTATTTGTGTCACATCACATTTTTTTTTTTTTTTGCACGTCTTTTCGTAAAAAATCAAAAAGTTAAAAAATAAGCCATATCCAAACCACCCCTTAATCATGTACTTCAAAATTATTTGTCTACCTCCAATAATTAACCTTCATACAATTTGAATCTATCTACTCATCCAAATGGAGCATTAGTGTATTATCATTGGTAATTTATTAGGGTAAACTACTAATAGGTCCTACTTTGGAGACTTATTACTCATTAGGTCCTACTTTGGAGACTTATTATCCATTAAGTCCTATTGATAAATTTATTAAGCGATAAAGATAAATTTATCAGTCTTTTATTTTTATGAATAAATTTATAGTGATAAATTTATCAGTCTCTTTGTTTTTATGAATAAATTTTTAGTGATAAATTTATCACTCTCTTATTTTTATAGTGTTAAATTTATTAGTTAGGATCTGTAGGTAAATAAGTCTAGTTAATAGGACTAATTGGTAAGTACCCCAATTTATTAAGAGTTGTGTTTTTCGCACTCCACCTCTATCGCGTTGGATCTGCTTGTTTAGGTGTGCGTGCATATGTATGATAACACAGGCTTTAAAATATGCCTATGGGTACATCATTTGGACTTCGAAGTCAGAGAGTAGTATTTTGTGAAAATTTAAGTTTTGTTTAGAAGTGCTTCTAACTTCCCTGCTTGTAGATCCTAGAATTAATTTTGATGAGATTGAACAAATAAATTTATTAAATAAAAATGATTTTGCTAGCTAGGACAAATAAGATGATCAATCTACTGTCCTAGTATGCTTTGGAATTTTTGCAATAAAGACTTGTAAAGACAATGTATATTAAGGAAACAAATAGTGTTAAGTGCCTATAGGTAGGAAAACTAGATATACTTGCTCTTTAAATATTCTAAAAGTTATTCATTAAATAAGAAAAGTTGGTTGTATGATTGAAGAATTTGCTTAAAGTTGTGAATGATTTTTTAACTTGGAGACATTTTTGATGGATGCCATGTAAGGGTAGTGAATAAAGGATAAACTTTGGTTACAATAAAATTGTTTTTCAGCAACATGGAACATATTTTCAATTGATGAATTGGTCTTATGGCTAGGTTGGATTTTCTTCATGGTAATAGATTTGATAACAACGGACACATTATTAACATTGGAGTGCAACAGGCTCAATTCCCTTTTTTTTTTTTTTTGATAGGCACTGGGGTGTTTGCGTCAAGGGTTTTCCCCCAGTCCGATGGCTCCAAAGAATTGTTAGCGCCTAAGAGGTTTCAATTCCTCAATCTTGGAGGGAGCACACCCTTAAGACCCAAGGCCTTGCCACTAGATCAATCTCTTGGGATTAATAGGCTCAATTCTTTTTATAATATATAAGGCATTTTGCTTACTTGAATTAAACCATGAAAAGTTTAACTAGTTAGACAAAGTTAAGCTTAAGGGTAACTTCATGTGGTGGACACATTTAACCTTTGTCCCAATGTTTTAAAAGGCACACTTAGGCGCGCTCCTAAGCGTGAGAAGCAACGAGGGGGTAGCCTTGTAATGCCCCAACCCTTCACATGTTATCGATATTGTCCGCTTTGGGCCACGCCCGCACGGATTTGTTCTTCCCAGTGGGCTACCCATCTCAGAACTATTCCAGCCTAAGCACGCTTAATTGGGGAGTTCTGCTAGGGATCTCACCACTCAGGGAAAAGGCCTCGATGCTACATAAGGGTCTAGGTTTTTACTCCCGATGTGGGACACCGGGACCTTACAATCCACCCCTTTTAAGGCTGTACGTCCTTGTGCAGTAGCTTGCTAGCTCGCAAGCCCATCCCTATGCACCGAGAGACGCCAAGGGCTCACATTCGGTATTCTGGAGAGTCGGCTCTGATACCATTTGTAATGTCCCAACCCTTCACACATCATCGATATTGTCCGCTTTGGGCCACGTCCGCATGGATTTGTTCTTCCCAGTGGGTCGCCCATCCCAGAACTACTTCAGCCTAAGCACGTTTAACTGGGGAGTTCTGCTAGGGATCTCAGCACTCGAGAAAAGGCCTCGATGCTATATAACAGTCTAGGTTTTTACTTTTATATCCCAGGAACTCCCCCTCCATTCTCGATGTGGGACACCGGGGCCTTACAAGCCTTACGCTTCAAACAGGTCAAGGCAAGGCGCAATACATAAGGTGCTGAGGCAAGGGCTTTTTTTCGAGATGCGAGACGCTTGCTTCATGGGCTTTACTTATTTTTCTACTCCAACTAATGATTAAGTGCTTTTTTTGTGGGCATACCCATAGGGAATCAAAATTCTTCAATATAAAATGACCAAATGTGATCAAAAGAGCGCATAAAGTGATTTAAAAAAACCCTAGGTGGAGAAGATTAAAAAAAGCAATCAGAAAGTGAGAAGACGACAGGACTTCGGCTTCTTCATCAGTTTCTTCTCTTCTTTTCTTCTTTGGTGGTTCTTTTTCTTTTCTTCTCTTTTTCGATGGGTTCTCTTGGTTGGGTTATCTCTTTGCCTCTGTTTTTTCTTCTCTTCTTCGATTGGTTCTCTTCATGGTTCTACCTCTGGTTCCCCCCTCCCCATTTTTCTTCTTCCCTTCTTTTCTTATTTTATTCTTCTCTTATTCTCCTGCTTCGCTGGGTTATCTCTCTGTTTTTTCTTCTCTGTTATACTTGTGAAGCTTTCTTTATGGTTTTTAGAATTCTATATATATTTGTTATGTTGAAAAGTTTGCCTATTTTATAATTTTGCTTTTCTTCTACTACTTTTGCCTCGCCTTGTGCTTAGACTATAGGAGACCTTATCGCCTCGGTGCGCCTAGAGCCTTTTAAAACACTCCGTGTATAATTGTTTGGCAAATATAATTGCTTATGAGCTGGATGTCTCAAGTTTGAATTTTTTTAGGCTTGCTGAAAGCACATGGCTTATTGAGTGCATTATTAGTGTTGACTTAAAAATGGATTGAGTGCATCCTAAGTGTTGAGTGTCCGACATGGGTACTCATACATTTTGAAGAATTCATATAGCATATGCCAAAATAATTAGCAGAACTGCTTAACATATACTATGTAGCATAATCATGCACTTCAAACTTCCAAGAAGGAATGGATTTGCTATGAATGGTTAATTTTTCTTCCACTCTGTCAATTAAATGTCATTGTTATAGTGCAACTTTAATATAATCCTGTACTTCTAAGAAGGAATAGATTTGCTACGAGTGATTGGTTTGTTCTTTCGGTCTATTATTTAATTGCTTTTCAGTCTATTATTTAACTGCTCTTTCAGTCTATTATTGTATCATATCAAAGTTAGTTTTCTTTGAACTAATAATTGCATCATATTATTAAATTTACTTTTCATTGAACTTGGTTTTAATTCAGTAATAAAATTCAGATTCAATTTGTGCCCGTCATTGCTGCGTGTTCCTAGGCAGAGTGGATACAACCAGTAGAAGAGGAAATTAATAAGTTGTTGAAACTTATATGGTCTTTTAGTTCATTATAAGATTGTGCAATACTTTTACATGCTTGTGTTGGGGCTGGGGTGAAATCATCGTGGACATAACTTTGGTGACCCCTGCTAGAATGTAGGATGCAGGCCCTAGACAATCTTTGGAACGCTTATTTTGGGACTCATCTTTGGGAAGACATGGATGGCTTGTATCAGCAGCCTTGGCATATATTATCAAAAATAAACAATGTGATGCATGCAACAATGTCTTCGCATAACTCATGTGATTTCTATTTGCTTGCACATATATACAATGAATGAGAATAAGTATCAACTTCACAAGCTACATTTTTCTCCTTCGTCTTATTCTGCTTTGTGCTAATCTTTGAACAATGCTTATTTTCAAGCATTGAATTGAAACAATTACAATGAGTCATGTACAGACTAATGCCTAATTGTCAGGGGATCTCATCAAATAATTTGAAAATTTTTTGTGCCGCCTGAATTGCATGTAAAATGCATCTCATGTTAGAGCAGGAACAATTGAATGTACAACAATATGTTAGTCATTGATCTGTTTCCCTGTTTAGCAATGAATTTTTCTCCCTGTACTGATAGACTTGGTTAGCACCATAAATTGGTACTCCTCTGCATTATGGGCATCTTTTTAATCGCCTTCATTTCTTGTCTTGATCAACTTGCTTGCGGGGAAGTGCAGTCTAGCCATGAGAGGTCGAGGTGCCCTTGTTTTTTGGTCAAATCCCCTTACACAGACAAATCCTTCACAACAAAATAAAAAATATTAGCAAGTAAAGCATGGCTGAATAAAATTCATTCCACATGAGTACTGTATCTTTAAATGAGGTACATTGGAATTTTCTTTATCTCTATTGACAACCTTCTTTTATATTTAGGATTTAGCCACCGTTTTGGAAAGGTATATTTTTTGGCTTGCTAGTTTATGTTGTGGTTTGATTTGTAGAAAGTGAGCAACATGTCTACAAGTAAAAAACTGGGTGCAGTTGGATTGCTGTTTTGATAGTTACTGCATGATGTTTGATCATTATGACCATGAGATAAAAAAAAAGAAAAAAAAAAGGAAGACCAAACCAGTCTCTACTGTATTGTTCACCTCAACCAGAAGAACCCCTGAAACAGCCACTTAAACATTACTTTTACTCCAAAAACCCAACCCTGAAAGGCCAATGTAATGTTACCACTTTTCCAGCTACATAATGATTGCTTGCTGCCATATAACCACAGCCTTTTGCTTCATATATAACTTTCAGGCTCCCTAACAGTAGGATAGTGCTCCCTGCTGTTGTCCTCTCTCTCTCTCTCTCTTTGTGGATCATCTTGTGACGATTGCAGACTTCAATTTGATTTTATGTGCACAAGATAATCAATGCACACATTCAATCACTAAATGCAAGAGCACTCCACATCATGTGGGTGCTATCTACGTTCTACATAAATATATTAATGTGAGTAGTAGTATTTTTCATCAAGTGTACAATTTCATACAAATTTCAAAGTGGTGATATATATATGTAATTTTTCAGCTGACTCTACCTCTCTTCCCCAGTTCATAACACTGTCTTAGTGAATCCTTTATCCAATTTTTTTGCATATCTAATTCAAAATTGATTTTGAACAAGGCAACAGGCAAGAATTACATACCATCTGCACTGAAGTTAAAAGCACCTCTCGTTCAATAGTGCATATTTAGATAATCTATCATAATTAGCAAATGCCAATGTTTGTCTGATAGACATAGTCTTTTTTGTTTTACTTCTTGCCACTTGGCTGATGAGTTATGGTAAATAACTATGAAGTACTGAGTAGTTGAAAAGGGAAGATACAATGCAGTAATGAACATGTACATCATAATTGCTTCTTCAGGTTATTGCATTGCTTTAACGTTTAACTTTTTAAGGTCATCATCTGTCAATTGATTATTGCTTTCAAGTAAAGTAGTCATAGGTAATACAAAAAGTCTAAGATAGCATTCTATACCTCTCCAGAAGCAGTATTGAATTCCCTCTGTTGGCAGGCCTGGCAAAGAAGAGCATTCATTTTGTAAAGTTGGTGCTTGCAATACTGATGTATTTAATTTTTATGCCCAAAAATTATATTTACCTTTAAAAATTGATGTTACGGAAGTTCCAAAGTACACTGTTCGTCTGGGCAAATTCCATATCCATGCCCTTGGAACATCAATTGGATTAAGACTGGATTCATGATCTGCAAACATCTGCAATGGGGGCATTATGTTATAATATGATTTGATAAAAAAACGAATGCCTTATCTCAACATGGGTTTGATCAACGTTTTAAAAGGTGCGTGCCTAAGGTGCATGAGGTGCAGCCTTGCGCTTCGAACAGGTCAAGGTGAGGCGCAATATGCAAAGCGCAACTTAGGTGTTGAGGCGAGGGTTTTTTTTCGTGGCGCGAGACATAGGCTTTACCTATTTTTCTACTCCAACTATTGATTAAGTGCTTTTTTTGTGGGCATACCCACAGGGATTCAAAACTGTTCAATATGAAATGACTAAACGTGGTCAAAAGAGAGTAGAAAATGGTAAAAGATTGAATGTTATGCTTTATATCTTTTGTTAGATATTATATTTCTAGTTTTTAGAAGATTTAATGTTATGTTTAAAGATTATCGAAAATGGTTATGATTTTTGAAATTCTATATATATTTGTTATGTTGAAAAGTTTGCCTATTTTATAATTTTGTTTTTCTTCTACTACTTGCACTTCGCTTTGGTGAGGCGTGTGACTTGCCTCGCGCCTAGGCTATAGGAGACCTTATTGCCTTGGTGCGCCTAGAGCCTTTTAAAACACTAGGTTTGATGTAACTTTGGCAAAGTAGAAGGCTAAATAAGCTAGACTTCCAGGTTCAACAAAATTTCAAAATCTCTTTGTTTTTTCGGTGGTGAGGTTATAAAGCTGCTGCATTTCTAATCTGAAGTGGCAGTACTGCCATACAAACAGTGACTACTAGTAAAAATGTGAGTAATCAGATAGCAAAAAGTAGATTACCTCATTAACTTGGAAGTATGTGCCGTTGAGCGGAAAACTCCCTCTCATTGCTGTTCGACATGGTATCTGTACATGTAGTAAATATTAGTAAACAACTCCTAGTAGCCTTGAATGTATTTTAGCAGTGATGAAGGTGTCATGTATCCTAGGTTTGGATTTCCTCACCAAAATGGTCCCTCTGACTGTCTGTGAATTTGCTTCTCTCACACTACTGCATGAAAAACATGTTTTTTCGTTGCACAGTTTGCCTGATTCTTGAGAGGCGCAACTTCTTTCAGGTGGTTGAACTGAATTTGCTGTTTCACCTGGTATGAATGATGCCAAAGTAGATGTAAATAATTATCAGTTACAAGATAATAATAGCATTAATATTTAAAAAGTTAGATGTTACATATGGTTGGATCAATTTTATCAGTGTCACTTGGGTTGTTTATGTTAGATACCATATTTTATTTTTGTGCACTAGATTATGCTATTGTAGATGTATTATGATTGAGCTTCTTCATGATGGTATATTGTGGAACAGCTTAGGTTGTACAGAGATACAATTTCAGGTATATATCATGTGCTTACCTGGTGTCCATATAGCAAGAAGGTATGGGCTTGGATCATCGGGTTCTCGTTTATCCAGCTGAATAATTTAGAGGGTGACATTTAGTTGGGAGGAATCTATGTTGCAGATGTGCAAATCAAATATAAAGAAGAGGAGGAATAACTTACCCCTTGTAGGAGAGGGTGTGAATCTGGAAGTTCATACCTGCAGCAGGATGGAAGGGGTTAATTGTGCAGGGAAAAATATCTTAACGAGTTGTATATCTAACAGTTTAATGTCCAAATGGTTTGTATACTAATACATCAAATTTTCAAGTGATACGATTGCCCATTATTCTTTGTTATGCCAAGATCTCCTTGACCCATATTTAATCTAGACTAATCCCAATAGATACACACAATGATCTGCATTCCACATGTCTTGGTAAATCCAGCAAGGATAATCAACTTGATACTACTGGTTACAAAGCCTCTGCCTTGCTAAGTTACACACCTCAGTTTCTGTTTTCTGGGTTAGGCCTTTAATTTGGGAAAGAGTTTCCAACTGCTGTGGTAACTACAGTCAACCTGAATCAGTTGCAGATTGTAGATACTTTTCTAGTCTAACAGGAACCTAATCAATATAACTTGATACAGTTATGCAGCACTTGAATTTGAATGCCATGGTCAGGATTTAATTAGAAGATGCCTACTTACACTTGGTGCTCTGTCCGTAGTCGACTCACATTCTTCAGTTTGGGTGTAGGGATGGAAGCAGCTTCTCGATTCAAAGCAACTAAAGCTTTGGACATATCGCCTTCATGCAGATCCATATTCTCTTGCATATAGTTGTGCAGATTCATTGTGAACTCTTCAATGTTGAGTTTGATTGTAGGAATTTCATCAGGATCCTCATAAAATGCATCTTCAATGTCACTTTCTGTTATTTCTGTGTTTTCTCTTTCTGGTGTTGTTGGTTCCTCGACAATAGGCTCACAGGTGCCCACAAATGACTCCATCTCTTTAGGTTCACTGCTGCCAGCTGGTAGTAGTGGCATTGGCTTGATTGCCACAGCAGGGCTTTTGTCAGTGGCAACGGGAATAGCTGAACTCACTATACTTTTCTCTTCTGGGCCTGGGAGGGCAAGTCTTGCACTGCACCAAACAGAGTTCAAGTATCCATATCACATCTGTATAGATATCCATGTGCGAGTGGGTGCTTGTGTGCCCTAATGATGGAGATGGAGATGGAGATGAGCTGGGGAGTTCTTTAGACAAGGGATTCTCTTCTCTCTTATCAGAGAAAATAGAAAGGAGGGGCTTGCAGGGCCACGTCCCCCACAAAGGTACGAAAAATTCTCTTATTTTATTTCATCTGTCTCTGATAGTTACAGGAGCCAAACAATTAACATGTTGATTTGGTAACTCCACTTATTTTATCTCTCTTCTTTTTCTTTCTATCATTTTAAATTTTTTATAATAAATTAATAATACTACCAGATAATAATAATAATAGTGACAAAAAGATTCACTGTCTTCTTTTGTTGTTTCTCTAAATACCTAATCAATAAAATTTCAAACATATGCTGTATACTTGGAGTTTCTTTTTTAATTTCATGCTGCACCTAAATGCTTATTTTTAGGATCTGCTGCCAGTTTTTAGACAATGATATACGTGATTACATATTTTTCCAGATGTTGCAAGCAGAAAAGCCTCAAATGCCATCTATCCCTGATGCATCTAAAAACTGAATACATTTATTGACTATTGAAGAGTTATAATTTTTTTAAAACCTTTTACTGTGTGTTTAAGGAACTGTGTTATGATTAATGATTCTGTTCTTAGAATGGGGTAAAAGACCCATTTTGTTTGCACCTAAAGAAAGGGACCCATTTTGTGTCCTGAGTGCAAAACTAACATATATTATCATTTTTGTTTATTGGTCTCAACTTAACTTAGTGGTGAAAATTGTGACCTCAACCAGTTCAGTGAATGGTTTCCTACAAGTATTTTTAGCCTAGAATAATGCTCATTTCTTATGCTTTATGAATATGAAGCTTTCAATGCTTTTTTTGGGCCTGTCTTTAAAAATCTTGTATTTGCTTGGTAATAGGATAGCCATTGGCTTACAAAATTGAAAAGCCCAGCTCACATTTCTTAAAATCTGAGTATTAAGAAGAGGAAAACTGGAGCCTTATAACCAGCATAGATGGGGCTACTCCAGGTAATGTGGGATACATTCCAACACACCCTCTTGGATCACAACATACAGTAGCCGGACAAACGACACACCAATCACAGGCCTAACCAAACTCTGATACCAAATGGGAAAGCCTAGCCCACACTTCCCCTTAAAACCCAAGTATTAAGGATAGATGGAGCAACTCTAGGTAATGTGGGACACATTCCAACATACAGTGCATGTCATTGTGACTATGAAATTACACAAGTTGCATTTATTTGTTGCCTCTCTGACAACCACACTCCCCTTCTGATGAATAGCTCTCTTGTATTTCTATCATTATGTGTGCCATTAGATATTTGAAGATTATTACTATGAATATTCATACAACTTAGTGACTAAAAATTCTTGGGACTTGGACATTATTATGGAGGTGATTATAGTGGTACTGGTGGTCACTTAAAAGTAGTTGTTGTACAGAGATTGAATGCATACCTTGCAAAAGCGCTTGCAAAGTGTCTGCACTCTCCTCTCATTGGACATGCATTGCAATTTGGTTTGCTCTTTGTGCAGAAAACCTGTATAATAATCAAGGAGTGAGGTGCTGTTATTTTATGATTAGTCACAACTAATGTTTTTAGCAAGGGCAATATCATGATAACTTGCCTTTCCAAATGTAATCATCTGGTAATGTAGCTCATACCTGTAGTTCATGGTATGCTAATCAGTGAAATGTACAGAAGAATATAAAAACCAATTTTTTGGTTTCAATTTAGAGAAAGGTATATTTAGACTAATTGTTCTAGGAAGGTCTGAAATTACAGTGTTCGCTGATCCAGCTTGCAGAGTCTGGGCCACAGATATTTCTGAATTGACTCAAGCATTGGATACCTGTATGGAATCACAATTAGCCAAAAAAAAATTTTGTGTTATAGAAGAAGCTCGACATTGTTTAGTTAGGGCACACATTACTTACAATTCTAGGAGATGAAGTTGAAGTGATTCAGGGAGTGGTTGGAGAGGGACCCATCCCAATCTCACAGCTATCCTTCCAACATTCGTGTCAACCTACAAACAAAATACTGAGTGGATGGTTTTCTTTTGTCTCTGTCAAGTTTATTAGTGACCAGTAGTTTCCACATGAATCTTACCGGGAAAGCAAGATGATGAAGAGTTAATAGCCGCACACACTCCACACTTTTTAAGCCCAATCCTCGAATACTTAAAAGATAATCTCTGCAGAACAAATATTAATAGAGAAAAAAAAATGAATTGTATGGATATTATCTTCTATCTATCTATCTATCCATCTATCTGAACTATTAATATGTGAAGGTTGCTGGTGGTGTTGACATAAAATGTGTCTCATATTTTGAGTTTTCCTAAAATACCCTTATAATAGTTATTTAAAATAAAAATTATATAATGAAGTGAATAGGGCTTGAACCATGACATTGGATCTGTAAAACATCTTCACCACTTCAACAATGTACAATATATATATTTTAAATCAAAATCAAAATTTATATTTTACGCACACCCACTAGTACAATATTATATGTAGGGGTAGAGGGTTGGATATTTGTCTGAGGGCGCCACAATGAAATCATTAAATAATGTTTGTGAAGGACAGTGTGTAATGTTCATTTATGGGCTACTGAATGAATTCACTGATGTAAGCTCTAGGAAGCACGAATACAGAATACGGATATGATATGCTACCGAAATAATTAAAAAAATAGAAGGTACGTCAAGGATATGTTAGAAAAATAAAATTGTTTTTTAACTTTTAGTGCATAGTATGCATAAAAATAGAACCAAATGTAAGAGTACATTCATGAAACATCTAGCATTATGTTTTAAATATCAAAAATAAAATTTTATATTCATCAAAGATTGCATCAAAAGCATTCAATTAACTTGGCATATTGACAGAAAATTAACAACCAACAACAACAGAGTATGCAATCAAATATTTTAGGAAATTTAAAGAACAATAACGATAACAAAATTAAGCAGCGATAGCAATAGCCTATGTCACAATATCCAAAATTAAAAAGCAATATAAAACAATAATAGGGCCTTCGTTTGGGATGTGGGTTGGCTTTTTGGCTTTTTTAGCCTGGGGCTAAAAAGTCTCGTTTGGGATGGGTTTTTGGCTTTTTGACTTTTGTGAGAGAAAAAATGAAATGATTATGGTTTGAATGTAACATTTTGTCTTATTGGCCTTTTAGCCTATTTTGTCTTTTTGTGGCTAAAATAGCTTGAAACCAACATCCCAAACATAGCAACAAATTAAAAAGTCGAAACAACGAATAATGAATTTTATCTTTTATTTTTTCCAAATTAAGACGAGTAGCCCTTGTAGCAAGGCTAACATAGTAGAAATTGATCTATCGCAAGGGAATAAATCAAAGATAAAGCAAGCCCAATATAATATGAAGAGAGAGAAATACAGTCAGGGAGAGGGAGAGAGCACTGACCTTTGAAAAAAGAAAAAAAATTGGAAAAAATAAATAAGTTGGATGCGTATTGGGTGTATGCTTCCCGTATCAGGATTTTTTATTTTTTTTTGGATAAATAATAAAATTTTATAAAAGAAGCATCAAGATGATGCAAAGAATACAAAAAGACCAAAAGAGAAAAATAAAACTCGCCCAACCAATTACGTCATTCAAAAAATCTAAGAAAATAAATAGATCCGGATCAACTTTACACTCCAATCAACTATACAATGTAACTAAGAACTGATTCTCCAACCACAACATCGAATGATCAATTTCTTGGAAAGTTTTCGTGTTCCTTTCCAGCCTAACCAACCACATCAAACAAAAAGGCAACAATGACCACACCCGTCACCGACGCCGCCCAACCCGACCCCCCCTCCAACTCCACAACATGTCCACAACCCCCTTTGGTTGCACCCACATAATCCCAAAAAGAGAACAAGCTAACCCCCAAAGTCGCGAAGCAACAAAATAATGGAGAAATAAATGATCAACTGACCCAGAAACGCCCCAACGGTGTTCAACTTGGATGCCTTCCGCATTTGGTCCGCTACCCATTTTATCTATGCACCTAACAACTTGATGGCTCTGTGAATCCCTTGGCCGCATTTAACGATATCTAGTCGTTGCCGACCTATCGCATTTGCCAGCCCTTTTTCAAACTCAAAAGAGCGGTCACCCAAGAAAATCAAACTCCGGCGAAGCCCCTCCGGTTCCACCGAAAGCATTCCTTCCGAGAAATCAGGAGCTCTTTTTGTAGTTAAACCAAAGAAAATAATTACACTTACATTAGCTAGCAAACATGTTGAACTTGGTATTTATTATTGGGATTTGACTTGAATAGCAATTTGGGTTTGGTATGTTATGTTCTTTCATTTTGTTGAAGCCTAAACTTGTCCCTAATTCAAATTAGTATGTGAAAAAGAAGTTTTATTATACTTTTCCATGGTAACTTGTTGAAGTGATGGAGATGTGGGTGTTTAGGATGTCCTATGGGAATGAAATCTTTGCTGAACTTCGAAATGAGTCCCTTTGAGTATTATGTGACAATTGTAGTGTTTAGCATTATGCATCCCCATATCAGAATTAGAAAGAAAAAAATAAATTGGATACTTATTTCGTGTATCCAATATGTATTCAGCCGTATTAGATGCGTATCTGTAGGCATATCCAGCTGTATTAGATGCATATCTGCACCCAATACATATCTGATACTCATAAGGAGCCTTTTTTAGAGTATCCATGCTTCATAGTGTAATAAGCCTGTGTGTGTGTGTGTGTGTGTATATTTAAACACAAAGTTGTCTCTAATTTGATTGGGCCATCCTTGTGGTATCTAAACCTAACAATTTTTAGTTTAGTATTGAAAATGAGTAGACCGTGCTTCATATCTATGTGTGTGTGTATGTATATATATTAATATCCAACATGTAGAACTAAGCTTTATTTAAGTTCACGAAGAAAAGAACTACTATGCTTTAGTTTTTGTTTTTTCCTTTAGAAACAAAATTTTAATATGCAATTATTACTGCAACAGAAAAGCTAACAGTATTGAAGAAATGGCTTAACAAGTAAAATATAGCTAAGGTCTTGCATACATGATAAAAATCTGGAAAAGAGTGAAGTAACATAGGAAGAAAAAAAGGACTCCAAAAAACAAATATTAGAAAATGAACATTTTATTTTTTTATCTGGTGTAATGCAACCCAATGATGAGAGTCTTCACTATGTTCTAATAGACTACCTGATGTGACACATTATAGCGCGTGGCACCATACCACAATCATTATAATTTTTTTTTTTTTTTTTGATGGGGTGGGGAAGGGGTATTGCTCCTGCCAAGCCTGTTCATGGTTTTTTATTTGTTGTACACCGTGGTCAGTAGATGTTTCAGTGTTTATATTAAAAAATGACAGTAGGTTTATGCATGATTACAAGTGGAATGAGATGACTTACTTTGCCTTGTCTGGAGGAACATCTCTCAACCACTCTAGGTCAATGCTGCCATGTTCTCTAACTAGTCGGTTAAGGAAATCCTGCATAATTATGCAAACATTATTATAATTTTACACTGTTGTAACCATTTGAAGCTAATCTTGGCAAGTATGACAACTCTTACAATAGGATTTATTTTCATACCTTGATTCGTTCAGCTAGGATGTTGTTCATTCCTCGTTCTTTGATAGCATTAGAAATCTCATTGACGTTCGCGCATCGTAATGCTTCATAGTCCAGGGAGTCCATTTTGTCCTTGTTTCTTTCCTTTCTTCTACCATTGGGTTCCACCAGCTTTCTCAAGCTATCCCAGTCAAATGATTCTCCCTTCTCATCCCCAGCCTTTCCTTTTCTTGCATTTGACATATTTGTACTCATCCCAGGAGTTGTCTCACCAGTACAATATATTTGCTCTTTTTCATTTACTTCAATTGTTGTAGTCTCTAAGAATTGTTGCTTATTGACTACAGTAGTTCGCTCCTCCACATCAAAAACTTGCCGCTTGGGGTCATTAGGAGCTTGATGCCTGGTACAACTTTGACTCATAGCAACCGCTTCAGTCTGTCTTATACGCTCTTTAACCAATGTGTTTTCCAATTGAAATGCCCCAAACCTTTCTTGCTGATGAGCATTGAGAGAAAGCTGGCCCTTTCCAGTTTGAGGTACTGACTGTAAGCTACTTTTTTGGTGTGTTGGTTGCTTGGTTAGAAGTGCGTATGGGTCAATTGTTGGTGCTGGAATCATTGGCACTCCATTCTGTTGGACAATGTTTTTACTCATTATATCTGCAGTATGTCCAATCTTTCTATTCATATAGTCTACACCTTTTCCCTTGACAATTCCAGAATCAGTTGAAGGCAAAGAAGATATGCTTTCTTCTCTCAACATTCCAAAACAGTCAGCTTCCTTTCCTGCCAAGTCTGGTGTCATGTGCAACTGAAAATGACTGGGAGGCACAAATCTTCCTTGCATGTGGGAAAAGTCAGAATTGATTGGGTGGGTTCGCAATCTTGTGATTTGCTTATTGTAGTCTATGTCTTCTGATTGCTTATGCCAATTTGTTGACATGTCATCAAAGCACAGGCTCCCAGTTACAGGATTGTGAAATATCTGGAACGAAGCAGTTCTCCTTGTATGTAGAAGAGATGGAGGACCATGGATCTTGTTAGATTTTCCCCCGTGAGTTGAAGCTTCTGAGTTGGACCCTGAGCAGGATTGGATTTCTCCATTGGCATGAATTACAAAAGAATCAGAAGAATTTTGTGATGAACCAGCTTTTCCGTTTGCTATCCTATGATGCTCAGTTGCTTGACTTGTTCTTGCTGTTCCTGAGGTTGGATCTTCTGTTCTGTGCTTTGATGATTCATGGTATGTTACAGGTGCTTGGTTGAAAACTGGTTGCCTTACTATTTTTTCATGACATTTAACAGCGCCATCTGGGCCTAGTATCTGAACTGCTGGTTCTTCAACCAGTATGCTTGTTTCAGTATGGTAGCATGGTTGATCACTGGTGGTTGACCAAAGGGGGAATCTTGCTGCAAGAGACATGAAGGCAGAGCTGCACAAAATGGGAAATAAAATAAACAGATTGTCCATTTCTCAAGGGCATCTTGACCTTAAAATATATTAAATACTTGAATTTTACCTTGAAAGATGGTCTGAAACATTCTGAGTAAGGAACACTCCTATTACTGAGTCAACAACTGATCCTTTCCACATTGAGAAGCGCCTATCTCCTGTGAAGAGTAACATTGTATTTGTTTAGCTAAAGTGCATTTCTTTGACTTTATAACCACTTGACACAGAAAATCCTAGATTTTATTTATATCCAGCATTGGTACAGAATAATGATATTTTCCCACAGTAGCTATGGAAAGCAAGTGCTAGTTGGAAGTAAATTAGAGAAAAATATAATCTTAGTGCAGTGTCTTTTAAATGAACACTATTCAAAACTAGACAAGTTTCAAAATCTGAAAAGGAAAATCAGTTTTTCTGGTAGTTTATTCTCTTTTAATATTTGTGAAGCTAGGTGAAAATGCCGGAAATGTTTACTATTTTCTTTGCCTAAGCTGCTTAGGCATTTTTATGTAGCACTCTTTGCTATCTTTGTTTATATCTGGAACTTGTGCACTGGTTAAATGCCAGTTCCATAATTGCCATTTTAGTTAGCTGGTCATCTCTTCAGATCCATTTCTTGCTTTTATGTTTTAGTAGTGCCCATCTAATATTGTGTTACTGTGAGTGTCTTTGTATAGTTTGAACTGATTATTTGATAGGCTTCATTCTTTGTTAGCCTGGCATGATACACACAAGCCATATTGACATGTTTGGGCACCAAATTACTACTTCAAGGAACCAACCTAGGCTTTCAGGCACGAAATCTAGCAAGTTTTTTTACTTTATTTTTTTAAAGGATTTGAAAGTTCTAGAATCGATTGTGTAGTGAACTTGTTTTGGTACCTTGGACAAGATGCATGCGTGCAATGAAGGAGTCTGCTCGTCCACGGAATACTTTCCGTTCTTCTTCCCACCACTTTTCCTTGTCTCCTGCTTTGGTGCCTTCACTTCCTTCCTTTCCCATTAATAGTTTCCAAATTCTATTTGTCTCTGGGTCAAGGTCCACTTTAGGCCGTGGCTTGCGTTTCTTGATAGGATCAAACCCCTCGTATGGAACCATTGTGCCAGGTCCTTTGTAGGGAACAAGTGCATTTCGCTCATTCCCATCTGTTTTCTTGCTCCTGCCAATGATATTTAGACCTTGCAGTCTGCATGTGATTTCATCAATTGTAACCGAGTATTGCTGCTCTCGTTGGCCTGCTTCACACATTCAGAAAAAAAGTTGCTTTATTACTTTGGATATTTTGGAAATTTATGCATTATTATTAAAAGAAATCCTAATTTAGTCCCCATTGGTGCAAGTTATGCCAAAGGTTAGTTTTGTGCCCAATACCCCCAAGATTCCCATCCAATGGGGACTACACCCAGTTTTTATTTTTTTTATTTTTTTGTATTAAAAAACAAATGCATTCTGATTCTAAGTGACTCGACGTTCTCTGAACAGGTACCTCTTTCTTTCATGGAGGATTGTCGATAATGCAAGGCATCCTTTTGCAAGAGCATTTTATGTGTACAGGACGAGACCGGGTTGGATGAAGTTGATGCCACGTTGAACCTTTTCACTGACATATTTACATGGTGAGTTTCAATTCCTTGCTGATAAGTAGATGCAGGGGAATTTTTGGGTGGAGTTGATGACAGCAGGTTCGAGTTGGTCATCACAGCTAGGGAGGTAATGTTGTGGACCTGCATTGATCTGCTGGGTCTTTTCTCTCCCATCCTTTCTGTGTTTGAATGCAGCTCAGATGCAGTAAGTTGCTTCTGGATATTATGCTCAGCAGTCGGGAACTGAAAGAGCCTATCATCTTTAACTGTCACACAAGGTGTGCTACACATGGTTGTGTAAAATCCATTCTCTGTTCTCGTTTTCTTGTAAATTTTCGAACAGCTGGTTCCAAAATTGTGGCTGTTACTGTTATGGTCATCTACCTGATATTTCTCCTGGCAAAAAAATGGCGAACCCATCTGATTTATTCCAGAGGGACCTGTCTGCTCAATTGCATAACAATTTTCCCTCTTTGATCCTCTTTTTTCATTGGAATTGGCCTTGTTTTTTTCTACCATTTGAAGGATTCTCTGCCATGTCTTCTGTCTGGTTTCGTCAAGGTTTACACGAGTAGTATTTGCTTGTGAGATATTCTTGTAAGAGTCAAACTGAGCTCTTTCATTCTGAATTAAAGATTCTCCTTGGAAATGTTGATGCTCCCGACTGTAACTGTTTTTCTCGGCTGTTTGGTACAGAATTGCATTTCTCATGCTTGCACTTCTTGCAATGACATTTAAAGCATTTTGTTTGATTGCAACTGGTGGGGCCGCAGGGGCACACCTCTCTGGAAAGGGTATGCTTTCAGCTGGCATTTGATTCATGTAATGGGTAAGGTTACATGTACTTCTTGCTTGCTGGTTCCCTCCTGTATATCCATTACGCATGTTTATCTCACATGTACTTCCCGCTTGCTGGTTTCCTCTTGTATATCCGTTCTGCACCTTTATCTCACATGTACTTCTTGCTTGCTGGTTCCCTCCTGTATATCCATTCTGCACGTTTATCTCAGCTGGTTCCATTCTGGCAACGCTGTTGATTTCAGAGCATAACTTGGTGGCTTGAGAATCCAAATTCAAATTAAACGATGCATGCTTCTCTTGATGTATTTCCACCTGGTTATTAGCTGCTTTGCCCTGGCTTTCACTGTTTTTATCGTTTTCCAACTCAAAATCCAACTTTCTCCTGCTAGATTTTGCTTTAGAATCAAAATTAGGAGCTGTAACTTTGCTTGCAGGATCTGTCTGTTGTGTCACTGTGGCTTCAAGGCTCTTTTTGCGCACATACTTCCTCTTGCCACTTGGGTTCTTGTTGGCATTAGATTCAAAATTAGGAAGTGTAACTTCATTTGGAGCATCTGTCCCTTGAGTTGCTGTGGCTTCAAGGTTCTTCTTGCGCACATACTTCCTCTTTCCAGATGGGTTATCGGAGTTGGTGTTCTTTGGAGTTTTGGGCTGTGGAGATCTTTTCGGTTTGCCTTCCACGATCACCTTTGGTCTGTGTTTTCTCCTTTTTGGTTTCTGCTGGGGTGACTCATTCAAGTCTATGCCTCGATCACCTCCCTCAGAATTGTTCTTTTCCTTCAACATTGTAGAAATAGCAGCAGATGATGAGTCCACAATATGTTGCAAGAGTTCATTACTGTGATTCTCAATTCCTTCACTTCCAATAGATGTCAATAAATTCTCTAGCTTATCTTTTTCTTGACTGGAGCTTTCAGAATGATGATGGTGGTTTTCAAACTGCCTTGTGTGATCTGGTGTTACAGGTGCGAAAGGAAAGGAATTGGTTGTACTTGATGTAGTGTCAGCTTCTGATCTTGGTGGCGAGTTTAGATTATAGTTGGGCCGGAAAGGGACAGGAAATCCTTCTGTAAGAAAACAGTTTTTTCATTCTTCGTTGACTGTTGAATATATGACTAGGAAATAAAGAAAACAAGAGTTCATTAAAAAAAAAACAAGTAAAAACTCAATTCTAGTAGTTATTGCATAGTTGTTTTTTCATTAGTCATTGATAGTGTTTTTTTTCTGATGTTTTTACACACTACATGGATACTAGTAAAATTTGGCCATTCTTTAATCCAAGGGAGTCATTTCAGAAATGGGCACATTGTCTCACAGTAGTAAAAGGATTAGGATGGTATTTAGTGGCAGAGCTAACAAATTACTTCAGGAGGGGCACTTGTTAATCACAAATTTGAAACAAAAGAAATTCAATAATCGGCAACAATACTATAACACGAATTTTTTAAATTAGTAGTGAACACAATACATAAATATTTATTGCAAACAAATATTTTGCACAAATATGAAAATGCAAACAACAATACTATGATAACCACATTTTTTATATTACATTTAGTTTACCATTAAGTTTTCAACCCCCTACATTATAAACAAACATAAGTGATGAAATTTTCAACCAATCTAGTGGTGACAACTTACATGGTACTTCAAATATGGTATAAAAAAATATTTGTTATAGCGTTGTTGACATGTAAATTATACACATGGTTTATGCATTTCAAATTGTATATCAATTCCTCAATCAATTTGAGAAGAGTGAATAGACAATTTTTTTTTTTTTACTTAATTTATGTTCAATTTATTAATCGGCATTAGTAATTGTATTAAATTGACATAATGTGAAAAATTAAAGAATAAAATTGATGTAATTGGAACTGTATGATCAAATTGATAGAATGGACAATCTACAAGGACCATGCTTGTAATTTCCCCAACAAGAAAAATAAGAGAAAACAGAAAAAAGAAAATAAGACTAATTTTTGAATTAAGAGTTCTTATGTGATTGTAACATATCAAAAGTTGAAAATAACTTAACATGTCAAGTAAGTTAAATCGTGGGTAATCCTTTTCCAATCAAGAAGGGCCTATAAATATTTATTTTTAACGGGTTTCAAATGAATTAGGGTGGACACAATTATAATTTTTTAAGGGTTAAACAAAAAACACTTTGTAAATATATAGCTACTAGTATAATTAAAAGAAATTGAGGAGGGCCAAATGCCCTTCCTAGTCCCTTCTTCCATCCATCCCTGGTGATATTGGTTGATGAAACCCTAATTATTGGTATTTTGACAAGAATATTGTGTGTATATACATAAGCTATTTTAGATATTATTGAGAACAAAATGAAATAATTTGTACAGTTATTAATGTCATTTATATTTTTCTAACTTCTGTTTGCATTCTCTTCAGATTCAATTCATAAAAATATTGCTGAAAACAATTAGAGATGACAAATGTGGTTGCAAAATCAGCATAGTTGATGAAAGCTTTGAGCAACTTACCCTTGGGCATCTGCTGTAAGCTGTCAGCATTGATCTGCTGGTAGTGTTTTGAACACGGGTTAGGATTATTGCTTTCAAGCAACAAACTAGTGAAGTTCCCCTCTGTCCAACTGCTGTCAACTTGAGAGTATGAATTCAGAATTGTGGGTGTGTTTGCTGCGTTATCGCTTCTATTTGACGTTCCATTTCCAAAAAGTTCTGCCAAAGGATTGTCATTCCAAGCTGCAGCGTCGTTGCCAAAGGTATGTGCATAGGATCCAACATTGTGATCAAAACCCCCATTATGAGAACTGCCTTTCTGTCCCATAAGTCCGATTAGATTGAAATTTTGCCCATTTCCTTTGTAATTCGTCAATTGTTGTGAATGTGGATCAGGAACACTGAGTACTTCGTGCCAATTTGATCTTTCTGCTTGATTACCTTGACTTTCAAGCGGGACACCATTTGATCTTGGCAAGTTAGGAGGCTTGTCCGGTGTGAGGGGCAGCCAAGAACCCCCAATTTGGGTTTCATTTTCTGGGGGAACCAGAAACCCCTTCCCTGAATTCATCCTCGAATTCATTGAAACCCCGAAAAATTGAATCTTTCTCAACACTTCCTTGCTCCCTAATCCAGAGATTCCAGTATGAAACCCCCAGATTTGTTCCCTGAATTCATCCTTGAATTCATCGAACACTAAAAAATCAAATCTTTCTCAACACTTTCTTTGCTCCTAATTTAGAAATTCCAGTATGAAACCTCCAGTTTTGCTCTCTGAATTCATCAAAAACCCAAGAAATTGAATCTTTTTCAACAATTGCTTGAACCCTAATCTAGAGATTCCACTATGAAACCTCCAGCTTTGCCCTGAAAGCTAGAATTTTCGGCCAATTTGCCGAATTCCTGATATATCAATAAACCCCTCCGCTCCTATCCCCATTGCATGTACCTACCCCTGCCAAAACCATCCCAATTACATTTCTCACCAAAACAGTCCCTACTTAACATGATATAACTATCTGATACAAATGCTGATATCAAAACAAAGCATGTTTTCTAGGCAACAAATCAGATTAGCATCCATGCAATTAATGCCAGCAAATCCATTTCCAAAAAAACAAAAAGCATTTTCCCCCAAAACAAAACAAAACAAAACAAAATTCTCAAAACCTACAAAATTCATCCCCCCTGACCCAGCTATCTTTACTTATCAGCAGATTCAAAGAACCAAAAAAATAAAATAAAATCAAATAAAAATGTAGAATCATATGGAAAGAAAACAAAAGCAGTAGAATTGGTGTATCTTAGTGAATTTGGTGGGTTTAATTGGTATTAATTAATGGGTTTTAAGATTGAAATAAACAGGGGAAATCAAAAACCCATGAAATCTGCACAAAATCTTGTTTGGTTTACCGGAAAAGCATTCACCTACTAGTTTGGGGGTTGTTTGGTTAATACAATTAAAAGCATGAATTGAGTGAGAATGCCAAACAGGAAAAAATAGGAAAATTTATCAGGTGATGCTAAGCTCACCGATCTGACTGTGCCATGTTGCCGGAGTGGGCTGCCTGGGAGTCCAGTCAATGCCGGAGAACCAAGTCAGTCTTCGGTTTACCAGGAAAGGGTTAGAGAGAGAGAGAGGAGAGAGGAGAGAGGAGAGAGAAGAAAAGAAACCAAATAAATAGATAGACCGTTCTTTATATACAAAAAAGAAAAAAAAAGTACATGTTTGGGCAGGTCATATTTTTACATGGGGCACACCCCTTTCCCTTTTAGTTTAATACTCATCTAAAGTACAAAATCAACATTGTTGTTGAAATTTAATATTTCTTAATCTCCCATTATTTGTCTATTTTAGACATTTGATAATGTATTTTCATAATAAAAAATATATATATATTTTTTCACAAATTAAAAAGATCTCAATTAGTTTTTGTAGATAAAGTTTTCAAAATTATGAAAAAAATTAATAAATTAAAGAGAAAATTTGTGACAAATTTAATTTAAGGAGGGCATAAGACATTAGGTCCAGTGGATTTTTTTTATTGATGAGAGATTCACTTTTTGAAAAATAGTTTGGTGAAAAATCTTTTTATTTGTTTTGAAAGATATTTTGTTTTCAATTTTACTCCTTAATTTATCTGTTCAAATTTATATCTATCTGTTCAATATTCTTTCCTATCTGTCCAAAATTTTCCCTATCTGTTCAATTTTTTTACCTAGTTATTTAATTTTTGGTATTTTCAATTCAAATTTTCTTTATCTGGTCAAATATCTATCCAAATAAAATCTATATGTTGAAATTTATTTGTTCAAAATTTTTTATCTGTTGAAACTATCTATTGATTTTTTTATCTGTTCAAATTATTTTCTATTTGTTCATTTCTATCTGTTTTTTTAGGTTGCCATTGAGAGTCCACACACAGAAAATGAGTGTTCATTTTTATCTGTTATTGTGGGTCTAAATTCGGACTCACATCGATGATCTAAATCATTTACTTTGTAGGACCCGTAATAAAGGTTTATCTATGCAAAAAATCAATTTCGTTGGATATCTATACTTGCATATCTCTATACTCATTCATACTTTTATTGTGGTTCAAATTTGGATTTATATCGATGATCTGAATTGTCGACTTTGTAAGATTCGTAATAAAGATTATCTATATAAAAAATTAATTTCATTGGATATCTATAAATATAAGAACAAATCACATTTTGTTTTATATAATGAATAGCAAGTAAGATTGTAAACTTAAATTATTCAATTTGTAAAATAAAACGTGATTTGTTTTTATGTTTATAGTTGTCTGATAAATTTAATTTTTTTATATGAATAATCTTTATTATGAAACTTATGAAGTAGACGGTTTGGGTTATTGGAGTGAATTCGAATTGAAGCCTACAAGAGGAGCTTGAATGGATATGAAGAGATGAAGTATGGAGATACTTATCCTGTAAATGTACACGATATCAATTACTATAATTCGTGTAATAAGTTTTACTATAATTATTTATGTCGAAAAGGAATAATATTGATTCACTTGCCTTCAATCAAAAACTAAAAAAATAAAAAAAATCACAATTGTTTTATTCATGATTAAAAAGAAAGTTAACATTACCATGGGTAATTTGGTAATGTTCTCAGGGGTGCCTCATAAATAACGTTTGGGAGTGCTCCATTGACTTGTCAAATATAACTAATAAATATGTATTTAAAGTGGGTTAAGCTCACAAGTAACATCTCTAGTCATTGTCGCTTAGAAGCTGTACAGTTAATTAAAAACTAATATTACAGTTTGTTTAGTTCTGATTTTCATAAAATAGTTTTTAATTTTTTTTTAATTTTTTGTATTTTAATATTTTCAATAATTTTTTTAATATTGTAAACAAATTTTTTTTTAAAAATTTTTAGACACCTAACATAAATACATTTAAAAAGTATAATATTTGTGGAAAAAAATCTTTAAACAATACACTAAATATCAAAAATAAACAAAAAAATGAAAATTGAGTATATTTTTTGTATTTGTGTATTTATTAATTTTTTAAAATATTTTTTCACAAATATTTTATTATTTAGATACATCTACATAAGGTGCATCTAAAAAAGTAAAAAAATTACTTAAAATTTTAAAAATATTCACTAAAAACAAAAAAAATGCGAAAAACAAAAAACTTAATTTAAAAAAAATTGAATTCAGAAAATTGAAATCAAACACACTGATTGTATTTTTTTTTCTGTTATATTTTGTGTAATTATATACTCTCTCTATTTCAAAATATTTGTCGTATTTTATTTTTCATTATCTTAAAATATTAGTCACTTTTCAAAAAATAAAGATTAAAATAATATGAAATTTCTATTTTGTCATTCTTTTAAATTCATTAACAATACAAAAGGTACAATTATGACGATTGATATTTTTTAAAAAATGTACTATTAAAGGATAATTTTAAAAAATTAATATTTTTAAAGTATAATAATTGTACTATAAAAAAAAGTTAGATTCTTCAAAAATGACTATTATTTTGGGACGGAGGGAATAGTAAAAAATGAAACTATTATTTGGTGTGAGACTATTATATAGTAAAAATATTTTGCGCAATTATTTGATTTTGTACAAAAAATAAAAAATAAAAAATGGAGGCGGAATTTTACTTTTAAAAATATTTAAAAGAATTTTAATGTCAAATTGAGTTTTGAAAGAATAATGCATTGAGATAAACTCTGTTTTGCATGACGTGCAAAAATCAAAACCTTACTCTGTAAAAATATATGTAATTAAAAAAAAAGTAAATGCTAACAAGTGTTTTGGCAATGGTGGATCTAGAAATTGTGCAAAAATAGAGGTTAAAGTAAAATTACTTAAATTTTAAAATAATTGAAGTAAAATTATATAAATTTTAGAGAGACTTATTTATAAGTCCTATTTCAGACACTTATACTATGTTAAGTCCTGTGTAATTTTTTATAAAGTTCCAAGTCCTATTTAGATAGGAATGTATTCCACAAGATCCTATGAGTTGTAAATAAATGGTATTAATATACTATTATACACTATAATGGCAAAATTATATATAGGAAATTGAATGTTACCATAAAAAGTAACATTTTCACATTCAATTAAAAAAATAAAAAACTTAGTAAGTTTGCGAAACATAATGTGACACGTTACGTTTATGTTGGTGTCACGTTACGTTACGTTTATGTAGGTGTCACGTCACGTTACGTTTATGTAGATGTCACATTATGTTACGTTTATGTAGGTGTCACGTTACGTTACATTTATGTAGGTATCACGTCATATTATATTTATGTAATGTCCTATCTGATATGGTCACGTTACGTTACGTTTATGTAGGTGTCACGTTACGTTTCGCAAACTTAATCTATGGTAATATTCAATTTCCTATATATGGTTTTATTATTATTTATGATATCAACAACTAATATTGAGGGTAAATGTGTCAACAAACTTCACATAGGACTTATGGAAATATAAGTTTTTTAGTAGGATCATATGTAGTATAAGTCTCCCTAATAAGACTTGTAAATAATTTTTCCTAAATTTTAATATAAAAATATTAATTTATTTTGTAAATATTTATAGAGAGATGTTATATCCCCTAAATGAGGGCTTCTCAATTTTACCTTATATGGCGTTGCTAAGTCCTAAGTTCTACACTTTATTTTATCTTTAATTTTATTAGTTTCACATCATTGAGGGATGAATCATTTTTTATATTTAAAATTACATGAAAGTAATAAGATTTTTTCGAACTTTGAGGTGGTCAAAATACTAATTCATTTTATAATCACTGAAAATTGTATGAAAATGATAAAAATTTTCAATAATAAAAGTATAGTTATACAAAATTTAAAAGGATTACAAATATTCAAATTTATGTGCTAAAAGTGTTATTTTTCAAAAGTTTAGAGGGTCATGACTATTGCGTGTTACTGCATTCGCCACCAATTTTTTTGAATATTGTTGAGCATCAAAATTGAGATTAAAAAAAATGTCTAAAAAATGTGTCAAAAAAATAAAAGTATTTTTATTTTAATTTTAATTTTAATTTTAATAAAAAATATATTAAATTTAATAAAAAATTCATTTGTTTTTTCTTGTGTTTTAAAAATACTCATTCCGTTTTAAAATATTAGTTTATTTCAAAAATTAAAAACTAAAATAATATGAATTGATATTCTCTAAAACATGCATAGATAATTTTAAAAAATTAATTTTAAAAAAATATAATAATTATACTATCAAAAAAGTTATGTTGCATTTGGTAGAGTTTTCTAAATATGATTTGAGAATAGAGTTGTATTTCGAGTTTATGAGTTTTGAAATTATGATTTGAGTGTGAAAAATTTGTTTGGTGAATGAGTTTTGAAAAGAATTTTGAAAAGATTTTTAAATTGAGTGGGAAATTTTTGATGTGATATATAATATTTAATATAAAAATTTATAACTTATATAACCAAACATACAATTCAAAAATCTATTAAAAGCTCATAATTAATTTGAAAATCCAGTATGACACAAAATTTTCTGTTTATTGTGAAAATATAATTTAAAAATTCTATCCAAACATAATATTAAAATATATTGATAAAATTATAATTTGAAAATCTTTTCAAACAACGCTTTAAATATTTTAAAAGGAACTATTATTTTATAGTGATGTTAGAGACCTATAATTTAGAAACTCTAAACACACTTCTAATGAAGTGAAAAAAAAAAAAAAAAAAAACGAACAAACAAATAAACAGACACAGC
This sequence comes from Camellia granthamiana, assembly GCA_036172215.1. Classification (NCBI taxonomy): domain Eukaryota; kingdom Viridiplantae; phylum Streptophyta; class Magnoliopsida; order Ericales; family Theaceae; genus Camellia; species Camellia granthamiana. The sequence goes on along the minus strand of CM069903.1, from coordinate 168,892,014 downwards.
AGCAGCAGTGAATGAGACCTACTCTAGTGACACCTTTAATTAAAGGTCCCAAGTATTTTTGATTATTTTAAGATGGAGAATCCAAACATAATATGGAGAATCCAAACATAATGAGAGTTAGGAACGTTAAATCATATAGGTCCTATCAAACCCAAACAACAAGAATAAATAGAAAAAGGCTAAAAGGGTAATTAGATAAGATAGCTTTTTGCCAAAAATAGATGCCTATGTGTAACGCGTGTTGTGGACCCTACCTATTTAAAATTGTACGACCGACCTAAACACGTGCCTCGTAGGAAAACAAAACCCAATGCATTTCCACGTTTTTTTCTGCTTTGGTTCGGACACTCATGGAGATGCTCTTAAAAAAAAATTTCACACGTGACTTATTTATTTAAGTAATCGATAAATATTAATGACCATATTTGGATATCTTTATTTAAATTTTATACTATTTGAATTTGACCGTTATATTTGAATTGTAGATTCACACGCTCTTATTTTAATAATTTGAATAATTTATCATTTAAGAATTTATGAACTCGTTTGATTACTGTATAATAATACTAGGTACAATTATACGTGCTAGGTATAAGTATAAATAAATAATTTAAAAATAATTTTTTAAATTAAATAATAATTAAAAAAATTATATATAATATTTAGTAAAATAATTTAGAATTAATTAAATTTTATTTATTTTTATTACAGTTATATATAAGATAATTTTTTTTATTCTTTTGTCATTAATTGTGTGCTCGAAATTCTTAATAACAAATATATGTTATAATTTAAGTGGTAAAAATTAAAAAATAAATCACAAAAATTATATTTATGATAAAATATAATACATTTCATCTTATGGGTTTCGTAAATTTAATTTATCATATGATAGTGGTAAATTATATTTGTCAATATAATAATTTTTCATGTTTTGTGAAGTTTAAAAATTATAATTTGTCTTATGATATAAGATTTATATAAACATGAATTAGGATTCACTTGTGATATTAAATTTGGGTTTAACATTAGATTTATGCCAACTTGTCATTCACCTAATCATTAAAAATTGTCTTGTTATGTTCCTAACTTATATGAATCATTTGACCTATCTATTTATTAAATTAGTAAATAAATATTTATTTTTAAATTTTTACCACTTAAATTATGACATATTTGTTATTAAATATATTTCGTCTTATGGGTTTCGTAAATTTAATTTATCATATAATAGTGGTAAATTACATTTGTTAATATAATAATTTTTTCATGTTTTGTGAAGTCTAAAAATTATAATTTGTTTTATGTTATAAGATTTATATAAAAATGAATTAGAATTCACTTGTGATATTAAATTTGGGCTTAATATTAGATTTACACCAACTTGTCCGTCACATAATCATTAAAAATTGTCTTATTCTATTTCAAACTTCTATGAATCATTTAACCTATCTATTTGTAAAATTAGTAAATAAATATTTGTAAATATTTTTTTATAATAAAAATAAGAAATATAAACTTATTTTATGTATACTTTTTAAAAAATTTGAACTATAGTTTGAACATAGTCCAGTTGAGTCAAGTAATTTTATCACCAATTGATGCGATGTACCTTTTTAGTACGAGAATAATTAATGTCATTATGACAATGTCATGCAATTTTTCCTTAGGATACTAGGGCCCGTTTGTTTGGGGTTATAGGGAGGGTATTGGGATTACTAATTCCTTGGTATTATTAATGGGGTGTTTGTTTTAAGAGATGGACAGGGGATTATTAATCCCTTGGTATTAGTAGTCCCCTTGGAAGGGGGATTGGTAAGGAGGAGATAGAGATGGTAAAAGAAAAATAGTGAGGGAATTAAAATTTTTTTTTTTTTTTTATATATTGGGAATTTTTTTTTTAAATATTAATGTTTAATTTTTTATATTTTTTTATTTGTTTTATTATTTTATATAAAAATAATTTAACAATTCCTCACTATTAATCCCCTCACTATCAATCCCCTCACTATTAATCCCCTCACTGACAATCCCCTCATTATGAATCCCCTCTATTCTATCTCTGAAAACAAACGGGACTTAGGAAAAGTAGACCTTGAATGCAACATGTAAGCAATTGAGAGAGGAGAGAGAGGGGGTTCTCTCTTTTTTTTTGGGACCTTTATGACATGAAATCTAATATTTTAGTTTTGAATATAGTCAAGTGGAAGAGAAAGATTCATACAACTGATTTCATTTGTCGAGATGTAAAATTTAGTTTGATTTAGTTTATATGATGAGTTGTAATTTGTAAAAAGGGTGACTGCAATGTAAATAAAAATATATAAATTTAATTATAATATTAAAATTGAAAAAAAATTAGTATCATTTTCAATTTTTTATACTTCTCTTGTGAGAGATAACATAAAAAAAATATGAATAGCATTTCTTTTAAAGTTTTGAATAAAAAAAATTAACATGTTAGGTTTGATCATTTTTTGATACGGAAACGAATATGATGCGATTTGATAATATGAATATTAAATAAGTTAGGTCAAGTTGACACGAATTATCGATTTAATAAATAATTATTTATACATTTTAATGTTATTTTCATTAAATGATGTTGTAACATTTTTGAATTCTTATGTAAATACATTTAATTGAATAGAAAAATATATTGATTAGAATTTTAAGAATAGTATATGTATAATTTTTATCTACAATAATGTAATTTTTGTTTACTTTTTTAAAAACAATTTAATAAAAAAAATAATAATGTAAAGTGCTTGTAAATTTAAAAATAAAATAAAATTGAAATCAATCATCTTTATTAATAATTTAATGGGTAAATTACATTGACACACCCTGAGATTTATGTTTATTACAGTTCTCCCCTCACCTTTTGGAAGTTACATCCCCCTCCCTGAGATTTAAAGTTTCATTACAGATTGCTCCCTTAACAGTCAACTAACAGATTTTGCTAATGTTAGCAATTTAATTTTTTTAAATACCAATTTTGCCCTCACTGGTAAATTACATTGGCAACCCTCACATTTTAGAAATTACAATCCCCTCCCAAGGTTTAAAATAGCATTACCAATTGCCCATTCGGTTAGTATTAGTTAAAAAAAATTAATTGGAAAAAAAAAATTAATTGAAATTTTTTTTGGTAGCGATCCTGGTTTTCCCCTGTCATTTACTATATTCCGGACTCAAGTTCCGTGGTTGTATGTTGTTGTCCGTATCTCGTTTGCATCTTTTGATTATTTGTATTTGAGTTTTGGGATGTGTTGGGTGAGTTTGGAACAGGTTGATTATGAGTTAGAACAAATGGTTGCTGCCCAGGATTTGGTTTCTTCGCTCCAGTGAGGCTTTTTGCGCTCGAGTGAGGCCTGGGTATTTGCTTCTTCGCTCGAGCCAGAGTTCTTGCGCTCGAGCGAGGATTGAGGGTCTTCAGGTTTCTTTTCTGACGCAGCTTCTGCTCGAGCGAGCCTAGTTTGGTGTGTCTTTTTGCTCGAACGAGAACTCTTGTGCTCGAGCGTACGTCTGCGTCTCTTTTTGACCTGTAGAGTGGTATACTCCGCTCGAGCGAGCTTTCTTGCACTCAAGCGAGCTCTATGTTCTTCGCTTGAGCGAGGAATCTTGCATTCGAGCATGCGTCTGGGTTGCAGACCTGAAACTTTGCATTTTTTCGCTCGAGTGACGCTTCTTGCGCTCGAGCAAGGTCTTTTTGTGTCTGGTCGCTCAAGCGACCACTCCTCTGCTCGAGCGAGCCCTGTATATATCAGTTTGCAGCAGCGTGATTCTACATCACTTTTTCATCTCCATTTCACTCCAAATGCTAGATCTAGCTGTCTCTCTCTCTTTTTTAAAAATACACTTGATCTAGAGTCTCTCTACCCTACTTCTTTTGTAAAAAGGGTAGAGTATCGTGTGGGCTATCATTTGATCCGAAAAAGTTAGACTTTGGAGCATCTTGGGTTTTTCTCTTCATCTCTTTTGAGCTTCTCCATTTGAGGTAGGGATAATCTACTCGTTTTTATGGGCTTTAACATAGACATTAGTCATTTTGTATAAATGGTGAGACTTGATAATTTTGGGAAGTTAGGGTTTGAAATTTGAAATGTTTAAAAGAGGAGTTTTCTATCTTTGGACTTCATTGTGTGTGTGAGGTCTTGAAAAGGGAAAAAATGCTCTAATTGAATTTAAATAATTAATTTGTATAATTAATTTGGTAAATTGTGGGAATATGAAATTGGGTTGAGAATCTTGAAATTGGGGAAAATTGTGATTGAATGGTGTAGTTGGATTGATAAATCACTTACCGATGAAAAATGTAATGAATTATCTGTTTGATAAATTTATTTAGCTGTTTAGAAATAACTATTTTGGACTATCGGTGGAGGATAGTCTTGGTTGTTGTAGACACTGCATGATTATTAGAGAAATTGAAACTAATCAATTAGATTATGTCATTGAATGTGACAGTGGAATTAATGTATTGAATATGTGAATTGTTGGGCCATTGTATATGCCTATGTGTTTAAATACATTGTATATGTATGTTGTATGGGAGGAGATAGGGGATGTACTCCATTTGTTTGGGAGGAGATAGGGGATGGACTCCATTGATAATTAAGTTGGCCGGAGTGTCCAGGGTGAAAGTCCCGAAATCTTTTATATATTTGGGTGCCGGTTCCCTCGGACGTAGTTCCGTAAAATGGCAAGAAAATGGAAGTGTTGAATGTCGTTGATTATTGAAGTGTTGATATATGAGTTGTAGTCTCATTTTAAATTGTTTGGATAATATTGAATAATGTAAGTAGATTGATTTGGATAAACGAAAGGAAGCGGTTTGTAAATGTTGATTGGTTATGGAAAGAATGTAAGTTGGCTTATAAGTGTTGAACATTTATTAAATGCTAATGTTTTAGTTAATTCTCATATATTGTTTAGCATATCTCTACTGGGCTGTGACTCACCCTACTTGGGACATCATTTTCAGGTACATGTGATATGCCACCTCCAATGACATAGCTTGGGAGGTTTATGGGCTGAAGGCTTATTTTTGTTGTTATCTTTTTGTGTTACATGTAATTCAAGCTAAGGGCATTATATGTAAAAGAGTTAGAACTCTTCTTTTGTGTAACCAAGTATTGACTTGGGAGGTTGTAAACCGTTGGGCATCTATTTTTGTTGACAAGCATGTAACATCTTTTGTAAAGAACACTCTAATGTATGGAATATAATACTTCTTCTATATTCTATGGATCTTATGAATGAATGAGGTATGTCTTAATTTGAGGGCATTACAAATTTTGTTAGTCAAATTTTTAAATTTCTATTTAAAAACAAACGTAAACTCATTTTTTGAATTTATGTTTTTTCCTCAAATTTACAAACTGAGACAACCATTTATAAACCAAAAAAATTATCAAACAAGTTTTTATGATAGTTTTTAAAATTTTTGTAAATATAAATTGAAAACTGAAAACGAAATGGTTACCAAACAAGTCTCAGATGATAAAAATGTCGTAAAATTAACAAATAATTAAATAAGTTACCAACGTAGAAATGACTTATCAAAAGATTTTTAGGCTATGTATGGTTTGATTTTTAGAATTTTTTTTTAAAAAATTAAAAATTAATTTGGTTAAGAAATAAAAAATAAAAAATAAATATCATTTTTATCTTTCGAGTGGCTAGAACTAATTTTTTACAAATTAAATATATTTCTTCATATTTATTTTTATTAAATTAGTTTTTTTTTTTAAAATATCAATGGGGGATTCGTATTAAATTGAAACCTCAGGGGGTGTTAATGTAATTTATCCTTTAAAGTATATGTAAATGTTAAGGGTAAATATGTAATTTTAACTTAAAAGTTAACAATGTCAAATAATTACACTGACAAAGAGAGTTAGTGTAATTTTCTAAATGTGAGAGGGGAACTATAATAAATATAAATCTTAGAGGGTGTCAGTGTAATTTACCCTAATTTAATTTATAAAAAATCAACAACACAAACTGAATATAAATAAAAAAAATGAAACATGATAACAAAAATAAAATAAAATAAATGAATCAAATTAACATTAAGATAATTTTAATATGAATTTAAAATAACAAAATATAGATACAATCATATGACCAGTCAACCTTAAATTTCAAGAATACTAAATAATTTCTCAAAAGGAATAGTAATGGGTAAGTTTTTTCAAGTTTTACGTGTAAATTCTTGATTTAAATTTAACTATTTCAGTGATACAATTTTATACTTTACTCTAATTTTGACTTTTATAACTTATAGTATCTTATTAATATTTTCTAAATAATCCTGTAGTAAAATTAAATTAAAACAAATATAAAGCCTCGTTTGGTAAGTGACTTTTTTAGTCAAAAAATTAAAAAGTTATTAAAAAAATCAAAAAATTAACAATTAATATTAAAAAGTCAAAGATTTTCTTTTCTTTCTATTTTTTACACATCTTTTCGTAAAAAGTCAAAAAGTCATCCTAAACATACTAATTTTTTTAGCTCATATTTTAGCTAAATAGTCAAAAAGTTACTAAATTACTCTGTTTCCAAACGAGATCTAAGATTGTTTTGAAAAAATAATTAAAAATTAACTTTTTAATATTTTTTAATTTTTTATAAAAAAATATAAGAGGTGTAGTGATTTAAAATGAATTAAAAATTAACTTTTTCGTACGAGAATAATCGAGTTGAGTTGAGTGAAGTAATTTGTCACCCACTGATGTGATGTAACTTTTTAGTACGAGAATAGTTAATGTGATTATGATAATGTCATGCAATTTTTTCTTAGGACACTAAGGAAAAGTAGGCCCTGAATGCAACATGTAGGCATTTGAGAGAGGAGAGAGAGAGGGGATATTTATTTATTTATTTTTTGTTCACAAATTTCAACAAAAGCCATTAGGGCATGCGGTGGATGCGGTGGAAAGTTAAAATCAGAGTCGCCGATTTACACAAAAATTGACGGCGTAATTAAATTTTCCATCACGTGAATGAATAATATATGTGCATGGGCTGCGATTTTCTCTTACTAAAAAAAATATGCAACTCGTTTGGTTTTGATTTTTAAAAAATTTTATTTTTTTATTTTTTAAATACTTTTAATGAATATTTTTAATAATTTGTTTTAATTTTTAAACACATCTAATATAAATACACTTAAAAAATATAATATTTATAAAAAAAATTTAAAAAATACATTAAATACCAAAAAATATAAAAAAATAAGTATATTTTTTATATTTTTGTGTATTTATTAATTTTTTAAAAATATTTTACTATTTAGATACATCTAAGTAAGGTGCATCTAAAAAAGTTTTAAAAAAAATTGCTTAAAATTTTAAAAATATTCACTAAAAATTTAAAAAAAATACAAAAAATAAAAAACTCAATTTTTAAAAAACTGAATTCAGAAAACTAAAACTAAATACACTGATAAATTTTTTTAAAAAATTATAAATAATTAAAAATTGGATTTTAGAATTATAAATATACATGAGATAAAGTGACATATATTTTTTTCAGAAATAAAATATTCAAATAGAAATGAATTTTTTATTTTGACTATTTTAATGATGGTGTGTTTACTTTTACATAAATATTTTTTATTGTTAATTCATGTAAGCTGAGATTAAAAAATAATTTGAAGTGAAATTATTTACTTTAGAAAATAAATACTTTCACATAAGATTGTTAGCGATTTTCTCCATTCATTTAATTTATTTTTATTTAGAATATTAAAATTTTAAACCCTAAAATTAGCTTATTTAAGAAGCATGGGATATAATAATTTATCTCACCCCATCAGAAAATTTATTTATTTTTAATAACAAATAAAATAAAATAAAAAGTTAGTTCATGCATTGACATAATTAGGGAGAAATACATAGAGTACGGTGAGTAAATGAGCTCATTTGTGTTGGAATTCCAATTAAATGAGTTTACTATTTGCCATCATGATGAGATAAGAAACCTAAGGTTTGTTGGAGCATCTCCAATGGTGTGCCATTGGAGTTGTTATTGCCAAATTATAGCAGCAGTTGTTAGAAAGGTACCTCCAATGATAACTTTTAACAGTTGCTATATTTGGCAAATGCAAAACTTGTGTCAAATATGGCACAAGTTTTGACAACTGCCAAAGCTACCAAATAATCTTCAACTAACCGTTCCTTCCTCCCTCATCATAATTTCCAAATACAGTTTCAATATTCACCAAAAAATCACACAAATTTCCAAAAAACATTCACCCAACAATTTCCAAATTTCCAAAATCACACAAATTTTGAAAATTTTAAAATTCATCCGATATTCACCCAACAATTTCCAAACACAAAAAATTAGAAAAAAAAAACAAAAATACCTGAAGCAAACAAAAAAATTGCTGATAGAAAAATTAGAAAATCAAAATTTAAAGCAAACAAAATTAGGGTTTCAATTTCACCAATTTGAAGCAAACAAAACAGAAATGATTTTTCCCCCGAAAAATCATTCCCCGAATCCCCCGAAAAATGAAGAGGGGGAAGGCAAGAGAGAGAGAGGGAGAAATAGAGAGGAGAGGAGAGACGGAAACAGAGAGAGAGAGAGAGAGAGAGGGAGAGAAGAGGGAATGGAGAGAGAGAGAGCCCCCTCCGTCTCCGCCGATCGTCGCAGCTCGTCGATCGTCGCAGCTCGGCCTCTGCCTCCGTTGCCGATCGCCGCGCCTCCGCCCTTGGTTGATGGCCCCTCCAGTTCTTCTTCTTCCTTTTCTTCTTCTTCCTTCTTCTTTTTTGATTTTCTTCTTCTGAGAAAAAAAAAAAAAAATCAAAAAGACGAAACAACGTCATTTTGATTTCGGGGGGATTCGGAGGAGGGCAGATTCGAGCTACCAATCACTTCTCCAAACAAAATTTAGAAAAAAAAATTAGAAAATTAACACAGTGAAGTAAAAAAAAATACCTGACAGAAATGGATTGATTTTCTTTGTGTTCTTTGGATGATCTTCTTTGTGTTCATCATTAGGGTTTCAATCTTCTTCGTGATCTTGTCCAACATCGCCGATCCATTATAGAAGTAAGACATAGCGTGACAGAGAGGAGTGAGAGAAACAGAGGGGTGGGGGTAGGCAGCAGCGGTTGGGGGAAAAGGAGACTGACAGTGAGAAGGATAGAGTGAGAGGGAGAGGAAGGAAAGGTTGTCTTCGGCGATTGAGGGTAAACACCGTCGCCAATTGAAGAGAGAGAGAAAAGAATGAGAGTGAGAGAGAGAGGGATCGACACCAACGCCGTTCGAACAAAGAGAGAAGATGGATGAATCTGAGAGAAAGAGACTGAGAGAGACATGGAGGAGGAAATGGTGAGTGAGACAGTGAGAAAGAGAGGGATAAAGTGAGAAGGAGGGAGAGGGATAGAGTGAGAGAGAGAGAGAGGGAGAGGAACAACACCATCGCCGCTTGACAGAGAGAGAAGAGAGATAAATCTGAGAGTGAGAAAGAGAGAGACAGAGACTGAAAGGGATAGGGAGGAAGAAATGGCGGGAGAGACAGTGAGAGGGAGAGGAATAAAGGGTTGGATGATTCTACATAAATCATCTCAATCGTTGATGACTGACACAGGGATGGTGGTGATGAAAATTTATAGAGCCGTTGTGCTCTGTTTGGCTAAAAATAAAAAATAAAAACAAATACCAACTTGTGTCAAACGGTCATCTCTTCAAACGACTATTATATTGAAACGGTAATATTTTAAATTTTTATAAATAGAAACCCTTCATCTCAATTTTATTTCACAGCAACCATTGCACATTTCATTTTTCTTTTCTCCTCTCTTCATCTCAATTTGATTTCATATTAAACTTTCCAAATTATATTCTTTTTAGTTTTTTCATACAATCACTATGGAATGTTCATAAATAACAAAGAGAGAAAAATCTTTTACTACTGAAGAAGATGTGACAATTTGTAGAGTTTGGCGTCACATTACTGAAGACCTAATTATTGGGAATTCGCAATCTCATGCTCATTTTTGGAGAAGAATTTTTGAAAATTATTGCTCCCTGCAAAATGATCACTCACGAACACTAGTGTTAATCTCATCTCGATGGGGTGTAATCATGAAATGTTGCAACAAATTTCGTAGGTGTTTGACACCAGTCGAAAATCTACACCCAAGTGGAATGTCTTAAGTTGACATAGTAAGATTTCATATTCATTTATTTATGTTAGTTTATTTATTTTGTCTTATTTAAAAATGAACTAATTAATTAATGTAATAATTTATTGATACAGATGCTTCAAGCAAAACTATTATACCAGTAAGAGGAAAACAAATATTTTACTTTTGAACATTGTTGGCCAATCTTTCAAAATAATATCAAGTGGCAAGATGTTGCTCTTACAAACACAGTGAAGTCAATGATACGTACACCGTTTTTTCCTAATTTAACCCCTGATTCTCCTATGGATAGCTACATTTTTCTTGAAAATGACGCCAGTCCAAGTGTTGGTAACAATCCAACTGTTGGTGAGGGCAGTGTCTCTGCAAGGGGTAAAAAGTCTATTGGTAGGAAAGCTTCAAAAGAATTATTTCAGAGAAATCAAGTCGTTGAAGCTGAAGTCCAAAAAATAAGCATACAATTGGAGACATTTAACCAACACCTTGCTGAGAAGGAAAAGAAAAAAGCTGAAAGAGAAGAAAAAAGGATTCAAACATTGTAGGAGATGAAAGAACTTGAGATCAAAAGACAAGAACATGAGATCAAAAAGGAAGAACATTTGATAATGACTACGGACATTTCACATTTTGACTCTCAGATGAAAGCGTATTACACAATGCGAAAAAATGAGGTTTTTGCCAAGTGGTACGCACATGTCAGCAACCCTAATTACTATTTTCTCCTGCCTCCTAATGAATAATTATAGGAGAATGTATTTTTTAATTTTGCAGTGTCATTTATTTTTTAATGTAATTGTTTTAGTCTTTATTTGCAATGTCATTTTTATTTTGTAATGTAATGTAGTGGTCCATTATATTTAAATTTGCCCCCTGGCTCCTGATAAATTTGTTTTTTTTTTTTTTTTTGTAATGATATATTTTTTAGTTGGGTGAATTATATTTAAATTTTTTTTTCATTTTTTATATTTGTCTAGTCGGGAATAATATATATATATATTTTTAGAAACAGTTAAAAAAATGTCACAAGAGATTTGGAGGGAAAGTTGGCTGAGATTTGCTAAAATAGCAAGTGACCATTGGAGCACCATTGCTATAATTTGACAAAATAACATTATTCATTGCCAAATTATATCTATAGCAATGCTATTTTAGCAAACACCATTAGAGATGCTCTTATAACAATAAAATGGCTTGCTATCATAGGTTAGAGTTAGAGCATTTATAGCAAACTAGTTAAACTAATAATTCAATTAAAATAATTAGCAAATTAAAAAAAAAAATTTCTTCTAGTAGATTAGTCAAAAGACCAACTAAGGCTCTATTCGGTAGAATTTTTTTAAAAATTAAAAGCTGATAATCAAAAAGCAGAAACTAAAAGCATCCTTATCTTAGCTTTCAAATAATCAACTTATTTAAGCTATTTCTGCGTAATAATGTATAAGTAGAAGCTGCACCAAACAGTCTGGTACAGACTCTTAAATTAAAATAAGCTATAATCATCCCCAAAAGCTAAAATAGTTTTGTATATAGTTATTTAGCTATTTTTGCTGAACCACTATTTACTAGCCACTTAATTTTTTATTAAATCATTTAATCTTTTTCTTTTCTATCTCTCTCATGAAAACATTAAATAAATAATTTTAAAAGAAAATGGCTAAAATAAAGAATATTGTTAAAATGTACATTAAAAAAATAACTAACAAAATGTACTGACCTTACCCCCCAATTTTGACCAGTGTCTACTCATAGAGAGGAGGTCCATTGTTAACCTTTTATTTTGAATGGTTACTTTAGTGTAAGATGTTTTTGAGGTTTATGTGCAAAGCTTAAATGCACTTAATGGAAACATTAATTGCAGTTAAATGTCTTTTAAAAAGTAAACTACTTCACATAAAATTCAATAATTTTACTGACATGGAACTAACCACAATGGGGCCAGTTACTAAAGTGACTACTTTACACATTGTTTCACTTATATTTCTATGAATTAATTTTGTAATTGATTTTGTGTCGTTTAAATTTTTTATTTTTTTCCATTGATGATATAGAGTAGTAAATTATGTAAGCATAGCTATTAAGATAGTCATATGTATTGTACTATAAAGATATGATGATAGTGGTGGAGGCGGCAACAACGACGTTGTATTAGTGGTAAGACGATGGTAGTAGCTGTGGTAGAGTAATATTGGTGGTGGTAATAGTAGTGTGGTGGCATTGGTAGAACTTTAATCTGAAAAACTCCATCTTAACTAGCACATTTTTGGTAAGTGGTTGGAACATTAGATGTTAACCATTTTTCATTTTTTCCCTCAAAATTAGTGTAAACCAATTATCATTTAATGCTGATTGATTACCATTTACAAGAAATATCATGTCCATTTTCCATTTTAAAATTTTCCTCCTCACTTAACACTAGATCTCTCAAAATTGGGAATTTTGTGGTGCACACTCCTTATAGTGTCACCTTCAAAAGTTGTGGTTTATTGTGGTAATGATACCCAATTAATGTGGTAAAAAAAAAAAATACAAATCGTTGTTAATGAATTTTTAATTATGACACAATGTGATCGACAATTTTATTAATTATAACTAATTATTTTAAATAATAATTAATCAATTCTTGACATGATAATAAAGTGCGTATGAGTCTCTATTTTAATAGTACACATCACAAACTGTCCCGATTGAAATTTATCTATCCATCATCTTACCAATCTAAATGATGAAAGTACTTTAAAATAGGACCATCGAAAGTGAGATTTTGTCACCCATGTACAATGTGAAATTATTGAGTTTCTTTTGAGCAAGATTGTGATGCTTTAGGAGCTTCTTCTCCAATCAGAAATGATCACTTTTATTAGTAGAACCCATTAGTTTTTGTATTGAACCCACAATAAAAGTGAGTATTTTTATTGGTTATGTTGTGGGCAGTAGCAACTTAATTTTTTTGAAATTTCGGACTAAGGTTAAGTTTGGCTATCCTAAATAAGTACATATTTTTTTATCTTTTTATCTTTTTTCCATTACATCATCTCTTTACTTTTCTGCACATCTTTTCATAAAAAGACAAAAAGTACACTTATTTAGATCATCCCAAACAATCCCTAAATATTAAAATAAGGTGCTATCTTATTGGGCTTTTAAAAATTGGCACCTCTAATAAGTGCCTTAGCCTATCGACTAAATGATCTAATAGATAAGTCAGCTTTAATTGTGGACTTCAAAAATATTATTTATCAATACTTTAAGAGTAAATAATAATTTTTTATTCACAACAATATCACCTGTCTTATCATCAAGTCAAGAAGTGATGCTTTAACAACATAAATTTATGTCCTATTGTCTCGGGTCTATATGGACCAAATGAAATCCATCTCATAGAGTTTCTGTCCCTAGTTGAGAGCTTCTCACTCTGTAGTTTTCTTCTCCTAGAGTTTCTTGTGGGCTACAACAGTCAGGGTGGGAAAGGGGGTTCTAGCGACTTCCGGCCTCCTCTCCTCTTCTCCTACCTCCTTTTGCTCTTTCTTTTCTTTGTTTTGTTGCTATTAACTTGGAAGTTTTGGCCTTTTCGGCGTCTCCCTCCTTTGTGGGGTGTTTCTTCTTTCCTCTGTTTCAACTCCGGTCATGGCCTTACTAGATCTGTCGCCTCATCATCGCTGAATTTGTTGCCACCGCTGGAAGTTGTTAGTGTGGGTTTATGTTTTTGCTTTGTTTGTTCTTTGATTTCCTTTGTACTTTGCTTTGTTTGTTTGGTTGGTTATATAGAGTCCATCAGTGTGTGAATGTTAAGTTTACCCACTCTTTGATTGGCATCTATGATTTATTTTAGACATGCTCTATTATCGATTCTATGATCGGTTCTGTTTCGCAATATGAGCATGAGTACGAGATGTGCGTCTAAATATTTTTTTAGTTTCTCTCCTTCGTGCTTCTTGCAAAGATTTTAGTTTGTTTTGGTGTAAGTTTTGGTTTAGATGGACTTTTGTTAGTGCCGTTTGGCATTCTTTAATGATACTTTCTACTGTTCAAAAAAAATATACGTACCAAATGCATTGACGTATTACTTTCCAATGTACCCACACAAAAAAAAAAGAAGGCATTGACGTACTAAAATTTAATTTAAAAATTAAATATTTAACAAATAATTTAATAGAGAGAAAATTATTGGTCAATGGAAAAAATTGCTACATATATGGATTTACCTTGTCGCTAGTTAGAGATCAAGACTAAATCGTCCAGTTAGCAACATGGGCCCACTTTTGGGCCTTATTTCGATAATTTGAATTGTTTATATTTTAAGATTCGCCGAGTATCTCATTCACGCAAACAATAAAGTTAATCAAATTATGACAATCATATGTTTGAATAAGTTTATATGAATCATAATTTTCTTTTTCATTGTCCATTTTTTTCATACAAAACTGATTCAAATACATGATTGTTATTATCCGATTGATTTGATTTTTTACATGGATGATATCATCGACGAACTCTAAAATGTGAATAATTTGGATCATCGAAGCAGGGCCTAAAAGTAAGCCCACGTCACGGATTAAATGGTCCAGTTTTGATCTCCAACCGAAAGCAAGCAAGATATATATGTATAATTCTAATCCACTTGGCTGAATACTATTAAGTTGCAATCAAATTAATTTTTGAATTGATATGTGCAACTTGAAAGGAAGGAAGGGGTCAACGAAGATTGATTTGAAGAAAAGAGAAAATTCAAAGTAAGACTGGTGATTTTGAGAAAATTCAGAGTAGACTGATGATTTCGAGAAAGTTCAAAGTATATTGGGTAGGCAATTTTTTATTTATTAAAAAAAGTGTTTAAAGAAATTTCTATTGATGTTTTCTTTTCTTTTCTTTTTTATATTTTTTTTTATTCTCATAGAGGTTTTATATTTATTTATTTTATTTTTATTACTTCTTTTTTTTTTTTTTTTGTAAATACGTTTGTACAAGAATTTCTATTGATCTCTTGAAATAGGCTGGTTTGTGTTGTACAAGAAATTTCACTCTCTTGCAACTCCACTATTCTGATACTAAACAAACATGGAAATTTTTTTATAATATTCTCTCTCCCATTTTCACCTACCCAAACTCAGCCTTAAGCTTTGTTTGTTTCACCAAAGAATAGGGGGGAAAAATTCCAAGATATATGCAAAATAGATGTAAAAAATTCAAGAAAAAAATTCCAATTTTTTTGGAAAAATATTATGCACCCCAAATAATCTACCAAATTTTCTATCAAATCTCTCACATATGTGTGAGATCCACACAAACCCACCAGTATGTGGGTTCCACACTCATATGAGAGGTTTGATAAAAAATTTGACAGATTATTTAGGGTCCCTAGCATAAATTTATTTTTGTTTTTATTTTTAATATTGGAAAATAACTTCTTATATTTTGATTGTTTGTTAGTTTTCACAATTCTTATTCCTAGACATTTTTTTTCTCTCTATCCCGCATAACATGCTCTCTCATTTTGTCTCTCTACTTATTATTTCCAATTGACCCAGGCTATGCATGAGATAATATAACACATTGGCCATGAAATAAGAAATATTATATTAATATATGTATTTTTAATTTTATTTATGATCTTGCCTCTAACAAATAAAATTTTACTTGAAAGGAGTTGCGCAAAGTTATGGGTTCAGTGCATAACTAGTTTTATGTAACCTATTTTAAATTTTATAAAACTTTAAAAAAAAAAACTCATAAAATTAATTAATTTTCTCCAATCTGTTCCTGACCCATCGCGTTTGATAAATTGGACAGTCATAAGGTGAGTTGTGTAAAGTTAAAAAAACATAATACTTAAGGATTAAAAGGATGTAATTATTTAGAAGTTTCAGGGTCAAATACCTAATTGAGATTTGCTAAATGTTATTCTTCTCCTTTTAAGGTGTAGTAAGATTGATTGTTATGAAATTCTTGTTGGGTATTTTTCTTGTTTTGTAAATACAAATATTCTTACTTATTGTTTAAAAGAGACAGAACGTAATGTACTTATTTGTTTAATTTCTTTTATTTTCCATGTTTCGTTGCCCCCAACCCCCTAATTGGATTCATGGTTACTTAAATGGCAAAACATGAAATTTGAGGTGCTTGGAATCACAATCCTAGAATTTAAGTTAATTTGGATTAGGAAAAAAAGAGGGGGTGCTTACAAAGAAAAGTATTACATGGCTTTTGCTTTAGAATAACTAAAAGAAAATTCCAATCTTAAAAAAAAAAAAAACACATGATACCCTCCTGCCTCTCACACTGTGGAAAATGCCAATGAAGGGTACGATGGTTTGCAGGAAGGTTGTTGGTGTGGGTCCCATCATTTTGGTGTCCTTTTTTCATTCCATTATTGATGGCTTGTACCCTTGATGAAGTTATCACCTCAAAATTACTTTTAAATTATTAAAATTATTTTTAAAATAGTTATAATGTGATTTTTTTTTTAATTATATTATTTCACGGTTCTTATGTTATTTTAGTACGACTAATTTTTATAGAGTTTTGATAGAGACCCCTCTAATCACCATCCCCACACACATATGGCGGGTGGTGATTGAAAAAAAAAAAAAAAAAAAAATCTGACCAGTGAGAGAGAGAGGGGGTCAAGAGAGTGGAGGAAAATGGGATCTGGATCTTTTTCCATAAATTTTTACTGTTGAACTATTTATTCAAAAAAACTATTGATCATCATGATTTTTTTTTTGTTAATGAGACAAATTTAATTTAAAATTTTTTTGACTTCAATACAAGGAATTTTTTTATGAGAATATAGTAAAAAACAACTTTAGTTCAAAAATTTGATATATCATTAAAAAATGCTTTAATATTCTCTGGATTATGGTTAAGCCATTTTTCTAATTAAAAAAATATGTAAAATATTCAAACCTACTTTAAACTTGTCATGGCTTCAAGCAAATGAATGTGTAATGGCATTTTCAAAATAAAAAAATGTTTCTTATTTTTCTCTTTTCGGTGGCTGTAAATATGGAGTTTTGACTAATTAAAATAGTGGTAGTTGGTATGTTTCAGGTTTGTTTTGATTCAGTGTTTATGGGTTAATTACACATATATCATAATTATTGTTAAATATTACTTTATTACATTTAATTTAAAATTTTATATTTGAAATCCTCAATTAAAAAAATTAAAAATATCGTATAAATGCATTTTTTTTTAAATGGACAAAAGTGATATAATTTTATCATTTAGGAAAATGATTTGGAGCCCTAAAAACACCCCCCCTAATTTTCAATTTGGGCAACTGTTTCCTTTTTTTTTTTTTTTTTTTACTTGATATGGAAATTAGGGGGATTAGGGGGGTGTATAATTTAAACATGAAGGAGCTCCAAATGTATCATTTAAAAAAATCATATATTTTGATCCTTGAACTAAAAAATAAAAATATTGTACAAATGCATCCCCTTTAAATGGATGAAAGTTGGGTAAATTACGTTTTGCCTCTTTTATATTTGATCATTTATTCAAAATTAGACAGAAAATGCTACATTAGCTGCTATATGATATAAAAATATATTATTATATACATATTTGGGTTTGTGATAGAGGTGTGAGATATATATAATCAAATATTTTTATATCACGTGGCGTTAATGTATCAGTTTCTGTCTAATTTTGACCACAGGTTAGCTTTTAGAGTAAATTGAGAAAAACTTGAAATATGAAGGTCCAAAGTGAAAAAAAATAAAACTTTAAAGGCCAAAGTAGAGAAATAACTAAATATAAAGTGGGCAAACTATTATTTACGGGGTTTATTACACTTTCTATTCTTGAGCTACTGCTAAATTATTTACTTGGTCCCTAAACTATCGATTGAGTATACTAGGTACCTAAAATATGTAAATCAAAATTTATTTAGTCGCTAAACTATCGATTAAATCTATCAAGTCCCTAAAGTATTTAATTCAAACTTATTTAGTCTCTAAAAGAATTTTAAAAAATAAAATATAAAACCATAAGTATTTTCAATTAGTAAAAGGCCCAATCTAGTTAAGATTTTATTTGAAAAAAATCTTAAATTTCTATTTTGTCCTAAAAATATTTTGTTTCGCTGTGTGTTTAATTAGTATTAGGTTTTAATTTCTCAATCTTACCAATAAAATTATACGAGTATTAGATGTATTGAAAAAATAGAATCAAATAATTTAAGTAATAACACTTCGCCACAAATAATAATAGAACAAACTAATACATTAATTAAGTTATAAAAAAATTTAATGAAAAATTTAAAGACAATCCATTAGAAATTGCAAATAAAATTCGGCATAAAATACTAGATAAAAATATCTAATAAAATTCAGCATATAATACTACATAAAAATATCTAGTAGCCATTGTAGAAGACATAATAAAATTTTAAGATGTTTTTAAATAAAATTTAAATTAGATAAGGTATTTTACTAATTTATAAAATTTATGGATATATATTTTATTTTTGTAATTCTTTCAAGGACTAAATAAGTTTGAATTAAATACTTTAGGAGTTTAATAAATTCAATCAATAGTTTAGGAACTAAATAGATTTTGATTTATATACTTTAGGAACTCAATAAACTCAATCGATAGTTTAGAGATTAAATAGACAATTTAACGATAGTTGAGGAATAAAAAGTGCAATAAATCCTAATTTACCCAATGAAAGTTATATATTTTGACTCTTGAACTAAAGAATAAAAATGTCGTACAAATGCATCCTTTTGAAAAAATTAAGGTAAGTTACGGACACACTTCTTGAGGTTTACTTAAAGTACAGATTGTCCTTATAATTTGAAAAATTATAAATACCTTTTGTTAGAATTTTTTATTTAACAAAATTATCTAAAAAAAATAAAATTCATAATTGATCTCCTGTGCAATAATAAAATTATTTAAACTATTAATTAAAACATTATCTAATATCATTAAAACTATTAATTGATTTGATGATTTATTAATAAAAAGGGTGATTTGTTATGAAATTAGAAACCTTAGGGGGTAGAATGTAATTTTTAGAATCACAGGGAGCGATTTATATTTTACTCAAATCTCAGGAGTGTATTTGTAATTTACCAAAAAAATTATATATTTGGATGAAATCTATTCATCCAAACGGCGCCTAATTTTTTGTGTGTGCTAGTGGTGGAAATATCTCTTTTGGGCCCACTTATGTATCAAAACTCCATTGTCGTTCGAATGGAAGTTCTGTATTTGGGCTTTAAGTTTTAATGGGCTTCGTGTTCTAATGAATTGGCATGCTAAAGTGGAAAATCCTATAGGTCTAAATCCATTACTAGGCCCAAAAACTAATTTTATGGGTTTTGAAGTTCCTTGTCCAAAGAGAATATAAAAAGGCTGGATGCAACTCAGGCGGGTTCGAAAGGGCTGAGAGGTTGTCGAAACTCAACCCAAATTGTACTGAGAACTGCTCAAGTCTGCCCAAGCCTGAATTGTAACACGAGATTGTTTGCCTAAGCCCAACTGGAGTTAAGCCCGATTTGCACATAAATTTTAGCTTTTATTATTATTATTATTTAGTGCAGCTAAGGTAATTAATTTGTTAAAATTAGACTATTTATAATTTTTTTTTTATAATATTATTAACAATATCAAAACAAGTAATTTATATAATGTAATAGAGATACCGTTATGATAGCCTTTATAATTTATGAGTGAGAAAAAATAAATAAGTAAATTTTTTATATTGTCTTATTTATGTATATAATATATATTCAATATGATCTAATGATCTAAATTATTTTAATATCATCTAATGGCTAATAATTTATATGTATATTCAATATATATATATATATATATAATTCGGGTTTCGGGTTGCTTGGATTGTTTGATATCTTTGCCCAATACTACCCAAATTTAATTTGAGCTTCTAAATTTTTGTCCAAACCTTTATTGAATTATAAATATTTTTCCCAAACCCTAAAAAATTTCAAGTTGCACTTTGGTTGCTTAGGTTCAACCCGCTCAAGTTGCACCCTTACTATATAGTTCAAAATAACATCAATATTTGTGGTCATAATTTCAAGTAAAAACATAAATCAACTAAAATAAAATGCCTCATCCTGTTTGGTTCCAATTTTCTAAAAAATTAAGATTTTTATTTTTTGTATTTTTATTTTAGTGAATTTTATTTTAATATTTTAAGATTTCTTTTTTTAACTTTTAAAAAGTAAAATATTTGTAAAATAATATTTAAAGAATTAATAAATACTCAAGAATATGAAAATGTATTGAATTTTCATATTTTTTAAATATTTTTGGTATTTAGTAAATTTTTTAAAGATTTTTTTATACTTTTTGATTGTATTTACATTAAATCTATTTAAAAGTAAAAAACTTGCTTAAAATATTTTAAAAAATGACTAAAAACAAGAAAGTATGGAAAAAAAATTTTGATTTTTTAGAAAATTGAATTCAGAAAATGGGAACCAAACAAGGTGATTTGAGCTAGCATTTGAGTTGGGAAAAAAGATTAATTACAAATATATCTCACAAAATCCCAAAAGAAAAAAAATTATTTAGTAAAATAATTTTTTTTAACCAATAAACTGACTTTCTAACTCCAATCAAATGAAACCTTTCACCTGATAAAATAAAAAATAAAAAAAAAATGAAACCTTTCACTCTTCTAGAAGTAAGAATTTATAAATATATATATATATATATTTTTATATTGTTGATTAGTCTAAAATCTAAATGTGCGATTTTGAAGTTGAGTAATATTTTAGTGATAGTTGAAAATGTATTCATGTAACGTAATCAACTAAAAAAAGTCTAACATGAGCAGTCAGGTCTTGTTTGGTTTCATTTTCAAAATTTGTATTACACTAAAAAAGAAAGTTTTAAAATTTTAAAAATTATTTTTATTCCAAAAAAGAAAACCTATGAAAACGATGGGTGTATACATATATATATTTCTCATTTTTTATATAAAATTTTAATTAATTCCTTAAAAAAATTCAAAATTATTAGAAAGAGAAGAAAACAACTATGAAAGGGTCGAGACTTGAGACATGAGGGGGGCAGCAAAGCAAATTGTCTTTCATGTTTTTTACAAGTGAGTCAGTTAGATCGTTGTACCATCAAAATGAAAGCCGTGGAACTAACCAAAGACAAATAGACATTTTAAGCTTTGTGTGTTGAACTTTGCTAACATGGTCCCACCTTCTTACTTGTCGTTTGGTTAGAATTTTTTTAGTTTGGAATTAAAAAATTTGTTTGAATTATTTTTTTTTTGATTTTTTTGACTTTTTTAAGAGAAAAAGTAAAATAATTATGATTTGAACGTGACATTTTATCTTATTAATTTATTTAGTCTATTTTATCTTTTGTTCTTTTTTAGTCCCAACTTTTTGTGCCAAACGAAATCTTAAGTCTCGTTTGAAAATAGACTATTTTAGTAATTTTTTAGCTCTTTACAAAAAAAATATTTAAAAAATTAAAAAAATAATATGATAATTTATAATAATTTTTTAACTTTTAAAGGTATAATTGAGGAACGAAACTTTAGCTTTCTCCTAACTTGAACAACTCTACAAAGCAAATTAGCTGTTCCAACACATCTACGTTAGCCACCCAACCTTAATTGGACAATAGACCGCCACGTGTCCGGTGAGCCAAATAAGATTTAGTAAATTTTTTTTTTTTTTTAAATTATTAAAGTTTTTTTTTTTTTTTTTTTTTTTTTTTTTTTTTTTTTTTTTTTGCGTGTGTATGTGTGTTATTAGGTTCAGGATGAAATAGGCAGAAAGTGATTAGGGGAAAATTAACTTTTATAAGTTTGTTTAGTTTAAAAGTAAAGGAAAGTAGAAGAAAATTAATTTTCTTGTACAATTCATATTAATTTTTTAATTTCTTACAAAAAAATACAAGAAAACACAAGAAAAATATGTGAGTTATCTATTTTCTTAATTTTTTTTATCTTAATCAAATATTTAAAAAATATATATATATATTTTATATTTCTTTCTTTCATTTCATTTTCATTTTCTATTATTTTCTTTTTAATCAAACGGAACGTTAGTGTTTAATGAAATTTCTATTTCTAATCACGTTAAACACATTGATGATGTGCATTGTTATTATTTGGTTATAATATCTATTGGGTGAGAAAAATGTATATAAATCATTTATAAAAAATTAAAATTATTAGATAATCAAAATTATATGATTTAATTATATCTATTTTTTTTTAATAAATGATAAGTATAATTTTGTGACTAAGTCATCTTTTTTTGTTAGACAAATATAATAGATTCAAGTGCATATAATTTTTGAATTAATTTAATTTTTTTAATGAATAATTTAAATATTAAATTTCACTATGTGAATTTGCTTCAATACCATCACATAATTTTTCTGAGCGGAGACAGACAAGACAAGTGGTTGCAAATTTGAGAATGTACATGTCGCATCTGCTTTCTTGTTGTGTTTGAACTTTGACAAGAAAATGCTAGCAGATGATCAACATTTTCTTGGTAAAGCAAACAGGTGATATCAACGCATCTTTCATAAAATTATTGTGAAAATTTGCTTTGAATTTTTTGAATTAAGTTTTTTAAAAATTGA
The DNA here is from genome assembly GCA_036172215.1 of Camellia granthamiana. Lineage (NCBI taxonomy): Eukaryota > Viridiplantae > Streptophyta > Magnoliopsida > Ericales > Theaceae > Camellia > Camellia granthamiana. Next base: position 168,869,248 of record CM069903.1, on the reverse strand, counting down.
ATTTTTTGTTTTTTTATTTTTATTTTTTATTTTTAGTGAATATTTTTAAATTTTTAAACATTTTTTTTACTTTTTTAAATGCATCTTCTTAGATGCATCTAAAAAGTAAAATATTTGTGAAAAAATATTTTAAAAATTAATAAATACACAAATATATAAAAAAATATACTGAATTTTCGTATTTTTTTATATTTTTGGTATTTAGCAAATTTTTTTAAGATTTTTTTCACAAAAATTATATTTTTTAAGTGTATTTATGTTAAGTGTGTTTAAAAATTAAAAAAATTGCCTAAAATATTAAAAAAATTCAGTAAAAACAAAAAAATACAGAAAACAAGAAAGTAGAATTTTCTGAAAAGTGTTTTTAAAAAACTCAAACCAAGTAAAATGAATTATTTTTTTATTTTTTATAAAAAGACGTATAAAAAAATAGAGAAAAAAATTGATTGTTTGACTAAGATAAATACTTCCCAAACTTGTCCATATCTTTCTTACACTAGTGAAGTACAAAAATAAAAATATAATCAACCGCCAACCAACTTAGAAAGAAAACCTTACACTAGTCCCTCTCAATGCATAGGTGACTATCACAAGGGTGAGGAGAAAAATAAAAATATAATCAACCATCACCCAATTTTTTTCCTTTTTGAACTAACCACCACCCAACTTTAGAAAGAGAACTTCTCTACACACTTGTCCCTCTCAATGCATAGGTGACTGTCACATGGGTGACTGTGAGATGCTTTAAGGGTTTGGTTCTCTCCGTTCACTTTGTGAATTGGAATTGGAGTTGTTCAGTTTTGTAGGATTCATCATAGATTTTATTTTAATAATATAATTTATTTTATTTGATTACTAAATTATCTAAAAAAGATAAGATTAATTCGATAAATATATTCAAATTTTTTGACAATATTTGTTTACAAATTATAGACAATAAAAATAATTTTAAAAACAGATCGCTCATCTTTTTTTTATGTGCAAATAAATTTGATAAAATCAAAAGTTATAATTATTAAATCAATATAGTTTTTTCACGAATGATCTACACGTATAATTGATCAAAATGAATTGGGGTTTAAGTGAACCCCACGAGGCCCAACGCCCATTCCTATTTTAAAAGAAAAGAGAATTGACGCAGAATTTTATTGGTGGTCACGGAGTTCATACTAAGTTTCACTCTAATAATATAAATAGTTTATTTTATAAGATTTTGTGAGTAAATATGATATTCATATTTATGTAATTTTTTATATTTGTTTTAAGAAATAAATAATTTATTTTTAAAATTATTGTCCACCATTATTTTAAATATAAATATGAAATATTGAATCAATGATACTTGCTTTTTATTATCTACCCACTAAATTTTATGAAATAAATTAATTCAATTGAGGGTGAATTACACCAACAATCCCTATAGTTTGGGATTTGTGTCACTTTGGTCTCTGGTTTTTCAATTATGACACATTTGACCATAAATTTTGAATTTTGTTCCAAATAAGGACAATTGAAGATGCTATTGGATTTTTCAAGGGCAAATTCGTCAATTTGATAAAATATAAATTAATTTGACAAAAATAAATGTCAAAAAATTATTTTTGAATTTTTTAAAATTATTTCTACCTACCAAAGATAAAATTATATAAAATTAATAAATCTTTTAGACATTTATTTTTTTTTACCAAATTAATTTTTATTATGTATTTGGATGATAATCATATAAAATTAATTTTTAAAAATTAATCATGTAATTTTTATTAATTTTACATAATTTTATCTTTGGTGGGTAAAAATAATTTTTAAAAATTTTAAAATATTTTTTTGACATTAATTTTTTTGTCAAATTAGTTTATATTTCATCAAATTAACGATTTTGTCCTTGAAATTAAGCAATGGTATGTTCAATTGTCCTTATTTGAAACAAGATTCAAAATCCAGGATCAAATGTGTCGAAATTAAAAAATCAAGAACTAAAGTGACACGAATCCCAAACTATAAAGACTATTAGTGTAATTTACCCTTCAATTAACTAAACAAAACTTACGATAAATACACTCCACCGCAACAATACAATCCACATCACACAGAAATAAATTATTATTCTGAATTATTGTGATAATATGAATCATGACTAAAATAAGTTTAATAAATTGCATATTGAATCAAATAATTCTCATTCTGTGTTCAAAAATTCATGTTTCTACACTTTTAACAGTGATCAAAGTAAAAGTGATTAATAATATTTTGGAGAAATTACAAAAAAAACTCCAAAGTGTCGCATATTTTTCAAATTAAACTCTGGAATTTCTTCCGTGTTTCAATGTGAACCCTCCGTCTATATCTGTTTGATTGTACTAATGGAATCTAGACAAAATTCTCATATTCAAACACACATGTTCAAACACTTGTATCTCTCTCGTCGTAACTCTGTTTCGCCTTATTTTTGCGTCGTTGGATTTACCTCATTGCCTAATTTTCATTTCATCCCGCATACGCCTTGTTCCATCTCTTTTTGTGTGTCGTTGGAACTTTGAAAGTTAGCCAAAAATAAGATTTTTCTCTCTTTGGGTAAAATTTTCATATTCAAACACACATATTCAAGCACTTGTATCTCCTTCATCGTAACTCTGTTTGGCTCATTTTTACATCGTTGGATTCACCTCATAGCCTAGTTTTCTTTCCACCCCTTATACGCCTTGTTTCACCTCTTTTTACGTGTTATCGGAGCTCTGAAAGTTGGCCGAATTTTTTTTTTCCGTCTATCTTATATCTCCATACTTCTTCCTTCCTCATTCCTTTCCACTATTATTCTCTCTTTTCCTCTTTCTTCATGGCCCTTCCCCCACTCTTATGTTTCTTTTCGTTCTTATAAGTCATATATATTCATACTCGACAACACTGACACCGTCGAAGGTTCGGTGGCTACCACGTGCTCGGTGAAAGAGCCATGAAGGAAAAGGAAAAAAGAGAACAATTGTGGAAAGTAAAAAGGAAGAAGTATGGAGATAGAAAATAGATGAGGAGAAAAAATATATTTTTTGCCAAATTTTGGAGCTTTGACGGCATACAAAAATAGCTGGAATAAGGCGCATGATGAGTGAAATGAAAATTAGCCCATGAAGTGAATCCAACAAAGCAAAAATAAAGTGAAATGGAATTACGATAAGGGAGATACAAGTGTTTGAATATGTGGGTTTGAATGTGAAAATTTTGCCCAAAGAAAGAAAAATCTTATTTTTTGCCAACTTTCGGAGCTCCGACAGCATGCAAAAAAGAGATGGAAAAAGGCTTATGAGGGGTGAAACTAAAACTAAGCCATGAGGTGAATCCAAAGACGCAAAAATGAGGCAAAACGGAGTTATGACGAAAGAGATACAAGTGCTTGAACATGTGTGTTTGAATATGAAAATTTTGCCCAAAGAGAGAAGAATCTTATTTTTTTCCAAGTTTCGAAATTCCAACAGCACACAAAAAGAGATGGAACAAGGCTTATGAGGGATGGACTAAAAATTAGACAATAAGGTGAATCCAACAATACAAAAATGAAGCGAAACGGGATTACGACGAGGGAGATAAAAGTATTTGAACATGTATGCTTGAATTTGAGAATTTTGCCGATTCTGTTAGTTCAATCAAACGGATATAAATGGAGGGTTCACATTGAAATACGGAAGAAATTTCAAGATTTAATTTGTCAAAATTAAAACTATGGGATTTAAATTGAACAATAGGCGAAATTTTGGAATGATTTTTGTAATTTCCCCTAATATTTTTTTATTAAAAAGAATAAAAATAGGGGAAGGGTGGTACTATCAAAGAGTGTGCCAGTGTTGGATATTTCCACGCAGAAAATAACAACCTCTAGTCTAGCTTTCGTTGTAAACTTTTTTTTTTTTTGTTTTTGAACGAACTTTCGTGGTAAACTCACCACCTCAAATTTCTCGACATATTGGTTGGTGGGGCGGCCTCTAAATTTTCTCAGACGAATTTACCCTCATCCTGTAAATCAAATAAATATTGTCCACATGGGTAGTTTTGTAACTTTAATCAGTTAGTTTGGTTTGAATTTTCAGAATTTACTTTTCAAAATATTAATTTTTTTTGTTTTTTTTTATTTTTTGTTTTTATTAAATTTTTTTTAATATTCTAAGCAAATTTTTTTATTTTTATTTTTAGATACTCCTAACATAAATACACTTAAAAAGTATAATATTTGTGAAAAAAAATATTTAGAAAATTCACTAAATACTAAAAATATAAAAAAAAAATAGAAAATTTTAATATATTTTTAATATTCTTATGTATTTATTGATTTTTTAAAATATTTTTTTACAAATATTTTAATTTTTAGATACATCTAAGTAATGTGCATCTAAAAAAGTAAAAAAAAAAATTACTTAAAATATTAAAAATATTCACTAAAAATAAAAAAATACAAAAAATAAAAATTATAATTTTAAAAAAATTAAATTTAGAAAATTAAAACTAAACACGCTGAATAAGTTTTACAAAAATTTGAACCGACCAGCTCGACTTAATTAGAGATAATTATTGTACCATATATATATATGCCAGTTTAAAAAGGTTTGTGCAAGATACGGGTTATTATTATAATATATTTAAATTTTGTATTTTGATAATTTTTTAAAACTAAGAATATTATTTTATGAAATTGAATAGAATAAATCATTAGAAATATGATAGAATTATATAAATTGTATTATAAATAATAGAAATTAGAAAAATATAATAAGTTCTATCATTTTAATATAATTATAATTTTTTTCTTTTTCAATAATACTGAAATGACCGAAATTATTGTAGAGGGTGTGAAGACACAAAGATAAACAAAATAAAATATATATTTTAGTATTAAAGAAGTAAAAAAAATTATTTTATATCTATGTGACTAACGAATTACTAATAAAAATTGAGTTAAGTTTTATATAAATTAAAATTTTAAAAGAGTTCAATATAATTATATCAAATTTGTATAACTTAATATATTTTTAACACTCAAGTGTTTGTTCATGACCACTTGTGTTATTGTCTAAATGTATATCAACTTCAAATAGTCACCAAACTAATTATTCAATAATTTTCTTGTTTTATGTAAATGTCTTTTGAGCTAATTTCTTTTGTTATTCAATACTTACTCGATATGGTGAGTTTCATTAGTAGTGTTTAGTTCACCAAAATGAAAGTGGAATAGAATGATCAATTAAAATGTTAATTCTCACATATGATGAAAAATGCATAAAAAATGGATTCTTATTCATTATTATAAGAAAATGGTCATTCTATCTGAAGACTTCTTTCAACTTTCATTGATTATGACTTATGATTTTGAAACTTACATTTCACCCTATTAAATTTTCAATCGCATAACAAATGACCAACTTTATTTATTTATTTATTTTTAATCAGAAAGATGGATATGCAGATAGGCTACTCCAACATATCCGCTAGGGAGTATTGTCCCTTAGCACCTACAGCATATCTGCAGAGAACCTCACTGCACCTACGTCGGGGCCGAAACTTAGGCCCCCCGCGTGCTCCAGGCGCTAAGGAGTATGTTTAATCCCAACAAAAGGCTATGGAGACTCGAATCCAAACCTTGAGCAAGGGATTTGAAGGTCTTATCCACTGAACCAACCCCTTGTTGGTAAAGGACCAATTTTATTAATTAACCAATGAGGTAGCTAATAGTTTTTAATGATGTCATAAAAATATTTTAATTAGCAGTTCTGGTGATTTTATTGTTGAACAAAAGAGTAATTAAGAGTTTTATTTTTTCTGTTAAGTTTGATATTTGTTACACACCTAATGATATAAAACCCAACTCCATCGTCACATTGTTGGAAAATGTTTGAGACCTTCAAAAGCTCACACATTTCGATTTACAATTATGTGGTATGATATGTATCATTTTTTTATTTGTTATACATCTAATGATGTAGACTCCAATTCTATTACCATATCATTTTGGGTGAATTTATGAGTCTTTAACATTTTTTTGAATTTATAAAAAAATTTATGGTGTGTATTAGCTTTTTTCAATAGATAAATATAAAACAAATATTAAGATAATTCGCCTATTTGAAAAAAACTACTAAGTTAATTCACTGAACTAATAAAGAAGCAGAAATATATATATATATATACAAATGACCAATTTTATTAATAAATAAATCATACTCGTATAACAAATGACTAATTTTATTAATAAGTAAATCATTAAGTAAATTAACAATTTTTAATTATATGAAAAATATTTTTCAATTAATCATTTTGTTAATAAAAAAAGTATTAAGTCAATTAATAGTTTTTAATGATATAAGAAATATTTTTTAATAAACAATTTCGATAATTTATTATTTTATAGGAGAATAGTTATTTTTTTCTCGATTATTGTGTTAAATTAAAATTTATAACAAATGATAGTAATAATTTCTAATATTATTGGACTAATTCATATTTTAAAGAAACATTATAGGTGTATTTGTAATTTTTTGAAAAATAAAATATTTATGCTTCATAATTGACCAAGAATGTTTGCGTAATTATAAAAAAAACTTCTATTCAACATATAGGTTATTAGTAAATTATTCAAAATAAAAAAACAAAATAGGAAAAAAAAAAAAAAACACAACCATAAGCAGAATAGAACTTTATATATATATATTAGGTACGGAGGCCCGTGCCTTGCAAGGATGAGTTGCGCATTTTTTAATTTTTTTTAAATTAGTGTTTATTTGATGGAAGAAAAATAGTGGAATAGACCTTATATATTTATATATCATTTTATTTTATTTATAATATTTTTTTTATGAATTGTTATGTTGTATTTGGTTAATTAGAATGAGATGGAATGGAATGATTATGTGTCTTTATTACAACTTTAGTTATAAGTTTAGATCTGTAAAGTAATTTTGAATTTTTTTTAGCTGATTGATATTTAATTACACAAAAATTAAAGATACAATAGTCAAAAGTTAAGATTATAACAACTATACAAATAATCACTTTAGCATCATTTTAATTTTAATATTTTTTTAATAAAAAAGGATAAATTACAAACACACCTCTTGAGATTTACTTAAGATACAGATTGTCTTCTATGGTTTAAAAAATTACAAATGTCCCATTATTTAAATTTTTTATTTAACAGAATTAATTGAAAAAATAAAATTTCTAACTGTTCTCCTATACAATAATAAAATTACCTGAATTATTAATTGAAATAAATTTATGTTATTATTAAAGTTCTTAATTGATATGATGATTTATTAATAAAAGGGATTATTTGTTATGAAATTTAAAATTTCAAGGGCATAATATAATTTTCAGAACCACAAGGGATAATTTATATCTGAAGCAAACCTTAGAAGATGTAGTTGTAATTTACCAAAAAAGAAAAAAAAAAACTCAACTTTTGCATTATTAGGCTAATTACAATTAACCCAATTTTCTTACATAATTTCCAAGTGCCCTCCACCCAAAGTAATTCACCAACCAAACTAAAAGAAACAGAAAGATATTTTGAAATTTTAAAATTTTATTTCTACTTTTTAAAAATATAAAAATATATGAAAATGATGAATGTTTTTAATTTTTTTCATCATCAAAAATAAATTTTAGTTTTTTACAATTTTTTTTATTCTAAAAATAGACTTTAAAAATCAAATCAAAAAAATTGAAGAGAGAGTTTAGAAATTTTTTTGATTTGTTTGGTTGTATATTGAAAGTAGTTTTGGAGTTTGGAATGATTTGATATTTTGTTATAAGAGCATCTCTAACGGTTACTCAGATTTTTCACCAAATCTGAGTCGAAAAGTGGCCATTTTCTTAATCTGATACTTCGCGCTCCAACGGTTCAGTATCAAATCATTTTCATCAAATTTGTGCCGGGCAACTGGTTGGTCGACCGACCGGCCCGTCAACCGGTAACGGCAAAAATATATATATATATATATATATTTTTAATTATTTTTGAACTTTTTGAACCTTTTGGTGGTCGACCGGTTAGGCAAAAAAAAATTTTGACCGGTTTGAACCTTTTTTCGGAACTGTTTGAACTTTTGGTGGGCGACCGGTTGGTCAACCGGCCGGTCGACCGGTTCATCTCCTGGCAACGGTCATGTACAGTGTTTTGGTGAAACGTGGAGTCTGTCATCAGTTTGGTGAAACTTTTGCTGAAATCTCATTTTGGTATGACTTTGGTGCAACCGTTGGAGCATGAAAAAGTGGGTTTTTCATCAAAATTTAAATTTGATGCTAGGTTTGGTTCACCGTTGGAGATGATCTAATTGAGTAGATGTGTGTGAGAGAAAAAGTGGTTGAGAATGAGAGATGAGAGAGCAAAAGTGATTGATTGATGTATAAGAAAGAGAAAGTGATTTTGAAATTTTTTTGAGAAAAACCACAAACCAAACAAAATTTTAGAAATTTTTTTTTAAAAACAACTCTTCCAAAAACAAACCAAACAAGCCCTTGGACTCTACAATACTTTTGGTCCTTACTATTACTATAGCGATCCCGGTATTCCCTTTACTGTACAGTTGTATTCCGGACTCGGTTCCGTGGAGTTGGTAGTTGTGTCTACCTTGTTGTCATCCTTTAATGTCATTTGTTTGAATTTTAGGATGTGTTGGACTTGTCTCGAGTGGGTGGATTGAGTCTTGGTTTAAATTCTTCCTTTTTGGTATTTTGGTCTTTCCGCTCGAGCGGGACTTTGAGCGCTCGAGCGGAGATTGCATACTTCCAGTATCTCGTGCCCCTGCAAAACTTCTGCAGGTGTGATTTCTGCGCTCGAGCGGGTTTTCTACCCTGGAGCGGGTAGCGCTCGAGTGGGATTGTTAGCGCTCGAGCGGACAGTACATTTCTGGTAAAAGTTCTGGGAGGGGGAGATTCACACTCGAGCGGACTGGATTTCACGCTCGAGCGGGCGAACTTTATTTTTGTGTCTTAGCGCTCGAGCGGGACTTGTTGCGCTCGAGCGGACCATGTTTTCTGTGTCTTTACGCTCGAGCGGTGTGTTCTCCGCTCGAGCGGACCTGTCGTATAACTGAGAGTGGCTGGGCATTTTAAATCACTTTTTCACTTTCTCTTCTTTCTCTTACTTTTCCAAAAACACCATTGTTGAGCTTCTCACTCTAGAACTCTACCTTCTCTCTAGGTATTGATCTAGTAGGAGTGGTTTGCTCACCTTTGGCCTTTACAAAAAAGTTGTTGATCATCGAGGGCTATCTTTTAATCTGAAAATTTCGGGATTTGGAGCATTTTAATTTTGGTCTTCATCTCCGTTGGAGCTCATCTTTTGAGGTAGGGATATCCTACTCCTCTCTATGGATCTTGTCTTTAAATTTTAGCATTTTGATATGTTGGGGGATGTTGGGTAATTTTGAGAACTTTGGGCTTTTGTGTAATTTTAACAAAGGTTGGGATTTTGTTTATAATAAACCTATTTGCATGTTTAGCATAGAAAAGTGGGATTAATGTGGAAACATTGATGGAAATGGAACCTTAAGGGTTGAAATGTTAATTATGGAAAATGCCCTAATTATATTGATTAATTAATTGGTATAATTAATTGTGAGAAATGAGGAAATGAAGTGGAAATGTTGAGATTGGGAGTATATGGGAATAAGGGGTGTAGTTGAATTACTTATCACTCACCGAATTGAAATGTTGATTTAATATCCATTTGCGCATTTATTTTCTATTTAGAAATAACTGCTTTGGGCTATCGGTGGAGGATAGTCGTGATTGTTGTAGACAATGCATGATGATTAGACAAACGAAAACTAATCAACGGAATGTGTCATAAGAGTATGACGATTGTTAGAATACATTAATTTTATGTATTGATTGATTGTGTATAGAACTTATGTGTTTATATGCATTATGTGTAGAGGAGGAGATGGGGGATGTACTCCGCGGTTTAGGGGAAGATGGGGGATGTACCTCTAAACCGGATAGTGTTGGGAGGAGATGGGGGATGAACTCCGTAGATACAGCTCATATGCTTGTCTAGAGAAGTGAAGGTACAGCTCATATGCTTATCTTTGAGAAGTATAGATACAGCTCATATGCTTATCTAGAGAAGAGTAGATATAGCTCTCATGTTTACCTTCGGTTGTGTGATATACTTCTTATACTTATCTGCTGAGGTGTTGATATAGCTCATATGCTTATCGGTCAATGTGATGACATAGCTAGTATGCTTATCTATCGAAAATGGAAAATGAAAAGCAACATAGACTTGTAAGTCATGTAATTGAAATGTGATATAAGTAGATGTATTAGTGTTGGCCATCTATCAATTACTAATCTTTTAGTCATTGTTCATAGTTAGTTTAGTGTATTTCTACTGGGCTGTGGCTCACCCTATATAGGAACATCATTTTCAGGTACAGGTAGCATGCCACCTCCAAGGACATAGCTTGGGAGGCTAGAAGCGGGCAAATCTTTTTGTTGTCTTTCTTTTGATGTATTACATGTAAATTCAAGCCAAGGGCTTAATGTGTAAATGAGTTAGCACTCTCCTTCTTGTAACCAAGTGTTAACTTGGAAAGCTGTAAGCCCTTAGGGCATTTGCTTTTGCTGTTAACATGTAATACCTTTTGTAATGAAACTATGATGAATAGATGAATGTTGGTCTTTTGTATATCAATACATGCTTATATTGATGGATTTAATGTTGTTATTTTGAGGACGTCACAATTACAAAGACTATGAAAAATTATGTTGCAGTTTAGGGACAAGTTCACATGGTGTCTGTACTTGATATTATTGGTTAAAATTGTAAGATTCAGTACTTTTTGTTAGATTATTAGAAAATAATTTGACAAGTGTCATATAATAAGTAATGTAAAGTATTGCTCCTAAACCACAAAACAACCTCTCCAAAGATTATTCTCTCTCTCTCTCTATATATATATATATATTTTACACTGTAACGAGTTAAAAAATGACTTTGACACTTCTATAATTGAAGTCGTTTTGATGATAGAATAAAAATATATAATTACTTTTAGCTTATTTTACCTTCAAATATAATCTTGAGAGAGTTTAAAAAGATCATGGAGCTAATGACAAATCCTGTTTTAGTAATCTAAACTGTTCATTTTGTAAGACTTTTCGTGCATTTCATTCTGTACGAGCACGAAAATAATTTTATCGTATAATCCTGTTGATCAAGTTTGCACTCCTCCAAATGTCGTCACTTTGCTACCTAAAAACACAAACGTGAGCTAGCCGGTGGGTGTGTATCGGAAACCTCTCTGATACCTAAGTCAGCAAATCGACAATAGACACAAAAGTTCTGTGTATTCTAGAGTAAAAAATGTGATACCTGTACATAGGTCTTACTATGAGCTTTTATAGATTCTGTCTGACACAATCCTAGTAGGATTCTAACTTTCCTTATAAGAGTCCTCCTAGGAATTACCCTTCCAATTAAGATTGTCTATCCTAATAACACTCTACTCACTACCAATCAAGTGAAATAGTTTGCACAATCCTAATAGGACTCATGCCTAAGGATAATGCTTATCCTTAAAACACCCTCATCACTGCAAGCCAAGTGAGATGGCCACACCCTCATGCTCAAATATACATTCATGACCAAGCTGTTTTATCTTGGTCCCCTGTTGTTCGGGCCGTGTTACTGGAAGCCGAGCTACCAAATGGCATTTTGCCGAGCTACACATAGCTCGGCCCTCTCTATTGACAACATCTCGGTCTAATAAAGGATTACCTTTAGATAGCTAGGTGTAGGCCTTCGCAACCAGCCTAGTGTCTTCTTAGCCCAAGACTGAGCTACACCAGCTCTTATCTCAGCCCATTGCGCGGCCTAACTTCTAAAGAAGACTCTTCCTAGCTTGGCCCAATTTGTTCACAAATTATCCTCTCACATTCATAAAAATAAAAAATAAAAAAATTAGATTGATTCAATAATTATAACTTTTTTATTTTATTGTGTTTGTCTCTTAAGAAAATAGTGGTCTATTTTTAAAAATACACTTGTTTATTTTTTTGAAAACAAATGCGATAAAAAATTGTTTCGGTTGATTTAGTTTATCAAAACGGTACATATGATGAATTTCACAAATCGCTTAAATTCTCTCAAGTTTAGTTTTAATTTGAGAGAAATTCAAACTTACTTTGACTATTGATATTTTACAAAATCACATGTCCTATAGTGCAAAAAACAAGTACTAAATTCTATAAAACCAATGTATCCAAATGTTATAAAGGACCTCCAAAATCAAAAAAATTACATTAGGCAGAACAAACAAAGGTGAGTTGAAATATTCTCAAAGTAGGAAGGATAAGAAAATAATTTCTCAAATGTAATCATTGAGCCATACGTTAGGCTAAAATCATTAAAATAAAGAAAACGTAAATTTATCAAGAAATCCGCGAAAGTGACCAAATTATCAAAAAGGCCTAAAACAATAATGAAATATCAAGAATAATAATAGAAGGATAAAATGGAAAAAAAAAAAGTATGAACCTCAAGCAGGTGAGCGCTCCTTATATATATAGATAGATATATTAGGAGTAATTTTTGAATAGTCTCAAAATATTATCTAGTATTGTTTATGTAATGTTTCTAATTAGTGATGTAGAAAAAATATTATAAATGAGACAAATTTTTTTTAACAATTGGGAATTGTGTCCTACGTAGGGTTCTTTAAAGTCCATTTTAAAAGTACAAAATTGAGAATCAAGTTATATTTTTTAATTTCATGATTCGAATAAACCTAAGGAATCAAAAAAGTTGAGCATGTGTTGAATATGTGATGCTAAGAGACAATGTTAATTTATATATTTTTTTTGCTTGGAAGTGCAGCGTGGGAAGGAGGTGAGAGGTTTCGACCTCTGGCCATCTATCTCCTAATTTTTTCCATTTGTTTTTCTGTTTTTTTTGCCTTTATGGTTCAACAAGTTTGGGGAATTCAGCCTTTTCAACCTCTCCTTCCTTGTGAGGTGTTCTTTCCCTTATGATGGAAGTTTACTGGTTTTCTCCTCTTCCCTTCCCACCGACGTTAGATTTGCCATGTCCCTCCTCTTCCGTCTCATGCCGAATCTGGCACCACTATAATGCCACTAGATCTTCCATGGGTCTGACCCGCCTCTACGAATTTGGTTGTTTGGGACTAAGGTTGAGGTTTTTTTATTTTATTTATTTTGTTTTGTTTATATTTGGTTTTCTAGTTGTGTTTCTTGGATTCCATCAGTGTCATGATTATAACTTACTGATTCTGTGGTTGTAACCTATGATTTCTCTTAAGCATGCTCTACTACCGAACTCTTATAATTGGCTTCTACTTCTCAGTACGAGCACGAGCATGAGCTGTGCATCTAGATTTTTTAATAATTTTTCCTTTGTGCTTGATTTACTAATTTTTACTTTATAGGGTAAATTAGAATTTGAAAAAAAAAAAAACAATAATTTTGACTTTTACTTTGATAACATTCAAAGAATGAAAATTAATATGAATGATGTAAACACGCAAGAATAAATAAAATAAAATATATATTTTAGAATAAAAAATGATAATATATTTCTTTAATTCATGTATTTAATATAAAAAAATAGAATTAAGTGTTTTATGAATTAAAATTTTAAAAAAATTAATATAATTGTATTAAATTTATAAACTTTATTTTATATATATATATATAAGAATCGCTTAACTGTTTGAAATTCATCTTTTCATTTAAATTTTGTCCTTTCATTTTAAATAATTTACTAATGGTGGTCTATATGCTGATGAAATGTTTTTTCGTAATTACGCAAGCATTTTTGATCAATTATACAACAGGTTTTTTCATAATTACCTAAACATTCTTGGTCAATTATAAAACAGGTTTCTTCATGATTACACAAGCATATTTGGTCAATCATGAAACATAAATCTTTTATTTTTTAGCAAATTACAAATACAACTATAAGATTTGTTTAAAATATGAATCGGTCCTATAATACTACAAATTACAACTATTGTTTTTTTATAAATTTTAATTTAACACAATACTCAGAAAAAAAAAAACTATTCTCCTATGTAATAATAAATTCTCAAAATTATTTATTGAAAATAATTTCTCATATCATTAAAAACTGTTAATTGACTTAATGATTTATTTACTAATAAAATGGTTAACTGAAAAATATTTTTCATATCATCAAAAATTATTAATTTACTTATTAATAAAATTAGTCATTGGTATATATATATATATCATTTGTGTATATATATATTCTGCTTCTTTATTAGTTCAGTGAATTATCTTAATAATTTTTTTGAATGAGAGAATTATCTTAATATTTATTTTATATTTATCTGTTGAGAAAAATTATAAACCATAATTCTTTTTGAATAAATTCGAAAGGCATACATCATTAGAGATATAACAAATTAAAAAATAATACATATTATGCCATATAATTTTATTTTATTATATATCTAAATACTGTAATAATAATTTGTGTCTTACACGCACCTCGTTAAACTAGTATATAATATATATATATATATATTTAAAATATGTTACCAAGCTACCGGATAAATTTACCCCAAGAAGAACAATCTGGAATATTTGGGCGGAAGATGCCCTCCTCCTCCGTTTAACCCCGGGTCCCATTCTCTCTCTAAAACGCAACGCCGTCACCTAACCTCAGCAAATCCAACCCCAACCCCAACTACGACATTTTCATAGACGCTTGTGTTGCGCTGTGTGTTGTGTGTATATATATATATATAGAGAGAGAGAGAGAGAGAGAGAGAGAGATAGACTTCTCTTCTTCTGATAATGGGTGCGTAGTTTTATCCGTCTTCTCGTCGACTAGCGCACGTTAGTGATTTATTAGGTTCTTTTATTCCGGTGATGCTCGGGGTACTGTGCGCACGCCCCAAGCCTTGGATCCTCGTCTCCCTCTCCTTCTCTCATAGCTCGGCAGCCCGGCTTGCTGTGACACCTCTAAGGCTTGGCGGAGGAGATCAGCACCCGCCCCGACGCCACCACTCTACCGCTTGCCGGCTCCTAGGCGGCGGCTTGGGCGTTGGCGCGGCTTCCATATGGCACGCGATTCTTCCTTCTGGCGCCGGCGGCTACATGAAGCCAGCGTTCCACCACGAGCCGATGAAGGGGGAAGGGTCGTGGAACGTCGCGTGGGATAGTCGGCCCGCTAGGTGGCTCCACCGACCTGACTCGGCTTGGCTCCTCTTCGGCGTCTGCGCCTGCCTCGCGGCGCCGTTGGAGTGCACCGAGTCGAGTCCAGAAGCTGACGCGGTTGGCGTCAATGTCGAAGATTGTAGTAAGGAGATCGTCTTCTCTGAAACGAACGACGAGAGCTCTACTAATTACAGATTTACAGGTTAAATCTAACTTCACAATTGTATGTTAAAGTTCTATTTATTAATTGTTTGAATGATTGTTTATTGATTTTTTTTTTTTTTTTTTTCATAAAGTAACACAAAATAATGATGTGAATGTTTTGATAGTGAATTTTGAAATTTGCTTTTAGAATTTACATGTTTTGTATTGAATTTTAAGCATGTGATTGATTTTTATTTTTTTTATATTTATTTTTATGATGGGTTATTCAATGAATTTGGTTTGGTTTGGTTGTTGGGATTTGGCACATCAGTTTGGTTTGGTTGTTGCATAAGTAATTTGGCCATGTTTGGGAGTTGTCAAATTATTCTCTCACTTTTCTGCACGTATTTTTATAATAAAAAGTTAAAAAATTGCTAAATAAGTCAATTTCCAAACGAGCCATCAACACTTATAGATATATAATTCTACCATGAACACAGAAGATAGACATACAATTCTACCATTAACACAAATGATTATCACAGAATGTCTCAAAATGGGACGGAGACCCACCTTTTGTCTCACATTTGTATCCAATTTTGTGAATTTTTTCTATGCACTTGAATTTATATGTGAGTGTTTGGTAAAAAAATTTCTAAGTCATGGTCTTTGGGTGTGTATTACCATATGCTACATTGTTCCTCAGTAGAGGAGGTCAGGGTTAGACTCTTCTCTCCCACATTGGGAGATTTTCATACATGTAATTTCTTTCTGATTTATCGAAAAAGTATCATTTTGAGAAACAAAAACTGCTCTTTTGACAACATCCTAACTTCGTTTTATGCACATAGTTTGAAATTGTTGTCGGAGTGGAAGGAGATTCTAAAATTTCATTTGTAAAACAGGGGTGACAGCTGACGGTCGATGCCTATTTAGAGCAATAGCTCATGTGGCTTGCTTGAGAAACAGAGAAGCTGCTCCCGATGAGAATCGTCAGAGAGAACTAGCTGATGTTCTAAGAGCTCAGGTAGGTTTTAAATACCATTACCAGCAAAATTTCTCGATTGCTTAGTGTCTTCTTTCAACAGATTGTGATTTGTAGGTTGTGGATGAACTCTTAACGAGGCGGAAAGAGACCGAATGGTGAGATTTCTGATAAGTGTATAGGTAGTGTTATTGCACATGGTTAAATTGGTATGGAAGTGTTTATTCATTATCTTCATGGGTTTTAGGTTCATTGAAGGAGATTTTGATGCGTACGTGGAAAGAATTCGACAACCTTATGCATGGGGTGGAGAGCCTGAGTTGCTGATGGCATCCCATGTTCTCAAGTGAGTTCTATTCACTGTTTCAGTGAAGCATTTATGTTCTTAGTATGAAGCAATTTATGTGCAAAAAACAATATTATAGTGTTCATCAAAGTGTGCATATTGCCTCATATACAATGGTATTTGTCTATTTATTAGTTTGACATTACAGAATAAACTAGGTTTGATATGACGGCTTCCCATTCCGCAGAAGGAAGTTAAAAAGAGAGAAATGAAGTTCCAGACTTCAACCAATTGGGGCTATCCCAGTTCACCAGAACCCCTGCACCTCACTAAGAGGTCAAAGATCCAAGTCAACTCTCCCCCTCCCTGGCTATGACCTCCACCCCAAAAAAAGAAAGTTCCAGACTTCAATTAGGAGAGTTGAACCAATTAAGTTATGCTTCAAATTTTCAGCATGATGATGATGTTTAGTTCATTTTATACTCTCTTTTTAGTGATTCTGTTTTCTTATTTTCTTTGCTGATGATGGGTCTCCCTTTCTTGATTCAACTACGTGCTTTTTGATGTTGTGACAATGAAACAGAATCATATCAGATAGGAAGTGTAGTTCTGTTATTTTTATTTTATTCTACCCCTCCCCCCCCCCCCCCCCCCCCCCACCACTACCACTTGCCTTCATATTTATATTATGTCAGCCTCTTTTTATTTGTTGTGGCCACATGACACCTATATCTGTCTTCATGATTGATAGAAAGATAAACACAGTTCTAGACTTACCCAACTGGGACTAGCCCAGTTAACTAGAACCTGCACCACTTCAAGTTGACTCTCCTCCTCCCCTGGGCTATGGCCTCCAGACTTTGATTATGAGAGTTGACCCAATTAAGTTATGCCTAAGAATTTCAAATGATGATGATGTTTCATTTCGTTTATACTCTTTTTCAGTAATAACTCTTTTTATTTATTTATTTTTCCTTGATGATAATGGAACTCTCTTTCTTAATTCAACTATGTGCTTTAATATCGTAGTAGTGCCCGAATGCTTTTGATGTTGAAGTAGGACTAAATCTTTTAGATATGAAGTGCAATTCTGATATTTTTGTTTCTTTTTTCTTTTTTAATCATTTGCCTCTTCATCTTTAAATTATGTCACCTTCTTTTTATTTGTTATGGCCACAGGACACCAATTTCCGTCTTCATGCTTGATAGAAGCTCAGGTGCTTTGGTAAAGATAGCAAATTATGGTGAAGAGTACCAGAAGGATAATAAAGACAGTACCATTACCATTCTGTTTCATGGTTATGGACACTACGACATATTGGAGGCCATCTCAGATCAAAATCACCAGAGAGTAGACGAATAGGGCTCGTTAATCAGGATTTATAGTAGCCAATCCAAATTCCACTTTCAAAGTTCCAATCAATTTGCTGAACTGACCTAAATTCGGGCAATAGGCTTGTTCCATTTTTGTAGAGTTCATTGTCGTCCCTTTTCACACCTTGAATTCAAGAATACAATAAAACCAATAAGTTGTTTTGCAAGAGTGGGTAGTGGAAGGAACTGCTGCATCATGCTGGTACAGTATTACTTTGTTGGACCAGTGTGTCCCTGTTAGTTTCTTCTGGTTCTTGCTTTTGGAAATGTTAAATTCATAGCTTTAGTGACTTGTACCTTCTCCTCACATGGGAGAGAGTGGAGGTTAGGATTGTGAGACAACAACTTAAAGAGATTTTAGATTTCACAATCTTCACTTTCCAACCAAGCTTGATTTAATTCCCAGATCTTCTAGTGGTGGGAGTATCGTGCATTGGGCTATTCTCTTTTTTAGTGTTGTTTGTTGATTCCCATGGTTGATTATGGGGCAATTTGGGAAGAAACTAAAAAAAGGCTAACTTTTTAGTTTTTTTTAGTGTTTTTACACAAAAAAATTATAAAAAAAAAAAAAGTCAATCAAAAAGTTTCAAAAAGATCAAAAAATCAGTTTTTTATCAATTTTTCTAAACACAACTATGGCTTCGTTTGAGAGATGAGTTGACTTTTTGATTTTTTGAGTTATTTTAGCCTTGGCTAAAAGTATTGTTTGAAAAGGCTTTTGGTTTGTTTGACTTTTTTAGTTTTTTTTTGAAAGAAAGAATATAATGATTATGAGTTGGATGTAATGTTTTGTTTTATTAAATTAAAAAGTCTATTTTGTTTTTTTTTTGTAACTATTTTAGCCAAAAACAATCTTCAAATCCAACTTCCCAAACATAGGCTATATATGTATATATGCAGTTTGATGACGTGTCTTCGGAACAGTGAAGAAAGAAGGTTTCCTCTTTTTGCCTAAGCTTTTTTCTTTGGACGAGGCTCAACCTTTATGCTTTTTTTAATTGTTGAGGACAGGTTGAAAAAATAAAAATAAAAATAAAAATAAATAAATAAATAATTGGATCTTTGAAGTGGAATAATCTATCCGCAGAGTTTGGAGTTCCCAATTTACATTTTTCTTTCTCCCTGGAAAGTTTGTTACCCTTTTGCTTCGCCCTTCCTTTTATTTCATTCAAGTTCCCAAACCCAACAAAAAATGGATTTTGCTTGAGAATTAAAAATGGATTTTGTTTGAGAATTAAAAATGAAAAAAAGGTGGAAAATTACAAAAATAAATAAATAAATTTGATCTTTGTAAAAAAATAATTTTTTATTTTTTCCTTTATCAATTTAAATTTAAATTTTTTGATTGTTTTTAATCTAGGTTATTAATCTATTTCCATTAAGTAAAACAGAAGGAAAAAAATGATATTTTAATTATTAAATTCAATATAAGTTGTATATAAAATCTCTGAAATATTATTTTTTTTGTTGATTTTAGTGACTAAAAAAAATCATGTTTTGTCAGTTTTATTTAACACAAATAGATAAATAATTTAAATTGAAAATAAATTAAAATTTTAGAATTTAAATTGACAAATATATTACAAGGGGTCAAACTCTAAGATTTTTTTTTTATTTTTTTTTTATAATTCTTCAAAAAGGATTAAGTACTAGTTGTTTTATTATTATTTTTTCTTCTACAAATCTAACATCCAAACCTCACATAGAAAAGCTATTTGCTCATCAAAACATGCAAAATAAATAAATAAATTGGATCTTTGACTATCATATGAGGGACCATTGCAGTATGTCTCTATTCCACTAATCTGAATAATCTTTTGGAGTTGCCAAATCCAAATTCTCTCTTTCTTTCAGGAAAGTTATTACCCTTTTGCTGTGTATCCTTCATTTTATTTCATTTTCTATGTTTGAATTTTGGATTTTGTGGAAAATAAATAAAAATGTAGGTAGAAGTTTTTATTTTTATTTTTTCTTCTACAAACCTAACATCCAAATATAACATAGGAAATTTACTTGCTCATTTTAAAGATCAAGTACTACTATCACAATGCATCCTAAATTCACATGAGCATACCAAAAGTTTAGGTAGCGTTTGGTTTGTGTTTAGAATTATAATTTGAGTGTGAAATTATATTTTGAGTTTGTGAGTTTTGAAATTATGATTTGAAAAAAGAAAATTTGTTTGGTTATAAGTTTTGAAAAGAATTTTGAATTGAGTGTTGAATTTTTGAAATGAGTATTGAGTTTGTGAAAAGTTATTTGATTATGAATTTTGAAAAGAGTTTTCAAATTCAAAAACTTATAATTCATAACCAAACATACAAGTCAAAACTCTATTGAAAATTTTATTCAAAGCTTATAACCAAACTCTTTTTAAAATTCAATTTACAAAAAATAATTATTGAAAAAAATTATTTTTTATTTAAAAATTAAAAAATTTCTGAAAATATCTTTTTATTTAAAATATTAAAAAATATATTATTATTTGTTAACAAAAATATTTAACTAGTGCTTTAAAATTATTTTTGATTGTATATTTGGTTGGAAATTTTTTTTAATTGTTTTGTTTAAAAATATTTAAAAAAAAATAATTTACGGTGACAAATTAATTTTTATTTAAATTTTTTTTATTAATTTTAAATAAATGTCCAAATAATTTGTCATTTTGGTCTCAAAATATTTTCTATATTTAAAAAATATCAAAAAAAATATAATTTTGTTTTGGGCAAATTACACTAATAGTCCCTATAGTTTGAGGCTTGTGTCACTTTAGACCCTGATTTTTCAATTGCGACACATTTGACCCCGAATTTTGAATCTTGTTCCAAATAAGGACAATTGAACATACCATTGCTTAATTTCAAGGACAAAATCTTCAATTCGATAAAATATAAACTAATTTAACAAAAATAAATGTCAAAAAAGTATTTTAAAATTTTTTAAAAATTGTTTCTACCCACCAAAAATAAAATTATGTAAAATTGATAAAAATTAATAAAAATTACATGATTAATTTTTAAAAATTAATTTTACATGATCATTATCCAAATACATAATAAAAATTAATTTGGTAAAAAAAATAAATTTCTAAAAGATTTATCAGTTTTATATAATTTTATCTTTAGTAGCTAGAAATAAATTTTAAAAATTCAAAAATAATTTTTTGACATTTATTTTTGTCAAATTAATTTATATTTTATCAAATTAACGATTTTGTCCTTGAAAAATCCAATAGTATCTACAATTGTCCTTATTTGAAATAAGATTTAAAATTTAGGATCAAATGTGTTACAATTGAAAAGTCAGGAACCAAAATGATACAAGCCCCAAACTATAAGGACCATTAGTGTAATTCACCCTTTTGTTTTTCCAGAAAACGAGTGCCAATTGCTATAAAAAAAAAAAACCACTGTTCCGGCCAGTCAACCAGCCGGACGTTTGGGAGGATGTTCGGGAGACGGCCAAGTAGACCAAAAAATTCAAAAACTATCTAGGAAGATGTCCGGACAGACAACTGGATAGACCAAAAATTTAAAAACTCTTTGATTTACAAAACATGTTTTCAAAATGTGTTTTAAAATTGATTTAGAATCATGATTTGAAAACCATAATAAAACAGAGAATAAATTATTAATGTAAAATTATGGTTTGAGAATCAAACCAAACACAACCTTAATTTTTAAGCATATTTTTCCAAGTATCAACAGCAATCACGAGCATAACCTAAATCTATATGAATGAGAATTTCACATTACAAAGATCAAATTTTGACTTTTGCATAAGTCTGTATGACTGGTGCACTAATCCCAAGGGCTAAAAGAGTTAAGTTAGGCGAGACATAAGGGTCTTTTGGAACAAAATAAAAAGATCAGTTTTGAGACTTTTATTCATTTTAGATCATATTATTTCTCATATTTTTTATTCATAAAAAGATTAAATAGACTAAAAATTTTTATCAAATTTCAAAACACCCACATAAAACCAAAGCTCAAATTATATCTAATGATGTACTTGAGTGGTCAGAACTAACTCCCGGTGTAGTGACATGCTCGGTGCATAATACCTTATGATGTAAAGAGGTTGTTTCGTGGTTTGCTGGGGAGAAAATCTATATAAATGTACCTAAATAGAGAGAGATTAAAGTCTCATTTAGGAATATTACTTTTTAACTTAAAAATTACAAATTTATTAAAAGAATTAAAAGGTCAACAATTTGTACTAAAAGATTAAAGATTTATTTTCTTTTTATTTTTTACACATTTTTTCATAAAAAATTAAAAAGTCATCTTAAACATACTAATTTTTTTACCTCATATTTTAGTCAAAAAATTAAAAAATTATTAAAATAGCCTATTTCCAAACAAGGCATAAATGTTATAAAGAATAGTATGTTGATTAAAAACAATTGAAAAGCTGTGGGTTGGGGGGAAAAAGAGTCTAGAAAATAAATAGATGTTTAATATTACAAAACCATATTCGTCAAGCTGGTTTGCCCGAGAGGTTAAGGGGGAAGACTTAAGATCTTCTGCACATAAGTGCGCATGGGTTCGAACCCCATAGCCAGCAATTTTTTTTTTCTGTGCACTCTCTTTTTTTTAAAAATTTATATATATATATTTGTTTGCACTCTCTTTTTTTTTTTTTTTTGTATGTTAATCTTCAAATGAGTTAATTTCTCATACACATTTTACCATATTTTTGCATCATTATTAGCTAATTAACCTTTTTTTCTTTTTTTTTTCTTTTTTTTTAAGATAGGAGCTAATTAACCCATCTTTACAAGGATTTTTTTCTACTAAAAAAAAAAATATGCTCTGTATTTCATGAAGCATGGATTTTTTGGAACTTCTACATCTCTATAGTTTAATTAGTATGTGCTTTGTATATTTCATGAAGCTTTGATTTTGAACAGTAATCTAGTTTTTTTTTTTTTGAATTATTATTGTGCACAAGAGTGTCTAAAAATTTTTCTTTCTCCAATTTTGAGATTGAAAAATCTAGCTCAGTGTCGATGAATGTGGGAAGGGAGGAGAGTTCAAAGCATTGACACTATCTTGATTGATGGCACATTTTTACAGAGATATCGAAAATATAAAAACTTCTGATTTCAATTTACCATTTTATTCATCTCAAAACAACAAAAACAAACTACAATTACAAACAACCAATACAATGATGTTACATCACGGATCATAAGCCCATATTCTGCATCTCTCTCTCTCGTATTCATTTCTTCTCTCATCTCCACATATAATTTACTAGCGAAAGACCTTGTTCTTTCTATGATACCATTTCTAGTTTTCAACACCCTTTGTTTCAAGAATCAAGACCGATAAATAATTTGACTTGAAAATGCTTCCTAAAAACATTTTTTATGTTCCAAGGGGGTCCGGTTAAGAGCTGGGGACAAACGTGCCAACATAACCAAATCCTGCAACGAAGAACGCCATGGATTGGAGGAAGAGGTAGATGAAATAGCGGTTTTTTCCATAAGCAGCATCATAGCATCCGCAGATGAAGAGATAGATTCCAACCACTAGCTCTAAAATATGCGTTCTGCTCATTTCAACCAACAAACAATTGTCATTCAAATGTTGTATGTCAATTGGTGTATTTGATTTTGGAAGCAAAAGCAAATTGATGAGAAAAACATACCTTTCTCCTATCCTGATTCGGGGTTTTTTGGAAGCTTTGGAAAAAGCTTTCGTCTTGAGAGCATCCCCCAATTTCTCGGTGACAACCCATTCGTTAACTCTCCCTGCATCGAGCAGCCCTATGAATGTTGCCTTGGTTCGGTGCAAAGACATGACATTCTCAAAAAGAACCCAAAAAACCAGCAAATGCAGTGACCTGCAAGGTTATTATATGCACAAATTAACTGAAATTAGATCATAAAGCAGAGGAGGCTCAATTGTTCTTATTGTTAGCCCATTGGGGTCTGTTTTCAGTTTTTGTTTTTGAAAAACAAAGTAAAAGAGGGTACCTTGGAGTTCCAACAGCATTGAGGAGAGTAATAGTAGAAGGAATGTAAACAGCTCCCCATTTGGGAACTTCGACTTCAGGAAACAACACGGTTGCAGGCATAACAACACAGTAAAAGATGAATGTGACGAGATGGGCAACGATCTTCCTAACAAAGAAGAAACTGTAGATCACATAAAGCTTCTTTCTGAGAGAGACTTTCTGCAATGGAACAGCATGTCAAAGAAATCACCAGAAAGATAAAAGAAAAATTACTCGGTTTTTTGTCTCAAGTTGGAAGGAAGCAAAAGAAAAGAAAGCATATATATATATATGTACCTTGTTTCTTACAATTTCCATTGCCATTTTTTTGAAAAGATTGGCAGGGCCACAGGACCACCGGTGCTGCTGATACCGGTAGGCTTTGAAAGTACTTGGCAGCTCATTTTTCACCTACCAAAAAAGCTTGCTGAATTATCGAAAGCTCAACTCTTCACTCACTTGTGACCGGTAAGTGTGATGTGTGGGAAACTAGCTTCTATTAGACTCTCTCATTCATGGAAGCTCCACTATGAAGACTGGCTTCTAGGTGCATTAGTGATGCTGTGGTGATTGACAACAAGTTAATAGAGCAATTTGACCGTTCAAATGACAATTTTTAGCTGGTTTTTTTGAAGTAGTTGGATCAAGTCCAAAACACCTATATTCAATCTGAAACAGCCCAACAAATACAACGAATTTCATTGTTTAGACCCCCAAGTTAAGAAATTTATTGTAGTTTTTGACGCTACATAATTTTGGCTTGATTCCGGATGTGTATTGTGGCTTAGTCACCAAACAACATTTATTATAAATTGGATTGTACGCTTTGAGATGAGACCGTCACTGATTGAATAATAAAATTCGGAGAAAGTTTTCTTTTTTCTACATTATTTTTGTTTCATTGTGTTTTAGTTCATTGCATATTAATTAGACTCTCAAATCCTTAGTGCTTTCTAATTTACCCACAAAAAAAAAAGGACAGTTTCAGTTTATGACACTCATTACTGTGACATGTAAGAGAGTCAGATGTACACAGTCTTATCATGCATGCAGAGAGACTGTTTTCATGGTTTGAATCCGTTGTTTTTAATTTGCACATACTTAGAAAGTGTTGCAAACATTATTGTTCTTACTTGTTAGTATATCAGCAAACAACATTAAGAATATCAGTAAGTAATACCTTGAGGTCACCAATGTAAACAAACTTCCAGCCTTTAAGACCAGCTCGGACGGCCAGATCCATATCCTCCACTGTTGTCCTGTCCTTCCATCCTCCCGCCTCATTCAGTGCCGATATTCTCCATACACCTGCTGTCCCTGCAGTGTGAAATTTCCCCACACGCTCTCCTTAATATATCAAAATTCCAGGAAAAAAAGTTTCTTCTCTTTTCTTTTCTTTTCTACCAAAATGGATACCAATTTTGGTGGGGAAGAAAGTGCAAATTATTACCATTGAAGCCAAAGAAGGCATAGGTAGCAGAACCGACTTCTTGCTCAACTGTAAAATGGTAATTCAGAGACATCTCTTGCATTCTTGTCATCAAACACTCATCAGAATTCACTGCAATATATATCAGCACCACCAACAAAAACCATTTTTAACCCAAAAGCTTCTGCTAAATTAAAATTTATTTACAAAGTAACAAAATCTACACAATAAAAATGTGTGTAAATACAAATAATCACTGGCTAATGAAGAACCATTATTTATTGTTAGAATCAAGTCCTCTGTCATATAGAGTCTGAAAATTTTATGTGCTACAAATTTTTTATTCAAGTAATATTAAAAACCACACTTCTATGCTATATTTGGATCCAAACATAGTTATAAAAGCTTATGTTTTTCCCAAACTTCTCGATATAATTTGTTGTACTGCTTTTACTACTTATTTCGTCAATAAATTTTAGTTTACAGATAAAAAAAAAAAAAGAGGGTAAATTACATTGACACCCCCTGAGGTTTATGTTTATTACAGTTCTTCCTCACATTTTGAAAATTACATCGCCCTCTCTGAGATTTAAAGTTTCATTACAAATTGTCTCCTGAGGTTTAAAGTTTCATAACAATTTTCCCCCTCTCCGTAATGATCATCATACATAAAATTAAATTAACAGGGGGTCAGTGTAATTTCTCAAATGTGAGAGGGTGAACTGTAATAAGCATAAACTTCGGGGGGTGTCAGTGTAATTTACCCAAAAATAAAAACTATAAGGCCCTGTTTGATTCCAGGATATAAAGAGTGGGATTGGATATTATATCCTGTGGGGTCCACATATCCCATATTTGCAATTTTTTTTCAAAGAGGATATAATATCCCATGGGATTGTATATCCCCCAAAAGTGGAGGATATACAATACCACCACCTCCCTATTATATCATATCCCCTTGGTTGGGATATGATTTAAAAAGTCCAATTTAGTCTTTTGTCTATCTAACATAATATAATTTAATATATTTTTTGAATTTAATATAATATAATTATTGAATTTAATTTAATATTATTGAATTTAATTTCATATAATATAATATTATATTATATTATATTATGAGGGCAATCTTGAAAATTACTTGTTTATATCCCACAATATATTTTGTAAAACAAACATGGATAATATATATCCAATCTTATATATCAAGTCAACAAACATGACTTGGGGGATATATTATCCAATACCTATATTTTATTTATTATATATCCTGATTAAATCCCACATTATATTATATCATTCATTTTATATCCAGTGAAACAAACACGGCCTAAAAGCATTGAGGATTAAGCAAAGACAGTGAAAAATTCAGATTAAGTTGGATTTGTCTAGGGAAATGAAAATGTAGAAGGAACAAAATTACTGACACATTTATTTTTTTATGGATTATTAAGCAAAAAATAGGCCCACAAAAAAAATTTGGAGTATTATGTCAATGTTTTTTTGGACTTGGATTAAAATAGACAAAATTTTAGGTTAAGTTGGACTTGGATTTATATGGATTATTATGTCAAATTTTTTTTAAAAACTATTCAGGTCTTTTCAGGTCAATATTGGATAGACAAATCTAAAAAAAATCAAAAACCTTTCTAGACATTTTTTCAATTTTTTTTTTTATTGTAAAAAATCTACTCCCAACTTTTTTTATTTTTTATTTTTTATTTTTTATTTCTTTAAGAAGGGTATGCTTCGAGGTATGAAGTAGGAGAAAATGGATGTCATGGTTGAAATTTTGGACACTTTAACTATTAGCCTTTTTACTCATTTTGAGTCACATCATCTCACATTTTTTATTCATAAAAAGATAAAATAGAGTAAAAATATCAAAAAGTCAACTTTTTATTAACTTATCACAATACCACTTAGTGAGAATTGCCATACGTGATGAATAACCAAATTTCAATTGAAATGAAATTTATAGGATAAATCAATGCAATTTACGAGGAGGTCAAGAGTATAATTTTTTTTTTATATAAATATATATATATATTTTTAAAAAAATGAACAAAAAAATTAGAAAATGAAGTAGTGGGTTGTGGTTGTTACCAAACTTCCAGCGAGCTTGAACAAGGGCAATGTCAGGATTGTGAAGAAGAAAAGGAATGGAGCGGAACAAGAAATCAGGTTCGGGTTGGAAATCAGCATCAAAGATGGCGACATAGTCACAGTGTTTCACATAGCTGTGCTTCATTCCTTCCTTCAGGGCCCCAGCTTTGTACCCATTCCTGTTGTCTCTTATCTCATACTTTATGTTTATCCCTTTGCTTGCCCACCTTCTACACTCCACCTCCACCATGTCCTGCTTTTTTTTTTAAAAAAAAAAATAAAATAATAAAAGATAAAAAATTATTAATAAATGGAACAAACCCACCTCAAAAATCAAAATTTTTATCAAGAATTTTATTATAGGTACAAATTTTATAATATATCAATTAAATTTCAATCACACTTCTTTATTTAAAACTTCACAATTTGATTTTAGCTATGTAGGGCCCTTTTGGAAAGTAGATTAGTAACTACTTTCCCGCTTTTAATTCATTTTAAATTACATTATCTACAATTTTTTTATCTTTTTAAAAAAAAAATTAAAAAATCAACCTTTACCTATATTCCCAAGCAAAAATACTTGGTACCTCTAATTAGAGTTGCCACTAGTGATGTGGCAGTGGGTTCCATCCACTGCCACTGTCAGAGCTGTGTCTATTTGTTTTATTTTATTTTTTTATTTTTTTTCATCTCATTAAAAATAAAGTATATTTAAAACTTTTAAATTAGAGGTCTCTAATATCACTATTCTCGAAACAACCCGTACTCTCTCATCTAAAACATATATGGGGGTACTTACAAGTTATAGAGTAGAGAATCTAATAGATTTGACTTGCTTCGTAGGTATGTCAACTTTATCACTTATTTTTTTGATAAAATAATCATATGTTCTCATATTGGATTTTTTTTTTTTTTTTTTTTTTTTTTTTTTTTTTTTTTTGGGATAAAGCCATAGGCAGGCGCATCTAATTTGCTTTTGATATTGAATTATCGGTTTATGTTCTCATATTGTTGAAAAGACATAATACAATATCAATGCGCAAATTTTAAAATACGATGTTATGATTAAAAATAGTGAATACAAAAAAAAAAAAAAAAAAGATTAGAGATTTTGATTAGAGAAGATTATGTGCAATTTATTACTAACAAATTTTTTTTAAAGTATAGTAAGTTTATTTGGACAATTGCTAAATTAGCACTGTAATAACCTTGATCAGGATTTAAAAAAAGATATCGGAAAAATTATTAGTGCACTCCACTCATGTAAGAGAGTAGAGTGCAAGTAACTATTTTTGGAGTACCCTCCTTTTTTGAGTCAATGTCAGTGTTAATAATGATTAAAAACAGCCCAACTTTAAAAGAAAAATAATTTCCATTTTTCTACCAGATTCCCAAATCAGATATCAAATAATTTATGAATTGGTGGTGTTTGGAAAGTTTGGTTTTTTGTTTTTTGTTTTTTTTTTTATTTTTTTTCATTAAAAGACAAAATGGTTACAAAATCAAAAAAAATTAATCCAAACAAAATATTACATCAAATCCCATACTCATTTCACTTTTTATCTTACAAATATCACATCTAACCACAAAAAAACTCAACTATCTTCCCAAGTACAAAAAAAAACTTCTCCAATAATATCTTACAACTAAAAAAATCCACTTTTCAAATACCCACAATATAAAAAAAATTATAATTTGGCAGTGAGGAGAACCCTTTTAAAAATGCTGTTTCGAAGAATTAAGGTACAAAATTTCAAAAATAATGTACAACAGTACAAATACTGAAGAGTTTATTTGGCATGAAGGTTTGGGTTGGGTTAGACTATTTTAGTTATAAAAAGATAAAATAAGTTAAAAAGTTAATAAGATAAAATATCACATCTAAATTATAATCATTTCATTTTTTCTCTCACAAAAGTCAAAAAAACAAAAAAATCCATGACAAACGAGGCTTTTCAGCCTCAGGCTAAAATAGTCAAAAAATCGACTCACATCCCAGACGAAGGCTTTGTGGTTTAAAGAAAGTGTTTGGGTGTGCAATCCCTTGCACACCATATGCAAGGGGTCAACAAATTTGTGTAACTTTTTATGAAAATACCTAAGTTATCTTACAAAATCACGTTATTTTACACACAAATTCGTATAAGTTGATTCATAAAAATTTTAAAAATCACAACTTGACGTAAATTCTTACAAACATAAGCAAGTCCAACTCATAAAATTGCGCAAGTTAAACACACTGAAGAATTATCGCTTAAAAAATTGCATACTTTTTTTTAAAGAAGTTTTAAATATTATTTGTTTAGATTTTTTATTTTTAGCATGTTTTGGAGAGGGGTTAATGACAGAACCTTGATGGCAGGGTCAGTTGAATCGTCAAGAACTTGAATTATGATGCGATCGGACGGCCACGAAAGCCCACATGCAGCTCCAATAGATAGCTGATAAACCTGCATGCGTTTAAAGAAACATACAAAATTACATTATTGGTTTCCAATTAAATTCATTTTAGTAAAGTTAAATACTCAAAAACAAAATATTTAAAAAATTATTCAGAATTTAAAAATGTATGGATTAGATTCATCATAGTGTGTCTTAAATCACACTAAATTTAAAAGAGAAATAAAAATAGCATCATATTGGGGTTAGGAAATTTTGTTTACATAATCATGAAAAAGTATAACATTTAAATATTAAAGTGTATAAACTTTAATACTAATTTATAAAAAAAATTTCCTGATGCCACTGTGATGTTATTTCCCCAAATTTAAATCTATAACATATATTCAAATTTTAAAAAATTATGTTTGGATCTTGAATTTATAAAATTATTTATAGAGGGAAAAAAGAGAGAAAGACTTGTGAAAAAAATTGACTTATGTTTTATTAGCTTTTTGCTCTCTTTTTCTTTTCTTTCTCCATAGATCCTTCCCCAAATTTAGGGCCAATTTGGGCATATGGTTAAAAGTTAAATTTTAACTTTTAATCTATTTTGGTCACATTTTTTTTACACGTTTTTTTTTAAAAAGTTAAAAAAATTAAAAAGTTATCTTTTAACTAATTTTTCAAAACAATCCAAAAAATTCATACAAAGACAAAATAATTTTTTCAAACACATTTCTGATTACTTTTCAAGATTACTTTCCAATGAAGTTTTACATTTTCATAGCTAAGACCAAAACAATGATAATGAGTCGCATAAAATTTTCAATTGAATAGTGATATACAAATAAAATTATGTAATAAAATTGTATCTATTATTTTTAAAATTCCATTATCATTTTATTTTAATAAGATTTTTTATATAAAATTTCTATTTACAAATTATTTTTCTATTAGAACACTACATAACAATAATAATAACCAACCTCTTTCTCATTATACATGGGAATTTGAACAAGAACCATAGGATAAACTTCACTGCCAAGCTCCACATCTTCCTTCATTGCCTCCCACTTATACTGCTTCTGAGGCTTTCTCCGAAACAACTTTAAAAAACACATAACAAGACCCATATAAACTCTCTCCACAAACAACATCACAGACATTGCCAGACACACCCCAACTATCAACCTCAGCAATGGCACCAACAATGGCACCTTTGCCTGCTCCCACACCATCCCCATCTGCCCCGCCACGTCACCGCCGCCAAAGCTGTCTGTTGAAAAAATGGCTTCTGAGGAGGATAGCCTTTCCATTGATGGGTTTAGCAATTGAGATACTAAACTGTGATGGGTTGAGTTGGGTTGGTGTGTTTGATTGAGTGGTGTGTGTCACTACTAGTGTATTTGCATTGATATATAGCTGTTTTGTGCGTGTGATGGCTTTGCGAAAAGAACACGAATGGGTTTGATTTTTGCTTGTGAGTTACGCTATGGCAATGTTTTGACAGACAGAGCTGGACTGTCAGATCTCTACTACTGGTATGAATGATAAAATTTGACCCACTAGAGATGGAGATGAACCCAATTCAGATCTTGATGCAAAATTCTTAAAAAAGAGGGTAATTTGGGAGGAGCGAATGTGGAATGGCGTGTTAAGGAGACTTAAGACTTCAGAGACAGAGAGAGAGTTTATTGGGTATACACAATCTTGGTTTGTAGATTGTGGGCTTATATGTAGGTTTTTTTTGTCTCTTCCCTACGCCAGTGAAGTGCCTTGCTGGGAAATGATGTGGCACACAGCCTCCAGTTTTGAAAGCCACAAGTGTGTGGTATTTCATAGGGGTGATATTACCTACCTCAATTAATGTATATATTAGTGTGTTAATTAATATTATATTATTATTATTAACTTAACGTATTATATAAATTATAAATACACAAAATCTTTAAAAAAATATTATATCATCTGTTAGTATACTAATTAATATATTAATTGATGCATATAACATTATTCATTTTATATTAGGGAAACAATAAGCCTAGATTTTGAATTAATTTTTTTTAAAAAAAATATAACGCTGATACAATATTATTTGTTGATAAAAAGTTATAAATAAAAGTTTTTTTTTCTTTTTATTTATTTATTTATTTATTTATTTCATAAATTTCTTTCCAAATCAACTCACTAAGCCTCCGTTTGGGAAGTGGGTTGGCTTTTTGGCTTTTTTGGCTATTTTAGCCTGGGCTAAAAAGCTTGGTTTGGGAAGGACTTTTTGGCTTTTTGACTTTTTTGACTTTTTTTTGTGAGAGAAGAGTGTAATGATTATGGGTTAGATGTGATGTTTTGTTTTTTATGGCTAAAATAGCCTATTTTATCTTTTGTGGCTAAAATAGCCAAAAAAACCCACTTTAGTTCTTCCCAAACGGACCCTAAATTAGTTCAGTTGACCACCCAAATGCAATTGATAATTTATCCCTTAGTATGAGACTCTTGGTTGTGTTATTTATTTCTTTTTTCATTATGAGTTTTTTTTTTTTTTTTTTTTTTTTTAAGTTGGTTGTTTTGTTAGATTATATGATTATTAATTATTGAGATGTAATTCTCTGTATATTGTAAACAATTTTCTACTTATTTACAAATAAAATTGTCTGACACAAAACTCATACACTGAAATTTACCCGCAAAAAAATATGTAGTCTAAATTTTAGTTTTGTATAATGCCATTCAGAATTATAATAAATTTGATAGGAATAATACTTCATCTGTCCCAAAATATTAGTAGTCCTTTATTTTATTTTTTATTATCCCAAAATATTAGTCTCTTTTCAAAAATCAAGTACAAAAATAATATAAATTTTCTATTTTGTCATTCTTTTAAATTCATTAACAATATAAAAAGTACAATTATTACATTGATATTCTTCAAAAAAATGTATTATCAAAGGGTAATTTTAAAAAATTAATTTTTTTAAAGTATAATAATTGTACTATAAAAAAAAATTAGATTCTTCAGAGAGTAACTATTATTTTGGAATGGAGGGAATATTTTTTTTTTATTTTTTATTTTTTTTTTTGTGTGTATCAATTTGGATCGTAACATTTTTCTTTAGAAAAAAAAAAAAAAAAAATGAAGTCAAAAGGACAGAGACTCTCGATCCGAAACCGGTCACAAGTGTGAGATTCCGGGAGCATATGCTATTTCTTGTGTTGTGGGGTAGGTGTCATTGTAATTAGGGTTGCAAAAAGAGTGGAGCTGAGCTAAACTAATATATGTGTACTTGTTTATTAAAATTTTAACGAATTAAAATTTGAGTTTGAGTTTAATAAAAATTTAATGAATTGAACTCGAGTCAAGTTAGGCTAGGCTTGAACTCGAACCTGTTCACGAGCCTTAACGAGTCTAAAAATTTATAAATTTATATTTGTGTATGAGAGTAAAGTTACAATTAAAACTTTAATTATGTAATTATATATACAATATATATAAACATTCTAAAAAAAAAGTTAATATCTTATCAAAATAATAATAATATTTACTACGACTATTATATAAATGTACTATGTATAAGTAACTATTATTTACATGAGTAATGCTATGTCGCTCGAAAATGGCTTCCCCGAATCCCCCTAAAGGCAAAAACGACGTCGTTTTTGCCTCTCTTTTTTTTTTTTTTTTTTTGAATCAGAAACGAAGAAGAAGAAGAAGAAGAAGGGAGAACTGGACAGGAAGGGGCATAAACCAGGGGCGGAGGCGCGGCGGAGGCGAGGCGGAGGCTGAGCTGCTGCGACGATCGACCGAGCTGCTGCGATGGCTTCTCTCCCTCTCTCTCTCTGTTTCCATTTTCGGGGCATTCGGGGGGGAGCTCATTCGAGCTCCCAAGCTTTATCCTATTTACATTTATATTTTTTAAATATATAAATAACATATTTATCTTATTTTTTATATATATTTTTACATTATTTAATATATAAATATTAAATATTAAATGAGCTCGCTAACAAGCCGAACTTGCAATGCGAGCTTTAAAATGTTTGGGTTTATTTATTAAATATTTAACGAGCTTGAGCTCGAACGCAAAAAAAAAAAATATCGAATCATGTTCGAATGAGTTTTTACCTAGACGAATTTAAGCCTGTTTACGAACGACTCTGTTCATTTACGGTCCTAATTATAATTATGTTAAGTTATGAGGACTGACTGCCTGTGATCTGTCCCTTTTAGTCTCATTTATTTGGCCTTAATTAGTTTGTTTTACTGTGTTATTAATTAACTAATTCAGATTATTGTAACCATCTTTTGGACTATGAAGGGGATGGTCTCTTGCAAGTTTTGAGAATTGGCTTTTTAACTCACTTTTTCGCACCTAAAAAAAAAACTCACTTTTTGAAGTTAATTATGTTTGGAAAAGGATTTTTTTAGTTGTATCACAAATCATTTTTTAATATATTTTTAAAAATAAATTATTTATGCTTTTGGTAACAAAACATGATAAATTGAATAAATTATGATTATCAGATTAATTTAATTTCTTTTATGGATAATATACGTGAAAGACTTTACAAAATGATCTATTCATATCATTGAAACAAAATCTATAATGAGTTTCACGAACCCAAACAATGTACTTTAGTCCAAATCTAGATTGAAGGAACCCAACCCAATTGTTTCTAGTGTAGAAGCATGGAGAATCATGTTCCTAAGATTCACGCCAAAAAAAACGGTTTGATGCATTATTGCTTTATTTATTTTAATTAGAATTGGGGTCCTATGAAATGACAAAAAGAA
The DNA here is from genome assembly GCA_036172215.1 of Camellia granthamiana. Taxonomy (NCBI): domain Eukaryota; kingdom Viridiplantae; phylum Streptophyta; class Magnoliopsida; order Ericales; family Theaceae; genus Camellia; species Camellia granthamiana. The sequence continues at coordinate 168,834,561 of CM069903.1, read as the reverse complement.
AAACAATTAAAATTAAGTGCATGTCCATTTGTTTAAGGGTAAAAAAAAGGTTGTTAGCATGTAGAAACCAAATGATTTATTAAAGACCAGGAAAACATCATGCTGTTATTGGTTGTTCATGATGGCCGTTGAAATGGGTATTACATGTGTTCGTCTGGCAATAGGTTTTTTTGATTAGTTTTTTAATTTTTTTAATTATTTAAACTTGAGATTAAAAATTTGTTTGGTTTAGTTTTTTTTTACTTTTGTAAAAGAAAAAATGAAATGATTATGATTTGAATGTGATAGTTTGTCTTATTGACTTATGTCTATTTTGGCCTATTTTGAAAAAATGGTAAAAAGTAATTTTTTGACTTTTAACTAAATTTTTGGCTTTTTTAGACAAATGATTTAGAAAGTTGGTAAAAAGTTACTTTTGACTTTTTTGATGAATATTTGTTTATGATGTCAAATCATAATAAAATGACCAAACTACCCCCATTTAATTTCAAATATTTACAACTTCATCTATGTAGCACATTTTCACCTATGAAGGGTAGAATTGTAATTTCACTATTGACTAAAAACCATCTTTCCAAATGAAAAAAAAAAATTCAAAAAGCCAACTTTTGGCTTTTGCTACAAACCAAAAAAAGTGGCGAAAAGCCAACTTCCCAAAACAAGCCTTTATCTTTTGTGCTTTTTTAACCAAAAAATTGATTGCCTTGCTTACTTTGATTGTTAAGGAATTCAAAAGTTTCATTTTAGAATAATATTATATGTACCAATTGGTATATTAATTAGTGTATTAACGGATAATGTGACATAATTTTATAGGCTCTGAATTTTTGTAATCTATATAATGAGGGTGGTCATAATTTTTAAATGACAATGTCATAACAATATTGATATACTAATTAATATATCAATTGATATATATGGCACTACCGTTCATTTTAATAATACAACAACCATGTTTCTATTATAGCCATAATTGCATTAACATGAGAGTGTGTGCTCATCTATATCTATATAACAATGGAAGGGTTGTTTTGAATTCAAAGACTAAAATATATATGTGTCAAAATTTAGACCTTTAGATTGCTTTAATCCAAAGGCTGAAAATGTCTTATTCAATCCAAGGGCTGAGATCAATTACAATCAAGATCCAATGGTTGAGATGTCTTTATTTCCCCCCCAAATGCTCTTTGAGCATCAACGGTACTCATCTCCTCTCTCTCTCATTTCAATTTTGAACACTCTCTCTTTACCTGCATCGGAGCCCATCCCATGCCCATCGACCATCGCGACGCCGACGACCACCGACCACCTCTCCTCTGTGTGTCAAACTCCAATGCATCCAAACCCTAAAATTCTTTCCCAGATTTATCAGATTTCTGCTTTGAGATTTAGAATACAACAGTTGGATTACGACAGTTGGACAGGGATTACATGATATGTAGCCTAAGACATTTGTGTGTATTGGATTGATCGGAGATGGGGGCGGTGACGTCGTCAATGGCGGCGAAGTTCGCGTTCTTTCCGCCGAATCCGTCGTCGTACACGGTGGTGGTGGACGAATCCACCGGCAAATGAGGATCACCGACGTCTCCGAGAGGGAAAACGCACGGCAACGGCGTCTACGGTGCTCTACTCCCACGGCAACGCCGCTGATCTAGGTCAGATGTATGAACTGTTCAGCGATTCATTTCCGAGTCAACTTGATGGGGTGAGTCACTCACTACTGTAGAATACACACAATCTCTATACCCTTTGAAGTTTTAGAGTAAAAAGCTTCAGTCTTTGTACAGTAGTGGTTCAGAATTGATCGGTTCAGATTTCAGTTTTACAATTTTTTTAAAAAATAAATAAATAAATTCAGTCAAAGTTGTTTTAGATTGTGATGTATTGGATTGACAATTATGTGAGTGATTAGCAAGAGTTTTTAATAGAAAAAGATGAAAATGACAGAAAAAAGCTTGATTGGTAGTCCTTTTTTTCACCATTTTTTTGAAAGTTACTTTTTCTTTAACTTTCAAATCCAAATCTTGACTTTTTAGTCCCATTTTATCTTTTACTCTGGTTTTAGTTGTTCCTGGCAAAGTTATTTTATTTTGTTATCAGGTGTTTTTCTTGCGGTGTCTTCCAACACTCGCTATCAAATCCTAAATGGGCTGGAACATCTGGTCGAAGCATCTCCTTTGCCAATAATATATTTCAGATTTGCAACATCTCAACTCCACTTAAGAGTTTTGGATCTTCAACTCTTATGAGCTTCCTCAGTCTCATACTTTTAGTAGGCTAGATATACAAACTATATTTCAGATTCTCAAGAACACAATTAGATTTTAGATTGGTTATGGTGGTTATGCCTTTTTACATAGGTTGTGTATGGAAACAACCTCTATGCACACGGAAGAAGGCTGTGCACCTGACAGACCAGAGCAGTGGAGGGAACTTGGTGCTCTGAGCTGTTGAGAAGTCGCCTCTGTTGCTAGCCTTCATGTATCACATAGGTGCAAAAGATGGAGAAATTAAAAAAAAGTTCATTCCAAAAATCAGCTACGGGTGTCAAAGATGGATCTGCTGATTTTTTGGTATTCTTTATTATCATTCTTATCATGTTTTGCTTAGTTTTCTGAATTTGATTATTTTCTTTTGTGCATTACTTTCTTTTAATTTAAACTTTTTTTGGAAAATAAAATTGATTGTTTATATTTGTGTTGTTAGTGAGATGGGGGCCAAAGCAAAGAAAGTGGTGATGAAGAAATTAAAAAAAAGTTCATCCCAAAAATCAGCTACAGGTGTCAAAGATGGATCTGCTGATTTTTTGGTATTCTTTATTATCATTCTTATCATGTTTTGCTTAGTTTTCTGAATTTGATTATTTTCTTTTGTGCATTACTTTCTTTTAATTTAAACTTTTTTTGGAAAATAAAATTGATTGTTTATATTTGTGTTGTTAGTGAGATGGGGGCCAAAGCAAAGAAAGTGGTGATGAAGAAATTAAAAAAAAGTTCATCCCAAAAATCAGCTACAGGTGTCAAAGATGGATCTGCTGATTTTTTGGTATTCTTTATTATCATTCTTATCATGTTTTGCTTAGTTTTCTGAATTTGATTATTTTCTTTTGTGCATTACTTTCTTTTAATTTAAACTTTTTTTGGAAAATAAAATTGATTGTTTATATTCTTTATAATTTATTGATAATTCTTTTAATTATATGCATTTTTTTACGTTTTGATTTATCTATTTTTATGTGATTGGCAGCCATTAGAGGGTGGTCCTGGCCATAAGCTTCCCAAAAGTGAAACACTGGAAAATAAAGCTACAGTGCTCTATATTGGTCGAATTCCACATGGGTCATGAAATGGAAGGTGCAATTTTTTTTTTAATATATAAAAATATATGCAAATAAGCTTCCCAATTGTGTGTGCGCGCGCGTGCCAATATATGTATGAATTGCAAAGCAGAAAATGTTTTATTGTTCATATTTGTGCAAGTTTTTTTAAGCAGTTTGGCACCATCAAGAGACTTAGACTAGCGAAGAATAAGAAGGTTGGGGTTTTAATACTATTATTGCTACTAATTATTATTGTTAATTTTTTTTTATTATTATTTTTTTATTTAAATTTAACTAAGCATTATTTTTTTATTTAAATTTGAAGATTGTCTAAATATAATGTTTGTTTGTTATTGTGTTGGACACATACACTCACCACAAGTCTTCTATTATTTTCTAATTCTTTAACTATACATGCTTTAGACATTTGGTGGACACATGGTTAGACTTAGTAGCAAGAATCGCTGAAGTTGCTCACGAATTAGCCGAAGAAGCGCGATTCTGTTAAGCATGTTATATGAATGAAAATATAATTCCAATTTATAATTTTAGAAAATATAATTAACATGCGCGATTCTGTTAAGCATGTTAGTGTCTGTACATGATACACCCTAAAATTATATGAATGAAATATAATTTTACTTTTTTCTTCTTTTTCATTTAAATATAATTCCAATTTAATTCCATACCCACCTGTTGTGGATTGTGTTAAGCATGTTATATTGTTATTGTTGTTGATTGTTACATTGTTTTTGTTCATGTTTTTGAATTATTTATCCATAAATCTGTATTTAGCAAGTTATAATTTTTGAATCATTTTGTTGTTCATGCTTTTGATTATGAATGTATTAAGCAGTTTATAATTATATTAAGCAAGTTATAATTGAAATTGATTGATTTTAGGGATTAATCAGGAAATCAGACATTTTGGGGTTGTTTTTCCTATTAATGATCCAATGATGGGTTGTGTTTTTCCTATTTTTTTTCTTTCATTTTTCTACTTTCAAGTAATCAGTATCATTTATTAATCCGGTAAATTGGATTGTGATAATTGAAATGGATTGTCTTGCTTTTTGGCTTCTTATATAGTTGTGGCTTTTTGCTTATATTATTTTTTTAATTGTAGTTGGTTTTCTATTTGGCTATATAAAACCCAAGTATGTATTCAAAAAATAGCAAAACTTAAGCCCTCTGATTTTAGCAACTAATATAACCTTAAGTCAAAATGGTTTTTCAAGAAATGGATAAAACACCAAGTTTACACACAACTAGAGAACTATATTCAACTGTTTGGTCCAGTTCGATGAATGCATATTGCAAAATTGATCAGTTTCGTGCTCCAAGTTAAAAGTGTGTCAAGCCAAAGGGGAAAACCAAATGAAGAGGTAGGAAAATACAGAGTCTTATATGACATTTAGTCAAAAAACCACTTCCCACCCCAACGGCTCTGATATGTAACTCCCTCGCTCGAAGCCCTCTCCCCACCCCCACCTTCAACACTCATCATTTCATTTTATGTCGTTACATATATATTTTAGTTTGTTTTGAAGATTGATTGTTACATTCGACCTTTTTTTTAAAAAAAATATATTTATTACATTGTTACAGTGATGCTTAGTTTGTTGTTATGCTTTTGAAATGGATTGAGCAGGCTATAATTGTATCTTGAATCATTGTTGATTACGAATGAATAATGGAAATGAGTTATTTCTTTACTACAGATCTATTTATAGCACTATTAAATGAGTTATTTCTTTACTACAGATCTTTGGTGTTTCAACCTCTTTGACAACCTTGGAGTTCATTTTAATTTATATCATGGATAACATTCATATTTTTGGTTATGTATGTTTACTTTATAGTTTATAAATCAAGGCTTAATTTCGTACTTATTATTTATAAATTTTCTCATAATCAAATGCTTTTGTATTTTGTTTTTCAGGTGGATGATATGTTAGAGGAAACAGTAATATTAGATCTCTATGCTCATTTTTTATTTAATCTACATTCCTTAATATAATTTTTCTTTGACCTTTCAAATGCATTATACACAGGTTTAGTTTCTTCAAAACAAAAATGTCAATGTTGTGATCCATAATGAACGAGACTTCAATGTCCTCTGTGTTCGTGGGTTAAACCCACTAATCAAATTTATTTGTTTCTCATATTTTTTTTCTTAATAATTTTTGCTTATTGTTTTAAAGGCAAAGGCAAATGCAAAGGCAAAGGAAAGAAAAACTACTGAAGAAAGGGAACAAAAAATACACAAGTGGTATGGTTCTTTTCAAGTTTGTTTTGGAACATGTATAAAGAAAATCATGGGGGAAATGTGATATTTTGAAGCATGCATAATCTCTGAGTAATTTTCTAAATTATGCATCCTTAAAAATTATAAAGGATCTTTTACAAAGATATATAAAATTTCTCAAATGGAAGATGGAAGTAACTAAAGTTTAAAAAAGAACACAAATGATGAAAGAAGGAAATAAATTGAAAGTGTATTTTAATTAAAATTGTGTTTAAATTATGATCAAGTCAAACTTTTGTAGGATTGGGTTGAAAAAGCTATGGAGCTCAAGAGGATAAATAAGAATATATTGCTCCGATGAAATTGTAATAAGGTATCTTTGGTTCATATTGTTTTAATATCTATTTTTCGTATTATGTCAATATGCTAATGTTATTGCTTTTTTAAATATTAGATTGTTGTGTATGCTCCTCACTGAAAAAAGTACGTAGAAGTTGATACTCGGACATTTCAGACTGTGATGGAGAACAAGTTTGAGGGTGTCCAAGCGCTTTAGAGGCGTCCAAGTACTTTTTTGTAAAAGATATAGTTTAAAGACATTATATGGCAAATATTTTGTAAAGTATATCCTTCATGTTAACCATTTTTGTAAAGTTTCCTACTGGTATGTACTTCAATGAAATTCTAATATTTTTGTGAAAATTCACTTTGAAAATTCACTAAATTTAGTATCTTTGCATATTTTGGTGGAAGTCACATATGCTTGACATGGATTTTGTGTAAATTTAGTGTGTTGTGCTGGAATAATTTATTAGTGGGTTGAAGGATGATGTTATAGTATGGTTATGAATTTTATGTTTCTTGATTAAGAAAGACCAGTGTATTTAGATGCACTATTTTCATGGTTTGTTTATGAGTTCATTTTTCTTTTCAGGACCTATTGATATTTGATGTTTTATTCCTATTGATATTTGATGTTTTATTAGACTAATTTGAACTATTTCTTAAACATGGCTGACTTTGAAAATATGTTAGAGAATGAGGTAGGAACTCTTAAAGGCATGACCCCAATTATGTGAATGAGGTGGGAAGCTTACATTCATGATAAATTCATTAGGAAATACAAAATTTGAAATTTATTAGTTATTTATTTTAGTTTTTTTTATATCATTTGTTCCTATTTTATGTGAAGTTTTAAATTAGAATGATATTATTATTTTAAATTGATTTCTTATAATTGAATTTCGTAGCACGTGTGGTATCAAACAAAAATTGTTTACAGTGCCTTCAGGCACGGGTTATCCCTAGTATATATATATTAAGGAGAAAGGAGCTTCTAAATCTCAAGTATTGTGAGACTTTCAATATTTTAATCTAAATTTTTTGATTTTTTGATTTTAAAAAAAAAAACCTTAACGTTTATTAACTTCTTCCAACCCCCAAACCTTACCTTCATCATAACACTTTAATACATTAAGAATAAACATAAAAAAAAATTCCTTGAAAAGTCTAGCACATATGAATTCTTTGAAAAGTTCCAACACATATGATTATTATCCCTCATAATAACACTTTAATGCATTAAGAACAAGCATAAAAAAAAATTCCTTGAAAAGTCCAACACATATAAATTTCTTAAAAAATCCAACACATATGATTATTATCAAAATATTAAACTTTAATATAATACATATAAATAAAAAAAAGACATTTAAAAATTATAATTCACATATATAGATAATTATAAATAGCACGGGTGATATGTTAATATATAGAATGAAAAAGTTAGGAATCCCTAATGGGTCCGTTGCCCAATAGCTAATATCTAAAGAGAAGTTGAAAATCTTTTTATTTAGGCCAAGTTTGGGAAGACTAAATAAGTGCACTTTTTGACTTTTTATGAAATATGAGTTGGATTTGGGTTGGGTTTGAAGTGATGTGTTAGAGAGGTGATGTGACTTAAATAAGATGATGTGACTTAAATAGGATAGTGACTTTTTGACTTTTTGGATTTTTTTGAAGATGCCAAACTTGGCCTTAATTTGCAAATATTACTTTAGTTAGGGTTCAAAGCAATATGAATGAGGTGCAAATAGAGATAATATGTATATTATTTTATTCAACACAAAATCATCCACTAATTAGAGTGCGGATTTATAATTGCCTAAATAAAAAAAACAAAAAGATAAGGGTTTTGTTTGGTTAAAATTTTTTGAATTTTTTTTTCAAAATTACTTTTCCTTTTACTATACATCAATTAATCATTTTTTTTTCTCCTCTCTTTCTCTTACATCATACACATCAATCAATCATTTTTCTCTCATACCCATCTATTCAACTACATAAATAAATAAATTATCCAAAACTCCAAAACTGTAATCAAAATATACAACCAAATAAATTTTTAAATTTTATAAACTTTTTCTAAAAAATTATTTTTTAAAGTTGTTTCACAAATACAAACTAAACATGACCGAGATCTTTGTTGATATTCATGAAAGCTTGTATTATATATATTTTTAATACATAGGGACTGAGTTTATAAGGTCAAAAAAAACAAATTGAATGGATTAACTTACAAAAAAAATATATATATATATATATTTATAAGTATTGTAGGGGCGATTGCCTCTACCTAAAACACATAATTTGAGAGTAACAATTACGCTAGACATCGGATTAAAGTTAAAATAGAAGATTAAGGGTTGGTTTGACATCATTTAAAAATTTTAAAAAGTCAAAAAGTCATTAAAAAAGCAAAATAGTTCATACTATTTAGCTCTTTTTTGCCGAAAAATCTGTCAATTAAAAAAAAAAAAAAATATATGAATTCGGGGCCGCCACGAAACCTTACCTTCATCATAACACTTTAATACATTAAGAATAAACATAAAAAAAAATTCCTTGAAAAGTCTAGCACATATGAATTCTTTGAAAAGTTCCAACACATATGATTATTATCCCTCATAATAACACTTTAATGCATTAAGAACAAGCATAAAAAAAAAATTCCTTGAAAAGTCCAACACATATAAATTTCTTAAAAAATCCAACACATATGATTATTATCAAAATATTAAACTTTAATATAATACATATAAATAAAAAAAAGACATTTAAAAATTATAATTCACATATATAGATAATTATAAATAGCACGGGTGATATGTTAATATATAGAATGAAAAAGTTAGGAATCCCTAATGGGTCCGTTGCCCAATAGCTAATATCTAAAGAGAAGTTGAAAATCTTTTTATTTAGGCCAAGTTTGGGAAGACTAAATAAGTGCACTTTTTGACTTTTTATGAAATATGAGTTGGATTTGGGTTGGGTTTGAAGTGATGTGTTAGAGAGGTGATGTGACTTAAATAAGATGATGTGACTTAAATAGGATAGTGACTTTTTGACTTTTTGGATTTTTTTGAAGATGCCAAACTTGGCCTTAATTTGCAAATATTACTTTAGTTAGGGTTCAAAGCAATATGAATGAGGTGCAAATAGAGATAATATGTATATTATTTTATTCAACACAAAATCATCCACTAATTAGAGTGCGGATTTATAATTGCCTAAATAAAAAAAACAAAAAGATAAGGGTTTTGTTTGGTTAAAATTTTTTGAATTTTTTTTTCAAAATTACTTTTCCTTTTACTATACATCAATTAATCATTTTTTTTTCTCCTCTCTTTCTCTTACATCATACACATCAATCAATCATTTTTCTCTCATACCCATCTATTCAACTACATAAATAAATAAATTATCCAAAACTCCAAAACTGTAATCAAAATATACAACCAAATAAATTTTTAAATTTTATAAACTTTTTCTAAAAAATTATTTTTTAAAGTTGTTTCACAAATACAAACTAAACATGACCGAGATCTTTGTTGATATTCATGAAAGCTTGTATTATATATATTTTTAATACATAGGGACTGAGTTTATAAGGTCAAAAAAAACAAATTGAATGGATTAACTTACAAAAAAAATATATATATATATATATTTATAAGTATTGTAGGGGCGATTGCCTCTACCTAAAACACATAATTTGAGAGTAACAATTACGCTAGACATCGGATTAAAGTTAAAATAGAAGATTAAGGGTTGGTTTGACATCATTTAAAAATTTTAAAAAGTCAAAAAGTCATTAAAAAAGCAAAATAGTTCATACTATTTAGCTCTTTTTTGCCGAAAAATCTGTCAATTAAAAAAAAAAAAAAAAACAGTGCTACACAAAACTGTGTAGCAGCTAGCCACAACTTTCCCAGTCAAAAAGGAAACGTGGCACACTTGTAGCCACACATTTCAATAAAAAAAAATAAAATTGGAAAGTCCTTAGTGTCTGTGTAGCGCACTATATATTGCTGCTTGTGTCAACGAAGGTAATTTTGTAATTTTATACAATATTTTAATACGTATTTTTTCATAAAAAGTCAAAAAGTTATCACAAACTATTATCTTTTTTTCTTTTACTTTTTAGTTCAAAAAGTCAAAAAATACACTTATTTAAAACATCCCAAACAACTCCTAAAATATATTTAAAAACTAAGAAGATAAAATGAAGCCAATGTTAAAATTGTTGAGAAAGGGATAGGAAGAGAAGATGATGGGTCATACAATCATTAGATTACAATTAAGTGTATGGAAGAATTATTGGTCAACCTTGGTACTTAAGCTTTAAAAAAAAGGCTGGGGCTTGCCTCCATTTCACTATCTAGATTGAAGGGTCAGTCTGGCCCATTAGGCCTATTTTTGGATTTTTTTTTAATAATTTGAATTGTTTACGTTTTATGATTTGTTAAGCATATTATTTTTATAAAAAATTACATTAATCGGATAACGAATATTATATATTTGAATAACTTTTTTATGAACCATTAATTTTTTGATCGTACATTTTTTTCAGACAAAAATGATCCGAATATATAGTATCTGTTATCCAATCAACATGATTTTGTAAAGGAATAATGTATTCAACAACTCTTAAAATTTGAACAGTTCTGATTATCAAAAGAAAACCCAAAAGTGAGCTCAATATACCGAACTAGACTGAATTGCCCTAAATCTGGACTGGAGACCGTCCAGACTTAGATGGGAAATTGAGGTATGTTGTCTAGATCAAAGCCAGAAGAATAGGTTGATAGAGAATAGAATGAAAAGCAATGGAAGCATCACAAAGAGGTGGATAGAAAGCTTGACAAGGATCTTATTCAAATATGTTTTTGTTATTTTACTTAGGGTTTAGGAGTCAAAGTAGATGGCACATCATTTCCATGTGTCTAAAAATCTTGGAACTATTAATGTCACCAACCATCCATGCCCTGTACAACAATCTTAGGATTTAAAAAATAAATAAAAAATAAAAATCAAGTTTGCATTTTCCAAATTCCTTAATTGTCAACCACAACAAAACCAAATAAATCGATAAAACCCTCAAGTCTTTTAGTTATCTTTCTGTCTTCAAGGTTGGTTTGATAATTACTTTTTTTAATAGTATTTTTTTTTTTTTATTGTTTTAGAAAAAAATTATTGTTAAAAAATTTGATGCATTTGATAAATGTTAAAAAAGTTAAATTGAGTGAGCCTTATGTAAAAATTAACTTTTTTATCAATCATTTTTTAACTGAAAACAAATTGCTTTAAAAACTTAAATTTAATGCGTTTAATAAATGTTAAAAAAGTTAAGTCGAGTGGGCCTTCTATAAAAATTAACTTTAGATTTTAAAAGAACGCTTTTGTGTTTTTTTGGGTGAGGGAGGAGATGAATTAAAAAAAAAATTGCTAAAACCATCATAGGAAGAAATTTGACAAGAAATTAATCACAAGAAGTTTAACACATGTATATTGGAGTCAAGACTGGGAAAAAGAAATTGTGAGGATAAGAAAGAAAATTGTGAGATATTTTCAGAGTATCACGTATTCATATTTTTTCACTAATCAGTATTTATCATGCTCTTTATATTTTTCAATCACCCAATACAAAATTATAAATTTCATATTTTTCACCAATCATAATATTCTGTAGCATCACGTAAGAGTACCCAATAACTTTCCAGATAACAAATAAACAAAATCTTACTTTTCAAAACAGGAAAATGCAATAGATTTTAACATTTTTACCAAATATTTGACCAAATGTGTCATGTGAGTGTGGGTTCTATATGTGTGTGGCCCTGACATTTATGTGAGATATTTGATCATTTATTTAGTAGAAATATTGATATTCCTATCATTACTCTTTAAAATGGGAGCAGCTTGTCTTCAATCCACAAAGTGGACTGAATTTGTTGAGTCCATGGGACCTACCACGGGTTCTATTTCGATAATCCGAATTGTTGAATGTGTAGAACTCGTCGAATACTTTATCCTTTAAAAAATCACATTGATCGGATATCAATAGCTACTTGATTGGATCAAATTTTTGTCACCAATTTATTTTAAAAATTATATTTACTGTTGACCGAAATCTGATTCGATCGAGTAGTTATCAATATCCGATTAACATGATTTTTTACAGAATTAAAGTACTCGATGAATGCTACACATTCAACGGTTCAAATTATCGAAATAGAACTTATGGTGGACTCTATGAATCCAACAACACGCTCCAATCCAATCATAGACTGAAGAGAACCCTAGCCCCTTCAAAATAATGCCTTATTGGTAATCCTAATTATCTTTATATATATTGAGTTTCAACCCGGTGATCCAAACCAACTCTACAAGTCTTAATTTAATTAGGACAAATTATACTTATAGTTTGTGTATTTTGCCCATTATATCAACTTAGCCCCTATACTTTTAATTGCGACATTATTTCTTAACTTTAGATTTTGTTTTTAATCATCCAATTTAGCCCCAAAAAATTTTTTTAATTGCATGTGTAAGAAAGTACCCCCACCGACAATGGTTTTGGCAAGTTCATTCGCATCAATAACCCATAGCGAAACAATTTATATCTATTAATGCCCTTAGCACCATTTATTTTCAGTCTTAGGTTAAATGATAGTGTAGAGATTGTTAGTGAAAGAATTAAAAACAAAAAACAAAAATGATAGAGATCTCCTTTTTCCTTGACCCTCAAAACTCCTATAGACACATGTCAGTGAGTGATAGGAGGGAAAAAAAAAAAAAAAAAAAACAAAAAATTGGTTAATCCCAATACATTGAAGGTGATGGGGGTCAAGAAAAAAAAAAGGTCTCAACTTTTTTCCAAAAAAAAAATTATGTTTATTTATGATATATTTCAGTAAGAGGATTAATCATATGAAATATCATAAATACCTTTTAGTATTTTTAATATATTTTAATATTAAAAATTATCTTTTATAAATATTTTTTTTTGTGTACTATATTATTTTAATATATATATATAATGACGTAATACTTAAGAAAAAAACACACACACAAACACACATATAACATGGGTAAAATAGTTTTTTTCCAAATTAATCCCCTCCCTAGTTTTGAAACTCAAATTTTGAAAGTCTTTGCTAATCCCCTCTTTCAAAGCTTATCATAGTCTTAAGGGAATACGAATTCTCTTTCTAATTTCACAAACAAATACTATTCTAATAGATCCCCCATCTATAATAATCCAATCATATTCTTTATAATCCAAACAAACAAGGCCCTATGGTTGTCCCCAAAGTCCCCTGCCGACAATGGTTGTCCCTTAAGAAGAAAAAGATTAGCAAGCAAAATTCAGCCCCTCTCACATCGCAAGTTTGTATGAATGATATTGAACATATAAAATATTATTATTTTGTTACTAAGTAACTTAAGTTTAAATTTTTGGGTCATATTGATAGATCTATAAATTATTTGGATCCCAAATAGTGGGGCTTTACAACCAAAAAAAAAAAAAAATTTGTTATAAATCTCAAATAATTTACTAAATTTTCTAACAAACTCAAATGTGAGTGGATCCTATACTCATATAAAAGGTTTGATAAAAAATTTGATATATTATTTAAGCTTCCTAGCATAACTCTTACAAAAAAATATAAAAATACTATATATAAAAAAAATAAAAATAAAAAAAGATCAATGGAACCAACAAATTAGTTTGATTTATCAAAATTCTTACATCTCACTAGTCTAAGCTTGGATTGACATTTTTTTTTTCTTTCTTTAAGAATGCTTTTCACATCTCATCCCTATCACATTCAATAATTATCAAACATTTTTTTTCATTTATCAAAGAGGGATTTGGTCATAGCCCCCTCACTATCTAATTTCTCTTTCAAAAGGACAAGAATTATATAAGTACTTTCAAAATCTCCTGATATTTTAAAACTTGTTTCTTTTACTATATTACCCTTATATCCATCAGCTCTCCTATTAAGACATTTTCACTATGTATTTCAGAGTAAAATTTTACTCTGTATGAAAGTAAAATTTTACTTTAGTTTCAGAGTGTAAAAATTTACTTTCATACAAAGTAAAATTTTACTTTCATACAGAGTAAAATTTGACTTTCACTCTGAAACTAAAGTAAAATTTTACTCTGAATGAGAGTAAAACTTTACACTCTGAAACTAAAAGTAAAATTTTACTCTGTATAAAAGTAAAATTTTACTCTGAAAAATAAGTAAACTGTGAGACTCTGAAGCTAAAAGTAAAATTTTACTCTGTATAAAAGTAAAATTTTACTCTGGTTCCGTCAAATGAAAAAAACAGAGCAATAGAACCAGAGTAAAATTTTACTCTGGTTCTATCAAATGAAATTTGATTGCAGGCTCTTTGATTTTGGCTGAATCAAACAATTACACTAAAATTTATAGATAATCATAGAAAACTTGGTTATTTGTGTGCATATATTCACAGTAGCAGTAAGAATGGAAGCAAGTTCTCGCACAGGAGGAAAAGATGTTGCAAAGTATGGAGCATTTGAATACATGTGAAATTTCTGAAAATAAAAGTCAATAAGGAAAAGAAAAAAATAATAAAATCAAGGTCAAAACACACAAATATACAGATATATATATATAGATTACAGATCGGAATATATAGATATATATATATTCGAATTTAAATCTCAAAACACATATATATTCGAATTCAAATCTCAAAACACACAAACACACACATATATATAGATATATATATATATATATATCAGCGCGATTTGTAAGTTCTCCACAACTCCGGCCATGGAGGAAGCTAGGGTTAGAAGAGAGAGACGAGATAGAAGATGAACAGTTGAAGGAGAGTTGAAGGAGAAGAGTTGAGAAGACACAGCTCCAGCCATGGAGGAAGCTAGGATTAGAAGTGAGAGACGAGAGAGAAGATAAATTATGGAACTAAATTTACCCCTTCTACTAATTTTTATGCAACTATATCAAATCATGTAATTTCAAGCACAAAGCTTTGACCCAATGCTGTCTGTACCCAACCACGTATATATATATATATATATATCAAATCATGTAATTTCAAGCACAAAGCTTTGATCGGAATATGTCGATTACTCGTCGATTTGGTAAAGAAATTGGTGAGGTTGACCCAATGCTGTCTGTACCCAACCACGTGTCAAAGTCATGGCAATCACCACCGCAATGACTCGTTGAAGGAGAAGCTTTGTGTATATGTGAGGGTATAATAGTCTGATAAAATATTTAAATAATAAATTTTGTCATTTATACAAAACTTTATAATTATGAGGGGGTTTAGAAAGTATAATTTTTTTCTTAGTCCTTCTAACAATGAAAGGAAGATAAAGGGAGTTTATAACCAAATTTCCCTTTATCAAATCGCTCATCAAACCATCTAAAGATACAAATATAAAATTACAAATGTATCACCTCTACAAACCACTAATATATTTATACAAGTAATATAGTACAATTAATAACAGTTTGGAAATATTTGGGATGTTCTAAATAAGTACACTTTTTATTTTTTATAAAAAAAATGTGTAAAAAAATAGAGAGAGTAAAAAAATAGAGAAGAAATATTGATAGATATTGATTAATATGACCCAAAAACAAACACTTAGCTTAAATGAAGTACACAAAATAGTGCATTAAATTTTTCAACACTGCTACAGACCCCCACTGGGGGTCCGACCCCCAGTGACGTGGTGCGCTGCCATTGGCCAGTTTTTCCTTCTTTTTTTTTCTTTCCTTCCAATCCCGCAGTGCCACGTGGCACTTGGGGGGGGTCACTGGGGGTGGCATTTACTGGAGGTCCGGCGCATTTTTGTAAATTTTTATCTATAAAAAATGTGCACAAACAAGTACATATAGATTAATCATTAAAAAAGTGCACTATTTTGTACACAAAAAAAAGTACATATGGATATAGATTAACCATTAAAAAAAGTAATGATTAATCTATATGTACTCGATTAATTAGCTTTAAATATGCCAAACAAGCACTTAGTTTAATCATTAAGGACTTAGATATGCCAAAATGTACATATAGATTAATTATTAAAAAAGTGCTTGATTAATTAATTTTGTTTTGTGCTTGTTTGGCATGCATTAAACAAATAAACTATTTTGTGTATATATAGATTAATCATTAATTTTAAATGAAGTACACAAAATAGTACACAAACAAGCACTTAATTTAATGCATTAAAAAAATTTAGTGCACTTAGGTTTTGCTGATTAATCATTATTTTATGTACACAAAATAATGCACTTTTTTTAATTCATGCCAAACAAGCATTTTGTTTAAATGAAGTTTGGCCACGATCAGAGTTCAATAAGCAAAAGATTAGCAAGAAAAGAATAATGATTCTGGAATGGTTTTTGATGATTGTGATTTTAACTGCTCAACGGTTTGGGAAAAGGTGTTGAGCTGTCTGTGATAGGTGAGAAGTCCCTCCGTCTTTACGGTCTAAGATGTAGGCAAAGTTCACGCACCACACTTGACAAATGACAAGAGTTTGTACCATTAATTAACAATAAATGATAAGAGTTTGTACTATTGATTAATAATAATTTCTTTGACTAGTGAAAAATAAACTGTGATTTTAACATCCGTGGCCATGACTCTATGAAATCCCAATATTAATGTCCCTGGAATATCCATTTCATTGATAATCAATGCGGTGGTGTATGCTACAAAAGTTTAACCAACCAAACACAATTTAAATTTGAATAGTTTGGCTTGTTTTACCATTTTAGTTTTAGGAAAAAGATTTGTGTCTCGAAAATCTTTTGCCCGAATGCCCCGAGAGAGAGAGAGAGAGAGAGAGAAGATCGGGGAAGACGAGAGAGAGAGAGAAGATCGGGGAAGACGACCGCAGCTCGTCGCCTCGCCGCCCGCCGTCGCAGCCGTCCGATCGTCGCCCGCCATCGCTCGTCGCAGCAGCTCGAGCTCGTCACAGCAGCCTTGCCGTCGCAGCTCCGCCTCTACCTCGCTGCCCCGCCTCTGCCTCGCCGCCCCCGTCTCCGCCCCTTGCCTCAGCCCAGAGTATGTTGGCCCCCTCCCCTCCCCTCCCCCTCCCCCTTCCCCTCCCCCTCCCCCTCCCCTTCTTCGTCTTCTTCCTCTTGCTGAAAAAAAAAAAAAAAAAAAATTAAAACCACGAAACGACGTCGTTTCGTAGTTTCGGGGCATTCGGGGCCGCCAGATTCGGGCTCTTAATCACTTCTCTTAGTTTTATTTCTATTTTGTGCATAAGTATTTTGTAAAACAAAGAATAGTTAGAGGTGAGTAGCGAATATACTGATCCGCTTAAACCAATCAAACCGAATTGATCTACCGCATTTTGGACGGATGCGTGATAACGAGCGGATAGTTGCAGATTTTTTTCAATCTGCCTAATTTTGAACAGATGGCGGATTTGAGATTCCTTTGACCGCAACCGAACCGTCAAACCGCGAGCACCCCTAGTAATTTGAAAGACTTTGTGTTTTCAATTTGTTTAAATATTCTATTTGTGTTTTCAATTGAAAAAGAGTTTAAATATTCTATTGAATACATTCTGTTGAAAAAGAGTTTTTAACTTGAATATATTTTTTGAATTGAAAAAAATATATGTATTATTTATCTATATTTTTTTCGTGTTTAAATCTAATTTTAAAAAGAATAAATAAAAAAGATGATATATGCTAGTTGGTTTTTGTTTTCAAAAACAGATATAGATGTAATAATACAGAAACATGCAATCTCTACTACTGCTCTGTTCATGGTTTTGATAGTTTGAATTGTTTTTATATTTTAAAAATTGTAATACATGTGAATGAGACATGCTGTGGTTGTAATATATGGATGAGACTTGTAGTGATTGTAATATTTTAAGTTTTAAACTTTCTTTCTCTAGATGAGGCATGCAATGATTGTAATACTTTTTAAAGTCATTGATTGTAATATATATATATTTTTTTTTTTGAGGAAGTGTACAAATTAAATTTTGTTGAAAATTTATAAAATTTTAAACCGTCAAACTGATCCGCATCCATCCGCTCAATCCATATCTGCCAGATTGGCAGACAGATGCAGATTGATTTTCTCCAATCTGCTAATTTGACGGACGGATGACGAATTAGAGGTTCCATAGCCACAGCCGACCCGTACCCACCCCTAAGAATAGTGCACATACAAATTCAAAATTTATACACTTTTTTGATAAAAACATGAATTTATTTGACGTAATTGTTGTAAGATGAAAATATATAATTAGAAACTAAAAACACACTTTCCTCTACTTTTGAATGATTAATTTTTTTAAATTATTTAGTTATTTTAGTTTTATAAATATGCACAAGATGAACCAAACATTTTGACATATTTTCAAAATTTAAAAAAAAAACAAACAAACAAACAAATAAACAAACAAGCAAACAAACAAATTATAAACAACTTCACCAAACAAGGCCAGAGTTGAAATGGAGCCTTCTAATTTTAGAACAAGGAAAAAATTAGGGTAAATTATAATTTAACCCCCTGTGATTTACCCTAAAAACACGAAACCCCCTTGTACTTTCATTTGTAACACTTAAACTCCTAGACTTTATACCATGTTGTAATTTTTGACGGACATAACAGAAATGCACAAAACGACGTCGTTTTGTGCACCATCAGATAAAAAATAAAAAATAAAAAAACAAGAGAGAGAGTGTGTGAGTGAAAGTCATAAAGAGAGAGATTGCAACTAGAGAGAGAGAAAGAGAGACAAACACTCTCTCTTTCTCTCTAATGGCCAAAACGAAAAATCCAACAAAATCCACCAAGAAAAATCAGAAAAACTAGCCCGACAATATCCCAAAATCACAAAAAACACTATCTTGGTAAGTTGCGAGATGCCTCCTCACCTGCAAACACCTCTAGACCCAACCAAAATACATGTGTATATTGGCATTGAGAAGACCCAAATACTGGCTTGAAAGAGCCCCCTGAAGCTTCTTGGTGGGCGAAATCGTAAAGGCCAAGCCAAGCCATGTCTGCTTGGGAGCAATCCACCAACCCAGATATTGAAAACAACTCAAAAAACAGAGCATACCTGGGAATACTCAACACTGAGATACTCACGAGCAAAAACCCGCAGCTATGACAGTGTTACTATGGACCACTACCATGGACGGCGATACCATAGCCATGAGCTTGAATCACCTCTCGACAGCACTACTGGACCTTTCCATATTCTCTGAACCACAAAAAAATAGCCCAGAGAAGCACCAGAGAAACAACGAAAAACCAGAGAAGCACCATCGCCCAACCTGCCATATCACATGGAGGACTCGCCAACAACAAACTGACCATCGACGACATAACCCAGACCAATAGAGCACTCACAGAATTGCCAAGGCTGTTCTACAACCCAGCCCAAACACCAACTGGCCGGAGAGCTACCAAGACCCATAGAAAAGACTGCCAGAGCACCAACCCAGAGACCATACCTGTTAACATCATCTTTCTCTCTCTAGAACTAGAGAGAGATGCACACCTTCAGTCGAACCACAAAACTGAGACATGAAAGCCTTCCAAACAATTGTTGTGGAGTTGGTGAGTTGGAAGAGACCATTGTTGTAGATCTCTGCAAAACCGATCAATCGAAGAGTGTTTATTCAATCGAAGAGTGTTTGTCTCTCTCTCTGGTGCTCTCTCTCTGGTTGCAATCTCTCTCTCTTACTCCTGTTTTTTCTTTTCTTTTCTTTTTTATCAGGTGAGGCACAAAACGACGTCGTTTTGTGCATTTCTATTACGTCCGTCAAAAATTACAACATGGTATAAAGTCTAAGGATTCAAGTGTTACAAATGAAAGTACAAGGGGGTTCCGTGTTTTTAGGGTAAACCATAGGGGGTTAAATTATAATTTATCCAAAAAATTAATAAAAAACTACAACAAAACACCTATCAGAATGAACAACAATTGACAAGTTGACAATGTTTTTCCCAATTTTTTTTACAAAAACATTAATAAAATAATTATTATTATAGTGGATAATTACTGCACCATTAACAACCCAAAAGCCCAAAACATTGACAAACAAGAAAAATCACCCATGGATGGTCCACTTAATACAAACGTTGCAGCACCAGAGGATTATCAAAGCTATGATTAAAATTGGAGGAGTTGATATTTCGTACAAAAATTTTGGGTAAAAAAAAAAAAAAACAAGATGATAATTTTGGCAATATTTGCACAAAGTGACTGACTGCTCTCATACTCGAGCCAAGTGTGCTCTTTCACACTCGTTAAGCCAATCTTTTACCGATAATCATCCATCCTCATATTATGCAACTTTCAATAGCATGAAAGCTACTCGAACTAACAAACAACATGAATTTTCATCTTCAACTCGAATTGCCTCTCTACATAAACTCACAAGAATTATTTTACTTGAATTTTTGTGCCAAAAATGATGTTCTTGAAAAAAAAATGGAGGGACAAAATTCAAGAGTTCAATGTTCCAACATACAAGTAGAGCGACAGAGATTTCTTAACGCTTCAGGCACACCTTGGCCACATTTTTCAAGGATTTCAATCAACGGTCCTGCAAGCATTGCATCTTCTGCGGTTAACAAGCTGTGCAATGCACCACTGACAGTGTAGCGGGCCATCCTTGTCAGCATCTGGACGTAGTTGTCAATTGAGTGTGCAAAATCAGAAACAATTACAACTTCAAACTTCCCTAAATCACTTGTATTAACGTGTTCCAGGTCGGCTACAAAGACTGCAGGTCCACTTTTGCTGTCAAATATTGGAGAACACAAATGATAGACAATTTCAGTTGATCATCGGAGAAAAAAAGGAGAAAAATATTATAGCAATGAGCAGCAGACATGAAAAAATATAAAAAGACTAGGGTTGCGTTTGGTAGAGTTTTCTAAATATGATTTGAGAATAGAATTGTATTTTGAGTTTGTGAGCTTTGAAATTATGATTTGAGTGTGGAAAAATTGTTTGGTGAATGAGTTTTGAATTGAGTGGAAAATTTTTGATGTGACATGATATATTGCACTATTCCGGTCAACCGTTGGGACGACCGGTTAGTCCAAAATTTCCCGCCTTTGACTGCGTTTTCAAAAGTGACTGAAATTAATTTTTGAAAATCAAAAACAAACGCTACGTTCAAATCAAGCTCTGGAACTAACGTTCCAAAGCTCCACCAAACAGAGCTTAGGAAATTCGGCACAAAAATGAATTTCTTAATTGGAAATGTTTTCATTTACCAAGAAAACTATTTAAGTCAATAAGCAGAGAAAGCATTACTTCAACCACAATTCACGTAATTTCAATACTTTGGTTAAAAAAATAAAAAAAACATTTCAAGGAAAAACTGCTTGATGTAGAACTCAAATAATTTTGAAATGTGACCAATCACCACAACACTCGTGGAGTGCGAGAGGGAGAGAGAGTGCCTATTGTAAAAATACCATCAAAAGGAGTGCCTCCTGAGCCTACATACATGTATATGTTTTTTTTTTTTCAAAATACATATTATTTTTAAAACAACCTAATTTGATACATTATTTAACCAACATGAGCAATCCTACATCATTGGGAAAGTAATATTGTGTTTGGATCTTGAATTCGTGTAGGAATTTGTAAAAATAAAAAAACAAAAAAAGAGAGGAGGAAGAAGAAATTCACTTTTCCTTTCCCTTTACCTTCCCCTTTACCTTCCCCTCCACAAATTCATGATCCAAACACAACCTAAAGTTCAAAGAATCCACTGTGCTATAAAAGTTTGCCCAACTTGTGCAATCCCACTTCAAGAATAAAAGGAAATAGTGCGGCCTTCTGATTCTATTTAAAGGCTCACACAGTCGCACCAACTTCTGTCTCGGTCACAAAGTGGTGTCATAAAAGCTTTAGGTGGTTACGATTAGGCCATGTTGGCACTGGAATCATGTGTAATTCTCATGAATCAACATTAAATGTAGCACATGGCACAAAATTTGGTCAATCAAAATAGGATTCACATCGAGTGCCCTAGTTTGACCACTCAAACCTGCAAACTTGGCCTGTATTGTTGCAAAATTTGTGGATCTGTGCTCCCCACTACCTAGTTACACAAATTAGGTGACTTACGACAAGAGGATGAGGAGAAACAATGATTCGATGTTTAGGTTCACGTGAAAGAGTTAAAGCAACCTCTAGGGAATATCTAGGCTACCAAGTGTAAAGAGTAAATCAAACAAGAACCATTGGTTGAGACTTCAGACTCATAACATGTCTAAGCTATAGAACAGGCCTCTGTACAAAAATTTATAGGAAATACAGGCAAAGAAGTTGGAAAATGTTACCTGTTCTCAATTTCTGAATTACTAGTATAACCCGAGTTTATTGAGACAAAGTAACCTTTCGACTTGATGGCAGTAACTAACTCTTGAATATTACTATCCTTCCCAACTATAAATAGCACCTTAGAAAGCTGCATATGAAGTTGATCACCACAAGCTTGGTCCAAGACTTTAATGCCCTGAAAAAATCATGAACTGTTCAGGAAATGGGGTAGCTTTCTTGACTAAAATTGTGACATCCCGTCCCACATCGGCTTTATAGGAAAAGTTCATGGGCTACATATGCAAGTTCACATCCCTTCCTAGGAGCCCAAAGTAGAGAATATTGTTAAGGGTCGAGAAGGGGACATTATAATTTGATATCAAAGTTGACTTGTGCACGCAATCATGCGAGTCATTGATCTCGGTTGACCATGAGCTCATCATAGTATTCTTATGGGTTATGGACCTCTCGCGAGGATGCGAGGTTATAAAGAAGGGGAGTTTGTAACAATCCCATCCCACATCGGAAGTGCAAGGCTATAAAAAGGGGGAGTTTGTAACGACCCCATCTCGCGGGGATGCGAGGTTATAAAGAAGGGGAGTTTGTAACAACCCAATCCCACATCGGACGTGCGAGGTTATAAAGAGGGGGAGTTTGTAACAACCCCATTCCACATCAAAAGTTTGCATGGGCAATCTTGGGTACATAGATCCATTGTTTCAGGTTATACTTGGTCCAGTAGGCGGCGGGGCATTACAAAAAGGAAGGGAGAGGTGGGCAAAGTGTAGCTTGTTAGAAAGATGTAGTTACAGCATTATCATAACATTTGAGAAAAGCCTGAATTTAAATTAACAGATGAATGCATCCATTGGATTTCTTAAGCTTACATACCTTCAATAATTTTTCTTCTTCTGAGGTGCACATATGTATAGATTGGATGATGCATGCACCTTGACTGGTAACAGAGTCATTAAACGATAATCTGCTGATTGACTTCCCAAGAAGGTTTTGCACCACAAGATGGGATGCATAGCTCAAGCTATCATTGAAAACCACAGTGTGGGGACTCACGGAGATTGATTGCCTAATGGATTTAATCATGTCAAGGTAACCATCTTGTAGAATTGTTTCCAGTCCATCAACAACCTGTAAAAGTGCCAAAAACAAACAGATCGGAAAGAGGATAATGCAACTTATATAGCAACTTAGCAATTCAATGAAAAAGAAGGCATTCTATATTTTCAATTGACGAAACAAATATTGCCAACCAAAAAGCTCTTTACTGGGCGTGTGTTCTTACTCAAGGAGCAATCATTCAACAAGGCTTAAAAGATACATTGCAGCAAATGTTTCGGGTTTAAAGCAAACCTCAAAATATAGCAGCATATCCAAAAAGCTATGGTAGTCAAGAAATATCAGAAAAACAACTCCAAAGTGCAATCTACTGCATTTATTGGAACAGCGTCCATGTGTCAGACAAGTGTCACATTTCTAGTGATTGTCGTCAAATGACAGTAATAAAGAACCAAGAAGGCCAACAACTTTAACACAAATTAAAGACCAGCCCACTATTTGTAACACAACGCATTATCACGCCACAAAATAAAGTAAATTTTTTTAAAAAGAAGTTAAGATTGCACAAACAAGGGAGAGAAATTCAAGTACTTCTACCAATTAAATAGTCCTTTTCTTATGGAAAAAATAATTAGAACAACCAATAGTACACAAGAGGAGTATCTGTTAGGCAAGCAAAATAATTTAACCCAGATCAAACTGTCACTGCCTTTCAACTTCTTCATTTTGTTATCTATAGAAAATACATACATAATCGTGATTAAAAATTTAAAATAAATGTTAGCTAAATGAGAAGGTATAGGTTAAAACATTACCAGTAAAGAAACACCAGATATATCAATGGCCTTCAAAGAAAGAAGCTCCAGAAGTCTCTCAGGTGTAGACACAAGGAACTCGGGCTCACAACTCTTTAGACTGCGGGAGAAAATGCAATTTTATAATAGAGAATATAAGAGAGATGAAGAAAAAACTCTCTCCAAATTCCTTAAATAGACACTACGTAGCATGTAATGCCAAATGCACAGACTAAACATGAGATATACAAATGCCTTGAAGGAAAACTAGAAATGTGAAGACATACGCACAAAAATTGACAAGATATTCCACTGTTTCATCCCTATAATATGAGGAAGCTTTGGACAAGCAAGTCAAGCCTATTTGTCCGTTAGGAGCAAGCAAGAAAAAGAAGAAATAAATAAAAATTGTCGCATGCCCCAGCATTCTGCCTAATTGATGCTTGTTAAGATATTTTGAGCCAAGATCACTCCTTTTAATAATAAAATGAACACAGACTTTAATTCATAAAATGGTTCTGATTCTGCTACAATTACACCCTGAATAATGTGCAATTCTCCACCCAAGCTGATATTTGCACAGAAGGCCATTAAACTAAGAGCCAATTGCAGTGAAGTATGGTCACGGACCACCAAATGATGTAATGCACAGGCAAGCTTGTTTATCTGTCCACATTACGCACCTCATTTCCATAACAAAAATCTCACCATATGATTGCGTGTGTATGCATGACGAATATCAATCAAGACTACCACTATGAGCTTTGCTACAATTGTAAACAAGAAGCACAGATATGGACACGAGAGAGAGACAGAGAGAGATCAATGAAAAGGGGAAAAAAGATTCACTACTTACCCATGAATTTGGTGATCTATGGAGGCACCAGGATGTAGACTCACTGTGTGTATTCCAAGAGCCTTCAACGGTTTGCACACTGAGCGCACCTAAGCACAATAAAAAAGCATCAGTCAGCAGACCATATTTATCATTCAACAGGGCCCAGTAGTTAGTCAGTACAACCCCAAGGTGATTGGTTAGAACTCAGCCAGCCAATTCACCTTCATGCACAAAATTTCCCAAAGAAGGGTATGTGATGTTCCAAGAATTTTGAACTTTGCCTCCTGTTTTTAATTACATCAGAAAAGACCAATTTGCATTCATTTTTTATTTAATTAAAAAGAAAGGTTAGAGAGAGAGAGAGAGAGAGAGAGGGATGCCCCTCTTTTCACATCACACAAAAGTTGCAAAACAGCAAGCATGATAACACAAAATCCTTTTGTTAGTTTCTAGGAAGCATGGATACAAATACGAAATATGGATACGGATACGATACGATACAGATACTGCGAACGACAAAACTTTAAAAAATAGTATATGGGTACAGCTAGGAGACGTTTGTAAAAATATATATATTTTTGAAATTAGTAGTAGTGAGTTACCCATAAGCTAAAGAATGTTGAGGAACCACACTATAGTTTTATAATATAAAATACTAACCTTTAAGAATTATGTATTATAAATTCACTATGTTCTTTTCATCAAAGAACTAAACAAAGTATTAGAAATAATTCTTGTATTTATCCTTACAATTATATTATATTATAATGTTATGCAAGAAATGTTACACTTCTAATTTCGTACAAGAGGTAATACTTGACTCGGAGTATTTCAAAATTAAGTATCCGATACTCAAAAATTAATGGAAAAATTAATTAAGACGTATCCGATACTTTAATAAGTATTTGATACATATCCGTGAGTATCCAAGAGTATCAGTATCCGATACAAATACAATACGGATACGTCACCCTTTTTGAAGTGTCTGTGCTTCTTAGGTTAGTTTTCTGGCAATTGCATCATTCCTTACATCTATTCATGCTTAAGTGATCATAGCTTGAAAAAATTTCGGCAAAGATGATGAAGAATGATAAGAAAGGATCTGCAAACCTTAATGGCTTTCTCTTGGGATGGTACAAGAAATAAAAGAAAGGGACTTGTCAGCAATAGACCTTCTTTCTCCTTTCTTACAATGGTATCAGCAGCAGTTGAAGCCATCCAAGCAATTTGTTCTACGGTAGAACAAGCACCACTTGTCTCCAATATGTCTTTTCCAACTGAATAGCTTTTCCAAAACTCAATTCCCCATGTGTCAACAAACAAAGGCTTGTCCTCTTCAGTATTGAAGAATCCATCTTGTACTAATGCAGTCTGAATTGAATTCAAGCACAGAATAAGAAACTTTGATGGACAACCCGAGTATTCAAAGGCCTGTCCATGTTGAGCACAGGCAGCTCCAGTCTCTCCAATCAGCTGAATCTTTGTTTTTCCAAGCTTGACAACATTTTTCTGCCCCACATTATCCATAGATGCAAGTGATAGTGTCCGTGCATTTCCCAAGTTCTTCACCTTCACCATTTCCTTTTCTTGATGATCTGTGATTGCATGGTTCCCACGAGTTCTTTTCCTTGATGCAACACTGTTCCCATTAATAGCCACTCCACGATCCACTTTCGAAGGCACAAGTTTCTTTGTTTCCTTTTTTTTTAAATCCACTGTCCCACATCTTTCATTGAAGGGATCCTCAAGAGTAGGAAGGCTAAAACACATTCCCTGCAGAGTCATAATAGATTGAAACATGTTAAGTGTTAGTATATTAGTATATTATATGTAATGTATTGTTAGTGATCTAGATAGTGGATGTAGTTAGTGATCTAGATAGTGGATGTAGTGGATGTATATAATATGTAAGGATATAGATAGTGGCTCTTAGTGGTGATAGTGGCTCTTAGTGGTAATAGTGGCTCTTAGTGGCACAAATAGTAGCTCTTGTTCTCTCCTATATAAGGAGTGTAATATGGTCTTCATAAATGTGTATATTGATATCAATCAATCAATAATATCTATACATTAATTTCCTACATGGTATCAGAGCCGGTTTAGCACCTAGTATTTTTCGCTTCACCGGCGGGCGGCAACCTCGCCTTGGCCGCCCGCCGGACCTCAACCTACTTCACTTGGTTTCTTTTCTTCAAACACCGGTTCCTCAGCCGGTACAGCATCCGTTGCTTCAGATGCCTCTTCAGCAGCAACTTCAGGTTCCTCAACCACTTCCATTATTCCCATAAAGTATATTGTTGAGTTGAGAGCATTTTACTCCATTGCCATGGGGATTGCTCTGGGTGTTTATATAGCTGCTGAATATTTTCTTCAGGCGGCTATGTTACATGCCCTTGTTGTCATAACAATGGTCTGCACTTCTATCTTTGTGGTCTTCACCCATTTCCCTTCTGCCTCAAGCACAAAAATTCTACCATGGGTGTTTGCTTTACTTGTGGCTCTCTTTCCTGTGACTTATTTATTGGAAGGCCAGATGAGAATTAAAAGCATACTTGGGGATGGTGAAGCTGGAGATGCAGGAGAGGAAGACAAGAAGTTGACAATGCTACTTGCCATTAAGGGAGCAAGGACATCTCTTCTTGGTTTATATGCAGCTATTTTTATGCTTATTGCATTGGAGATAAAGTTTGAATTGGCATCACTTATGCGAGAAAAGGCTTTTGAAAGGGGTGGAATTAGACACAGCCAATCTGGTGAAAGCAGCTCTGCCACTTTACCTCCAAAGTTAAGGTTCATGCAGCAGCGTAGGGCCTCAACTGTGCAAGCCTTCACTATCAGGAGGACGGCCATTGAGGGAGCCTGGATGCCAGCAGTTGGACTCCGATTTTGTTGCTGGATTCGGGGACAAACAGAGGTATTTCCCAGTTGCAGTAGTTATTTCAACCTACCTTGTATTGACTGCGTTTTATAGCATATGGGAAGACACATGGCTTGGGAATGCTGGGTGGGGCCTAGAAATTGGAGGACCAGATTGGTTTTTTGCAGTGAAGAATGTGGCCCTTCTCATCCTCACATTCCCCAGTCATATTCTTTTTTAACCGGTTTGTATGGAGCTACACAAAGCAGACTGACTCAACACCACTGATGGCATTGCCCCTTAATCTTTCGTCAGTCATAATAACAGATTTGATCAAGATTAGGATATTGGGAGTTCTTGGAATAATATATTCTTTGGCTCAGTATCTGATTTGTAGACAACAATATATCTCAGGAGGACACATTAACCCAGCTGTGACCTTTGGATTGTTTCTAGCAAGAAAGCTCTCTCTCACCAGAGCTGTCTTCTACATGGTGATGCAATGCCTTGGTGCCATATGTGGTGCTGGTGTTGTCAAGGGCTTCCAGCCTTCCTATTATCAGATGAACAATGGTGGGACCAACTTTGTGCAACATGGCTACACCAAGGGTGATGGTCTTGGTGCTGAGATTGTTGGCACCTTTGTCCTCGTCTACACTGTCTTCTCTGCCACCGATGCCAAGCGAAGCGCTCGAGACTCGCATGTCCCCATTTTTGGCACCTCTTCCCATTGGGTTCGCTGTGTTCTTGGTTCACTTAGCCACCATCCCCATCACCGGAACTGGCATTAACCCAGCCAGGAGTCTTGGAGCTGCCATCGTCTTCAACAGGGACCTTGCATGGGATGATCAATGGATTTTCTGGGTGGGACCATTCATTGGAGCTGCTCTTGCTGCTTTGTACCATTTGGCTTTAATTTCTTCTCCAAGAATTGGAATACTCAGAAAAAGAAATCTGGGTCATCCAAAAAGAGAAAGCAATTGCAGTAATGTCACCAACTTTATTTTATTCATGCCGGGGATCAAACCCGATCACCATTTTACACAAAAAAAAAAAAACCACAACCCATAACCACCACAAACAACCGGCCTCACTTCTTCGCCTCTTCAGCTGTTCTCTTCTTCTTGCCTTTGTCTTGGGCGTCCCTTACCGGTGCTGCCTCCGTGTTTCCCACGCCGCCGAGCACGTTCACTTCCCGTTGCTCCTCAACTGTTACATATGGCGGTCCTCCAAATCTGAGCATCACGGTGGCCTTCCGCTTCAGTTCCTTATTTTCTGCCTTCAACACACATATCTCTGCTCGGGCATCCGTATACATGCTCTGGAGCAGAGCCAGTTGGGCTTTTACCTGCTGCACCTCATTTGTTCTACTCTGAAGCCGGTACGACAGGTTGTTGACCGCCGTCATTGTCTCAACACATGACTTCAGAGTATAATGATTGGCCTCAATATCAGATTGAGCAGCCATTATCTGCTCAACTGACAACATTGGAAAGTTCAACGGCGTAAAATCAGGGGCACTTGGTCCAGGGGCACTTGGTTGAGGTTCAAAGGCAACTGCCCCGGCTATCTCTCTTCTGGCCTCGTTGAGGTCGGGAAAGAGAGTGAGACCACGGGACGAAGAGGCTATGTTCTGGGTAGCTGAACGGGACGAAGAGGCCATATTCAGGGTTGGTTGTAGCGTGTTACAGAGTATCTCTCTCAGCAGTGTTACAGAGAGAACGAAGAGTTTTTTCAGCTGGTTTGTTATGCATCAGCGGCAGCCTCGCCTTGGTTTAAATAGGCAAGGCAGACACGCGCCTTACGCGCCTCTCAACGCCAGACGACAAATCGGCGCGCCTTTTGATGGCTGTCGGGCACACCTTTTGATGGCACGCCTTTTGATGGCACGTTTTTTGATGGCACGCCTTTTGATGGCACGCCTTTTTGATGGCACGTCTTTTGATAAAATTGGGCACGCCTTTTAAGGGTCCGACAAGACTCGGTAAACTGTCCCGACATTGATTCCGGTTAGCTTCTATATGGGTCCGACAAGACTCTGTAAACTATCCCGACATTGATTCCAGTTAGCTCCTATATGGGTCCGACAAGACTCTGTAAACTGTCCCGACATTGATTCCGGTTAGCTCTTATATGGGTCCGACAAGACTCGGTAAACTGTCCCGACATTGATTCTGGTTAGCTCCTATATGGGTCCGACAAGACTCGGTAAACTGTTCCGACATTGATTTCGGTTCTCTGCTACAACGGTTCGACACAGCCATATAGTGTCTTCTACAACGGTCCGACATGACCCCGTAAACTGTTTTTTACAACGGTCCGACATGACCCCGTAAACTGTTTTCTACATCGGTCCGATATGACCCCATAAACTATCTTCTACAACGGTCCGACATGACCCCATAAACTGTCTTCTACCTTGGTCTGCCATAACCATACGGTCTTCTACAACGGTCTGACACGACCATACAGTGTCTCCTATCCACTTTTATTTTATTTTCAGTTTATTTTCCTGTTTTGTTACTCTCTCCAAACTCAAGTTGGCTAGTCTCTATCCTCCTTGAGTTTGAGGGAGGGCTGTTAGTATATTAGTATATTATATGTAATGTATTGTTAGTGATCTAGATAGTGGATGTAGTTAGTGATCTAGATAGTGGATGTAGTGGATGTATATAATATGTAAGGATATAGATAGTGGCTCTTAGTGGTGATAGTGGCTCTTAGTGGTAATAGTGGCTCTTAGTGGCACAAATAGTAGCTCTTGTTCTCTCCTATATAAGGAGTGTAATATGGTCTTCATAAATGTGTATATTGATATCAATCAATCAATAATATCTATACATTAATTTCCTACATTAAGATATATATATGTAAACATCATGCAGTTTGCATCAAAACAATAACCTCAAACAGATAGTCAAGAGGATGTACTATCAAATACTGGTACCAGAAAAGCACATATATTAACAGTTTCTGGGCAGAGAATAAATGACAAGCAACTGTAATTCTATTCTTATGACCAAAACTAATGTTATGATCACCATTTAATTTACTAAACTTGCAGTGTCTTCTAGCTAGATTATAATAGAGATTGCAAATATCAAAAACAATGCACATAGAAATTTAGTTGTTGGTGTAAGTAACAGCTATTAAACCACAAACAACCAATAGCTAGCAGTTTTTCACTCGTTGTTGCAATAAATGGGACACATTAAAAATCAATAAATACATGTTTCCAAGTTGAACAACTACCACCCCTAAGAGGATAGGGCTACTATTCTTGTCGCTCAATCACCAATCAGTTACATTGCTAAATTAGTAACTTCAATGATAATCCCCTGAAGATCAACATTCAATTTGAGAGGGAGATTTATGACCTAACAATGGGCCGAGCCAGTTTGGGCCGAGGTCGAGAACTTTGCTTGGCCAGACGTTGGCGCGCGCTGGGCCGAGGAGTTAGACCGGTCTAGTTGGTGACAACTTTGAGCTACTAGCCTGGTAGGGATGTGCATTCTGCTAAGTTGGACAGAATTTGTCCTCAGAAGACCGAATTCGACCAAGTAGAAGCTCGGTCGTGGCTTTGGAGCTCGGTTGAGCCCACGATCAGGTCTGACCGACGAGGCCAGATATGTAGCACGGTCCCAAGGGAATTTCATGGAGCTGCATTGGGCATAGCTCGGTAGGAGGTGCTACATGGTGCGTTGGAGCTGCTGGAAGAAGATTCCGCCATCTGTACGTGTCAATACTATTTGCACCTACACGTTGAGGAATGTGAGAGGGGAACATGTCCACACGTCAGAAGAAGGACAGACAAAGAGGAGCGCGCAGAAACTATATAAACGGCGCTGAGCCTTCATGCACAGGTATGGAACATCTGGTTATCAGAGCTACCCTTTTGTCTCCTCTCTCTTTTTCTCTTTCTCCTTCTCTCTAAGTATGCTAACTTGATCGCCGGAGGGTTTTTTCGGCAGCACACCGCCGGATAGCTCACCATCTTTGTGTTCTCAGGTCGTTTGAAAGGAAGCGCAGCTTGGACACGAAGAGTACGGAAAGCGACGAATATTTGCTCCCCGTACAATTGGCGCCGCCTATGGGAATTCGACAGACGAAACCTTGTCCTCCAAGCTTTCTGATCATCTTTTATGGCGAACAACGACAACATTCCGCTATCCGCCATCGACAACATCACACTAGAGTCAATCCGGAGGAGAGATGGCCCATCTGCCGTTCCGGCCATGGCAGGGTTGGAGATTTCCTCCAAAGGGCTCCCTAGAGATGCGTGAGATAAGCGCGCAAGGAGCACATACCACTCCCGGAGCTCAGACGGCCATCAGCGGCGAAGGGAGTCACATTCTCAGCGCCTAGAGAATAGGCTGAGAGACCAAGACGCCATCATTCGGAGGATAGCGACAGAGATGGAGGTGCTAAAACGACAAGTTAAAGGGAAGGGTGTTACTGGAGTGGGTAACCGCAGTGAGCGCACCCTATCCCGCCGCTCAGGCAGCCAAGGCCAACGGAGGACGCCTTCCCTTTCCATTACCAAAAACTATGGGGTTGGTGACTCCGACTGGCCGACGGAGAAGTTTTGCGCGCGAGACAGCAGTTACCGTCCCTCACGTCCGTCGAGATACTCCTACTCCGCTCGTTTGGAACACTTGAGGGACATCTTGGAAGAACAAGCGCGCCGGTGGGAGGCACAACGGGTGCCGACATTACAACGACTGTCCCACGGAGGTCGTGCAAGTGAAGAAGTTGTAACACCGCCACTATGTCCAGCTGTACATGTCCTTTTAGACAGAGACTTAGCAAGACTGAGCGCCACCCCTTTCTCCCTTGAGATAGAAACCACACTGCTCCCTGCGGGCTTCCACCAGCCCAAGTTTACGCTTTACGACGGAAAAACTAATCCTTATATGCACGTAAGCCACTTCCGGCAAGTCATGGCTGGCTACAGGCGAAATAACACCCTTATGTGCCTTATTTTCCCATCAAGTTTGGGTGAGTTGGGCCCAAGGTTTTAAAAAGCGGCCGCAACCGTTACGTAACGGTTGTGGTGGTTACCGCCACCCGTTAAGGCCGCTTTTGCAGTGTGATTGAGATTCACAGGTGTGTCAGCCGTAGCGGTTGCCGTAGCGATCGTAACGGTGCCGTAACAGCTGTAACGGCCTGTTACGTAACGGTTCAGAACTGTTTCTTTCGAAAAAACACACAAAAAAAGCTGAAAAAATGAGAAGAGGGATAGAGAGAAGAGGAAAGATAAAGACAAAAGATGGAGGAGCAAGAGATAACGAGAGAGAAGAGGGAAAATGAAAAACATGTTATTGATTTGTTGAACCTGTAAGACCTACGCTATTCTATTGAGCTGTTATCACTCAACCATTTTGTTTGTGTGTGTCTATCTATATATTGTTTGAAAATAATAATAATAATAAGTGTGGTCATTTTATATATATATATATTTAGGCTCTTATTTATTCTCTTACTTTTGTCATTGTTTATCTTATATATAATAGTTAGTGATTGATTTTTTGTATAATATAAAGTCATTAATTATTAAAATAAAATGTAAAAAACTCAGCTTATAGTGATTTAAAAATATGAAATATATTGGATCATACTTAAAAATTTACAAAAATTGATCAATATTTATTTTAAACCCAATAAATATGATCATGGAAAAAAAATATGCGTATCGGTAAGTTTTTTTCAACTTGTGTGAAAAATAAAAAAATTCACGATTCCGGTTACCGCAACCGTTACGCTACGGCCTTTACATCCCGCAATCGCAATCGCGTCACCGCTACCATTACGGCGATCGCAACCGCTTTTCAGAACCTTGCCTAAAGTGGTTCAAGAGGCTGCTGGAAGAAAGTATCGAGAGGTGGCAGCAGCTGGTGGAAGAGTTTGTGATCCAATTCAAAACCAACAGCAAAACGCCCAAAGAAGTCGACCACTTGCTGGGCATCAAGATGGAACCGGGCGACTCACTTAAGGCGTACAATGCCAAGTACTAGGAAACCTTCAATGAAATTCTCGATTGTCCGACCAACCTGGTAATCACCTATGTAACCGCAGTCTCCCGGTCAGACATAGACTGCAGGACTCGCTTACCATGAGTCAACTGGCTACCATGGAGTTGTTAATGCAATGCATCAACGAGCACATCCGAGTTGAGGATGATACGACCGCAGCTACCGCGAAGGCGAATCCGGTAACGGCAGACAAGAGGGTGGCCGGAAAGGTTCACGCGGTCGGATAAGAGGCAAACCGTCCGAACAATTGCGAAAGAGAATCAAACCGCAGTGCTGACCGCAACAATCGGGGTAAGGGTCGACACAATAACCAAGCCTGACCAAGAAATCACTTCTTTCATGATCCCGAGAGGATTGTTCTGTTATAGGGTTATGCCCTTCGGATTAAAGAATGCCAACGCAACCTTTTAGAGAATCGTCACAAAGATGTTAACTCCTTTGCTCGGTCGAACGATAGAAGCCTATATCGATGACATAGTCGTGAAGAGCAAATGTGAGACCGACCATTTAGCTGACTTGGTAGAGATGTTCGCCATTCTCAAGTAACACAAGCTGCGTCTGAACACATCCAAACGCGCTTTCAGCGTGGGGTCAAGGAAGTTCTTAGGCTTTTTAGGCACTAACCGTGGGATTGAGGCGGATCCCTCCCAAATCAAAGCCATACAAGAATTGCAGCAACCCAACTCAGCAAAGGATGTGCAACATCTTGCCGAGATGGCAGCCGCGCTTAACCGATTTATAAGCCGGTTGTCAGATCATTGCCGCCCTTTCTTCCTAGCCTTGAAATCAAAGTTTTCATGGGACGAAGAGTGTGATAGTGCATTGGCCGAGCTAAAAACGTATCTATCTTCCGCTCCACTCCTAGTCACACCGAAGCAACGCAAGGAACTCTATCTTTATTTGGCCGTTCCTCAACATGCTGTCAGCGCAGTGCTTGTTTAGGCAGAAGGCATACAACACCTACCGATCTTCTACGTGAGCAAAACCTTACTCCCCGCGGAGTCAAGATACTTGCCACTTGAGAAACTGGCATTGGTGTTGATGATGGCCTCCAGGAAGTTGGCCCATTACTTCCATGCGCATACGATCGTAGTGCTGACCGAGTTTCCGTTGAAAGCTTTGTTTAAGCGAGCTAACTTCTCCGGTCGAATCTTGAAATGGGCAGTCGAGTTGGGACAATTCAACATCAAGTTTCAACCCAGAACCGCCATCAAGGCCCAAGCACTAGCCGACTTCGTTACAGAATTCTCACCTGGGACTCACCCGGTTTGCCCGGTGGACCTTACCAACGCAACCGGGCTAAGGGGGGTAGGCATTGCGGAAATTGCACAGCCAACTCCCCCTATGGTCCATATCAACCCTTCTAACGAACCAAATATGGAAGGCGATGCGAAAATTACGCGCCCGAGCAGCGATCCATTACTTGAAAAACAACCACGTCTTGGCAATGCGCTGATGGATTTGGGAATAACAAGACAACCTATTGGATCCAACACCGCATCACCAGGGGGAACAAGGGCATGCAAGTCACAATCATCACCAGTGCGCTTGACGCGGAAATAGCCGAGCAACCAAGCAACTCAAAACACTTAAACCTCCAAATGTGGAAACTTTTTGTCAATGGCGCTTCAAACAGACATGGAGCCAGGCTAGGCGTAGTTTTGATCTCACCAAACGGACTGACCATTGAACATTCCATCACGCATGGGTTTCCAGCATCAAACAATGAGGCTGAGTACGAAGCGCTACTAGCCGGACTGAAAAGCGCGCTTCAATTGCAAGCATCCAAGCTAATGGTCTACAATGACTCCCAACTCGTTGTAAACCAAATGTTTGGAGAATATGAAGCCAAAGATGACAGAATGGCCAAATACCAAACTCTGGTAAGAGAGTAGATCAAAAAGTTTCAAGCCATACGAGTTCAACAAAATCGGCCGAGAAGACAATAGCCGGGCAGACGAGTTGGCTGGTCTGGCTTCCATAGCCGACAAATCAACCCCCATCCCTCTCCTGATTGAATTCCTTCCTAGACCCAGTATAGAAGAACCAAAGAAGATTGAAGCCCTCTGCGCCAAGCTAGGCCTTTCCTGGATGGACCCCATCGTTCTTTTCCTGAAAGAAAGAATCTTGCCGACCGACAAAAAGAGGCACACAAAGTCCGAGTGAAGTTTGAGCGGTTTTGGCTCTCTCCATCTGGTACTATGTATAAAAAGTCTTTCATAGGACCCTCCTTAAAATGCGTCCATCCAAACAAAGTTGAAGCCTTTCTATTTGAAATCCACAAAGGAATGTACAGAAGCCATATTAGAGGAAGATCTCTGGCTTACCGCACTACCTCGCAAGGATACTGGTGGCCGTGCATGCAGGCGGATGCACAGAAGTACGTGAGAAAGTGTGAAAAGTTCGCCCATCAAATTCACCAACCAGCCAGAGAACTTCTTCCTCTCACAAGTCCTTAGTCGTTCGCAATGTGGGGACTTGACATAGTGGGGCTTCCTAACCGCGTCGGGCAACCGCAAGTTCTTTATAGCCGCAACGGATTACTTTATCAAATGGGTAGAAGCGGAGCCCCTATTGACCATCAAGGAGAAGGATGTGAAAAGATTCGTCTGGCAAAATGTTACAATGCGGTCCGGAGTACCTAAAGCCTTAATATCCGACAACGGCACCCAATTCGACGGAAAACTATTTAGGGAATTCTGTGAGGAGCTGAAGATAGAGTTCTACAATTCAACACCAGCCTATCAACAGTCGAATGGCCAAGCCAAAGCATCAAATAAGACCATTCTAGATGGACTGAAGAAAAGGCTAGAGAAAGCCAAAGGCAAGTGGACCGGAGAACTTCCAAATGTCCTTTGGGCCTACCGAATAACACCGAGACACTCGACCGGAGAGATGCCTTTCACTTTGGCATATGGTATGGAGGCAGTCATCCCACTAGAGATCAGTATGCCCACCATCCGCAGCGAAAATTTTGAGCCAGACTTAAACGCCGAAGCCATCGCCCTAGAGTTGGATCTTGCAGAAGAACGTTGAGAAAAGGCATTGATCCATGTCGCAACATACCAACAAGAATTGTCCAAGAAGTATAACAAAACAGTTCACCCCAGACAATTCAAGGTCGGAGAGTAGGTTTTGCAGAAGGTGATAGGTAACACTTTAGTAATAGGCGAAGGAAAGCTGGGGGCAAATTGGGAAAGACCATACAAGATAATCGGCTAGGCGGGCAAAGGGGCATACTATCTGGAAGATTTAGACAGCCAAGCCATACCTCAACCATGGAACGCAGCCAAATTAAAATTGTACTATTTTCAATTTGAACCTTCAATGTAATTTTTGTAGAGGACAAGCATTCCCCTCCATTTACCGATGTAATTCTTTCGATCACCATGTAATCTGTTTATGATAGAAATGAATTACGATACTTAGAAATTTTGTCATGTTTGATGGATTGAACTGAATGAGAGGCAACCGTCTTCAAGCCGAGGTGTTTTGCCTGGCCGAAGGAGTTGATGACTTGTTCAACTCTACCAACTGAAGGAGTTGATGATTTGTTCAACTTTAAGTTGTGGCCGAGATGTTTTTCCCAGCCTAAGAAATTGATGACTTGTTCAATTCCAAGTTGTGGCCGAGGTGTTTCGCCCAGCCTCAGGAGTTGATGGCTTGTTCAACACCAGGCCTTTAGCCGAGGTGATTTTTTCCTGACTGAAAGAGTTGATGAATTGTTCAACTCCCAGCTTCTAGCTGAGGAGATTTTGCCCAGCAAAAAGAGTTGATGAATTGTTCAACTCAAAGCTTCTAGCCGAGATGTTTTGCCCGGCCAACAGAGTTGATGAATTGTTCAACTTAAAGCTTCTAGTCGAGATGTTTTGCCCGGCATGAATGACTTATTCAACTCCAAGGTTTTAGCCGAGGTACTTTGCCTGGCCTGAAGAGTTGGTGACTTGTTCAACTCCAAGCTTTTAGCCGGTTTGAGGTGTAGATGACTTGTTCGACTCTAAGCTTTTAGCCGAGTGTTTTGCCCGGCTATAAGAATTGATGTTTTGTTCAACTTTTGACTTATGGTCAAGATGCTTTGCCCGGGTAAATGCATGAATACTTTGTTCAAGAATTTAAGTGGTAAAAATTTTCATTCATTAAGAATTTGAGTACAAGAGTGGGGGCAACTAGCCCGGTTACAAAAAGTTCAAAAAAGAAACAAAAGAAAATACAAGGCTAAGCTAGGAGAGGGGGGAGAGATCGGCAAAGGCGTCGCCGGCTCCGGCGCCAGTTTTCTCCAAATCAACCACAGCAGTCACATCGCCGCACTCCCTTTGACCGGTCGCATTTTGACCGCCTCCTTCCCCAGCCTCCTCTAGCAAAAGAGTTAAAGACGTCATTTGCTAAGGCACCATGTAAACTGGCAGGAAGGCGAGCGGATGAGAGGTAAACACTTTGGTTTCAAATCCTTGGCTGAGTTTCTCACAAGCTGCCTTCCAACTGGACTTGAAGAAGATGTCCTTGGTGGCTTCAACCTGTTTGGTGTAGCTTTCCTCGACCTCCTTGAAGCTGAGATTATTGGCCTCATCCACGTCTTTCTGCCTCGCCTTCTTCAACTATTCTAGCTCGGCCTTCATGGCATCTCTCTCTTGCTCAGCTCTGCCAAGCTGACCGAGTAGCCTCGCATTATCTGCATTTGCGATTTCGAGCGAAGCCTTAGCTCGGCCCAACTCAGCCGAGACACTCTTCCCAGCAGCGTTCATCTCGGTCACTTTTTGCCGAAAGCTGACAATGCGGTCCATAACGAGGTGAGTTTTCTGAATGGACTGCAAAATAAAAACCAGAAAAAGGTTTGCTCAAGCAAGCAACAAACCGAGCAAACAGTTGGAAAAATTTTAAATTTGAAGCTCTTACCCTCGTCATTGATTTCACTGTGGACTTGACAAGCTGGGTGTCTGGAACGTGCTCGGTCCCTATCATGTCCTCCGGTAGAAGTAGGAACTTGGAAAGATTGAAAGCAAGGAGATGTTCCTTGTCCCCTTTTGCAGAAGCATTGGCCAGGATAGGGCCTCCCCGGGACTTCAACTTCGGCTGCCAGGCTGGAACCGGCTTCGACCTCGATTCGCTCATGCTCGGCGTTGAACTCGGCTTCCAACTCAACTGAGGGATTGGCCAACCGGGCCCACTTACTAGCCCAGCACGACTCTGCATATGGAGCGGCCATGGAGGCCAGGGCAATCACGATCCCTGAACTCTGGCCAACGGTTGGTGCAGGAGGAAGGTTGTTCGGTAGTTCGGTAAAAGTGGTGGTAATGAGGTTCTTAATCCGACTCCTCTTTGCCATTTCTTGCTCCTCAGTCAAGCGGATGAGGGGAACGTCTGGAAGTGTTGGGTCTAGAGATGGAGAAGGCGCCCGTAAGAAATCTGTGACTTTGCTCTTACGCGGAGCTGAATAACGGTAGCTCGATACGTAACTAAGAAGCTCGTGGCAATTTCGGTGCCTATATCTTAGCGCGGCCCTGATCGCCTCTTCATTCGGGTACTGATAATTAGCTTGTAACTCTTTGATAGCTGTAAAAGAAAGGCAATTAGCTCGGCACAATTAATAATGACAAAAATGAGTAATCAGAAACATCGGCTTACAAGAAGAACCGAAGTCCTTACTGATGTACCAATCGGGCACGTCAGCTGTCTCATAGTTACCAGACACCTAGAAAAAATCATCATCATGCATGTCCTTGTCCGGTGTGCCGATTACTAATCGTTCTCTGCCCGGTCTTATTTTCAAATAATAGTTGTAGCCATCTTTTGTTTGACCGAGCGTGTATTAGCGCAATATTTTCGGCCAAGCCCAACTGTAATCCTAGCTCAGCCAGCCAGCCAGCCACTCCATTTATGATCCTAAAAGTATTGGTGGATATTTGAGTAGGAGCTAGTCCGGTGCATCTCAAAAATTCGCACATTAGGGGCTACACCGAGAAGCGCAGTCCTCCTTCAACTCTGCTCAGCACGGTTAAGGGGCAGGACTCCAATCTACCCCATGGATTTATATCCTCTTCACCGAGCTCTAAGTGTACGTCGGCTGGAACACCATATTCCTCTCGGAACGCGGCCAGTGCGCCCGACGTGTTTACAAGGAAGCGATAACGCTCCATAAAAGACCGGTTTGATCAGCCCAGCGGTGTTGAGTTGGCAAAGACATGCACGATGGCTGTTCGGTCTTTGAGAGCCCTTATGTTCGTGTGCCTGGTCTCTTAAGATTCTGCATTTAAAAACAAAGTGTCAAGTGACAACGCGGCCACGTGGGTAGAGCCAGATGGTAGCTCAGTCAAGCATGGTTTACTAGCGCGGTCATGTGCTGTAACCTTTTGTGGGTCTTACTAGCACAGCAATGCGAGCAGATCTTAGCTAGCCCTAAGGACCCTTGTGTTTTAAGAGCTTGGTCGCACGAGCGAGTCAGGAGTCTGCTCAGTCGCGCTACCTGATATAGTTCGAAAGCCCGGTCTTCTTATCTAAGTGCCATAAACACAAAAGCGATCTGGACCAGCTATAGTTTTGAATCAAATTAGGGCTCGCAGCCCGATCAGGCCCAGATCCACATATGTTCATCACAAGAGATGACGAACGGTGTGGAAAATTGAGGGCATAGGAGGTTTTCAGCATTGAAAGTGGGGCAAAACCCTAGTCTAATCCAGTTATTGGTCATGTTTAGCTATTATTATTACACCCTGAATACAAGTGTGAAGGTTTAAGCCCAAAAATATACAAAAAGCGTTAAAAACCTCAAGAACGCAAAGGAAAGGACAGAGTCACAGGGAGGATACGAAGGACTTACCAAGTCAGAGCTTCAATCGGAGTTCCAATCAGAAAAACGCACCCCCAACGGTAGCAGTGACGGAGGACCGATGCGGTGGATGCTCTGATTTGAACACTGGGGATCAAAAACGACAACACAAATTCAAGAAAAAATGGCTCGACAGAGAGTGGAGAAGATGAACAGTGAAGGTTGAGATGTGAAGAGGCATACAATATATGTATGGAAATGGAAGGGGCGCCAAAGTTTGAATCTGAGGAGACGGCGTGGGACAGCTGGGTTGGTTGTACAAAGCCAATGAGCGAGTGACACGTGCGTGAAAAGACCGGTGTCAGTCCTGGAAAGACGGATATGACAGACCAAGCGCCTACCGGGTAAGTTGTGGGACTGAGCACAAAGATTAGCACGGTTAAGGTAATAGGCCGACTTAGGGACGTGGACGACCGAGCACTGAATAGAGCAAGTAGTGACCGAGCAAGGAACGAACTCGGCTAATGAATGTAATCCCGGTCACACTAGCGCGAACAAAATTAAGGGCAATTATGAGGGAGATTTATGACCTAACAATGGGCCAAGCCAGTTTGGGCCGAGGTTGAGAACTTCACTGGGCCAGACGTTGGCGCGCGCTGGGCCGAGGAGTTAGACCGGTCCAATTGGTGACAACTTTGAGCTACTAGCCCAGTAGGGATGTGCGTTCTGCTGAGTTGGACGGAATTTGTCCTCAGAGGACCGAATTTGGCCAAGCATAAGCTTGGTCATGGCCTTGGAGCTCGGTTGAGCCCACGATCAGGTCTGACCGACAAGGCCAAATATATAGCGTGATCCCAAGGGAATTTCATGGAGCCGCATTGGGCATAGCTCGGTAGGAGGTGCTACGCGGTGTGCTGGAGCGGCAGAAAGAAGATTCTGCCGTCTGTGCGCGTCAATACTGTTTGGCGGTTTTACCATTCGATGTTTGGCAGTATTTGCACCTACATGTGGAGGAATGTGAGAGGGAAACATGTCCACGTGTCAGAAGGAGGACAGACAAAAATGAGCGCGCAAAAACTATATAAATGGCACTGAGCCTTCATGCACGGGTCTGGAACATCTAATTATCAAAGCTACCTACTCCTTTGTCTGCTCTCTCTTTTTCTCCTTCTCCTTCTTCTTCTCTTTGAGTGTGTTAGCTTGACCGTCGGAGGATTTTTCCGGCAGTACACCGCCAGGTAGCTCACCATCTTTGTGTTCTCAGGTCGTTTGGAAGGAAGCACAGCGTGGACACGAGGAGTACGGAGAGCGACGAATATTTGCCCCCTATACATAATTCAAACTCATAATAGAATTTACAACTGCAAATTCCAACATAGCTGCAGTCTTCTTTCTTTAAGTTTTAATGGCAGAGTGTCTAAAATTGAACTTGCTTCAAAAAATCTGATTGTCAATGTAAAAATGTCAATTCAAAAATAGCAAATACAAAAAATTAAAACCAAAGATCTACATGCCATTGATACTTTATGGTTCTGGGTTCAAATGATTTAAAACAAGAACATCAACATTCACCAAAAGGCCCAGAGATTTCAAAATATTAAAACATTAGGACTTTGAAATTTGATTGTAAGAGTAATAGCTATCAAGCCACAGCAATACAACGTATTGGAGGCCAAAGGTTTTTCGTTGTTGTTGTGACAAAGTTGAAATCAAATATGCAACTAATAGCAACACAACACTTACATCCAAGCAGCAATTATTGAGTAATATTGCAATCATAATCTAAAGAAGCTCAATATTGAATTCAAACTCATAATAAAATCTAAAGATGGAAACTCCAATCATAGCTGATTCTTTAAATTTGAGTAGGTTTCCAAAATTTACTTTCATTCAAAAATCTAACTACGAATGTACAA
Organism: Camellia granthamiana; assembly: GCA_036172215.1. Classification (NCBI taxonomy): domain Eukaryota; kingdom Viridiplantae; phylum Streptophyta; class Magnoliopsida; order Ericales; family Theaceae; genus Camellia; species Camellia granthamiana. Next base: position 168,792,024 of record CM069903.1, on the reverse strand, counting down.
AAAAATGCAACTCCAAAAATAGTACATACAAAAACCCAATAACTAAAAGTCGGTATATCGTTGATTCTTTTTAGTTTTGGGTTTAACTGATTTCAGCACTAAACAACACTAACCAAATTCAATCCTAAACTAAACAACACTAATCCACACACACACACACACAAAAAAAAAAACCACATAACGAACACCAAACAAGACCCAGACCCAGATTTTAATTTCTCTCATATTTGCTACTTTTAACAGCTCAAAGAACCTGCAAGTGTAATCAACCCACAAGTGAAATGTTCCCAAAAACAATGTTTTATTGCCTTCATTTCTGAATAACAAATCATATACGCCAAAACCCAATTCAATTAAACCTCAGAAAACAAAACCCAAAAAATAAAAACAAAAAATCTCTCACATTAGCTACTTCTAACAGCTCAAGAACCTGTATATCATCCAACCCACAAGTGAAATGCCCCTAAAAACAATGCTTTATTTCCTTCTTTTCTGAATAACAAATCATATACGCCAAAACCCAATTCAATTAAACCTCAGAAAACAAAAACAAAAAAAGAAAGCAAGGCTTGATAATGAAATCGATACCTGACAGTTGCGGCGTTTACCGGACTGTCGACGCTTTTTGGCGGCAATTATGGCGGCGATGCGATTAGAGACTGAAGAAGAGGAAGACTCCTTCTGCCTGTTCTTCTGTCGGGTTGCTTTGCTCTTCTTCTTCCTTAATGCATCGTCGCCTTTGGCCATTGCTCTGCCAAGGAAGCGAATGTGAGAGAGAGAGAGAGAGAAGACTTCAAAGGCGGTTTGCGCAGTTGTGTGTGCAGTTTATATATAGCAGCTTTGTTTGTGGGTAGGTTATAAATTTTTTAGCAAGTGTATGGGTAGTTTCGTCATTTTGATTCATTTTTTTATTATTAATATAATAAAATTAGCAATTTTATCACTTAGGTCTCTTTGGAAAACATAAAAAAATTAAAACTCAATTTTTAACTTATTTTAAATTACATTATTTTTTTTATTTTTTTAAAAAGAGTCACACAAAAGCTTAAAAAATCAACTTTTAAATAACTTTTCAAAACAACCCTTAATTAGTGAGCATAATAACTCTTGGAATTGTTATTATAAATTGGGAAAATTGCGAAACAAATGTAGGGAACAAGAAAACATTTGGTTTGATTTCCAAAAAATGTTTTCTATTTTTATTTTTTATTTTTTGAAAAAATAAAAATTAATTTAAAAAAAATTACTAAAAAAATTTTTAAAAATTACTTTTATCCTCCCAAAAGATAAAATGTGAAATGATGAGTTTTTTTTTTTTTTTTTTTTACTAAATTAACTTTTAAATTTTTAGAAAAAGATTTTAAAAATAGATTATGAGGATAAAAAACATTAATAATAAATAAATAATGTTAGCGACTTTTAAAAAGTCACTCTTAAATTTATTTATATTGGATTAAATCTTAATTAGTTAATTTATAAATAAATCAACAATTGATATGTAAACGATCCGTGTTATGGAAGATCAAATTTAAGATGATATTTTAAGTATCTTAACCAGGTTTCATAATAAATTTTCAATGAAATATTTCATTTTCTTGATTTATTTTGTGACATATGATTATGGGAATGTTTGATGGTTGAATAAAAGCAATTTATATGGAGAGTTTTTTTTAGTGATCCCATATGAGAAAACATTAATGCTTCCTACCCCAAGTGATTGGGCACCCCCACCACCCCCCAGTGCCACGTGGCACTGTGGGATTGGAAGGAAAGAAAAAACAAAAAAAACAAAAAACAAAAATGGCCAATCACTGCGCGCCACGTCACTGGGGGTCGACCCCCAGTGGGTGTATGTAGCGGGATTGATGAGAAAATATTATTAATCACATGTTCTTGTTTTCTCATTGTTTGATATCAATATCAATTAAAAGAAATTACCCTGATAATATTATATTTATTTTGATGAAGCCTACGCTCTACCAGAATAATTACAGTGACAAATATTTTTTATGAATATCTAGCATTACATATCCTTTATTGCCCGTTTTATATTTATTTATTTAGGCCTCTTTTGGGTGCCCCAAAAAAAAAAATCAGCTTACAGACTTATTGATTTATTTAAGTCATATCAATTCTCTATTTTTTTCATATTTTTTTTTATAATAAACCAAAAAAATCAACTTATATACATACCCAAAATAACTGTAAATTGATCCGAATTCCAAAGTAAATAATGACCAGATCAATGGGCCTTTGCACATAGGCGTGAACACTGAAGGAGATGTATGTTACATTTGCAAGCCCATTGGGCTAAAAATGGAGATAAATATATTTTATATGGGCTGACTCATGTGCATTTATTGGGATAGAATTTTGGATTGGGCTTTATGCAAAATTAATTAATTTATGTATTTATCAGTTTTGCTGGGTAGCTTGAAAATAGGCTGTCTCGAATGGCTCAAATATGTCAAAATAACGTTATTTTGGCATTTTTTTTTTTTTCCTTCCCTTTCTCTTTTCTCTTTGAAACTGGTTTGAAAACCAAACCCTAAAAAACAGAGAGGCAAGAGAAAGAGAGAAGAAAAAAAAAGAAAGGGGGAACAGAGGAGAGAAAGACAAAAGAAAGAGGAATAGAGGAGGAAAAGGAACCACCACAACCCAACCCACTGCCATGGACAGAGAGGCTGAAGCTAGATCTTCACCATAATGATTGATGGTCCACCTAGAATCCCAATCCTGAGCACACCACCAAACATGAAGACACCAATACAGTTGAACAAACTTTGCCGGCAAGTCATGCAGTACAAGCAACCCTTTAGCTCTAACTCAAGAGCCCACCACCTAGTAAACATACTTTCTCAATGAATTACTTCAACATAACAACTCAATGACCAAACAAATTCTCACTTTCTTAAGATTGAACAAGTAATCAAAATAAGAAACCAACATAAACAAAATAAATCACTCTCTCACTCAATCTATGGATTCAGTCTAAACCTCACCATTGTTACATAGAAACTCACCATTGCTCAACCAAGAGGGAGCTTTCTCTCTCTACTTTTGGAGAAGGAGAGAGATAAAGAGGAGAGAGAAAATATGTTGTGCTAGCAATCGTGCCATTCGAGCCCTCCCTATTCAAGTTACGAAGCATTTTTCTTTATTTATTTATTTTTTGATTGTGTTAAGAATACGAAAGATTTTGAATTTTTTTTTTTTTTTTAAACAAGAGGCTAAAGTGGCATTTATGGGATTTCTTTTTTCTTTTTTCTTAGATATGATATTGGCACATTAATATAATATTGCCACGTAATATTATCGTCAATAATTACTTTTATTAACCAATGGTGCTAACTCACATATCATAATTCTTACACCTCATTAGAAGGTCTGTGATTCAACATTTATTTGCGCTTTTGTTGGGAAGTTCATTTGTATTACTTACATATTATATTTGATTTTTATAATGATCATAAAATGAAAAGATTACAATTATTGAATAAACCTTTTTTTATGAATGATATACACGGAATGATCTACAAAATGAATGGTTTGAATTATTAAAATAAGACCAATAGTAGGCTCCATGAATCCTGGTATAATGGTTAAATTTAGATTTTGAGCTTGAGAAAAGATCAATTTTTAAAATTAATTGGGTTAATTATTATGGATATCATTAATTAATACTAAGATTGGATCTAAGTGAGACTAAAAAAAGGAAACAAAGAGCATGAATGATGTATGGGATAACATTCTAACCAATCAACCAATCAAGAAGATCATCATCAAGGTTAATTAGAGTTTATGATCTGCTTCTTGTTGTTTTTTGATTTGCTAGGTTGGAGTGGAGTGTTGTCTCCTTGTCAACACACTGTTTTTTACTATGATTTTTGTTTTTTGGATAGTGTTTCAGGTTGTCCATCTTGCTTCCTAGCAGAAACTCTTGTAATTGGTCTTCCTTTTGATTTTATCTATCTTTCTTTGCTTATATAAAATAAAAATAAATAAAAAAAAAAGAGTTAATTACTACTTGATCATAATCATCAACCCTACATTTATCAACAACAGAAGATAGAATTAATTAACATATAGTTTTCAAAAAGGAAATTACTATTATTATTATGCTTGTAATCCAAGAAAGCTTATTACTCAAGACACAAATTCATCCTAGTTGGTAAGCGAGTATACTCTTCTTCTTATTGGTCAAGGTTTGAATCCCCTACTATTCAAGTGAAAGTCCGACGTTTTAGCTGGATCAGCTAGCTTCCTCTAGTTTGGTTTGTAAGAGTGGATCCTAAAGGTCCTGCCTGGGGTATTCTGGGTATCAAAAAAAAAAAAAAAAATTCATCTATAACCAAAACACAACACATAGGCCTATATATTTCTCTCTTTTCAGTTTGCTTTCTCATATTGTTTCCTATAATCTAATCTCTCTCAAATCCAGAATGTTTCCATTACTTTTTCCCATTATTATTTTCTTTCTCTCAAACCCAATCTTTCTTCACATTTCATATTTTCTTTCTCAAGAAAAATCAGCCATGGCAGCTGAGTGAACACAGTGCATTGGACATGAAGGAATACAGTCTTGAAGGAGTTTCACTGCAAGATAAATTGATCAAAGTGAGTTTCTTTCTCTCTAGTTCCGTATTTCTGGTTAATTTTCTTATTATTGTTTTCTTTATTTATCTGTACTTGCTATGGAATACTATCTAAAATTCTGAATCAAGTATTTAGTTATCTTTCTTCTACTTATTTTGATTTCATGCCTAAAATTGAGGTAATTTACATTTGTGATGATCCACAAGATGGCATTTGTCTTTGCTAGCTTTTTCCTGTCATGCTAAATTTTAATATTTTTTCTAATATATTGCAAATATTTACTAAAGGTGCAGAGCACAACAAAGACTACGTCCTATGTGTGATCAAAATGAAGGAAAAGTGTCGCAGGGTAGAAATTATGCAACAAGAGCTACCGGTTGATGATTCCTTGGACATTGATTATTACTCAAGATTTATACAAAGATATTCCACCTCCAGAACGGGGCTAGGTGCTCACGTTGTGCTTCGAATTCTGCTTAAAAAATAGGTTCCTAAATAATTGTATCACTGCCGTAGCACGCACCAAGATATTGTCCGCTTTATATCACGGGACACACACGGTTTTATTCTTCCTTTACTAGAAAAGGGTATGACACACTTATAAGGTGGGTCAAGAGTCTCAACGGACCGACGTGGGGTGGATTCGGATCCCCACATTAGCCCCCCAAGCGTGTGGGTCCATGTGGTAGACGTACAAGGTACGCACAGTTTTATTCTTCCTTCATTAGAAATGGCCTTTTGAAGGTTTATAGGGGATCAATGTGGGACGGATTCAGACACCCCCCCCTCCCCCGCCCCGCCCCGCCCCGCCCCCACATTACCCCCCCAAGTAACCTTCACTAGAAATGGCCTTTTGGATGTTTATAGGGGACCGATCCCCCACATTAGCCCTCCAAGTAACGCATCAAGACATTGTCTGCCTTGTACCACGTTTTTATTCTTCTTTTACTAGAAAAGGCATCTTGGAGTTTTGTAGGTATGGCACACTTGTAAGGTGGGTCAAGAGTTCTTAACAAACCGATGTGGGACGGATTTGGACCCCCCAATCTTTATGTTATGTTCAATTCATTGAAATTAAATGAAATTGAATAATCACTCAATTATAATATCTATTTTCACGTTTAATTCATAAAAAATCAATAAAAAAATATTTTTCAAGTAAAATCGTCATTCACTAGTGTGAGATAGAGAGGCTAATGGATGACCATTCCATTCATATTCATTCCGATGAACCAAATGCTACATGGTAGTTTAAAATAAAGTTTTATCCAAGAAATTTTAAAAACAATTGAAGTGGTGAATTATTTAAAAGTAATGAATAATTGTTTGTCAAATTTATAGAGCAATTATAAAATATTGTACACTATACAAATTACATTGTCCCGTGAGAAATAAATTTTTGTAAACTAAAACTGATTAAATTTTATATTCAATCAGTTACGTCAAAAAAATTGAATAAATTAATAATTTTATACATCGAAAATGTCCCAAATTTATGATTTATATCAAATTAAAAAATCAATTGAGATTACTTAAGAAATATAATATCATAATTATTGTAAAAAATAAATTATAATTGATTCACTCACTAATATAATATATAAACAACAACGACAAAAAAAGATAACACTTACTATTTTTTCAATTAAACTTAAAATTCCTCAAGAAATAAAATATTATAATTATTGTAAAAAAATAAATTATAATCAATTTATCTACTAATACAATATTTTTAAATTGGATTTATTACCTAATATTTTATGGAGTAATGCTGTTTTGGCCAAAAATTAGACACACATTTCAGACCCAATGATGTGACACTATATTAAAATATCTAAATCAACTCTCCATTTTTTTAATTATCTAAGTCAACCCTCTATTTTATTAATTTTTTAATTATCAATTAATCATCTTGTTTTATCCATCATTCGTTTTAAAAAATGTATTTGTATATCATTTTTCTATTTTATGTGGGTAAAAATGTAAGTTTATATACATACAAAACCATAGCAAAAATAAATAACACACACTTAGGCCAAGTTTGGCATCTCAAAATAAGTGCACTTATTTCATCTTTTTATCTTTTTTGGATCACATCAATCAACATCTCCTCTCTACTTTTTTTACATATAATACAAAAAAAGTCAAAAAGTGCACTTATTTAGTCTTCCCAAACTTGGCTAAGACTCCGTCTAGAATGTGAATCTGACATTGAACAGCCTACTACGGTTATGCAAGCACCAAAACCTAATACTATTATGAAAGCTTTAGAATCTAATCATACTACTTGCACGGTCGATTTAGATGCTCTGGAAAGATAAAAAGTAGTTACAAGAAAATACAAAACAAGAGTTCCAACCATGGCAGCTACAAGAGGGGTCTAAGATGAACATTTGATTGATGATGAATTGGATTTCATTTTGGCAATATAATATCTTCTGAAAATGTACTAGACTCCACAATCCCATTAGCCGACGGACTACCTACGCCACGAATGCTAAGCCATCTACAACTCCCCATGCCGCGCTGCCTATGCCAATGTGTGATCACAATTACCTGGGAGATGTTTTATGCTTAATCTTGAACATAGTTATGCTAGAACCAAAACATCAATCATCTATTTAGATAGAAAATCACATGAGTTGAATTTCTCTTTTAAGTAGATGATTAGCATTCAAGTTATGTCATAATACTAGGCGGTTTGTGGATCAGTCATTGGTTTGAAAGTAACTTGTTTTTCCCATAAATGATACATAAGTCAGTTAGTTTACACTAATATCTCAAGATTTCAACTAAAAAAATGTAGGAAATATGAATTCCAACTATACAAAAATATTATACCTACTTTTTTGTTAAATAGAACTAACCACCGATACCTAAAATTAACATGAGCGGGACCTTCGTGGTCAACATGAAGGAACTGATAAATAAAGATTAGAGCTTGGCATATAATGGGAAGTCATGAATATAATGGAAAGTCATGAAGCTTACATTTATAAATAATAAAATGTTTTGTGTGACAATCAAATAAGTATGACGCTTTGAACCCATCCTCACAAAGTAAACTTACATACATGCAATCATCTGTCAATTACGTGCAACAAACAATCCATATTTTAATATATAGGTATTGTATTGTAGATTTTGTAACAATGAAAGTAGAGGAGAAGTGATAATTGAGAATCAAAAACTGCCTAAAAGTGAACATTTTCGTTATTTAGGGTCAATTATCACAACAGTGGAGGAGATTGATGCGGATGTGGCTCATAGGATTAAGGCGGGATGGTGTAAGTGGAGAAGTGCGTCTAGAGTACTGTGCGATAAACGAATACCCACTAGACTAAAAGGTAAGTTCTATAGAACGGCTATTAGACCATCGATGTTGTATGAGACAGAGTATTGGGCAACCAAGAAATAATATGTGGATAAGATGAGTGTGACTGAAATGAGGATGCTAAGGTGGATGTATGGCAAAACTAGACAAGGTAGAATATGAATGAGTGTATTCGAAAATGGGTAAGAGTAGCACCGATAAAAGATAAATTGAGAGAAAATCTATTGTGATGATTTGGTCACATTCAATGGAGACCAACAGAGGCAGATACGATACTGTAACGGTAGATAGGTGTGTTAGGGGACGGGATAGGCTTAGATTAATATTGTAAATAGAGATATGGATCTACTTAATTTGACTAACGAAATAGTCTTTAATAAGACTGCGTAGAGAAGAAGGATTCATGTAACTGACCCCATTTGATGGGACCTAAGGCATAATTTGGTTTGGTTTGATTTGGTTTGTATTGTAGATTTCATAACAAACTCCATGAATATGTAGCATGTAAAAAATTATATACAACATGCCAGGAAAAAAAATAGCAATAAATATAACCATATTAACCTATTTTAGAGTTTTGTTCATGTGAGTCCACTCCCATTATATGTATGCATTAAAATACACGATAAAAAATGATATATCTATAGTTCAACTTAACTAATGATTCAAAACAAAATAAAATAAATGTAATTTGCCCTTCCATTTATAGATGGGTTTCGACCTGTTTTTCCTGATGCTGCCTTAGTGCACTTTGACTGTATTGATCAAAATTCTTGCCTCTATCTTGGTTTGCATTTTCAATGAAACATTAAATAAAATGAAATGGGGTGTGTCATTAAATATTTTGATATTATTATTTTACCTTCAGATCCAAAAAAATTTCACGCTAACAATGATTCCATGCCCTGATTATTATTTTCTTAATTTGCTTTTATTAAATTATTTTGATTGCAGGCATGATTTTTGATTATTAACTTTTTATTATAAGAAAATGTTATACATACACTTATTTCTTACATGATTTTTTTACAATAATGTTCCAGACCCCCTTTTCCCCATCCCCTTTGACCCCCTCTCAACATGATTGACCAGTTTTTCTCTTTTTTTCCTTCTCCTCCAATCACCACCCGCCACGTGTGTGTTGGGGGTGGTGAGGTGGTGATTGGAAGGGGTCTCAATCATGACCTATTTTTTTATTACTAAATATAGAGGAATGAATTATGCTTGTATTTATTAATATGGACTTTACTACCTTTACATCTAGTTTAGTTATAAAAAAAAATATAACGAAAATTTCATTTATACATATCTATAGCAGTACTCTTTACCATATATCTATACTATTATACAAAGTAGTACTCATAAGGTTTTAAAGTTTTATAACATTTAAAAAAATTTTTTTTGCAAAAAATCCATATTATTAAATGCTTCAGAAAATAATTGTACACGTATCAAATGCAATTCAACTTTTTCATTTATCAAATCATTAAAAATATTAGATGTAAAATATATATGTGTGTGTGTGGGGACAAATTAGTTTCTTTTTTTTGTTTTTGTTTTTATAATTGTTTGATCTTGTACTTGTATGAAAGTAAATATTGGCTGCAAAAGTGTACAATGTGAAAATGTAATTTGGCAAGCAAAGTGAGTGCTTAGATGTGTTTTTAAGAAACCAAATGGGCATGTTTTGTGGTGGTGGTGGCCCTTGGAAATGATAATGGAATTGCCAATTGACCATAATTTGTGGACAATTTCACAGATGCCCTTTTGACTATAAGGGGTTAATCATTTCACTTTTGTTAAAGAAAGCAACTTCTCCTTTGTAGGATTCCATTAACAAATTAATATTTTATGTTTTGATTAGTGTGAACAAGCTGTAAAACTTACCCTTCCACTAGTTATTGGATGTAGAACATAATTAAAATAAGTTTATCTTTTACACATATCATGATTTTTACCAAGCCAATTAGCTTGTATTTAGTGATGGATTCATCATATGTTTGGATCTAATATTTATTGGGAAAAAAATTAAAAATTAAAATCAAAAATAAAAATACTTGTACCTATCCATTTTTTTTTGGGTAACCCATAATCATATAAAAATAATTTTTTTTAAAAATATTAATTCATTTTTTCTTATTCTTTATTTTAATTAAGAAAAAAACAATAATTTTAGCTCTCATATGTTTTCATACTATTTGCATTAATTTCAGTTTCTTTAATCTTACTAAAAAAATTTAATATATTTATATTAAAATTATGGACTTTATATTTTTTTCAAGTCTCAAAAAGTCAGTGTAGTTATAATTTTTAAATATCAATTTAGACAACTGAATATAAGAAAAACATCAATGTTTTATGTTGGAAACATTTATTTAGTTTCTTTATTATTAACCAAAAATGTCCATAAATATATGCCCTAACCCATTAGTGGTCCTATTAACATAACTAATAAGAAAATATATATTGTCTTATTTTATTAATTATCATTTTCTTATTTTATGAACTATATTTCTTATTTCTAAATGGACCATCCTTTCACATTAAGTAAGAATTCTCGACGTGCTATGACAAAAAAGTGTCAAAGACTTGTAAAGACATGTCTTCTTTTTCTTTTCTTTTCTTTCTTTTTTTAAAGTAGCTTTGATAAGTATTTTCTTGTCTAAACCTTTTGATTGATATATATTGTTTTAAAGAACACCAAAATGTTGACTTAAAAATATGACAGTTGTATATTAATCATATCCCAATCATTCATTTTATAACTAATAATGTGGGAAGAATATAAACTCATATGCTACAAATGTCCTAAGCAAAATAAAATAGAAGTCAATCACACACTAATTAAATATTCTCTAATTGGTCTTATTTAGGTCATTCTTAACTAGCTATTATTTGGCAATACCTAAGCATTATCTCTATGCTTACTCTATTAAATTTGTGATAAATAGAATTAATTTTTTAGACAAAACTCTTGTACCTTGATATAAAATTAAGAGTTCAACTCTCCTTGCAAATTTTATTTATTTTTATATTTTTTGGGAATCTCTCTTGATTTGTAAGTTTATATCCAAGTATAATTTATGCTGTCATTTATTTTCATTGTAATATGAAAAAAAAAAAAAAAAGGTTATTTTATTTATACCACAAAAACATCCCCTTACATCCTTTTCCAATTACATCCCATCTAAAATTTAAAATTTTAATTTTACATTTTTATGCTTACCATAATATCAAACATATCCTCCTCTTTACATGCTTAACCTTTCAAACTATAACTGTGCCCCTACTCTCACCGCTATCTCTTCAAACTCAAATCACTAACTCTTAGGTCACGTTTGTTTGACGGATTAGGTTAGATGAGATTGTTAGTGAGAAGATTGTTAGTGAAGAGATTATTAATGTGGGGATTGTTAATGAAGGGATTAAGTAAAACTGTATTTGTTTTGATGAAAGTGTGGAATATGGTTAGTGATGGGATTGTTAAATTATTTTTATATAAAATAAATAAATAAATTATTTCTATATTAAAAAAAACTAAAACAAATATTAAAACAAACAGATACACTTGGTGCTTGGAGTAGCAATCCCCCTCCACAAGGAAGCCACCAAACAAGGGTTAGTGAGACCCACCTCTTTATTACTCCAATCTCACCCCCTAATCTCCCAAACAAACATGACCTTAGCCTTTTTCCATCACGACCATTTTCTAACCTCCTCCACTGCAACTTCGTCTCCATTTCCTATTACAACCTTTCTTCCCAATCTCATTACCATGAAAATAGAAGGTTTTTAGATTTAGAGTTTAGAGAAAGAGAGAAAAAAAAGAGATAGTGGTAATGAACTAATGGAGATAATGTAAAAGTGGCAAGTATAGTGAGGATTTTGATTATTATTATTTTTTTAATTTGAGTACTTTTTGGTAACTTTAAGTTGGGATAAAATTGAAATAATTTTTGTCAAAAAGAAGTAGATATGTGAGGAGATAGTTTTTATTGTGTAAATTGAATCACACACAAAAATAAATAAACAAATATAATAACAATAATAATAATAATAATTGTTTGCAATAATAATGACCGGATCCTTCATTGGGTAATACCCGATTTGTGCGGGTCCGGTCTGGGTCGCGCCACCGGGGTTCAAAACGTAAAAGACAGTCTCAGCGTGTTGGTCTTAAGGATTGTGACAGATCTTGTGACAGATCTCTTTCCATGTGGTCGCTTTTTTGCACTTCAGTCCCTCCCTATACTTAAGTTTGATTTCTACCCCTGCCATTCTTTTTATTTTCTTTCTTTGCTTTAATTTTTTTCATCTACACCCCTATTACTTTAAATGCATTATTATAGAAAAAGGTTGTCGCGAAGAGATTTTTAATTAAAAATTGCAATTTATAAATTGTCACATTAGTATGAGTTTTAACAACTATATTAGCTGTTTTAAAATTTAAGATATTGCTTGAATGAGGTAATTCATTCACTACTATTAATTATATAATTGATATCTTTATTTTTCACCTCTTAATTTGAGTTCATACACTTTAATAATGTAGTCAAGCACAAACTAAGTCACTTAACAAAAATAATTATAAATAGGAAATTATTTATAAATATCATGTAATAATTACATCAAATTGAATGAATAATCAATTTCTAGTTATGCCAATGATTTATTACTTCAATTTAGAGTGTAACAACTAGAAAAATACACACACTTGTCCATTGACGTAGTTTTTTTATTATTTTTGTTGGTATATAACATTATTGGGCCAACTAACCTAATCCAATTGATTTAAACTAAGGTCCTGTTTGGTAGAGTTATGGGAAAGTAATTATAACTTATAGCCTAACAGCTTATAGCTGTGAATATAAGTTGATTTTTGACTTATAAATTAAGTTTCTCCTCCCCACTCAAAAAATAAGTTGATTTTTGACTTACAAAAAGTTATAAGTTGTATTGTTAAACTGAACCAAACACATTAAAATAGTTTAAATTAAGCTAAAAGCTGAAATAAACTGGAAATAAGCCCTACAAAACAGGGCTTAAAGCACTTCAAATATTGCAAAAACGTTTTTAATTTAAACACATTGAAATAATAATAAGGTCTACCTTAAATTGGGGAAAGTATATTTTTTTTTCTATCTCATGTAGCTAAGCTAGATGTTTTACTAATCTATCTTATCTATTTGTCTTTGCACACCTAGAAAGTGGTAGTTGTAAAAGAGATTTTGTACTTTTATGTCAAAACATCTCTTAGTTTACTACTTTACTGAAAAAGTGTTATTTTAGGTAATAAACCTCTAAACATTAAAATGATTTATTAATGATGTAGTTAAACATACCCCTCTAAAAAAAAATGATGGAGTTGAACACACACTAATGCACTTCAAGGTTGCAAAAGCATTTCCTATTTGCACACATCGAAGTGTCACCAAACATGGTTTACATAATGAAATCTTATGTAACTTGATTAGAGGGCTTATGAATAGGTTACAATAGGCAGATTTATTATTTAATAATTTCTATGATTATTAATGATATTTTTCATTAAACATTATTAAAAAAAAAGTAATTAATTGTTAATTTCAACGACAGTTTGAAAATTTTGTCACAAAAAAAAACACTAATTATAAGTTTTAGTAACAGTTTAAAAAAATATCACAAAAAAATCACTAATTTTTAACTTCCAGCGATAATTAAAAAATTTGTCATAGAAAAACATTACTAATTGTAAGTTTTAGCAGCAATTTATAAAAATCGTGACAAAAAAAATTAATTTTTAGCAACATATGTAAAAAAATCATCACAAAAAATTATTTTTAATAACGATTTACTAAGACCTACTAGTAATTTACCCGTTTGATTATTTCATAAAATCTTGTCACATAGTTCTCTTTTGCACATTTTTTATTTTACATTTATCCAATGAAGATGTATGATGGGTTTAATCTACAATCATTTGTACCATATTCATGATTTCTTAAAGTAAGTTGACCTATAGTAATGTAATCATCTTACTTTGAAATTAACTACTCATAAGCGTTAGATAAATGAGTTTTTTTTTTTTTTTGGGTTGATTTATATCTCTTGATAATGCTATAATGCTATACAGATTGATGTGGTAAATTTATATAATTTATTTATATATATATTTTTTGTATATCATTTTTCAAAGTAAAAAAATAATAGTGACGAGACTTGTTTCATTTGGTATGACAATTAGAGAATAGAAATTATAAAATTATTTCTTATTAGAGCTGCAAAAATTTTAAGGTTAAATATATCATGACCCTTTAAATATTAATATGAACTTGTATATATTGAGAAATTAATATATATAATGGGATAACTTGATATTCGTTAATAGTTGAAGGCACTTGGTATAATTAATCCAAATTTTTATAAATACTAATTTTCATTTGCTACCAAATTATCTTCAAATAAAAAAATTATTCAAATTAATAACGAGAGTTCATGGAGACTGTAATACAAAACAGTGATATAAAACATTTGTCTTTCGGCTTTTCTTACTATTTTTTATTTTTTTAATCATTCAAATAAGTGATGAGAGACACGTTTCTCTTCTTTTATTTATTTATTTATAGAAAAAATTGTGAGTCATAATACTAAAAAAAAAATTTAAAAAATTTAATTATTAAAATTGATAAATTTTATCACTAATTTAAAATTTGTTTTTAAAACACGACTGGAGTGGAGTGTAACTGTATAATTTCTCTTTATTTTTTTTAGAGAGATTGACGAATAAATCCTATATTTTGGACGTGTAATCCATATAGCTCCATTTTTTTTTTTGTTATCCAGTTAGTCATTTTTTATATGTAATGACTAATTTACACACCAAATTAAAGTGTCACATTTGAAAAAAGTATATCAATGAGTTTTTTAGTGTCACATCATACCCTTTACGTTTGAGTGTTACATTTGAAAAAAGTACATTAAAGAGTTTTAAATTTTTTACATTATTATATCATACCCATCACATTAGAGTGTCACATGTCACGTTAAAAAAAACACACTAATGAATTTTTAATTTTTTTAGAGTGTCACATTATACTTGTCACGTTATCACATTTAGAAAAAAATACATTAATGAGTTTTTAATTTTTTTTGAGTGTCACATCATACCCATCACATTGTCATATTTGAAAAAAAGTATACTAATGAGTTATTAGTTTTTTTAGAGTGTCACATCACATTTGTCACGTTGCTACATTTAGAAAAGTACACTAATAAGTTTTTAGTTTTTTTTTAATGTCACATCAAACCCGTCACGTTGTCACATTTGAAAAAAATACACTAAGAAATTTTTAAGTTTTTTGAGTGTCACATTATACCCGTTACGTTGTCATATTTGGAAAAAAAAATACACTAAGGAGTTTTAGTTTTTTTCGAGTAAAAGATTTAGAATGTCACATTATACCCGCCACGTTGTCACATTTAAGAAAAGTACATTAAGGAATTTATAGTTTTTTTAGAGTGTTACATCATATCCGTCACATTGCAGTATCACAATAATATCTGTCACATTAGAATGTCACATCATACTTATTACATTAATAAAATGATATAGAAGTCCACAAAAATACTACCAAAATCGAAAATAGAATCATATGAAAAGAAACTCTCTATTAATAAGACTTAACAGATCACTAAAAAAAATTTAGAACTAATTAAAATACTTGTTTGTGAGATAAGACTTATTAGTAAATATCATTTTTTTTTTTTTATCACCAAATCATTCAATCCGAAGGGGTTCAATTTTTCGGGGGTATATATGCAAAATTAGACTGAAACATAGGGTACGTAACGCAATTAAGTGAAACGATTCCCCTTAATTCCACTCGGTTTCGCTATCTGTAACCATCTCTGGGGCTCCATTTCATGTGGTTCATTCTTCACTGCACTTTCCCAGCTCCTTCCTTCCCAACTCCCAACCCTCTCTCTCTCTCTCTCTCTCTCCATTCTTCCTTTGCAATCAAGAACCTCGTGATTCGTGCTGATTCCAACAAGATTCATGGCCCAATTCTTCTTCAGATTTTGGGTGAGTTTTTTTTTTGGGGGGTTCCTTTTCAACTCAACTTCTCTGGTATTCTATCTTTCTTTCTGTGATGGACTTCATCCTTTTCTGGGTTAGGTTCTATTTTTGTGGGTTTCTTTTCCTTTTTTATTTTTTTATTTTTTTATCACTGGTTCATGTATTCTATATGTATATGTTTTATTGAATCCATTTGTATTTTGTTTTTATATATTTTTTCTGTTCAAGCAAAGACAATCATTTTGAGGGTTCTGAAAACTTGGGTTTCTTTTTTCTTTCTCAGATCATGGGAGATGGGTATGCAATTAGGACATAGGGTTTTGTCTATTTGGTGGTTAGTATTTTTGGCTTAATCTGCAATATATTATTGTAAAATTATAATTTCCTTTTTCTTTTAAAAGTTTGGTATTAGCCATCTCTGGTTGGTTAGTCAGAAAAATATGAAATTTAAAGGAAATTGTAAATTTTGATATATGTTATCTGTGTCTCCCTTTGTCAGTAGAAAGGGGAAAACCGGAAATTCAACTGAGCTGTTGTTTGGATGTGTTTGTCACAACATGTTTTATGCTTTAAGTTAAAAGTAAAAAATTGCTGCAGAAAACATATCTGTGAGTGTGAATTTTATTTATTTATTGGCGGATTGGATGAATATAACAGGGAGGAAAAAAAGTATAATCTTGAATGGAGGAAGATATTTGATGAATTGGTAATAAAATCATGGAATATTACCAAATAGGCCAAGCGATAAGTTTGTGCTAGGCTCAGTTGTGTGGAATCTCTGCGCATGCAGAGCTTAAATCTTTTGTTTTCCTTCAGTTTATCATACAGTGAAATCGAGTATTCCGGTTGTTTATTTACATGAAGAACTTGGGAATTACACAGTAAAGGAAAATAAAAGTGTGAATCTTGAATTTTTAAGAATGACTTAGTGAAACCGTTTAAGCTAAATAGTTGCATTAAAGCTTAGTCAGTAGTCCTCTCTCTCTCTCTCTCTCTCTCTCTCTCACAGTGGATTAGATAATAAAAAATTGACAGTATGAATTTTACTTTCCTTACAGTTTCTCATTAACCGAATGGAGAATAATTTTTTGCGGTTTTTCTACTTCAAATAAGTCTGGTGCTATCATTCATTTATTAAAATAACACTCTGATAGCTGTTATTTTTGCTTTTTATGCAGACTTGAAGAACTACTGAGTAGACTTTGCTTAGAGATCATTTCGTTAAATTATTATATTCTTTGGGATTAGAGATGGTAGCAGAATCGTGGTTTCGCAGTCTTTGGAAAACTCCACGGAAGCATGAGGGTGGTCATGATTTATTGGTTGGAGTACTGGCCTTCGAAGTTGCAAGCTTGATGGCGAAGCTGGTTCATCTATGGAAATCTTTGAGTGATAAGCAGGTTGTTAAGTTGAGGGAGGAGATCACGAATTCAGTGGGTATTAAGAAGCTTGTTTCAGATGACGATGACTACGTTGTTAATTTGATATGCGCGGAGATGTTAGAGAACTTAGGACACGTGGCAAGAGCAGTGGCCAGGCTTGCAAAGAAGTGTAATGATACATGTTTGAAGAACTTTCAACACGTCTTTAATGATCTGATCAAGATTGGTGCTGACCCGTATGGGTGGCAATTTACATGGAGGAAGATGGATAGGAAAGCTAAGAAGATGGAACGGTTCATTTCAATGAATGCAAATTTGTATCAGGACATGGAATCTCTTTCAGATCTTCAACATACTCTGAGGAGAATGAAGAATAATGATGACTCGGATAGCATAACTTTGGCTGAATATGAGAAGAAGGTTGCGTGGAAGCAGCAAGAGGTGAAGCATCTGAAGGATATGTCTCTCTGGAACCGAACCTATGATTACATTGTTCGCCTTTTGGCAAAATCTTTGTTCACAATATATAGCAGGATTGGACATGTGTTTGGAATTAGTCACTTGGTAGATGTGGAAATCAAAGACTCAAGGGTTTTGGATTCCGACTTTATTCATCGCAGTCACTCGGTTTCTGCATTGATACAATCTTCAGTTCACCCATCTGAGAATGGTATTCTTAGGTTTTCTTCAGGTCCCTTGGGGGATCTGACTACTAAATCTGGCCCAATTACAATAACAAATAGAACTAATAATTTCTATTCTGGCCCTCTTGGGAACTCAACTACCACAGTGAGCTCAAATTCTAGAAATAATAAGGCTACAAACTTCTATTCAGGTCCTCTTGGAATGTCAACAACAAAATCCGGCCCATTAGCTAGAACAAAGAAAACTGCTCTCAGGTTGTGGCAAATTCGTGATTTCTCATCTACCCTTCAAGGAAAAAACCAACATCCAAAAGTGAATCGGTTGACTCCATCAGGACCTTTTAAAGGAAGCATGATGGGCAGAAACAGTTCTCCTGTTCAAAATAGCAATTTAGTTGCAAGTGGTGTTCACGATAATCCATCGGTCATCGATTCAAAGCCCAGGTTGTTGAATGCACCTCCTGAAACACTTGGCGCTGCTGCTTTAGCACTGCACTATGCAAATGTCATTATTGTAATTGAGAAGTTAGTGGCGTCTCCACACTTGATTGGTCATGACGCAAGAGATGACTTGTACAATATGTTGCCGGCAAATGTAAGAATGGCCCTCAGGGAAAGGCTACAGCCATACACCAAGAGCCTGACTTCATCGGTTTACGATACAGTTCTTGCGAGAGAGTGGAGTGAGGCAATGTCGGGAATATTAGAATGGTTAGCTCCGCTTGCCCATAACATGATAAGATGGCAGTCCGAGAGGAGTTTTGAACACCAGAACCTAGTTTCCAGGACAAACGTGCTTCTAGTACAAACGCTTTACTTTGCAAATCAAGAAAAAACAGAAGCTTTGATTACCGAACTTCTTGTTGGTCTAAACTATGTGTGGAGATTCGGCAGAGAAGTCAATGCCAAAGCTTTACTGGAGTGTGCCAGTGATACAACATTCGATAATTCTTTGGAGTTGGATGGGTATTAATACTTTCAGGTCGTGGCAATCACGCAAGGATCCTAATTAAGATAACGGTGGACCGGTTCAGGAGTTGTATTGGACAAAGGTTTCAACGATTGGGCCTCTCCGCGATGCTTTTCAGCAACTTTGGCAAATGTTTTGGCAATTGCTCAGTGTTGAAGATCAAGGATCTTAAAATTGGATTCTTTAATATGATCAAGGCATTCTTCGTGCAGTTGACGACCATGAGGCATGGTAAGTGCATCCAAACATTCTCTTTTCTTGGGTGAGTATTGATGATCTTTTCTCTTTAGCCACTTAAATTTGGCTGTGATGTTTACTCTTCAAGGTAGAATCCATGTCCTATAATTAGGCCGGTATTGATCGGTAGTTTCAAGACTCATTTTTATGCTATTGTAAAAATTTACTTGCAAAGGGGTTTTCTTCATATATATATATATAGAAGATAATTTGAGGTTTGGTATGTTGAAATTTGGCATGCTTGATTGAATGTGGTTTGTATGAATGTGAAGCTTTTCACAACCGTGGTGACATTATTTAATCAATGTTTGAATTGATTTGGTTAGCCTTTCGTTTTTGGAAACAATTTTGTGTTTTTTTTTTTTTGGTTTTCTGGTCATTTCTATTCATTCTGCATGGTTCACTTGCCTTTTTCAAAATGTATGTGATGTCTCATACATGGCATTTACATGATCACATTAACATGGCTTGATTTTGGAGTTCTGTTATCATGAGATTTCTTGACATATTGAAGTGTATTGAGCTGATATCTACTTAGAAGCATGGAGATGACATGGACATGTCAACTCATAAATTTTCAAAAAAATGTTGCACACAGCACAAGGGGAACACACAAAATATATAATTATATAAATTATTATATGGCTATATATAGTGGGTGTTTGGGAAGTGGGTTTTTTTAGTTGTAGGATATTATTGGAGAAATTTTTTTTCTGTGTTTGGGAAGATAGTTGGATTTTTTTGTGGTTGGATGTGATGTTTGTGAGAGAAAAAGTGAAATGATTACGGGGTTTGATATGATATTTTGTTTGGATTTGTTTTTTTTGGTTTTGTAACCAATCTGTCTTTTAGTGAAAAAAAACCAAAAAATTTCTTTCCCAAACACCCCCATAAAAAGATAAATAATTATTATATGTCATATATATGAATATTTAAGTAAAAAATGATAATTTTAAACTCCACAGAAAAGGAATGTGTATAAATTTACGTTATTTTCTTTTACAATTGGATTTCAAGTTATTTTTTTTAAACTTCTTGTTAATGTGTGTAATGTTTGTGAAAGATAGTGTGTTTTCAAGTGCTTGAAACAGGGTCTGGAATTTTTTTCAAAAAATTGTAGGACAGTTTGTATGTTTGTCCGACAAATCTTGAGAAGCATCCGATAAGTAGAGTGTTGTGTCAGTGTTTCTTAGGATACCGGTATTGATCAAACCATAAATGACTAGTTTATGTCACGTTATGTCTTTTGTAGCGTAAGATCATTTATTGATTATGTCGAACACTTGCCATTTTGATCGGTTTGTTAACTGAGGAACTTTTGAAACAACTTCTGATGTTGGAAGGGGAAATAATTTTGTCCAACAAGAGAGGGAAGACATTGAATAGTTCCATATTTTAGTTGTTGTAACCTTTTTCTGTTTGATATCTTTTTGAGTTTATCCTTCCAACTCATCTATGTATATTCTAATCCATATCTGTTTGACTAATGGAACTCTCAAACTTTCTGTGTTTTCAAAATTTTCTTCATGATCAACTTCATTTTCTTTATATATGTTCATTTTTCTTCTCTTTTTATTTTTAGAAATGAGTGCCATTATTACAAAAGCTTCAACAAACGAAACTTTGTAAATCTATTGTGATTGTTTTCTTATTCATACTTCAGCAAAGGCCTGTCATTGAATTCTTCAAACTTAGGGCATGTCGATCCCAAAATCTTGTGGTTTAAGGAAATAAATGAGTATCTTTGCACGAATCAATACTAATTGGTCTATACAGAAGTGCGCCAACTGAATAGTTCTCTAACGAGGGAGAGAATAGAGCGGGGCACGGCTAAGTAGGCAAGCTTTTGGGGTGAAGGGACAATAAGGTATTTAGGGCATTTGGTGTTTTGTGGTACTTTTTCAATTGCTTATTACCCTTGATTTTTTTTATCAAACCATTTTCTAGGGCAATTTTCTTTGAATTTTTTTTTTTCTTCATGATTTCAATTTCTTCATTGATTTGTTGTTTTTAAGGTCGGTTTTTATGGTTCATTGAATTCTAATTTACCTCATTGAATTATATTTTGTGGTGCAAGAGTAAGGTTCTTTGTTTGTTATTAGGTTAAGAGAGAGTTTAGCTTTAAAAAAAAAAAAAAGGAAGGGTGGCAAAGTTCTAAATTGGTTGAGAGTTTTTTTGGTTTTTTATTTTAATTTTTTTTTTCTATTTTCTCGATGAAGCATCAACTTGTAGGTTATTCTGATATTTTCACAAGAAATTGTTGAATGATATTTTCTTTTTTATGCCAAGAAATTATCTTGTTTTGTTTCATTTTCAAAACCTTTTTTCTTCTCTCTAAAAAAAAACTAAAAACTAGGTTGGTTTTTAAAAATAAAAAAACGCTCTTTCACAAAATTATTTTGGCCCAAACAAACATTTTCATTCAGTTTTCTCATTTTTGGGCAAAAATAATTTTTGAGAAATTTGAAAATATTATTCTGGTATTTATTTCGGTTAAATTAATTTTTATTTTTTAAAAATAAAAAAATAAAAAGAAAAAACAAACAAAACAAACAGGTGACTGGAATGCAGAAATGAATCTAAAAAAAGGATGTGTTCCCATTTAGCTAATTTTTTATACAAATACGCAGCAAGAGATTGGTTAAGAGAATTAAACAGTAATTTTACAACATTTACATCGTTTTCAAAATAAAATATTTAAAATAGTATAAATAAAATATTTGTATCATTCATGTGCGTTATATTAATGGCCTCGTTTGGAGACTGGCTTGGTTTAGCTAAAAAGTTAAAAAGTTACTAAAAAAATCAAAAAGTCAACCGCCTATACAAAAAAGTCAAAGATTCTTTTTTCTCTTTACTTTTTGTACATCTTTTCATAAAAAGTCAAAAAGTCATCCCAAACATACTAATTTTTTTTAGCTCATATTTTAGTCAAATAACAAAAAAATTACTAAATTAGCCTATTCTCAAACAAGGCCTTCATTATTGTACAATTTCGTATGTGATAGCTAGAAAATTTGTTGTTTTATCTAAAAATATTGACCAAAATAGCAAGAAATCTCATACTGGTTGAGCCATTTTACGTGAGAGTCGCGCTCACGTAGTTGTGTGATTTCGAATAAATATTTGAACATTGTCTCGTGTGTAAGTCATATCTCTTAAAAAATATTTTAAAAACTACATAAAAAAAAAATTATGTGAATTAAATTTATTTTAATAATAATATTATAATAATTCTTATAAAAAAAAATTTACCTTATTATTGAAATGAGCCATGTTCTATCACATTGTAATTTAACTAGTAATTTATATTTTCTTATAAATTTATTTTACAAACTTATGTATATCATTTAAATTCAGTAGATCTCATTTCAAGTTTCAAATTTTCATTATTACTTGACATATCAATTCATAACAAAAAAATTATTTGCATAATATGTCTTTTTATGTAGCATATTGTTTGTCATGTACTAAAAAAGTCAAAAAGTCCTTATTTTACTTAAGTCACATTATCTTATTTAAGTCACATCATCTCTCTACCACATCACTTCAAATTTAACCCATATTTCATAAAAAGTCAAAAAATGCACTTATTTAGAATTTCCCAAACCACTCCTTAGTAAAGAAAATTTATAAAAAAAATTAGTCTGCATATCATCCCCCTAATGGTCATGAGTTCATCTAGTGCATGTGTGACATTTCTTATATGATGTTTCAAATGTAGTGGGAAATTTTGAAAGTAAGATGTATTGACTCATTTTTCTGTTAATTAGTTCAAAAATAAAGAATGCTATACTAAGGGATTGTTTGGAGTGTCCTAAATAAGTGTACTTTTTGTCTTTTTGAATTAAAAAGTTGAGGAAAAAAATATGGATGTAATCGAAACATGTTGTGCCAAGCACATATGCTAATGTAATCGAAAAATGTTGGACTAAAAAGAATGCCATACCAAGGGGCTGTTTGGGGTGTCCTAAATAATTTTTTCATTTATCTAAAATATCAATGCTATATTATAAAATTTTAAAATAATTTTTCAAGTTCATCAAATAATTATCCACCTAATATATATGCTAATGTAATCGAAACATGTTGTGCCTAACCAAAGTCCTGAAAAAATCGAGTAAATATTTAATACGTTATGATTGATATGTAGTATCATTAATCAATGACAAAGGGCTTGTTTGGTTTGTTTTTGAGAGAATAGTTTCTGAAAATTGTTTTGGGGAGAGAGTTTAGAAATTTTTTTGGTTTGTTTGGTTGTGTATTTTGAAAGTAGTTTTGGAGTTTGGGAGTTTGTAATGATTTGATGTTTTGTTATAATTGAGTAGATGTATGTGAGAGAAAAAGTGATTGAGAAGGAGAGAGGAAAGAGAAAAAGTGATTGATTGATAGGTAAGAGAGAGAAAGTGATTTTGAAAATTGTTTTGGAAAATTTACAAACCAAACAAATTTTCTAAAATTTTTTTCCCAAAATCACTTTAGAAATTCAAACCAAACATACCCAAAATAATTTATAAATAAATTAATCACATTAATAAAATATAATTAATAATTAATAACTTTTACATTGATAAAACAAGATTAATTATATCTACATATAAAAAAAAACTTTTTCTATAACACATGGTAATGACATGATATATATTCTTGGAGTTTGATAACGTTAAATATTTAACATTTTGGGTCAAATACAAAAGAAGAATTTTTCTTCTCTCATATTTATTAAAAAATAAATAATGAGTCAAAAAAATTATTATTATTATTTTTTAATACCATTACAAACATTGAATATTTTTTCCCCTAAATCCGAAGCCAAGATTTTGGATTTTTTTTTAATATTAATTTAAAAAAAAAAAAATTGATCCACTTTTCAAATTATTTAAGAAATTAACTTGTTTTTTGAAATTGTATTTTGAAAATATAATTTTAAATTGAAATCGTATTTTTATGTAATTTCAAGTCAAAATCGTATGTTATAAATGAAATATATCTTAGTGAATTTCATGTCATCATAAAATTATGTTGAAAATGTAATTTCAATTTAAAATTATATTTTTAAAATATAATTTCAAAAAGTAAATTAATTTCTTAAATAATTTAAAAAGTGGTACAATTCTTTAAATTGTTTTTTTTAAAGAATATTTTTTTAAAAAAACTCTAGATTTCGCATGTAAATTACCAAAATCTCTCTCTCTCTCTCTCTCTGAATGTCAGGTGAAACTTGGCACAAAGCGTTTTCTTTCTCTCTCTACAGTTCACTTTCTCTGTCCAAACCAAACCTTCTCTCTCGGTACGAGCTCGACTCGCCGCATGTCCGCCTCAAAGCCACGGTCAGGGAGATCCACCTCTCTCCGAGAGGCCGACGACAATCGACTCACCGAGTCCGAAAAAATCGAGGGCGCTGGTAGTTGGGACGCCATCGAATGGACCAAGATCGAGGTTTTCAATTTCTCTTCTAGGGTTTCTGTTTTCCAATTCTTCTCACATATCATATATCTTTGTATATTCACAAGCACACGTCTATCAATCAATGCTCGTATCTGAATTCGTTTAATTTATTATTATTTTTTTTATGCGATTCTTAGCCCATTTCGAGGTCTGTTCCTGAAGCGGTGTTGCAGTTTTTGATTGATGCCGAACAGGTCGTTGTAGAGGTACGTGTGCGTATATATATGTCACATTTAAGAATGCTATTCGATTTTTGTTCGAATTTGATAACAATTCCACTCCATTTCAAGATGGGTGTTGCTAACAAGTGCCCTGGGGCACAAGAAATGGAGAAATGAAAATGAAGAGCGCATATATTTAAAAAAAAAAAAAAAAAAACTAATTTGAAATGTTTTTCATTGAATTTAGAACTTTATATATATATATATATTAGAAGTGGTGGGCACACACGCTATGTGTGTGCATATGATCAGAGAAATAAGATTGTGAAATGTAGGATTGAATTCAAATTTGCAAATTGAAACATTTTATAAATCTAAAAACACCAACAATTGAGTCATTTGATTTGATTTTTTTTTTTTTTTTTGAATTCATAACTACCCATGTAAGTGGTGAAAAAACAAAAAACTGGGTGTAGCTATTGATATTGGGTATCTTGGGAAAACCCAAAAATGAGACATAGACACCAAAAAACCCAAAAAATGAGACACAACAAAAGGCTTCTCTTTATAATAGTAGATAGATAGAAAGATAGAAAGATGGAAAATAGAAAATAGAAGGCTGGAGATAGAAGATAGATAGATATAATTTTAATCATTTCATGCTTGTTTGCATTTGCCTTTCAAGATTACATTACATATATGGATGTACAATGAAGTTTCAGAACAGTTGTTAATAAATCTTGGAAGTTCCAACTAATTCCTGTGATATGGAAATGAATTGTGAATGTGCCACAATATATTTATTTATTTATTTTGAAATAGAAATTCTAAGAAAGATACATGAATGCCATGACTATCACATTTTTTTTTCTGATTTTAATTAGATTTATTAGATGAAGTTAAAAAGTTGTCAAATTTTCTGAATTTTTTTTTGGACTAATATTCTGAATAATATGAATAAATTCCTGTTTAAATTTAACTTGGTTATCAATATCTGTTGAACCTGGAAATTTTATACATGCTTTGTTAATTGATGTATTGGCGGGTTCTTAAATATTTCTTTGCATAAATTTTGCTTATCACAATAGAGTTAGAATGTAAAAGTATGGTAAGAAGGGGCAAGGTGGCTCGATGATAAGTTGGGATATCATTTTGGCACAGCGTGAGCTAAACTACTGGATAAATCAACAATTTAGGGTAGGCTGTTAACTCTCCTTCAAAGGCACGTGTTATTAAATTAATGCATGCATGTACATACTTGTTTGTACGTGTGCATGTGATATATATTATATATGTATTATGATTAGAGGTAAAACCCTGAGCTTCCTTGTTCTTAGTTTACCTACAAAATATGTAGTTATTGCCATTCCCGTTGACTACAACGTTTGGATGATTTCCAAACATTTCTTACTAAACATTTAAAAAATATTTTACTATAATAGCAGTATTTTAAGATTTCCTAGCTCTTTAGGCATAATTAGATTTGCTAATAGAGTAATTGGTCCTGGTCAGATATGGATTACCACGTCTCACAGATCTGATAAAATTATGATTTACATATTAAGGAAAATTTGCAGATTATTGTCTAATGCAGTGCTTTCAATATCCCTCGTGATATTACTGGCTGAATGCTTTCTGTATGCAAAATAAAAAATCATAATTGCTATTGCTTTGTGTAAAACTCTTTCTTTGAGTGGCACTATCACTTTGGGAGCCGATATTCCTTTGCTAATCATGGCCTTGTCAGGGTTTTAGATCAATATAAATTTTGGAAGTGCTCTGAAACTTGATTGAGTCATGTTAACTTTGTCAATTTTGTAGTAGACTCAGCAAGGTGACTCATAACTCGATTGAGTTATGATAAGACTTACTATGTTTTTTGGAGGACAACTTCGTTTTTAAGCCAGGCCAGACTGCCTTGTTTTTGAGCCCATCTGGTTGTTAATATGCAACTACAGACAATCTTTGAGATTTATTTGGATATAAGTAGTCCGAAACAAACTTGTCATACGGTTTATGGTCATAGTCCAAATATGTCATCTCACTCATGTCTAACCCAAACCCAACGATCTGTATAGTACATTGTTCCCATACGCAATAAAGGCATACAATAACTTTTTTTTTTTTGAGTAACAACAAAATTTTATTAAAACGGGAAAGAGAAAGAGGACAAGAATTCCTCATACAAAGAAAGAAAAAGAGAAGAAGAAAAAGCAAAACCCACAGATGTGAACGACTAATACAGCTCTATGTGTGTGGGTAAACTCTGTTTGTTTCGCTTGAATTAGATTTATGAGAGTAGTTCAATTAATTCTTGTAGCACTACGGTAGTCATTTTTGCTTGCGGATTTATCTAAATTTAGGTCTCCTTGAGTGGGGTTTTTTGAGAACACAGTTCGTGATTCTTCGAAGAGTGTCAACCATGGCAGCTGACAGTAGAGAGAGATGTTAACAGGACCAAAGGTGAAGAATAAGGTAGAGGTTAATTAATTGTGTGATGCACCGTTGAGTTGCAACAAGATACGAAACAAAAATTTATCTCATGATTCAAGTTACCAAACAATAGGAGTATGCTATGTGTATTTTTTTCCATACGATGCAATATGAATTTATGAACAAATCATACAATTTTGACAACACTTGCACAATGAACTAGATTAAAACAACATTTTGACTACTTTTTTGTTCTTTCTATCACTTTATTTGGCTATTGGCTATTGGCTATGTTACCATATGGATAAGGCTTAGTGAGTTTATGAAGTTTGGTTCCAGGGATATGGTGTTGTTCTTGTTAATACTGATGAAGCAGGTACCTTGTTTGTGACAAATTATCGTCTTCTTTTTCTGGTAAGTGATGCGCATTATATTTTCTATTACAAATTATTGTCTTCTTTTTCTTTTTAATTTGTTATAAGCCAGTTGTTTAACTCCAATAGTTGAATAACATTTTTCCTTACTTTTCAAGAGTGAGGGATCCAGAAATATTATTGCTGTTGGCACCATTCCGCTAGCTGCAATTGAGAAGTTCAACAAAATTGTGAGTCTGATCCCTATTTCCTTTTTAATGAACTTTTTTCTTCTTCTTCTTCTTCTTCTTCTTCTTCTTCTTCTTTTCGTGTTCATGATGCATGATTCATTCGCTTATAAAAAGAAAAAGAAAAAAACAGGATCTTTATTCTTCAAATCTGTCACTCTGTCAAAGAACCAGAGTTGGTTTTGCAGTGCTAGGGAGTTAGTATGAGAGTGTTTTGAGGAATGAAATTAGGGTTCATGAGGAGCTATTTAATTCATTTATTGAAAACATAGTTGTAAAAACCAGGCCAGGATGTTAGTCTGATTCTCTGATTGGGTAAATGGGGTCCAACAGTCTTAGCATACGATTGACTTGGATATAATATATATATATATATTTTTTATTGCTTATTTATTTATTTAAATTATAGACACATTGAGTTGAGTATTAAGATTGAGGGTAATGCTGGGAAAATGGAGACCAAATTTTGCTTTAGTTATTGCATTTGATAGATAATGCTGAATTAGGACTCATTTAACCAACCTTAAATAGATGAGTGGAGGCTTTGCTGAGTTGAATTATGTGTGTTTACTCTAATAAAACTTGGCAATTATGCTTTGCACCTTGTACCTGCATTTTTGTAATTGTTGGCCAACTTCAAATTCTTCTCATTGTTCAAAATTGGACAAGCCTTAATTATTTATCTTTCTTTGAGTATAAAATGATTAAATCTTCATATTTGTTGCTTTGTTGGGAGGTAGGCTATGAAGCTTCCATCAGCACCTCGGCAGTCTGACAGGACTCCATCACGGCGACTTCTCCAGGTCATAGGTACGTTATTTTACAAATTGCTCGTCTGATTTGTTTGTCTTTAGTTCACTTTTTTTGGAGGTCAAGGTTTAACACATATGATTTCAATAATTTTTGTATTTGTTGGATTGAGATTGAATAGAAATGCTAGACTGAATGATGTTTGGAAACTTTTGGAATAGAAGCGTCTATTGTATGTAGGCATATTGATTGTTGGAATGGTGAAGGTTCTGGAAGTGATTTCAGTATTGGAGGCGGTTTAAGTGACAAGAGTGGAAATCAGTTTTCCTTTTTTTTTTTTTTTCAAAATAAAAAAATCTGTGTTCCCCTCTCCTTGTTACTTGTAAGCAAGAATTGGTTGATGCTGTGAAGGTTCACGGTTGTGGTTGGGGTGGTTGATGGTATTAAAGGTAGTTCTGGTTGCAATGGGTGGATTTTGATGCGGTCTGGTAATGGGAAAGTGGTGGTGTTATGGTAATGATGGTTTTGGTATTTAAAGCTAATATGTAGTGGAAGGAAGTTTTGATAGTTCATAGCCTTGGCCCAGAATTGTGATTGGATTTTTCAGAACATGCTTTGGGAAATCTCATCAGCTGTAGTAGGTCCAAAATTTTGTGTACAATGGAGTAAGGGTCCTTGAACTCGGAATGATTAAATAAACCTATTTACGCCATGTGCGTAAATGTAATAACTCAAAGATAATAACTAGTTGATTATGTGATTCATATTCCTAGTTAGCTTGGTAAGCCATGTGCGTCAATTTAAACAGACTATTAAGTTTCGCCATCATCATTATCATCAATGTTGTTATTTCTGGTGAAGATAGATAGTGATTGACTCATGGTTCCTATTTTCTTTTGCAGGAAAGGATATGAGAATTATCGTCTTTGGCTTTCGTCCTCGAACAAAACAGGTGAAGAATGATAGTTGGAATTTTATTTCTCAATTTTAGTACACAATACGTGCTTGGCTACAGCTCCTGTCATCCCTATAACCTCAAGCTAACCCTCCATGGGGACAAAACAACAAGCTTATCTGTAACACCACTATCCTAACAGTCAACCAAAACAGCAAAGACCATTGAAACAAACACAAATCTTGCCCAAAGCACCTCCGCTAACCTGCTGTGAAGGAAGGATGAAACCAGACCAGAATATAAATTCCAGAGACATAACTAGAATCATCTATAGACATAGAAAATGACAGAGAGACACAGAATGGTGACCAACACAGACATCCTGTTTAGATGAAAACAAAACCAGATTGTCCGAAAAGACATCTCTGCAATCAAGAACCACACATAACTGAAGCTCCAACTATAACTATGAAAGTGGGAGAAAATAGAGAAAAAGGGACATCTGGATCCAAACATCATAACAAATGTCATAGAATTGGAGAAGAGGACAACCAAACCAGGGAAACATAGCTTCCACACCCAAAGAAGTGAATGCAACCCAAAAGGAAAAAAAGACATTGAAGGAGAGGCACCACGAGGTTAATCTAAGGTGAAGGATGTAGACATGAAAGCAACTCTTTCTCCCTGGCAAGAAGCTATAGAGAGAGAAGCTCTCAACTATAGATAGAGAAAATCACTAGTAACTTAAAAATAATTAATTGTTTATTAGATGTTCAAATTTAATGCTGCGAATTGCTTCTTCCACATGATAGAAAATGATGCAGGTAAATTGTAAACTTTGCAGAGACGAGCTATATTTGATGCATTGGTGAGATGTACAAAGCCAGCGAGACTCTGGGATCTCTATGCTTTTACTGCTTACCCTTCCAGATTCAGTAACAACAACACCAACCCTAAGGTGCGGCTACTAAATGAGTACTTTCGGCTTCTTGGAATGGGTTCGTATCAAGCATCAACTAGCACTATTGAAGATGGGTCATTCACATTGTCTAATGAGTGGTGGAGAATTAGCGGTGTGAATTCCAACTACACAATGTGCCCAACTTATCCATTTGCCTTGATTGTTCCAAAAAGCATTCGGTGAGGCATTTGATGTCCATACTTCAGATTTTCACTTGCAAATGTTCCTGACTTTACTCATATGTCTCACTGGATTTTTGTGTCATAATGCTTTGTGGTCCATTGATGCTAGTGATGAAGAAGTGCTCCAGGCTTCCACGTTTCGTGCACGATGTCGGTTGCCCATAATTTCATGGTGTCATCCACGTATGCACTGAACTCAAATTTTAAATGACTCTAATTTGTACTAACGTCCATACTAATGTGTTTATTCATGCCATTTGTTACAGGTAACGGAGCTGTTCTTGCACGGTCATCCCAACCATTAGTTGGTCTCATGATGAATATGAGGAGGTAATGTTGTGTTCATCTATTTCAAACGCTGTTTCTTTTCTTGAGTGATTTCTTAAACTGAACAAATTTAACTATGACTAATGTGAAGGTTTGGAACTGGAAGCCTATTTATTTCTCTTTTATCTCTTTTCATCTGATGAAAGGGCCTTAATCTACCTCTATTCCTTTGTGTACAGCAATACTGATGAAAAACTAGTTGCTGCACTTTGCACTCACCTTGCCGGTGCAAAGCAGACAAGAAGGTATAACTCTGGGTTTCTTTTTTATTTATTTATAAAATTCAATTGTTACATTTTGATTGTTTGCTGTGTTTTGTTTTCCTTTGTTCTTTGTTTACGTTGCTAATTTTTCTTTCTTTCTTTCTTTCTTGCTTTGTCCTTTCTTTCTTGTTCTTGTATTTGTTTTTGTTTTTTTTAATATTTGATTATGTTACCTCCTTCATTATCCATTGTTCATATATTTATTGGTTTCCAAAACTCCCTATGTTTTGAATTCTACTTCCAGTTGTAACATAGTTTCAACCAATTACATTTCTATTAATTTCTAATCTACACAAGCTCCAACAAGATTTGGATGTTTCTTTTTATAGAATGATTTCTTTTTTATTTTATGCCTAGTTTTTAAGTTTTTTTGACATTTGTTTTATTTGCTTGTAAAATTAGCTTTTTTTGTTTTTTTTTGTTGTTGTTTTGGAACTGTATGCTAAATAGAATGAAATGGAGTTCCTAAAAAAAAAGCTTAGTACTTCCAGTACTGTAGGCTGAAAAAATTCTATGTTCTTCTTGTAGGAAGCTATATATTGCGGATGCAAGACCTCGGAAAAATGCCTTGGCAAATGGGGCAATGGGAGGTGGTTCAGAGTCATCTTCTAATTATTTTCAATCTGAGGTTTGTTTGAGGTTTGAGTTGTCTGGTTGTGCATCTCAAATTAGCAACCATTGGATTTCTGTAATTTTCTAATCTCATGTACTGTTTTTTGTAATTTGCTTCCAGATAGTTTTCTTTGGGATAGACAATATACATGCAATGAGGGATAGTCTTTCTCGGCTTAGAGATTACTTGGATACTCATGGTGCAACTTCATCAGATGGAATGTCATCATTTTTGGTATTTTTGCAATCCTTATAAAGATTCAATGGCTTTACCAATGATGAACTACAATTATTTAATATTCTTGAGGAGAGAAACTGTTGTTTAATTCTAGTACCGTGGTACATGAGATGTAATATACTTAGACAAGAAGTTATTTATCAATATATATATACTTGGACAAGAAGTGCTGAAATAGGACATGTATGGAATTATCACTTTTGTTCTAGTCTTAATATTTAAGAATGAAAGCTATTCTAGTTAGTTGTAACGCCCTCAAAATAAACCCATAAATCATCCAACAATAGCATGCTTAGACATAAGAGAATGAAGCATAAATATATTCCATCAGAGTAATCATTACAAAATGTATTACATGTTGACAACAAAAGTAAATGCCCTATGGGTTTACAACTTTCCAAGTCAACACTTGGTTACAAAAAGAGAGTGATAACTCTATACAAAGAAAGCCCTTGGCTTGATATACATGTAATACAACAAAACAACAAAAGGAGTCTCAGCCACTAAGCCTCCCAACCTACGTCCTTAGAGGTGGCATGCTACCTGTACCTGAAAATGATGTCCCATATAGGGTGAGCCACAGCCCAGTAGAAATATACTAAACCAACTATAAACAATGACTAAAATAATAGCATTCAACAGATGGTCCATACTTATATTCCAACTCATGCCATATTACAGTTTCATGACAATCATATCCATGTTACATTTCACTTTCCATTTCTTATTCAACTTTGAATTTGAAAACAAGGCTCAGAACCTAGCCAAATAATTTAATGAGATTATAACTCATTACTAAAACACTTTCGAGATTCATGACGGATACACATTTTGGTGTTGTATCAATAACACATAAACCACTTCCTTACTTCACAAGTGATACACATTTTGGTGCTGTATCAATATAACATAGAAACACTTCTATACTTCACAATTGATAATGATATACATTTTAGTGCTATATCAAATCAAACAAACACTTCCATACTTCACCATGATACACATTGTAGTGCTGTATCAATATCACACAAATTTCGGTTTAGAGGTCCATCCCCTATCTCCCCCTAAACCGTGGAGTACATCCCCTATCTCCTCCCACACAACACAATGTATATAAACACAGATCATATACATAATCAATCAATACATAAAGTTAATGTATCTTTTAACCGTCATACTCGATGACACATTTCACTGATTAGTTTTAGTTTGCCTAATCATCATGCATTGTCTACAACAATCAAGACTATCCTCTATCGATAGCCCAAAGCAGTTATTTCTAAACAGGAAATAAATGTACCAAATGGATAAAATATCAACATTTGTCTAGGTGAGCGATAAATTAATCCAACTACACCCTTTAATTCCATACCATTCCAATTTGAATATTTCTTATTCAATTTCTCATATCCCACAATTAATTTATCATGCAATTAGGGCTTTTTCCCAAATTTACAATACCAACCCTAAGGTTCCTTTTTCATCAACAATCCAACACCAACTCCATTTTCCAATGTATTACATACATAAGAGTTTATATGTTTGAAAGCCCATCTTTTGAAAATTACACAAAGGCCCCAAACTTTCTCAAAATTATCCAACAACCCCCAACATATCGAAATATTAAAATCTAAAGACAAAGCTCATAAGGTGGAGTAGGATATCCCTACCTCGAAGTTAGAGTTCAAATGGAGAAGATGAAGAAATTCAAAGTGCTCCAAATCAACAATTTCCCGGATCAAAACGTAGCCTTCGACGATCAACACACTTTTTACAAAGGCACCAAGGGAGTGGAACACTCTAACTAGATCAAACCCTAAAGAGAAGGTATTTTCTAGAGAGAGGAGCTCTCAAAATCGGTTTTTAGAAAGTAAGAGAGAGAGTGTGAGTATAAAAAGTGATTCAAAAATGTCCAGCTGCCATCTGATATACGACAGGTCCGCTCGAGCGGAGAACAGGACGCTCGAGCGTCAAGAACAAAAACTGGATCCGCTCGAGCGCAAGAAGGCCCGCTCGAGCGCCAAGACACAAGAATAAAGTACATCCGCTTGAGCGCGAAAACCAGTCCACTCGAGCGTAGATCTTCCCTCCCAGAACTTTCACAGACAAAGCACTACCCGCTCGAGCGCCAACATACCCGCTCGAGCGCGACCCACTCAAGTGTAAAGAAACCCGCTTGAGCATGAAAAACACACCTGCAGAAGTTTTGCAGAGGCACGAAATACTGGAAGTATGGAATCTTCGCTCGAGCGCACAAGGACCCGCTCGAGCGGACCACTCAAAAACTGGGCAACAAGAATTTGAACTAAGGCTCAACCCACCTGTTCGAAACACGCCCAACACATCCTAAAACTCAAACATATGGAATTAAAGGATGACAACAAAGTATACAACCACCAACTCCACGGAACCAAAGTTCGGAGTACAACAAATACAGAAAGGGAAAACTGGAATCGCTATAACCTTCCCCCCTTAAAGAATTTCGTCCCAGAAATTAAATACAAGTTTTTCAAAAACAAGATTTTCTCAATTCCCAACATTATTACAATGCGAAATTCAACAACTCGACCCATTACCGGTCATCTCATCTCTTTTCAAGAGGCAAATTACAACATTTCTCACAACATGCATTATAGATATGCATTCCCTGAAATTCCACAAATTTCAATACCACATTCCACAATTGTATACCATATTTAGTATTCATGATATATTTCCATTTTGAGGCAAGTTTCAAAACATACTTCTATAAACCAAAACATATTCAATGTTTTACAATTTAAGACATATATAATGCTCTTAAAGTTCAACAATATTACAAAATTACCAATGCATGGTTACACATTAACAAACAAGTCCGGATATTTCTCACAGACTTCTAACTCACGTTCCCAAGTGGCTTCTTCTACTTTGTGATGCTTCCACAAAACTTTTACCAAGGGAATGGTCTTGCCTCGTAAGACTTGATCCCGCCTATCCAAGACCCGAACCGGTCTCTCCTCATACGAGGCATCCTCATGTACCTCTAAGTCGGTCCAATCCAACACGTGCGATGGATCCGGCTCGTACTTCCGAAGCATATTAACATGAAAGACGTCATGAACCCCGGACAACTGCGGTGGCAAAGCCAAACGATAAGCAACCTCCCCAATCCTTTCAAGGATCTCAAAGGGACCGATAAACCGAGGGGATAACTTCCCACTCTTCCCAAACCTCATCAAAGCTCGCCTCGGTGATATTTTCAAGAAAACATGATCACCTGTTTCAAATGCCAAAGACCTCCTCGTACGGTCGGCATAACTCTTTTGGCGACTTTGGCTGTAACAAGCCTCTTACGGATAAGCTCAACTTTCTCTGTCGTTTCCCTCACCAACTCCGGGCCCAACAAAGGTGCATCCCCCACCTCGGCCCAACAAACTGGAGACCTACAAGGTCGGCCAAACAAGGCCTCAAACGGTGCCATACCGATGCTCGACTGAAAACTGTTGTTGTAGGCAAACTCCACTAAGGGCAAGTGCCTCTCCCACGTCCCACTAAAGTTAAGGACACAATCTCGAAGTATATCCTCAAGGATCTGGATAGTACGCTCGGACTGCCTGTCAGTCTGAGGATGATAAGCCGTACTAAAGGTCAACTTGGTGCCCAAGGCACTCTGCAAACTTTGCCACAATCTAGCAGTAAAACGAGGGTCTCTATCTGAGACGATCGTCACTGGGACCTCGTGCAACCTCACTATGTCCCGAAGATACAAATCGGCAAGATGATCTACCGAATCTCTCACGCGCATAGGGATAAAGTGCGCTGACTTAGTCAACCGGTCTACAACCACCCAAATAGCATCACTACCCCAATGAGTCTTCGGAAGATCTACAACGAAGTCCATAGTGACATGCTCCCACTTCCACTTGGCAATAGGCAAAGGTTGCAACAAACCCGCTGGCCTCTAATGCTCGGCCTTCACTTGCTGACAAGTAAGGCACTTAGACACCAAAATTGCCACATCCTTCTTCATACCTCGCCACCAAAACTGGTGACCCAAATCTCGATACATCTTGGTGCCTCCCGGGTGCACCGCAAGACGTGAATGGTGAAACTCTCGGAGTACCTCCTCTCGGCAGGACTCCGGCACAAACAAACGGTCTCGGTATCTTACACTCTGGTCGGGATACACAGACAAACCCTTCTCAATCTTTCCACCGGAGATCTTCTCCCGAAGGGATTCTACCTCAAGGTCACCCCCCTGTGCCTCTAACACTCGACTCACTAGTGTAGGCTGCGCAACAACAGAAAACAAGGCTGCAGCCTCAACGGATTCGCCCAAAAGCAAATCAAACTCTCCAAGTGCCCCCAACATCTCCCACTCCCGGATGGCTATACAAGCTACATCACTAATGGATTTCCTACTAAGGGCATCGGCCACAACGTTGGCCTTTCCCGGGTGATAGTGCAACTCAAAATCGTAGTCCTCAATGAACTCCATCCACTTTCTCTGCCTCAAATTCAAGTCTCTCTGCGTAAACAGATACTTCAAACTCTTATGGTCCGAGAACACCTCGAACCTCTCACCATAAAGGTAGTGCCTCCAAATCTTCAAGGCAAAAATCACGGCTGCTAGTTCTAGGTTATGTGTAGGGTAATTCTTCTCGTGAATTTTCAACTGACGTAAGCCATAAGCTACCACTTTCCCCTCTTGCATCAACACACAACCCAAACCCTCTTGTGAGACATCACAATAAACCACATAACCCAAACTTCTCTCCAGAATAATCAAAACAGGAGCGGTGGTCAATCTAACCTTCAGCTCTTGAAACGACTTTTCACAAGTCTCACTCCATACGAATTTGACCCATTTCCGCGTCAATCTAGTCAACGGCGAAGCTAGTCTGGAGAAATCTTTCACAAACCGGCGATAATACCCAGCTAATCCCAGAAAACTGCAGATCTCAAAAACACTCTTAGGCTGTGCCCAGTCTTGCACTGCCTCTACCTTGGATGTATCTACAGACACCCCTTTCCCGGATACCACATGGCCTAAGAACTTGACTTCTCCTAGCCAGAACTCACATTTCCCAAACTTGGCATACAGCCTATGGGCTCTAAGCAATTCAAGCACCACTCTCAAGTATTCTTCGTGCTCCTCCTCTGAAGGTGAATAAATAAGAATGTCGTCCACAAAAACGACCACAAAGCGATCTAAGAATTCCCGGAAGATCCGGTTCATCAAATTCATAAAGACTGCCGGTGCATTGGTGAGCCCAAATGGCATCACCAGAAACTCATAATGGCTATACCGCGTGCGGAATGTCGTCTTAGGAATATCCTCCTCCCTGACCCTTAACTGGTGGTAACCTGATCTCAAGTCTATCTTAGAGAAACAACGGGACCCCTTCAACTGGTCAAACAAATCATCTATACGGGGCATAGGGTACTTATTCTTGACCGTAGCCCGATTCAACTTCCGGTAGTCGATACAGAGTCTCAAGGCACCATCTTTCTTTTTAGCAAAGAGGGCCGGTGCTCCCCACGGCGAAACACTAGGGCGAATGAAGCGCTTATCTAACAATTCCTGGAGCTGAATCTTCAACTCACTCAACTCGGCTGGGGCAAAACGATAAGGTGCCATAGAAATCGGCGCTGTGCCGGGCACTAAATCAATAGAGAACTTGATCTCTCGGTGAGGTGGCAAACTAACGAGATCCTTGGGGAAAACATCCGAATACTCATAAATCACTCTCGGTAATACAATCTGGGTCTCATCACACTCACCACTCATGAAGCTAGCGAGAAGACCACTAAGCTCACTCCGCCCTCGCGGATCATACACCGGTGGTAATACATTACCAACCCGATCCCCCAAGGAATGGAAACACTCCCCGCTCAAGGTACATACTGTGACCCTCTGGCGGTAGCAATCGATAACAGCCCGGTATGACGATAGCCAGTCCATACCCAAAATAACATCAAAACCCGTCATGGGCAAAAATATAAAAGGAAACAGAAGCCGACGATCGGCGACTTCTATATCACAACCTCTACATCCGTGTTTCAAAATCAATTCACCCCCAACAAGTGATACAACACATATAGGAGATGCTAACTGTGCCAACTCCAATTCCAAAACAGATGCAAATGCAGTAGATACAAAGGAATGAGATGCACCCGTATCGATCAATACACTGGCAACCGAGTTGCAAAACAGAAAGGTACCTCTCACAACTGATGGAGCCGGTATTAGGTCCTGCGCGGTAACAGCATACACGCGCCTTGTAGGCCCCTGATCCACCTGCTCACCCCTAGGAGCATAAGACTGCTGCACAGACTGGGATGATGACGAAGCTCCCGGATTGGCCCTCGAGGCCTGCACAGACTGAGCTGGCTGAAAACCCTGCGTCCGCCTAGAACCAGACGCTCCTGATGTGGCACTCAGCTGTGGGCAAAACCTCTTCAGGTGCCCAGGCCGGCCACACTGATAACAAGACAAAGGCTGGCCTCTGCCCTGACTCTGGCTCTGAGGTCGAGCCGAAGAAGAAGCCGCTCCCTGACCTCCTTCCCTCTGTGGGCAAACTGAAGACTTGTGACCCAGCTGGCCACATTTGAAACAAGTCAAGCCTTCCTGATTACCTCTCCCGGAGCCTGCACTCGGCACTGGAAAGGTCGATCTAGCAACACCACCCTGAGACTGCTGAGGGTTAGAACCCCTCTGTCTCCTGCCATCACCCTGACCATCTTGGCCCCTCTTGGAGCCTCTCTGCCCCTCCTCATTTTCCTGCATCATGATCTCCATATGGGCTGCAGCATCAACCAAACGCCCATAGTCTCGGGTCATAGAACCCCCAACTCTCATCTTGAGGCCACGCCTCAACTTCTGCTCAAACTCAATGCAACGGTGTTCCATGGACGCCATAAGCTCAGGAGCAAACCTGGACAAACTGGTAAAAGAGGCCTCAAACTCGGCCACAGATAGACTCAGCTGCTTGAGCTGGCAAAATTGGTCTCTCAGCTTCTCTCTGACAGCTGGAGATAAGAACTTCTCTTGAAAAGTATCCACAAAAGCCTTCCATGTGCCACCAATACGACCCTTCGTGTACTTCCACCACTGACCCGCATCCCCATTAAGCTGGAAAGATGCCAAGGTCACTTTCAATGCCCGGTCCTCGATGCCAAGCATCTCGAACGTCTTACTCATCTGCTCCAACCACTCGTCAGCCTTAAGTGGCTCTTTCGGATCCCCAACAAACTCGTCCGGATTAGACAGGAAGAACTCCCTCTTCAAGAAGGAAGGTCCTACATCAACAACCTAGGCATGCACTGGATTCTCAGTTCTGAAAATGCCCATAGACTCCCTCAAAGCATCGGCTATCCCACGGGCTAAAGCACCCATAGCCTCCTGACTTGCTGGCTCGGCCACATTAGCCTGACCAACCCCCTCCTGCTGTGCCGGAATATCATCCGGTAAAGGCATCTCCTGCCTACCACGCCTACCACGTCTACCACCTCGTCCTCGTCCTGACATCCTAATAAAGGTAACGAAGAACGTTAGCACATTCACAAATGTGCCGAAGCTACAACACTAGCGTCCTAATACATGGATAACTGTAATTCATTCCACATAAGCACATAATCATATAAGCACTTACGAATTTCATTTCAGGATAATGATAGTCCAGAGGCGTTACTAGAGTTCCGGTTAGAATCAGCATTGATCAAGTGCTTTTTCAACAAGACTCACAGAAACCCAAGGATCCAATCAACATCCTAGAAACTAAATCCCATACCCAAGTAGTCACATAAACATGTTATCACATAAGCATATAACATTACACATAAGTCTCTAACAAGCGAGACAAACCCATTGTAATACTAATCACTTCCCACGTACCCAAAATATTCAAACCCGGTACGCTCTGATACCAAGTTGTAACGCCCTCAAAATAAACCCATAAATCATCCAACAAAAGCATGCTTAGACATAAGAGAATGAAGCATAAATATATTCCATCAGAGTAATCATTACAAAATGTATTACATGTTGACAACAAAAGTAAATGCCCTATGGGCTTACAACTTTCCAAGTCAACACTTGGTTACAAAAAGAGAGTGCTAACTCTATACAAAGAAAGCCCTTGGCTTGATATACATGTAATACAACAAAACAACAAAAGGAGTCCCAGCCACTAAGCCTCCCAACCTATGTCCTTAGAGGTGGCATGCTACCTGTACCTGAAAATGATGTCCCATATAGGGTGAGCCACAGCCCAGTAGAAATATACTAAATCAACTATAAATAATGACTAAAATAATAGCATTCAACAGATGGTCCATACTTATATTCCAACTCATGCCATATTACAGTTTCATGACAATCATATCCATGTTACATTTCACTTTCCATTTCTTATTCAACTTTGAATTTGAAAACAAGGCTCAGAACCTGGCCAAATAATTTAATGAGATTATAACTCATTACTAAAACACTTTCGAGATTCATGACGGATACACATTTTGGTGTTGTATCAATAACACATAAATCACTTCCTTACTTCACAAGTGATACACATTTTGGTGCTGTATCAATATAACATAGAAACACTTCTATACTTCACAATTGATAATGATATACATTTTAGTGCTATATCAAATCAAACAAACACTTCCATACTTCACCATGATACACATTGTAGTGTTGTATCAATATCACACAAATTCCGGTTTAGAGGTCCATCCCCTATCTCTCCTTAAACCGTGGAGTACATCCCCTATCTCCTCCCACACAACACAATGTATATAAACACAGATTATATACATAATCAATCAATACATAAAGTTAATGTATCTTTCAACCGTCATACTCGATGA
This sequence comes from Camellia granthamiana, assembly GCA_036172215.1. NCBI lineage: Eukaryota > Viridiplantae > Streptophyta > Magnoliopsida > Ericales > Theaceae > Camellia > Camellia granthamiana. The sequence goes on along the minus strand of CM069903.1, from coordinate 168,751,078 downwards.
CACATTTCACTGATTAGTTTTAGTTTGCCTAATCATCATGCATTGTCTATAACAATCAAGACTATCCTCTACCGATAGCCCAAAGCAGTTATTTCTAAACAGGAAATAAATGTACCAAATGGATAAAATATTAACATTTGCCTAGGTGAGCGATAAATTAATCCAACTACACCCTTTAATCCCATACCATTCCAATTTGAATATTTCCTATTCAATTTCTCATTTCTCACAATTAATTATACTAATTAATTTATCATGCAATTAGGGCTTTTTCCCAAATTTACAATACCAACCCTAAGGTTCCTTTTTCATCAACAATCTAACACCAACTCCATTTTCCAATGTATTACATACATAAGAGTTTATATGTTTGAAAGCCCATCTTTTGAAAATTACACAAAGGTCCCAAACTTTCTCAAAATTACCCAACAACCCCCAACATATCGAAATATTAAAATCCAAAGACAAAGCTCATAAGATGGAGTAGGATATCCCTACCTCGAAGTTAGAGCTCAAATGCAGAAGATGAAGAAATTCAAAGTGCTCCAAATCAACAATTTCCCGGATCAAAACGTAGCCTTCGACGATCAACACACTTTTTACAAATGCACCAAGGGAGTGGAACACTCTAACTAGATCAAACCCTAGAGAGAAGATATTTTCTAGAGAGAGGAGCTCTCAAAATCGGTTTTTAGAAAGTAAGAGAGAGAGTGTGAGTGTAAAAAGTGATTCAAAAATATCCAGCTGCCATCTGATATACGACAGGTCCGCTCGAGCGGAGAACAGGACGCTCGAGCGTCAAGAACAAAAACTGGATCCGCTCGAGCGCCAAGACACAAGAATAAAGTACATCCGCTCGAGCGCGAAAACTAGTCCGTTCGAGCGTAGATCTTCCCCTCCCAGAACTTTCACAGACAAAGCATTACCCGCTCGAGCGTGAAAAACACACCTGCAGAAGTTTTACAGAGGCACGAAATACTGAAAGTATGGAATCTCCGTTCGAGCGCACAAGGACCCACTCAAGCGGACCACTAGAATTTGAACTAAGGCTCAACCCACCTGTTCGTAACACGCCCAACACATCCTAAAACTCAAACATATGGAATTAAAGGATGACAATAAGGTATACAACCACCAACTCCACAGAATCAAAGTCCGGAGTACAACAAATACAGAAAGGGAAAACTGGAATCGCTATAAGTTAGTCGTGGTGGAATTATCATTTTGTCATATCTAGTTTAGAAGTTAGTTTGGTTGGGTTATTAATCAAATATCAACTCTCTATTATTAGGTTCTACATGAATGAAAAGTTGCCCTTGCTTATGAAGAAAGTACATCTTTAAGATCAAGGCTGACAAAAATTGTCTTAATAGATTCATAATTGTAGTAGCTGGGCGGTAATGGTTAAGTGACCATTTCTCTCCTGTAATACCATAGTGGAAGATTATGCTAAAAATTATGTCTTGCCCAGTTAATCTCATATAATTCTCAATAAGTAGTTACCAGCTTTTAATGTGATTTCATGTTGATTGGAACTATTATCACTAGAAATTTACAGCACTCTGAAATTGGAATTTATCTTCTGGGCCTTTCTGTGTAATGGGTAGCACAGTAATAATGTTTGTTTGGTAATCACAGAGACATGGTGGATGGACTTGGGGTGGAGGTAATCTCAGCAGTATGTCTGCTTCTGTGTCTACCCTGGGAGACAGTGGTTGGTTAATACATATTCAGAATATCTTGGCTGGTTCTGCTTGGATTGCAGCACGTGTTGATTTGGAATCAGCATCTGTGCTTGTTCATTGCAGGTTAGAAGTCTTTTGATGCCTTCATCTTGTTAACTATTCTGATTACTTGATAAATCTGCTCATTTCCTGCATTGATGATGGTCAAAATTTTTTGGACATGAATTTTCTACATTTCTCATCTTTTTCATGAAAAAATTATGAATTTAATATGCAACTATTAGATGAATAGTTGTTCCCAAAGACTTTAAGCTGTTAATTGATGGGCTGAACATGTAAGGTAATGATTTGCAGTCATAGTTGTAGTGATGTGGAAGTGAGGTGTAATGAATGTTACACAAGAAACATGGTTCACTTGCACTCTATTTTAATTTATTTTTTAAGATTTGACAAATTACCTATGTAATAGTGATATGTTGGTTTTAAGTCTAAATTGATATACATTTGTGTGTTAATAATTTCAGATGAACTTTTTGCAATTGATAAACATTAATTTTATATTTGATTTTTTTAAGTAGTGGGAGGAAATGCCCTTTGTTTTACAAATTTTTTTTTATGAGTAAATAATTATTCATTAAATGCACCTAGAAAAGATTTATATGAAGGATATCTGTATATTTTCATGTAAAAACCTTGGTGCAATCCCCCTAGCATGTTGAGTGAAGGATTAATGTAGAAATTGAACTGAATGGAGTTCAGCCACTTGTTGTCTTTCTCCTTCGGCTGTCAGTCTGGGTGTAAAGAAGATTGTGCTTTGATGGAGCAAGAAGGAACTGATAGCTAGGGGGTGATGCCACGGGGCATAATTAGGCTAACTTTGGTCTTAACAGTGCACTTGGAATCTGTATGTGTTGCCTTTAGCTAGTGTATCGATGCCCTGAGGAGGAAATGGTTAGGATATGTTTATGAGATGTCTCTCTCTTAGAGTGATATGACTGCACTTCACAAGTGCCTAGGTGACAAGTGGCCTTCATCTCCCCTTGTAGGCTCATAACCTGAGGGTGTACTTGTCCACATGCATTACTAGCTTGAAGAGTTTCTCTCTCTTCCCTCATCTCTCCTTGACACTACTTCTACCATTTTTGTTTGGGTCTTTGTAGGTGACCATTTGCCTCAAAAGCTGAAGCTATCAGGAAATAAACACCGGGAGTGTATATTAAGCTCACACTCGCCGTCACAACTTACCTCCTTTTGCATCTAGAGAGACAAACTTGCACACAAACTTTACTAAACAGCTTGTACAAACACAGATGAATAGAGTTTATGCTAACAAACATACTAGGAGAACAAACACATCACGAGATTTGAACCCAAAACCTATTGGAGTCCAAGCTCTGATACCATCTTGAGAGATTTCATTTTGTCCACTTGTATGAGAAATTCTAACCGTGTTGGGTTTATTTTGTTTCTTTGTGTTTCATTATTCTCGGTGTAATTCTTGAAAGCCTTTAGCATTTTTCATTTTGAGTAGTGATATGGATTGTTTTGCTTAGTGACATAGATTGTTTTGTAGTGATGGATGGGACAGAACAACTCAGTTGGTCTCCCTTGCTAATTTGTTGCTAGACCCATATTACCGGACTTTCAAGGGGTTTCAGGTACTGACCAGACACTAATGGATCTTTTCTGTTTTTCTTTTTATATCAATTCTATGTGTCATCTTTACCTTGATTTAAGCTTTAGCTTCTGTGTTGGTGGCAAAAATATTTAATTATGGTTATTTAAGATGCACTTTGTGAACTCCATCTATTGATTAAATGAGTGGTTGCATGCGTGTGTATTATTTTCTCTGGCTGTATGAAAATCAAAACCGTTCAGGGCAGAAAACCTATACAGAATAATTTCTAATTATGGTTTGTCTGTGCCAGACTCGAACTGGTGTGTCAAGCTACTTTACACGGATTCGGGGTGCGGGTATCGGGTGAGGGTGCATATCTAAGGGTCAGACACCTTAAAACTAAAAATGGAAGATACGTGGATATGGATCCAAATTTGGATACAGATACGGGGATATGTCAAATAATTATTTCTTAAATATATATTTTATATAAACATGAGTTAAAAAGTTGACCCAATAACTTTTTTATATTTAATTTATGGACCAAACATATAAATTAGCCACATAACAACCCATGATATTGAAAGATTTGTTGGCCAAAATTTTAGTAGGCCCAAATTTTTATTTTATTTATTCAGCCCATTTTTTTTTATTTAAATTTTTTTATAAAAATAATAAAATAGAGGGATGGAGTAGAAGGAATAAAAAAAAGAAAAGAAAAGAGGGCCAGATTAAAGTTGGTTGGATGGGAGAGAGAGAACGCGAGAGAGACATGACAGAGAAAGAGAGAGGGATGGAATAAAAGGAATTAAAAAAAAAGAAAAGAAAAGAGGGGCAGATTAAAGTTGGTGGGATGGGAGAGAGAGAGAGAGAGAGAGAGAGAGAGAGAGAGAGAGACGTGACAGAGAAGGAGAGAGCGGGGATTATGGTGGTGCTTGTTGAAGACAAAGATGAAGTCGAAGTCGAAGAGCACTTGTCGAAGTCAAAGGGATAGAGATTGATTGGCGCGAGAACGGAGTTGTCAAAGCCAGCGACAGAGGGATCGATGTCTTCACCCTTTTGAAGTCGGCAACCAGGCTCTCTCATTGCTCTCTCCTCTTTCGTTTCTTCTGCCCTATCCATTTGTAAAGAGCTGTATCCCGTACCCGTGTTGTGTCGTGTCGTGTCGTGTCGACGTGGGTACCTCCCAAAAAACAAGAAGTCCGTGTAACGTAGGTGTCAAATGCTGTTTCAGAAACTGCACCCATGTTGTGATTCATTTATCTGAGGTTGCCATGTCAGAAAATCAATGTAGGATGATACCAATGTTGGGGGCTGACACAAACCCCCAATATCCTTACTGCATATATTTATTTGATTTCACTTAATTGGATACTACTTGGGTTGGGTTGTTTAAACCTTTTATTCTTACTACAGGCACTAGTGGAAAAAGATTGGCTTGCATGTGGCCATCCATTTGCAGATCGCGTGGGAATGCCAAGTATATCCGGAAATGGTAACATGCCTTATGAATTATCTAGGCAGTCTTCGACTGGTGGGAGTTTCCCGTCATCACCCATGCGTCAAGCATCAGGATCACTTACATCTCAAGCTCATAGTTCTTCTCATGCGCAAAATTCAAACAATTACTCTCCCATATTTTTGCAGGTTTGTGAATCAGAATAATGTAGCTTACATTAGTGCAACGGGAGTTTCATCTAGTAGTTTTAAAAAGCTGCTTAAAATTTATGCTTATGTCTGCTCTTTGTGTGTGCATGTCTGTCTGAGTGTATGGCAGTTGAAAACCACATCCTTCCAGAGTGTACATTGTAATATTTGTCATGTCATTCATAGTCAATACACCTAAAATATTTGTAGATGCTAGTCCTTGGTCCATACTAATTTGCATAAACACACAAACACACACAAAAAATTGGAGCTGTTGAGGGTTGGGTTGGGGCGTTGCTGGTTCTATTCTTGTATTTTACCTTTTTCTTCAAAAACCTGGAATAAGTTCTTCATTTGGTTGTTGGGCTAGCTGTGGAGGGTTGAGGCATTACTGGCTTTATTCTTGTATTTAACTTATTACTCACAACATATTCATATGTTGTTTCTATGTCAGTCAAAATAATGAAAATTAGTGGAACTTTGATGATATTGTTAAAAGTTAAAATATCTGTTTGTTGAGAAATGTCAAAAAAGAAGAAAAAAAAAGTGTTTGCAGATCCTCAAAACATATTAATTATGTTGTGGGTGATTTAGATAAAAACTAATGCCATTAGCAGACACAAGAAATTCACAAGTATATTTGTTTTTGTAGATCCAAAAGTAGTATAACATTTCAGACTTCAGTCAATTTATTTTGATAGATACTTTGAAACTTATAAAACCAAAGACAGTATTTAGTTAATTTTAATTACACTACAAAACCATGGAATTAATGACCAAAAAATTTTACAAGAATAATGTAAAAATGTCAGATGTCTAGTTGAACTTATGCCTCCCAAGTTCTATTTCAGCAAAATTTCGAGAAGTGATCATTACTTCATCAAAAAGAGGAAACACAGAAGCAAAGATACATCAAATGACAATTGCCCCCTGATAGATTAAAAGTCCAAATAATTAACCATCTGGCCTACTAGGCCGGTATTGGAAAGCAATGGTATCAATGCTGATGCTGAATATTTAGATCCTGATGAAATTCAGACAAATAGACAGTGATGAAAGTGTTGGTGTAGAAATTAGTGTTTTGCAGAGTGGAAGAAAATTGAAAAAAGGGTTTAAATCTTTTTTGAATAAAACCATTATTTTGTTGATATGGATAGTATGTTAGAAAAATGGTCAATTTTTTAATAATGTGTAGAATTCAGTATATTGGTATTGGTTAACATAAGATATGCCACAGGACACTTCACACATGTTGAACATGAGAAGTTATTTGGAATATAGTACCATACCATTTTTAAATGACCTATTCAAAATATCTAGTGGTTATCTTCCAGACAGTTTGAGGATGGACTTGACAGGAAGGTTGACTAGAAACTGTAGGTTTATAGGTGGCTGTTTTGCTGACAGGATTATTGTTTTCCTCTTCACACTACGAATAAGTCTTGGACTTCTTGTTAGTCAGCACTCCTAGTAGCGATGGAGTGCAACCAAACAGCCCAGAGAGCATCCAAAAAAAAGATCTGAAAATTGACCCTAAAAATTCTGAAATTTATTCATAGAAAACAACTACTAGATGGATTCAACGACTTTTGAAAAAAGCACCATAATTCCTAGCATAAGGAGTCCTTTCGCTTGATAAAAAAGGATAGGAGGGAGCAATCAGCACTTAATACCCATGTATTTATATTGAATAAAGACTATGAAATTACAATAGTAACCTTATCGCTAAAATAACAGTAAATTCTAACATAAACTAATGGCTTGGTTTTTGAATTTCTGCAGTGGGTTGATTGTGTTTCACAGCTTTTACGGATGTATCCTTTTGCATTTGAATTCTCCTCGGTATGTTATTTATTTCATATGTGAAATTTTTAGTTTCCTTTATTGCAACACTAAAATTGCTGTAGCAAAACTGATGATTTTTGGGATTTGCTGATTGTTGAGTAACATCTTGTGAATCTTTTACATATGCAGGCTTTTCTTGTAGATTTCTTGGACTGTGTGATTTCTTGTCGCTTTGGTAACTTCTTGTGCAACAGGTATGCATTATTTAGCATTAGCCTAGGTACATGTGGTTTAATCACTGTGGTTCCTAACATGCATTTTCATTATTTGCATTTAATTTTCTATTAGGGTAGGCAACATAATTGACAATGGTGGACTAGTTATCTTACAGGAAAACATTATCTGGTTTCAATTCCTACTGAAAGGCCTCAGATAAGAAATTGTTGATGAAACAACAATATTTGAACTTGGGGGAAAAGGGGTTTTGGTGATGTTGAGACCTTAGCCTAGTTTTTGGGCTTTTACACAAGGAAAAGATCTTTTTGTCCTAACATGAGAAGCCAGCTTGGCCTAGGTGATTTTTTATTTATTTATTTATTATTATCTTGGGTTGTTGGAGATAAGCACATTGGATAGCAGAGATTATTGATTTAGTATGGGATATATCTTTGGTCTGTCACTCTTTTGAATGGTTTTATAATTTTTTTTGGTAGTAAGTATGAAACTTTAAAAGCCAATAGTTGAATGGTTAAAGCAGACAGGAAAAGTAAATTCCCTGCCATATTATGTGGAAAGTTCTGTTGCATTTTCTTCCTTAACCAATGTTTTCCTTCCAAATTTTCCATAAAAAATGGTCCCTGTTTATACTTTTAGCGTTAACTAGCTAAATGTTGTAGACCAAATGTTAGAACGTTGCCATATGAAGTCCATAATCATCCACATAAACATCTAAATCTTGTTGGCATTGAGGAACTCGTAGCACAACAGGCTAGAGGGAAAATTGATCTATCGGTCTCAACTTTTATGAAACAAGATGTAGTACATCTTTTTCTGAGTTCTTAGTTTAAATTTCAGTGAGAAGGAAAGACAGCAATCTGGCATCTACGACAGCTGTGGATGCTTATGGGTGTATTTGGCTGAATTGCGGGCTTCAGAGGGAAATTCTCATGTGCACTATAACCTCTTTTATGATTCATCAAAACATGAGGAACCACTGTTACCACCTGCAGCAGCTTTAGCGCCAACTCTATGGCCCCAATTCCATCTTCGGTGGGCTTGTCCTTTAGAAGCTCAATCAGGGGAAGTTGAAGCTCAATGTAGGAGCATGACTAAAAAATTCTCTGAACTGCAGAAGGTAATATCTTTTAATTCGGTCTTCTCTTATTATTAGTGATTATCCTCCCGAATTTGAGTTTATTCATAATTACCCCCCACTTTATTACGGGTATCTTGTTTTTCCATGTATTTTATGCTAAGTTGATGTCACCCTACTCTTGATACAATCCAGAACCTATATGACTTCTGCTTTTGTATATTAACCACATTTACCAGTAATGCTACTATAACACGATTCTTTCAAGCGTTTCTTATGACTAAGAAGTAAGGCCAAAACAATACATAATACCCGTAGAATTAGAGACAGCTGTAGATTAATTGGACTGGTGGAGCAGTTACTACAAATTTTATTAGGATGCAACGCGACTTGAAATTCACCAGGATCATTGTCCTAGGATATTCTCAGTGACAGACCCATCGTTGGTGGGGTTTGGCTATTGCTAAAAAAGTTCGCTTTTTAGCCTCAAACAAACAGCCTTTGGCTTCTTTAGCCGAAGTCACATGGGTAATGTTGATCAAATGGAAAATGTGGTCCACATTGCTTCTGGCAGGAAGAAGTGATTAACATAGTTTATTTTTTCGTTGATTTCCATTATTCTAATAGTTGTGTAAATGCAAAATAAAATTGAGTCTATCCTAAATCTTCAATTTGAATATTATCATTATTAGGATTGTTTCATTTAGAGTTCTGGGATGCTTACAATTGGTCTAACAGGCAAAAGAGGTGGCCGAAAGGAAAGCTAGAGACATCGCTTCTACCATGGAGTCCTTGACTTCTGCGTTGCAAAACGAGAAACAAATCAGCATTTCAGCAATGAATTTGGCCACAAGGGCCAACAAGGAAAGTGCAGCCATAAAGCGAGCGATACAGTCACTGGGGTGCAAGGTTCACTTCTCTGGCAGTGGCGATTGTACTGTTGACATTGAGAACGACCCAACAGAGATGCCAAAGAAATTCATGCAGTCTCCTTCAAAAGGAGAACCAGACGGAACAAAGCAAAACGATGATAAGTCAGATCTCTCCGTGTCCATAACTGTTGTGGCAGATGATGCCAATACCAACAATCCGATAACTCGGGTTTGTGAGTCTTTATGCCCATTACGGACCCGAGACGGAGGTTGCAGGTGGCCTGATGCTGGTTGTGCTCAATTGGGAAGTCAGTTTGTTGGACTCAAGGCAAACTTTGATGCATTTGATCGTCTTTCAATCTATGACAGTTATTTTTGCCCAGAATGAAAAATTCTAGATTTTGACTATAATATCCAACTGTGGGTCTTTCCAAAGGGAAAGTAAAAGAAGGAGTTTTGTAGGTAAAACTTTGTTGGAATAGAGAGAGAGAGAGAGAGAGAGAGAGAGAGATTGAAGTGGTAAATTAGCAGACAGATAATAGGAAATATTCGGATCACAGTGCAGGAAAACAGACCTGGCATTTGACAATGGGTCTTGGAACTGACTGTATATGTACAAAGAGAATATTAGGGTTAGCTCTGAACCATTCAGTTTTTGGACAATCCTGAGAGGAACCTACACAGGGGAAGCTTAAAATAATGTGTGCGCAAGAGCTGATTGGTTTCTAGGCAGTCCGAGTTTTTTCTTTATACATTTTTTTTGTTTTTTGGTTTTTCTCTTTTGCTGTCATTTCTGTGATATATACATACATTGGCACATTGCTGGTTCTTCTTCGGACTAAGATTAGCTTTGTGTACAGATAGATTATTTACTAGTAGTTAATAACTGTTGCAGTTTCAACCAGAATCCATGTAAAACTGTAAACTCTGTACAAGGATATGCTGTCAAATAAAGTTTCGTATTGGAGTGGGAGTAGATCCTATGCATTGAGTTACTATTTTCATTGATATTTCAATTGTGTTAATTTGCTAGGTAACTCATTCAATTTGTGTTTAAATGGTTCTCTGTTATTTCATCCAAAATTATATTATAGAATGGGAATTTTTTGGTCTAAATTTGTGCAAATATTTGGACAGAATTGACACTGTAAATAAGTTTGAGACTAAGGTTGTGTTTGAAGTATGGATTTGAGTAGAAATTCAGAAAGGGAAAGAGAAAAGGTTAAGAGTGCATATTTTAAATTTGTATTTAAGTTCATATTTCAAAGGGAAATTTCGCTATAAATTCCCTTTACCTTCCTTTCATTGTTAGAAGGGCTAAGAAAAAAATTATACTTTCTAAACCCCCTCATAATTATAAAATCTTGCATAAAGGACAAATTTTATTATTTAAATATTTTATCAGACTATTATACCCTCACATATACACAATCCAAATACAAAATTTATCTTCTCTCTCGTCTCTCACTTCTAATCCTAGTTTCCTTCATGGCTGGAACTATGTCATTCCTAAGCTTCGACGATCTCTCTCCGCATCTTCTCAACTCTCCTCCTTCAACTGCTCATCTTCTATCTCGTCTCTCTCTTCTAACCCTAGCTTCCTCCATGGCCGGAACTGTGGAGAACTTACAAATCGCGCTGATACATACATATATATATATATATCTGTATATATGTGTGTGTTTGTGTGTTTTGAGATTTGAATTCGAATATGTATATCTACATATTCCGATCTGTAATCTATATATATATATCTATATATATGTGTGTTTTGAGTCTTTAAGATCGGAGATTTGAATGATTGCATAGATCGGTCCATTTGATTCGAACTCAAAAGCTCAAAGATTTAAAGTAAAATTTGAAAAATCTGTGTGTATGAAAAATCTCAAGATTTTTGAAAGCTCAAAGTTTCAAAAATCTGAAAAATCTGAAGAACTAGGGTATGAAAAATTGAGATTTCTCTAAAATTTTCAGATTATAGGCCTGATTCAAGGATTATAGGCATGATTCAATGTTTTTCAGAGTAAACATTGATTGATTCAAGGATTATAGGCCTGATTCAAAGCTCAAAGCTCAAAATTCCATCGATTTTTCAGAGTAAACATCAAATTTCATTTGATAGAACCAGAGTAAAATTTTACTCTGGTTCTATTGCTCTGTTTTTTTCATTTGACAGAACCAGAGTAAAATTTTATTTTTATACAGAGTAAAATTTTACTTTTAACTTCAGAGTCTCACAGTTTACTTATTTTTCAGAGTAAAATTTTACTTTTATACAGAGTAAAATTTTACTTTTAGTTTCAGAGTGTAAAATTTTACTCTCATTCAGAGTAAAATTTTACTTTCATACAGAGTAAAATTTTACTTTTATACAGAGTAAAATTTTACTTTCATACAGAGTAAAATTTTACTTTAGTTTCGGAGTGTAAAATTTTACTTTCATACAGAGTAAAATTTTACTCTGAAATACATAGTGAAAATGTCTTAATAGGAGAGCTGATAGATATGAGGGTAATATAGTAAAATAAACAAGTTTTAAAATATCATGGGGTTTTGAAAGTACTTATATAATTCTTATCATTTTGAAAGAGAAATTAGATAGTGAGAGGGCTATGACCAAACCCCCCCATTTCAAACACAGTTTAATTTACCAAAATTGAAATATTGGGAATTAAAATAGCTAAGAGTGCATACTCTAAGGACTGATGACATATTTGACTCTAAAATAATTCGAGCACACTTTATTAGTTTTGCACAGGATCCTTAAGTGGTGTTGTTTGTTAATATCTACAATATACTAATTATTTTTTATAAAACAAAAACAAAAAAACATGTTTGGTAGATATATATTTTGAAAACTTATTTTGCAGAAGGTGAGAGGTAGTTGGTAGAAGGTAATGGCCAAAGATGGTTTTTGTCAAGAGCTAGTTGGTAGTGACAGAAGGTGATGGTTGTTGACTGTCAAAGGTGGTGACGAGAGAAAGGCATTGGTAATTATGGGTTGGAGGTTGCTGATGGTGGTGATGAGCGGCATGTGTGGTTGATGGAGGGAGTGAGAGAAGGAGAAATAAATAAAATTTCTTTTTTAAACAAGTTAAATCAAAATTTTCTGTGTAATTATAAGTTTAATAAATTTTCAAGTTTTTTTTTTTTTTTTACCTTTATTGTAGTTATAAAAGATTTTATGACTACAGCTTGTTTAGGGGGTACTAAAATAGTACTTTTTTTTTTGAGTCATATTATCTCTTTATTTTTTTGTTAATCTTTTTATAAAAAATCAAAAGGTATACTTATTTAGATCATTCTAAATAACTTGTTCATTGTATATATATTTGAAGAAATTAAAAAAAAAAATTATGATTTAAAATAACAGATTAATTTAATTTTTTAATTTTGAAAATGATATCAAATTTAGTCATTCATTATACTTAATAAAATATGAATAATTTAGATAATTTAACCAATTTTTATCGATAATGTTGAAAGGTAATAGTTGTTATAGACTGGAGAAAGAATGGTATTGCAGTAGTAGTAGGGAAAGATTTGCGTTGAACGGAAAAAAGTAGAGTTTAATTTTTATCCTATTAGGGGTCGTTTGGTATTTGTATTGGGTTAAAAAATCACAAAAGAATAAAAAAAATCACAAAACCACAAAAGGATAAAAAAAAAAAAATACAATTCTAAAGTTAAAAAGTTAAAAAAATCAAATAAAAATACAAAACGACTAAAAAAGTTCTAGACTAAAAAAATCAAAAAGTCAACTAAAAAGTCATTGTCAAACGAGCACTTAGGAGTGTTTGGGAAGAATTTTTTTTTTTTCACTAAAAGAAAAATTGGTTACAAAATTTTAAAAAAAAAAAATCAAACAAAATATCACATTAAACCCTATAATCATTTCATTTTTTCTCTCACAAATATCACATCCAACCACAAAAAAATCTAACTATCTTCCCAAACACAATTTTTTTTCTTCAATAATATCTTGCAACTAAAAAAACTTAGGCCAAGTTTGGCATGTCCAGGAAAAGTCAAAAAGTCAAAAAGTTACTCAAAAAGTTAAAAAATTAATACTATTCACCAAAAGTCAACAATTACGGCTGCACAACTCATAATCCTAATTTTCTCCTACAAACCAATTTTTACAATTTTTTATTACACATTTTTCCATAAAAAGTCAAAAAATTAACCTAAACATCTATATTTTTTTCCTCAATTTTTGACTCCAAAAAGACAAAAAATATACTTATTTAGAACCAACCCACTTTCCAAACACCCACTTAATTTCTAAATTTTCTCATATTATATACATATATATATTATGGGGTAATTTAGAAAGATTTATCTTTTAGCTTTTCTTTTTAAAGATCATATCGCCTCTTAATTTTTATACAAAAAATAAAAATAAAAAAAATAAAAAAATTAACTTTTCACCATCTTTACAAAAACATAACTATATGAGAAAAGTTAGGAATTATGAAAATTTTTTTATGAAAATGATCATGAAAAATTTATGACTCTTAGATTACCTTGATTAATGTGTAATATTTTATTTTAAGTATAATTTAAAGATTATAAAATTTTCATGACCATTTTCATAAAATTTTTTTAGCTAAGATTGTTGCAACTTTCAAAAAGTAGCCGGCCAATGAGAAGTCAAATTTTCTTGGCCGCCACTCCATCCATACTCTTGACGCCAGCGGGACTCATATTTCTTTCTTGGCCACCACTCCAATTCAGAAGCGGCTAACAAATTGATAACAAATTTTCTTAATAATGCTCTTCTAGATTCTGCTTTTCTCTTCAAAATCTTATATATAAATTTCTCTGTATTAGAAGAAGAAGAAGAAGAAGAAGAAGGAGAGTGAATCGATTGCTTCTGAACCCATGTTCAAGAAAAGGCGAATTCAACAACAGAGTGTCTCGAATTCCATTGATGTTGATGAAGAACTGGATTGTTACGAGCCCAAGACGAAGAAAACTAGGGTTCCCTATGAGGCCATGCTTAGCCTCGTACAGCAGCAATTGGGCGGTGGTCAGCCTCCGGGAACAGTCGCCGCCGCCGCTGATGAGGTTTTGGGTGTTTTGAAGAACAATAACCCTAACAAGAGGGAGGAGATTGAGAAATTGTTGAACCCTATGTCGAATCATGTTTTCGATCAGATGGTTTGTATTGGGAACCTAATCACTGATTTCCAAGAAGAAGAAGACAATGTTATGATTGATGATAATGTGGGTTTTACTGTTGTGTTTGACGAGGAAGAAGAACAGGAGGAAGAGAGTGGTTTTGATGTGGTTGAGGAGTATGATGAGAAGGAGGGAGAAGATGATGATGATGGGTTGGAATTGAATTGTGGTGATGAGATTGACATGGAGGAGAGAGATAATGAGGGCGTTGATGTTAGAGATATTGATGCATATTGGCTTCAGAGGAAGATTTCTCAGGTCTACAAGCAACGGATTGATCCTCACCAGAGCAAGAAGCTTGCAGAAGAGGTTCTTGCAATTCTTGCTGAAGATGATGATGATCTTAAAGTTGAGACCAAGCTTTTGGGTCATCTCCAATTCGATAATTTCAGCCTTGTTAAGTGTTTGTTGCAGAACCGGTTGAAGATTGTGTGGTGTACTCATCTAGCCAGGGCCGAGGATCAGGAGAAGAGAGAGAAGATTGAGGAAGAAATGTTGGATTCTGGACTGGAATTGGCTGCAGTTCTTGAGCAGTTGCAAGCCACAAGGGTGACTGCGAAAGAGAGGGAAAAGAATTTGGTAAAAAGTATAAGAGATGAGGTGTGCCGGTTGAAGGATGGGAGTGGGGTAGATGGGGATAGGGATGATGACAATGGTCGGTTGATGGGTAGGCTTCGGTTTCTTGATCTTGACAGCCTTGAATTTTGCCAAAGTGGTGTTTTAATGGCGAACACAAAGTGTGAGCTTCCATTGGGGTCTTTTAGGAACCCCAAGCAGGGATATGAAGAAGTTCATGTGCCAGCTTTGAGGCCAAAACCACTTGCTCTTGGGGAAGAGCTTATAAAGATATCTGACATGCCAGATTGGGCACAACCGGCTTTCAAAGGGATGACTCAGTTGAACATTATTCAGAGTAGGGTTTATGAGACAGCCCTCTTTACGGCTGAGAATGTCCTGCTCTGTGCCCCCACTGGATCGGGGAAGACTAATGTTGCAATGCTAACCATACTCCAACAGATTGCATTGAATATGAATGAAGATGGATCTTTCAATCACAATAATTACAAGATTGTCTATGTGGCTCCAATGAAAGCGCTTGTCGCTGAAGTGGTTGGTAATTTGTCAAATCGTTTGCAGGATTATGATGTTAAAGTCCGGGAGCTAAGTGGAGACCAGACTCTTACTCACCAACAAATCAAAGAAACCCAGATCATAGTCACAACTCCGGAGAAGTGGGACATTATAACCCGAAAATCAGGTGATCGCATCTACACACAACTTGTGAAACTTCTTATCATTGATGAGATTCATCTTCTACATGATAACAGAGGGCCTGTTCTGGAAAGTATAGTTGCGAGAACTGTTAAGCAAATTGAAACCACAAAAGAGCATACTCGACTGGTTGGCTTATCTGCTACACTGCCTAATTATGAGGATGTGGCATTGTTTTTGCATGTGGATTTGAATAAAGGACTCTTCCATTTTGACAATAGCTACAGACCTTGTCCTCTTGCTCAGCAGTTTATTGGCGTCCTGGTGAAGAATCCACTGCAGAGATTGCAGTTGATGAATGATATCTGTTATGAAAAGGTTGTTAGTGTAGCAGGGAAGCATCAAGTTCTTGTTTTTGTCCACTCAAGGAAAGAAACAGCAAAAACAGCCCGTTCAATTAGAGATAGTGCACTTGCTAATGGAAGTCTTGGTAGATTCTTGAAAGAGGATAGTGCTAGCCGTGAAATACTAAAAAGCCATACTGAACTGGTCCAGAGCAATGATCTCAAAGACTTGTTACCATATGGTTTTGCAATTCATCATGCAGGGATGGTTAGGGCTGACCGGGAACTTGTTGAGACTCTCTTCACTTGTGGGTATGTGCAAGTGCTGGTTTCCACGGCAACTCTTGCTTGGGGTGTCAATTTTCCTGCTCACACTGTCATTATCAAAGGCACCCAGATTTACAGTCCTGAGAAAGGGGAATGGACTGAATTGAGTCCTCTGGATGTGATGCAGATGCTTGGACGTGCAGGAAGGCCTCAATATGATTCTTATGGGGAAGGTATAATTATAACTCGCCATAGTCAATTACAGTATTATCTTTCTTTAATGAATCAACAGCTTCCTATTGAAAGTCAGCTCATGCCGAGATTGGCTGATCAGTTAAATGCAGAAATTGTTCTTGGAACAGTTCAAAATGCCAGAGAAGCATGCAATTGGCTCACCTATACTTACTTTTATCTCCGCATGTTAAAAAACCCTACTCTTTATGGTGTGGACTCTGATGATCTGATTAGGGACGTAGTATTGGAGAAGAGGAGAGCTGATTTGATTCATTCTGCTGCGACAATACTACACAGAAATTGCCTAGTTAAGTATGATAGAAAAAGTGGTAATTTTCAGGTGACTGACTTGGGTCGCATTGCTAGCTACTATTATATCACACATGGAACAATATCCACATATAATGAGCATTTGAAGCCAACAATGGGAGATATTGAGCTTTGTCAGTTGTTCTCCCTCAGTGAAGAATTCAAATATGTAACGGTGAGACAAGATGAGAAGATGGAACTGGCGAAGCTTGTAGATCATTTTCCTATTCCCATCATGGAGTCTCTTGAAGAGCCTAGTGCGAAGATTAATGTTTTGCTTCAAGCCTATATTTCCCGGCTAAAGCTTGAAGGACTTTCTCTGACATCTGACATGGTTTTCATAACTCAAAGTGCTGGACGTCTCATGCGAGCACTTTTTGAAATTGTCTTGAAAAGAGGATGGGCACAAGTCGCTGAGAAGGCTTTGAACTTGTGCAAGATGGTTAGCAAGAGGATGTGGAGTGTACAAACACCACTTCGGCAATTCCATGGGATTCCAAATGAAATTTTGACGAGGTTGGAGAAGAAAGACATTGCTTGGGAGAGGTATTATGATCTGTCTTCCCATGAGTTAGGAGAGCTCATTCGTCTCCCCAAGATGGGAAGAACATTGCATAAATTCATTCACCAGTTCCCAAAACTGAACCTGGCAGCTCATGTCCAGCCAATTACTCGAACTGTCTTGAGGGTTGAGCTCAGAATTACTCCAGACTTTCTTTGGGAGGACACAGTTCATGAATTTGTGGAGCCATTTTGGGTTATTGTGGAGGACAATGATAGAGAGTTTATTCTTCATCATGAATATTTCATGCTAAAGAAGCAGTATATCGATGAGGATCACGTACTGGATTTCACAGTGCCAATCTACGAGCCACTGCCTCCTCAATACTTCATTCGTGTTGTGTCAGATAGATGGTTTGCAGCAGAGTTTATTTTGTCTGTTCCTTTCAGACAACTTATTTTACTGGGAAAGTATCCTCCACTGACTGAATTATTAGACTTGCAACCATTGCCTGTGACTGCTTTAAGGCATTCATCGTATGAAGCTCTTTATCCAGCATTTAAGCACTTCAATCCTGTCCAGACTCAGGTTTTCAATGTCCTGTACAACACAGATGACAATGTCTTAGTTGCTGCACCAACTGGGAGCGGGAAGACCATATGCGCAGAGTTTGCTATATTGAGAAATCATCAGAAGGGACCTGAGAGTATCATGCGTGTTGTATATATTGCTCCTTTTGAAGCTCTTGCTAGGGAACATTTTAACAATTGGAACAGGAAGTTTGGAGATGGTCTTGGGATGAGAGTGGTTGAGTTAACCGGGGAAACAACAAAAGACCTGAAGCTGCTGGAAGAAGGTCAGTTAGTAATTACCACTCCTGGGAAGTGGGATGCTTTATCCCGCAGCTGGAAACAGAGGAAGCATGTTCAACAGGTTAGCCTTTTTATCATTGATGAACTTCATTTGATTGGGGGCCAGGGTGGTCCTGTCTTGGAGGTTGTAGTGTCTAGGATGAGATATATTGCAAGCCAGGTCAAGAACATGATCCGTATTGTAGCTCTGTCAACTTCCCTTGCAAATGGCAAGGATCTGGGTGAATGGATTGGGGCTACCTCTCATGGGCTTTTCAACTTTTCTCCAAATGCCCAACCTGTGCCCTTGGAATTATGCATTCAGGGCATTGATATAGCTAACTTTGAAGCAAGAATGCAAGCAATGATGAAACCAACATACACTGCAATAGTCCAACATGTCAAAAATGGGAAGCCTGCTATCGTATTTGTTCCTACTAGGAAGCATGCCCAACTCACAGCTGTTGATCTGATGACATATAGTGGAGAGAAGGCACAGTTTGTACAACAGTCTGCAGAAAAGCTGGAGCCTTTCATTCTTAAGATCAAGGAACGAATGTTGAGAGAGACATTGCAGCATGGTGTGGGCTATTTGCACGAGGATCTAACTAGTACTGATCAAGAAATAGTGAAAACGCTTTTTGAAACTGGATGTATCCAAGTTTGTGTATTGAGCAGTTCAATGTGCTGGGGAGTACCCATGTCAGCCCACTTGGTGGTGGTTATGGGAACTCAATATAATGATGGGCATGAAAATACTCCAACTGATTACCCAGTAACCGATCTGTTGCAGATGATGGGTCGTGCCAATCGATCTCTTGTGGATAACTCTGGGAAATGTGTCATTTTTTGCCACTCTCCACGCAAGGAATACTATAGAAAGTTCTTGTACGAAGCACTCCCAGTTGAAAGCCATTTGCACCATTTCTTGTGCGATAATTTGAATGCGGAGGTTGTTGTTGGAGCCATTAAGAACAAGCAAGATGCTGTGGACTATCTCACATGGACCTTCATGTATAGGAGGCTCACTCAGAATCCTAACTACTACAATCTTCAAGGTCTTAGCCACGGACATCTCTCTGATCACCTTTCAGAGCTTGTAGAGAACACACTGAACGATTTGGAAGCGAGCAAATTTGTGGCTATTGAGGAGGATTTCAAAATCACTCCTTTGAACCTTGGCAGGATAGCATCATATTACTATATCAGTCACACAACAATTGAATGTTTTAGCTCTTCTTTGACATCCAACACAAAGTTGAAGGGTCTTCTTGAGATTTTGGCTTCGGCTTCAGAGTATGCACAATTACCAATACGACCGGGAGAGGAAGAGTTGATACGGAGGTTAATTAATCACCAGAGGTTCTCCTTTGAGAATCCGAAATGCACAGACCCACATGTGAAAGCTAATGCATTGCTACAAGCCCATTTCTCAAGGCAAGTGGTCGGTGGAAAGTTGGCTTCGGACCAGCGAGAGGTGCTTATATCTGCCAGTAGACTGCTTCAAGCAATGGTTGATGTCATTTCCAGTAATGGGTGGCTTAGACTATCACTTCTTGCAATGGAAGTGAGCCAGTTGGTGACCCAGGGCATGTGGGAGCTTGATTCCATGCTTCTACAACTTCCACACTTCACAAAAGATTTGTCTAAGAAATGCCAAAAGAACCCTGGAAGGAGTATAGAGTCAGTGTTTGATTTGATGGAAATGGAGGATAATGAAAGGCGGGGGCTATTGAAAATGTCAGATTCACAGTTGATGGATATTGCACGGTTTTGCAACTGTTACCCAAATGTTGATCTTATGTATGATGTTTTGGATAGTGACAATGTGAGGGTTGGGGAAGATGTCAGTTTGCAGGTTACCCTTGAACGGAATATTGAGGGCCAGACAGAGGTGGGACCTATTGATGCCCCTAGGTATCCCAAAGCCAAAGAAGACGGATGGTGGCTCATAGTTGGTGACACCAAAACTAACCAGTTGCTTGTCATCAGAAAGGTTTCGTTCCGAAGGAAATCCAATGTTATGCTCGTTTTTACTGCTCCTGGAGAAGCTGGACAGAAGACCTATACTCTTTATTTCGTGTGTGATTCGTATGTAGGGTGTGACCAGGAATATAGCTTTTCTGTCGATGTAAAAGAAGCATTGGCTCATGAAGATGGCAGAGTAGAAGAATGAGTCACATGTTCTGGTGCCTCGACTTTTTTTGGGCTGCTGCCCCCAATTGAACCAGATTCACACAGTCCTCTGCATTTGGTAAATTTTCTCTTGTCACATTGTGAGTTTTGGTGCATGTTATTCCTACTATTGTTAAGCTTTGGAATATGTTGCTAGTGGTGCATTGTTTCAGTAGACTCTTCATATATAGATGGTTTAAATGGTTTAAATTTTGTGCTTATCTTAGCTAGAGAGAAAGGAACTGTACTTTGCAGCAAATTTTTTGCAGTACCGTGGGATCTAATCACTCATGTTGCTTGCTTTTCCTATGTTTCTCTTTTTAATAGATAAATAAATAATTGTGGTATTTCTTATTTTGAGTTTTGTTGTACATACTTGAACCTACAATCTATCATCGTCTTATGTTGCTTCTTTTCTTATGGTTGTCTTACTTTTTTCCTATTACTAACATCCACAACTCATTTGCACAGAGCTTGGTCCATATACCCTAGATTTTGCCTCAAGTGGTCGGTATATGGAAGTTGCAGGATGTAAGGCCATTGGCTGTCAAAGACTTGAAAAATATGGGGCCTTATTAAAGAACGCCAGGTATGTCACTGCCATCAACGAATCAAAACAAATATCTATGTAGGGCGTGATACAAAACAAGAAGAAAAAACCAATGACATATATGACATTTCTCTTTACTTTTACATGAAAATAAAAGTAAATTTAGAATACCCTTTGGTCATGTTTGATTCACAAGATTAATAGTGAAGTATTAATAATCCTATTAAATTAGTGTGGTATTGGATTAATATCCATTGGATTAATAATCCCACCTCTACCCCATTACTAATAATCTTACAAATTTGTTGGATTAATTATCCATTGGATTAATAATCCTAAACCAAAATGTTAAAACAAATATAGGATAATTGGGCCCACGGATTAACAATCCCAATCCCATGCTCTAATCCACCCAATCAAACATGCCCTTTTGGTATTAAATTTAATACACCATTAGTTGAAATTTTAACTTTCACATTTCACATTTCAATGACGTAAAACTTTCACATTTCTCTTTACTGTGCTCTGTCCTGTTGCTTTAGTCGTAGACTTCCTGAACAACATGAACACCGTTCTCACAAAAATAACGTTCCCAATATTAGAGTTCCCGAACTCTTGAAAATATTTTCCATCGCCAAAGGCGGCATGCCTCTGGACTTTGATTCTCCTCCTATTGAGGCACTTTTAGTGAAGATTTGTCTGTCTTCTATGGCTTCAAGCTCAACCATGTCACACATTCCAAAACAACCCTTGCAGTCCACTGCAGGGCTAAGATGGGATGTGAAATGAAAATTTCCCAATTCAATGTCAATGACATTGCACTATTTGAAGAAACATCAGTGACTTCAATATCACAGGTGGTTACTCCACCTGTTACTTGATCTTTGTCCATCTTTTCTAATTCCCAAAAAGGAGTTTCACCATGGAGCCTATAAACAGATCCTGATAGAACATCCTCCACATGTAGGCACTCAACCATTTCAGCAAAATCTTGCATTAAAGTTGGTATCATTTTTATAGTCTCCAATGATGATGAAATTGCTAAATTGATCTTGCATTACAGTTGTTATCATTTTTGTAGTCTCCAATGATTATGAAATTGCTAGATTACTTTAAAAAGCACACACCTGACACGACACGACACGACACTGACGCATAAATTTTTTAAAAATACAAGACACGACACGCCGAGAATATGCGCAAAATATATAGTTTTATTTATATATTTGTGTATGTCATATACAAGGGTAAAGACTTATTATATGTCATGTATCATTCTATTTAATTCAAATACAATAACAAAATGCTATGTAACTCTCATTTTTAAACTCTAAAGGAGAAGAATAGATATAAATTTACGTTATTTTTATTTTATAACTGGATTTCAAGTTATTTGATCAAATTTGTGTATTTCATGTGTTTAACTGATATGCACATGTTTTTAAAGTGTCTTAAGTGCGTCCAAGTCTAAGAAAAAAAAAAAAATGTGAGCAATTAATTACCTTTTATAATATAACATGCATGTGACTCTCCACCATTATTACTAGGCTTTTGATAGTTTATTATCTGTTGATGTTGATAACATGTATTGTGTTATTTGAATTGATAGGCTGTATCAGGTCTTTGGTTTCCATATAGTGCCCGTACAAGATTTGAACTTTTCTTTATTTAACCCAAACAAAAAAAAAAGAAGATTTGAACTTTTCTGCTTTGTTTAGGGACAACCCAAAAAATATTAAGGGTTTGTTTGCTGTGAAGAAGGAAAATTAGAAAAAGATATGAGGGATGTAAATGTACATAGAAATGTTATATATTATTGATTTTTATTTTTAATTAGGATTTTTATTTTGGGTTCCTTATTTAGAAATAATCATTATGAAAATAATATCTTGCTATATAGTCCAGCAATATAAAATTGTAAAAAAAAAAAATGATGATATATAACAATTCTCAAAAGAAAGAATTTATTATTTACTCACTTATAGAAATGGGCTGAGTTGAAAAAACAAAATAAAACCTAAATTGCTATGCACATTAAAGAAAAATAAATAAATAAAGAAGATTATAAGCACAATATAAAAGATTGTTCATAATTAATCTTGCTAGGTTTATATATGATTGATTGGTTTGAAGATCTCTGATGGGATTTTAGCTATTTGAATTTTTTAATCAATTTTTTTTTTTACATATGCATTCCTACTACACTATATTCATTCTTTAAACTAAAAAAACTTTAATTAAAAAAAATATTTTATTGAATAAATGAAAAACTTCATAAAAATTTAAAATAAAATAAAACCAGTGGAATCTTTAAACAAAGGAGCGCCCGTGGCCTAATGGATAAGGCGTCTGACTTCTAATCAGGCGATTGTGGGTTCGAGTCCCACCGGGCGTGTCTTTACCTCTGCCTTTTTTCTTTTCTTTTTGATTTACACGAGATTTTAAGTGAAAAATATTAAAATATTATTGCACATAAGTTAAACCATAGGCATTTTTGTCATTTTTCTTAGACTCAAAATGCAATTTCGTGTGGTGTGTTGTACTACAGGTAGTTTGTTACTGAAATTTTAATATGGGCACTTAATCAACGTGTTTTCAACTTATTATTAACTAATCTATCACCCGTGCCATGCACGATTATATATTATATCAAATATATTTTTAAATTATTAACATAAAATATATATAATTTTGAAAAAAAATATCAACATTTTATAATTGAAGTAACAAAAATAAAAATTTATTACATTCGTTCAAAATTCATTGTTTAAATAAAATATATTATAATTAAAATTTAAATTGTTGTGGGTCTTCTATCAATATTATTGCATTGTCAACATGATAGTATTATAATTAATGAATAGGAGTGTAAAAATAGCTCGCGACCCGTGGGTGACCCGAAACCCGCTCGCGGCTCGAGGTGGCCCCGACCTGTTTAGGCATGTTTGGGCTCGGGCCCGGGCCCGAGACCTTAGGCCAAGGCCTGGACCATTATTTTGAAGCCCGACCCAGCCTATCAGCCTGCTTAAGACCCACTCAAGGCCTGGCCCACCCAAGGCCCAGTGTCTTTTTTAGTAAAAAATAATAAAATTTTGATAGAAAAAATAATAAAAAAAAAACAAAAAAAAATTGTTCAGGCCCAGGCCCACTCAAGGCTAGAATACACCTAGGCCTGGGCCTAATTTTCTAGCCTGTGGGCCGGCCCGGGCCAGCCCGAATTTTGGCGGGAGCCCGCGAGACCCGACATAGGCCGACCCAGGCCCAATTTACATCCCTATTGATGAACAACACATATATTATGTATTTATAAAATATTTTAAAGTAAAAATGTTATACTTATATTTTATATATATATATTTTACCTTCTAAAAGGTATAGACATTCTTTAGACCAATCTATATTTAAAACAAAGGTCATGTACGGTGCATAATCTAGTTGACGTAGCATTGTTGGTACAGGTATGATAAATGCATAGACACGATCTTGACATGACGGAATATAATCTTTAATTATTCTAACTCCATTATCTATATAATAAGGGAGAAGGGATTTTGAAAATATTTAAAATGTATCAGAGATACATTTCATTTTAAGGGCTTAGATCAATTGTGATACACATCAATGGTTGAGATTATGCTTCAATTCTCGCCCAAACACTCGGTGCTCTCTCCCACCTACCCACGTCTTCTCCTTTATTCCATCTTTATCTCCTCTCTGTTGCACGTCTCCCTTATCTCTATCTCCCTCTTTGTTCCTCTTCTTTATCTTTCCCACAGACGCTACCTCTCTCCTTTTCTCCCACCCAATCTCTGCCTCTCCCCCTCTCCCCCCACCCTCCCACTCGCTGCCTCTCCCCCCTTTCGCAGAGACACTACCTCTCTCCTTCTCTCTCACCGGATCTCTGTCTTTCCCCTTCTCCCCCATCCTCCCTCTCGCTGCCTCTCCCTCTCCACCCCGATCTCTGCCTCTCCCTCTCTGCCCCCACCCTCTCACTCGCTGCCTCTCCCCCCTTTCGCAACACTCCCACTCGCTTTCTGAATGCTAGGGTTTCCGATTAAGAACCGCCACCATCTTCTCTTTCTTTCACGCCATGGTTGTGCAATCAGGTAATCATAAATTGTTTTCATTTTAATTTTGATTTAGTTTATTGTGTATGATCTTTCCATTTTACTTTTTGTTTGAACCCTTTACTAATTTTACCTAATTTATATATTTGCAATTTGTTCTTCAAGACTCAATCTTTTCTTTGTAAAGGTTTTATTTGATCGGAATTTGGATTTAAATTCATCTGCAATCTATGATTTTGTCGGTGAAACTGGCGTTCTTGAATTTATTTATTTAATTTTGTTGTTTTGCTTATCAATTTGATTCACTTTATAGTTTCTTACATTGGTTTAAGTGTAGACCATTCAAGTTGGTGTGTCCAAACACGTTGACTCCTCTGCAACAACAGCTATTTTGTTGTTTTCCCTCTGACTCTGATCTTCAATCCCCTACTGTTAAGGTTTCTTCATCCATTGAATGTTTGTTATTTTTCTCAGCTGATTTTGTTTCTGTGGTGTGAATGGTTATGGGTTTATCATGAAATTAAATGGATTTTGCTCCTTTTCCCCCACTTTTCATAATTAAGTAGTAGACATAGCAAATGATACAAAATGGGTTTAGATTATCAAGTAAATTAAATAAGGAATGTTGAAAGAAATTTGATTGTGGAGTGAATTATTTAGTTGTTCCAAATTTTATACCGTTGGGTTTAGTGAATTATTCCCATTCAATGTTGGTTATTTCTCGGCTGATTTGATTTCCGTCATGTGAATGGTCATGAGTTGATTTAGAAATCAAATGGGCTTTGCTTTTTTTTTTTATTTTTCACAATTAATTAATAAACATGGCAAATGATACCAAATGGGTTTAGAATCCAAGTAAATTAAAGAAGGTATATTGAAAAAATATGTGATTTTGTGGACAGAATATATTGTTTCTGTCCATACCTCATCATTTTTTTCCTTCTGTATTTTGATTTCAGTTTCACAATTTGAAACTACAGCATCTGTTTAAGTCTCATTTCTATGTTCATTTCATCTCATCTCAACTATCTGTCTCAATTACATTTGTTATTTTGATTTTAAAATTTTCAATACTTATGTTTCTTATGCCTGTAGATTTCTGGTTTCTCATATTGAATTGTATTATTAGTTTTAATTTTTTTTTAATTGACATCGGTCAGAATATATTGTTTTTGTCCATACCTCATCATTTTTTCTCTTCTGTATTTTGATTTCAGTTTCACAATTTGAAACTACAGCATCTATATGTTTCTTATGCCTATAGACTTCTGGTTTCTCATATTGAATTGTATTATTAGTTTTAATTTTTTTTTTAATTGATTCAACGACAATCAGTGTTCTGAGGGGCCGTCTGGTAATAGATTTTTTTAGTGATTTTATAAAAACAAACTTCTCTCAGCAATCCAAAAGGGAAAACCAGGGGCCTTTTCTCCTTTAAGACCTACATCATTCTTGAAAAATTACAAATCAAGCCTAGATTTCTTGGGTCATTTAGAAGGTAAATTCTTTTAATTTTTTATTTGAACTCTTTTGGATTTAATTTTTTTCTTTTCAACAAAGGTGACTGTAATATTTAAACAGGGGCCTTCGATTCTTTTAGACAATCACAAACCTTTGCCAGTGTAGACGCGCCCTCGTGGGCCTCACGTGCTACAGTTTGGACTCGATTTGTGTCGGTTCTTAAGCTGAACCAAAGAGTCCAAATCCGGCAAATCGTTTTAAGAAAACAGATTTTTATAAAGAAGTGCCAAACATAGACTGCTTTGCCAGATACAGAGTCGCCACCTAAATATTTTTTAAGGGGGAATTTAGGAAACCCTGACTCGTTTGCCTAAGGCCACGTGTCCGTCATCACCAAAGTTGCCTTGGCTCGGGAACTTGAGTACGATTGGGGAAGGTCAGCTATGAGCACCCCCTCTCGCCCGATCAAAGATCGGCCTCTACTAACCATGATATCTTGTTTTGAAAACATATGCGTTCTTATTCCGGTTAATTAGCTAGAATTTACTATGTGATGCACACAACACACAAGTATAGACTAGATCGCCTAATTTGAAACAAAGCATTGCATATCCGCTCGTTTGAAAAATGGTTTGAAATTTGCTACTCGCGAGTAGGCTAAAACACGGATTTCAACGAGTTGTTCCAACTCAAACAATCCAACCTTCACCCACAGGCATTCAGGCAGTAAATCAACTAAGCAGTTAGCCTCATGGCAAGCATGCTTTCATGTTAACATCCACACTCATGTGAGATGCTAAAACATAAAGACTCACCTAGTACTCTGAGCCAAAACAGAAGCTAATTAGTAATCAATGCATGATCCTAGTTCATGTTAAGATGGCTAATACAATACATGCAAAATGCAACTAAGATAGGCTCGGCTATTCTAAACATGGCATGTGAAATGCGACAACTCAATATACGTATTCAAGTTGGAATGGAAATACTATGCAGTTAGTATGATGCGCCGAGCCCGGTGCATGCAATACAGATGAATGGATGCAAAACATGCGAGCATAAGGGTGCTAATTTAAACATGCCCTAATCTAACCACTGAAAGCGGATAAATAAAAGGGAGAAAGACGTGGGGTTGGAAGACATACACACACCCACGCACACTTATTACACAATTGCCCTCGCTCGGAGGGTCCAAATAATAATACAAACCGAATAAATAATTAACTATCATAGCTAATTAAATATTACAAAACCTTAATTAATTAAACAAATTAACTAAGCTATGGAAAGCGGTAAAAGGGCCTCGGGAAGAGGGGTGCATGCATGCTCGGATTGGCTTAGCCCGGAAATCCCTTGCCATGACACATGTTGCCTCTGTTTGCACTGCCCTGCTCCTCTGAAAATTATGCAAGTTTCCAGAACCCTTCTAATCCACCTCATGGATGCTGTGAGAGGCTATCGGCCAAGAGGGGTGGCCATCGGCCACTGGAAAATGGTCATCGACCAGTTGTGAGGCTATCGGCTAAGTATGAATGGCTGGCCGGCACTGAATGTGGTCGGTCGGCCATGTCTTCCTGCAGAATCCTGTTTGATAGCAGCAGAGGACAGACAGAGCATGGCAAAGCATTTTCAAAGCAATGTTTGCACCACCACCCTCCCTATCATGTTTAAGACTCAAGGGAGTATGGTACTTGACCCTCGGGCCACCAATCATGCATTTCCATGCATGATGGCCCAAAAGGCCAAGTGTGCAATTTCAATGTAAAATGAAATGCACACAAAACATACAAAGGGGCCCCAACCTCCATCATGTTTGATCAAGAGAGATGGGATGCGTGCACAATGCTATGCAACCTAAGCATGCATACAAGCTAATGCAACATGAGCATGCAAGCAAGCTAATGCAATAGGCATACAACTTAAGCAAGTAAACATGCAAGGCATGAAACAACAATGCCAATGACAAACATGCAACGACATGTGGCCTAACAAGTATGCAAGATGGATGAACATGCAACAACATGTCAATAGGCTTACAACCTGAACAATGCAACCATACATGACACACAACAATAGGCAAAATGGAGCAAACATGCAACAACATGCAAGACACGCATGCAACAACATGCGAGGATGGTCTTAAACCGAAATGGGCAGCTCTCAAATAGGCCCAAATCAGCGGCCAAAATGATGCAACAAAGGCATGAAAACACACACACAAGCATGCATGCACAAGGGCCTAAACATGGAGCATAAGCCATCAACTCTTCAAAGCATGAAAGGGATGGAAAATGCAAGTATGCAAGCATGGAACATGGATTGAAATATGGTCTCCAATGATGCCAAATCATGAGAACAAGCCAAGTAAAGCATGCTAGTGACCCATACACCCAAGGCTAGTAAGCTAGAATGCAAGACGGCTATACAAATCATGGCAAACATGATCAAAACAACCAAAACCAGACCTTAAGTATGGCAAAACAATGCTAAAATCCTCTTGGAACCTAACCAAAATCATGCTAAAATGTCATCTCACAACATGATGCATGTTAGGCCAAAACATGGGATTACAAGGCAAGCATATGATGCATGCAAGAGACCATTAAACCAAGCAAAAACAGATCTAAGGCATGCCAAAATATGACCAAATACCCACTGAAATGTGTCCAATACATGCAAGAATGAGGTGCTCCTTTGAAAAGCTATGAAGGGGGTTGCTCTAAACATGCAAGAGGCAAGCAAAAGGGGACCAAACCACCTATGGACAGAGCTTATATAGGTCCTAAACACCACCAAAAAGGGCCTGAAACAAGCCTCCAAATGATCTAAACATAAGCCCCTTTGTAAGGCCAAAAATGCCAACAAACAAGACAACAAGGGAGGGGGTCACCCCTCTCTGATTTAGGCCCTCAAAACAGCAAGCCTACCATTGAAAATCCACTGGATTTCAGTGGCTAGGAGGCCAAGCAAAGACTAATACAAAGTCTTCAAGGTATGGCACAAAACAAGGCCGAAACAAGCATGCAAGAGGGTAGACGACCCCCAACAGTAAAATGATCTTAAACAAACATTAAAAGGAGCTCAAAAAAAGACTTTTTTCAGTTTATGATACAGCTCAAATATGCTTGCAAGTATGGCTAAGATATGGATCAAAATAAAGCCTTAAAAGAGAGATGAAGCATACAAGGGGATAGATGACCTGTAACAGAAAAATGTCCTTAAACAAACTTCAAGAGGAGCTCAAAATAAGACCTTTTCTAGTTTATGACAAAGCTCGAAAATGCTTGCAAGTATGGCTAAGCTATGAAGCAAGATAAGCCTTAAAAAGGGAGATGAGTGTGTTACCCTTGTAGCCAAGAACTCCAGCAGCCTTTGGTCCTAAAAACCAGTCCCTTAGCCTCTAAAAACAAGCTCCAAGATGCTTGAATGGATGATGGAGAGGTTAGGTTATGAGGTGTAGGGTAATGGAGCCAAGAACCTTACACTTTGAAGCTAGAAGGGAGAGATACAAAGGGAGAGAGTGTGTGTATGCCTCTAGAATTTTAGAACCATGGCAAAGGAGAGGGGAGCCTTCCTTTATAGAGCCAAGGGACTAAAGCTTCTCTTAGAAGCTTCAAACCAAGAGCAAAGATCCTCCATACACGTGTATGGAGGATCCAGTCTGTGCCCTCCAGCTGGTACAGCTGGCATCCATTCAATCTGTAGAATACACCGGAAGGTTGTCGACTAGCAAAAATGGTCGGTCGGCTACTATAAATGGTCGGCCTGCTACTTATTTGGTTGGCCGGCTATTTTGACTGGCCGGTCGGCTAAATTGCTGGCCGGTAGGTGGCTGCCAAGGTCAAAAAGTGGTCGGTGGGTGTCCAGATTGAAGCCCCAGAAGTTAGCTTTCCAATGGCGCAAACCTTGCATTAAAATTCCTCCTATGCAAAAAGTTATGCCCGTTTTGGTGAAGCCGCGCAGATTCGATCAAACCGGATTGATCCCCTACTTCAACCAACCATATCTCCCCCACCCGGACTTGGCTTTAGGAGATTCTTGAGTGCAAAATGAAGCCCCGGAAGTAAGCTTTCCAACGGTGGTGGCCTCATAGCTAAAATCCAAGTATGCAGATGAATAAGCCCGATTCAGCGAGGGCTGCTCGACTCTCTTCTACCCGGATTCATGCCGAACTTCTTCCAAACTAGTTTTCTTTTCTCCTTTCCTCTTTTCGTCAACTCCAAACCCCCAAACAAGGTGTTTTGAAAGTTTTTTCAAAGATTTCATCTCTCTTTCATTCATTTCCACTTTGTCCTTGCTCGGTTTATCGAAAAACGCATCATTTGACAAAATGTGAGCCTCGGAACATTGTAGAAACTTTATTTTAAAAATGTTTTGAAAGAGAGGGTTTTAAGGTCTAAAAACCATCCAAAATAGCTTTGGTCCAAAATGGGGTGTGAAGTTGAGATTTGTCTCTCTCATTGCCGAAGAAACTGAGTCTTTGCCCTACACACCTTTCTCCACCAAGTAAACCATCAGTAATGCCCAAGTCTTGAGGGCGGTCAAAAATGGGGTGTCTACAGCCAGTTTTAAAGAGTTGTAACCTCTTTCAATAATCTCTATGATGGCTATAGAAAAATTGTCACTCGCTTTTCCAATTCATTCGATTGTCGCTAATTCTTCCTGCATATATTCTGCATACTAAGTTTTCGGGAGTACATAACATAGTTTTTGTACAATCAAATTTGTATGTGCACAAATTCGACTACGGAGGTGGTCATGTTGATCTTAACAAAGCCATAAATCCCGGTCTCATATACGACATGAAAGTCACAGACTATTTCAAATTTCTTTGCTCCATGGGCTATAATGACACTGCCATCAGCTCACTAACCAGGGATAGCAGCCCATGCCAAAAAACACCGAACTTCCTTTTAAACCTTAATCTGCCATCTATCTCTATTCCAGAGCTGAAGCATACTGTCACAATGTCAATAACAGTCACAAACGTTGGTCCGATATTATCTTTCTATGTTGCTCGCGTTGAAGCTCCCTTGGGCATAAATGTGACAGTTGAGCCCTTGATTTTGTTTTTCAATTTTACAACAGAGATGCTCAAGTTCAAGGTAACATTTTGCTCCCAACTGAGAGTTCAAGGAAGATATACATTTGGAAATCTGTATTGGGAAGATGGTTTGCATGTAGTAAGGATACCATTGATAGTTCGACCTGTCATTGAATATTTTTATTCTGAAACATGATCACATACTATATCATCTTCTTTTTTCTTTTTTTCTTCTTTTTCCTTTTTCATATTATTAGCCTGTAGTTTTTTTATAAGAAAAATAACATTGATTTGAGTTCATTTTGCAAAGCAATAAAATGCTATAATTGCTAAGCAGAAGATGGAAAAGCCGATGATGCCATGACCGGGACTTGCCAGATTGTTTGTCGTAGTTTTTATTGTAAAAACTGTGATTTATGTGTGCGCGCGCGCGCGCACATTTGAGATGTTCCTATCTGTTCAAACAATCTTTGTATGTTGGAATAAGGTTGCAGTTTTTATCATATTCCAGGTTATGTATTTCCTTTTACCTTTTCACATAGTGGTAATCGTCTCTTTGCTTATAGGCTTTTATTTTTATTTTTCTTCTTCTTCTTCTTCTTCTTCTTCTTCTTCTATTTCTATTTCTATTTTTATTTTTTATTTTTTATATTAAAAAAAATGGGATTCGTGCATTTTAATCTTAATATTATTTAAAGTTTGGTAGGCTTTATGCCACCAAACTGGGTTCCATTTTTTTTAAAAAAATTTTTGGTGGGTTTGCATCCTGATCAACATTCTTTATGTGTTTATAGATTTTTAAATTGAATGTCTAAATTTAGGGAATCACTACCCTCAATTGGGATAGTGATCCCATTAAATATGTTATCATACACTTGAGCCACACCAAATCACAGAAATATCCACGAATCCCATTTTGATTTATGGGTGGAAAATTGGTGGGTTTGGTGTTTTCCACCCATAAATCACAATACCGGCCCGAAATGGAGTACTTGGGTTATATGTAGAATTGTGGATACTTTTCTCAAGGTTTCAAATATTTTTCCGAGTATCACTGTAATTTTCCCAACATGAGAGTTAGGCTACACTACACTACCCAAAAAAATAAAATTGAATAATTTGAGATGTTCTAATATGTTCAAATCTGTTTAAATAGTGTTGGGAATAAATTTAAATTTAAATAGTGTTGGGAATATATTTAAATTTAATTAGTGTTGGGATTAAATTTAAATTTAAATAGTGTTGGGATTGAAAAATAAATGTAAATAGTGTTGGGATTAAATTTAAATTTAAATAGTGTTGAGATTAAATTTAAATTTAAATAGTGTTGGGATTAAAAAATAAATTTAAATAGTGTTGGGATTAAATTTAAATTTAAATAGTGTTGGGGTTAAATTTAAATTTAAATAGTGTTGGAATTAAATTTAAATAGTGTTGGGATTAAATTTAAATAGTGTTGGGATTAAAAAATAAATTTAAATAGTGTTGGGATTAAATTTAAATTTAAATAGTGTTAGGATTAAATTTATAATAAATTTAAATAGTGTTGGGATTAAATTTATAATAAATTTAAATAGTATTGGGATTAAAAAATAAATTTAAATAGTGTTGGGATTAAATTTTATATTAAATTTGTAATTTTATCAAATTAAAAAATAAATTTAAATAGTGTTGGGATTACTTGAAGAACCGACCCTATCAGCAGAATACGATGGGGGTGGTTTCGACCACGCGGCTGTGGTTGAGATTGACGAATTTAATTCTTATCTCAGATGGATATTGAATTTAATATATAAAAAACCATATAATCGACCCAATCAACTTATTCATATGCGTACAACTTGAAACATGTGTGTTTATTTTCTAAATTAATAACTTGAATTCAGCTTTAAACAATTGTCACTAAAGGACTCCAAAGAAGCACTTAGAACCTGTTTTTGAGGTTTGAGATCCTTGAATTTCATTACTTTTGGTTCAAGGTCTCAAGGAATTTAATTGGGTGTATGAATATTATATAGATATGGTTTGCGTGAACTCCTCATTATGGTCTTGCTTTGTAAGTTATTCATGTATAGGTATAGTTTGGCTGATGGTTGTTCATTATATATATAGGTATGGTTTGTCTATGACATTTTTCTGCATCTGTTCTTTTCCTTTTTTTTTCATTACCAAGTATCTCATTTGTCTAATAACAAATATCAAGTTTTTTTTTTTTTTCATTACCAATTGTTTAAATTGCTGATTAAACAGTTTTTTTTTTTGGTCATAAAATTATTTTTGGACTTTCTAAATGATAATTATAAATTTAATTTGAAGACTATAAAATTGAAGCTAGTTAGGGAAGAGAAGAGTTCAGATTTGGACAATTGTTGTGCTCTTATTTTAATACCCTTTATGTTGGTAGGGCTGATTTTAATTTTATCATTTGAATGTAATTGTTAAAATACATCATTCAACCGTCATAATTATATAACCAAATATTTTCAGATTGAAGTACAACAGTTATGGACAATATCACTATTTTCGGTCAAGTAAGTTTTTTTTTTTTTTTCTTCTCCCCCTCCATATAAATTTAAATACCTCTCTTATAATGTAAGGCCTATTTATTTAAAATAAAGCCTATTTATTTATTTATTTTAAACTTATCATATTTAATTTTCTTCTAATAAATGCTTTAAACAACTACTTTATAGGTGGATGAAGACTTACACCGAACGGTAATATCAAGAAAGAAATAATTTTTTTTCTTATTTATCTGTATAAAGTTTTATTTATCACTCTAAAGTTTTTGTATATATAGATTCAATTTCTTCAACAAAGAAATGTTAATGTTGTTGTTCGCGATGAACGTGACCTTAATACTATTTGCATTCATGAAGTAAGTCTAAAAGTAACTAATATGTGAATGCATTTTCTTATCATTTTATAAATTATTTATAAATAGATTCTACTTATTTTTTTATAAGTAAAGGCAAAGGAAAAACACAAAGCGACCTCAAAGGAGACAGAAAAGGCTATCCCTTCTGGCAAAGGAAAGGAACATGCAAATCCCGTGGTATGGTTTCTTAACATTTTTAAAAAGTTTGTTTTCCAAATATTTATTAAAATTTTGTTTTTATATAGATTGACACATCTTCTGTAAAGCATACAAATTCTGGAAAGCTTTAACCCACTTTTTTTAATAAAGTTTTAATCCACTCTTTTGGTGTATGACAATATAATGTTTGTTTTTCTTATGTAGTTATAATTTGATTGGCAGCAGTAGCACTAACTGGTGTCTATTTTAGTTTTAATTTCTTTTAAATTGCAGAGCACTAGCTGGTGTGTATTATTTGATATTTAATTTTTTTTATATTTGATTTGTTTGGAATTGTAGAGTATAGTCTGTTAAATATATTTTTATAACTGCATTTTAATCTTAATATTATTTACACCGTGCCTTTAGGCACGGACATACGCTAGTTCTATAACATTTTGAAATTATAACATTGTGTTTGAAAATGTAAAAATAAGTTATTTGTAATAAATTTTATAATTTTCTACTTTTAATCTCATATTCTTCGAATATGATGGTTGATATCACAAGATAAACTCTGTCCGTTTATCTTGAACAATGAGATTTATTGAATCAATACTGTCTTTGACTACAATGTTAACATTGTATAATAATAATAAATGATAAAAAAAAAAACTTGTTAAAATGAAATATTGTACCTAATAACCTAACCAAACCAAACCAAACCAAGTCTTAAGTCCCATTAAATGGCTTCGGTTACATGAATCCTTCTTCTCCACCCGGCCCTATCAAATGCCATTTCATTAGTCAAATTAAGTAGATCTATATCTCTATTTATAACGCTAACCAACGTTAATCTAGGCCTACTCCGTCTCCTAACACTCTCATCTACCGTTACAACATCGCTTTCTTCACTATTATCTCTGTTGCTCTCCATTAAATGTGACCAAACCATCTCAATCGATTCTCTCTGAACTTACCTTCTATCGGTACTCTTACCCATTCCCGAATACACTCATTCCTAATTCTGTGTTGTCTAGTCTTGCCACACATCTACCTTAGCATCCTCATCTCAGTCACACTCATCTTATCTATATGTTGTTTTTTGGTTGCTTAACACTCCGTCCCATACAATATCGTTGGTCAAATAGCCGTTCTATAGAACTTACCTTTTAGTCTAGTGGGTATTCATTTATTACACAGTACCCCAGACGCACTTCTCCACTTACACCTTCTCGCCTTAATCCTATAGGCCACATCCGCATCAATCTCTTCCACTGTTATGATAATCAACCCTAAATAACGAAATTGTACATAACAATTATTTACCTAAAGAAAATTATCTCGTTATAATATCAATATCATCATGTATGCACTAACGATAAATAATGTGACCATAATGATATTTAACTTTTTGATAACAACTTTTGCATAAATCAATCCAAAAGTTATCAATATCAATTTGTTCGATTATGGTACCATAAACTTCTAATTGATCGCTATTTAAATTAGAATGTAATTCATTGAATAATTGTTTTCTCGAAACACTATCGTACTCCATCTCTTCTCTGATGAGTCTATTTGCCACAAATTGAGCACCTTGCGAAGATAACACTGGCATAAAAGGGAAATCTTTGAGAGATTTTCACAAATATTATACTTTTTAAGTTTATTTATGTTAGGTGTATCTAAAAATTAAAAAAATTCAGTGAAAATAAAAAAATACGAAAAATAAAAAATTTTAATTTCTAAAAAGTGAATCTTGAAAACCCAAACCAAACAAACTGAATTTTTTTTTTTTCAAAAAAATACAATCAGTTAAAAAAACACAAGCACAATTTTTTTAAAAGTAATATTACGTTTTTTAAGTGTATTTATGTTAGGTGTATCTAAAAATTAAAAAAAATTGCTTATAATATTAAAAAATTTCAGTGAACACAAAAAAATACGAAAACCAAAAAAAATTAATTTTCTGAAAAGTGAATCCTGAAGATCCAAATCAAACAAACTGAATCATTTTTTTTGAAAAAAAAAAACAATCAGTTTAAAAAACATAAGCACAAATTTTTTTTAAGTGATTATTACATATGTAATGAGACAATGTATATTTAAATTACAGGAGTTGGCATTAATGAACTTATGTAAAATAATACAAAAAGAATAGTAATGAGCTAAGTATAAAATTATGAGTCATGTATAAATAATACGGAAAAATGAATAACACAATAGTTTGTTCTTACCTTTTTGTGGAACTAATATTTGTTGTCATTGTGATTTCTGAGACATCTTCATGCAACTGAATGTCCTTAGATACGAGGGGCATGACTATTCCATCATCTAAAATAATTTATAAATTAATATTTAATTTCAAGGTTCGTGAATATCAATTATTGGCAATTATAATTTTAAAAATTATAATTGAAAATATTAATATCTATATATATATATATTAGCGTTTGCCTTATGATAGGATGATATTATTATTCACCACCTTTGTAACTTCCGAAACATCTTCATGTATGTGAACACCCTCAGATATTGGGAACATAACAATTCCTTTATTTGAATTTGCATGTATAAAATATTTAGTGTCAAATCATTTATTATTTGAAGTTATGATAATATTGTCAAATAAATCATAATTTTAAAATTAATACAAATAATAATTATTACCTCATTCTTCTGTGACAATATTATTGTTCGTTATTATAGTTTATTGTAGTAAATCTCCATAATGCCCTCGAAATTTTGAGACATGACTATCCCGTCATCTAATTGGATAAAAAAATAAACAATATAAGTATCGGGAATTATAATTTTAAAAAATTATAATTACAAAATCTATACATATGTTAGTGTTTACCTTGTTATAGGACAATGTGGGGATATATTTTTTGAGTACCAACACGTGGCTAAGGTGACGCCGACGTGTCACCCGAGGTGCCACGTGTCCTAGTCATGACGCCGAGGTTATTTCGGCAAGGCCGCGGTTATCTCCGAAGATATCAGAATCCGAGATAAGCGGATAAGACACAAGAGTCCTAGGATGATGAGGGGACTCAGCCTGGATAAAGATAAAGCTCTTAGGGAGTTTATCTCTATCTATTGAAGAGTCCTGGATAAGCACTGAGCTAAAGTCCATTGAAGCTAGGCTTCTGTTGGGACAATGATTGAGTTAACTATAAAAGAAAGGCACCCTCGATGGGTCTAAGGTACGTAATTTATATTCTGAACAGTGAGTTTAGCACTATTGATTATCTTTGAAAGATATACTGACTTGATCGTCGGAGTGCCCCCGAGTGGACGAACCACCGTCGGAATCTTCTTTTTCTGTTACTGGTCAGACAGGTGCCATCTATTCTGCCAGTGCTCTCCAGCTGAATACTGAGTTGGTAGTGTGGTCAGAAAAACACTCACACAATTTGGCGCCGTCTGTGGAAAAGAAAGAAGAATAGATGGCCAACGACGAACAGAAGGAGAAGGTTGGGGATGACACTCCTAACGGGAGTAGGAGACCTGTTGACGTTGACGTCGAGAAAGACAATTGCAACGAAGACCAGAATTATGGAGTGAAAGACGTCGGCCAGGAAGGCGACATACCAAAGCAAACAGACCAAAGCGGGTACTATAATGAAGATAACCTCCAGGTATGGAAGGACAGATGCCTACGGAGGGACGAGGAGGTTAAAGAGATGGCGGACAAGTTGGCAGACCTGCAATTGGTTGTCAACTTCATGATGCAGAACAACGTAATGCAGCCACCATTCCCGCTGCAAGACACGCTGATTCCAGCTGTTAATGCCCAAAAGGGAGGACATAAAACTATCTCCATAGCCCCCCAGCACCCCAGAAGCGAAAGACATTCTCACTGGCCTTCAAGGGAGGTCGGGCGTAGAGAGCCAGGAAGGGAAGAATCACGAAGGACACAATGCACCAAGGAGGGAGACCCCAGAGAACATCGACATGTTCAAAGGCAAGAATTGTGCTTCGATGCGACCATTGGAGAAAGGTCAAAAAGGGCTCACAATGAGGCTGGAAGTAGTGCACCTAAAAGACTGAAATCAGGAGATAGACGAGCTCCTGGGCGGACCAAAGAGGACTTAAGAGATTACCTTAAGAGGAAGCAAGATCATGCCGAGGTAACCTCAACTATTAAACCGAGAACACCATTCTCGGTAGAGCTAGACAAAGTTGAGGTCCCGAAGAGATTCAGTATGCCGAGGTTCCAGATATACGATGGGAAGTCGGACCGCAACTTTCACGTCGGATTATACCTGAACGCGATGGCATTGTACACTGGGAACGAGCCGTTGCTCTGCAAAGTGTTCCTCTCATCATTCGGGGAGATTGCATCGGATTAGTTTCACAAACTGCCGAAAGGAAGTGTGAAGACCTGGGAAGGTCTGGCCGAGATGTTCGTGGCCAGGTTCGTGACAAACAAACTACAGCCCTTGAGGGTAGACGCCCTAATGGCTCTGAAGATCGGCGAGGACGAAAGCCTGAGGGTCTACGCCAAGAGGTATTATGAGGTGTTCAACCGAATACCAGAATGCAACCAAGAAGTGGCCGTCGTGTCATTTAAAAACGGCCTAAAAGATGGTTGCCTACTTTGAAAATCACTGGCAAAGACATTGCCAAAAAGCATGGAAGAGCTTATGGCTGGAATCGAGAAATATGCCAGAGCCGAGGAAGACACGCCAGGAACAATGGCGGTAAAGCAAGAAAAAGGAAACGGCTCGCCGAAGTGAGGCCGAGGTAACAATGGATCCAATAAGCAAGAGGTAGGACTGAGGGCTGCGCAGGCAGTCACAACAGTGTTCCGAATCCCAATTCACAAAGTGCTGGACAAAATCCGATCCCAGCCCTATTTCAAAGGCCCAGCTAGGGTGCCAAGAGAATTTATGGGATGAAGCCTTGGTAAGCATTGTGCTTACCATAACGAAGATGGACATATGACCCAGGGTTGCAGAGCCCTGAAGGCACACCTGGAAGACCTGGTAAGGCAAGGCCATTTGAGGGACCTCGTTGATGAGGCCAGCACAAGGGAAGAACAGGCAAGATTGTCTCAAGCACCGGCAGCTCCACCTCCCCCAGCACAGCAGCCGCCGGCAGGAGAACCTCGGGTAATTAATGTAATTCACTCAAAGGTGAGCAAAAACGAAATACGGGGGGAGACCCAGAAGGTAAGGCACTTACAACATGTGTACCAAGTAAGGGAGAAAAGACCTCGGGCCGAGGAGTACCAGAGACCAGTAGTGTCCTTTACTGAAGCCGACCTGGAGATGGTCCAACATCCGCACAACAATGCCTTGGTAGTATCCCTTCAGGTTGGGGAGTGCCAAGTGAAGCGCATCCTCATTGACCAAGGCAGCTCTTGTGACATCATGTATGTGAGATGTTACAAGGAGCTTGGCCTTCACCCAGACGATATGGAACAATCTAATGGCCCAATGGTCGGGTTCAATGGAACGCCAACATGGCCACTGGGGGCAGTAAGCCTAGATGTGCAGGTTGGCACGAGGAAAATAAAGACAGAGTTCACCGTAATCGACAAACCCTCCCTTTACAATATTATCTTGGGAAGGCCATGGTTGCATGCAATGGGGGCCGTTCCCTCAACATTGCATCAAATATTGCGATTCCCAACAGAACATGGGATAGAGGAGGTTAGAGGAGATCAGCTGCAGACAAAGAATTGCTCTATGGCAGCAATGAAATCCACCTGCAGCATACAAGAACCAAAAAAGGCAGAGATCAAAAAACGAGGACGTGGAAGTCCTAGAGGACATCGGTAAGGAGCCAGCCGAGAAGAGCGAAGAAGCACTGAAAAAAAATCCTCGTTCGGGAGGGGGATGAAGAACGCTTCTTTCTTCTCGGCTCGGGCTTAGCCGAAGATAAGGGCAAAAAGTTGCCCAGGCCCTGGAGAACTTGCAATCTCAAATTTTTCTATCATTAGAATTTTTTGTTCTTTTGTCATTTGCCGAAGTAAATAAATAAAGTTTTAGCTTGATTTATTTGTTTATACGCTTGTGGCTGATAAAAATACATAACGTTGTTTCTGGAATACATGTATAATGAGAATCCAAGCGGAACTTAGGTTCACATTAGGGGGCAGAGAGAAGAAAAATGGTTTTAAACACTTGTTGAAACTTGAGAAAAGTTTACAAGTTAAAGTTAAACTGAGACTATGCTTAACACTTGTTGAAACTTGAGAAAAGTTTACAAATTGAAGCTAAACTGAGATCATGTTTAACACTTGTTGAAACTTGAGAAAAGTTTACAAGTTGAAGTTAAACCGAGATCATGTTTAACACTTGTTGAAACTTGAGAAAAGTTTACAAGTCGAAGTTAAACTGAGATTATGTTTAAACTTGAGAAAAGTTTACAAGATAGAGTTAAACCAAGGAAAAACACTTGTTGAAATTTTTTGAAGAGATTTACAAGTTGAAACCATGGGTGTGCCAAGAGAGGTACTTGGGTATTTGCCAAGGTAAATTATCAGTTTAACCAGGGCGTGTCGCCCCGAGAAGGTCACACAAGACTGAAGTGTATATTAAAGATATGCAAAATATTCTAAGTATGGAATCAAACAAGAGCAGTAAAGAGAAGACAAAGCTACAAGCAGGAAAGATGTATTAAACGTTCAAAAGAAGGCATGTCGGCCAAAGCTTACAAATTGTTCCAAAAAGGAGAAAAACAAAAATACAGAGCACAGAAGAAAGAGAAAAACATGAAATTAAGGTTCTTCAGCATCATTAGAAGGCTGGGTTTGGACCTCAGAGGACTGCTGAGAAGACATCTTGGCGGCCTTCTCAGCCGCAAGCTCAGCGTCAATTTCTTGAAGGGTTAGATCGAGGCTCTTATCGGCACGAGGCACGCCCGATGAAGGCTTCTCGGGAGTGGCATCCTTGGGGACTTCCTCATCCTCCTCATCTTGAGTCAAGTCCAGGACTTGCTCATTCAGAGAAGGGGACTTGGTTCCAGCAGCCTCCTTTGATTTCCTTACCAAGGTCTCCTCCTCAGACTCAGATTCGTCGTTGGATTGACTTGGAGTTGGAAGGAATGGAAGAGGAATGACGTCGGCGTTCCTGAGGGGCAAGTCCTCGGGCACTTCAAGCTTTTTTAGAAGAGACATCCAACCAAGGGTAAAACCCTTGTTGCATGCCTATTTCACTTGCTTCTCATAGTCCGCCGTGACATTGGCCACCCCCTCATTGTAGCTTTTCTCATCAGCCGCCTTGAGCTCGGCGTCCTTCGTGGCCAAGGCTTCTTGCAGTTCTTTTTGGGCTTGGGCCGTTTTCTCCTCGGCCTCTTTCTTTTCGGCCTCAAGAACCTTCTTGATGGCCTCAACGGACTCCGCCTTTTCTTCAGCGTCATTTTGAGCTTTGACAGCAACCTCGACTTGATCCTCCAAGGTCTTCATCTTTGATTGCAAGTTTTTATTAGTCTTTTGTAGACTAGCAACCTCCCTCTTCTTGTCGGCCAGCTCCTGCCGATTCTCAAAAGCTTGCACTGAGAATGAATGAGCATGTTGGATGGCCTGAAAGTAAACAGAAGTTATTAGAAAATATTATAAGTGTGAAATGAAGAGAAAGAAAGAAAAATTACCAAATAAAGAGACTTACCTGAACAGAGTGCTGGAGCATCAGAGCATAGTTCTCATATTCGCTCATCTCGGCGTTTCGGTTGAGATCGCCGGGAAGGAGCAGAGCGGTACTAAGGGCGACGGCGACATTAATGTCGTCGGCACTGTCGCTAGCCTTAACTGGCTTATTCTCCAGTGTGATTTGGGGGGCCTAGGGGGAATCATGCTTTAGAGATCCCGAGGCGGTTGTATCGGATGACCTCGGCTTCTTTGATCGTTTAGACTCGGATGGTTGGGTCTTGGCAGGCCTCTTCTCGGCGGCAGAATGGGACTTATCGCTCTCAGCCAATTTGGAGATTAGCAAGGTGTCCTCAGTGTCAACCTGAGTCACCGTTGCCTTTGGCTGAGCCTTCTTGATCCTTTTTGTCTTCAGCTTTGGCTGGTTTGGTGTTGATTGGGCATCAACTGAATTAGGAATATTGGCCAAAAGATCTTTAGCGACTGCTTTTTGGCGGCCCATTTCAACAGCAAAAACTATTCAGCGTCGCTGACGGCGTTGGGATATTGGGATTAGGTATGGAGCCGAGGTAGATGGCTGCTCAGCTGGATCATAGGTCGATCCTTGATCTGGCCGAGATGAGGAGGCAGCTTGAGAAGTTGTGGTAGAAAGAGGTGACTGGCTTTTCTTCTTCTTCTTTGGGACGTCGGGCAGCGCCGATTTATAGGTTGGAATAAAAATTGAGTACCAGAGGGGCTCTCCGTTTGTGGACTGGCAGATCCAAAAGTTTCCTCAAGTCTTTGCTGGGAAAGAAAGACTGACGGAAGCCCTCTGGTGGCTGAGGAAGAGCTGCAAGGAAAACAGCCATTAGAAACAAACAAAGTATTGAAGACTTTAAAAACAAGTTAATATGAACACAGGGCTCTTACCATTGCCCCTCTACAAAAGCTGATCGAGGGAGAGGGTAGAGATGGAGGTCCTCGTCTAGAGTGAACTAACAGTTCCCCGAGGTAATGAAATAGTCATCCTCAGCTCCCTTGTTGGAGTCAGGGAGGTCGGCGACAATTTTGTACTCTATGGACCTCAGCTTGAGGTAGTAAACGTAGCCCGTATCTTTTTTGAGGCCACACATGGTGTAGCAGTATTGGATATCGGCTAAGGTAATTCTAGCGTTTTCTTGTCTGGCTAAGGCTACGATACCATTGATGGCGAGTTGCATTGGGTTCAACTTATAATAGTGAAGTATCTCACGAAAAAGGGTGTTGAGTGGGAGCCGAAGTCCGCACTCAATGGAGGCTACCACAGGGAAGGGCATAGAATCAGTTGTAGGCATGATGGAGTCATCCTTCCCAGCCAATCTCAGATGGACGTCGGCCGGGATGTCAAACTCTTGCCTAAAGTACTCTAACTTGGATGGGGTGTCTACTCTATGCTTCTACATACCTATGATATCGGCTTAACTGAAGGGGTTGGATTTCAGAAGGGTGTGTTTCTAAAGAGTTTTATGGACCTCGGCTAAAGCTTGAAAATACACAGAATTTGTGCGGAATCGTTTCAATTTTCCCTAACAATTGTTTTGAGTTCTACAAACAAATCCCAAACCTAGATCTATGGAAACGAAGATTGAAGGCACGAATCTGGAAAACAGAAAAGCAAGAATGCGCTTCAGAATCAAGAACAAAGATGGACTATCAAGAACATTGTAAGTACAAAGGGCATAAGGTCAAGAATAGTGGCAAAAGTGCAGAAAAGTTGTGAGCAGTATGTGTATTCAAGACATGGGCAAAGAGCAAAGTCGTGGAATAAACATACTCAGATACATGATTAATAAATTAGAAACTTGAGTAAAACAGCAGCAGATAAATGAAACGAAACTTCTTGGAGAGCAACAAGAAATAAGACTAGGAGGAATAGTGGCTTACCAGAAAGAGGGAAGCCGGAATGGGGATTGCCGAAGTCTGACAACGGTTACAAAGGTGAAAGATTGGTGAGAATCACGCCGGAAGGGGTAAACAGAGCAAGTCGCAGAGCTATGGAAGCTTGAACAATGGAGGATTTGAAAAAAAAGCTAGAGAGAAAGAGAGCTTCTGCAACGATGTAAAGTGAAAAGACGGGGGAAAGAAACAAGTTTTGTCAAAACTTGAAACGGCGGCAAAAAGGGCAATTAATGCGCCTGGAACAACGAATGCATCAGACGGCGCATGTAGGCGCGAGACGACTTGCAAACGCGTCCGGAGTACGATCCAGTAAGGAGAAGACGCGTGGCTAAAATGGTTGAGTTATTGTGTATGACAGCTCATACGCTTGAGAAGAGCCTTTGGTATCCTTGTTCTTCAAAGAGACATGTCGGCCTTAACGGTGATGTCGGCTGGGAATCTCTAAGCCGATGTACTGGCAGGAAGTATCGATATAGGTCCCATCACCTCAGAATACCGAGGTAATAGAATCTAGGGGGCAGTTGTGGGGATATATTTTCTGAGTACCAACACGTGGCTAAGGTGACGCCGACGTGTCAGCCGAGGTGCCATGTGTCCTGGTCATGACGCCGAGGTTATTTCGGTAAGGCCGAGGTTATCTCCGAAGATATCGGAATCCGAGATAAGCGGATAAGGCACAAGAGTCCTAAGATGATGAGGGGACTCAGCCTGGATAAAGATAAAGCTCATAGGGAGTTTATCTCTATCTATTGAAGAGTCCTGGATAAGCACTGAGCTAAAGTCCATTGAAGCTAGGCTTCTGTTGGGACAAGGATTGAGTTAACTATAAAAGAAAGGCACCCCCGATGGGTCTAAGGTACGCAATTTATATTCTGAACAGTGAGTTTAGCACTATTGATTATCTTTGAGAGATATACTGACTTGATCGTCGGAGTGCCCCCGGGTGGACG
This sequence comes from Camellia granthamiana, assembly GCA_036172215.1. Taxonomy (NCBI): domain Eukaryota; kingdom Viridiplantae; phylum Streptophyta; class Magnoliopsida; order Ericales; family Theaceae; genus Camellia; species Camellia granthamiana. The sequence goes on along the minus strand of CM069903.1, from coordinate 168,706,473 downwards.
AACCACCGCCGGAATATTCTTTTTCTGTTACAGGTCAGACAGGTGCCATCTATTCTGCCAGTGCTCTCCAGCTGAATACTGAGTTGGTAGTGTGGTCAGAAAAACACTCACATAGACAATATTATTATTCATTACCATTGCGACTTCTGAAATATCGTCATGTATCTAAACACCCTCAGATATCGGGAATATAACAATTTCTTTATTTAGATTTACATGAATAAAATAATTAGTACAAAAGCATTACTTTTTTGAAGTTATAAGAATATTGTCAAATAAATCATAATTGTAAAATTAATATAAATAATATTTCGTATCTTCTTCCTCAGATATGGGAGGCATGACTATTATATTATATAATTTTCATGAAAAATATAAACAATGTAACTATTAGCATTCATTATGAAAGTAGCAGATATTAGTATTTACAAGTTATAATATAAAAGAATCATAATTAGAAAATATTATTACTTGACGTTCTTACCATTTAGAACGTTAGTCTTGTTTGTCAATGTGGTGACTCTTGAAACGTTTTGGTAGAAGTGAGCACCCTTTGATGTAAAAGGGATAACAACTCCTGTATTTTAAATTGTAGCAATATATATATATATATATATATTTAGTATAAAAATTAATAAGAAATCAATATATATGAAAACGATAATACTTCAAAGCTTACTTGTGACATTCCGAACATTCGTTCTATAATGCAATTATTTATCACGTAGAATACATACTCTTAATTGACTTGCTTCTTTTTGAAGTTGTCTCAATTTATCCTTGAATACGGGATCATCACGATTAGTCTGATGTGAAATGAGTAATTTTTTTTTCGAGATAGTTGATTGATTTTGGCAGTAACTGTATCACGTTCCATCCTGTAAAAACATAGAGATTGTCATAACGCAAATAAAATTTTTTCCTCATCATGTAATCGAAATGGAGTATAAAAAAACACAATCAGTTAAAAAAATTCGCCGTGTGATCAAAATTGAGTATAAAAAAATACAATCATATTTTTTTTTTCATAATAATAATAAAAAAAGCAATAAAGTCAATTAGTAGTTAAAAAGCACAATTATTATTTTTTTTTCCGAAAAACACTGTGAGTTAAAATCCTAATCACAAATTAAGTCAATTGATAGTTAAAAGAACACAATCGTTTATTTTTTCAAAAAACACAGTGAGTTTAAAAAAAAAAACAAATTATAATTTTTTTTAAGACAAAATATAATCTAATCATCATTAATAGTAATGAATACAATCCATTTTTGTTTCAAAAAACACAACAATTGTCATAATCCAAACAATTTTTTTCTCATCATGTGGTCAAAATAGTGTGTAAAAAAACACAATCAATTAAAAAATGTGATCAAAACGGAGTGTAAAAAACACAATAACATTTTTGCTCATAATTAAAAAAAAAAAGCAATGAAATCAATTGATAGTTAAAAAACACAATTTTTCTTTTTTTTTTTTTTTCAAAAAACACAGTTAAAAAAACCAAATTATAAATTTTGTTTTGCTAGACAAAATACAAAATTTTTGTAATTGATATTTAAAAAATACAATCATTTACAATCATTTTTTTCCCTTTAAAAAACACAGTGAAAAAATCAAATCACAAATTAAGTCAATTGATAGTTAAAAAGCACAATAACTTTTTAAAAAAACACAATAAATTAAAAAATCAAATTATAAATTTTTTGTTGCTAGACAAAATACAAATCACATTTTTTTTTTAATTTTTTGGTGTAGATATGCCGAACACTGGAAAGAATTGTTGAGTATTTGGGTTTAAGTTTGGTTGTTTTACAATTGTTATGCTATCTTTGTGACGGTTCATGTTTATCTAATTACAATCACATTTTTCTCATAATAAAAAAAAAAATGAAAAAAAAAATCATTGAACTAACTACAATACAATTACATTAAAAAAAATTAAAAAAAAAAAAAAAAACGTTGAACTCACTACTATTACATTAAAAAAAAAAAAAAAACACTGAACTAACTACAATCATATTAAAAAATTAAATTATAATTTTTTTTTTTGCTAGACAAAATACAAACCACAAATTTTTTTTTTTTGGTATAGATATGCCGAACACTTAGAAAGAATGGTTGAGTATTTGGATTTAAGTTGAATTGTTTTACAATTGTTATGTTATCTTTGTGACTATTCATGTTTATCTAACTATAATCACATGTTTCTCGTAATAAAAAAAAAATAAATGAAAAAAAAAAAACTATTGAAAAATAAATGAAAAGACTACTTACAAGTTTTCAAGCTTTCTTTTTATCTTTGTTTGTCATGACTTCGTTTGTCCTTCTAGTATAAAACATAAGTGAAGAATTATGTGTTATAGATAGATGTGCCGCTGGTAGAAGTGGAAAAGACTGCAATAAGTATGAGAGAAGTTGAAAGTGAAGAATTATGTGGTAGAAGTGAAAAGGCTGCAATAAGTCTAGGAAAAGTTGAAAAAGGTGTGTATGATAAAAGTCAAAAAGGCTTGAGAGAAATCAGTTGATGCTGAGAGGTTTTTTTTTTTTTTTTTTTTAAACCAAAAAATTAAGAAATTAAGATTGAGATCACAAAACTTGTGAGATAAAAATCCTTTTTTCCTTATATAATATATAGATAGATATAGATTTAGATGAAAAATCAGACACTTTAGTTCACAAATTACGCAGAGTTACATATTTATTTCCAAATTCAAATGACAAGGCAATCCGTACATGGATCCCAAAGTGAAAAAAATTAAAGGCTAGAAAATGCTGGCCATTAATTAAGATACAAATTTATGTTTCATTTAGAAAGAGTGATTTATAAATAAAAATAATGGGTATTTTGGATTTGAAATAAAACAACCACAAGTAATCACATATCAAATCAAGTTCAGCCAAAACTCATAAAACTAACAACCGTGGATATATTTTCAAATTAAGATAAATTGTTTATATAACTGAGTTAATCTCAAACAAAATTTTAATTTACAATAAATAAACGGTTCATTTTACGGCGCTATGTATGACTAAGCTAAATTTGACTCAAGGAGTTCGCGACCACGATTTGTGCATCATGCAGTAGCCATAAGGACCAGACGAGAATCACAATCATCGGACTCAAATTCTGACCCCCAAAAAATCTGAAATAGCGTCAACCACCAACCATGGACTGGACTAGTCACCATCATCAAAATCAGATTCTGATATAATAAAAAATAAAAAATTTGAGTTCCGATGACACACCATTTTCACAATTAGTCAGCTAAAAAATGGTTGGCTATCATCAATCTATGTCTTTCTTGAGTTCATCTTGATCAAAGTCAGAAAAAGAAAAAAGAAAAAAGAAAAAAGAAAGAGAAGTCATAGAATATTGAACATCAAAGGCAATGTAATTCTAGCAATTGTTGGTGCATTACTTGGTATTTCCCCCCTTCTTTCGTGTGTGCCCGGGCGCACGAGCATGGGGAATTGCAGTTACAAGCTCCTTAGCACACAGGGAGAATTCATGCAGAAAATCATGTAATCTAGCACGGTGAGGAGGAGGGTGCACAGGGGTATAAATCCCCAAAAGCAATATTGATTAATTGAACTTGGGGCAAAGCACTCTTTACAGGGTATCAACAAATTTTCTTTTAGGATAAATCAAAAGCAATTAAATTGGAGGGAGTTATTTTCTCACTAATGAGCTTGTGAACACGAAAAGCAGACATGTCTTCCTAAAAATTGCAATAAAACAATTTCGCATTTACAATAGCAAAACAGAGTTACAGATATAGAGTGGAGAATAATATTTACAAACACGACATAGGAATCATGCTTTTTGTTGAAATCTCAAATGCAGAAAGCTCCCGTCTCTTTCTTGATTCATTAAAAAAAATGTGTGGCTTCATATCAGATGCACAATTAAGCTAGCAATAAACTGAGCCTTTCCTACCTCTTCTACAACTACACATACATGATTAGTCTACACAAGCAACAATGGAAGTAAACAAGGGTTACCTACATGATTAGTCTACACAAGCAACAATGGAAGTAAACAGCAGTTACCTCTCTCCGCTTTTATCCCATTAGCTTCAAGCCACAACCAGGTCAGAGAGCCTCTGAAAAACGTAGATCTGCTGGTCCGGGACCTAAAATCCCTTTCTGCTCAGTTATCTTGCTCAGTGCAAGTGATGGCGGCTCTGTTTGTCCATTCTTCTCGTCATCTCTCCAAACACTACCTTGCCACTCTCTCTACAACATCAAAATCAACAAAGAAATGAGAAGGGGCTAAACTTCAGCATCAAATTTCAATCGAATATTGTCTTGTGAAGGAACGATTTTGCTACCACATGGAGAAAGTGGATCATGAAAATTGCATACCAATTATGCTGTATTTATTAATATGGTGCACCATAAACTTCTTGTGGTGCTAGCATTTCTTATCATTGAGGATTTAAAATGGTAGTTAAGTCACATAGAGCTCATAGAGGCAATATTGTAGGTGTTCTAGAAAACTTCTGGTTGGTGAATGTAACATGAAAGTGATACTTAACCCTTCTTCATTGTATGAAGTTCACAAAAATTTTGAACGTTGTGCTCTGTTTGGAATGAGTGATAGGAAATTAGAAGGGAAGGTCAGAGGGACTAGGAGGGGTATCCCTACAAAAAAGGAACTCTTTCCCAACGTTAGGATGAGCAACAAGGAATGGAGAATTGTTTGATTTTGCCACTATACCCTTCTATTAAACAAAAGGGTGTTATTTCAAGGGCAAAACCATAAAAGTAACTTTCCTTCCTTGTCCTTGTTTCTACCCATTTTTTAGTGGACAAAAAAATGTCAAGCCAGTGAGAAATCTTCCCTTCTTTTGTTTCTTTTTCAGTTTTACTGTTTTACTTAGAGGATAATTAATTGGTTATGAGAAAGCTATGCCTCTATGCATTATGGCACGCTCACATCATAGCCTTCCTATTAATGTAAAGGCTTGCCTCATCATGATTATGACTCCCATCTTGCAGTAAAGGAGTCATGAGAGGGGGAGCAATATCTGGATCCGGCTTTTGAAAAACAAATGTGGTATAAAGACCTGCAAAAACAAAAATACCATAGGAACGACAACTTAAGAATTAAATGGTGACATGTTCAAGTTTGATGGAATTATGCATGTAGAAAAAGACGGTGAGGGGCATCACCTAACACATCATATGATCTAGGAAGAAGTCTTCCTCTGGGATCCACAAGACTGGGACCAGCATCAAGTAGCATGCCTGCAAATTGTGCTCTTTCAAGCCAAGTAAATGAGGGTAAAAAAGTCAGCAATTTCTAACTTACATAATGTTAGGAAAAGGTAATGTGTGTTGAATAGCTTAAAATACATTATTGGGCCCATTTCTTAACAGCTTAAACTTTTGAGACAATTGGTGATCTAACATGGTATTATATTAGGGCACAGTTTGAGAGAGGTCTTGGGTCCAAGTTTTTCTGTTGGCATTTGGTATTTAGTCCCTATTTGGTTTCTTTTTTTTTTTTTTGGTTTGATCAGCAACAGGAAAAATTTATTGACAAGAAAGCACTGTTTGGTTTCTTCTTTAGTTGTCTGCTTATCTTTCTGTTTGGTTTCTTCTTGTTGTCTGATTCTCTTTCTGTTCGGTTCTCTGTTTACATCTCAATGTGCGAGATGGGAGGGTGTTGAATAGCTTGATATACATTGTTGTTGGGCCAATTTCCTAACCGCTTCAACTTTTGGGATAATTGGTGATCAAACAATGTGGTCCTTAATAATAAGTCTAGTGCAAGAGCCCTTGATGCTTCTGGGGACACTATAGTTTCCAGTTTCAGCACATTTGAATAGTAAAAGTAAAATTTATTAATGAAGCTTGCGGTCACTTCTTTAGTTGACCAGGCTAGTTTTCAGTTACAAGGAATACGAGTTGCTAAGGCACAAAACTATAGTACAGGGATTAGGACGAAAGCATGAAACAAAAGCAGACAACATCTTGTAAGGACTAAAGAAAAGCCAGATGATTTCCAAGTGGATAGAAAAACTGTTTACCTGTTGTCATCATAAAACTCAGTTAAGTTTTGTATCTCCACATACTCGAGACCAGCCTCCCTCGCCAACCTGGAAAACATATTACGACCATATCAGATCTTTCAAAGGTCAGAATAACACTAATAAACACACAGACCGGGGTATTATTTCAACACCAAGAATTCCACATTTGTAGCACCTATAAGCATTCAACTTTGGATACGTTGGAAGAGAAATTAACTAAATAGCATGGAAGCTTGACTTAAGGCCTCCCAAATGGAATGGCCCTAACCCAATGTGGCCATCATATTGATACATTAAAAAAGTACGTTAGAAGATAGAAATATGACCTGATCAAACTAGGGAAGTGAACCAAGCAATGGGTTTCAGCGGAAATGTCACTAGCAAATTTCAACTGGTATTTCTTTCCAAAAAACGGGAACCTGGAAAGAATCACACATTTGATGTGACCAAGTTAAACAAGTGTTGGTCAAGTTTTCTAAGAAAACCAAGCATGCTAATGCGCTCAATCTCATATACTTCTCTTCCTCGACTTCAAAAGTGATCATATAGCTTTCTGATCTAATGCAATTTGGGACAAGGTTGGGCTTCATGCTACTGCTCTTGTTGTGGTATGCTTCCACATTCTTCTGGTACTTTGCCCTGCAAATGGGAAAGCACAGAGTTTCACAAAGCATGAATGAAATGGTAAAATACTGACAATGGAAACTTGCACTCTTATCAAAAAAGGAAAGTATATCTCCACATACATTTTTTCATTAAACCTTGTTTCATACAGCTATCATGACAAGATAGGAACAATTCCAATGTCAAGAAAAGGATCAAGAGGAGGTAAAAGATATCATTTGCAAGTCATATCATACCATATAGTAGATGAGTCAGGACAAATACCAAAGAAATAGCCCCCTGGTTTTAGCAATAATGACACATTATGTAAAAGTCTCCTTGCTTTCTCCTCAGTTTCAAAACACAACTGCAAGTAGACATAAAGTTTAAATTTCATTTTTTCTTAAAAGAAATATAAGGAAGAAACACTAAAAAGAAAGTGTACTCGGAACCTGCAAATGTTGCATGCAGCAAACAATGTCAGCCATATTGCCCTTGTCCTGCAAGCGCGATTCCATATCCTCCTGCAAAAATTATAAATTGTGAAGTATAGAAGAAAAAAATTATAAAAATCAAACTTAAAGCACAGTTAGTAATTTTAAATCTGTATTAACCAGCAGAAGAATCATTAAATGCAGCTACCAAAATACTTGGGGAAGTCTAAATCATTGCATAAGGTGTGATGAAAAATAACCAAGACATCCTAGATCTCTAATAAATGCTCATCTAAATTCTAATTAACAGATAAAATTCACACCAGAATCAATGCAAACACATCTGATACCACTGACTGTAAGCAATAAGCTGGGTTCATAAGATCTCAAGGGTAGTTCACTAAAATAATTTTGCTTGCCTAACTCAACATGCAAGATGTAACTCAAGCACTTTATTTGGGTGTGTATAATGTTTGGGCCTAGCTCAATGGTTATGGTTTTAATTCATTCAGACTCCAACCCTATTTACTTTGCATCTATATTATGACTAAAATGCCTCTGCTCTTGTCAACAACCAAAAAATTAATGATAATGCCAACAAGTGTAATTTCATCTGATTGTTATTTTGAGAATATTTTGATCTTAAAATGATGAACAAGACCAAGTGGCCACTTTTTTTAGGAGAAAAAAAAAAAAAAAAAAAACTGTGAAACTTCATCTCATTGTTATGAAATGTCAGTAATTTATGTATGCGACATATATATACCAGTGGTGGATGTGAACCCAATGCATTTGTCATGCTACATCTAAGTTTTTTAATGATTTGATGAATGAAGAAGATGTGTTGAAATTGATAACTTAGTTTTTGAGGCAGTTAACAATATGGGTATTTAAAAGAAATAACAATTACAAAGTTTCGAAAACTTCAGACTCAGTGTTCTTTATATAATAGAATAGACAGTATATATATACTACTAGTAATGTTGGCACACAGTACTTGTGGGAGAGTGAAACAAATTTTTTTGATCAGCGAAAGAGTGAAACAATTAGATTGACAATTACGAATTGAAACAATTAAATAAGGTCAGAAACTGCTCCAAGTAGTTACAGCATGAGCCGGCTTGGTCCACACCACCGTGACTGTTTGCTTTATAATAATATGTATAGAGAGAGAGAGAGAGAGAGAGAGAGAGAGAGAGAGGAGCTCACAATGCAGGGATCAAGTTCAAAGAACTCAGAAGTGTAAGCCTTCCGTTGACTTTCCCATGCTTCCTGAACTTGACTAATTCCAGATTGCGCAACATCTACCAACATTTCCATCAACAACAGTTCAGCATTGATCAAAGAGAGTGGGTATAGAGGAAAAGTAAATAGAGAAAACAAAAACCCACAAAAAGAAAACACATAAATCGAACAAAAAATTGAACCCTTTTCTATCTTATCAAAAATTGAACCACAATTTGAATTTGAAATTGAAATTGAAATTGAAATTGAAATTGAAATAGTGATAGTATATACCAATGGCGATGTAGTGGCCGATTTGAGCTTCGTCCCATTTGTCTTCATCAGGTACACCAGCGCAATACAAATCACACACCTTCACAGCAAATCACAACCACACAATTCACTCTCATCCAACAGATATACAATACATACACATACATATATATATATATATATGAGAGAGAGAGAGAGAGAGAGAGAATAGGGCACAGACAGTGGCGTAAGGCGAGACGAAAATCTTGATGAGAGCAGTTTTAGCGAACTCGAAGAGTCGGTGGTGAGTCGACTCGGTCGGCTTGGGAACGGGTATGGCACTGATCATGTCTTCGCTCGCTCTTTAAACCCTACCTTGTTTTTGCCAAAACCCCCCTCCCTCTGTATAGAGAAAAATTACAAGTAAATTTTGGGGTTAATTACACTAATAGTCCCTATAGTTTGGGACTTGTGTCACTTTGGTCCCTGACTTTTCAATTGTGACACATTTGACCCTGAAGTTTGAATCTTGTTCTAAATAAGGACAATTGAAAATATTATTAGATTTTTCAAGGGTAAAATCGTCAATTTGATAAAATATAAACTAATTTGACAAAAATAAATGTCAAAAAAATATTTTTAATATTTTTAAAATTATTTTTATCCACTAATGATAAAATTATTTAAAATTAATAAAAATTACATGATTAATTTTTTAAAATTAATTTTACATAATCATCATCCAAACACATAATAAAAATTAATTTGGTAAAAAAAATAAAATAAATGTCTAAAAGATTTATCAATTTTACATAATTTTATTTTTTGTAAGTAGAAATAATTTTTAAAAATTCAAAAATATTTGCTTGACATTTATTTTTGTCAAATTAGTTTATATTTTATCAAATTGACAATTTTACCCTTGAAAAATCTAATTATATATTCAATTGTCCTTATTTGAAACAAGATTCAAAATTCAGGGTCAAATGTGTCACAATTGAAAAGTCAGGGACCAAAGTGACACAAGCCCCAAACTATAGGGACTATTTGTGTAATTTGCCCTAAATTTTGAGGGACTGTTTGGCTAATCTGAATTTCGTTCAAAAAAGGTTTTAATAATCTTGTATTTTTTATCCTTCTCCTCCTCCTACTCCTCCTTCTTTCTTATCTGAAAAAAAAAAATATTAATTCCGTTTAATTCAACTTCTTTCAACTAGACGAAAGTTTATTCAAAATTTTACTCAAAATTATCAATATATATTCTAAATTCATTTATATTACAATACAGTAATTCAATTTCCACCAAATGCTTAACTTATGAGCAAAAATCTACCCTATTTTAGTTGGATAACCAAAATTACTGTATTAGATTTAAGAATTTTTTTGTTTTTGTTTTTCATTAATCATATCATTTTTTTTTATCTTATTAGAAGAGAGATCAATGTAATTAAGTCAAAAATATAGAACTAATTGTAGTTTTTTCAAGTCTTAAGAGACGTGAGTATAATTTATCTTAAAAAAAATGATATAACAGTCCTTCTCATATCTTTTCTAATTATCAACTAATCATATCATTTACACATTTTGAGTCTATAAAATGGATTTAAAAAATAGATTTGTATATCATTTTCCTTAAAATAATAGACTGATGTTGAAATAAACAAAAATAACTATATATTTTAATAAAAAAAGATATTACAATATTATATATTTATTTATAGGATTAACAAATTATTGATGAAAATTATTTAATTGTTATTCAATTAAAATCTAATCGTATTTTTTTTTTTTAAATATCAAAAGAGGTGGGTATAATTTACCCTTTTTTATTAAATTTTTGTTATCTCTCATATACTAAAAAAAAATGAAAAATAATATTTTTATCAATAAAACCGAACTTCCATCAAAATTTTTGTTTTTTTTTAATATCTTTTCAAAATCAAAGAGAGGAAAGTCATTTTATTTCTCAATTTTCTTCATTCTTTTGCACAAAAACAGAATTAGATAGGGGTGAGCAGCGGATATACCGATCTGCTAAAACCGACCAAACCGAACCGATCCGCCGCATTTTGGATGGATGCGTGATGACGAGCGGACGATTGCGGATTGATTTTTTTCCAATCCGCCAATCTGGCGGACAGATGGCGGATTTGAGATTCCTTTGGCCGCAACCGAACCGCCAAACCGCGAACATCCCTAGTAATTTATAAGACTTTGTGTTTTCAGTTTGTTTAAATATTCTGTTTGCGTTTTCAATTAAAAAAGAGTTTAAAATATTCTGTTGAAATTTTTTTTTTAACTTGAATATCTTTTTTGAATTGAAAAAAATAAACGTATTATTTATTTATATTTTTTGGTTTTTAAATCTATCTCTAAAAATAATAAATAGAAAATATGATATATGATATATGCTCGTTAGTTTTTGTTTTAAAAAACAGATATATATGTAACAATACAGAGACATACAATCTCTACTACTGCTCTGTTCATGGTTTTCGTGATTTGAATTGTTTTTATATTTTAAAAATTACAGATTGTAATACTTTATGTGGATGAGACATGCTGTGATTGTAGTATGTGGATGAGGCATGCAGTGATTGTGATATTCTAAAGTTTCAAACTTTCTTGCTTTGGATGAGGCATGCAATGATTGTAATATTTTTTTAAGTCATTAACTGTAATACTTTCTTCTTTTTTTTTCTTTTTTTTTTTTGAGGAAGTGCACAACTTGAATTATGTTGAAAATTTATAAATTTTAAACCGCCAAACTGATTCGCTTCCATCCGCCAAACCGCCAATCCGCTCAATCCACATCCGCCGGATTGGCGGACGGATGCGGATTGATTTTCTCAAATCCACCAATTTGACGGACGGATGGCGGATTGGAGGTTCCGTGGCCGCAACCGACCCGCGCCCACCCCTAGAATTAGAGACTTTCCTAAAAAAAAAAAAAAAAAAAAAAAAAAATTCTCTTTCTACATGTACCAAACACAACATTAGAGAGAGAGAGAGAGAGAGAGGAGAGAGAAAATATGGGCGGCACGGAAGAGACATTGGTAGCAGCGGCGCTACGAGTGCTGAACACTGCGGACCCAGTTGAGAAAGCCCGACTCGGTGACGAAGTAGCAACGAAATGGCTACAAGGTCTCATCACCCAACCCTACGACTCTTCCCTAGACTTCACTGTACCTGATTAGGGTTGCAAACGAGCCGAGCCGAGCCGAGCTTTAGTGTGTTTGGGCTTGTTTATTAAGATTTTAACGAGCTCGAGCTCGAGCTCGAGCTGAAGAAAAAATTAACGAACCGAGCTCGAGCCGAGTTGGCTTAGGCTCGACTCGAGCTCGAGCCTGTTCACGAACGTTAACGAGCCAAAAAATTTATAAATTCATACTTGCATGTAAGACTAACGTTACAATTAAAACTTTAATTATACAATTATATATACAATATAGATAAACATACTAAAAAAAAGTTCATATTTTACTAAAATAATAATATCTACTACCACTATTATATAAATATATTATCTATAGCTAAGTATTATTTACATTTATATTTTTTAAATATATAAATAGCATATTTCTCTTATTTTTTATACATAATTTTATATTATTTAATATATAAATAATAAATATTAAACGAGTCAGCTAACGAGCCGAGCTTACGAGCCGAGCTTTAGACTGTTTGGGCTTGTTTATTAAAAATTTAACGAGCTCGAGCTCGAGCTCGAACGGCAAAAAAAATTAACGAACCGAGTTCGAACGAGTTCTTACCGAGCCGAGCTCGAGCTTGTTCATGAACGGCTCTGTTCATTTGCAGCCCTATACCTGATCGCCCCTCCAGACTCACCAATGTAAAAGCTGTGATTTACTCATACTTCAATTCCCATTCCATGTGTTCGATAAAATGTCTCAATGAAACTCATGTATGTCTGTAATACCCAGAATGAAATTTCAATACTTGTGTAAGTATATAATGTATGTGGGTAATTTACAGGTGAAGCTGGTGCCACCCAGTCTGATGCCAAAGCTTGGGAAAGCAGGTAGCTTGCAGAGCAGACAGGCCATTGTGCATAGTCTTGTTCATACTGAAAGCTGGGCTATTGACTTGTCTTGGGTATATCCCTTTTAACTTATTTCTATCACTATCAAAATGCCCTACAAGACAATCAGATTGTGTGTCACAATGGCTATATGAAATGAAGTACTTTTTTGGAATTGATGGAATGCTGTTGGACATATATTGATTTGAAATGAGGCCAAGAATCCTTTGTATATTGTTTATGATAAATTCAGCTGAACATTTTTAATTTTTTAAGTATTTTTTGGAGTCCATTGCCCAAATCCAGTTTTGTCATTTAGCAGTATTTAGAGCCATGTGGTTTGTTAAGTTGAAGGTTGTTAGAGCATATCCAATGATTAATGCCAAAACGATAATGTCAAGGTCAAATTTTGACATTCTACAGTGCCAAAATGCTACTCAATGGTGCAGATGCCATTTCTTTTATTTTTCTCGCAAAATGACAAATAAAATGCTATTTGTGGATTCTATTGTGAAAGAAGTGGAAAGAAAGATCTTTGTGAAATTTTGGCAATTGTCAAACCTAGTACCAAATTTAGCATAAGATTTGGGAATGTTATAATTTAGCATGTGAGGAACGACACAGCATTTGAGGTGGGTTTTGGAGAGATGTTGCCAAATTTTGGATTTGGCTAGTGTTTTAAAGCACACCATTGGAGATGCTCTTGTCTGTTTCTTCTGATTGCCTCACCAATGTTGTTTTGGCCATCTTTTTGTGTTTTTGTAGTACCTGTAGTTTGATATACTTACTACAGTCACTGCTACAATTGCTGCTATGCTTTGCAGATAACTACTTTGTTATACGAACACATTTAGTGTTATTCTATTTTGTCTTATATTGCTTTTTTCCCATCACAACATTCTTATTGCTGTCTTCAATTACTTTCAGGATATAATTGCTCGTTTTGGCAAGCAAGAGGCTATGCCAACGGAATTCTTCACTGACTTTGTCAAGGTAGCTCAAGAAGAAGGTCGACACTTCAGCCTCCTTGCAGCACGACTTGAGGAGATGGGTTCCTTCTATGGAGCATTGCCTGCTCATGATGGTCTCTGGGACTCCGCCACTTCCACTTCCAAGGACTTGTTAGCACGTCTGGCAGTTGAACATTGTGTTCATGAGGTGGGCTTAAGTTTCTTTAAATTTGCTGCTGATTTGGTTTAGATAAAGAAGTGAATAGATATTATATGGATATGAGATCATTCCAGGTTACAATCAGTAGCATTTGAATGCATCGATTAAATGCAATATCAAGTGCATACTGCCTTTCGCTGGAGTAGTTAAATAAAAATTTGTCAATAGAAACAATGGTTAAATTTTTGTTAAAAACAATGATGAATTGTTGAAGTCTATGTTACACAGACTCTTCTATTTCCTAGATAGTACCCGTGTCCACTGGATGGGACAAGGGTAAGGGTGTGGGATATGTGTCCAACACCTGTACTTAATTTAGACAATTGAATCTTCTAATTTTTTACGGCGTTTGAAGAGGAAGAAACTCACATTTGCTAATAAATAAATATTTCTAGCCTCTCATATGGATAAGAGATAGAAATTCTATATTTTTCTTAAGTCCTATTTAATTTCAAGGACATTTCTACATAATTTACAACATCTTGTCTAAGAATATGATATAAATATGCAATATATATGTGTCCATGACGAGTCTTCATAGCCATATCCAACTTTTTGAATACATATCCTAATATTCTAACTTCTAAGGTTTAAGTCTATGAAAGTGTGATGCTTGGATACGCACCCACAACTGATACTCATACCCAAGTCCATTGTAACATAGGTTTAAATGACATCTTCTGAAGTCCAAGGAGTCATTTTCTTCATGCTTTGGAGTTGCATGGTTTTTAAGATCAAGAAAAACAAAGTCAATACTCAAAAAATGCTATGTTTGATAACCTTGAACATTTATTTTCATTTAGTATTGAATTTGATGACTTCACAGAGTATAAACACAGGCTAGAGGGGTCGACGTGCTGCCCACAACAATCTCTCGTTTCCGCAATGGAGGCGATAACCGGACAGCTGATCTACTGGAGACGGTGGTTTACCCGGAAGAGATTACTCATTGTGCTGCTGGAGTAAAATGGTTCAAGTATCTTTGCTTGAGATCTAGAGATCTAGTTTCAGGTGGTGACGACAGATCCTCTCAAGAAGTTGGAGATAGGGAAAGTGATGCCATGATGGAAGAGAATGATGTGGTGATTCGCAAGTTTCATGCAACTGTGAGAATGTACTTTAGGGGGCCACTGAAGCCTCCCTTTAACGAGGCAGCTAGAAAAGCTGCTGGTTTTGGCCCCCAGTGGTACGAGCCTCTTGCGACGAAAGAGGCCTATGTAGAATGATAAAGCAAATCGATTCTAGATACCAAGAGCTTGGATTGATGATAAAGTTCTTATGTTTTGCTGTGCTCTTAACTAGGGAAAAATTTGTCTTCATTTTGATTATTATTATTATTATTTAAACACCGTTAATTTTCTACATAGTTCCTTCTATCTGTATTTTTGTTACCCTTTACTACCGAGTACGTCGCGTCGTGGTGTGCACCTTTGCTTGGTTTTTGGCAGGGAACAGAGAGTTTTGATATGCTTGGTTCAATGTGGCACATGAATTCTCAAGATGTGAAGTTTGTTAACCCAAAATTTATAAGAATTATCAAATGCTTTTAGGGCCTCATTCCATGTCTCACTGAATTTGAATGCTCCATTATGTTTTGTATGGATTTTGAAGGTAATTTGTTCATCATCCAATGTATAGAGTCTCACAGAGTGGTTTTCTCTCGCTATCTCATTATAAGTAGAATTATCATTCATGATTGACTAAAACATAATCATTATATAACAAGGTTCAATACAAAATTAAGAGACATTTATTTTAATTAAAGAGACATGACTCTTTATTTTAAAATTGGAAATTTAATTTCCAACATATCCCCATCTTGTAGAGAACCCATATAGATTGTGATGTTATTACATTTGAGAAACATGTCCTGGTAGAATTTTGACAAATTGAATCTCAGCCTTAGCGACATTGAGAGCTGCAAGAGGCCCAAATACAACAATCAAGTTCTGATCTGTTGTCCCAGCCAAGTCTGATAGTCCTCTGATCACAATCACAGGGAACCCATTTGACAAGCTTGTCTGTCAATCACAAATCTATAAATTAGTTTATGTTTGAGAAACTAAGTGAGAAAAGAAAAGAAATGAATATCGTTTACCAAGATGAAGCTTGTGTCTTTTTATTTTCTTTACTTTGTGTTTAAAATGGATAAACTAATTACTCAATTTTTTCACTCACAAAAGAGCAAAAACTACCCAAGTTTCCCACCACATCAGAGAAACTTACCATGACTATAGCTGAGCTCTCCATATCAAGAGATGAAAAGTTTTAAAGAGGAAAGCCCTATAAGCTGCATTATCCACACAAGGGTTGGCAGTTGAGCCCTTGAGTCCAAGTACTAGTTTGGGCTTTTTTGGAAGGCACTCACTTGAGTTCAGACATTGTTCTAGTTCCATTCCCTGCAATTTCAAAGCTCACAACTTGTGAAAAGTTTAAGAAAAACAAAAACAAAGATTTATGATATGCAAATAGAAGCTCCCAAAATATAGCGATAGGATCTGTTTGGTGCAACTTATTGTAAGCTGAAAGTTGATAATCAAAAAATAGAAACTAAAAGCACCTGTCCCTCAACTTCTAGATAATCAACTTTTTTTCAACTTATTTAAGTTGTTTCTGCCTAATAAGTTTAGGTAGAAGCTGCACCAAACAAAGCAATAAAGGGAAATGGGACTTGGCATTGGTTGGAAGCAAATTGGGGTTGTAAGAGGGGTTAACTTGAGCCCACTAAATTAATTGGGCTCAATCGAAGCCCAATCGAAAAGTCCAAAAATTGGTGAGCTTGGAGAAATTATTGCCAACTGGGCCTAAGTGAAATCTATTGAACGGGCCCACGAGAAAGCCAACAAATTGGGCCGAGGAAGACTCATCAAGCAGATATCTCTAAAGAGAGACCAACAAGCCTATCTGAGGAGGCCAAGATCATACAGGCATCCAAAGAGGTTAACCATTGCTTTCAAAAGAGATGAAACCCTTGGAAGAGATCCATTCTCTGAGATATTGGCTTAGTTTTGAAAGGGTTCGGAACCAGGAACCTAGAGACCTATTTGAGCTCGGACTCGAAAAGGTTCGGATCCACGAACCTAGAGATTCGAAGCGCTTGGCTGTGAACAAATTCGAATGCAATCTAGAAGTTGCTCCGTTAATGTGTCACGACCCCATTCCGCCCCTAGTAGAATGGTGCCGTGATGGCCGGTAATCCGAGATTACTAAAGGCCAACTTACAAAGATTCACACACAATCAGAGTATAAATATATGGGGCTTACATGTGCAGAAGCAAATTTAAATCTAAGTAATCCATAAGAGCTGTGCATAAATCAAATGAAATGACATACATCTTAACATGGTCTTACAATTTGGATACAAATAAAATAAAGTACATAATACATCTTGATCAAAAGGCTTCTCAAGCTGACATATACAAAATACATGAAATACAAAGCTAAGAAGTATAATCTTCAAGATACTACAAAATGTGAATCCAAAAACATCTTGCAAATAATCATCTAGGCGTCACCGCCTGTAGATGTCCCCGAACGTCCCGGGAGGGAATCCCGTTTTGTTCATTGGGCTCACTACAGTTCGGACTCGATGTCACGGTTCTGAATCTAATCCCGCAAAGTGCAATGCGAGACCGATGAATCACCAAAGAGTCCAAATCTGGCAAATCGTTTTGAAAAACAAATTTTTAGAAAGAAGTGCCAAACATGGACTGTTTTGCCAAATACAGAGTCGCCACCTAAATATTTTGTTTTGGGGGAATTTAGGAAACCCTGACTCGTGCCTAAGGCCACGTGTCCGTCATCACCAAAGTTACCTCGGCTCCGGAACTTGGGTACGATTGGGGAAGGTCATTTCATGAGCACCCCCGCTCGCCCGATCGAAGATCGGCCACTACTAAGTATGATATCGAGTTTTTGAAAACACATGTGCTCTTATTCCGGTTATTAGCCTAGAATTACTATGTGATGCACACAACACGCAAGTATAGACTGGATCGTTTGAGTTGGAACAAAACATTTCATGTTTGTTTATTTGAAAGATGGTTTGATGGTACTATTCGCAAGTAGGCTAAGACGTGGATTTGCCACCCTCAAATGGGCTTAAGAAAATATGATTTTGCCACTCTCAAGTGGGCTTAAAACTCTCAATTGGTGAATTGTTCCAAGTCAAATAACCCAACCTTCACCCACAGGCATTCAGGTAGTTATATCACATAAGCACATAGCCTCATGGTAAGCATGCTATCATGGCAGTCACTCACACACATGCAAGGATGCTAAAGCATAAACGTTTACCGAGTACTTCGAGCCAAAGAAAGAAGCTAATTAGAAAACATGCATGAATCCTAGCTATGCTAAGATGCCTAATGCAACACATGCAACTACAATAGGCTCGGCTATTCTAAGATGACATATGAGATGCAACAATCGATACACGTATTCAACTTGGAATTGAAATACGATGCAGTTAGTATGATGCGCCGAGTCCAGTGCGTGCAATACGAATGAATGTATGCAAACATGCTAACATGAGGTATGCTAATCGAAACATGACCTAAAACTAACCATAAAAAGCAGGTAAGTAAAAGTGAGAAAGACGTGGGGTTGGAAGACATTCACACACGCACGCACGCACCCTTATTACAAATTCGCCCTCTCGACGGAGGGTCTGAAAGAATAATACAAACCAAATAAATAATTAACTACTCTAGCTAATTAATTATTACAGACCCT
Organism: Camellia granthamiana; assembly: GCA_036172215.1. Lineage (NCBI taxonomy): Eukaryota > Viridiplantae > Streptophyta > Magnoliopsida > Ericales > Theaceae > Camellia > Camellia granthamiana. Next base: position 168,687,973 of record CM069903.1, on the reverse strand, counting down.
TAATTAATTAACAAATTAATTACAAAATAAACTAAGTATGAAATTCGAAAGGCCGCCGCAACTCCACCTCGAAATGATTGGATGATGCATGCTCGATTTGTCGTGCTCGGAAACCCGTTGCCATGCCAACTGTTGCCTCTGTTTGCACTGTTCTGTACCTCTGAGGATTGTGAAAATCCTAAGGTTGCTTCTGAACCACTCCCTGAACACTTTGGGATGCCACCGGCCAAGAGAAAACACCACCGGCCATGGAAATATGGTCACCAACCAAAAATGGGATCACCTGCTTGATTTTGGTAGTCGGTCGGCACTTAAAGTGGTCGACCGGCCATTTATCCCTGCAGAACACTGGTTTTGCTGCAACAGAGGGCAGACAGTGCATGGCATGGAATTTACAAGTCAAATATATGCACGACCACCCTCCCTATCATGCTATGAACTCAATGGAGCATGGCTCTTGACCCTCGGGCCACCAATCACGCATTTCAATGCATGATGGCCAAAGAGCCAAGTGTGCCAATCGATGTAGAATGAATGCAACAAAACAAATGAATGCTACACACTCTATCATATTGGATCAAGAGTGTCGGCGACCGAGGATTGAGACGTGTTTCGTCACTTTAAGTACGAACACACCTCATTCCTCATGTTTGGTTTAACACCCCAAACCAAACAAAAATGCAACGCATGTATGCCAAATGCCATACGAAATGGAAATGCAAGTATGCAACTGATATAATGAAACATGAGCATGCCAAATACCATGCAATGCGACCTATCATGCAAACAACATGGCAATATGATAAGTATGCAATACTACAATGCAACCTAGATAGGCAACTATGCAAAGTGATAGGCGTGCAACAACACACTAACTACAAGGATGCAACAATCATGCAATATAATGAGCATACAACAATATACAAATGCATGATCCATGGTCTTACACTATAGATGGACAGACCTCAGCCGTGTCCATAATAGTGGCCAAACTGGTGCAACAAAGGCACAAAACACACATGGAAACATGCATGCACAAAGACCTATCATCTAAGGCATAAAAGAGGCGACTCTTAAACACATTGAAAAGAGACAAACAAGGGCACTTTACAAATATGCTGAGCTCTGAAATCGTGCTAAGAGGAATGCCAAACCAAATACACAAGTGAAGTATAGCATGCTAATGGACCCAATGCTCAAGGCTAGCCATGGGGCTAACACCATAGCCATATTAACCAAGCCCCAAAGGGCCAAAGCGACTCAAAACAGTCCTAAGGCAGACCAAAATAAAGCTAGAACATGCATGGGATGAGGCCAAAACATGCTAGAAAAATGAGCACAAAGCAAGACGCGTATAAGGCCAAAAAGGGCAATTGCATTGCACCTATGGCAACCAAACATGGCAAGACTTAACCAAGGAAAAATAGAGCTATGATATGTCAAAATAAGCCCAAATATCCACTGATATGGCAGCCCAAGGACTTAAACAAAGAGGCATGCACAATGACCTATTTTAAGGCACAAAAGGACAACTCTTTAAAGCATTGAAAGGATGGTAAATGCAAGCATACAAGCATGGAGCATAGACTGAAATAGCATGATAAGTGATTCCAAATCACTGAAATTACCCAAATAAAGCATGCTCATGACTCACATACTCCAAGCTAACAAGCTAGGATGCATGGTGGCCACACAAAATATGAAGAGTATGACCAAATCAACACCAAACAGAGCTTAGACATGATGAAACATGACTAAAAACTTCATGAAGTCAAGCTAAAACATGCAAGCATGGTGGTCTAAATGCAAGGTACATGTTATGACAATAGAGGGGATTACAAAGCAAGTGCATGATGCATGCAATGGGCTAACAATCTGACAAAAAACAGAGGTATAATATGACCAAATAACACCAAAAAGCCTCTGAAATGGAGCCAAATAAAGTTAAGCAAACATGCTACCTTTATGAGCCCTAAATGCAAGCAAAGGAGACACAAAGGGAGAGGGGTGTCCCTCCCCTATACAAGACCTCAAAGCCACTTCTCTACCACTGAAAATCCCCTGGATTTCAGTGGTGAGAAGGCCAAAACAATAGGGCCACAAAGCTCAAAGAAGAAGGCACAAAAAAAGGCCAAACAAGGCCTAAGAGGGGGTGGACGACCCCCAACATAAAAGTGACTTTAAGCAACTATAACAAGCATGAAAATACAGAACTTTTATCAGTAGAACACTAAGCTTAAAACAGTATGCAAGATAAGCTAAAGGCCCATGCAAGAATGGGGAATATAAAGTAATAGTGCTCACCCTTGAAGAACACTTCAAGAACACCAACTTCAATCCCTCCTTCTGATCAAAACCAACTTAAAAACTCTGAAACCAACTCCTCAACACCTCAGTAACTGGAGTGTAGTGTAACACTAGGTGTCTTAGTGCAAAACTAAGAACAAAAACCCCTTTAGAACACTATTACACACACAGCTATGTAGAGAGAGGGAGATATAGAGAGATATAGATATATATCTTGTATATCAGATGCTTCAACCCCCAGAAAGGGAGGGGAGGCCCTCCTCTTATAGGAGATGCAATCCAAAGCTTCCAAGGGAAGCTAAGTGAAGGATGAAATCCCTCCATACACGTGTATGGAGGGTAGGTTCTGTGCTCACCAGCTAGCACAGCTGGTATGCACAAAGCCTGAAAAGGGTAAAGAAAAGGTCTCGGCCAGAAAAGGGGTCGATCGACCAAAACAAAGGCCGGTCGACCAGAAAAGGGTGCCGATCGGCCAAACATTTGGCCGATGGAAATAATACATGGCCGGTGGCATCATGCCATGGCCGGTAGGTTGAGGAAATAGCAAACAAGCCACCCTCTTCCCTCAAAATAGAAACACAAATGCTTGGCCCACAACCAAGCACAAAGCAGTCAAGTTGAGAGGTCTTGAGGCGAGGCGCGAGGCCGAGACCTCCGAGAACTCAAAACGAACACGAACATGGATGATCACCGAGTGTTCAAACGGTGACGTCCAAGTCTTGAGGACGGTCAAAAATGGGGTGTCTACACCGCCTTCTTCCTCGACACCTACATATATATAAGGAGAGGGTGAGCTTGGATACTCAGTGAATGGTATAAGTAATAAAGGGTTAAATGAATGATATCCGAGATCTTTTCCAAAACAATACATATCATAACTTTACAAAACAAAGGAATGAACCAAGTTCATCTATCAAATCTTTCAAAGCTTCTTGGATGTTAATAACATCTACATAATACCAAAGGATGACATTCCGGACAAACAAACCCATGCGGAAAACCGTCAGTGGCAAAACAAGGATGCAGTTGCATTATAGTCCCCTGGCACTAAGGACTTTCAAAACAGGGGTGCAGTTGCATTATAGTCCCCTGGCACTAAGGACTTTCAAAACAGGGGTGCAGTTGCATTATAGTCCCCTGGCACTAAGGACTTTCAAAACAAGGGTGCAGTTGCATTATAGTCCCCTGGCACTAAGGACTTTCAAAAACAAGGGTGCAATTGCATTATAGTCCCCTGGCACTAAGAACTTTCCCAGAATGTCATCAAAACAAATATATTACTTGATACAAAGCTAGGGACAATCATTCATGCTTGATCAATACTTTTACAAAACGAAGCAAAACTTTATCAAAACTTTATAACATAGCTTTATTAAAAATATCACTCACATAGCTCTTCAGACGTCGGGGTTAAAGCAAGGGTCCAAGTCCTACAAACACATAATAAAGTTTACTGAATGCACTTCAAGAAGACAAAAAGAGATACTCAAAGATGGGTATGAAATGCATTCTTAAAACAAGCTTTTCATGTGTGCAAATGATCCAGGCATTTCTTTCAAAACTAGGTCAAGTCAAAGCAAAACATGCTGGAAGTTAAAACACTGTTTTTCATCTCGGGGAAAACATGCTGGGTACCAACCAGGTCTTTGCCGAGGTCCCACACCACTTGGCCGAGGTGTGGTTACCAAGGCTTCGGCGAACGGTTGCTTACCGAGGTGTTTATGCAAGATAGACTAAGGGTGCAAGTGATCATGCAAGGTAGGCCAAGGTGAGATACGATGCTTGGCCTAGGTGTGAGATCTAGGCAAGAGTGGTCTCGGTGACCACACCTAAGGAAAGGTGAAGTTTGGAAATCTGGGTTTCCTTCCCCTTGATGAACATAAAGAACATGAACATGAAGAACATAAAGAACATGAATGCTAAAATCATAACTTGTTACTACAAAATCTGAGATTTCATGCTATGAGTTCAAAAACATGGACCTGGGTACTCATACTTGAAGATCTTATGAAAATAAACACAAAAACATGAATCTTGATACAAACTTTCGGATCAAAACATGGTTTTATTTTAAGAACACAAGAACACCATTTTCTCTTTCTAAAACCAAACTTTAAATCAATGCATGGCTCATGAATCATGCTAGATCATGCAATGCGATTAGATGAACATAAAGAATAACAAGAGTAAATCAAGAATCTAACCTCAACACACGGATCAAACGGTTTAGACTCTAAGGATCAAGCTTGGAAATCTACTCTCTCACTCTAACTTCCTCTTCTCTTCCTAGAGCTTCTCTTTCTACAATGCAAATGATGTGACAAATGATATGTTTTCTCCCACTGCCGGCTGACTTAACCCTCTGCTGGGGCACGTGGCACTATTGGATTGGGTTTCCTCAAAAAGGTGACTGAATGACAAGACAAGAGCATGACAAAGGGTGTTCAACAAGTAAGGTGACATGGGCACTCTGGTAAGGCGAGGATCTCGGGTTATAACATCGGCTCCGGCAAAAGAGGTCTCAATGATCTCGGCTAGGAAGGATAACACTTGGCCTAGCTGTGCCACATCTCGGCCTAGATGTGCCACACCTCGGTCTAGGTCATTCCAGTCCAGGAACAAGATCACTTAGGTGCAAGGATAACATCTCGGCCTAGATAATACACATCTCGGCCTTGGTGATGAACACCTCGGCCTAGATAATGACATCTCGGCCAATATGCTAAGGTGAAGGTGGAGGTCAACCAAAGTGGTTCCAAGATGGTCCTAGGTGTAAGAGGTTCAAAGGTGTAACCTAGGCTTAAGATGACCTCGGCTAAACACACACCAAACAAGGAACAAAACATGCAAGCGACACTTAAATAAAACAAAACAGGATCTCATGAATGTAGCTTAACAAGACAAAGTCATATAATTGCATGTGAGCATGACTAAGGCAAAGTGAGGGTTGTTACATCCTTCCCCCCTTAAAGAAGTTTGGTCCCCAAACTTAAGTTACTTTGTCCCCAACAACTCCGGATGTCGGATTCTCATCTCTTCTTATCATCTCTAGCCTTTGCCTTGGGACAATCCTTAATACAATGACCCATCTCACCGCATTCAAAACATGCTCCAGATACCCGATAACAAACCCCAAAATGTTGCTTCCCGTAACTTGTACATGTCGGCCTGGTGCCACTTTCCTGATTTGAGTTGCCTGAATTATCCACATTTACCTTCTTATTGACATCGGACGGTGCTTGGCGATTGTCATAATCCTGCCTCTTTCTCTTATTCTTCCTTGAACTCTGACTTCTGTTCAAGTTAGCTTTTGCCAGGATGGCTTTATCTAACACTCCGGCATACGTCGGCATGTTGAGCATATTAACCCGATCTTGTATTGGGCCCTGAAGTCCATTCTCAAACTTCCTAGCTTTCCTGTATTCGTTGTTGACCATGTGGGGTGCCTACCTTGCCAACTCGGTGAAAGCACGATCATATTCAGCCACTATTTTGTTACCCTGCGTCAACATCTGGAATTCTGTGGTCTTGCGATCTCGGACACTGAGGGGAAAGTGCTTGTCATAGAACAACTCCAAAAATCTGGCCCAAGTCAAGTCTGGATTACCTTCTCGGATCATCATCCACCACCTACGAGCATCGTCGTCCAGTGTGAATGTTGCCAATGACACCTTCTGGGCGTCGGTACTAGGAAAGATCTCAAACAGCTTCTCTATCTCAAGAACCCATTCTTCTGCCTTCATTGGCTCTATACCTCCATGGAATTTCGGCGAATTCATCTTCTTGAATTCTTTGATCAAGGTCAATATGCCATCTTCATACAAAGCTGGCTGCGGAGGCACTTGTGGTACCGGAGGAGGCACTTGCTTGCCTCAACTCATGGGCCAAACCCTCTACTATCCTTTCTAATCTGTCCAACCTGTCCTCAGATTGATCTCGGCTAACTGGAGGTCTACCCCTTCTCATGATGCTAGAGGTACGCAAAATGTGACTCTTAAAACAAAATGAGCAAATAGACACGTATGCAAATAACAAATGATCATGCCGAGATGATGCACACCTTGTCAAATAACAAGCAATATGATGCAATCCTAACATCATTCTAAGGGACATCCTATGCTCTTTAGGACTCAAAGTGTGTGAATAACGTACTATAAGGAACTCGTGCTCTAATACCATTCTGTCACGACCCCATTCCGCCCCTAGTAGAATGGTGCCGTGATGACCGGTAATCCGAGATTACCAAAGGCCAACTTACAAAGATTCACACACAATCAGAGTATAAATATATGGGGCCTACATGTGCGGAAGTAAATTTAAATCTACGTAGTCCATAAGAGCTGTGCATAGATCAAATGAAATGACATACATCTTAACATGGTCTTACAATTTGGATACAAATAAAATAAAGTACATAATACATCTTGATCAAAAGGCTTATCAAGCCGACATATACAAAAAACATGAAATACAAAGCTAAGAAGCATAATCTTCAAGATGCTACAAAATGTGAATCCAAAAATATCTTGCAAATAATCATCTAGGTGTCACCGCCTTCTTCCTCGACACCTACATATATATAAGGAGAGGATGAGCTTGGATACTCAGTGAATGGTATAAGTAATAAATGGTTAAATGAATAATATCCGAGATCTTTTCCAAAACAATACATATCATAACTTTACAAAACAAAGGGATGAACCAAGTTCATCTATCAAATCTTTCAAAGCTTCTTGGATGTTAATAACATCTACTTAATACCAAAGGATGACATTCCGGACAAACAAACCCACGCGGAAAACCGTCAGTGGCAAAACAAGGATGTAGTTGCATTATAGTCCCCTGGCACTAAGGACTTTCAAAACAAGGGTGCAGTTGCATTATAGTCCCCTGGCACTAAAGACTTTCCCAGAATGTCATCAAAATAAATATAATACTTGATACAAAGTTAGGGACAATCATTCATGCTTGATCAATACTTTTACAAAACGAAGCAAAACTTTATCAAAACTTTATAACATAACTTTATTAAAAATACCACTCACATAGCTCTTTAGACGTCGGGGTTAAAGCAAGGGTCCAAGTCCTACAAACACATAATAAAGTCTACTGAATGCACTTCAAGAGGACAAGAAGAGATACTCAAAGACGGGTATGAAATGCATTCTTAAAACAAGCTTTTCATGAGTGCAAATGATCCAGGCATTTCTTTCAAAACTAGGTCAAGTCAAAGCAAAACATGCTGGAAGTTAAAACACTATTTTTCATCTCGGGGAAAACATGCTGGGTACCAACCAGGTCTTTGCCAAGGTCCCACACCTCTTGGCTGAGGTGTGGTTACCAAGGCTTCGACGAACGGCTGCCTGCCGAGGTGTTTATGCAAGATAGACTAAGGGTGAAAGTGATCATGCAAGGTAGGCCAATGTGAGATACGATGCTTAGCCTAGGTGTGAGATCTAGGCAAGAGTGGTCTCGGTGACCACACCTAGGGAAAGGTGAAGTCTGGAAATCTGGGTTTCCTTCCCCTTGATGAACATGAAGAACATGAACATGAAGAACATAAAGAACATGAATGCTAAAATCATAACTTGTTACTACAAAATCTGAGATTTCATGCTATGAGTTCAAAAACATGGACCTGGGTACCCATACTTGAAGATCTTATGAAAACAAACACAAAAACATGAATCTTGATACAAACTTTCGGATCAAAACATGGTTTTATTTTAAGAACACCATTTTCTCTTTCTAAAACCAAACTTTAAATCAATGCATGACTCATGAATCATGCTAGATCATGCAATGCGATTAGATGAACATAAAGAATAACAAGAGTAAATCAAGAATCTAACCTCAACACACGAATCAAACGGTTTAGACTCTAAGGATCAAGCTTGGAAATCTACTCTCTCACTCTAACTTCCTCTTCTCTTCCTAGAGCTTTTCTCTCTACAATGCAAAAGATATGACAAATGATATGTTTTCTCCCACTGCCGGCTGACTTAACCCTCTGCTGGGGCACGTGGCACCACTGGATTGGGTTTCCTCAAAAAGGTGACTGAATGACAAGACAAGAGCATGACAAAGGGTGTTCAACAAGTAAGGTGACATGGGCACTCTGGTAAGGCGAGGATCTCGGGTTATAACATCGGCTCCGGCAAAAGGGGTCTCAATGATCTCGGCTAGGAAGGATAACACTTGGCCTAGCTGTATCACACCTCGGCCTAGATATGCCACACCTCAGTCTAGGTCATTCCAGTCCAGGAACAAGATCACTTAGGTGCAAGGATAACATCTCGGCCTAGATAACACACATCTCGGCCTTGGTGATGAACACCTCGGCCTAGATAATGACATCTCGGCCAATATACCAGGGTGAAGGTGGAGGTCAACCAAAGTGGTTCTAAGATGGTCCTAGGTGTAAGAGGTTCAAAGGTGTAACCTAGGCTTAAGATGACCTCGGCTAAACACACACCAAACAAGGAACAAAACATGCAAGAACCACTTAAATAAAACAAAACAGGATCTCATGAATGCAGCTTAACAAGACAAAGTCATATAATTGCATGTGAGCATGACTAAGGCAAAGTGAGGGTTGTTACATAATGAGTCCCAAAATACTTGCGAACTCGGAGCTTTCCGGGATCTACGTACCAGAACCATGGGCGTAATAGAGTCCGAACAAAGGACCCAATCCCGAGGACGGTGAGTGGAGATAAATTCACTCTTCAGTTAAACTAGCCTATACTCGGGTCGAGGTGGCATAATCTAGGGGGTCCCTGAGACTCGGCAATATTTGCGGCAAGGCGTTCTCTTGAACTACCCGTGACCCTTCTGCGGCAGGGCGTCCTCTGGGACTACCCCTGGCCCTTTGGGATGATTGGGGACCATTGGTTAGGTGTGGTTAAGAAGAAAGGTTCGCCGAGAGGTTGATCTCCTCTTCGCGTGTTTTCCTCATCCTCAGAGAGGTCACCTTCTCGGACAAGGTGGTTAAAGAGAATATTCCGCATGTGCCATGCACATGGGCTCCATCCTACATCATGAGGTGCCTATAAATAGCACCCAATCATAGCTTTACAAGGGATGGTGTAACAACTCTCGCTTTGCCTTAGTCATGCTCACATGCAATTATATGACTTTGTCTTGTTAAGTTGCATTCATAAGATCCTATTTTGTTTTATTTAAGTGTTGCTTGCATGTTTTGTTCCTTGTTTGGTGTGTGTTTAGCCGAGGTCATCTTAAGCCTAGGTTACACCTTTGAACCTCTTACACCTAGGACCATCTTGGAACCACTTTGGTTGACCTTCACCTTCACCCTGGCATATTGGCCGAGATGTCGTTATCTAGGCCGAGGTGTTCATCACCAAGGCCGAGATGTGTATTATCTAGGCCGAGATGTTATCCTTGCACCTAAGTGATCTTGTTCCTGGACTGGAATGACCTAGACCGAGGTGTGGCACATCTAGGCCGAGGTGTGGCATAGCTAGGCCAAGTGTTATCCATCTTAGCCGAGATCATTGAGACCCCTTTTGCCGGAGCTGATGTTATAACTCGAGATCCTCGCCTTACCAGAGTGCCCATGTCACCTTACTTGTTGAACACCCTTTGTCATGCTCTTGTCTTTTCATTCAGTCACCTTTTTGAGGAAACCCAATCCAGTAGTGCCACATGTCCCAGCAGAGGGTTAAGTCAGCCGGCAGTGGGAGAAAACATATCATTTGTCACATCTTTTGCATTGTAGAGAGGGAAGCTCTAGGAAGAGAAGAGGAAGTTAGAATGAGAGAGTAGATTTCCAAACTTGATCCTTAGAGTCTAAACCGTTTGATCCGTGTGTTGAGGTTAGATTCTTGATTTACTCTTGTTATTCTTTATGTTCATCTAATCGCATTGCATGATCTAGCATGATTCATGGGCCATGCATTGATTTAAAGTTTGGTTTTAGAAAGAGAAAATGGTGTTCTTGTGTCTTAAAATAAAACCATGTTTTGATCCGAAAGTTTGTATCAAGATTCATGTTTTTGTGTTTGTTTTCATAAGATTTTCAAGTATGGGTACCCAGGTCCATGTTTTTGAACTCATAGCATGAAATCTCAGATTTTGTAGTAACAAGTTATGATTTTAGCATTCATGTTCTTTATGTTCATGTTCTTCATGTTCATCAAGGGAAAGGAAACCCAGATTTCCAGACTTCACCTTTCCCTAAGTGTGGTCACTGAGACCACTCTTGCCTAGATCTCACACCTAGGCCAAGTATCGTATCTCACCTTGGCCTACCTTGTATGATCACTTGCACCCTTAGTCTATCTTGCATAAACACCTCGGCAGGCAGCCGTTCGCCGAAGCCTTGGTAACCATACCTCAGCCAAGAGGTGTGGGACCTCGGCAAAGACTTGGTTGGTACCCAGCATGTTTTCCCCGAGATGAAAAACAGTGTTTTAATTTCTAGCATGTTTTGCTTTGACTTGACCTAGTTTTGAAAGAAATGCCGGGATCATTTGCACTCATGACAAACTTGTTTTAAGAATGCATTTCATACCCATCTTTGAGTATCTCTTCTTGTCTTCTTGAAGTGCATTCAGTAGACTTTATTATGTATTTGTAGGACTTGGACCCTTACTTTAACCCCGACGTCTGAAGAGCTATGTGAGTGGTATTTTTAATAAAGTTATGTTATAAAGTTTTGATAAAGTTTTGCTTCGTTTTGTAAAAGTATTGATCAAGCATGAATGATTGTCCCTAGCTTTGTATCAAGTAATATATTTGTTTTGATGACATTCTGGGAAAGTCCTTAGTACCAGGGGACTATAATGCAACTGCACCCTTGTTTTGAAAGTCCTTAGTGCCAGGGGACTATAATGCAACTGCATCCTTGTTTTGCCACTGACGGTTTTCTGCGTGGGTTTGTTTGTCCGGAATGTCATCCTTTGGCATTATGTAGATGTTATTAACATCTAAGAAGTTTTGAAAGATTTGATAAATGAACTTGGTTCATCCCTTTGTTTTGTAAAGTTATGATATGTATTGTTTTGGAAAAGATCTCGGATATCATTCATTTAACCTTTTATTACTTATACCATTCACTGAGTACCCAAGCTCACCCTCTCCTTATATATATGTAGGTGTCGAGGAAGAAGGCGGTGACGCCTAGATGATTATTTGCAAGATGTTTTTGGATTCCCATTTTGTAGCATCTTGAAGATTATGCTTCTTAGCTTTGTATTTAATGTATTTTGTATATGTCGGCTTGAGAAGCTTTTTGATCAAGATGTATTATGTACTTTATTTTATTTGTATCCAAATTGTAAGACCATGTTAAGATGTATGTCATTTCATTTGATCTATGCACAGCTCTTATGGACTACTTAGATTTAAATTTGCTTCCGCACATGTAGGCCCCATTGTAACAAGTCCGCGGGGGACCTCGCTACAGTTCGGACTCCCTTTTGTGTTACGGTTCCTAATTTGAACCAAAGAGTCCAAATCCGGCAAATCGTTTTGAAAAACAGATTTTTTTTTTGAAAGAAGTGCCAAACATGGACTGCTTTGCCAGATACAGAGTCGCCACCTAAATATTTTTAAATGGGGGAATTTAGGAAACCCTGACTCGGTGCCAAAGGCCACGTGTCCGTCATCACCAAAGTTGCCTCGGCTCGGGAACTTGGGTACGATCGGGGAAGGTCAGCTATGAGCACTCCCTTTCGCCCGATCCGAAGATCGGCCTCTACTAACCATGATATCTTGTTTTGAAAACATTATATGTTCTTATTCCGGTTATTAGCCTAGAATTACTATGTTATGCGCACAGCAAACAAGTATAGACCAAATCGCCTAAATTGGAACAAAACATTTCATGTTTGTTCTGAAAAATGGTTTGCTACTTGCAAGTAGGCTAAAATGCAGGTTTTGCCACCCTCAAGTGGGCTTTGGAAAGGATGGTTTTGCCACTATCTAGTGGGCTTAAAACTCACAGTTTTAATGCATTATTCCAATTTAAGTAATTTGACCTCCATCCACAGGCATTCAAGCAGTTATATCACATAAGCGGTTAGCCTCATGGTAATCATGTTATTATGGCAACACTCACACGCATGCGGTATGCTAAAGCATAAAAGCTTACCTAGTACTCCGTGCCAAAACAGAAACTAGTTAGTAATCATGCATGATTCTAGTTCATGTTAAAAATGGCTAATGCATCACATACAGAATGTCACTAGACTAGGCTCGGCTAATCAATAATGACATGTGAAATGCTACAACTAACACGTATTCAATTTGGAATTGAAATACAGATGTAGTTAGTATGATGCGCCGAACCCGGTGCATGCGAAATAGGTGAATGAATGCAAACATGCTGTTATGCTGTTATGCTAATTTAAATATGCCTTAGTCTACCATCATAAGCAGGTAAATAAAAGGGAAGAAAGACGTAGGGTTGGAAGACATGCACACACGCACCCACACTTATTACAAATTTGCCCTCGCTCGGAGGGACCAAAAGAATAATACAGGCCGAATGATGAATTACTTATCTTAGCTAATTAATTATTACAGACCCTCTAATTTAAACAAATTAAATGCAGAATAGAGATGGCCGCAGCCCTGCCTTGGGGTGCGCGAATGATGCATGCTCGATCCATCTTGCCCGGAAACCCATAGTCATAGCACTACTGCCTCTGTTTTCACTGCCTTGCTTCTCTGAAAACTTCTAAAGTCCCAGGATGTCTTCTATGAACACTTCAGAACACCATTGGCTAAGTGAAATGACCACCGGCCATGGTAAAATGCCGTCGGCTGCTGATGAAGTTATCGGCCATTCGCTAATGGCCGGCCGGCACTAAATGTTGCCGGTCGGCAAAAACTTCCTGCAGAAAACAGTTTTGGCAGCAATAGAGGACAGGTAGTGCATGGCATAGAATTTGAAGCACATGTAAGCGTGGTCATGTTCCCTATCATGTATTGAACTCAGGGGAGCATGGTCCTTGATCCTTGGGCCATCAATTGTGCATGATAGCCTAAGGGACCAAACTTACCATTCAATGTAAAATGCATGCAACACACAAATGAGGACCAAGACCCTATCATGTCAAAGTCAAGGGCCTCGGTGACCGAGGGTTGAGATGTGTTTCATCACTTGTGGTATGAACACCTCTCACCCTCACACTAGGTTTGACACCCCAAACCAAGCAATGCAATGCATGTTGTGCAAACATGGCTCAAAAATGCAACAAGAAGCTAAGATGCAAAACATGTCAAATGTGATGCAATGCAATCTATCATGCAAACAACATGGTAATGCCACTAGCATGCAACACTACAAGCAACACTACAATGCACACTAGATAGGCAAGTATGTAAAGGGGTGGGCATGCAACAATGCACAAACCATAAGGATACCACAACATGCAATGTCATGAGCATACTACAAGATGCAAATATATGATCCACGGACTTACACTAAGATGGAGGACCCTCAGCCACACCCCAAAACAGTGGTCAAAAGTGATGGAATGATGGGCAAATACTCATGCAAACTTGCATACCAAAGAGCATAAGGCTAAGGCATAAAAAGAAGCCTTCTACCACAACTATCATAACCACACGTGGTATGAATGAAACAACCAAAAGCAGAGCTTTAATGCATTAAAACACGCCCCAAAACCCTCATGAATGGCAACCCAAGTGACTTAAACATACAAGCATGCACAATGCCCATTACAAGGCACAAAACTACAACACCTCAAGGCATGAGAGGGATGATAAATGCTATCATACAAGCATGATATAGGGACTGAAATATCATAAGAAGTGACTCCAAATCATTTAAACAACCTAACCAAAGCATGCTAATGACTCACTCACTCAAGGCCAAACTTCTAGAATGCAAAGGAGCTATGTAAAACATGTCAAACACGACAAAAACAGTGGCCAACAGACCTAGAGCATGACAAATCATGACCAAAAGCTTCAATAAGCTAAGCCAAATCATGAAGATATACTAGGCTAAACACATGGCACATTTCTAAGCAAGATAAGGAATTACAAAGCAAGTATAAGATGCATGCTAAGGGCTACAAATCCAACCAAAGACAGAGATATAACATGACTAAAAGACACCCAAAAACCTCTGAGATGGGACCCAAAACAACAAAGCATGCATGTTGCCCTTTAAGCCAAAAACAAAGGTAAAAGAAGGACAAAGGGGAGAGGGGTGTCCCTCCCCTACACAAGACTTCAAAATCACTCCATCACCACTAAAAATCCACTGGATTTCAGTGGTGAGAAGACCAACACAACAAAGTAAACAAAGCTTAAAGAAAAGGGCACCAAAATAGGCCAAAAGAGGCCTAAGGGGGGGAGTTCGACCCCCAATGCCAAAACACCCTTAATGAAAGATGTTAAGCACGAAAATACAAGACTTTTTCATGTTATACACAAAGCTTAAATCAGCATGCAAGACAGGTAGAAAACTAGTGCAAGATTGGGGAAACTAAAGCAAATGTCTCACCCTTGAAGAAACCTTGACGAACAGATGATCCAGCCACCCTCTACTGATCAAAATCAGTCCAAAACCTCAACAAACAACCCTCAATGCCTCTCAATCTCGGAGCAAGGTGTAATGGTGTGTGTGTTAGTGCAAAAGTGAAGTCAAAATGCACTTTTAGGCTTCCAAACACACCCTAAGGATGAGAGAGAGGGAGATATAGAGAGAGAGGATGATATATCAGATATATAGATATAGAAGCTCTGGTTTTTTTGATTCAAAAGCTCTAACCCTTAACAAAGGGAGAGAATGAGTGCTTATATAGGCAAAGGCCAAGGTTCTAGGCTTCTCCAAGAAGCTAGATGAAAGGGGCAAAGGGTGCAAAGGGTTCTTGGCTTCTTGGAGAAGCTAATACAGCTGGCCAAGCTTCCCCAAGAAGCTTGGCCAAAGGGTTCAAGCTTCTAGAAGGAAAGGGGGTTCAAAGGTTCACACCAGCCAAAAACTGCACGGGGAGGAGTGATGGTGCATTCCAGCTGGCACAGCTGGTATGCACCATGCCTCAAGGGTGCAAAGGAGTCACACCGGCCAGCAAAAGAGGTCGCCGGCAAAATAAAGTGCCGGTCGGCCAAATATAGTGCCGACCGGCCATTGGTTTTAAGAAACCATGGCCGGTGGCACCCATAAACAGCCAGTGATGTTAGGGGAAGGCTGGTGGGATGAGCGGATGGCCAACAAGCCATTCCCTGCCCTTCAAGGTAAAACACAAGTGTTTGGTGCCAAAACCAAACACGGAACAGTCGAGTCGAGAGATCCTGAGGCAAGGCCCGCGGCCAAGACCTTCGGGAACTCAAGACGAACACAAACAAAGAGGATCACCGAGTGTTCAAGCGGTGACGTCCAAGTCTTGAGGACGGTCAAAAATGGGGTGTCTACAGTTACCCATCTTTGACAGAACTCGGAAGTCATAACGATGAAGGGAGTGAATGTCAAAGCCCAGAGACGACCCATTTTTGACAAGGCCGCAGACTTAGACAAAGCATGTAAGACAAACAAGGTATGCGCCCGAAGGCAGGGGCAAAATGCAAGACGATGCACGAAGCCGAGCATAACTCATGATCATGCAAAGAAAGCTGTAACGAAGCATACATGCGACAGTTTTAAGCTAGCATACACCAAACTACACTACAATGCAGAAAGGATGTAAGAGAATTATGCAATTCTCGATACGTCTCACGCGGAGGGTACAATACCTGTCCGGTTCGTCTGGTTCCACCAGTCGCAAATGAACCGTACATACAATATCGTGCCTGCAAAGGAAACAAACTTAACAGGTACGATTTTATTATTAACATGCATATAATGCGATTGAAAATGCATGGTGACATAAATCAAGTGAGAGGCATGACAATGCCGTGAAGGCACAAACACATGTGTGTAAAGCATGCAGTCTACGCAAGCAATACAATGAAGTTGAACATAAGCATGCGGTCTACACAGGCAAGGAAATCGGTTGCAAACATGCGGTCCACGCAAGCGAAACATACGGTCCACGCCAGCGAAACGTGCGGTCCACGCAAGCAAAACATGCGGTCTACGCAAGCGAAACGTGCGGTCCACGCAAGCAAAACATGCGTTCTACGCAAGCAAAACGTGCGGTCCACGCAAGCGGAACATGCGGTCTACGCAAGTCATGAATTGGATTACAAACATGCGGTCTACGCAAGTAATGATACTGATTACAAACATGCGGTCTACGCAAGTAAATCATGCGGTCTACGCAAACAAAACATGCGGTCTACGCAAGTAATGATACTGATTACAAACATGCGGTCTACGCGAGTAATGATAAAACATGCGGTCTACGCAAGTAATGATAAAACATGCGGTCTACGCAAGTAAAGCATGCGGTCTACGCAAGTAATGATAAAACATGCGGTCTAAGCAAGTAAAGCATGCGGTCTACGCAAATAAAGCATGCGGTCTACGCAAGTAATGTGTATAAAAAGAAACCTGAACACATGCAAGTAAAGCATGCGGTCTACGCAGGCAATGTGTATAAAAACCTGAGGCGTGTAATGCAAAACACTGCAACACAATACAATTGAAGCATGTTGTGGAGCTCACAAGATGCAAAAGGATACGGGAAGGGATGTTCCTCGCACATACGGAGCGTCGCTCAAAAAGATACGGCCTGAGGTCAACTCGAAAGCCTACCAAAAAGCGCGCTTTCTTGCGATATCTTGAATAATGAAGGCGTCACACCCAACAATTGACTCGAACAAGGGCGCGGGAGGTGCGTCGACCGCAAGGGGAGGGGTTACCAGTATCAATCCCGATACTCTGCTGCCCTACTCTTTTTCTGCTTTACTTCCCTTTTTACTAGTAGTTTAAGCACATTGCACTGCCTCAGGCAGGATTTGTTATCATTTTTCAAAACTGCGCATTTTTTGCAAAACACATGAGGGAAATGAAACTGCTATTTGATTCAAAAGATGTTACATTTGCACCTTCTATGCATCGCATCGCAAGGCATTACATAACAATGTGAATGAGACTGAAATTCATTTGAAAATTAAGCACTTGCATCGTAATAATCAGGTAGCGAACCGACTTACAACTCGATAAGCAAAACGAGAAAACTCGATATAACTAAGTGCGAGTACAACTCGATAAGCAACACGAAGACTTAAAGAGAGTGAAATACAACTCGATAAACAAATGTACAACAACTCGATAAGCAAATGGGCGTGGCCCCGCAAGAATTGATCACTGGAGGGCATTGGAAATGGTGGGATTCCCCAACTTCTAAACATAAACAACTCAGGAAACCAAGGGGAAAGACCACCGGCCCTAGGGAAGAGCCACCGGCCATGAGGAATCTCCACCGGCCAAAAGTGATGGCCGGTCGGCACCATACTTGGCCGGCCGGCCAAAAATGGAAGAAACCAGCAGAATGCTGACACCTGTCCTTCAGTCAACCTTATCCCCTACAAAAAGGCCCCAGCTTCGTAGTTTTTCTCATTTCAACACTGATTTACTCCAAATGGAAGAATTTCTTTCCCAAAATCTTGCAGCTTGGATTAACAACTTGGATGGCTCGGAAAAGCTAAATTTCTGGGGTTTCGGCATAAACGCACTATTCACTTTGGGTCGTACCCCGCTGCACTTTCCGTTTCTCCATGCCGCGGCAAGGTTTTGGAATCCGGTGACACATGTTTTTAGCTTTGGCGGGCAAGAGGTATGTCCCACCTTTGAAGATTTTCAAGTTTTAATGGAGTCTGAGCGCAATGAAGAGATCCTGCCCCAACCCCGTTTTGGCCATGCCCAAGTCTTAGGACAAATGTGTGGGTTCTCCGTACCTGATGCTCGATCTCTGATTTGTGACGGAATGCTGGATATTCCGAGCTTGGTTTGCCGTTTTTCTGAGACTGGTGACCGCGGCGACCGTCATTGGCAAGGTTTTCGGCAACACGCACTTTGTTTGTGTATGCTATCTCATTTCTTACTTGCCTCGGGTTCTGGAGGATCCAGCGTCCGATTGATTGAAGTTACCCAAGGTTTGAAGGAGGGTAAGAGTTGCATTGTCATGACTCTGGCTGAGACGTTGACGGGCTTGGATGCTTTCTATCGTTGCGAAGTAACCAAATTTGCGGGGAGTCCACTACTACTGCAGGTAAAGTTTCCTACCCTATCTCTCACATGTATTGCTCACATCACTCGGCCCTCAAGCTCGGTTTTTCTCACAACACCCTTCTCTTACTTTTCTCTCATCGTACACCTCTCTATTCTTTATTCTCTCATTTTTCATCCCTCCCCAGGTGTGGTTGATGGACAAGTTGCAGGTTGTGGATTCTTGCCCAACATACTCAGCTCGTGGTTATTTCTTCCGGCAGCGCCTAGTCGACGCCCTTGATGAGGGTTGGTGGTTTAACTGGATGTGTAGCTTGTCCGCGGATCGCATTGCTTGGCGATGCCCTTGGCTCAATCTCCCGGCAATGAGTTACAGTATGACTCGTCAACCTGGGATTCAGCTGATTGGCTTGACTCACTGCGTCTTCTATTTTCCGTTCCGGATCCGACGTCAATTCGGTCATGACCAGACTTGTCCACCAGAAGAGATAGAGTACCCGGCTGCATTCCCGATCCGAGGCGCACAGCTTGCCCGGTATGCTACAGCATGGAGAACTAGAGAGCTCCTGGCCCCCGCTCCCATTTTCAATTGCACTTTGTCTGATGAGTGTTGGGATTGGCTCAATGAAGAGGCACAGAATGGGCCTAGATTGGCATCAGAGACTTCGACCAGCTCTGGGAGGGGGCGCAAGGGCACCTGACTTGACTATGCCCTAGATTTATTGCTTTATTAGTACTTTCAGGTTTCCTTTATGATTGTAATAAAAAGCAACTTCAATTGTATGCAAGAGCAGGAGAACTCTGTATTGAAATCGATGAAATTGAAGGTTGTGGTACTGAAAATTTTCCGCTTTAGTCCAAAAAATGGTCTTGGTTGTGAAGAGATTAATTTGAACAAAGTCAACTTTTATTAAAACTTTTCAAGACTATTTTTGATATGGATCAGAACTGGACACGCCTGAGATCTGTCACTGAGATGCACAAACCAGGATCCTAGCAACTGGAAAGTTTCCCCTAGTCTGTATAGCACCGTGGCACTGCACAGCAACGGAAAGTTGCCCCTAGTCTGAAAAGCACTGCACCGGAGATCACGATGAATGCTGATGGACAAGGATGACTGAGATGATCAAATGGACAAAGTTGATCGGGGAAAATATTTATGGCTGAACTTCAGGATGAAGTTGCTTACGTATCCCAAAGATGGGAATCAAGCCTTACGTAGTTCAGGCTTAGGTTCACTCGGGTATTTTCACTCTCCTTTTGCACTCTAACTTTTGCCAAGGCCGCCCTGTGCGGGTTTTCAACCTTGCGAGCTCAGTTTTTATAATTTCAAATTTTTTGTGCTCTGAGTTTTGCCTAGGTCACCCTTCCGGGTGTTCGGCCTAGCGAGCCTCTCAAGGGTAATATTTCTTCAACTTGTCCATGTTGATCGGCTGTGAAAACTCTAAGCCATCCAGATCCATCAGAACCACAGCTCCACTTGACCAGATAGACTTAATGATGTAGGGACCAGTCCAATTGGGTCTGAACTTGCCCCTAGGGTCGTGGATGGGAGCTCGGTTGTCCTTAAGTACCAAATCTCCTTCATTTAGATTCCTGGACTTAACTTTCTTGTTGAAAACCTGGGCAATTCTGCGTTGGTAACCCTGAATATGGTACAGTGCTTTCAGTCTTCTTTCATCAAAGAGCATGAGTTCCTCAAATCTGCTCTGCTGCCAATCTGCCTTGGCTATTTGACACTCAGCCAATACTCGTAATGACGGAACCTCAATCTCAATAGGTAGAACGGCCTCTATCCCATAAACCAATGAATACGGAGTCGCCCCAGTAGAAGTTCTGATTGAAGTCCGGTAGCCCCACAGAGCAAACGGCAGCTTATCTGGCCAGTCCCGGTAGGTTTCCACCATCTTCTGTAGTATGTGCTTGATATTCTTGTTGGCAGCCTCAACCGCTCCATTGGTCTGCGGCCGGTATGTGGATGACTTATGAAAAGCCACGTTGTATTTTTCCAACAAGTCTATCACTTCCTTTTTGAAGTGGGAACCGTTATCTGAAATTATCTCGTTTGGGACCCCGTAGCGACAAATGATATTGTTTCTGATGAACTTTACGACATGCGAAGCCTTCAACACTGCATAAGATTGGGCCTCGACCCACTTCGTAAAGTAATCTATCGCAACCAGGATGAACTCATGCCCATTTGACCCCTTCGAAGTGACAGCCCCGATCACATCAATTCCCCAGACTAAAAATGGCCATGTTGAAGTCATGTTGTACAGCTTCGACGGCGGGATGTTCATGCGATTTGCATGAATTTGACATTTGTGGCATCGCCGGACAAAGCCAATACAATCCTCCTCCATGGTGGACCAATAGTAACCCTGTCTGAGGATCTTCCGCGCCAGCATTACCCCATTCATATGCGCACCGCATTCTCCTCCATGGATGGCCTCCATCAGGCGCTTCGACTCCTCAGCTTCTACACACAGCTTATGCATTCCCAGATGACCTCTCTTGTACAGCTTACCCCTGCAGATGATGAACTGAACAGCCATTCTCCTTATTGCCCTTTTATCTTTGGCATTTGCCCCTGGTGGATACACCTCCTTCTCCAAGAAGTTCCAAATGTCGTAATACCAGGGGTTCTCATCCTGAGCCTCATCTATGGCAGAAATCGACTCATATGCCGGCACAAACTTCTGGTCAATGATGACCGGACGCATCCGGACTCTGAACGGGATGTCTATCATGGAAGATAGAGTTGCTAGTGAATCTGCAAACCTGTTGTTCTCTCTTACTAGATGAGTGAAGTTCAGCTTTTCAAACCGAGGAATTAACAAATCCAAGGTCTGGTGGTAAATTATCATTTTCTCTTCTTTGACCTTCCAATCTCCTTTTGCTTGAGACACAACAAGGTTCGAATCCCCAATGACGTCTAATCGTTTTGCCCCTAGTTCTAGAGCCGCTTCTAAGCCGGCAATACATGCCTCGTATTCCGCCTCGTTGTTTGAGACTTTGAACCGGAGCTTGAATATTAAAGGGATACGGGAATTGTCGGGCGCTATCAACAACACCCCTATCCCATACCCGTACTGGTTTGACGCTCCGTCAAAGTACATCGTCCAAGTTTCATCTTCGACGTGCAAAATGGCTTCATCCGGGAATAGGTACTCAACTGTTTCATCCCCTTCAATCGGGTGGTCGACAAGGAACTCCGCTACTGCTCTCCCTTTTACGGACTTGCGCGTCACATACTTTAGATCAAATTCAGAAAGCAACAGCAGCCAATGAGCTAACCTACCCGTAAGTGCCGGTTTCTCGAAAAGATATTTGATGGGATCGAGTTGTGAAACCAGCATTACGGAGTGAGCTAACAGGTAGTGCCACAACTTCCTGGTAACCCATACCAAAGCTAAGCAGGCCTTCTCCAGTGGTATGTAGCGAGTCTCATACTCTAGTATCTTCTTGCTCAGATAGTAGATGGCTCTCTCCACTTTGTCTTCAGATTCTTGTACGAGCATGCAGCCCATGGTGGTCTCAGTCACTGAAAGTGTAACAACCCTCGTACTGATTACTGAATTATGTACTGATTACTACTAAACTGAACTGATAATGACTGATAAGTGCATTGGAGGAACTACTGAACAGACTGAATGAAACTGAAACTGAAATTGAATGAGTTTATATATTGAATTGCATATTGCATCTGTTTGATTGATTGAATATCTGTTTGAATTTTTATGTTTGAACTGTTAATTGGAGGCCTTATCGGCGACCGAATTAGGAACCGTTTAGTGTTTTGGAATCAGTAGAATATTTGTGATTTAATGGTATATTTATCTGAAAATTGATTAGGAATGATTAAACTAGATTAAATATTGATTAATTGAGAGGTTGGACTTATTGACCAAATTGCCACCATAGTGGACCTTTGTTTATTGATTTCCTAGAGCCTTATTACACTTGAACCAACTTTTCCTCAGCCATTTTCTTGTCCCTACCGTCCAAGAAGAGAGTTAGAGAGAGAGAGGTTTGCTCTTGTTGATTTGGCTTGAACTCTTGAAGAATTGCTAGAAGAACTTGGAGATTCATAACATAGGTTGCTAGATTGGACTTCTAGACTTGTAATTGAACTCTAGGTAAGTGAATTCATCTTCTCCTTGTTGTCTTTGAACTTCATTCTTGCATGTTCTAGGCTCCATTGTAGAATCAAGCCATGTTTTAGTGCATAGAGGTTGAATTATGTTTGAATTCATGCATGCATGGCCATTTTAGTGTAATTTGGAGTTGAATTCTTGGAGAATTGTACATGCATGTCCATGGTTAAGTTAAAGTCCATGTTTTCACTTTGTTTTCCAACTATTGAGCTCTTGAGAGCAAGATTTGGAGCTTGAAATTGGTTTGAAACTCATGCATGTCATATTTGAATGTTGTTCATGCATGTTCTTGAAAATTAGTTGAAATTGAATTTAATTGAAACACCCTTGGGCCTTGATTTCTTAAATTGAGTTTTGAAACATGTTATTCTATGTGTTTAAAAGAGTTTTTCTAGAAAATAGCCCAAGAGGATCGAAAACATTGCTTTTGAACTTGGTTTTGAGCTTGGGACTCAAATCTGGGATTTCCAGATTTCTGTTGTTCGCTCGAGCGGAGGAAGTAGCGCTCGAGCGGAGAAGTCGGGCTCCCAGCATCTTGCATTGTGCATCAGTCCGCTCGAGCGGAGAATTGGGCGCTCGAGCGGAGGACTGGGTGATGCGCTCGAGCGGACGTCGAGCGGAGATTTCACCTATCCAGTACTTTTTGGTCCGCTCGAGCGGGGGATGTTGCGCTCGAGCGGGTACCTTTGTTTGCCTATACGCTCGAGCGGGGAAACCTGCGCTCGAGCGGGGCTCTGTTTAACTGAAAATTCTGCAAATGTTTTCTAAGTGCATCTTTGCATCCTCATTCCATCCTAGGCATTCTTAGGCCTAGTTTAAGACATCTTAATGAGGATTTAGATGTAGAACACACCGAGGCATAATAGGGAGTTAATTATTGTACTTCCCCAACTGTTAAACTTAGAGTGTGTTCAATTTGTTTACTGTTTAGGGTTGGCACTCGGGGACGCGCTCTAGCATACTGTAGCCCAATCTCTGTGAGTAACAGATTGTGTAAAGATATGTTCAAAATGGTTATCTTTTGAATACTGAACTGAATTGTTTATTGAACTGATATTGTTTATTGAATGAATGTATGTCCTGTATTGTGAACTGTATTGTGGCATCCTTAGCATTGACTGTTACTGTTACAGAGCTCTGTCGGTTCCCTTGTGGAATCATACTGTTTACTGACTGATGGCCATCACTACTGTTGGGTCCGTTGAGGCCCGGTCCTTTTGGACCTACTGTTTATAGGCTAATGGATGTACCACATATGATTGGTTGACTGACATACTGAAAGACTGAAATATTGTTTAATGAACTGTTTTCATTAATGTAAGGACATTCATTCATAACCTCTTTACACTTATTGTTATTCACTGGGCTTTAGCTCACTGTTTATATATATATGTAGGTTCTCAGCAACCAGACCGGAGCTAGGAGCGTGGGTTAGTCCCCCAGTTTTGTCAAGCCAGTCTATGTGCCTCACCGCGAGGTTCCGTGTTGCCATGCTATGGCTTGGGGTGTTTTTGTGTCCCCTACTGTATAGACCGTCTACTGTTTACTGTACTGTTATCGAGGGATTTGATTCCCGTACTGAATGTTGTATATGATTGTATATAGATTGTACTGTTGGAACTAAATGAATGCATGGAAAATGTTTTTGGCATACAGATTTTCACAGCTCAATGGACACTATTTATTTACTGTATTGGCTTCCGCCAGGCCCTGTACTCTGTTTTACTGTATTACTGTTCAGCAGGCCTTCGGTAATCTCGGATTACTGGCCAGTTACGGTGCTAAACCCATAGGGCCGGGTTTGGGTCGTGACAGAGTGGTATCAGAGCGATACTTACCACGAGTTATACCGCACACACGTGTCCAAACGAGCTATAGGGTGTCCTAGAAAAGTGATTAGGGCATCTCATGAACTTGAAAAGTGTGTGCTTATGATTGACTGAATATATGTTAAAGTGTTGAACTGTTTAAGTGTACAACTGCTTATAATGATAACTGTTATAACTGCTTATAGCGGAATGGATGATGCAAATGAACCTGAATCGTCATCCTCTGAGGCCAGAATGGCCAGACTGGAACAAATGATGGGATTGGTACTTGAAAGACTAGATCAACAACAGAACCAACAGCCTCCACCTCCTCCTCCTCCGGTTGACCCGGAACAGAATGTACAAAATGTGAATGCCAACGAGGTGGACATTATCGCACTGACTCATAAATTCAGCAAGATGAAACCGCCGTCCTTTCAGGGAGGCTTAGAACCGTTAAAGGCTGAAGCTTGGGTTCTTGAGACTAAGAAATTGTTTGAAATGTTTCCGTGCTCCGAAACCAACAAAGTACTGTTAGCAACCTTCACCCTTCAGGAAGAAGCAAGAAGGTGGTGGATGTTGACCCGTGATGCGAATACTATTGTGACTTGGACTCAGTTCAAGGAGTCCTTCTTTGAAAAGTATTTTCCCCAGTGCATCAGGGACAGAAAAGTGACTGAGTTTGAACAGTTGAGACAGGGCAATATGTCTGTTGCCGAGTATGAGAAGAAATTCACCGAATTTGCCAGGTATGCACCACATATGGTGGATACCGAATATAAGAAGGCCAGAAGGTTTGAAGGAGGCCTTAGTGCTGCTATACAGGACCGAATAAACGTTTTGAAAATGCCAACGTATGTGGGTGTTCTCGATCGGGCCTTGATGGCCGAATCAAATATTGCAGCAGTGAAACAATCTGAAACACCAACAACTGAATGGCAAGGTAAAAGGCAGGGTTTCAAGTTTAAGAAAGGCAAGCACAACCAGTTGAACAAGAAACAGAATACGGGGTCAACGACTAGCCCCGGCCAAGGGAGTGGATTTATTCCACCCTGCTCCGTATGTGGCAATAAGCACAAAGGGGTTTGCTACCAGATTTCAGGAGCTTGTTTCAGATGTGGCAAGGTGGGCCACAGAATTAAAGACTGCCCTTCTGCTCCACCAGCTAGTGGTAAAGGTGCACCAAGCGCAGCAGCATCAAATGTAGCACCAAAGCCTAACCCCAAAACTACCGGGAAAGAGCCTGTGAGGCAGGGCCGAGTATTTGCCCTAGTACCGGGAGACGTTCAGAATACTGAGACCGTTGTGTCAGCTCTCTATTTGTACTCAGAATGCATATGTATTGATTGATTCGGGGTCTACACATTCTTATGTGTCGCATGCTTTTTCACGGAAATTGAATAGACCCTTAGAACCTATGAATTACTTGTTAGCTGTATCATCACCTGTTGGAGGATCCATGACATGTGCATATATGTATCCTGCTTGTGAAATTATTGTTGGGGATATGCATCTGTTTATTGACTTACTGCCGTTAAACATAGATCACTTTGATGTGATATTGGGGATGGATTGGTTACAAAAATATCATGCCACTATAGATTGTGTAACAAAACAAGTAGTTTTCCGTCCACCTGGTTTGCCTGAATTTGTGTTTAATGGGAGTGGAGTAGTACCTCCTCCGTACTTGATTTCTTCTGTGAAAGCCATGAAATTGATGAGAAAGGGGTGTAAAGGGTATTTCTGTTCTGTATTGACTATGTCTACCGATAGTGTTAAAACTGATGTGAATTGTATTCCTATAGTCAGAGAATTCCCAGATGTATTTCCAGATGATTTGCCAGGGGATTTGATTGACAGGGAGATTGAATTCACCGTTGATGTAATTCCGGGAACACAGCCAGTGTCTAAAGCTCCCTACAGAATGGCTCCAACCGAACTGAAAGAATTGAAAGTGCAATTGCAGGAACTGTTAGACAAGAAGTTTATCAGACCCAGTACTTCACCGTGGGGTGCACCTGTTTTGTTTGTAAAGAAGAAAGATGGCTCACTGAGACTGTGCATTGATTACCGCGAATTGAACAAGGTAACTGTAAAGAACAAATATCCACTACCGTGTATTGATGACCTGTTTGATCAGTTACAGGGTGCACAAGTGTTTTCCAAGATTGATCTTAGATCGGGGTACCATCAACTGAAAGTTAAACCGGAAGACATTGATAAAACTGCTTTTAGAACGAGGTATGGTCATTATGAATTTTTAGTTATGCCGTTCGGAGTCACGAATGCCCCAGCTGTATTTATGGACCTCATGAACAGAATTTTTAAACCATACCTTGATGATTTTATTGTGGTATTCATTGATGACATATTGATCTATTCTAAAACTGTAGAAGAACATGAACATCATCTGAGACTTGCCCTGCAAACCTTAAGAGAACAGAAACTGTATGGTAAACTATCTAAATGTGAATTCTGGCTTGATCATGTCATGTTTTTGGGGCATGTTGTTAGCAAAGATGGAATTTCTGTTGATCCGCAGAAAATTGAAGCTGTAGTGAACTGGCCTAGACCAACCAACGTGACTGAAGTCCGAAGCTTTTTGGGATTGGCTGGATATTACAGAAGATTTGTCAAAGACTTCTCCAAAATTGCCTTACCACTGACTCAGTTGACACAGAAAGGGATATCATTTGCCTGGACTGACCAACGGGAATCAGCATTTCAGGAGTTGAAAACTAGACTTGTGACTGCACCAATTCTGACTCTACCTTCAGGTACGGATGGTTATACTGTATTTAGTGATGCTTCTCATAAGGGTTTGGGATGTGTTTTAATGCAGAATGGGAGAGTTATTGCTTATGCTTCCCGACAGTTGAGACCACATGAAAAGAACTACCCGACCCATGACTTAGAACTTGCTGCAGTGGTATTTGCATTGAAAATCTGGCGTCACTATCTTTATGGGGCGACATGTGAAGTGTATACCGACCACAAGAGTTTGAAATATTTCTTCACACAGAAAGAACTGAATATGAGACAGCGGAGATGGCTTGAACTGATTAAAGACTATGACTTACAGATACTGTATCATCCGGGAAAAGCCAACACCGTTGCCGATGCTTTGAGCCGAAAATCGATTGGGAACTTAGCCTGTTTGCTGACTGGACAGAAAGAGTTGCTTTGTGACCTTGAAAAGTCTGAAATTGAAATTGTTTTGAAGGAACAAGGTGGAACCTTAGCTGCTATTTCTGCTCAACCAGCCTTGATCGAAGAGATTAAAGAGAAACAGCAACTGGATGATTTCTTAAAGAAGATTATTGAAGAAAGAGATTCAAAACCGAGACCGGGATACAAATTTGAGAACAATGTACTGAAATTTCAAGAAAGACTGTGTGTGCCGAATGACACCGAACTGAAAAGGAGAATTCTGCAAGAGGGCCACAATTCAAAATTTTCTATCCATCCGGGGAATACGAAAATGTATCAAGACTTGAAATTGAACTTCTGGTGGCCGGGAATGAAGAAAGAAATTGCCGACTTTGTATCCAAATGTCTTCATTGCCAACAAGTCAAAGCGGAACATCAACGACCCGCTGGATTATTGCAACCCTTACCCATACCAGAATGGAAATGGGAGCATATCACGATGGATTTTATCGTTGGGTTACCTCGCTCCAGAAAAGGTATGGACTCTATTTGGGTTATTGTTGATAGATTGACTAAATCTGCACACTTCCTACCTGTCAAGACAATTTATAATGCAGACAAATTGGTTGTTATCTATATTGATGAAATTGTGAGATTGCATGGAGTGCCTGTATCCATTGTTTCTGACAGGGATTCGAAGTTTACATCGAGGTTCTGGCAAAGCCTACAGACTGCATTGGGTACTGAATTGAGGCTGAGTAGTGCCTATCATCCTCAGACAGACGGACAGTCAGAAAGGACCATCCAGACGCTGGAGGATCTATTGAGAATGTGTGTCCTTGATTTTCAGGGAAATTGGGAAAAGTCATTTGCCATTGGCTGAATTCGCCTACAACAACAGCTACCATTCGAGTATTGGTATGGCGCCTTTCGAGGCATTGTATGGCAGAAAGTGTAGATCTCCAATTTGCTGGGCAGAAGTTGGAGATGGGCCGTTACTTGGGCCCGAAATTGTTTATGAAACGACTGAAAAGGTAAAACTGATACAGCAAAGATTGAAAACCGCACAGAGTAGACAGAAGAGTTATGCAGATGTTAGAAGACGAGACCGAGAGTATGAAGTGGGTGATCACGTTTTTGTGAAAGTGACACCAATGAAAGGCCAGACTCGTTTTGGAGTCAAAGGCAAGTTAGCGCTGAGATACGTTGGACCTTATGAGATTGTTGAGAAAATCAATCCGGTGGCGTATCAAGTTGCACTTCCTCCTGAAATGGAGCATATGCATAACGTCTTCCACATCTCTATGTTGAGAGATTATCTTCGGGATCCATTCCATGTGATTGAGCCTACTCGGATAGTGTTGAGTGATGACTACACTTACGAGGAGAGGCCTATACAGATTGTAAACCGACGGATCAAGAAACTGAGAAACAAAGAGATCCCGCTAGTGAAAGTTGATTGGCAGAACCATGGTGGTGTGTATGCCACTTGGGAAAGGGAAGATGACATGGCTAAAAGATACCCAGAATTGTTCCCACTGAATCCTGTTTTCTTCCAGACTGAAGGTAACTTGAGTTTAGAGGACTAAACTCCTTATAAGGAGGGGAGACTGTAACAACCCTCGTACTGATTACTGAATTATGTACTGATTACTACTAAACTGAACTGATAATGACTGATAAGTGCATTGGAGGAACTACTGAACAGACTGAATGAAACTGAAACTAAAATTGAATGAGTTTATATATTGAATTGCATATTGCATCTGTTTGATTGATTGAATATCTGTTTGAATTTTTATGTTTGAATTGTTAATTGGAGGCCTTATCGGCGGCCGAATTAGGAACCGTTTAGTGTTTTGGAATCAGTAGAATATTTGTGATTTAATGGTATATTTATCTGAAAATTGATTAGGAATGATTAAACTAGATTAAATATTGATTAATTGAGAGGTTGGACTTATTGACCAAATTGCCACCATAGTGGACCTTTGTTTATTGATTTCCTAGAGCCTTATTACACTTGAACCAACTTTTCCTCAGCCATTTTCTTGTCCCTACCGTCCAAGAAGAGAGTTAGAGAGAGAGAGGTTTGCTCTTGTTGATTTGGCTTGAACTCTTGAAGAATTGCTAGAAGAACTTGGAGATTCATAACATAGGTTGCTAGATTGGACTTCTAGACTTGTAATTGAACTCTAGGTAAGTGAATTCATCTTCTCCTTGTTGTCTTTGAACTTCATTCTTGCATGTTCTAGGCTCCATTGTAGAATCAAGCCATGTTTTAGTGCATAGAGGTTGAATTATGTTTGAATTCATGCATGCATGGCCATTTTAGTGTAATTTGGAGTTGAATTCTTGGAGAATTGTACATGCATGTCCATGGTTAAGTTAAAGTCCATGTTTTCACTTTGTTTTCCAACTATTGAGCTCTTGAGAGCAAGATTTGGAGCTTGAAATTGGTTTGAAACTCATGCATGTCATATTTGAATGTTGTTCATGCATGTTCTTGAAAATTAGTTGAAATTGAATTTAATTGAAACACCCTTGGGCCTTGATTTCTTAAATTGAGTTTTGAAACATGTTATTCTATGTGTTTAAAAGAGTTTTTCCAGAAAATAGCCCAAGAGGATCGAAAACATTGCTTTTGAACTTGGTTTTGAGCTTGGGACTCAAATCTGGGATTTCCAGATTTTTGTTGTCCGCTCGAGCGGAGGAAGTAGCGCTCGAGCGGAGAAGTCGGGCTCCCAGCATCTTGCATTGTGCATCAGTCCGCTCGAGCGGAGAATTGGGCGCTCGAGCGGAGGACTGGGTGATGCGCTCGAGCGGACGTCGAGCGGAGATTTCACCTATCCAGTACTTTTTGGTCCGCTCGAGCGGGGGATGTTGCGCTCGAGCGGGTACCTTTGTTTGCCTGTACGCTCGAGCGGGGAAACCTGCGCTCGAGCGGGGCTCTGTTTAACTGAAAATTCTGCAAATGTTTTCTAAGTGCATCTTTGCATCCTCATTCCATCCTAGGCATTCTTAGGCCTAGTTTAAGACATCTTAATGAGGATTTAGATGTAGAACACACCGAGGCATAATAGGGAGTTAATTATTGTACTTCCCCAACTGTTAAACTTAGAGTGTGTTCAATTTGTTTACTGTTTAGGGTTGGCACTCGGGGACGCGCTC
This sequence comes from Camellia granthamiana, assembly GCA_036172215.1. NCBI lineage: Eukaryota > Viridiplantae > Streptophyta > Magnoliopsida > Ericales > Theaceae > Camellia > Camellia granthamiana. The sequence continues at coordinate 168,657,269 of CM069903.1, read as the reverse complement.
TAGCATACTGTAGCCCAATCTCTGTGAGTAACAGATTGTGTAAAGATATGTTCAAAATGGTTATCTTTTGAATACTGAACTGAATTGTTTATTGAACTGATATTGTTTATTGAATGAATGTATGTCCTGTATTGTGAACTGTATTGTGGCATCCTTAGCATTGACTGTTACTGTTACAGAGCTCTGTCGGTTCCCTTGTGGAACCATACTGTTTACTGACTGATGGCCATCACTACTGTTGGGTCCGTTGAGGCCCGGTCCTTTTGGACCTACTGTTTATAGGCTAATGGATGTACCACATATGATTGGTTGACTGACATACTGAAAGACTGAAATACTGTTTAATGAACTGTTTTCATTAATGTAAGGACATTCATTCATAACCTCTTTACACTTATTGTTATTCACTGGGCTTTAGCTCACTGTTTATATATATATGTAGGTTCTCAGCAACCAGACCGGAGCTAGGAGCGTGGGTTAGTCCCCCAGTTTTGTCAAGCCAGCCTATGTGCCTCACCGCGAGGTTCCGTGTTGCCATGCTATGGCTTGGGGTGTTTTTGTGTCCCCTACTGTATAGACCGTCTACTGTTTACTGTACTGTTATCGAGGGATTTGATTCCCGTACTGAATGTTGTATATGATTGTATATAGATTGTACTGTTGGAACTAAATGAATGCATGGAAAATGTTTTTGGCATACAGATTTTCACAGCTCAATGGACACTATTTATTTACTGTATTGGCTTCCGCCAGGCCCTGTACTCTGTTTTACTGTATTACTGTTCAGCAGGCCTTCGGTAATCTCGGATTACTGGCCAGTTACGGTGCTAAACCCATAGGGCCGGGTTTGGGTCGTGACAGAAAGGTACAATATCAACGGTTTCCCCGGTTCTGGTGGTGATAAAACGGGCGGGTTCTGTAGATATTTTTTAATCTGTTCAAACGCAGCTTGACATCGGCCGTCCCATTGGAACTTCTTGCCTTTCTTTAGGAGACCAAAAAGTGGTTCACAAGTCAAGGTTAATTTTGAGATAAACCGTCTTATGAATTGCACTTTACCCAGAAAGCCTCGCACCTCCTTTTCAGTCCTTGGTGGTGGCATTTCTAAGATGGCCTTGATTTTGGAAGGGTCGACTTCGATGCCCCTTTGTGTAATCAGAAACCCTAGCATTTTTCCCGCTGTAACACCGAATGTACACTTCTGAGGATTCAACCGCAGCCGAAACTCTCTGATCCTTTGAAAGAACTTTTGTAAGGCGGTATAGTGGCCCTCTCTATCTTTGGACTTGACAATCATGTCGTCCACGTACACCTCAACCTCCTTGTGGATTATATCATGCAATATTGTGGTCGCGGCCCGTTGATAAGTAGCCCCGGCATTTTTTAACGCAAATGGCATCACTCTGTAGCAGTATGTACCCCACGGGGTAGTGAATGCAGTCTTCTCCCGGTCTTCAAGTGCCATTACTATCTGATTGTAGCCTGAGAAGCCATCCATAAACGAAAGCAAAGCATGCCCTGTTGTGAAATCTACCAACTCATCAATGTGTGGCAAGGGGAAGTCGTCCTTCGGACTGGCCCTGTTCAAATCCCTGAAGTCTACACACACCCAGATTTTGCCATCCTTCTTCGGCACTGGAACAATGTTGGCCAACCAAGTCGGGTATTCGGATACCAGCAAGAAGCCCGCGTCGATTTGCTTGGTGACCTCTTCCTTGATCTTAATGGCCTAATCAGGGTGGATCCTCCTGAGTTTCTGTTTGACAGGTCGGGCCTCGGGGTCAAAAGGGATCCGGTGCTGTACGATCTCAGGATCGATTCCAGGCATGTCTTCGTAGGACCACGTGAAAACATCTTTGAAATCTTTTAATAAAGCGACTAAGCGCTCGCGTTCCTCTAAAGACAACGTGGACCCGATCTGGACCAGCCGCGGGTCCTTCTCAGTACCAACATTCACAGTAATGATTTCATCAACTAAAGGTTTGACAAACCTCTCCCGTTCTTGTTCAATTAAATGTTGTAAAACCGGAGGAATTTCGTCCTCGTCGTTTTCATCAAAATTTTGAAAGTTTTGATTTAAGCAATAAATCAAAGGCACAGAAAAGTACTCGGAAACCACATTCACCTCATTCTCATTATGTACTTCCAAACCGTCCGATTCTTCTGTTACAACAAACTCAAAAGAGAAAGAAAAAGACGACCTAGACAGGACTGTGGCATCCGGGTTATCACCCCCAAGAATACCGAACTCAGACTCAGTCGAGCTGGAACCTGATTCCGACTCAACAGATTCGGAGGAATCAAATTCCGGCTCACTACCTGACTCGGTGCTGCTCGACAAAAATCCCTCTTCGTACTGCCAAACGAGAGAGGGTGCGATGGATGCATCCAAAATAGTTGACGGTAGGCCCGCAGCCGTTTCATTCCCGATCATGGACACCGAGAAGTTATCCCCCAAGCACAGCTGGTCGATTGCAGGATTTGAAAGTAGACATGTCAGTGCTACCCCCATTTCAAGTTCGGTGTCCTCAGACTCCATTTTACTGTTCTGTTCAATCTCAACCGTTGGGTCTGTCTGCTCTTCAGTAACATCATCCCCAGGTAACTGTAGGTCAAAGAAAATCTCGAACCCTGGTACGCGCTTCCTCTCCGCGTTCAGCCACGGCTCCGGAAAACCACAAAATGGAAAGTCTTCCCCCTCCCGGACAAAGCGTCCGTTTAGGGTACCCTGAATGGGCCGGTGCATTAAGTCGAAAGGTCTCCCCATTTGTTTTGCTCTAGCTCTCCCAGCCATCTCCTTTCCTTTCCTTGCCCAATCCTCCTTGGTGGGCAGATAACCCAAGCCAAAGGTATGGGGGTTGTGTGGCACTTCGGCCAATGCTACGACGCCCTTGCGGCCACTCTTTCCTAATCCCATCCCGGGGATATGTTGGAGCTTGTTCATGAGATACACTGCTTGGGCGCTGACATATATTCCCTCGTTAGCAGCCATGATGTTCTGTACAACCTGAGCCTCAACTAGGGTAAAACCTGATATGAACACATCCTCCATGCCATGCTCGATTTCTAGAACAGGCGTGGATACTTCCGGTGGTGGATGGATTGATGAATTCCTAAAAACAATGGCTACTCCCTTCCCATAGGGGTATTTCACCATTTGATGCAAAGTGGATGACACGGCCTTTACCTGATGCAGCCACGGCCGTCCCAAAAGCATATTAAAAGTTGCGGGGACTTCCAAGACATGGAAATCTATCTCATGCTGTCCTGGCCCAACTTTAGTCTGAACTTTTACGGTTCCCATCACTTCTCTACTTGTATTGTCATACGCCCGGATGACTTGGGCTGTTGGTACAAAATCCGCGGCTTTCAAGCCGATTGCAAACGCCGTCCTTGCCGGGCAGACGTTGATGGCGGATCCGGTATCGACGAGAACCACTGGTATCTATTTATCCCTACACTCCACGGAGATGTAGAGTGGTTTATTATGATCTGCCCCCTCAGGCGGCAATTCCTTGTCGGAAAAAGTCAGCGTCGGGATAGCTCCTCCCGGAAAGACTAATCCCACCAGTTGCTCTGGCGTGGTTTCTATTGAAAGCTTCGCTTTGTCCATGGCTTATAAGGCAGCCTGTCTATGCACCCGTGATGCCATGAGCAGTCCCCAGATGGAGATGTCTGCCTGTATCTTTTTTAGCTGTTTGAGCACAGCTTCTTCTTCAAGTTGTTTCTCCTTTTGCTTTTCAGCCTCTCTATCCTTCCCCGAGGCCTCTGGTTGATCTAGGTGTGGAGGTTTGAAGTACCGCCCACTTCGCGTCATATGGTCAACCTCTCTAAGGTACCAGGTGTTATCGGGTTGGTTGTTCCCCCAATCTTCATCTGTGTGGGCAAGACACAAGTCCTCATCTTCCCACCACATTCCATCAGCAGCTGACAAACATCTGTCCGGCTCTGGTATGGCTGTTCTTGTACTCGCAGCACCTTCCATCCCTATGTTCGTAGCATTCTCAGTTCCTGTGCACACAGCAGTTTCAATCCCCATATGGGCCTTTGCCTTCCTGATTCTCTCGGAGTCTTCGAATTTTTCCTGTTCCGAGTGTGTCAATACAACTGACTGTTCAATAATTCCCGTACTCGAAATGCTCCAATCCCGAGCGAAATTCTTGACACCGGCGCTCTCCGGCGATACACTCTGTTCTTCACCCCTTCCGCCTGTCACTAACATTCTTACCCTGCCGGGCCCTGTTTTAGTTGAAACTCCTCTACCACATCTGGTTGATCGTCTAACCATCCCGTAGCCTCTGTCGACTCCTCATAATCATACCAGCTGATTGCCACGTCCCCTAGGTCTTGGTCACTGTAAAACTGGAGATTGGCAAGGTCCTCTCCCACAGCCGCTAAATTGTCTGTTCCTTGTCCCAGACTGTCCCCTTGGATCACACATAGCTCACCCTCTGTTGGTAGTTTCATATATGGCCTACCCTGGCCTATTGGTGAAATGTAGTCATCCGGACTATATGTCTTCTCAACATAACTTCCAGATTCCGCAGACTCTGGCTCAACAATCCTCTTCTCCTTTGGGACCTCCTCTCTTCTGTCTTCGACAGTCACCACCACTGGCTTGGGTTGAGTTACGGAGATGTCCATCATGCACAAGTCGGTGCAATTGGGAAGGAGAATCTCCGGCTTAGGCAGGTGGGAAGGTGTGATATAGATACTAGGATCGTAGGGCACGACCCCAGTATGGATGAAATTGAGTCTTTTGGGTGGTGGAGCTTGGTTATGTGCGGGGAGAGGATTTGTAGTAACATTGGGCTTCTCGGGTGGCAGAATCACCCCGTTATCGATGAGATCTTGAATCTCATGACGTAATCGGAAGCACAGATCGGTGTCATGACCGTGCTGTTGGTGAAATGCGCAATACTTGGCTGGGTTGTGGGTAGAGGGAAGTCTTTCTGGTAGGGGCCGCGGCTCTAGGGGCTTCAAGTGCCCTTTTCTGATTAAAACCCCCAGAGCTTTGGACAGGGGCATATAAAGTGGAGCGAAGGTTTTGGTGTTTTTGGGTGGGTATTTGGCTGTTGGTGGGTTACTTCCGGACGCACTGGAGAATGGTACGGCTGCCATGGTTCTCGGAGGGGGGTTGGTGGTGACCATGCTCACTTCGGAGGCTCTTGTAGTTGTAGTGCCACTCGGGCCCGCATTAGTGTTGCGGTTGAAAGTTCTTCGGGGTTGCTCCCGGTCATTATCAATTAAGCCTTGCCTCAAGGCATCCTCAATCTGCACCCCCATTTCATGCAGGTCAGAAAAAGTAGGGAATGGGAGTACAATCATCTTTTGCATCAACTTCGGCTGAAGATTGCGCACAATCATCCGAATCTGGTCTTTGTCCGTAGGCCTTGAGGTCATCATTGAAGCCTTGGCCCTCCATCTGGTTACGAATTCTGAGAAACTCTCTTTAAGTTCCTGCCTGGTTGTCTCGAGATCACGGGTTGTAATCTCGATTTGTGTATTGTATGAGTTCTGCGCAATGAAGGCCTCAGCCATCTCGTCCCAGTTTCTCTTGACATCATCTTCTAGTTTGGCATACCATATGGCCGCCACACCTGATAGAGTCCGGCCGAATAAAGACATCTTCTGTAGTCTACTGAGGCCCATTGGTCTTAGGACATCCGAAAACAACCTCAAGTGCACCATGGGGTCCCCGGACCCATCAAATCGATCAATATGAGGCATTTTAAATCTGTCAGGCAGCGTCACAGCTGCGTCAGTATATCCGTCTTCAATATCGGGGATGGTCTTGACCCCCTGGGATCTCTTGAACAGCTTTTCAAGCTTGCTCAACTTCAATGCAGTAGGATTAGTCTCGAACTCAAAAGGAGAGTCCGGTAGGTTGGTAGGTGTTTTTGATAACTGGGGTTGGATCTGGGGTAGGATCGGGGGTGGAGGTGGTCATGTGGGAAGTTCTGTATCATTCTGAACATTGGCTGTCTCCCCGAGGATTGGGACTCCTGGTGGGGGAGGAACTTGCTGCAAAGCAGAGGCTCCGTTCTGCTGCTGTAACCTCACAATTAACTCCGCTTGTTCATTCATAACTGTGGCCTGCTGCTTGGCACACTCTGCTTGTCAGACAGCATCCTGTTGCATCATTTTCATGCTTTCTTGGAGCTGGCGCACCATCTCCTCTAAGCTAGCCATACTATTCTGCTCTGGTTGAATTATCGGTATGTATTCCCTTTCTGTAGGTGAAACAGGACTCTGGCCTCTACTGAACTCAGGTGGGGTAAATAAGGCCCTCTGAATTGACTGCTGTACTGATGCCTTCTGCCTAACGGTCCTCCGTCTAGTAACCAGGGGCAGAGAGTGGTACACTGGTTGTCCGTCTACCAGATCCTCAGATCGATGGAGTCGACGACCTCTAGTCCAGAGTGCTTGGGGAATATCTGCTGGGTCAGAAGCAATTGTGCTCAACTACCTAGCAAAAAGATAAATAAAGCGTATAAATAAACAGACAATCGGACGGCGTAACGGCGTAAAATAAACATACAACACGCGGTTGGGTATCATAATATACTGCCAATGAGCTGAACACACTGTTGCTCAAACATTGATCACTGTTTCTGAATTGTTGCCCCTAAGTCTGAATCTGATACCCGCAAATATGACTGATTCTCAAACTACTGATACTGGTGCCCACAGGCCGGATACCCAGACTCGCAACCTGGTATATGCATTCCCTGTAGAGATACACTCTAAAAGCACATAGCATGTATAAGAGAGCCAAAACACCCCTATGTTGGGGTAGGGTTTCCCTGTCCTATTTTGTCAGGAGCTAGGGTTTCACTACGCACGCAGCGGTTTCAAACAACCTATATCGGGTAAGCAACCTGTCCTAGTTTGGAATGGTCACTATGGATTTCGATATGCACTAGGTCGAATGGTCAAAAGGGTGCCCCGGTAAAATCGGGGTTTGTGTTCCCATACTGGCAAAGCCCGCAACCGGTCAGCCTTATGGTCATGCCTTGACAAGACAAGCCTCCGGCAAACCGTTCAGGAATAGCAGATGGCCAACACGGTGTCCTAGGCGCACCAATGCATATGCAATGCAAAGAGACACATAAATGTAGTCAAAACAGGATATCATGAGTTCGAATCAAGTTCTCTATTTCCCCAGCGGAGTCGCCAGAAACTGTAACAAGTCCGCGGGGGACCTCGCTACAGTTCGGACTCCCTTTTGTGTTACGGTTCCTAATCTAAACCAAAGAGTCCAAATCCGGCAAATCGTTTTGAAAAACAGATTTTTTTTTTGAAAGAAGTGCCAAACATGGACTGCTTTGCCAGATACAGAGTCGCCACCAAAATATTTTTAAATGGGGGAATTTAGGAAACCCTGACTCGGTGCCAAAGGCCACGTGTCTGTCATCACCAAAGTTGCCTCGGCTCGGGAACTTGGGTACGATCGGGGAAGGTCAGTTATGAGCACCCTCTTTCGCCCGATCCGAAGATCGGCCTCTACTAACCATGATATCTTGTTTTGAAAACATTATATGTTCTTATTCCGGTTATTAGCCTAGAATTACTATGTTATGCGCACAGTAAACAAGTATAAACCAAATCACCTAAATTGGAACAAAACATTTCATGTTTGTTTTGAAAAATGGTTTGCTACTCGCAAGTAGGCTAAAATGCAGGTTTTGCCACCCTCAAGTGAGCTTTGGAAAGGATGGTTTTGCCACTATCTAGTGGGCTTAAAACTCACAGTTTTAATGCATTATTCCAATTTAAGTAATTTGACCACCATCCACAGGCATTCAAGCAATTATATCACATAAGCGGCTAGCCTCATGGTAATCATGCTATTATGGCAACACTCACACGCATGCGGTATGCTAAAGCATAAAAGCTTACCTAGTACTCCGTGCCAAAACAGAAACTAGTTAGTAATCATGCATGATCCTAGTTCATGTTAAAAATGGCTAATGCATCACATACAGAATGTCACTAGAATAGGCTCGGCTAATCTATAATGACATGTGAAATGCTACAACTAACACGTATTCAATTTGGAATTGAAATACAGATGTAGTTAGTATGATGCGCCGAACCCGGTGCATGCGAAACAGGTGAATGAATGCAAACATGCTGTTATGCTGTTATGCTAATTTAAATATGCCCTAGTCTACCATCATAAGCAGGTAAATAAAAGGGAAGAAAGACGTGGGGTTGGAAGACATGCACACACGCACCCACACTTATTACAAATTTACCCTCGCTCGGAGGGACCAAAAGAATAATACAGGCCGAATGATGAATTACTTATCTTAGCTAATTAATTATTACAGACCCTCTAATTTAAACAAATTAAATGCAGAATAGAGATGGCCGCAGCCCTGCCTCGGGGTGCGCGAATGATGCATGCTCGATCCATCTTGCCCGGAAACCCATAGTCATAGCACTACTGCCTCTGTTTTCACTGCCTTGCTTCTCTGAAAACTTCCAAAGTCCTAGGATGTCTTCTATGAACACTTCAGAACACCATCGGCTAAGTGAAATGACCACCGGCCATGGTAAAATGCCGTCGGCTGCTGATGAAGTTATCGGCCATTCGCTAATGGCCGGCCGGCACTAAATGTTGCCGGTCGGCAAAAACTTCCTGCAGAAAACAGTTTTGGCAGCAACAGAGGATAGGTAGTGCATGGCATAGAATTTCAAGCACATGTAAGCATGGTCATGTTCCCCATCATGTATTGAACTCAGGGGAGCATGGTCCTTGATCCTTGGGCCATTAATTGTGCATGATAGCCTAAGGGACCAAACTTGCCATTCAATGTAAAATGCATGCAACACACAAATGAGGACCAAGACCCTATCATGTCAAAGTCAAGGGCCTCGGTGACCGAGGGTTGAGATGTGTTTCATCACTTGTGGTATGAACACCTCTCACCCTCACACTAGGTTTGACACCCCAAACCAAGCAATGCAATGCATGTTGTGCAAACATGGCTCAAAAATGCAACAAGAAGCTAAGATGCAAAACATGTCAAATGTGATGCAATGCAATCTATCATGCAAACAACATGGTAATGCCACTAGCATGCAACACTACAAGCAACACTACAATGCACACTAGATAGGCAAGTATGTAAAGGGGTGGGCATGCAACAATGCACAAACCATAAGGATACCATAACATGCAATGTCATGAGCATACTACAAGATGCAAATATATAATCCACGGACTTACACTAAGATGGAGGACCCTCAGCCACACCCCAAAACAGTGGCCAAAAGTGATGGAATGATGGGCAAATACTCATGCAAACTTGCATACCAAAGAGCATAAGGCTAAGGCATAAAAAGAAGCCTTCTACCACAACTATCATAACCACACGTGGTATGAATGAAACAACCAAAAACAGAGCTTTAATGCATTAAAACACGCCCCAAAACCCTCATGAATGGCAACCCAAGTGACTTAAACATACAAGCATGCACAATGCCCATTACAAGGCACAAAACTACAACACCTCAAGGCATGAGAGGGATGATAAATGCTATCATACAAGCATGATATAGGGACTGAAATATCATAAGAAGTGACTCCAAATCATTTAAAAAACCTAACCAAAGCATGCTAATGACTCACTCACTCAAGGCCAAACTTCTAGAATGCAAAGGAGCTATGTAAAACATGTCAAACACGACAAAAACAGTGGCCAACAGACCTAGAGCATGACAAATCATGACCAAAAGCTTCAATAAGCTAAGCCAAATCATGAAGATATACTAGGCTAAACACATGGCACATTTCTAAGCAAGATAAGGAATTACAAAGCAAGTATAAGATGCATGCTAAGGGCTACAAATCCAACCAAAGACAGAGATATAACATGACTAAAAGACACCCAAAAACCTCTGAGATGGGACCCAAAACAACCAAGCATGCATGTTGCCCTTTAAGCCAAAAACAAAGGTAAAAGAAGGACAAAGGGGAGAGGGGTGTCCCTCCCCTACACAAGACTTCAAAATCACTCCATCCCCACTAAAAATCTACTGGATTTCAGTGGTGAGAAGACCAACACAACAAAGTAAACAAAGCTTAAAGAAAATGGCACCAAAATAGGCCAAAAGAGGCCTAAGGAGGGGAGTTCGACCCCCAATGCCAAAACACCCTTAATGAAAGATGTTAAGCACGAAAATACAAGACTTTTTCATGTTATACACAAAGCTTAAATCAGCATGCAAGACAGGTAGAAAACTAGTGGAAGATTGGGGAAACTAAAGCAAATGTCTCACCCTTGAAGAAACCTTGACGAACAGATGATCCAGCCACCCTCTACTGATCAAAATCAGTCCAAAACCTCAACAAACAACCCTCAATGCCTCTCAATCTCGGAGCAAGGTGTAATGGTGTGTTAGTGCAAAAGTGAAGTCAAAATGCACTTTTAGGCTTCCAAACACACCCTAAGGATGAGAGAGAGGGAGATATAGAGAGAGAGGATGATATATCAGATATATAGATATAGAAGCTCTGGTTTTTTTGATTCAAAAGCTCTAACCCTTAACAAAGGGAGAGGATGAGTGCTTATATAGGCAAAGGCCAAGGTTCTAGGCTTCTCCAAGAAGCTAGATGAAAGGGGCAAAGGGTGCAAAGGATTCTTAGCTTCTTGGAGAAGCTAATACAGCTGGCCAAGCTTCCCCAAGAAGCTTAGCCAAAGGGTTCAAGCTTCTAGAAGGAAAAGGGGTTCAAAGGTTCACACCAGCCAAAAACTGCACGGGGAGGAGTGATGGTGCATTCCAGCTGGCACAGCTGGCATGCACCATGCCTCAAGGGTGCAAAGGAGTCACACCGGCCAGCAAAAGAGGTCGCCGGCAAAATAAAGTGCCGGTCGGCCAAATATAGTGCCGCCCGGCCATTGGTTTTAAGAAACCATGGCCGGTGGCACCCATAAATAGCCGGTGATGTTAGGGGAAGGCCGGTGGGATGTGGAGATGGCCAACAAGCCATTCCCTACCCTTCAAGGCAAAACACAAGTGTTTGGTGCCAAAACCAAACACGGAACAGTCGAGTCGAGAGATCCTGAGGCAAGGCGCGCGGCCAAGACATTCGGGAACTCAAGACGAACACAAACAAAGAGGATCACCGAGTGTTCAAGCGGTGACGTCCAAGCCTTGAGGACGGTCAAAAATGAGGTGTCTACACCCATATATTTATACTCTGATTGTGTGTGAATCTTTGTAAGTCGGCCTTTGGTAATCTCGGATTACCAGCCATCACGGCACCATTTTACTAGGGGCGGAATGGGGTCGTGACAGATGGATTTTGGAGAGATAACTCTTGGGAAAGAACTAATTTCCCTTCTCCATTATCAACCTTGAGAGTGAAAGTGGGAGATCCATGGGAGAGCCTTACCATTATTCTCTCTCTAGCTACTTTGCCTTCTTCTTCACCCAATCTCTTATCTCCATCATCTCTTTACTCTTGTGTTCTTAGTTATGACTATTGAAGAATGTAAGTCTCTCACCATTTCTAGAGAATTTGAATTTTCTTTAAAGATCTTCGAAGATCTTCGAATTTTCCAACGACGTTCTTGAACCCTCTCATACATTTGGCGACTCCACTGGGGAGGTGGATTGGTTAATGGTCTCAACAAGATCTGAAATCTACACAACTCTGGTGAAAATGGCGAGAGAAGAACAAGTTTATTAACAAGGCTTTTCCAATTGTGGTAATGAGAGGACTCAAGTTCAAGACTCACCTCTCATCCTTGAAGCCATTCATGGACTCCAACACACTCAACAAGAGATTCTCACGACCCTTCAAAATCTCACCCCACACCATGTTGGTGATGGGTTCGCATTTCGCACCACAGACAACAAACGGAGGTTAAGTCGGCATCGGCAAGCATCAACAACTTCATGGTGATGTTGGGAATGGTCAAAACCATCAAGACCCACCCCAAATTCTCCTTGAAGTTGCTCAAAATGGTGTACAAAATCAAGTGTTAGAAGGAACAAGTCATGGCCAACTTGTGGCCCATGGAGCGCAAAATCACGCAACCGGAGGATCGAGCCATGGTCTATCAGTGGTTGGAGGAGTCTCCGGCGCGATAAATGGCATTCTAGCAGTGGTGGAAGTTCAAGGAAGGCCCACTGAAATTTCTCTACCAAATGGTGCTCCATTCATGCCTAATTTTGTTCCACCAATTGTAAATTCTACTCATGTAACGAGCGGGTCTCCTTTGGCTCTAACACCGAGTTTGCAAGCCCAACCTAGTGTGCAATGGACTTTATGGGACCCAATACAACGTCTCATCACCAAATGGCATGTCCGTAGGTGCCAATAGCCAATATCGTCATGTGTCTTCACCGATGATGAATTCTCAACACCTGAATGGCCAAGTCGCTCCAGGCTCAGTCTTCGGGTCTATAAGCCAAGTTTCGGGAATACCACCATCAAGTTCTTTCCCTCAACAATTTCCCACTCTCGCCGATGTGCAAGCCATGTTCGATCTTGAACGGGGCAAGAGGACTTTACCCTCTTTGCCTGATCCAAATGTCAAGCCCCCATACCCTATCGAGATGTTGAGTTATCCATACCCGGAGGGGTACACGGTGCCAAAGTTCATCAAATTCGATGGCAAGCAAGGAAATGCTCGAGAACATGTTGTTTGGTTCATAGAGAATTTGGGGATTCATGGTTCAAATCATGTCCTTCGACTGAGAGAATTCTCCAAGTCCCTCACTGACCGAGCATATAGTTGGTATGTTAACTTGACCCCAAACTCTATCCAAAGTTGGGAAGAGATGGTCAACAAATTTCACGCCAAATTCTTTCAAGTGGCCGAGAAAGTGACCACACTTACCCTGTGTAAGGAAAATCAACGGGAGGATGAAGACATTCTCGAATATGTGAAAAGATTCCAAGACAAAGCCGTGAACTGTCACGAGGCTGTAGAAGAATGCTACTTGGTCCAAATTTGTGTTGAAGGGGCATTGATCGGGTACATGATGTTTTTTGTTAATCACAAGCTACCCACCGTCTCAGCACTAATTGAAGCATCTCGGAACATCAACATACCTCAGTCTTAAGAGATCGAGTTCGAAACTAATTATAAAACCAGCTTCAAATCATCCCGAGGACCTTCTGTCACTACAGCTTCAGCGTTTTCTATCCGAAAGTCGCAGGGGGAGGAATTCAAAGGTCAGAAGAGGAAAAATTGCGAAGATGACACTCATTTTCCGTGTAGTGTTGAGGAGGTGAAAACCTTAGTTAAAGAATGGGTGGCAGACGGGGAACTGAAGTTACCTCGTGTCGAAGAGCTTTTGCCGAAGAAGGACCGTGAGGGCCCTAATTATTGTGTTTTCCATCGATCACTAGGACATCCTACAGAAAAGTGTCGGACGCTTAAGAAGATCTTTAGAAAGAAAGTCGAAGCAGATGAGCTAGAGTTCAAAGAACAGGGGCCTCAGGATATCTTAAAAGACGTGGCTATGATGGCGTATGACGGCCACAACCCAAGCTGATGGTGAAATTTTCTGAATGACCTTGCAACTTTAGGGGCAAATGTCAACATTCCGTAAAAGAAGTCTATCTATGACATTTACAATTTATATTTATTGTATTGTTCAAGAAGTTCTATCATTCTTATGTTATGAACCAATTTATTTCCTCCATATTGTGTATCTCCATTAGAAGTTTATTTTCTTTATGTTGTGTCTTCATTGTGTTATGTTGCTTGAGGCAGTTTTCAATTTTTGTTGCCCTTCAAAGAAGAAAGAGGAATAGTAAACTCAATTACCAGCCTGAAGGGACTTTTCTTGACGCAGTAGAAGTGTACTCCCATTCGGACCTCCGAAGAACAACCATTGCTTCCATTAATGCAAGCTTTGAGGGGCTTTTTTGCTGAAGTAGAGTGTGTGCTCCCACTCGGACTTCTGAAGAATAGCCCTTACTTCCGTCAATGCAAGCTTCGAGGGTCTTTCTTGTTGAAGCTGAGTGTGTGTTCCCACTCGGACTTCCAAAGAATAGTTCTTGTTTCCATTAATGCGAGCTTCGAAGATCCTTCTTGCTAAAGTAGAGTGTGTGCTCTCACTCAGACTTTCGAAGAACAGATCACGCTTCCGTTAGTGCAAGCTTCGAGGGATAGCATTTGCTTTCATTGATTACCGAAGAAAAGGGTGTACATTCACTTAGATTTCCAAGGAACAGCTTTGCCTCCACTCGGATTTCTAGGGAACAATCTTTACTTCCGTTAGTACAAGCTTGGTAGATTTGGTTGCCAGCTATAAGGGATCTTTCTTGCAGTTGCCAGCCAGAAGGGATCTTTCTTGCCAAAGAAATGAGTGTGCTTCTATCCGGACTTCCGAAGAACATCCCTTACTTCCGTCAATGCAAGCTTCGAGGGTCTTTTTTGTTGAAGTAGAGTGTGTGTTCTCACTCGCACTTCCGAAGAATAGCCCTTGCTACCATCAATGCAAGCTTCAAGGATCTTTCTTGTCAAAGTATGGTGTACTCATACTCGAACTTTTGAGGGACATCGTTTGCTTCAATTGATTGCCAAAGAAAGGAATGTGCTTCCAGCCATCAGTGCAAGCCTCGAGGGTCTTTTTTGTTGAAGTAGAGTATGTGTTCCCACTCAGACTTCCGAAGAATAGCCCTTGCTGCCTTTAGTGCGAGCTTCAAAGATCTTTCTTGTCAAAGTAGAGTGTATTCTTACTAGGAACTTTCGAGGGATAGCCTTCGCTTCCATTTATTGCCAAAGAAAGGAGTGTGCTTCCACCTAGACTTCCGAGGGATAGTCCTTGTTTCCATTTGGACTACCAAGAGACAACCCTTGTTTCCATTAGCGCGAGCTTCGAGGGTCTTTATGTTGAAGTAGAGTATATGCTCCGACTCAGACTTTCGAAGAATAGACCTTGTTTCCAACGATGATAGCTTCGAGGATCTTTTTTACTGAAGTAGAGTGTGTTCTCCTACTCAGACCTCCGAAGAACAGCCCTTGAGACTCGGTTGCCTACCAAAAGGAATCTTTCTTGCCGAAGTAGGGTGTGTGCTACTTTCGGACTTCTGAGGGACAGTCTTGCTTCCGTTCAGACTTTCGAGGGACAACACTTACTCCCATTAGTGTGGGTTTTGACGGCCTCGGGGTCTTAGATTTCAATCAAGAATTCATTTGCCTAAAATAGTGAAGCTGACAAAGATGAGTAATATCAATTTCATATCCTGATTCAAGCATTATCAGAATGGGGCAACGTCAATAAATAATAATGATCTATTTAAGTTACAACAATTTTATTACTCCGAGCAAGTTCTTGAAAATACAACAATCAAGATTTTGTCTCTCCGGGTCGGTTTCTCTAGAGCCAACGTAAAGCAACAATATTCAAACAAAATTTCGGCATTAGGCATCAATTATTTATTTTCCAAGCATCCACAAGATCAACAACAACATCTCTGTTCTAGTTAGCCATGATCAAAGCAAATATTAGAGAGATTCCGGAATTGCAATACTCAAACATTCAGCATTATAATTCTATCAACATCAAATTTTAATTACCAAAAGTGCTTCAAGCCTTGTTTCTATTTCAGAACAAGTTCAACAATAGGAGTTCAGAATCTAGATATGGGATTGAAATATAAAATTAAAATTATACAAATCCTGTATTATCTATCTCAAGCCGAAATTGCAAATTCTCAGTGTATAAATCAAGTTTTACAAGTGCAAGGGTTTACCTAGATTTGAAGTTAGAAAATCAAGGAAAGAAGGTTTTGAACTTGTATTTACAAATCTAAGGCAGAGGGGTTTCAGAAGCTTACCCACAGATCCAAAAATATAAGAAGAAGAAGAAGAAGGAGAAAGGGGTTTCGACGAACACTTGTTAATCTGAAATAGCAACACAAATAAAGATGGGTCAATGAAATGCTAGAATCGGCATTGACACAAAGAGGATGGGCCGACGGCGAGCTGAATCTGGTGTTGATCACTGCCAAATCCAAGAAAAAGAGAACTAGCGGCCACGGTGGGTCAGCCAAAAACGAGCCGATCTGGCGTTGATACGTGTGAGCAGTAGCTTGAGTCTCGTTGTTAACAGTGGCAGGAGCTGCGACGTGAACAAGCGACAGAGTAGTTGGCAAACCGACGCCGCGTTGAAAAGGCGGCGTGGTCGGCACTAGACAGTCGAAGCCGAAAGCAACAGCGGCGATCTTCAGGAGAGCTGGTGTCGACACTGGTCAGTGGCAGCGGTGGCAGCTCGCGACGGCGCACACTCACAGTCGAAGTAACATAACAGAGAAAGGAGGAAAGAATCGAGTGACGGTAGTCTTCAGTGGTTACAGAAGCAAAAAACAGAGCTCTGGTGCATTATTTTAGAAACAAGATACGTTGAAGAATATGAGATCTGCATCTCTCAATTTAGAGAGAGAGTGTGTGTTGTGGTGAGTATGTTGGCAATAAAAAAAAAAGGGATAAGGACTAGAATTTGTGCTTTGTGTATAAAAAAGAAAAGAAAAAGTAGTGTGTGATCTTGTGGTCTCTCAAATAATATAGGATATATATATGTATAAAGTGGAAGATGGCCTGCTGTATTCTAAAAAAAAGTGTCGCCTTATCTTGTCAAGAATAAAGAAATGAATTTCTTAATTCTTATTTCTTTGTCTTTGACTTTGGAGCAAAAAAGTTTTGCGTTTTCCAGTTTTTGGAGAGATGAAAATTTAATTATCAACATTCTGAGTTGTTGGAGTAAAATAATAATAATAATAATAATTATTATTATTATTGTTATTATTATTAAAGGCACAAAAGTGTGTTTGCCAAACATGACATAAGGATAAAGGATTCCTTCTTATCATTACTAGTTAGCAACCTTATCTATACATTATGAGTCATCAATCTTATCCAAAAGTCACATGAGAACAACATATTTCTTGGGACGTGATACGAAGCAGGGTCGAAGAAGTGACAATATGCATGTCCGAGAAATTTAAAACTTCTCATACATGCAAGGGGCAAATGTAAAAGGGTTTAACTTGGGCCCACTAAATTAATTGGGCCCAATCGAAAAGTCCAAAAATTGGTGAGCTTGGAGAAATTATTGCCAACTGGGCCCAAGTGAAATCTATTGAACGGGCCCACAAGAAAGCCAACAAATTGGGCCGAGGAAGACTCATCAAGCAGATATCTCTAAAGAGAGACCAACAAGCCTATCTAAGGAGGCCCAGATCATACAGGCATCCGAAGAGGTTAACCATTGCTTTCAAAAGAGATGAAACCCTTGGAGGAGATCTATTCTCCGAGATATTGGCTTAGTTTTGAAAGGGTTCGGAACCAGGAACCTAGAGACCTATTTGAGCTCGGACTCGAAAGGGTTCGGATCCACGAACCTAGAGATCCAAAGCGCTTGGCTTCGAACAGATTCGAATGCAATCTAGAAATCGCACTATTAATGAGTCCCAGAATACTTGCAGACTCGAAGCTTTCCGGAATTTACATACCAGAACCATGGGCGTAATGGAGTTTGAACAAAGGACCCGATCCCGAGGACGCTGAGTGGAGATAAATTCACTATTATGTTAAACTAGCCTATACCCGGGTCGAGGTGGCACGATCTAGGGGGTCCCTAAGACTCGACAATATTTGCGGCAGGGCGTTCTCTTGAACTACCCCTGACCCTTCTGCGGCAGGGCGTCCTCTGGGACTACCCCTGGCCCTTTAGGATGATTAGGGACCATTGGTTAGATATGGCTAAGAAAAAGGGTTCGCTGAGAGGTTGATCTCCGCTTCGAGGGTTTTCCTCATTCTTAGAGAGGTCACCTCCTCGGACAAGGTGGTTAGAGAGAATATTCCCCATATGCCTTGCATATGGGCTCCATCCTACATCATGAGGTGCCTATAAATAGCACCCACCCATAGCTTTATAAAGGATGGATTTTGGAGAAATAACTCTTAGGAAAGAACTAATTTCCCTTCTCCATTATCAACCTTGAGAGTGAAAGTGGGAGATCCATGGGAGAGCCTTGCCATTATTCACTCTCTAGCTACTTTGCTTTCTTCTTCACCCAATCTCTTATCTCCATCATCTCTTTGCTTTTGTGTTCTTAGTTGTGACTATTAAAGAATCTAAGTCTCTCACCATTTTTAGAGAATTCGAATTTTCTTCGAAGATCTTCGAATTTTCCAACGACGTTCTTGAACCCTCTCATACAGGGGTTTATCTTAGCCCAAAGCAATGATTGAGGATCGTTTGGCTTTCCTGATTCTGAGAAGAATTGCTCTATGCTATATCCCATGTGACCCAACTCATTATTTAGTTCTCATTTTCCTTTTGCTTCTCCTTTTAGTAGATTATAGTTTCCAAACTCCAAGTGAGCTTTATCACTAGTTCCCAGTGTTCCATTGGGTTTATGTCCACAATCATCAAGCTTTCATTCAGTGCTTAAAACACAAAATCAAAAATAAATAAATTATACTTAAAAAAACTAGTGTAGTTTATTCAAAAAGTAAAAGAGTACCAACCAATCCCATAAGCTAGTGTTAACAAATTGCTTAGGAATGGTGACATCTCCAATGGACATGGAATTGTTGGCATTGCCAACAATGCCAAAATGCACTACTCTTGTTATCTTAAACACATCCAACATTTGTTGTGCTGCTGCTGCTGCATTCACTTGTTCAATCACACTCTCTCATTCATTTAAGTTGTTATATATATATATACTAGTCATGTCTAGAATGATTCTTGTCTACGTATTTTGATTCATAATAAAATTTTGATTTTTTTTTTTGTTTTTGTTTTTTTGAATAGAGCATACCAATCCAATTCCATATCTCACATAAATGACACTGTTCCCATGCACCTTTCCAACCTTGAATCTTTTACCTGCAAAACCCAACAAATTAGTTTAGCTATGAATTGTTCTAGTTGATCATGGCATGACTTTTCATGGGTTCGAACTTTAACAGATGGAGTGATGGTTAAAATTTTCGTTTTCAGCTTTTATCACACCCTCACCACTTAAAAGAAAATTACTATTCGTAGGTTGTGTTTGGATAATAGATTTGGAAAAACAGAAAGGGTATCCAAATCCGCGTTAGAGTTCCACTGTAACATATGGACATGGTACTCCCGACTAATGAAGCCATACAAAAGAAGATGAATGGAGCCGACCTTGTCACCAAACCAAAAAAAGGTGTGTCAAGTCAGCTCCACTTATTTTATTACTAGTGCATTTACTGGTTTGGGAGTATTACATTAGCCTCCTGAGTTAGTACTCCGACTTGGAATATTGAAAAATTACCTAGAATATGTAGGATCTAGAAATTAGTTGGGAATCAACAAATAAAAAAATAAATTTTGAAGGGGAAGAGTGAGTGTATATGTCACGACCCGAACTCGCCCCTAAAAGTTTAGGTCATGACCGGTCTATACTCAGGCCTCAAAACAAAATTTCATAATGTTCAAATCATATTGGGCCTAAAGCGGAAGTAAAATTAATGATAATGTCCATTGAGTTTGTGCATA
Source organism: Camellia granthamiana (assembly GCA_036172215.1). Classification (NCBI taxonomy): domain Eukaryota; kingdom Viridiplantae; phylum Streptophyta; class Magnoliopsida; order Ericales; family Theaceae; genus Camellia; species Camellia granthamiana. Next base: position 168,637,754 of record CM069903.1, on the reverse strand, counting down.
CATGATAATTGGAATAATTAAAACAATGTAAACACACTAATATATATATATATATATAAATATCTCACACACATAACATAAAACTCAATAAAATACAAAATTCTAAGAATACAAGGTTAAAGCCTCGACACAGAGGCGCATCTTGGGTGGCTTGACGTAGCAGGTTCACAAAAGAACTCCTGAGGCTGACCTAAGGTTGGTCTCCGAAATTGATCACCTACATACATATAAAATGCAGAGTAAGCAAAGCTCAATGAGTAATAATAAAGTAAAGTGAATCAAGTAAATAATCTAGATTTAAAATAAGCATAACACAATACTCTTCCACAATTACATCATTCACAACAATATTTATAATCATATTTACAAAACGACCTTAGGCCCACCATATAACAAAACGGCCTCGGGCCCACGTATATCAAAATGGCCTCGGGCCCAATCGAATATCAAAACGGCCTCGGGCCCAATCGATTACCAAAACAGCCTCGGGCCCAATCATATATCAAAACGGCCTCAGGCCCAATCGATTACCAAAACGGCCTCAGGCCCAATCATCTTAAATCATATCACCATATCTTATCATGGAGTAAATGGAACATTGCCATGTCTCCACCTCTCCTTGGGCCCAATTTATGTATGTATGGACTCAAGAGATGACTCGTACGGACTCTAGAGGTGACTCCCACTGTAGCATTTAGTTCTGTACAACACTTTGTTCCATACTAGAAACCAATAGGTCTTAAAGACCGAACAATTCACATCATGTCATAGCATAAATAGAACAAATAAACGGAACAGCCTTGGGCCCACCATATCATATTATAAATAATTCACATTCATATCCATATTCCATATCATAGGTCTTATAACCCATTCAATCGCATAAAATATAATTCCAGAACATCACAACATTTACGTATTAAAATAAATATAAATGAACATATCTTTACAGTATTATTACTTACAGTGATGGGCTTCTGATAGCAGTTGGATGATGTCCTCGTCTTGACCTACAACCACAATTACATAACACAACATATGAATACAACCGATCCCTTTCTTTGCTCTTTAATCAATTAGTTATGTTGGTTCTAAACTCATTAGTCCTCAATAGGTCATAATCCGTGTCTAGGAAAATAGGAGGAAACGAAAGAAACTGGATTAGATGAAGAAATAGCATGAAATCGGTAGACAGAAAGTGAACAACCTTCACTAATTTGAGAACATCTATTTGTGTACTTAGAATTTGGATGTGAGACCACCACCATTGGAAACTAGACTTTTGAGGCTTGAATTTAGGCTCAAGAATCACTTAAAACGGAGTCCGAATGAGAGAGATATGCTTATTTGAAGTTGAGCTGAAACAAGGGAGTACTGCATGTGCGGGACCAAATCCGCATGTGTGGGAAATCCAAGGCACGTGCGGGGGCACGTGCTTTTATTTCAGAATGTAACTTTGTGGGAGACACTATTGGCTGCACGTGCGAGAAATCCCAGGGCACGTGCGGGACTGGGTAAAAATCAGTCCGAAAATGGCTTCTTGACTTGGAACCCCTCATTTTCAAAATTAAAATTCAATTTCATGTAAATCAAAGCCCAAAACTCTTTAACACATGTTAAATTTCAAATCCTTAGCTTCCATCAAAAATTATAACTCCAAAACAATACTCAATTTTCCATTTACAAGAACAAGGTTGAGAATCAAAACATAAAATCATAAAGTATACATGGTTGGAAGTTCCAAGCTCACTTACATGGTGAAATCCTCTTTAGCCTCTTTAAGAACCATAAACTCTTACAAGAAATCAAGTTGTGAACATAAATTCATGCTATGTACAAAGATTCAACATCTTCTTGCTTGATGAAACAAAACCCATACATATAATCATATATAACCCATGAAACTCACTCTTTAGCTTATGATCTTCAAGTATTGAGACGAGAAAACTTACCTTAAGCCTTTAACACCATTTGTTCTTGCATAATCATGGTGAATTCAAGCTAAATCTTGGATTTCCTCATTTATTTCTACACTTTCTCCCTTCTTCTCTTTGAGTTCGTGAATTCAAGCTAAATCTTGGATTTCCTCATTTATTTCTACACTTTCTCCCTTCTTCTCTTTGAGTTCTCTCTCTCTCTCCCTCTCCCTCTCCCCCTCCCTCTCCCCCTCCCTCTCCCTCAAATATTTTTGGGCTCAAAAGTGATGAGTTCAACTCATATATCATATATATATATATATAAGCTTACCACAATTAGGGAAAGCCAAACGCACCCTTACGAATCAAATGAAATCAATTTTCAATTAAACTTCCTAAATGGCCTTAAAAATCATGCTGATCACAAATATGTGGTCGATTTCAGTTTATTGAGCCTCTAAGGCTTTCAATTTTCAGTTCAAAGGTCACAATGTCAACATATTTTCTTATAACCGACATATACAACTTCAAATCCTTAATATGCACATCCTTAAACATGCAATTCCACATCAACAACATAAAATCATGACTAATCATAAGTCCCACATAATTTAATTAACTTAATTTGACTTTCATTAGAGCCCAATTAATTATATTTAAATTTATCCATCTGAATCAGATTTTTAATCAAACTCCCAAAAGGCTCTAAATATCAAATTAAACTTATTCTCATCATCAATTGTGATTTCTCACATCAGTAAGGCCCTCAATTTCAGGTTAGCTCAAGGTCTCCGGTAATAAATTATATACTCAGATTAAATACCTCATAAATAAATTTAATCCACAATAACCTTAATTCCCACTCCTCATAACTTAATTAACTCCAATTTGAACCCAATTAATCAAATCTCAATTTTACAAATCTGAATCGAATATTTAGGGGTTGTTTGGGGTGTCTTAAATAAGTGCACTTTTTGTCTTTTTGGACTAAAAAATTGAGGAAAAAAATATGGATGTTTGGGTTAACTTTTTGACTTTTTATGAAAAAATGTGTATTAAAAAATTGTAAAAATTGGTTTGTAGGGGAAAATTAGGATTGGGAGTTGTACAGCCGTAATTGTTGATTTTTGGTAAATAGTGTTAACTTTTTAACTTTTTGAGTAACTTTTTGACTTTTTCTTATCTTCCCAAACTTGGCCTTAATTAAACCCCCATATGGTCCGATACTCGAAATTAAAAGAAAGCAACTCATTAATTATTCTTTCTTGAACCACTTAGGCTTTCAAGTTCTAATTCCAAAATAAATCTCCTATAAAATCGTATACAAATTAGTCTCTATAATTTTCATAATTCCCAAATTAAATCAGAATAGTAGACCATAAAATTCAAATCTCCATTATTAATTAAATATAAAGTATTACGCAATGGGTTGTTACAGTGTACCAGAGAGATCAACAGAATGGTGAATTGGATCAGGCCTAAAGGCACCAGTTGCAAAGAAGGCATCTTCTTCAGGTTGATAGAGAGTGAAGATATGGGCCTTTCCTATTCACTTCCTTCATAGCTTCCATAGATTTCCACCCTTTCAATGTTTTTGTCGCTAACACACAAGAAAACAATACTAGTGAGGATAACACCATGGTGCTACCTGTTTTGCAGCAACCAATACTGCCAAACATGGTGCTACCTGTTTTGTAGCAACCATGGTTGGTTTGTTCGTTAAGAGCTCAAGCAAAATGCTCTCTTTATATACACAGACCTAGGTATGTCCCTTTCCTATTCACTTCCTTTATTGCTTCCACAGATTCCCACCTTCTCAATGTAGTTGTTGACACAGAAAACAGTACTAACGGGGTGAGCAGAATTTAGTACTACCAAACATAGTCTTACCTTTTTTGGCAGTAGCCATGGTTTTGTTGTGTCGAGATCTCAAACTCAACCAAAATGCTTATCTTTACAGGGACAGCTTGTCTCCAGTTGACAGTGCTGTTGGGCCTGTGGGATCCATCGTGGTCCTGTTTCGATAATCTGAATCGTTCAATGTGTAAAGCTAGTTCAGTACTTTGTTCTTGTAAAAAATCACGTTGATCGGATATCGATAGCTATCCGATCAATTATCTATCGATATTCGATCAGCGTGATTTTTTTTATAGGAATAAAGTACCCAACGAGTTCTACATATTGAACGGTTCGGATTATTGGGACCCCTGGTGAACCCTCACGGATCCAACAACACGCTTCAATTCGATCACGAATGGGAGAGAAGTCGGGTCCTATTTTTATTTACACCTGATAATTAATTAAAGCTGACAAATTTTATGTATATATAATTAAGGACGGAACCACGATTTGAACTTCGGAAATAAAATATATATGTAGTTTCTTATTTGTTTTAAAAAATTATCTTATTAATTATTAGTATAATACATAATTTTTACAATTTTTGGAGTGCAAACCCTAGATCCAACTTGCATGTCGTGTCAATTCGATATTTATAATTTTTAACATTGTATCAATTTAGTTCAATTGATAATATCTATTAAAATGTTAAACATAAATTACAGACGGAAACAAAATGATCTATTTAAAAGTGAACGAAACATTTCATATTAGAGATCTAACTATTTTACCATTTGATTTCAATCAAATTTTGAATGAATTGTAGCACCGACTAGCATGGATAGCATTATTAAGAGAAATTCTACTTGCACTATAATTTTACCTTTTTATACCTATTTTCTCATTGCACCTTTAAGAAATAATTTAAATTCTCATTATACCCTTTATAATACAAAAACTAACATTAAATTAAATCATTTTTAAAGCTCTTACAATTTTTTTTCATTATACCTATTCCTTTTGAATTACTTCGATATTATATTATAGAATAAACTATATTTGTCCGACCGTTGCATGTTTACAAATTCACTTTCTTTAAAACATCAATTTTTTTTAAAAAAAAATCTATCATGGGCCTGTTGAGTTATACACTGCCAAACAATTTGAATTATTTCAGTGCCATATTTCCAAACAAACTAGATTTGTCTAGCCATCTGTTGCTGCATGTTTACAAATTTACTTTCTTTAAAACATCAAGCATCCATAAAAACATTCTGTGTACAAACATTCATAAAAACATTTATAAAATTTGTCAAATAAATATCTTCAAATTTGCCAATACAAATATCTATAAAAACACACTGAGATGTCATCACAATCCATCTATTTGATCATTTCAGTAGTTACTACATTAGGCTGACAAGCGTACGTAATTGATCAATACAGGTAGTAGATGTTTTCTCCCATTCATTAGCACACGGGGTGATGAAAACGAATCCAATTACTTGCTTTCGGAGGTACTGGATGACTAGGAAGCAGATAAATTTAACAAACCTCACCTGTAATGAATTCATGACTGTAATTCATGAACAATGCACTACTAGACTTACTACAATGAAAAGAAGCATAATTCTTCAAAGCAGATAAAACCAAAATATTAGAAAAATGAAATTGAAAAATGTTTAGCAATGAGTCACTGGACATGTATTTTTGGCTCGGCAATGGGTTACCGAATATGCCTTTTTTAACCTACAATCAATCAGTTAAGAGCCAACCGCTCTACCACTGAGTTACTAAGAAACAACGGGAGATTAGGTCTCATAGAGTTATACAAGGTTATATGATAGCACCCAATCTTTTAGATTTGGCAGTTCGATCTATGATTTATCATTCATGGACGTTGATAAGATCCCTTTTTGATTTTGTTCGATTCTGATACACTGAACAAAAATCGAATAATTCTCTTCTCTTCAAAAACGAAACAAAACATAAAAAAATAAATAATAAAAAATAGAAACACTATTTCACTTTTTTGCGGGTCCTTCATCACCATTTATTCGTCTATTTCTTTATTTTCTAATCAAAATACTGTGATTCTCACTTTTTGAAATTAGATGTATAGTAGAGAAAAAAAATGAAAAAGAAAGAAAAATAGGGATTGAAATGTATTGGGTGTAAAGAGACAATTAAATCTATTTAATTTTTATTTTTTTGTCCCTAAAACTAATTTTACACATGAATAAAATTGGAGAAAAAAAATCTCAAATAAAAGGTATAAATAGATAATTATGTTGTGTAAGTTGAATTTTACCATTATTAAAGGTTGGTATGCTTTTGTTATTGTTCAATGGTACCAATTTTATCTAATTGAAAACATCTGTATCGAAATTGAACAGCAATTAAAATAAAAACAAAATGATTTATTCAATATGAAAAACCTCATTTGGGAATATATTATATTAATAATATTTTAATTTTTTATATATAAAAAAAATGTATAGAAAAATAGAGAGTGATGTGACAACATATAGTGACTTTTTAACTTTTTGACTAAAATATATAGTTGTCAAACGAGGCCGTCTTTTGTTTGGCAATGAACTTTTTGGCTAAATTAGTCACAAAAAGATAAATGATAAATTACAAACACTCTCTGAGATTTATTTAAATTATAAATTATTCCATGTGGTTCTAGAAATTATATTATGCCTCTTAAGGTTTCTAATTTCATAACAAATAAGTCGTTTTATTAATAAATCATCAAGTTAATTAACAGTTTTTAATAATGTTAAAATTTTAATTCAATTAATAATTCAGATAATTTTATTATTGTATAGGTGAACAGTTAGAAATTTTACTTTTTCAATTAATTTTGTTAAATAAAAAATTCTAACAGTGAGGTATTTGTAATTTTTCAAACCACAAGTGGCAATTCGTATTTTAAGCAAACCTCAGGAGGTGTATTTGTAATTTATCTAAAGATGAGTATTTTGGGAAAAAGGTAAAAAGCCAGCTTTTAACTTTTTACCTATTTTGGGTCACATCACCTTTCACATTTTTTATCTACAAAAGACAAAATAGACTAAAAAAGTCAACTTTTTACCAACTTTCCAAAACACTCCAAAATATGTTAAAAGTTAATAAGATAAAATGTCACATCTAAACCATAATTATTTCACTTTTTCTCTCACAAAAGTCAAAAAAATTAAAAAAATCAATCTAAACGAATTTTGAATTCCAAGCTAAAATAGTCACAAAAAAAAAAAAAAAAAAAAAAAAAAAAAAAAAAATTTAAAAAGGTAACTAAAAAAAATCTATTACCAAACAACAACCGAGAATAATGATTCATGTGTTGACAAATATAATTTCAAATATAAAAAAACATAACCTACTTATTTTACTTTAAAGTATGTTTGGTTTTTGAATTTGTAAAACAAATTATGAAAAATTATAAATAAATAAAAAAGAAGGAAGTAATTTGCGAAGTTCCAAAAAATAAGAAATTTATTAGAAATTTCTTTCAAGTACTTGTATTCTAATTAGTCTATAAAATATTATTATTTAATATATTTAATCTATCAAATATTAATTTTTATATTTAAGGTATTTTATGGAGAATTTTACCTTCATAATTATTTTTAAAACCCTCAGTAACTTGATGAATGTTCACATCATGGAACATTAACGCTATTAATGCAAACATTAATGCGCTCTTCATCCTATTATTATTAGAGATATTTTAGTAACTATATCACCCATAGGACTTATAAAAATATAAAAAAATAATTTAAACTAAATGAAATATAAGTAAGTGAAGAGAAATTTATTAATAAATGTCCCAAAAAAAAAAATTGACTTCTATTTTATTCACTTTCCCTTTTTTCTTTTTTCTTTTTTTTTCCTGTCACAAATCTAAATATCTCGTGAATGGAGACAGGTTGATTAGGGGAATTATTGTATGACTTAATAATAACGAATAAAAGAGAAAATAAAGAAAATAAAAAGATGAGTGGATTTGAATGTTAGCACCTAGAATTAGGGGTGCAACTCGGGCGGGTTCGGTCGGGTTGGGGGTTTGTCCAAGCCCAACCCGAATTGTATTTGGTAGTGCCCAAGCCCGCCCAAGCCCGACCATCAACCCGAGCATTGTTGCCCAAGCCCGGACCAAGCTTTGTATCTTGAACTCGGGTTGCCCAAATTGCCCGAGTATTGCTGTCCACCAGACAATTGAGTCTCATGCTCACCTACCATGGTGTCCAGTCCCTAAATCCAATATTTAAAACACAAAGGTAAAATAAAGAATTAATAAGCTTATGAAAGTGAATAGATAGAATATATAAGAAAGAATGTAATCAAAGGACAAAAAAACTTTAAATCTGAGGGAGTTTATCAATGAATTTAGCAGCATTGGCTAGCTCAGCTGCTGCTTTAATCTCTTTTATTTAAAAATTAAGAATAACTCTTTTATTTAATTTATATATATATTATATAATTTATATAATATATTAAATTCAATTCGGGTTCGGGTTGCTCGGGTTGGCCATTGATTCTGCCCAAGCCCGGCCCGAATTACAATTCGAGCATCAAAAATCTGCCCAGGCCCGTCCAGATTACAAGATATAGTTGCCCGAGTCCTAAAAAAACTCGGGCTGGGCTCGGGTTGCTCGGGTTAAGCCCGCCCGAGTTGCACCCTTACCTAGAATGATAGAGTCAAACTAAAGGGAATGGAAGGACAACAACAGGACAACATTAGGAAGGACAAAATTTAGATGCTCATTTTTTTTCAAGGCCCAACACATAAACATGTGTCATTTTTTCTTTTTCCTTTTTGTTTGTGTAATATATAAACCCATAGTTTTCAAGGAAAGTAATGTTAGAAATTGTTAATATTTTACTAATATTTTTAATACATGTTTTACATAGGTGTAGAACTCACCTGATATAGATCCTACATTCATATGAGATATTTGATAAAAATATTAATAAAATATTTGAGATCCTTAATATTTTTCTTTCAAGAAATAATAAACGAAAAAGAAAAACCCTAGATCTGCTCTTCTTCTTCTTTTTTTTCACTCTCTTCTTTTTTTTCTTTTTTTTTTTTTCATTGTGGAGAAATGCATAATGATTCTTTAGTCGTTTCTTGAGTGTAAAAGTTTACTGCATTTTTTTTACTTCAGATTCTTTATTTCAGTTGAATTTTTAACCATGCCGTTTGGTTTAAAACCAATAACAATAGCAATAGATAATATGATTCCCACATGGATGGACGAATGAATCCACCATAACCTTTCTGCCAAGTAATGAATAGATTACAATTAACTTTATAATTTTGATATAATTATATTATATAGTATTTTTTTAAAATATAAATTTCATAACACAATGGCTCATACCAATAATCATTGTTAGTCAACAAATGAAAAATACTGATGTCATCATTTATAATACATCCAAACATTGTGCCATTTTGGGAACTTGCCAAAAAGGTGACGTTTTTGGCTTGCGAAGGAAAACGCAATGCTGCCGAAAACGCCGGAACATGCATTTGGGAAGTGAAAAAAAAGCTGCCGGGCAAAATTACCTAAATACCCTCTATGTTAATAAATTACCTAAAATTCCAAAGTTTGGCAAGGGTATATTGGTCATTTTATTTTGATTTGATGCCATAAATAAATATTAAACCAAAAAGTAAAAAAGCCAACTTTTTACCAACTTTCCAAGTTACTACCAAAAAAGCCAAAAAACTTGGTAAAAAGCCAAAAGCCAACATTTTACCAACTTCTCAAAACAACCCATTATCCTTATGCATTCAAACAAACATTCATATTCCTCATTTAAATGAGAAAACTAGTAATTATTATTAGGTACGAGAAGTGTAATTGTGTCAATTAACTCCATACATGTTTAAATACGAAATATCTAAGAGGCTAATCAGCTCCATTAATGTTGACAAGTCAAAATAGTCGTTATTTTAGGGGAAATCAATGTAATTTCATCAAACCTGCGAGACTAATGTTCATTACTTCAGGGAAGTCAATGTAATTTACCCAAAGGCATGAGCACCATCACAATTCACAACACTAAACCAAAGGCATCCAACAAGGTGTTGAGAACAAAAATGAAGATTTCATTTCCAAGTGGCTTCTATTTTTGTAGTTACAGAAAACCAGTAACCAACACATGTTCTTGGCGAACCTTACAATGAGAATTTCTCATCACGAGGGGTGCACAAAAGACCAAAAAACCCGAGTGTCCTACACAACCCTTGTCACAAACCAGTTTGAATTGTAAATTGGAGGTGGGAAGGTTTGCACCTTGAAAAGGCTGGTTCTGCAACTTGAATAATTTTCTTTAAATAAATTTTTATAAAAAATAAAAATCGCTTGGGATCATCCGACTGTTTTGGGATCCCCATGTTCCTCTACAATATTGTTACATCAAAAAGAATGTGTTGTCAAAACCACAAACATAATTTACCGTTTTTGGAGGGCCTCAATTGCCTTTTTCCATTGCAAGGCTCTCTGCTTTGTGTCCTCAAACGTTAAAACCTTCTTCGGCTGTACCACAAAAAATAGTCAAACAAGTTCAATAATGGGGCAAAATAAATGCAATGAATATCAGGGCACAGGGCACATTTTCTATCCATCCTATTAGTCATTGCACAATATATATAGAGAAAAAAATCACATAATGACTGAACTTTTTAGAATCAAATCATTTCTACATTTAAGTATTTGCCTATACAATACAGAAGTACGCAAACTTCACATGCCATGATAATTGACTGCAGTCATTATAAAGCCCAATTGATCAGAGTGAATATGTGCCCTGAGGACAGGGAAGTGAACTTACAGTGCAAATCTTGAAATTCGAAGGGCTCATGACTTGAATGTTAAGGTCATTAGGGTTGTCAGACCAGATTATATTCCCTTTGACCACCAACTTTGAAGGATCCACATAAATCAACTTTGGCTTGTTTGTGAGGATAAGCTGCACTTTCTTGTTTGTCAGTTTCTGAATCTTCTTGACCATTGAGATCATAAGAACAGATTCACCTGGTTCTAAAAACTGTTGCCTGTGAGTTTTTCAGGAAAAAAAAAAAGGGGGTAAGCCAATTTGATAATAGGGAGAAACTAGTAAATGTACCAATATGGGTGTGCCTGCAAACAATCTAGGCCCTGTTTGGTGTAGCTTATGGGGCTGCTTATATCTTCTTTTTTTTTTTTAGAAATCTATGCTAGACTATTTGCTTTTGTGCAGCTTCTCCTCACAGCTTATGAGGCAGATATAGTTTAAATGAATTGAAATATATATATATATATATTATTAAGAAGCAGGTGAAAGGGTGTTTTTAGCATTTATTTTATGATTATCAACTTTCTACTTGCAAGAAATTACACCAAACAGGCCCAAATTGAACAGCAACACTAATCACCAGAATGATAGACGATGGCATATCCCCTTCTACTGTAACTTTTTATTCAATACCAATACTTCTTTAGAGAGGAAAATGTGATAAATAGCCCTTCCTAACTTATCCAAACATGCAGGATGTACTAGCTATTGTATAACCAATTCCAACCGACCATGTTTTAGTTTCGATGTTCCATGTCAAAGCACAATAATGACAACCAATAACAATATTCATATTATCATATCAACGATTCTGAAATTTGATCATCCCATAAAGTTCTAAGCTTAGACAATAAAATCTCAATGATGGTTTTGAATGATTAGGATGTCGATGCCAATCACAGATGTAAAAAGATGCTCGATAACTACCATTTTGAATCGAAGGAGTCAATTGAAGCAAGCCTAGTTATATGACCAGCTTCAGAAGATGATGCATCATTTTGTTTTGCTGAGCCATCCCCAACGTGTGAAGGGTTCCAAGATGAATCCTGAAGAACATCATCACTGTCACTTGAATAAGCCTAAAAGAATTGAGACAGCGCATTAAAATAACTGTAGAAAACATAGTACCAGAAACCACAAAACTGGCGTGGACAGTTGGATTGCTTTGTAAAAGTAAATAAATAGATAACTAGATAACATAAAAATCAAAATCAAAACAAAAAGAAAAGGCATGAAAACGTACCTTTTGCTCTAGGGCAAGTTTTGGCGGGGTTTGCACCCTTAAATTCTTCCAATCAATTCCCCTAAAGAAAGGATGCGACTTGAGTGCAGCATAACCGTCACGCCCAGCACCTGGTCTTCGGCTGGGATCAATATCCTGTGTCATGGTTGCACAGTTAGTGGAAGGCACGATTACGTACAGTAAAGTAAATGGTAGGAGCATTTGCATCATCCAGAACTGAAAAAGCAAATGAATATGATCATTACATGTAATTACCATGTCAAATTCACTAAAAATCCATAGATTAAAAAGAAAAGTACCTCTAGGTTGGGCCTCCTATGCTAAATCCTAGAAGGGCTCAGATCTTGAATTGTAAAGTTCACATGAAACACAACCTCAAAAACTTCAATGTATTTATTCGTAGTGTGTTGTTTACACTACTAGAAGATTTTGAATGACGTCATTTCTTTTTATTTTGACAGCTAAGATGAACACAAAACGTGCCAGGGTGCCTTAACAGGATTAGATGTGACGTGAATTATACAATAAAAAGCTAGCTAAACAAAACAAACTACATTATATGGCCCACTACCAAACAGATGCCTCTTTGCAGCACCCCCAGTGGGCTGTGTGACCTTTCTCTCCTCTCCTTACCTTCCCTCTTCAGGCAGCCAAACCATAAAACCAAACAACTCAATAGTAAATGCTAAAAGAACAAATCAAAAGAATGAGAAACGGCACCGCGGGAGGGCGGAGCTGAAGCTCAAAAGTACAAGCATTGCATGCTTAAACTGAAAGAGAAGCTATGGATGAGTTATAGATTACCAACAACCGGTCAATGAGATCTCTAGCTTGTTCTGAAAAATAATTTGGAAATCTGATATCTCTGGCAATAATTCTTTGGAAAATGAGCCATTCACTTGCATCTTTAAAGGGGGAAGTTCCTGAAAGCATCTGGTACAAGGTGCAGCCAAGTGCCCAGAGGTCATTTCTGTATAAATGCATTCAAAAGAAGAAAATAAGTCACCCAGCAAAGATAACACTCGAATATTACCAAAACTAAAACAGAATGAAACAATGAGAGCCAACTAGAATCCAAAATATAATAACAATTTTAGAGTGAAAAATGAGCTTAGATAAATTCCAGTCACAACACTGGACCCACTCAATGAAACCATCTGGTTCTTTCTATTATTGCAGTGTACTCTATAAGAATACATAAATAGATATCAGGGTCCTTCAAAAATAGTCTCTCACCCAAAAGTTGCTGGAGAAGAGTTTAGAACTTCTGGGGGAACATAAGCAGCTGTTCCAACAAAGGTGCAAGCTTTATCATCTGGAAAGGGATAAAAATGAGAACGGTAATACTTTATCACAAAATTGGTATATCCTTCACTACAATATGATAAATTCACCTGACGCTGCATTAGGAAGGACTGTAATCCGACTATCCTGCATAGGCTTCACGCTACCAAAGTCGGCAATTTTAATATGTCCTTCTGCGGAAAGTAGCAGGTTCTCTGGCTGCCATTCAAGATCTCTATTAGCATATCCAATATTGTCAATAAAGCAGTGCATCCAAGGAGTAAATTACCTTAATATCTCGATGTATCAATCCCATACTATGTATGTACTCGAGAGCATCCACAACTTCAGCTGCATAGAACTGAGCTTCATCCTCTGGCAAACGGCTTTTCTGCAAGCACTCAAATTTAGTAGATATTGTCCATCACGTCATACAATGAGAAACTAGGTAAGCAACACTCAACACATTATAGAAGCAAAATAAAAATTTGAAATTCAGGCAACACTCAACACACAATGATGCGGAGCTGGAATCTGCTTTTGCTTGGATCTCACTTTTACTTCTAAAATTAAAAGAATACAGGCAAATTGATTTCCTTGGGATTGCGATTGATTCAGGATACATATGTAATGTACACCATAATCAGTATTTGATTTAGACAAAATCAGATTACACTCCAAGAAAACTGTTACTATAGAAAACTGTCAAGAAGTTATGATGATTTAAACACTTGGTAGACTAAAAACTAAAAAACCAAAAAGACATATCCCAATATTTTGAAATTTACTTACCCTGGTTATTTGATCAAAAAGTTCTCCACCTTCACACGACTCGAGTGCCATGTCTTCACAATATAATTAAAGGCACCATGTCAAATGACAAACTCAATTGTGCATAAAAATCGAAACATAATAAAGAAAAAAACACTGGTTTCTGCATGAATATGGATCAATGAAATTCCAACTACACTTCGGTCAAAAATACCTACATAGGGAAAAATTATCTTGAAATGTAAAAAAGAGCCGCACAATGCCAGGATGATCCAGCTGATCTATTACAATTCGCTCCAATTTCACATAAGCGGTTTTGTTTTCTTTGGTAATGAATTTTTTATCCATGATTTTCAAGGCATAAATCATTCCAGTGTCTTTCTTCCTTGCTCTCACAACCTGATATGTCATTGATTGGAAGGTAAGTGAATGTCAATAACAGAAGTTAACGATGAACTACTGAAAAGTGTACAAGAGGAGGAAAGCAATTAACTCTAGGATGCAAATGATTCAACCACCCAAACATATTATAGAGAACAACAAAACAACCAACGAATTCTAACACAAACTGATACCCCATAAATTGCAATTAAATTTATGCCACCCCAAATAAGATAGCATGTTCAAAAAGGGAAACTTCTAAACAAGTAAACCTAAATGTACACTTGCCAAAACCAGAATAATTTGAATAAAAGGATTTGGTGGCAACAAATAACATTATTTAAGAGCATTTCTCACATCACTTCTCATTTCTAAATTTGATCAGAACTCTAACCACAGCCCAAATCTGAAGCTCTCACATCAGCAAACTGACCACTTTAAATATGTAAAATATCAACAGATTTCCACGTACTAAAAAAAAACTCCATGTAAGCATCTCTCAAAGAATGGTAGCTAATTCAAGTTCATATTTTTATTAATACTTGTTACAGCAACTTTTTCTCATATTGTATGTAAAAGCCCCATAACTGTTTTCAGGAAATTCCAAAATTCTTTACATTCTCATCCCATTATAGATTACCCAAAACCATTTCCCACCAAAAAATCCTCCAAACATAACACCAATATCCTACTAGTTTAAGATTATTCAAGTTTTGGTACACTTTGATATTTGCATCACCTAAATTTACTACGTAACATTTCAACCAACTGTAGATAAATATCCATTAAGCAAGAACAACACAAGAACACCTTCAATTGGCTTCATCATCAAATAAATACAATCCACTGATCTATCAGGAAAAGGAAACACAATATAGATGTCTGATTTAATTAAATGCCAAATCCCAAAACAGATTCACAAGAAAACCAAATTAGACGATCCAAAATCCCACGAAACATGACATTCAATCTCAAAACACATTAACTATAATCCTCATAAATCAAATTAACCTAATGAAAAAAACAAAGGTTAGCCCAATCAAAGACTTAAAAAAAAACAAAAAATTCAAAAGGTACAGAAAATTCAGACCTTGGAATAAGAACCAACGCCGTAGATCTTGCCCAATTCGAAGTCTTGGATGGTGAAATTCTCTTGAGGTGCCCTAAATGCAAAGCTCTTAGATCTCTGTACGTTTCCACCATTTGATGAATTGTTCTGAATCCTCAGCTTCGAATCGAAATCGTTCTCCATATTAGCTCCTCCTCCTCCTTCACCCCCAACCAGAGCCAACATTTCTCTCTCTACAATCCCCTATATATATAATATACATACATATATATGTAAATATCACTCTCTCTCTCACACTTTATCTCTCCTCTAAAAATAGCACTTTCTCTCTCTAGAAATCTTGGAAGAAGAGTAGGGGGTAGAGTCACGGGCTCCAATAAGACCGTTGAACAGAAGAGGAAGAAGAGCAACAAAAAAAAAACCAATCAATCAGACATCAGATCAGAATCTCTTTATATATTCCTTCTATTTGAACCAATCTGAAATTGCCAAGACACCATTGAAGGAATAAGGAAAAGCGAATTGACTCATTGGGTTAGTACCCAAGTCTCTGCGATTATCAGCTTTAATTTCAGAACCCTAGAAAGAAGAATAAATGGAGAGAAGAATATATATATATATATAGCACATGGGATTCAAATGCGTTTTGTTTGTGCTGAAGCTGATGCTCTGCATGTGATTAGTTCAACAATGGCCTCTCACTGATGCAATTCGAATTGCATATGACTGCGAAAAAGTAGAGAGAGAGAGAGAGAGAGAGAGAGACAATGAAAAGAACTGCAAAATAACTGTAATATTATAAAAGTAAAAGAAATTTAGGTAATAAATTGTGGGAAATCCTTGGTGCTCTCGAGTTGAGCTGTTTGAATTCGTGTTCATCAATCGACCGTTCGGATGATCGATTGAATGATCGGGGGGGGAAATTCTTATCTATTGCGATTGTCACCTTATTGGCGATTGCCAACCTTTTAACCGGACGACCGGCAAAATAAAATTTAGACTATTCGAGACATGATCAAATTTGAAATACATAATATTGCTCTAAATTGTGTAAATCTTGTATTTTTATCTCTTTATAGTAATTATTTTTGAGTATATATTATTTATTTTGGATAAATTATAAATATATTTATTAAGGATTGCTTAGCGTAGGTTGAGTAGTGGATATTTTGATCCATTCAACCTGATCGAATCGATTTAATCTGTCGCATTTTGGACGGATGCGTGATGACGAGCGGACGGTTACTGATTGATTTTTTCTAATTTACTTAGTTTTAAACGGATAACGAATTTGAGATTTTTTTTGTTGCAACCGAACTGTTAAACCACGAGCACCTCTAATAATTTGTAAAATTTTGTATTTTCAATTAATTTTTTTTTTAGATATTTAGTTGTATTTTCAGTTTAGAAATCTTTTGATCAAATGGTAAGGGTTGATATTTAGTATTTTTGTGTGGAAAATATAAGGTTTAATTTTGTCATTTTTAAAAAAAATTAAATTAAATAGTTTTTGAATAAAAAAAGTAATGAAATAGTTTTGATAATATATGGTTTTCTTATATGTATTTATTATTGATATTTGACAATTTACTTGATAATCTTTTGATTATGTTGAGTTGGATTATTATCCAAAAAAAATATTGACAAGTTGTTATATTATGTTCAAAATTTGTAAAAGTTTAAACCACCAAACCGATTCGCAACCATCGGCCAATCTGCATCCCTCAATTCAGTAGACAGATGCAGATTATTTTTTCCAATCTGCCCATACGGAGGACGAATAGCAGATTAAATGCTTCCCGACCGCAACCGAATTGCAAACACCCCTAACTTAAAGTACTGATTATTTCTTGTGATTTGAAAAATTACAACTATTCCATTGTTAGAATTTTTTATTTAACAGAATTAACTAAAAAAATGAAATTCATAATTACTTTTCTATATAATAATAAAATTACATGTAACGCCTCCAAAATAATATAATAAATCCAACTTATAAGCGGAAGAATAACAGAAATAAAATACTTTCATTCATCAGATTTCGTGTTACAAAAGATAACACATGTAATGCACATTCATAAATATACATCCTGAATCTATAGTATGTAATACCGATTATTGATCAACAAAATAAATGTCCTACGGGCTTACATCTTTCCAAGTCATTGCTTGGTTACAACAAAAGAGAGTCATAAGCTCTATACATATAAAGCCTTAGGCTTAAACGAACATTAAATACAAAATAACATAAAAAGAGTCTTTGGCTCCAAAGTCCTCCCAAGCTACGTCCTTTGAATAGGTATGTCACCGGTACCTGAAAATGATTTCCCAAAGTAGGGTGAGCCAAAACCCAATATAAACAATCTAACACAATATATAAGATTTAACAAAGGTATAAGTACGATGTGCTTATACAATGCTTGAAATAAAACATCCTCATTTGTATGACCACAAGATACCCAAATTCATATTTCAGTCCGTTTTCCTTTAGTTTATTTACGGTCAATTTATATCATCTCAATTTATGAGCCAATTTCATTTATATTTCAACAATCCAACCGAAACTATAACTTAGTGGTTCTCTAATCAATGTAACAAACACATAAACACTTCACTTTGTCATTTTACGAAAATTTCGTCTACAGGAATCGGTACCCATATATATACAAGATTTCAGGACTTTCACCCTGGATACTCCAGCCAACTTGATTTCAATGGAATCCATCCCCTATCTCCTCTCAAATAATGGAGTACATCCCCTTTTTCCTCCCAATCAATCATACATATACAATGTATTTAAACATAGTCATATTCAATGACAATCAATAAGAGATTAGTTTCAATTCACCTAATCCTCATGTAATTTCTACAACAATCATGACTATCCTCCACCGATAGCCCAATACAGTTATTTCTAAACAGATATTCAATCTCAAGACATATAACTTATTCAAATTTCCATGGGTATGAGATAACACATATCCAATTCCATCATTTTTACCAATATCCATCCAATTTCATATTTGTAACACCAATTTCATATATTTATGCAAAATAAATATTCGAACCATTTAGGGCAAAACTCCCCCCTTTTTAAATAGCAATCCAAGTGGCCCAAATCAAGTATTTGGCCACAATACAACCTTACATTTAACCCTATGACCATCTATTTCACATTTACTCAAAACCTCTCTTTTGATTTTATATTCCAAAGCCTAGGTTTGTCCATAATACTCCCAAAACCTACAATTATTACACAACCACAAATAACTAAGTTGAAAACCATAACAAAGTGTAGAAAATCCATACCTTAAAAAGAGAAGATGAGCCAAGCAAGGGTGGAACTTCAAAGATGTCCAAACCCAACTCTATTCAGATCAAAGTGTAGATCTTAAGATGCTTTATCTTTTTAACAAAGGCGAATGGGTGGAGAAACCACTAGAGCTAGGTGAAAATGTAGGGAGAGAGAGTGTTTTAGAGAGAGAGGGTTTCAACTTTAGATTGTAGAATGAAAAGATCTGAAAAAGTGGTGTAAAAAGTCATTTTCGCGATCTAATATACGTACAGTCCGCTTGAGCGCAAGAGTTGATGCTCGAGCTTCAAACACAACAAGTTGTTCTGCTCAAGTGCAAGAAGTCTTGCTCAAGCGCAGAATACACACCTCCAGTACTTTTGTAGGCAACAGGTAAACCGCATGAGCACAAGAAGGGCCGCTCGAGCGTAGGAAACACCACTTGAGCGTAGAAAATACCCCTCCAGTACTTTTGCAGATGTACAAAATACTGAGAGTTTGCAAATCTCGTTCGAGTGCAAGAAGGGCCACTCGAGCGGAAGACCAAAATTCTAGACAACACAAGGTTTGAAAACCAAGTAACTAACCTGTTCTAAACACACTCAACACGTCCAAATAACCAAATTTTATGTGGAATAAAAAGCAACAGACAATGAACAACATTCAGAAACCATAAACCTGAGTCCGGACTACCACAAGTGTTGAGTCAAAACTAGGATCGCTATAACCCTCCCCTCTTAAAGAATTCTGTCCCCGAAATTTCAAATCAAGCTCAAAATCATTATTAAACCATGCACAATAATATTAGTATAGCCAATTCCACATCATGACCCACTCACCGGTCATCCATTCTTACCAACTCGATACATAAGTTTTAGTATCAAGCGTGCCAATTAAAACTCTCAAAACATTTACAATGTTTAAATCAAACCCCAAGTTCTTTTTCCAAACCTTACTCAATATATATACAATGCTCTTAAAAGTGATACAACGCACATAATATTTCATATTTTTAAAACATATACAATGTTTATATTGAATTCATGTTTCCAAACTCCCATAACATATACAATCTTTTCATAATTTAGAACATATACAATGTTATTACATTTCATTAACATAATTAAAATCTCAATACATGCTCAGGCACCAACAAACAAGTCCAGATATTTCTCTCAGACTTCCAATTCACGCTCCCTAGTCGCTTCCTCGACCCCATGATGTTTCCACAATACTTTTACTAAAGGAATTGTCTTGCATCGCAAAACTTGGTCCCAGATATCTAAGACTTTCACATGTCTCTCCTCATACGAGATATCCTTGTCTACCTCTAAGTTGGTCTAATCCAATACATGCGATGGATCCGGCTCATACTTCCGAAGCATGCTTATATGAAACACATCATGGACTCCGGAAAGTTGTGGCGACAATGCCAAACGGTAAATTACCTCTCTAATCCGTTCAAAGATCTCAAAAGACCCGATGAATCGAGGGGACAACTTCCCACCCTTTCTGAATCTTAGCAAACCTTTCCTAGGTGATATTTTCAAGAACACATAATCCCTCACCTCAAAAGATAAGGGTCTCTTCCTACGGCCGATATAACTTTTCTGATGACTCTGGACCGTAATCAACCTCTTACAGATAAGTACAACCTTCTCCGTCGTTTCCCGGACCAACTCCGAGCCCAACATAGGTGCATCACCCACATCGGCCGAACACACTGGAGATCTACACGGTCGGCCATACAAGGCCTCAAACGGTGCCATGCTAATACTTGACTGTGAGCTATTGTTATAGGCGAACTCTACCAAAGGCAAGTGCCTCTCCCACGAACCTTTAAAATCTAGGACACAACCCCGAAACATTTCTTTTAAAATCTTAATGGTATGCTCTGACTGTCCGTTAGTCTAAGGATGATACGCTGTGCTAGAAGTTAGTCTAGTGCCCAAGGCACCCTGTAAGCTCTGCCACAGCCGAGCTGTAAAACGTGGATCTCTATCTGATACAATCGTTACTGGGACCCCGTACAACCTCACTATGTCTTGAATATACAAGTCAGCAAGAAAATATACTGAGTCACTTACACGCAAAGGTATAAAGTGCGCCGACTTGGTCAACAAGTCAACTACCACCCAAATGGCATCATTGCCCCGTTGAGTTCTAGGAAGACCCATAACGAAATCCATCATAACATGCTCCAATTTCCACTCGGCTATAGGCAAGGGTTGCAACAAACCCGCTGGCCTCTGATGTTCGGCCTTCACTTGCTGACAAGTAAGGCAGCTTGATACAAACACCGCCACATCCTTCTTCATGCCCCTCTACCAAAATTGGGGACTAAGGTCATGATACATCTTTGTGCCTCCTGGATGCACCGCAAGGCGTGAATGGTAAAACTCTCAGAGTACTTCCTCTCAGCAAGACTCCGATATGAACAAGCGGTCACAATATCTCACACTCTAGTTGGGATACACATTCAAGCCCTTCTCTACATTCCTATTGGAAATTTTCCCCCGGAGAGATTCCACCTCAAGGTCACCCCCCTGTGCTTCTATCACTCGATTCACAAGTGTAGGTTGTGCAACTATCGTGAATAAGGCTGCCGACTCAACGGACTCGCCAAGATACAAGTCAAACTCCCCAAGAGCACCCAACATCTCTCATTTCCAGATGGCAATACAAGCTATGCTGCTAATAGATTTCCTACTCAATGCATCGGCTATGACATTGGCCTTCCCCGGATGATAATGTCGCTTAAAGTCATAATCCTCTATGACCTCCATCCACCGTCTCTGCCTCAAATTCAAGTCCTTCTGTGTAAACATATATTTCAGGCTCTTGTGATTAGAAAATACCTCAAATCTCTCACCATATAGATAGTGCCTCCAAATCTTTAAGGCAAATATCATTGCCGCTAACTCTAAGTTGTGAATAGGATAATTCCTCTCATGTGTCTTCAACTGCCGCGAATCATAGGCTACTACTTTCCCCCCTTGCATCAACACACAACACAAACCTTCCCGTGAGGCATCACAATATACTGAATAACCCAATAACCCAAATCCCTCTTCGGAATAATCAAAACTGGAGCGGTAGTCAGTCTAACTTTAAGTTCTTGGAATGATTTCTCGTAGGTCTCATTCCACACAAACTTAACTTCTTTTCTCGTTAATCTAGTCAAAGGTGAGGCTAGTCTAGAAAAATCCTTCACAAATTGGTGGTAATACCGGACCAACCCCAAGAAACTATGGATCTCGAAAGCATTCTTAGGTTGTTCCCAATCTTGAACTGCTTCTACCTTGGATGCGTCTACAGTCACCCCTTCCCCGGATACCAGATGGCCTAAGAACTTAACCTCTTTCAGCCACAACTCACATTTCCCAAACTTAGCATACAGCTTGTGGGCTCTAAGTAACTCAAGTATTACCCGCAATTGTTCCTTGTGCTCCTCCTCAGAGGGTGAGTAAATCAAGATGTCGTCTACAAAGATGACCACAAAGCAGTCTAGAAACTCATGGAAGATCCGATTCATCAAATCCATAAATATAGCCGATGTATTGGTCAGCTCAAAAGGCATCACTAGGAACTCGTAATGGTCATACCACGTACGAAATGACATCTTTGGGATGTCCTCCTTTCTCACTCTTAACTGATGATAACCCGATCTCAAGTCTATCTTAGAGAAACAACAAGACCCCTTCAACTGATCAAACAAATCATCTATACGAGGCATTGGGTACTTGTTCTGAACGGTTACCCGGTTCAACTTCCGATAATCAATACAAAGTCCCAACGCTCCATCTTTCTTTTTAGCAAAGAGAGTCGATGCTTCCCAAAACAAAGTACTAGGGCAGATGAAACCCTTATCTAACAATTCCTGGAGTTGAACCTTCAACTCACTCAATTCAGTAGGTGAAAACCGATACGGTGCCATAGAAACTGGTGTTGTGCCAGGCACTAGATCAATAGAGAACTCGATCTCTTGGTGAGGTGGTAAATTAGTAAGATCCTCGAGAAAGACATCTGAGTATTCACAAACCACTCTTGGTAACTCAACCTGGACTTCATCACACTCACTACTCGAGAAGCTAGCAAGGAGACAACTAAGTTCACTCCGCCCATGCAGATTATATACCAGTGATAAGACTCTACCAATTCGGTCCCTTAAGAAATGAAAATAGTCACCGCTTAAGATACCTACAGTAACCCTTTAACGGTAGCAATCTATAACAGCCTAGTACGAAGACAATTAGTCCATACCCAATATAACATCAAAACAAGACATATCCATCAATACAAATGAAAAAGGAAGTCAGCGATCGGCAACTTCTATATCATAACCCCGATACCCTTGCTTCAGAACCATCTCACCTTCAATAGGTGACACCACACAAATAGAAGATGCTAACTAAGCTAACTCTAACCCCAATATCGATACAAATGCAGACGAGATAAATGAATAAGATGCACTTGTATCAATTAACACATTGGCAACTGAATTGAAAAACAAAAAGGTACCTCTCACAACAGAAGGTGCTGGTACTAGATCTGGCGCGGTAACAGCATACACACGCCCTGTAGGCCTCTGATCTACCTGCTCACTCCTCAAAACATAGGACTGATGCACTGACTGAGCCGAAGAGGCTTCCTAATTGGCCCTCGATGCCTGTGCAGGCTGGTGGCCCTGTGTTTGCCTTGAACTAGATGCACCAGGTGTGCCACCCAACTGTGGGCAAAACCTCTTCATGTGCCCCGCTTGCCCACACTGATAACAAGTGAGCGACTGGCCTCTCCCCTGACTTTGGCTCTGAGAACAAGTCGATGACTGTACAGATTGCTGCCCTCCCCCTCTCTGCGGGCAAGTCGGAGACTTGTGACCCAACTGACCACACTTAAAACAAGTGAAATCCCCCTGACCACCTCTCTTAGAACCAGAACTCAGTACTGGAAAGGTAGACCTCGACTGTGCTCCCTAGGACTACTGGAGATTAGAACCTCTATGCCTCTTACTGTCCCCTTGGGCATCTTGGCTCCTCTTAAAGCCCCTCATTCTCTCCTCCTCTAACTGTATCACGGTCTCCAGATGAACTGCCGCCTCCACAAGGTGTTCATAATCCCTAATCATCGAACTGACCATCTTAAACATTAGTTCGGTCCTCAGCCTCTTCTCAAACTCTAAGCAATGACGTTCCTTAGTCACCACTAGCTCGGGTGCAAACCCTGACAAATTGGTGAAGGTGGCTTCAAACTCGGCCACTGGTGTGTTCAACTGCACCAACTTAGAGAACTGATCTCTCAACTTCTCCCTAACTGTGGGAGGCAAAAACTTGTCCTGGAAGGAGTTAGCGAATGCCTCCCATGTCACCCTAATATGTCCACGCGCATACTTCCACTACTGACCCGCATCTCCCTTCAGCTAGAAGGACACCAAGGTCACCCTCAACTAGTCGTTCTCGATGCCCAGCATCTCGAACGTCTTCACCATCTGCTCTAGCCACTCATTTGCTTTTAGTGGCTTTTTGGGATCTCCCAAAAACTCATCCAAATTCGATCGGAAGAACTCCCGTTTTAGAAAGGATGGCCCTGACTCAACTACTTGGGCCTAGACTTGATTTTCAGCCTTGAGAATGTCCATAGATTCCCTCAATGCTTTGGCCATTTCGTGGGCTAAGGCGTCTATGGCCTGCTGACCAACTGGTTTGGCCACGTTGGCCTGACCAACACTCTCCTCTTGTGCCGGAATATCATCTGGTACCGACATCTACTGCCGTCTAGGCCTACCACGCCTACCACCGCGTCCACGTCCTGACATCCTAATAAAGGTAACAAAAGAAATTAACACATTTACAAATGCGCCGAAGCTAACTCACTCGCTTCCTAATACGATGGACAACAGTAATTCACTCCTCGTAAACATGTATTCACATAAACACATATGAATTTCATTTTCGGATAATGACAGTCCCGTGGCGTTGCTAGAGTTTCAATTAGAAATAGCAGTGATCAAGGGCTCTTCTAACAAGATTTCTAGGAACTCGTGGACTCAATAAACATCCTAAAAATTTAATCACATACCCATATAATCACATAAGTATGTTATCATAGAAGCACATATCGTCCATACTTAAGTCTCTAACTAGAGAGACAAACCCATTGTGGTACTAACCACTTCCCACGCATCTAAAGTATTCAAACCCGGTATGCTCTAATATCAAGTTGTAACGCCCCCAAAAATAATATAATAAATCCAACTCATAAGCGAAAGAATAACAGAAATAAAATACTTTCATTCATCAGAGTTCGTGTTACAAAAGATAACACATGTAATATATATTCATAAATGTACATCCTGAATCTATAGCATGTAATACCAGCTATTGATCAACAAAATAAATGCTCTACGGGCTTACATCTTTCCAAGTCATTGCTTGGTTATAACAAAAGAGAGTCGTATGCTCTGTACATATAAAGCCCTAGACTTGAACGAACAGTAAATATAAAATAACATAAAAAGAGCCTTCGGCTCCAAGGTCCTCCTAAGCTACGTCCTTGGAATAGGTATGTCACCGGTACCTGAAAATGATTTCCCAAAGTAGGGTGAGCCAAAACCCAGTAGAAACAATCTAACAAAATACATGAGATTTAACAAAGGTATAAATATGATTTAACAAAGGTTTTAAGTATGATGTGCTTATGCAATGCTTGAAATAAAACATCCTCATTTATATGACCACAAGGTACCCAAATTCATATTTCAATCCGTTTTCCTTCAGTTTATATATAGTCGATTTATATCATCTCAATTTATGAGCCAATTTCATTTATATTTCAACAATCCAACCGAGACTATAACTTAGTGGTTCTCCAATCAATGCAATCAACACATAAACACTTTGCTAACCGGGTTTGCTAAACACTTTGCGGATCAACAGAAATTCCATCTTTGCTAACAACATGCCCCAAAAACATAACATGATCAAGCCAAAATTCACATTTAGACAGTTTACCATACAGTTTCTGTTCTCTTAAGGTTTGCAGGGCAAGTCTCATATGGTGTTCATGTTCTTCTACAGTCTTAGAATAGATCAATATGTCATCAATGAATACCACAATAAAATCATCAAGGTATGGTTTAAAAATTCTGTTCATGAGGTCCATAAATGCAGCTGGGGCATTCGTGACTCCGAACGGCATAACTAAAAATTCATAATGACCATACCTCGTTCTAAAAGCAGTTTTGTCAATGTCTTCCGGTTTAACTTTCAGTTGATGGTACCCCGATCTAAGGTCAATCTTGGAAAACACTTGTGCACCCTGTAGCTGATCAAATAAATCATCAATACGCGGTAAGGGATATTTGTTCTTTACAGTTACCTTGTTCAATTCGCGGTAATCAATGCACAGTCTCAGTGAGCCATCTTTCTTCTTTACAAACAGGACAGGTGCACCCCACGGTGAGGTACTGGGTCTGATAAACTTCTTGTCTAACAGTTCCTGCAATTGTACCTTCAATTCTTTCAGTTCAGTTGGAGCCATTCTGTAGGGAGCTTTAGACACTGGCTGTGTACCCGGAATCACATCAACAGTAAATTCAACTTCCCTATCAATCAAATCCCCTGGCAGATCATCTGGAAACACATCTGGGAATTCTCTGACTATAGGAATGCAATTCACATCAGTTTTAACACAATCATCAGTAGATACAGTCAGTACAGAACACAGATATCCTTTACACCCCTTCCTAATCAGTTTAACAGCTTTCACAGAAGAAATCAAATACGGAGGAGGTACTACTCCACTCCCATTAAACACAAATTCAGGTAAACTAGGTGGGCGGAAAACAACTTGTTTCGTTACACAGTCAATGGTGGCATGATATTTTTGTAACCAATCCATCCCTAATATCACATCAAAGTGATCTATGTTCAACGGTAGTAAGTCAATAAACAGATGCATATCCCCAACAACAATTTCACAAGCAGGATACATATATGCACATGTCATGGATCCTCCAACAGGTGATGATACAGCTAACAAGTAATTCATAGGTTCTAAGGGTCTATTCAATTTCCGTGAAAAAGCATGCGACACATAAGAATGTGTAGACCCCGAATCAATCAATACATATGCATTTTGAGCACAAATAGAGAGGATACCTGACACAACGGTCTCAGTATTCTGAACATCTCCCGGTACTAGGACAAATACTCGGCCCTGCCTCACAGGCTCTTTCCCGGTAGCTTTGGGGTTAGGCTTTGGTGCTACATTTGATGCTGCTGCGCTTGGTGCAGCTTTACCACTAGCTGGTGGAACAGAAGGGCAGTCTTTAATTCTGTGGCCCACCTTGCCACATCTAAAACAAGCTCCTGAAATCTGGTAGCAAACCCCTTTGTGCTTATTGCCACATACGGAGCAGGGTGGAATAAATCCACTCCCTTGGCTGGGGCTAGTTGTTGACCCCGTATTCTGTTTCTTGTCCAACTGGTTGTGCTTGCCTTTCTTAAATTTAAATCCCTGTCTTTTACCATGCCATTCAGTTGTTGGTGTTTCAGACTGTTTCACTGCTGCAATATTTGACTCGGCCATCAATGCACGGTCGAGCACACCCACATAAGTTGGCATTTTCAAAACATTTATTCGGTCCAGTATAGCAGCACTAAGGCCTCCTTCAAACCTTCTGGCCTTCTTATATTCGGTGTCCACCATCGGTGGTGCATATCTAGCAAGTTCAGTGAATTTCTTCTCATACTCGGCAACAGACATTGTGCCCTGTTTCAGTTGTTCAAACTCCGTTACTTTTCTGTCCCTGATGCACTGAGGGAAATACTTTTCAAAGAAGGACTCCTTAAACTGAGCCCAAGTTATAATAGCATTTGTGTCGCGGGTTAACATCCACCACCTTCTTGCTTCTTCCTGAAGAGTGAAGGTTGCTAACAGTACTTTATTGGCTTCAGAGCACGGAAACATTTCAAACAACTTTTCTGTTTCAAGCACCCAAGCTTCAGCCTTTAGCGGTTCCAAGCCTCCCTGAAAGGACGGCGGTTTCAGTTTGCTGAACTTATGAGTCAGTGCAATAATGTCCACCTCATTAGCATTCACATTCTGTACATTTTGTTCCGGTTGCACCGGAGGAGGAGGAGGTGGGGGCTGTTGGTTCTGTTGTTGGTCCAGTCTTTCAAGTACCAATCCCATCATTTGTTCTAGTCTGGCCATTCTGGCCTCAGAGGATGATGATTCAGGTTCATTTGCATTATCCATTTCACTATAAGCAGTTATAACAGTTATCATTATAAGCAGTTGTATCGTTAAACAGTTTAACATTTAGCATATAATCAGTCAATCATAAGCACACACTTTTCAAGTTCATGAGATGCCCTAATCACTTTTCTAGGACACCCTATAGCTCTTTTGGACACGTGTGTGCGGTATAACTCGTGGTTAAGTATCGCTCTGATACCACTCTGTCACGACCCAAACCCGGCCCTATGGGTTTAGTACCGTAACTGGCCAGTAATCCGAGATTACCAAAGGCCTGCTGAACAGTAATACAGTTAAACAGAGTACAGGGCCTGGCGGAAGCCAATACAGTAAATAACTAGTGTCCATTGAGCTGTGGAAATCTGTATGCCAAAAACATTTTTCATGCATTCATTCAGTTCAAACAGTACAGTCTATATACAATCATACACAACATTCAGTACGGGAGTCAAATCCCTCGGTAACAGTACAGTAAACAGTATATACAATTATACAAAACAGTCAAGAGACAGGTGGGGGACACAAAAACACCCCAAGCCATAGCATGGCGTCTCGGAACCTCGCAGTGAGGCACATAGGCTGGCTTGACAAAACTGGGGGACTAACCCACGCTCCTAGCTCCGGTCTGGCTGCTGAGAACCTACATATATATATAAACAGTGAGCTAAAGCCCAGTGAATAACAATAAGTGTAAAGAGGTTATGAATGAATGTCCTTACAGTAATGAAATCGATTCATTATACAGTATTTCAATCTTTCAGTATTTCAGTCAATCAGTATTTCAATCAATCGATCATATGTGGTACATCCATTAGCCTATAAACAGTAGGTCCAGAAGGACCGGGCCTTAACAGACCCAACAATAATGATGGCCATCAATCGATAAACGATATGGTTCCACAAGGAAACCGACAGAGCTCTGTAACAGTCAATAACAGTAGGTGCTAAGGATGCCACAGTACAGTTCAGAAATAAAGGACATACATTCATTCAATAAACAATATCAGTTCAATAAACAGTTCAGTTCAGTATTCAAAATATAACCATTTTTGAACATATCTTTACACAATCTGTTACTCACAGAGATTGGGCTACAGTATGCTAGAGCGCGTCCCCGAGTGCCAACCCTAAACAGTAAACAAATTGAACACACTCTAAGTTTAACAGTTGGGGAAGTACAATAATTAACTTCCTATTATGCCTCGGTGTGTTCTACATCTATATCCTCATTAAGATGTCTTAAACTAGGCCTAAGAATGCCTAGGATGGAATGAGGATGCAAAGATGCACTTAGAAAACATTTGCAGAATTTTCAGTTAAACAGAGCCCCGCTCGAGCTCAGGTTTCCCCGCTCGGGCGTACAGGCAAACAAAGGTCCCCGCTCGAGCGCAACATCCCCCGCTCGAGCGGACCAAAAAGTACTGGATAGGTGAAATCTCCGCTCGACGCCCGCTCGAGCGTGTCACCCAGTCCTCCGCTCGAGCGCCCAATTCTCCGCTCGAGCGTACTGATGCACAATGCAAGATGCTGGGAGCTCGACTTCTCCGCTCGAGCGCTACTTCCTCCGCTCGAGCGGACAACAGAAATCTGGAAATCCCAGATTTGAGTCCCAAGCTCAAAACCAAGTTCAAAAGCAATGTTTTCGATCCTCTTGGGCTATTTTCTGGAAAAACTCTTTTAAACACATAGAATAACATGTTTCAAGACTCAATTTAAGAAATCAAAGCCCAAGGGTGTTTAATCAAACTCATTTCCAAATCAATTTTCAAGAACATGCATGAACAACATTCAAATATGACATGCATGAGTTTCAAACCAATTTCAAGCTTCAAATCTTGCTCTCAAGAGCTCAATAGTTGGAAAACAAAGTGAAAACATGGACTAAAGCTTAGACATGAACATGCATGTACAATGTAACATGAATTCAACTTCAAAATGCATCAATTCAAGCATGCATGTAACAATGGAACTTCAATTCACCATTTAAGAGCAAATTCATGACTTACTTCCCTATAATTATGATACATGCAAGATGGGACTTAGGAATGACAAGAAGATGATGTTTTACTTACCTAAGTCTTGTATTCAAGGTGTATGAGCTCAATCTAGCAACTACACTTCAATTTCTTCAAGCAATTCTTATGAACACAAGATGAAAACACTCACTCCCTAATCTCCCTCTCTCTCTAATCGGTGGTGGACTCAAATGTGCCAAAGAAGTGTTGTAACAATGCAAGACCAAGTCTTGTGCAAGGTGTGGTGTAGTGGCCCACTAGATGGCAACATGGTAATTAAGTCCAACCTCTCAATTAATCAATATTTAATCTAGTTTAATCATTCCTAATCAATTTTCAGATAAATACACCATTAAATCACAAATATTCTACTGATTACAAAACACTAAACGGTTCCTAATTCGGCCGCCGATAAGGCCTTCAATTAACAGTTCAAACATAAGAATTCAAACAGATATTCAATCAATCAAACAGATGCATTATGCAATTCAATATATAAACTCATTCAATTTCAGTTTCAGTTTCATTCAGTCTGTTCAATAGTCCCTCCAATTCACTTATCAGTCATTATCAGTTCAGTTTAGCAGTAATCAGTACGAGGGTTGTTACAAGATCTTGAGATGCTCTATCTTTTTAACAAAGGCGAATGGGTGGAGAAACCACTAGAACTAAGTGAAAATGTAGAGAGAGTGTGTGTTTTAAAGAGAGTGTGTAACGGCCCCAAAATACGTAGCAATAGTACCTTTATGTTATTATGAAGTAATATGAGTTAATTTGGAAATATCTATTTGAATTGGGAAAATATCTATTGGGGTTACGACTTCGGAATTGAAATTCACGACCTTAGTGGGTTTAGAAACCGAAATTGAGTACATGGATACGCTAATGGGAATTTTTAGAGCCATTTGGGAAGTTTAATTGAAAACTGATTTCGTCTAATTCGCTAAGTCATGTTTGGCTCATTCTTTTGCAATTATATATGTATATATTAGATAGAGCTCATAAGAGCTCAAAATATCTAGAGAAATGGAGAGAGTTCTAAAGAAAGAGAAAAGCTAAGGGGAAAGAAGAAGAACAAAAAGGGGATTAAGCTAAATCTTCACCAAATCAAGCATCTAAGGTGAGAATCCATCTCTAATCTCTTAAAGCTAAGTGAAATTAAAGAGTTGAGTAGTGTAACTTGTTGCTTAGGACTCACATCAATTTAAAAAGAGGAATTGAAATCATCTGTGGCATTAACTCATGTAATTCATGTTCATAGACTTGTTTTCTTGCATGGCTTCTAAGGTTTGAAAGAAATTCCTCCATAGAAGTTTGAGTTGGAGCTTGTAACTACATGTTTGGATTTTGACATGAATTCATGATTTTTGGTTGCTTGATTGGGAATTGGATTGTGTTTTAAGGTTATTGTGGGGACATAATTTTTGAATGACAACACGTGGCCGAGGTGGCACCGAAGTGTCAGCCGAGGTGCCACGTGTCCTGGTCATGACGCCGAGGAAATCTCAGCTAGGCCGAGGTTATCGGTGAGAATACCGAAATCCTAGATAAGCGGATAAGGGACAAGAGTCCTAGATTGGGAGAGGACTTCAGTTTGGATAAAGATAAGACTCTTAGAGAGTTTATCCCACTCCTACTGGGAATCCAAGATTAGTAGTAATCCAGAGTCCATTGGAGCTAGGCTTCTATTGGGACTAGGTTTGTGTTGGCTATAAAAGGGAGGCACCCTCATGGGTCTAAAGTACGCTTTTTATATTATGAATAGTGAGTTAAGTACTTTTGTTATCTTTGAGAGATAACTGACTTGATCGTCGGAGTGTCCCGGGTGGACGAACCACCGCCGGAATCTCTTCTTTTTGTTACAGGTCATTCGGGTGCGATCTATTCTGCCAGTGTTCACCAGCTAAGTACCAGTTTGGCAGTGTGGTCAAAAATCGACTGACACAATTTGGCGCCGTCTGTGGGAAGGAAAGGAGAATAGATGGCCAATAACGGACAGAAAGAGAAGATTGGGGACGACACTCCTACTGGGAGTAGGAAATCTATTGACCTTGACGTCGAAGAAGACAACTGCAAAAAGAGACTCGTGATAAGAATCACGGAGAGAAGGACGTCGGCCAGGAGGGCAACGTACCAAAGAAATCAGATTGAGGCGGGTATTATTACGAAGACGACCTCCAGGTATGGAAAGATAAATGCCTGCGAAGGGACGACGAGATGAAGGAACTGGCAAACAAATTGGTAGACCTACAATCGGTCGTCAATTTTATGATGTAGAACAACGTTATGCAACCACCGTTTGCGTTACAAGATACGCCAATTCCAGCGGCCAAAAAAGATGCCCAGACAAGGGGGCAGAGGACAATTCCTGCGACTCCTCAGCACGATAGAACCAAGAAACACTCTCACCGGCCTTCAAGGGAGGTCGGGCGAGGAGAATCAAGAATGAGAGATTCACGGAGGACGTATCACACTAAGGAAGCTGACCCTAAAGAACATCGGCATGTTCAGGGGAGGGAGTTGTGTTTCGATGCAACTAATGGAGAGAGGTCCAAAAGGACTCACAATGATACTGGGAGTAGCACACCAAAAAGGCTGAAATCCGTTGATAGCCGAGCTCTTGGACGGACCAAGGAGGATCTGAGGGGCTACCTCCAGAGAAAACAACAAGATGCCGAGGTAACCTCTCCGGTCAAGCCGAGAACACCGTTCTCGATGGAGTTAGAAAAATTAAGGCCCCGAAAAGGTTCAATATGCCGAGGTTACAGCTATATGACGGTAAGTCAGATCCTAACTTTTACGTCGGCTTGTACCTGAACTCGATGGCATTGTACACTGGGAATGAGTCGTTGCTTTGCAAGGTGTTCCCCTCATCCTTCAGGGAAATTGCATCAGATTGGTTTCACAAGTTGCCAAAAGGAACTGTGAAAACCTGGGAAGGCCTGGCTGAGATGCTTGTGGCTAGGTTCGTGACAAACAAACTACAGCCATTAAGGGTGAATGCCCGGATGGCTCTGAGAATTGGGGAGGACCAAAGCCTTAGAGCATATGCCAAAAGATATTACGAGGTATTCAACCGAATACCAAGATGCAACCAGGAGGTAGCGGTCGTATCTTTTAAGAACGGCCTGAAGGATGACTGCCTGCTTCGAAAGTCATTGGCAAAGACATTGCCAAAAAGTATGAAGGAACTTATGGCCAGGATAGAAAAATATGCCAGGGCCGAGGAGGACACGCCGGGGACAAAGGCGTCAAAACAAAAGAAGAAAAACGGCTCGCCGAAACGAGGCCAAGGTGATGGAGGATACAACAAACAAGAGACAGGACTGAGGGCCACACAAGCAGTCACTACCGTATTCCGGATTCCGATCTACAAAGTCCTAGAGAGAATCAGAAACCAACTGTATTATAGGGCACCAGAGAAAGCTCCTAGTGAGTTTATAGGACGAAGCCCGGGAAAGCACTGTGCCTACCATAATGAGAATGGGCATCTGACTCAGGGGTGCAGAGCCCTAAAGACACATCTAGAAGACCTGGTAAGACAAGGTCATCTAAGGGACCTAGTAGACGAGACCAGGACAAGAGAAGAGCAAGCAAGACTGCCTCATGCACCAGCAACACCGCCACTCCCAGCACCGCAACTGCAGGGAGGCGAACCTCGAGTGATTAATGTGATTCACTCGAAAATCAATGAGAATGAAATCCATGGGGAGACCCAAAGGGTAAAGCACTTGTAGCATGTGTACCAGGTCCGCCAAAAAAGACCTAGGGCAGACGAGTGCCAAGGACCAGTAGTGTCCTTTACAGAAGATGATCTAGAGATGGTGCAGCACCCACACAACGATGCCTTGGTAGTATCCCTCCAAATTGGAGAGTGCCAAGTGAAGCGCATCTTAATCGACCAGGGCTGCTCTTGTGACATCATGTATATCAGATGTTACAAGGAGCTTGGCCTTCATCAAGACGATCTGAAGCAATCCAATGGTCCTACAGTCGGGTTCAATGGAACGCCGACGTGGCCCTTGGGAACAGTAAGTTTGGAGATGCAAGCTGGCACCAAGAAGATTAAAACTGAGTTCACTGTAATTGATACTCCCTCACCTTACAATGCTATCCTGGGAAGGCTATGACTGCATGCAATTGGGGTTGTTCCCTCAACATTGCACCAGCTGTTGCGGTTCCCAACAAAGCATAGAATTGAGGAGGTCAGGGGGGATCAACTGCAGGCAAAGAATTGCTCCATGGCAGCAATGAAGTCTACCTGCAACATAAGAGAAGTAGAAACAGCAGAGATCGAGAACGAGAACATGAAAGTCCTGGATGATGTCGACAAAGAGCCAGTTGAGAAAAGTGAGGAAGCCCTGAAGAAAATCCTTGTCCAGCAAGGAGATGAAGAACGCTTCTTCTTTCTCGGCTCAAGCTTGGCTGAGGAAGAGGAAAAAGAGCTAGAGGCATTCTTGAGAGCAAATCTAGAGGTGTTTGCATGGACACCATACGAGATGTCTGGCATTGACCCCGAGGTCACTTGCCATAGACTGAATGTGGACAGGTCGGCCAAACCTGTAATCCTGCGAGCAAGGTGGCCGACATTAATACATGTGGAGGAAGTAGAAGAGGAAGTAGATAGACTTCTGGAGGCCAAAGCCATTTGAGAGGTAAATTACCCGACATGGTTATCAAACACAGTAGTGGTAAAGAAAAAGAATGGAAAATTGAGAGTCTGTGTGGACTTCACTAGCCTGAACAAGGCTTATCCCAAAGACAGCTTCCCATTACCCAAAATTGACCAACTGGTAGATGCCACTTCAGGGCATGGAAGGATGAGTTTCCTGGATGCCCATAGGGGGTACCATCAAATAGCCATATACCCTCCAGATGAGGAAAAGACTGCATTTATCACCCCAAAAGGGTTGTACTGCTACAGAATGATGCCTTTTGGATTGAAAAATGCAGGAGCGACTTACCAGAGATTGGTGACAAAGATGTTTAGACATCTAATTGGCAAAACTGTGGAGGTGTACATAGATGACATGGTCATGAAGACCAAGGAACCTGAGGGTCATCTAGAAGACTTAAAAGCAGTCTTTGACATCCTTAGAACATATCGGCTCCGACTCAATGCATCGAAATGTGCATTTGGAGTTGGGTCTGGTAAGTTCTTAGGATATTTGGTTACCAGAAGGGGCATTAAGGCTAGCTCGGATCAGATTAAGGCCATCCTAAAATTGAAGAGCCCAACATCGGCAAAGCAAGTGCAGATGTTGACTGGAAGGGCTGCAGCCCTGAATAGTTTTATAAGCAAAAGCTCTGACAAGTGTAAACCTTTCTTCAGCTTAGTGAAGAAAGCCGCAGACTTCTTATGGACAGAAGAATGCGAAGCCACCTTGGGCGGCTTGAAGAAGTATTTGACCACAACTCCAGTTCTCTCAAATCTAGTGCCTGGAGAGGAGTTGTTCTTATATTTGGCAGTGCCAGAGCACGCAGTGAGTGCAATAGTAGTCAGAGAAGAAAAGAGAGAGCAAATGGCAGTTCACTACGTGAGTAAACCCTGGCAGATGCAAAGACTAGATACCTACCCTTGGAGAAGTTAACATTGGCTTTAGTAATGGCTTCTAAGAAGTTGAATCATTACTTTCAAACCCACAAGATTGTGGTGTTAACTGAATACCCTTTGAAGTCCCTGTTACAACAAGGAGATCTAACAGGTAGAATAGCCAGATGGGCAGTGGGCTTGGGCCAATATGACCTGGAATTCAAACCCAGAACGGCAATCAAAGGCCAAGTCTTAGCCGACTTCGTAGCCGAGTTCACACTAGACGCCGTCATACATCGGGCTCCGTTGAGCCGAGGTACACAACGTCCAAGTGAACAAGAAAAAACCCAGCTGGAGATAACAGAACAAAGGAAGGAGGAGAAACTCAGACCCTGCAGCATTTACATCGACGACTCCTTCCGGCTATTTGTCGATGGGAGTTCAAACCGACAAGGAGCGGGGGCAGGAGTAGTACTAGTATCTCCAGATGAGAAGATACTAGAACAGTCCATTCGTTTCGGGTTTAAGGCCTCAAAAAATGAAACAGAGTATGAAGCATTAATCGCAGGCTTAAAGCTGGCAGCAGCAATGGAAGCTGATGAGGTAATACTCTTCTGTGACTCCCAACTTATCGTCAACCAGGCAACAAGCGAATACGCAGCCCGAGATGAAACGATGTCGGCCTATGTAAAGGAAGTGGTGTAACAACCCTCACTTTGCCTTAGTCATGCTCACATGCATTTATATGATTTTCTCTTGTTAAGTTGCATTCATGAGATCCTGTTTTGTTTTATTTAAGTGTTGCTTGCATGTTTTGTTCCTTGTTTGGTGTGTGTTTAGCCGAGGTCATCTTAAGCCTAGGTCTCACCCTTGAACCTCTTATACCTAAGACCATCTTGGAACCACTTTGGTTGACCTCCACCCTCGCCTAGGCATGTTGGCCGAGATGTCATCATCTAGGCCGAGGTGTTCATTACCAAGGCCGAGATGTGTATTATCTAGGCAGAGATGTTAGCCTTGCACCTAAGCGATCTTATTCTGGACCGGTATAACCTAGGCCGAGGTGTGGCACATCTAGGCCAAGGTGTGGCACATTTGGACCATGTGTTATCCTTTCTAGCCGAGATCATTGAGACCCCTGTTGCCGAAGCCGATGTTCTAACCCGAGATCCTCGCCTTACCAGAGTGCCCTTGTCACCTTGCTTGTTGTACACCCTTTGTCATGCTCTTGTCTTGTCAGCCAGTCACCTTTTGAGGAGAGCCAACCAGTCGTTGCCACGTGTCCCAGCAGAGGGTTAAGTCAGCCAGCAGAGAGAGAAAACATATCATTTTGTCATATCTTTGCCTTTATAGAGAGAGAAGCTCTAGGAAGAAAAGGAAGAAGTTCTTAGAGTGAGAGAGCTAGATTCCAAGCTTGATCCTTAGAGTTTGATCTGTTAGATTTGCATCTTGAGGTTAGATTCTTGGTCTACTCTTGTTGCTTTTTATATTTATCCGATCGCATTGCATGATCTAGCATGATTCATGAACGATGCATTGAATTAAAGCTTGTTTAGAAAGAGAAAATGAGGTTCTTGTGTTCTTGGAATAAAACCACGTTTTGATCCAAAAGTTTGTACCAAGATCCATGTTTTTGTGTTTGTTTTCTTAAGATCTTCAAGTATGGGTACCAAGGTCCATGTTTTTGAACTCATAGCATGAAATCTCAGATTTTGTAGTAACAAGTTATGATTTTAGCATTCATGTTCTTTATGTTATTCATGTTCATGTTCTTCATGTTCTTCAAGGAAGGAAACCCAGATTTCCAGACTTCACCTTTCCGTAGGTGTGGTCACCGAGACCACTCTTGCCTAGATCTCACACTTAGGCCAAGCATCGTATCTCACCTTGGCCTACCTTGCATGATCACTTGCACCATTAGTCTATCTTGCATGAACACCTCGGCAGACAGCCGTTCGCTGAAGCCTTGGTAACCACACCTCGGCCAAGAGGTGTGGGACCTCGGCAAAGACCTAATTGGTACCCAGCATGTTTTTCCCGAGATGAAAACCAGTGTTTTAACTTCCAGCATGTTTTGCTTTGACTTGACCTAGTTTTGAAAGAAATGCTGGGATCATTTGCACTCATGAAAAGCTTGTTTTAAGAATGCATCTCATACCCATTTTTGAGCATCTCTTCTTGTCTTCTTGAAGTGCATTCAGTAGACTTTATTATGTGTTTGTAAGACTTAGACCCTTGCTTTAACCCCGATGTCTGAAGAGTTATGTGAGTAGTATTTTTAATAAAGCTATGTTATAAAGTTTTGATAAAGCTTTGCTTCATTTTGGAAAAATATTTAATCAAGCATGAATTATTATCCCTAATTTTTGTATAAAGTATTATCTTGTTTTGATGACATTCTGGGAAAGTCCTTAGTGCTAGGGGACTATAATGCAACTGCACCCTTGTTTTGAAAGTCCTTAGTGTCAGGAGACTATAATGCAACTGCACATTTGTTTTGCCACTGACGGTTTTCCGCGTGGGTTTGTTTGTCCGGAATATCATCGTTTGGTATTATGTAGATGTTATTAACATCCAAGAAGCTTTGAAAGATTTGATAGATGAACTTGGTTCATCCCTTTGTTTTGTAAAGTTATAATATGTATTGTTTTGGAAAAGATCTCGGATATCATTCATTTAAACATTTATTACTTATACCATTCACTGAGTATCCAAGCTCACCCTCTCCTTATATATATGTAGGCGACGAGCAAGAAGGCGGTGACGCCTAGATGATTATTTGCAAAATGTTTTTGGATTCATATTTTGTAGCATCTTGAAGATTATGCTTCTTAGCTTTGTAGTTCATTTCTTTTGTATATGTCGGCTTGAAAAGCCTTTTGATCAAGATGTAATATGTACTTTATTTTATTTGTATCCAAGTTGTAAACCATGTTAAGATGTATGCCATTTCATTTGATCTACGCACAGCTCTTATGGACTACCTAGATTTAAATTTACTGCTTCCGCACATGTAAGCCCCATAGGTATACTCTGATTATGTATGAATCTTTGTAAATTGGCCTTTGGTAATCTCGGATTACTGGCCATCATGGCACCATTCTACTAGACAAGTGGGCAGATTGATGGCATTGTTCCAAAATTGCCGACTACAGCAAGTTGGCCAAGATGACAACAGCCATGCCGATGCCCTGGCCAACCTGGCCAATGCAATGAAACCAGGAGAGACAAGAACAATAATGGTTGATTACTTGCCAGGACCAAGTATAGAACCACTGAACATAGAGCATGAAACAATGTGTGTGGAGATAGGACCAAGCTGGATGAATGCAATAAAAGTATTTCTTAAAGAAGGAAAACTGCCAGATGATCGAAAAGAGGCGCACAAGATCAGACTGAAGTCTGCAAGATTTTGTTTAACAGCAGAAGGACATCTTTACAGAAGATCTTTTACTGGACCCCTTCTGAGGTGTGTGCATCCTACACAAGTTGAAGACTTTCTGTATGAGATACATGAAGGAGTATATGGAAGCCATGCTAGGGGCAGGTCACTTGCTCATAGGGCCATTACTCAGGGGTACTGGTGGCCCTACATGTAGAAAGATGCTGAAGCCTATGTCAAGAAGTGTGAGAAGTGCCAAAGGTTTGCACCTTTGATACATCAACCAGCAGCAGACCTGAACCCGGTGCCCTTGGCCATTTGCCCGATGGGGCATGGATCTTGTTGGAAAACTGCCTCAAGCAACTGGACAAAGGAAGTACCTGCTGGTGGCAACAGATTACTTCACCAAGTGGGTAGAAGCTGAACCCCTTGCCAAAATTCAGGACGTTGATGTGAAGAACTTCATATGGAAGAACATCATCACCAGGTTTGGGATCCCAAGGGCAATAATAGCAAACAATGGTACACAGTTTGACAGTAAGCTAATCAAGAACTTCTGTGCAAAATACAAGATCAAGAATTACTATTCCACCCCAAGTTTTCCTCAAAGTAATGGGCAAGTAGAAGCATCCAACAAAGTTATCTTGGATGGGATTAAGAAGAGGCTGTAGGCAGCAAAGGGAAAGTGAGTGGATGAGTTGCCCAGTGTACTCTGGACATATCGGACTACGCTGAGAAGATCAACTGGGGAATCCCCATTTTCCATGGCTTTTGGCGCAGAGGCAGTAATTCCACTGGAGGTCGGCATCCCAAGGATCAAAACCCAAGGAGTAGAAAATGGGACCAATGAGGCATTCTTAGCCCGAGATCTAGATCTGCTAAAGGAATGAAGGGAGAAAGCAGCAATTCAGCTAGGGGCATACCAGCAGCAGCTTGCCAGGGCCTATAATAAGAAGGTCAACCCATGAGAGTTCCAAGTTGGTGACCTCGTCTCGAGAAAGGTCGTCGGCAATAAGAAGGATCCCAGAGAGGGCAAGCTTGGCCCGAATTGGGAAGGACCTTGTAGAATCATCTCGATCTTGGGCAACAGGGCATATCGGCTTGAGGATTGTGAAGGCAAAGAGCTGCCAAGACCCTGGAATACTTGCAATCTGAAGTTTTTCTATCACTAGATTTTCTTGTCTTTTAAAAGTTTTATTAGCCGAAGTATTAATAAAGTTTTAGCTTGATTTTTAAACTTGTGTATTGTGACTAATCAGGTACTTGACGATGTTTCTAAATTGAAAGATGAGGAATAATTTAGACTTACTACATGGCAGAGTTTCTACTTGCATATAATAGAGTTGAATTAAATTTGCGATGTTTCTGATTGAAACATGACGAATAACTTAGACTTATTATATGGCAGAGTTCCTACTTGCATATAATAGAGTTGAACTAAGTTGAAACAACTTGAACTTACCATGTCAGCAGAGTTAAACATAGATTGGAGCCAAGTGCACGTTAGTCAGATTAATAAAGAGACCGAGGTTAGTAACCTTGGCCAGTCTTTGTTTGAATCTGACCTCGGTAACAAGATCAAAGCCACATGCTTAATGAGAACCCAAGTGGAACTTAAGTTCGCATTAGAGGGCAGAGAGCTGGAGAATGATGCTTGGGAATTGGAATTTACAAGCAAAAGATGGGTTAACACTTGTTGAAATTTTGAGAAAAATTTACAAGTTAATGTTAGGCCGAGATTATATTAAAGGAAGATGGTTTAACACTTGTTAAAATTTTGAGAAAAATTTACAAGTTGAAGTTTACCCAAGATTATGTTGCAATAATAGAAGACAAAGGTCTCGAGTGAAGTGGCAAGTTGTAAATAACACTTGTGAAAATAGTTTGAATATTTTCAAATGTTAGGACAAAGCCGAAATAAGCTGTTAGTAGGAATAGTCGAGGTATTCCACACCGAGAAGATTACATAGTTAAGATGTATGTTGAAAACATGGAAATTATTCTAAGTATAGAATCTTAAGAGACAGTAAAAGGAAGACAAACATACAATCATATTGAAAGAAGAAAGTTATACTTGCATTCAAATAAGGAAGTTCAAATAGAAAAAGGCACTTCGGCCTGATATTGGAGATTACTTGTTCAGAATAGAGAAAGGCACATCGGCCAAATAAAAGCTTACATTTGTTCCAAAAGTGAAAGAAAGTACAAGGTACAGAAAAAAGAGAAAGACATCAAACTAGACTATTCGGCGTCTTTGGCTGGTTGGGACTGAGGTTCAGAAAACAGTTAGAAAGACATCTCGGCGGCCTTCTCAGCCGCGAGCTCAGCATCAATCTCTTGAAGAGTTTGGTGGATGCTTTTCTTGGCAATAGGCGTGCCCGATATTGTCTTCTCAGGAGTGGCATCTTTGGAGACCTCACCCTCCTCATCCTGAGACAAGTCTACGACTTGCTCATTCAGAGTAGGGGACTTGGCCCCAACAACTTCCTTCTTCTTCCTGACCAAAGCTTCCTCCTCGGACTCAGAATCGTCTTCGGATTGGCTTGGTGTAGGGGGGAATGGCAAGATGAGGTTGCCGGCATCTTTGAGGGGGGAGTCGTCGGGGACATCCAGCTTTTTGAGGGCAGCCATCCAACCAAAGGTGAAACCCTTGTTGCATGCCTGCTTCACTTGTTTTTTGTAGTCCTCCTTGACGTCGGTCGCCCCCTCGGTGTACGCCTTCTCATTAGCGGCCTTGATCTCGACCGCTTTTGTGGCCAGGGCATCTTGAAGCTCTTTTTGGGCCTCAATCATCTTTGCCTCGGCCTCTTTCTTTTCGGCTGCAAGGACCTTGGCAATGGCCTCTGCAGCGTCAACCTTTTCCTCAGTCTGATCTGTCAAGCCCTTCAGTTTGCCCTCAACCTTGTTAAGGGCCCTCTGCAAGCTTGCAGCCTCCTTGGTTTTATTTTCCAACTCCTTCTTGATGGCAAAGGCCTGCATTGCAAAGGAGTGGCCATGCTGGATCGCCCAGAAGAAATGAAAAAAAACAAGTTAGTAAAACTTGCCAAGTATGAGATAGCAGAAAATGAAAAGGTTCCAAGTGTTAGGAGCTTACTTGGACGGAGCGTTGCAATGTCAGAGCAAAGTTCTCATACTCGCTCATCTCGGCATTGCGATTGAGATCTGAAGGGAGGAGCAGCGCGATAGAGAGGGCAACACCGACTTCAATATCATCGGTGCTGTCGCTAGCTCTAACCGGCTTGTCTTCAATTGTAATGGGAGGAGCCTAGGGGGCATTAGATTTCATAGAGCCTGAGGTTGTAGCCAATTCAAACCTTGGCCTCTTCGACCGAGTTGATTGGGATGGTTCAGCCTCGGCGGGCCTCTTCTCGGCAGCTGAAGTGGTCTCTCGTTCTCGGCCAATTTTGAAATTGGCAAGGTGTCTTCAGTATCAATCTGAGTCACCGTTGCCTTAGGCTGGGCCTTCTTCAGTCTTTTGGGCTTTGGCTTTGGCTGTGTTGGTTAAGCGTTGACAGTGTCGGGGATGTTGACCAGAAGGTCTTCTGCAACTGCTTTATTGTGACCCATCTCGGCAGCGATTGCAGTTTAGCGTCGGCGTTTGCGTTGAGATGGAGGGATCAGATATGGAGCCGAGGTTGATGGTTGCTTAGCTAGATCAGAAGTTGATCCCTAATCTAGCCGAGATGATGAAGTTACTGGTGAAGTTGTGGTGGAAGGAAGAGACTTGCTCTTCTTCTTCGGGATGTTGGGAAGAACCGACTTGTAAATCGGGATGTAGTTGAGCAACAAAGGAGCTCTCCGCCTCTGAATTGGCAGATTCAATAGCTTCTTCAAGTCCTTGCTTGGGAAGAAGGACTTATAGAAGTCTTTTGCCGGCTATGGAAGAGCTGCAAAAGAAACAGAGTTAGAACATGTAGAAAGAACAAAGTATTAAAGACTTAAAGAATAATAAGCAAGTGTAACATTTGGCTCTTATTATTACCCTCTATGAAAACTGTTCGGCTAAAAGGGTAGAGGTGAAGGTCCTCATCTGGAGCGAACTCCTAGTTGCCCGAGACAATGAAGTAAT
The DNA here is from genome assembly GCA_036172215.1 of Camellia granthamiana. NCBI lineage: Eukaryota > Viridiplantae > Streptophyta > Magnoliopsida > Ericales > Theaceae > Camellia > Camellia granthamiana. The sequence continues at coordinate 168,594,844 of CM069903.1, read as the reverse complement.
CATCCCCGGCTCCCTTGTTGGAGTCTGGGAGGTCGGCAACAAGTTTGTATTCGGTGGACCTCGTTTTGAGGTAGTAGATGTAGCCTTTTTTCTAATTTGAGGCCACACATGGTGTAGCAGTATTGGATGTCGACTAAAGTTATCCTAGCGTTCTTTTTTTTGGCTAAGGCTATTATGCCGTTGATAACTCCGTAGAAGATGATGGCGAGTTGCATTGGGTTCAATTTGTAGTAATGGAGGATTTCTTGGAAAATGATGTCAAGTGGGAGCCTAAGTCCACACTCAATGAAAGCTACGACTGGGAAAGACATGGAGTCAACTGTGGACATGATGGAGTCATCCTCCCCAGCCAACCTCAGATGGACGTCGGCCGAGATGGAAAACTCCTGCTGAAGTATTCTAACTTAGTCGGGGTGTCTACTCTATACCTCTACATGCCCATGACGTCGGCTTGGGGAAAAATATTGGAACTCAGAAGAAAGTGTCTTGTGAAGGTTTTAAGGACCTCGGTTAAAACCTAAATGTGTGCAAGGGTAAGAATTTGTGAGGATATAAGGGGAATTCGTTTCAGTTTTCCCTAAGATTCGTGAATTCTACGACAAATCCCAAAGTCTAGGCAAACAAAGATTGAAGGCCAGAATCTGGAAAAGACACAAAAAACAGAAACAAGAACAATGATTCAAAATCAAGAATAGTGATGAACTACCAAGAACACTGTGACAGAGTGTATAAAGGGTGTGAGGCCAAAAACAGTGGCAAAATGAACAAGTGGGTAATCAGTGAGTGTTTATTCAAGAAACGTATTGGGCAACCGCAGAATCATAGGATAAACATGCCCTAATACATGATTGAAATCATATGCATAGATTTGTAATCATGAAAACGTGAATAATGTCACAGTGACAGAGTATGAATGTAACAGAGTTTGAAGTGAACCAAGAACCGAAATAAGGGGGAACAATGGCTTACCAGAGAATGTGAAGCCGGTGTGGGGTTCGCCGAAGTCAGACGACAATAGAGAAAGCGACGGAACGGTGAAGATCTCGCTGAAAGAGGTGAACGGAGCAAGTTGCAGAGCTTAAGAGCTTGGAGCAATAGAGGATTTAGGAGAAGAGAGAGTTTGCACGAAGACGAAGGCACAAAAATGAAAGAACGGAGAGAGAGAGAGAGAGAGAGAAAGAGAGAGAGAGAAGTGGTTTTGATCAAAACCACGAAATGGCGGCAAAATTGCAATCAATGTGCCTAGGGCGACGTGCTTGTCAGACGGCGCACACAAACGCAAGACGACTTAAAGGCGCATGTCAAGTACGATCCAGTGAAAGAAAGACGCGTGGCTAAAACGGTTGGGTTGCTATGCGTGACAACTCATACGCGTGATGAATCTCTTGAAGTGCTTGGTTTAATGAAGCAAAGACCTCGGCTATGAGGATGATCTCGACTAAATAATTTGAACCAACTTGATTATTTGTTCTAAGGCATTGGTGAAAACAAATTACAGATCTTGGTCATATGGGGCCAACAGGTGATGACCTCGGGAATGAAGGGTAAGGCGAGCTTAGCCGATGTGCTAAATGGAAGAAATGATATCGATTCCATCACCTCAGGATGCCGAGGTAATAGAACCTAGGGGGCAGTTGTGGGGACATAATTTTTGAATGACAACACATGGCCGAGGTGGCACCGAAGTGTCAACCGAGGTGCCACGTGTCCTGGTCATGACGCCGAGGAAATCTCGGCTAGGCCGAGGTTATCGGCGAGAATATCAAAATCCGGGATAAGCGGATAAGGGACAAGAGTCCTAGATTGGGAGAGGACTTCAGTTTGGATAAAGATAAGACTCTTAGAAAGTTTATCCCACTCCCACTAGGAGTCTAAGATTAGCAGTAATCCAGAGTCCATTGGAGCTAGGCTTCTATTGGGACTAGGTTTGTGTTAGCTATAAAAGGGAGGTACTCTTATGGGTCTAAGGTACGCTTTTTATATTCTGAATAGTGAGTTAAGCACTTTTTCTATCTTTGAGAGATAACTGACTTGATCGTCGGAGTGCCCTCGGGTGGGCGAACCACTGCCAGAACCTCTTCTTTCTGTTACAGGTCATTCGGGTGCGATCTATTCTGCCAGTGTTCACCAGCTGAGTACTAGTTTGGCAGTGTGGTCAGAAATCGACTCACATAGTTATGATTTTATGTAAACTAGATATGTTGCATTCAACATGTTTGAAGTTGGTTTTGTAAAAGATTGAGTTCCAACACGTGAGCAAATTTTCAGACTGGAATTGCACCCAGATCGCTCAAGCGGCCTGGGCCATCGCTTGAGCGGCCAACCTTGGTTTGGCCAAAATTACATTATGAAATTCCACCGCTCGTGCAGCCAAGGCCACCGCACGAGTGGCCAAACAGGGTAGATTTTTCAATTTTGTTTTCTTTCCATTTTCTGACTTCTGGGCCTTTAATTACATGATTTTTATGTGTTTTATACATCCATACCCATTGCATGAGCATAAAAGAAATTAAAGAAAGAATGGAAACGCTTTCTTGGATATGTAATGAATGAATCGATGAACTAAAGGAAATGTTCTTTGTGGTGCTTGGCTGTATTTCTGCAGGTTGAACCGGTAAGGTGGATCATCCGACCAAACACTGTGAGTAACAATGTTGTAAAGTTATATTTAAGTTCTATTTCTTTCTGATTGCCATTGTTAAGGACTGCTTCAATATGATTTATTGAATAAATGAACTCATGCAATATGTTCACGTGGCCCTTACTCGAGGGTAATAATACCATGGTTATGTTCATGTGGCCCTTACTTGAGGGTAACAATACCGTGGTATATGTTCACGTGGCCCTTACCCGAGGATAACAATACTGTGGAATATGTTCACGTGGCCCTTGCCTGGGGGTAATAATACCATGGCTTTATATATACAAGATATTAGTTTATATGATCGTCTATACCAACTATGATCTTAAAGACCGCTACATATACGCGTGGCCTTTATGATTGCTATGCTCGTATTTAACGAACATGATACTGCTATGTGAACGAACTTGCTACAGTAACTGGTTGATTTTAATGTCTTCGTCCATATCTTCTTTACGCATTTGTTATTCATTAAGTTTTAGCTCACTGTTTTTGTATATGCATGGATAAGTGAGCGTGCTGGAGGTCAAGCCTAGATGAATACCCTTAGTCAAGCCACCGCCTGAAGCCTACCAAATTGTTTTGAGTGCTCTGAGTTAGGGCTAGGCCTGGGAGGCCGTTGGCAAGCTTTTGATTTTGATGTACGCCTTCAGCTCGTGCAAGTATTGTTTAAGATGTTATGTTATAAGTTATGAATCGTTATATGGGTAACTTAACGTTTTTGTATGTAAATGTTTGTTCATATAGATGCACAACTCAGTGGACTATTAGTATTTTGTATATTGCTTTCGCTAGCCCCGATTATTGATGATTTGTACAGGAAGGCCTTTGGTAATCTCGGTTTACTAGCCGGTTACGATGCCAAACTTTTATAGGCGGGTTTGGGTCATGACAGAATGGTATTAGAGCATGAGTTTATTTACCCACACATGTGTCCATATGAGCTGTAGGGTGTTCTAGAAAAGAATTAGGGACATTGCATTGGCCTGTGTGAGTGTGTGAACTGTTATGAACATGACTGACAAGGAAATGAAAATGAATTTTGTGAACTTTGGTGAATACATCTCAAAATGAAATGAAATGAACGCATGTGAATTGAAAGGATTATATCGAAATTGAACTGAAATCTGTGAAAAAAGAATTATCGGCCTATGGCTATGCGTGCTAGAAAGAACAAGGAACAAATCTGACAGGAATTGAACAATGTGAGAACTGTAAGAGTGTTGCCTATGTTTCTTAGTGTTCTGTAAGGGGGGGAAAAATTGTCAATGGAAAGTTCAAATGATGTGGACTGTGTAAATATGTTTGAAATGAAATGAGAACGACAACTATGGGAACTATTGCCTGTGCTTATGATGGTCTCACCTAATGTGCTCTGAACCATGTGTAAAAGAACCAAATGGCTGATAATCTGTCACTCTATTGTGTTACATTACCAAATCGTGGTTGAATTTTATTATATTTTGAAGAACTACGCAAGCATTGATGACACGCTTCAGTATGTATCCAAATCTTAAATTTTGAGAATGTGCTAGGTTAGTCCTTTACTTCGTACTTAGACAATTGAATATGAATTGCTATGAACGACGTTTTGAACTCTGCTGGAAATGGATAGATATGGGAACATACTATAATTGACTGCGTTATGGAAATGTTGCGTATGTTTTGAACCATGACCTCCTTGAAACATTATGATGACGTAATGGTGAATTAATGACATATGCTCCAATTTGTTCGTGAAATATTTCCTATCATTTGCTTACATGTAATAACGAAACTGTAAGAACACATGCTTTTGGGATATGCTCTAGACCGATAAGAACTGTGTAGAATATAAAGTAAGGTTGAGAATTTGTTTGCTACAATATTGAATTGACTAGCTTGCCGCGACACTTCGTTGTCACATCACCAAAAAAAAAAAAAACCTCTTGAAATTATGGAATCCAGATGGATATTATTTCGATTGATTGATATGTACTTAATAGAGATTATGATACTGTGAATGAAATTATTGTGATCTACTTATGCTAAATAACCGAACAACATGAATGTGGTTACAGTCAGCTGTTCCATAGATTGATTGAAGTACCCCTGAGATTTATTGGCTGAATGAAATTTTATATGCGATACTCAAAAACTATACGCCATTGATAGATCACCCTTGCTATGGAAAGGTTTAGACATGTAAGTTTGTTACTTTATTGGGTTAGTTCTTTACACTATGTAGCGACATTTTGATATGAATTGTTATGCATGACGCCTTGAATTATGTTATGAATGGCTGTGATAAGAAGTTATGCGTATATTGACTTCTCTTGGAATCTAGTAAGGGGCCAATGACATTGATTGCGATTTTTCTTCCTATCAATTGCTTATACAAAAGAAAAGAATGGAACACACACTAGTTACTGCTAAGAATTATTTGGGAAGTTGTTTATTATCCTATCAAACTGATCTAATTTAGCACTATGAAATATGACTTGAAACGATTTAACAGCTGATATGATTTTGTGAACCGAGGAATTGAATTTTCTATTTTGAATACTATGTGAACCAATGATGAACTTTATGAAGTTGAGAACTTATCAACTTTTGTCATCACAGTTATGATTTTTGATGAGTACTGTTTATGTGTAATTGAAAATTGCTTATGGGATCTGTGATCGAATGTGTTTGATAGCATTCACTGATATGAAATGGTTATATGATTCATTCACTCGTGTGACATCTGTGGGAAATGTACATGAACTAAATTGACTGTGGTATGAAGATGTTATGTACGTTTGGAACTAGGACTTCGGTGAAATATCCTACGGGGTCAATTATATTTATAGTAGAACAGGAAGGGTTATCTGAACACTGAAAACTAGAGATCTAACAAGAGGAAATACCTATTAAGAGAGGATACTTGTACTTATCCTAAGAAAGCACTTTTCCCGTTATGACTGATTATAACTCTAAATGTAATGCTGAATCTTCTGACCTTCTCTTTGGATATATATACTTTTACTTGGAATGACGGTTATCATATTTGTTGCTATTGTCTAGATTACTAAGCTCATGACTATATGACAATGTGACTAGCTTGGGATGGAAATTGTATCGCACACGTAATTGTGAAACTAGTGACTATAGGCCTAAATGAATTGGTTTGATTTGGAGAACTCTTATCTAACTGGATATAACCGAGTGATTGGATTAGACTTATAAAGAGAATGAATCTAAATACTTGACCATTTTGAAAGTAGACTATCCGAGGTATGTAGCTTTTTGACTCATGACCTTTGTGACTACTACGATGACTGAATAACATGTGGTCTATCGGTATGATTTTGTTATGCCTCTGATATGCTTTTGAGAACTAATAAATTGAGAATAAATTATGAAGCTGATAGAACCCCTATTTGGCTTGATTTTGGCTTATAAAAAATAAAAAAATAAAAAAAATTGTGAGTTGGTTATTGTAGACATCCCATTTTTGACTGTCCTCAAGACTTGGACGTCATCGTTTGAACACCCGATGATCTTCCTTGTTTGTGTTTGTTTTGAGTTCCCGAAAGACTCGGCTGCGCTCTGTGCCTTGAGATCTCTCAACTTGACTGTGTTTTGCTTGGTCGTGGACCAAGGACTTGTGTTTTATGCTTCTAAGGGTAGGAGGTGGCTTGTCAGCCATCCCTTAAACCCACCAGTTGTGGCATGAGGCTACCGGCCTTTCTTTCTCTCTGCCGACCATTTGTTTGGCCGGTCGGCTTAACTTTTTGGCCGGTCGGCTATTTAATTGGCCGATGGTATCCTTTTATGGCCGGTGCCTCCTTTTTGCCTTTTTCAGGCATTATGCATGCCAACTGTACCAGCTGGAGTGCACAGACTTGTCCTCCATATGTATGGAGGAATTGCACCCTTTGCACCTTTTTGCTCAAGCTTCTTGGAGAAGCTTGCACCCTTTGCTCAAGTTTCTTGAGGAAGCTTGACCCTTTGTCTTAGCTTCCTCAAGAAGCTCAGACCTTTTGCCTTAGCTTCTCTTAGAAGCTTGCCCCCTTGACCCTTTTATTTAGCTTCCCTTAGAAGCTTAACACTTTGTCTTCCTCTATATAAGGAGACCTTCCCTCTCCTTTGAGGAGGTTCAGCAAATCAGAGTTATATAGCATATATACACCACTCTCTCTCTCTATATCTCCCTCTCTCTCTTCATTTGTGTGTGTTAGAGGACTCAAAAGTGTGTTTTGTCCTTAGTATTGCACTAAGACACCTAGTGTTACACCATACTTGGATTATTGAGGTCTTGAGGGTTTGTTCTTGGAGTTTAGAGCTGGTTTTGATCAGAAGAGGGGGGTTGGACTTGCTGCTCTTCAAGTGTTCTTCAAGAGTGAGACTATTGCTTTATATTCCCCAATCTTGCACTAGTTTTTAACCTACTTTGCATGCTGTTTTGAGCTTTGTGTATAACTGATAAAAACTCTGATTTTTCATGCTTAAGATGTTTCATTAAGGTCCCTTTTGTGTTTGGGGTCGACCTCCCCCTCTAGGGCCTTGTTTGGCCCCTTTTGTGCCTTCTTTGGTTGAGCTTTGAATACTTTTATGCATTGGCGTTCTCACCACTGAAATCCAGAGGATTTTCAGTGGTGAAGAAGAGGTTTTGAGGTCTTGAATAGGGGAGGGACACCCCTCTCCCTTTGTGTCTCATTTGTTCATGTTTTTGGCTCATAAGGGTAGCATGCATGCTTAGTTGTTTTTGGCTCCATTTCAGAGGTTTTTGGGTATTATTTGGTCATATTATACCTTTGTTTTTGGTCGGATTAATGGCCCCTTACATGCATAATATACTTGCCTTGTATTCCTCCACTTTGCCTAGAAATGTATCTTGCCATTAGACCATCATGCTTGCATGTTTTTGTCTTGCTTCGTGAAGCTTTTGGTCATATTTCATCATGCTTGAGGTCTGTTGGGTACTGATTTAATCATGTTTACCATGTTTGGTATAGCCTCTTTGCATTTTAGCTTGTGAGCCTTGAGTGTGTGAGTCATGAGCATGCTTTAGTTGGGTTGTTTCAGTAATTTGGAATCACTTCTCATGCTATTTCAGTCCCTAATCCATGCTTGCATGCTTGCATTCATCATCCCTTTCATGCCTTGAAGAGTTGTTCTTTTATGCCTTGAAATGGGTCATAGTGCATGCCTTTTGTTTTAGGCATTTGGGTTGCCATATTAGTGGGTTTTGGGGCATATTTTGTTACATTGAAACTCTGTTTTCAGTTGCTTAGTCCATGCCATGAGTGGTTGGGATGGTTGTAGTAGAGTGCCCTCTTTGTGGCCTTAAATCCCCTTTGTTTTGCATCCTTTTCTTGGGCATGTTTTGACTATGATCCATGCATGCTTTGGACTTGTTTCGGAGTCCCCTAGGACTGTTTTAAGTCATTTTAGTCCTTTGGGGGTTTGGTTGACATAATCATGGTTTGAACCTCTTTGTTAAGCCTCAAGGCTTTGGGCCCTATTGCATGCCTTGCTTGCATGTTTTGCTTAATTTGGCATTATTCTTCATGTGATTTCAGAGCCTATTGTAATGCCATGTCCTCAAGTTTACTCCATTTTGCTCATGCTTGAATGTTATGCATAGTGGTCTAGCTTATGGACCAATGTTATGTGTGTATTTTTCTCCCCTTTTGGCTCCTTAATGGGTGTTTTGGCCACTGTTTTGGGATGGGCTGAGGCCTTCCCATCTCGGCCTAAGTCCATCTTTGTATATAATCGCATGTTTGATGTGTTGCATTGCTTTGGTATTATGCTTGCATTGCATCATGTTTGCATAGCTAGTTGCATTTCATAGCTAGTTCCATTTCACATCCTAGCTTGCATGATAGACTTGCATGGCATTGCATCTTGCATGTTTGGCACATTGCATTTGGCATGTTCATTGCCTTAGTCCCATATGGCATACTTGAGCTACTTCACATGTTTGAGCCATGTTGCATACATGCATTACGTCTTGCTTGGTTTGGGGTGTCAAACCAAGCAAGAGGGGTGAGGTGTGTTCGTACTCCAAGTGACGAAACACGTCTCAACCCTCGGTCGCTGATGCCCTTGATCTCAACATGATAGGGCGTAAGGCACTCATTTGTTTGTTGCATGCATTTACATTGATTTGCAAGCTTGGTGCCTTTGGCCATCATGCATCGAAATGCGTGATTGGTGACCCAAGGACCAAGGGCCACACTCCCTTGAGTCCATAGCATGATTGGGAGAGTGACCATGCACATATTGCTTTGAAATTCCCATGCCATGCACTGTCAAAACAGCATTCTGCAGGAATTAATGGCCAGCCGGCCACTTACAATGCCGACCGGCTACCAAAGTCCCACCGGTGGTTCAATTTTTAGCCGATGGCCACATTCTCATAGCCGGTAATGCTCTATCATGGCCGGTGGCATCCCACAACACTCAGGGAGTTATTCAGAAGGGTCGTGGAAACTTTCATAATTTCAGAGGAGTAAGGCAGTGTAAACAGAGGCAACAGTGGTATAGTACCGGGTTTCCGAGCAAGGCGAGTCAAGCATGCATCATCCACGCATTCCGAGGCAGAGCTGCGGCGGTCTTTAGTTTCATATTTAGGTTGTTTTTGTAATTAATTTGTTAATTAATTAGAAGTTTTGTAATAATTAATTAGCTAGGATAGTTGATTCATTATTCGGACTGTATAATTTATTCGGACCCTCCGAGGAGAGCAATGTTGTAATAAGTGTGCGTGAGTGTGTGTATGTCTTCCAACCCCACGTCTTTCTCCCTTTTATTTACTGGCTTATGATGATTAGATTAGGGCATGTTTTATTTAGCATACTTATGCTCGCATGTTTGCATCCCTACATTTGTCTTGTATGCACCAGGCTCAGCGCATCATACTAACTGCATTTGTATTTCAATTCTAAATTGAATACGTGTTAGCTGTAGCATCATCATATGCCATCTTAGAATAGCCAAGCCTATCGTAGTTGCATCTTGCATGTGTTGCATTAGCCATCTTAACATGAACTTGAACGAATCTTGCTTGACCTTACGAGAATTGTCAACAACTAATTAACTATTTACCTTTGATTGGGAATATGTGCCTTACTCTAGCAACCTGAGTGAACATTAATCTCGTAATTAGAATTGTACACTAACGCCAGACTGATCTACTCATGAATACATGTGAATCATAGGGGGAAATTTTCTGTTGTAGATGAACTTAATTGTCTAAGTCAAGTGATTGCTAATTTTAGAGAATGAGTGCTTCTGTGAAACCGTATTGAGAATATGATAATATGAACAGTCCTTGAACTTTTCCTTTAAACTGATTGAAAACATATGTATTGGGATAAAAGTGACAATTTTGGCAATATCAAATTTTGCGAGTTATGATAAGGACTATATGAACTATCTACACCATATATATGATTAATTGTTTAGATATTACTGTTACTATCATGAGGCTATTTGATTAAAAGACTGGTGACCTTCATATTAATGTACCTTGAATTTAAGGCTATAGAACTTTTTGACAGTAACGTATTGTGGTTCTAAACCCTGACTTCCAGGGAGTATCTGAATTTTGTACGCAATATGATATTGCTTTCACTGACATGGGATGGTTATGTGTAGTTGTTTTAGAATTCTACATGACTGAAATAGAATATTGAACTGATTAATCGAATAGAATCGTGGGTTTTCTTTCTATGTAGCCTTCCAAGGAACTGTAATAAATCGTTGCATCGCATACTAGATTGACCTGTGAATTATTAATTGACTGAAGAATGAATTGAACATCTGTGACAGACTTAGAAAATAATATGAGATCGAGATAGCTAACTCGAACTTAATACACAGAAAAATAAGTTTGGAGGACCAAACTTCTTAAGGTGAGGAAACTGTAACGGCCCCAAAATATGTAACAACAGTACCTTTATGTTATTATGAAGTAATATGAGTTAATTTGGAAATATCTGTCTGAATTGGGAAAATATCTACTGGGGCTACGATTTCGGAACTGAAGTTGACGACCTTAGTGGGTTCAGAAACCGAAATTGAGTACATGGATATGCTAATAGGAATTTTTAGAGCCATTTGGGAAGTTTAATTGAAAACTGATTTCGTCTGATTCGCTAAGTCATGTTTGGCTTATTCTTTTGTAATTATATATGTATATATATTAGATAGAGCTCAAAATATCTGGAGAAAGAGAGAGAGTTCTAGAGAAAGAGAGAAACTAAAGGGAAAGAAGAACAAAGAGGGGATTAAGCTAAATCTTCACCAAATCAAGCATCTAAGGTGAGAATCCATCCCTAATCTCTTAAAGTTAAGTGAAATTAAAGAGTTGAGTAGTGTAACTTGTTGCTTAGGACTCACATCAGTTTAAAAAGAGGAATTGAAATCATCCAAGGCATCAAATCATGTAATTCATGTTCATAGACTTGTTTTCTTGCATGGCTTCTAAGGTTTGAAAGAAATTCCTCCATAGAAGTTTGAGTTGGAGCTTGTAAACATGTTTGGGTTTTGACATGAATTCATGATTTTTGGTTGCTTGATTGGGAATTGGATTGTGTTTTAAGGTTATGATTTTATGTAAACTAGATATGGTGCATTCAACAAATTTTCAAACTGGAATTGCACCCAGACTGCTTGAGCGGCCTGGGCCACCACTCGAGTGGCCAACCTTGGTTTGGTCAAAATTACATTTTGAACTTCCACCGCTCGTGCGACCAAGGCCATCGCACGTGCGGCAAAACAAGGCAGATTTTTCAATTTTGTTTTCTTTCCATTTTCTGACTTTCGGGCCCTTAATTACACAATTTTTACGCGTCATATACATCCATACGCATTACATGAGCATAAAAGAAATTAAAGAAGGAATATAAACGCTCTCTTGGATATGTAACGAATGAACCGATGAATTAAAGGAAATGTGTTTTGTGGTGCTTGGCTGTATTTCTGCAGGTCTAACCGATAAGGTGGATCATTCGACTAAGCACTGTGAGTAACAATGTTGTAAAGTTATATTTAAGTTCTATTTCTTTCTGATCGCCATTGTTAAGGACTGCTTCAATATGATTTATTGAATAAATGAACTCATGCAATATGTTCATGTGGCCCTTACCCGAGGGTAATAATACCGTGGTTATATTCATGTGGCCCTTACCCGGGAGTAACAATACCGTGATATATGTTCACGTGGCCCTTACCCAGGGGTAACAATACCATGGTATATGTTCATGTGGCCTTTACTCGAGGGTAATAATACCGTGGAATATGTTCACGTGGCCCTTGCCTAGGGGTAATACTACAATGGCTTTATGTATACAAGATATTGGTTTATATGAACGTCTGTACCAACTATGATCTTAAAGACTGCTACATATACACGTGACCCTTATGATTGCTATGCTCGTATTTAACGAACATGATATTGCTATGTGAACGAACTTGCTACAGTAACTGGTTGATTTTAATGTCTTCGTACATAACTTCTTTACGCATTTGTTATTCACTGAGCTTTAGCTCACTGTGTTTGTATATGTATGGATATGTGAGCGTCCTGGAGGTCAAGCCTAGATGAATACCGTTAGTCAACGCACTGCCTGAAGCCTACCAAGTTGTTTGGAGTGCCTTTGAGTTGGGGCTAGGCCTGGGAGGCCGTTGGCAAGCTTTTGATTTTGATGTACGCTTTCGGCGCGTGCATGTAATGTTTAAGATGTTATGTTATAAGTTATGAATCGTTATGTGGGTAAATTAATGTTTTTGCATGTAAATGTTTGTTCATATAGACGCACAACTCAGTGGACTATTGGTATTTTGTATATTGCTTCCGCTAGCCCCGATTATTGATAATTTGTACAGGAAGGTCTTTGGTAATCTCGGTTTACTGGCCGGTTACGATGCCAAACTTTTAGGGGCGGGTTTGGGTCGTGACAGAGAGGGTCTCAACTTTAGATTTTAGGATAAAAAGATCTAAAAAAGTGATGTAAAAAGTCATTTTTGTGATTTGATATACGCACAGTCTGCTCGAGCGCAAGAGTTGATGCTCAAGCGTCAGTCACAACAAGTTGTTCCGCTCGAGTACATGAAGTCTCGCTCAAGCATAGAATACACACCTCTAGTACTTTTACAGGCAACAAACAAACTGCTCGAGCACAAGAAGAGTCGCTCGAGCGTAGGAAACGCCGCTTGAGCGTGGAAAACACCCCTCCAGTACTTTTGCAGATGTGCAAAGTACTGAGAGTTTTGACAAATCCCGCTCGAGCGTGAGAAGAGCTACTCAAGCGGAGGACCAAAATTCTGGGCAACACAAAGTTTGAAAACCAAGCAACCAACTTGTTCCAAACACATTTAACACATCCAAATAACCAAATTTTAGGAGGAATAAAGAGCAATAGACAATGAACAACATTTAGAAACCATAAATCCGAGTCCGGACTACCACAAGTGTTGGGTCAAAACTGGGATCACTATATTACCTAAATTATTAATTGAAATATATTTCTAATATCATGAAGAACTATTTATTAACTTGATGATTTATTGATAAAAATATAGATTTGTTATGAAATTAGAAATTTCAGATGTGGAATGTAATTTTTAAAAATATAAAGGATGATTCGTATTTTAATCAAACCTTAGAATGTGTATTTGTAATTTACCCTATTTTTTTCTCTAATTGTCCCAACTTTATTTTACAAATTATTTTTGAAAAAGAAAAAACTGTTTGCAGAACTGTATAGGCTTTTAACCTACCTATTAAATTGGAATTTTTGAAAATATTTTTTATGAATTTTTCTTCTTATTTTTTTATTTTTAGTCAAATTTTTTTAATATCTTAATCAATTTTTTTATTTTTAAAATTTATTTAATCTAGATATATTTAAAAATATAAAATTTGTACTAAATTCTTTCAAAAATTTATTGAATGCAAAAATATATAAAAATTTAATACATTTTCATATTTTGTTGTATTTGATGAATTTTTTTAAAATTTTTGTACAGGTTTTGTAATTTTTAAGTATGAAGATTAAATGGATTTAAAAAGTAAAAAATTAAAATTAAAATGTTAAAAAAATCATCAAAACTTACTAATTGAAAATTCAGAAAATTATTCTTCAAAACTCCAAACTGAACATTGAAAGCAAACTATTTTTTAAGAAATACAAATGAATTGTTTTCAAAATTTTAGGAAGTGTTTTCAAATAAAAGATAAAAGTATTTTTAAACTTCATTATTTTTATTTTTAAAAAGGTAAATAAATAAATAAGTAAAAAAGTTAGCAAACATGCAATAGTTTTGGTAATTATGAAAGTAAGACGATAAATGAACTAAATGAAAATTTATTTTACTTCAGTTTATTTGTTAAATGAGTTTCCAAGTTTCAAATAAACAAAACTCAACTTGAACAAGATTTTGAACAAAATAGTATATAAATTAATATTTATTTTTAATAATATATTTCATTAATTTATTTTAATTTTTCAGTAACGCCATGGCATTTGATTAATTTTTTCTAGATAAACTTTTTAAAAAATATCTTATTGGCTCAATTCAACTGGATGGTTTGTCTCTACACAGTTCAATTTGGGTTAATTTTGAAGGAAAAAAAATCATCAATCAATTAATTCGTGGCGGATTAAGAATTTTTTGATTCATCGTCAACTCATCACCTATCTTCAAAACTAGTGAGTTGGTTGGTTGAATATTTTAACAAATTCAAGACAATGGTTTGAGTTTGTCGTGTCAAAAATATAAAATGATAAAGAACATCAACGACTACATAACCTTAATTTTATAAAAATAAAAATAAAAATGATTAATTATTCCAAATCAGCACAAGACTTACAATTTAATCAAATGCATTCATAAATTAATACACAAAAAATCAAATTATAAAGAAATATGCAATAAAGATCAGAGGAGTCATCTCAATAATAGTATTAGAATTAGGTAGAGATTGTATGTAAGTGGAAGAGGGGTTAGATTTAGTAGGCCAGTTAGATAAATTTTAAGGGCGTTACTATCAGCATTCTATTAATTATTTTAAATTTTAAATTTTTTAGTTTTTTTTTATTATAATAATATCTTTAAGTGAAATTATTCAAAAGTATATCAATAATTTTGAGACACTCTATCTCACAATTAAATCCATATACTCACTACATCATAAGTTAGAACATCACCACCCATCTATTTTCTCCAAATCTCACCTTCAAAACCTTGAAAACCCTTTGGTTGCAATCTTCCGACGGCAACGATGATAACCATTTGATTCCATACATTTCTCTAGCAATGATAATGAGTTAAAGTTTTTTTGATAACCACAACTTTATGAAACGAGAGAAGTATAACAATAACAGCTTAGACAAAGTTTTGATGGTATTCTTAATGCAATATAGATTGACCTTATAAGAATAAATTTCTTGAAAAAAATAATAAAAATTATTTGTCATTTTTTCGGAATTGAACTTCCGAACATATGACCGAAATTCGGAAATACATGCCCGACCATTGTTTATTTGTTCAGGAACAAGTAATCGAACATTTTTTATTTGTTTGGGAACAAATAACCGAAGTAGCAGCAGAAGTAGGCAAACAAAGGAGGTCGGACCACCCTTGGGTGGTCGACCGGCTAGTCAACCGAGTGGTGAAATCCTGTCCAATTTTGCTCACATAGAGATCATACAAATACAGTGAGGCAATGAATAAATGACAGAAAATCAACCAGAAAAGCATGAAAGTGAATTGTGTTGTGTGTGTGAAAAGGGATAATAGGAACGAAAAAAAAAAAAAAATCAAATAGATTGACAAACCTTATAATGAAATAGAGAAAAAAAAAACCTTTTTAATCATCACAAATTTTTTTTCCACTAATTTTGGAAGGTTTCACCATCGTTAGTTTTGTTAGGGTTTGGGGTGAGGGAGTATGCATTTGAATGGGTGAAATGTTTTTACAAGGATAATTTTGGTATTATTTGGGAGAAAAGAAATTTTAAATATTTTACAATTTATAAGTGAGAGTCTAAAAAAAATAAAAAATAAAAAATCCATAATAATTGATGGAGTGCTTACAGTTGTGCCCCTTGGGAGAGGTTTTTCCGAGTATTTTTCGATGATCTGAACTATTTATATTGTAAGGTTCATCAAGTAGATCATCCATACAAAAAATCAAGTTGATATTTATAACCCTATAACCGAAGCAAATTTGTTTCTATAAAAATTAAAGATTAACATAATTTTCATAAATTTTTAAAAACAATTGGGATCTAATCATGAAGTTATGAATATCCAATTAATTTGATTTTTTACAAGAATAATATTCTTAACAAACCTTACAATATAAACAGTTCAAATTATCAAAAAATATTCAGAAAGATTTCCCAAAAGAGGACAACAATAACTACCGCACCTTAAGGCACAGCGACACCCCATCTCCGCTAATAACAGCACTCAAATTTTTAACCCCATGAGCCAATTGATCCGTCAATTTTTATTTCCATGTTTGCCCACCTTTTCAAAGTTATTGCATGGGCTAATTTGAGTTTGTGCAAATTGTCAGTCGATTAATTGACACTCTTCTATTCGACCGGACGTATTTAGGTCCATTAAATTTCTATCTAGTTCAATTTGCTTTTATAATTAACGAATTTCATTTTTATTATTATTATGACTAAAAAAGACATAGCATAGACACATAATTTTATTTTTTTATTTCTTATTTCATTGTGAATAGTAAAATCTCAATATACAAATGGAATAGTTATTTAATTGTGTTAGATTTAATAGTTTATATTTCAACAGTAAAATTCACCATCTCATACGGTGATTTATCAATAATATTATTGTAATACTAAATTTTCTATTCCAATCTAAGATTTTCGTCTCTCAAACACAACTGCTCTCCCAAATTTTATTTTAAAAAATCCAGTTAATCGATAAATAATTGTGTGGAGTGCAATGGTTTGATGAGATGTCCTACTAGCCCACATCCCAACAACAAGAATGAGAACGAGAATCTTATCCTATCCGGAGTGTGGATATCCAATCTATCATGATCAACTACCGAATTCAATCTAACAATAAGGTCAAGCATATCCTCATTTAACCGTTACTAACACGCTCAGACAATGAAGCATTTAAGTTTGTTTATGAAAGTTGGTTAAAAGTCACTTTTTAATTTTTAATTTATATTTAATTAAATTATTTCTTATATTTTTTGCACGTTTATTATCTTTCAAAAACAATTCTTAGTCTCATTTGAAAATTAATTATTTTAATAATTTCTTAATTTTTTATAAAAAAATCATAAAAAATAAATATATATATATATATATGTAAATTTCTACTTTTTTTTTCTTATTTTTTTATTAAAATTTTTACTTGCTAAACAAGACCAAATAATTTAAGAGACAGCAACACAAACCCCACCAGCAATCAACCTTGCACTCCCCATGCTTTTGAGGATCCCACGTAGGTAACCCCCCCCCCCTCCCCCCTCCCCCCCCCCCCCCCAAAAAAAAAAAAAAAAAAAAAAAAATCCTACCACCTCTCTAAAATTTTATAATAATAATAACAATAAAATTTAGGCCACAGGCTTGCAACTATGCATTTGGTAGAAGGGAAAAAGAGATTAGGAATTCAAAAAATTTATTATGAAAGTTGTTCGAAAAGTGTGTGAATAGTTTAGATGTAAAATTGATCTATTGTGAATCCCACTTTTAACAAATCTAATTTCTATATGTTAAATTTAAATAATTTTTTGAAATTTTTTTTTTTTTTGGGTATGGGTATGGGTATGGGTATGTAATCGCGCACCATTGATAGAATTAAGATTATGTTATGATTCAAACTCATCTAGAAAAAACAATAGTAATTTTTTTTGTATTCTTCATGTCACATATCAAGTCTGTTTAGTCACTTTTTAATCACTTTTTATCTGACAAACAAGTAAGGACTCACATTTAAGAAAATTGAAACTATTTTGTATTCTTATTTTTTCCTAGATTAAGTGAACATGAACAAAACCATACTTAATGACAGTATGTAACGTATAATTAATTAACAACAAATACAAATTTTCTTATGAAGTCTCCCTCTTAACCCTTGTCAAAAACCCCTTCAATGCATCACCTTGGGTAGCTACGGCAGGAAGAAGAAATTATGAAAATGTCTAAAATGCCTCTCAATTGGACCGTTTAAACACAAATTCAAAATTTTAAAAATCAAATTGATAAAATTAAAATAACAAAAATTAAAGTGACACTGAACATAATGGTGTCGTTTGGTAACACTTACGTTTTCAGTTTTCTGTTTATATTTACAAAAATTTTAAAAACTCAAATAAAAACTTGTTTGGTAAAATTTTTGATTTATAAATCAGTGGTCTCAGTTTATAAATTTGGCCAAAAAATGAAAACATAAAAAATGTGTTTCCATTTTGAGTTTTCAGTTTTTTTTTTTTTTACCACCCAACACTGACCACCACCCACCACCATTTTCCACCACCGTCTTCCGCCACCACCACCCACCCGCCACCCACCAGCTACCACCCACCTGCCACCCACTCGCCACCACCACCCACCCCTCGCCGCCGCCGCCACCACCACCACCACCACCCACCACTCACCTGCCATCCACCCACCACTACCATCCACCACCCGCCACCTACTTGCCACCACCACTCACCACCCACCTGCCACCACCATCCACCCACCACCACCAGCCACCTGCCACCCACCGCCACCACCACCCCTCACCCACCACCACCACCACCATCACCCATCACCTATCACCCACCACCCACCACCCATCACCCACCCGCCACCCACCTGCCACCACCACCCACCACCCACTCGCTACCACTTACCACCCGCCACCGTTACCCACCCACCCACCACCACTACCACTCGCCACTACCGGCCATCCGTCACCCACTTGCCATCACCACCCACTACCCGCCACCACCACCACCACCCACTCGCACCCACCCACCCACCCACCATCACAACCCACCCGCCACCACCCGCCATTCGTCACCCACCTGCCACCACTATCCACCACCACCTCCTACTCGCTACCACCCACCACTCGCCACCGTCACCCACCCACCCACCCCTACCACCCGCCACCTACCCACTACCACCACCCACCCACTACCTACCCGCTACCACCATCTACCCGCCACCCACCTGCCACCACCCACCACCCGCCACCCACCTGCCACCACCACTCACCACCCGCCACCACCACTACCACCACCCATTCGGTACCACCCACCACCCGCCACCATCACCCACCCATCCACCACCACCCACTCGTTACCACCCACCACCCGCCACCGTCACCCACCCACCACCACCACCCATTCGCCACCACCTACCCACCACCCACCGTCACCACCTACCTACCACCCACCGTCACCATTTTCCACCACCGTCTTCCGCCGCTACTTACCACCACTTGTCATTTCTCACTCTTTTTTATATTTTAAAATTTTTTAAAACATTTTGTCAATTACCAAACGCGTTTGTAGTTTATGTTTTTCTAAAAATAAACAAAAACCAGTTTATAAAATTTTTGTAAATATAAACTGAAAACGTAAACGTTACCAAACACACCCAATGCATTTAACCCTTGAATAAAATATAATGAAATATACACTAACAATTTTATTTTATTTTCAAATTCTCCTCCCTTTTTTTTTTTCTCTCCACAAATTCTCTCCAAATCCAACCTCCAAACCCATCACAGAATCATACTCTGTTTCCATTCCAATCTCTTCTAAACCACAAAAAGGTCAAATGCACAATTTCCCAACCAGACCAATGTACATTATACTGACCAAACCTCCAAAAATTCACAACAGGAGGAAGAAGAAAAATAAAAGTTTACAAGGAAAATAAACCAAAATTTATACCCCAAAAAAAAAAGAGGAGAGTATTGTGACCTGCTCTCTGCTAAAATTTCTATACCATACTATACATCCCAACCGTCCTTCCGGCGGTTGAATTCGGATTTCCGCTCCGACAAACTTCCGTACATTTCTGCAAATTTCACGAGGCAATTACTTCTTACCCGGTAATGCTCGTGCGTGTTCCGGCTAATGGCGACACTGGAAAACTTGGACGTATCAATTGCCCATGTTGGTCTCACATATTCTACAGTCTTGGACGAGCTCGCATTGGCATACAAGTAGTTCAACAACACATCCTCACAATTAAAGTTCTTGTCTACCATTTCCCTCCCCGCCTTGGCTTCCGCACTCCAATATCTTTGGAAAGCGACTGTACTGTCAAGAAAAGCCGCCCCCGTCAGAATCACATTATACCCTTTATGCCTGCGGGCATATTTCTCTCCTCGGTATCTAAGGCGGGGTCCATTGATGAACCGGGGGTAGAACCCCACGATACGATCCGGGTGCCCACGCCATACCTTAAAACCTCGTTCGAGATCATCACATGGCATCATAATGTCGTCGTCTAGCTCAAGAACTGCACGGGTCTTTATCATGGGGTCCATCTTGAACCGGTTATTCAGCGAGTTCTGATTCTCTACTCTGATCCTCACTGGCACTGCCGAGTCAAATTCATCTAATTCCGGAGGGTTTCCTTTGTTCCATACCACAACAATCTCACGCACTGAAGAACACCTCGAATAATGCTTCACATACATTTTCAGATTCCAAAGCCGAGCATCGTAAGTCATTGTTAGCATCGTAAACTGCGAATAGTGACCATTCAATGGGTACGGTTCTTGTGCCCCTTTGCCTCCGCACATATACCTCACCCCAGAGCACATGAATGCCACTCCAACGAAAAATATAAAACTGAGTACCAACTTCCCACTGCAAGTATTTCGCTTTATTCTTCCACGGAGGAAAGAACTCGATCTATTCAACCGACTACAAAATTGTCTTAATTTAGAAGAAAACAAGTTCGATCTCTCCCAAGCCAAAAAAGCGTCACTTCTCTTTTTCATATTGTGCGGGCACCAACTCAAAGGGATAAGGCACTTCACCGTGCCAAGCAGCAAACCAATAAGTATAACAAGGGCAGCGACAGCTAAAAACGATGCACATCCCAAAATAAATCGTCGAGTTGCGTCTCCTGAGGGAACTCGGTCCCCGTCCATAACCGCTATCCACTTCCCAGAATCCAGCAGTTGCACATCAAGATGATGGTGCCGGGCCCCATTCCAAGCGTTCACACCCTTCTTTGGCTCTTCTAAGCCCAATGGAACTTCAACTTCTCTGAACTCGTCTTTGGTAAGAACTTCCACTTTGAAAAGACGCACTCGTTTACCATATGTCTCGCCACAGTCTTGACCGATGCGATAGAGGTTTCCATTGTGGACAAACGGTCTGCCACCGTTCCGAGCCCCCATGCTCTTGTCTGTGTTATAGATAGGATTGTTCTTGTGCGCTTTCCAAGGACCAAATGGCGAGCTACCATACCAGATTTCGAGCTGTCCATTCTTCTTGGTGCCGATACCACTGTGATCTGAACCAAAAAGCCAAAACTTTCCGTCACGGTTTATGATAAATGCATCGACAAGGGGCTTTTTCATGATGATCTTCTCCAGTGTCCATTTCAAAGGAAAGTTCACTGCTCGATATAGACGGAGGTCCCCTGTAGCACTGCCCTCTGGCATCATGTATACCTACAAATAAAAAAAACAAAAATAAAAAATGACAACAATTTAGTGACACAATCAAGAAGAATGTCTTAGTGCATGACAAAAGATTGTGCTACTAGCCCCAACACAAGATTTCCCACATCTGGAAGATTTTCTAGCACAAAATAACCATTCACTTACAATGGTGAATGATAATTTTATTTGTAATATACTTTTTATTAATTTTTTAGTAAACCAAACATGAGAATAAACATCAAGAATGATCATTCAATTCCACCTTCATTTCAAACTCTACTTAAATACTTCAACAATTTTAGCCCAGGGGCATAACTGATTTTAGAAAAACTAGTTCTAAATTGGACCCATGTTTGCCATCAACATCTTTATGTAAAGATGAAAAAGGCTATCCTTAGAATATTTCACCAGAATTGTAGTGGTGGCATTTGCAATTAATAGTCATCTTGATGGGATCGTTGTTTTGAAGCAAAAGGGGCGCCTAGAATCAGTGGCAGACACAGAGGGAGGCGGTCAGGGGGTCTACAATGAAGCCATATCATTTTGTACAAAATTTCTATATATTTTCTGTTTGTATAGCATTACTTTGTTAAAAATTAATGGTTTAAACACACTCACCCTACCACAAGTGCATGTGTACATAGGAAATTGAGATCTTACTTGGCCATTGTAATCGAAGACATACGGATAGGAGAGATGCCAGTCTTCATCTAAAGCAATGCCCAATTGTTGCCATGTCGCTCCATTATCAATACTTCTTGCAACTCCAATGTCTCCTTGCATGGTGATTGAATTCTTGGTTTCGAAAAATAGGTAAAGGGCATCTCCCTGAATCAACATGCCGAAATCACTAAGATGAATGACAGACATAATAAACAAAAAAACACTGGTCTATTCAGGTTCACATGTAAGCATCAATTCACATACTTCAAACCAACTACGTACACGCATACATGGAAATGCAAGCTCTATGAGCTCTAAGCTCCAAAAACTAGTAATTGATGACACTGAATTAGACATGATGCAAAACATTCGAAGCATTCCAAATCTAACCACCAAGGTTGGCCAAAACATAAGAGGAGTTGAACAATGAATGAGAAGGCAATCAACAATCTCTACTCTGAAGGTACGAAAGACAGTACCAACTTGAAACCAAAAAAAAAAAACAATGATGTGATAGGCTTTTTCCAAATGGAATTCACCAAAAGAAAAACCGTTATAATCATCGCTCAAGTGTTACAAAGAGAAAAGAACTATAAAGATTCAAATTGATAGAATGATCAGCAAATTCCATTGAGTAAAGATCCTATGACATTGAAAATAAAGTAACTTCTGAAAACAATAAAAGTGTCAATGGGGAAACATTGAACAGAGCTAAATCAAATGTTAGCAAATGAATCTAACATGGTCAAAAAACAAGTTTAAAACAATATAACAATGTCAAGCCCATGATCTCCACCCCTAATTCTAGGATTTCCCAAAGCAACTATCAAAACTAAAAGACTATTCCCGGGGGGTTGGAAGAACTCGAGTATGTTCCTTTCCGACATGTGACAGCAAATACAGAGCATCAAAAGTCAAGCATTCATATTCAAACTCCATAGTAACTAGTTCAAAAGAGAGATTAAAAAATAAATTCTGCAGCACACTTTCAGAAACCACAACATTCTTCACAGCTCCAAATTAAAATTAACCGCCCAATCACTTTTCAGTTCCAACTTAAGGGCATGTTTGATGCAGCTTTTTTTAAAGTTTAGAGTTGATAATAAAAATAAAAAAAATGATAAAAACAGAATCTAACAAGTACCCATCTCCCAACTTTCAAATAATCAATTTTTCTTTTTTTTTTAATATAAATTTTGTCTCGTAAGCTTAGCTATACAAGTAAAAGTTGCACTAAACACTCTGATACAAATTTTTAAAATTTGAATACAAAAAATTATAAGGAGCTCCAAAAGTTGCACCAAACAAGGCCAAAGCTACCATTAGAACTAGGAAAAACCATAAAACATTGATATACTATCTATAAACTTAAGTGAACATTCCATAAAAGGAAGCCCTTAAACAAAACCCTGCCTCTTCCTATCAAGATGATTGTGTGTGAGCCTCAGCTACAAAGGACAAAAGAGAAAGAGAAAATGATAGAAAAGACTTAAAGATTTCCATTTCAAATATTTTTATAGCGAAAACCCATGATATCTATATCATTCAATCAGCTAAATTGATACTTTCATCTCATTTTTTGAGAGGGAGGGAAAAAAGAAAAAAAGAGATAGAAAAATCCCAATCAACGATAACTGATTTACTTTAGTTTCTTTGATTGAATAAAATTTAGTGTCTTTCCTTTCAAGATGCAAAAATCACTTTTATCTATTGGACCAGCAACTTTTTCTCAACCACGATTGATTTTAATTTTTAGTGCCCTTTCAAACCAATTTGCTAATCAAGACACAAAAGGCCTTCCAAACCAATTTGATAATTACGAGTTGAAACGTCTCAAAAAACAACTTATTTTGGATCTAGGACTTAATTTTTGGGATCTAGATATCATATCTTCCAATTCCAACTGTGAAATTAAAATAATAGCAATAAAGACAACGACTCACAAGTTGAAAATAAATAATTGTTTAAAAAACAACAAATTACTCGATTCAAGCAGGCTAAAGCAAGGGTAAAACAGAGGGTGGCAGTAAGATCAAAATTTATTATTCAATTTTTTTTAAAAAAAAAAAAATCAACATCACCACCTCCTCATTAATGGTACTGTTTCATTGCCCATTGAAGACAACACCAACTTAATTCATAGAAATCAAATACACATATATAATATATGTAAATTATGAATACATCTACACAGACTGGAACGAAAAAACAAATGAATAAATTAAAGAAAAGGAAGAGAGAGAAAAAAAAATTGAAAATGAAATTTACCTGAGCATAAAGAAAAGGGTCGGCAACAAAATTACTAGGGAAACCGGCATTAGAAACTGAAGCACAAGTGAGGACTGGGTTGGCCACAGGCCAGGCGGCACTCTCATCTCTCCATTGATTCACCTGTCATCCAAAATTCAAACCCACAAATCAAAACCAACAAAAATCAGAAAACCCACAAAAACCCATTTCCCAAAACCCTCAAAAATCAAAGAATACAGAAAAATAGAGCACACAAATATATATATATATATACCCACCATCCTAAAACCCAGAAAAAATAAAGAACAGAGAAAAACAGAGAACAGAGCCGTAGATTTACAGTTTCAATAGGTTTGAGAGAAAAGGGTGAGTCGCCATAGAAGACATCCATTTTCTTAAAGGCCACAAAGACCCAATTCCTAAAACCCTCAAAAATCAAAGAATTGAGAAAAATAAAACACACGCACACATATATATATACCCATATCCCAAACCCAGAAAAATTAGAGAAGAGGGAAAAACAGAACAGAGAGAGAGATTTACAGATTCGATAGGTTTGAGAGAAAAGGGTGAGTCGCCGTAGAAGACACCGATAGACCAGGAGCCCTCATTGTCGTCTTGACAGCCAAGAGGTGAGAGAGTCGTAGGGACATGAGGAGTAATGATAAACCACGCGTACAAGGTGGCAATCGATCCCAATACAAGGAATGAAGAAAGGAAGAAGGCAAAGGTTGACGACAGCACGCAGCTCTTCATACTCCCGCCGCCGCCGTTGACTGCGGCGCAGCTCACAATCGTGCCCGAACCCATGGAGTGAATTAGACCGCCGGAGGAGATGAAAGTCGCCGCCGGTGAGATCTCACGATGAAACCAGCATTGTATATACTACAGCCTCCTCCCTGCCTATATATAGAGTTATATATATATGTGTGTGTGTGTGTGTTACATGCGAGAGATGACAGAGAGAGGGGAGAGGTGGCAGAGAGGGGTTTGGTGGTGGTTTTGTCTGAGTAGTTTCTCTCTCTAGATTGGTGGAATCAAACTCTCTCTCTCTCTCTCAAAGAAGACAGAAAAGCCGCGGTCGTGTTTCAGGGAAATCGTTTCTGGCATATGCATGTGTGTGTATATATATATATGTATATGTGTGTGTGTGAGAGAAAATAGATTCTCTCTGGTATAGTAATCTGTATGTAACGGAAATATTTTATTTTTTATTTTTTATTTTGCTGTAGGATACATGATGTTAGGCTTCATTACAATGAAGTAACACTCGTTTAACTGACCAGGGTCACCTGATCCTTATTAGTTTAGTTTGAGTTTTCTGTATTAAATTTTTTAAAAATTAAGTTTTTTTATTTTTATATTCTTTTGTTTTTAATAAATATTTTTTAAATTTTAAATATTTTTTTTTTACTTTTTCAGATGCACCTTAGTTAAATATATTTAAAAAATAAAAAATTTGTGAAAAAATATTTTAAAAAATTAATAAATACATAGAAATATAAAAAATGTATTGAATTCTTGTATTTTTTTTGTATTTTTGGTGTTTAGTGAATTTTTAAAAGATTTTTTTTGTAATTTTTTTACTTTTTAGGTGTATTTATGCTAAGTGTGTCTAAAAAGTAAAAAAATTACTTAAAATATTAAAAAAATTCAGTAAAAACAAAAAAAACACGAAAAATAAGAAAGTAGAATTTTCTAAAAAGTGTTTTCTGAAAAATGAAAACAAGCAAGCTGATATATTATAATTGATAGAAGAGGGAATATTATAATTGATAGAGGAGCGGGTATTATAATTTTGTATTGGATAATTTAAAAATGATATTATAATTAGTGAAAAAAAAGTAGAATATTATGATTTTGTATTAAGTGATTGAGGAATATAAGAGAATAGTGAAGGATAAGAAATGTGAAACACATTTTAGAAGTATAATAATTTTTCCAAATGCTCCACGTTTGATTTTTTATTAAAGGAACAGTTATATGGATCACTAAATTATCTGTCATGTCCTACCGAAAACATTTCATATACTTAAAAAAACAAAACAAGAAATGTACTATCAGAATGCATTTGAGTTAAGTCGAATGGAGTAATAAATTATTTAAGGTATGTTTAGAAATTTAATGAGTTTTTTTTTATAGTAAATGTGAGTTTATCAAGTTAAGGTCGCGTTTGGAAATTAAATATTTTAGTCAAAATATCAAAATGTCATCATAAGTTATTACATCACTTTTTTTATTTTTCTGTATATTTTTTTATAAAAACTAAAAAATTATTAAAATAACTTATTTTCAAACGAGACTAAGTAGTTAATTATTTACATTTGATTTTAAAATAAACTTAAAATTATATTTAAATTTAATTTATTGAATTATTGAACTAATTTCGAACGAAATTTTAATGAGGCTAAACAATTTATACACATAATATGGAACCCAAAACAAAATGCAAGTTGCTATGTTTTTACTTTTCATTTTTTTTTTTTTTTTTTTTCTCCTGCTTATGTGTTGAAAGAAGTCACAATAATTTTTGTGAATAATTTTGTATTCCTCTTATGTGTTAATAGAATTACTATTAGATCAAAGATTTGTTAAGATGTATATTAAATGCACATATTGGGAAGTTTAACCGTTTTAAATAAAATTATGTATAATAAATAATATATATCATTTATTTCTTATTGTGTCCTTATGATCAATAAAAATAAAAATTACGTAATATTTTTTATTAATTTACAATTATTATTTATATTTTCACTTATTTGATATTTCTATAAATGTGAATTACACTAATGAGAGTCTAATAAATTGTCAATAAAAGAAAGGCAAAAAATATATAAAAAAATTTAAATCTTAAAATATGTTTTATATATATTAAAGTATTGTTTTTTTTTAACAAGTTTTATTGGGGTGCTTTAGTAATTAAAGATAATTTTATTTAAAAATCAGTCCATTAATATTTTGATTTTGATTATTATTAAATAAATCATTAATTGTAAAATTACCATCCACTTACTTACGGCAATTGTTAATTTTTTTTTAAAGATCTTGTTAAGGTATACCCTTAGATATATGTTCAGAATGATCAGATTTTTAAAATTTCTTAACATGATACAAGTTAGCAAAATGTTTTTTTTATTATTTATTTATAAAATAATATAAATTTATTTGGAATGATGATTAAAACATTACTAAAGGGATAATATTTAAAATTTTAAAAATATAGCATTTTGCATTTAATGATATATAGACGACGTTAAGGATTTTATTTACATTTTATTTTCTTTCTTTTTTTATAAATTTCTTTTCAAATTTCCTAACAAAACACGACGTTAAGGATTATTATGTAAAAATGGGAAAACTATTTAATAAGAGGGGATTTAATAGGGTGGACCATGTGCTTGATTTTGGATTATGGGCCGTAGTGAACCATATGTGAGTGTGATTCACTGTATTTTTTATATTATATGCTTAATATTTTTTATTTTTTAACCCAATCAACTTGTCCTTAAGGTTAGTTTGAGAATTTATTTTTTTTAATAAAATTTTTTAACTTTTTAAGAAAAGAAATGTAAAAAAATAAAGAGAATGAGTTACATTTTATAGTTACTTTTTTGACGATATTTGTTTGTTACCAAAGGATCCCCAATTATTAATTTAAAATTATCAAAATATTCAATTATTTTCTCAATTTTGTGAATGGACAAGCTAACTACTAGTTAGAAAATGGGAGGAGTGTTCGAATACTTGATCTGAGTGTCCACTCTATGCTTTGGATGGTTTATCCCGTTGGTAATTTTTTATAAAAATTAATAGAAAGTGTTGTGGTGATACTGTACAAGTTCATACTCTCTTGTCCTATCCAATCTAAAGAAAAGTTATTTCCTTAAAAAATTATATTAATCCGCCAAGAATGATTAAATTGATATTTTTTATTTTTTCCAAACCAATCCAAACTTACTCGTACACACACATAATTTAAATATTTAGAAAGAAGACAAGGCTTTGTTTGGCAAAGTCAGTTGGGGTTAAAATAGTCACTAAAAGACAAATTTAAATCATAATCATTTTACTTTTTCTTTCACAAAAGTTAAAAAAACTAAAAAAATAACCCAAACAAATTTTTTAGTCCCAAATTGAAAAGTTCTAATTTAAAAAAGTTAACTAAAAAAGTTTTTGCAAACAATTATTTAGATAAATGTTAATTAATAAAGTGCAAGCTAAATTTTTGCCTAATGACTACAAGCGAAAATGTGCAAAAATAGCACACTTTTAACTGTGCTTTATTAATGTACTAGGGATAACCCGTGCCTGAAGGCACTGTAAACAATTTTTGTTTGATACCACACGTGCTACGAAATTCAATTATAAGAAATCAATTTAAAATAATAATATCATTCTAATTTAAAACTTCACATAAAATAGGAACAAATGATATAAAAAAAACTAAAATAAATAACTAATAAATTTCAAATTTTGTATTTCCTAATGAATTTATCATGAATGTAAGCTTCCCACCTCATTCACATAATTGGGGTCATGCCTTTAAGAGTTCCTACCTCATTCTCTAACATATTTTCAAAGTCAGCCATGTTTAAGAAATAGTTCAAATTAGTCTAATAAAACATCAAATATCAATAGGAATAAAACATCAAATATCAATAGGTCCTGAAAAGAAAAATGAACTCATAAACAAACCATGAAAATAGTGCATCTAAATACACTGGTCTTTCTTAATCAAGAAACATAAAATTCATAACCATACTATAACATCATCCTTCAACCCACTAATAAATTATTCCAGCACAACACACTAAATTTACACAAAATCCATGTCAAGCATATGTGACTTCCACCAAAATATGCAAAGATACTAAATTTAGTGAATTTTCAAAGTGAATTTTCACAAAAATATTAGAATTTCATTGAAGTACATACCAGTAGGAAACTTTACAAAAATGGTTAACATGAAGGATATACTTTACAAAATATTTGCCATATAATGTCTTTAAACTATATCTTTTACAAAAAAGTACTTGGACGCCTCTAAAGCGCTTGGACACCCTCAAACTTGTTCTCCATCACAGTCTGAAATGTCCGAGTATCAACTTCTACGTACTTTTTTCAGTGAGGAGCATACACAACAATCTAATATTTAAAAAAGCAATAACATTAGCATATTGACATAATACGAAAAATAGATATTAAAACAATATGAACCAAAGATACCTTATTACAATTTCATCGGAGCAATATATTCTTATTTATCCTCTTGAGCTCCATAGCTTTTTCAACCCAATCCTACAAAAGTTTGACTTGATCATAATTTAAACACAATTTTAATTAAAATACACTTTCAATTTATTTCCTTCTTTCATCATTTGTGTTCTTTTTTAAACTTTAGTTACTTCCATCTTCCATTTGAGAAATTTTATATATCTTTGTAAAAGATCCTTTATAATTTTTAAGGATGCATAATTTAGAAAATTACTCAGAGATTATGCATGCTTCAAAATATCACATTTCCCCCATGATTTTCTTTATACATGTTCCAAAACAAACTTGAAAAGAACCATACCACTTGTGTATTTTTTGTTCCCTTTCTTCAGTAGTTTTTCTTTCCTTTGCCTTTGCATTTGCCTTTGCCTTTAAAACAATAAGCAAAAATTATTAAGAAAAAAAATATGAGAAACAAATAAATTTGATTAGTGGGTTTAACCCACGAACACAGAGGACATTGAAGTCTCGTTCATTATGGATCACAACATTGACATTTTTGTTTTGAAGAAACTAAACCTGTGTATAATGCATTTGAAAGGTCAAAGAAAAATTATATTAAGGAATGTAGATTAAATAAAAAATGAGCATAGAGATCTAATATTACTGTTTCCTCTAACATATCATCCACCTGAAAAACAAAATACAAAAGCATTTGATTATGAGAAAATTTATAAATAATAAGTACGAAATTAAGCCTTGATTTATAAACTATAAAGTAAACATACATAACCAAAAATATGAATGTTATCCATGATATAAATTAAAATGAACTCCAAGGTTGTCAAAGAGGTTGAAACACCAAAGATCTGTAGTAAAGAAATAACTCATTTAATAGTGCTATAAATAGATCTGTAGTAAAGAAATAACTCATTTCCATTATTCATTCGTAATCAACAATGATTCAAGATACAATTATAGCCTGCTCAATCCATTTCAAAAGCATAACAACAAACTAAGCATCACTGTAACAATGTAATAAATATATTTTTTTTAAAAAAAAGGTCGAATGTAACAATCAATCTTCAAAACAAACTAAAATATATATGTAACGACATAAAATGAAATGATGAGTGTTGAAGGTGGGGGTGGGGAGAGGGCTTCGAGCGAGGGAGTTACATATCAGAGCCGTTGGGGTGGGAAGTGGTTTTTTGACTAAATGTCATATAAGACTCTGTATTTTCCTACCTCTTCATTTGGTTTTCCCCTTTGGCTTGACACACTTTTAACTTGGAGCACGAAACTGATCAATTTTGCAATATGCATTCATCGAACTGGACCAAACAGTTGAATATAGTTCTCTAGTTGTGTGTAAACTTGGTGTTTTATCCATTTCTTGAAAAACCATTTTGACTTAAGGTTATATTAGTTGCTAAAATCAGAGGGCTTAAGTTTTGCTATTTTTTGAATACATACTTGGGTTTTATATAGCCAAATAGAAAACCAACTACAATTAAAAAAATAATATAAGCAAAAAGCCACAACTATATAAGAAGCCAAAAAGCAAGACAATCCATTTCAATTATCACAATCCAATTTACCGGATTAATAAATGATACTGATTACTTGAAAGTAGAAAAATGAAAGAAAAAAAATAGGAAAAACACAACCCATCATTGGATCATTAATAGGAAAAACAACCCCAAAATGTCTGATTTCCTGATTAATCCCTAAAATCAATCAATTTCAATTATAACTTGCTTAATATAATTATAAACTGCTTAATACATTCATAATCAAAAGCATGAACAACAAAATGATTCAAAAATTATAACTTGCTAAATACAGATTTATGGATAAATAATTCAAAAACATGAACAAAAACAATGTAACAATCAACAACAATAACAATATAACATGCTTAACACAATCCACAACAGGTGGGTATGGAATTAAATTGGAATTATATTTAAATGAAAAAGAAGAAAAAAGTAAAATTATATTTCATTCATATAATTTTAGGGTGTATCATGTACAGACACTAACATGCTTAACAGAATCGCGCATGTTAATTATATTTTCTAAAATTATAAATTGGAATTATATTTTCATTCATATAACATGCTTAACAGAATCGCGCTTCTTCGGCTAATTCGTGAGCAACTTCAGCGATTCTTGCTACTAAGTCTAACCATGTGTCCACCAAATGTCTAAAGCATGTATAGTTAAAGAATTAGAAAATAATAGAAGACTTGTGGTGAGTGTATGTGTCCAACACAATAACAAACAAACATTATATTTAGACAATCTTCAAATTTAAATAAAAAAATAATGCTTAGTTAAATTTAAATAAAAAAATAATAATAAAAAAAAATTAACAATAATAATTAGTAGCAATAATAGTATTAAAACCCCAACCTTCTTATTCTTCGCTAGTCTAAGTCTCTTGATGGTGCCAAACTGCTTAAAAAAACTTGCACAAATATGAACAATAAAACATTTTCTGCTTTGCAATTCATACATATATTGGCACGCGCGCGCACACACAATTGGGAAGCTTATTTGCATATATTTTTATATATTAAAAAAAAAATTGCACCTTCCATTTCATGACCCATGTGGAATTCGACCAATATAGAGCACTGTAGCTTTATTTTCCAGTGTTTCACTTTTGGGAAGCTTATGGCCAGGACCACCCTCTAATGGCTGCCAATCACATAAAAATAGATAAATCAAAACGTAAAAAAATGCATATAATTAAAAGAATTATCAATAAATTATAAAGAATATAAACAATCAATTTTATTTTCCAAAAAAAGTTTAAATTAAAAGAAAGTAATGCACAAAAGAAAATAATCAAATTCAGAAAACTAAGCAAAACATGATAAGAATGATAATAAAGAATACCAAAAAATCAGCAGATCCATCTTTGACACCTGTAGCTGATTTTTGGGATGAACTTTTTTTTAATTTCTTCATCACCACTTTCTTTGCTTTGGCCCCCATCTCACTAACAACACAAATATAAACAATCAATTTTATTTTCCAAAAAAAGTTTAAATTAAAAGAAAGTAATGCACAAAAGAAAATAATCAAATTCAGAAAACTAAGCAAAACATGATAAGAATGATAATAAAGAATACCAAAAAATCAGCAGATCCATCTTTGACACCTGTAGCTGATTTTTGGGATGAACTTTTTTTTAATTTCTTCATCACCACTTTCTTTGCTTTGGCCCCCATCTCACTAACAACACAAATATAAACAATCAATTTTATTTTCCAAAAAAAGTTTAAATTAAAAGAAAGTAATGCACAAAAGAAAATAATCAAATTCAGAAAACTAAGCAAAACATGATAAGAATGATAATAAAGAATACCAAAAAATCAGCAGATCCATCTTTGACACCCGTAGCTGATTTTTGGAATGAACTTTTTTTTAATTTCTCCATCTTTTGCACCTATGTGATACATGAAGGCTAGCAACAGAGGCGACTTCTCAACAGCTCAGAGCACCAAGTTCCCTCCACTGCTCTGGTCTGTCAGGTGCACAGCCTTCTTCCGTGTGCATAGAGGTTGTTTCCATACACAACCTATGTAAAAAGGCATAACCACCATAACCAATCTAAAATCTAATTGTGTTCTTGAGAATCTGAAATATAGTTTGTATATCTAGCCTACTAAAAGTATGAGACTGAGGAAGCTCATAAGAGTTGAAGATCCAAAACTCTTAAGTGGAGTTGAGATGTTGCAAATCTGAAATATATTATTGGCAAAGGAGATGCTTCGACCAGATGTTCCAGCCCATTTAGGATTTGATAGCGAGTGTTGGAAGACACCGCAAGAAAAACACCTGATAACAAAATAAAATAACTTTGCCAGGAACAACTAAAACCAGAGTAAAAGATAAAATGGGACTAAAAAGTCAAGATTTGGATTTGAAAGTTAAAGAAAAAGTAACTTTCAAAAAAATGGTGAAAAAAAGGACTACCAATCAAGCTTTTTTCTGTCATTTTCATCTTTTTCTATTAAAAACTCTTGCTAATCACTCACATAATTGTCAATCCAATACATCACAATCTAAAACAACTTTGACTGAATTTATTTATTTATTTTTTAAAAAAATTGTAAAACTGAAATCTGAACCGATCAATTCTGAACCACTACTGTACAAAGACTGAAGCTTTTTACTCTAAAACTTCAAAGGGTATAGAGATTGTGTGTATTCTACAGTAGTGAGTGACTCACCCCATCAAGTTGACTCGGAAATGAATCGCTGAACAGTTCATACATCTGACCTAGATCAGCGGCGTTGCCGTGGGAGTAGAGCACCGTAGACGCCGTTGCCGTGCGTTTTCCCTCTCGGAGACGTCGGTGATCCTCATTTGCCGGTGGATTCGTCCACCACCACCGTGTACGACGACGGATTCGGCGGAAAGAACGCGAACTTCGCCGCCATTGACGACGTCACCGCCCCCATCTCCGATCAATCCAATACACACAAATGTCTTAGGCTACATATCATGTAATCCCTGTCCAACTGTCGTAATCCAACTGTTGTATTCTAAATCTCAAAGCAGAAATCTGATAAATCTGGGAAAGAATTTTAGGGTTTGGATGCATTGGAGTTTGACACACAGAGGAGAGGTGGTCGGTGGTCGTCGGCGTCGCGATGGTCGATGGGCATGGGATGGGCTCCGATGCAGGTAAAGAGAGAGTGTTCAAAATTGAAATGAGAGAGAGAGGAGATGAGTACCGTTGATGCTCAAAGAGCATTTGGGGGGGAAATAAAGACATCTCAACCATTGGATCTTGATTGTAATTGATCTCAGCCCTTGGATTGAATAAGACATTTTCAGCCTTTGGATTAAAGCAATCTAAAGGTCTAAATTTTGACACATATATATTTTAGTCTTTGAATTCAAAACAACCCTTCCATTGTTATATAGATAATTTTCAAATTGGTCAACTGAGTTCGTTGGGTTTTTGTTGTTTTTGTTTTGGGAAACTGACAACTCACACACATAATTGAAGGGTTTGTTATATATTCTATGTTTTTCATGATGCTCATGCCAAGGCTTTGCACAAGGTTTGATGGACAAAAAAAAAAAAAAAAACAAAACAAAACATAAAAGGTTGTAACTGGGAAGTTCCATTTGGGATTTTTCTAGGGAAATTCATGGGGCTTAGAGAACACATGGGGAGGGCTTCATTGGGATGTGGTGGCTTTTGACTCTGCCATTCCAATTTTTTTTTAAAAAAAAAACAACAACTTGATCTGCAATCTGGATTTTTTTTAAAAGGATTTTTGGTCTTGTACCATGTTGGAATATAAAAACAAAAAACCCAAGCTCCATTTGTGATAAGTTCAACTCAAAATTCTAGGTCTCATTAAAAAAATTTAAATATTAAACTTCTAGGGTTAGAGGATGAACATTGTATTTTACACTTACGGTTTCATACAGTTTATTTATTTATTTATTTACACATAAGTTTATTATAAAATCAGACACAATAGTAAGTGTATTTCACATTAGAGAATTGTGTAATTTTGTGATTTATTTCTGTGTTCTTAATTTTTTGTTTTTGATTTCAAATGGAGAAATAGGGAAAGGTTGTTAGGGATAAGAGTAAAAAAAACAAAAAAAAAATTGAATTTTTGAATTTTTTTAAAGGTTGTTAAGGATAAGGGGTGGAACTCATTTTCTCACACATTCTATGGTTGTTTGATTCATTAAATGTATGTTGTTTAGAGATGACCAAGAATTAAATGCAGTATGTTTTTGTTCACCAATAATACTGCACACCAATTACTATATCAATTACTGTATCAATATAAGCTATAGCAATGTAATTTTAAAATTATAAATCCTACTCATTATATAAATTATAAATCAATAAACTACGACACACCATTTTGTTAATACACTAATTAATTTACCAATTAGTTCGTATAACTTTATGCTTTTGTTCACACTAGACGTGGTTATTTTGGGTTTACTCATTCAATCTTCTTTTCTAGAAACATTAGACTTTGAATTTTATCAATATTTGTCCTTTAGATTTGAATTAAGGATGTGGACCTATTTGATACAAATTTTTTTAAATTAAAAGTTAATAATTATAAAATAGAAATTAAAAATATCAATTTCTTAATTTACCATTAATCATTTTTTTAACTTATTTAAATTATTTTTGTCTCATAATCTATAATCAGAAACTGTACCCAACAATTACGCATAATTTAATTTATGTTTCTTTTTTTTTTTTTTCTTTCAATTCTTTTTTTTTGGGGGGGGGGGGGGGGGGATTCTTAATTCAAATGCAACCGTAAACTATTGAAACTTTCAAAAAAGTGTGAAACCGTTTCAACTAACATCTATCTTTTTATTTAATTTTTTTTGAAAACTAAACTTGTCATAATAAATACATTTGAATTCAAAAGAACATTTTTCTTAGGACCTTGCTACATCCCCTAAAAACACCCCCCTTAATTCCCCTAATTTTCATATCAAGTAAAAAAAAAAAAAAAAAAAAAGGAAACAGTTGCCCAAATTAGAAATTAGGAGGATTAGGAAGGTGTTTTTAGGGCTCCAAATCATTTTCCTTTTTCTTATATGTCAACTACAAATCATAAAGTGCATTGCACATAGCACTTGTACAAGATTGGTTGTTTTGTAAAACAGTTTTAAACAGTCCACTCATCTATAACAACAACAACAGTAATAATATATCTTTAAAAAAATATTAATAATAATAAATAAGATCCTATCAACATGTAAGACTTTTGTTTATAGTTGGAATAAAAAAATGTAGTACTTACTCTTAACTTCTTCTTTGTTTTTTTAGTAGGGAGGCTAATTCTAATGACAATGAGAGCCTCTCAATAAAAGACTTGTTATACCAACAAGTACATAGTTTAGCTGGTAAAGGGTTATGTTAGCTTAACCAAGATCTCGGGTTCGAGACTTGGGAACGCAGTTGTGTTAAAATTTGGTTGGAAGAGCTTTGCCACCCTTGTGGTCTTACCCGGCTCGAACCGGATTAGTCGGGGTCTTGAATGGACTTCCGGATACCGGTGGTTTAGACCTAAAAAAAAAAATAAAAGACTTGTTATTAAAAATTTAACTGATTAGCTAAGTTTTGTGTTATATTTTAGCATTTATAAACTTTGTATATAACATTTTTATTTGCATTTTATGGGAATAATAAAAAAAAATACTATTTGCACTATGAAAACAACTTTAAGGGTGTGTCAAATCCTTAAGCTAAAATTTGATCAAATCAAATTTGTGATCACTATTCAATTAATTAATTAATTAATTTTTTATGGATAAATCCACCGGTAAAAAATAAAAATGAAAATTGATTGTGCCTAAATAACATGAAACAATTGGAGTGATACAGCTAAAAATAACTTTTGCAGTGTTATTTTGACTTCGACATTGAAATTGTTCTTAGAACAACTTTGTTGAAATATAACATTATGATAATATTATTGCTAAAATATAACAACATACGCCTCCGTTTGAGAAGTGGGTTGACTTTTTTATTTTTTTACTATTTTAACCTGGGCTAAAAAGCTTAGTTTGTGAAGGACTATTTGACTTTTTAACTTTTTTGACTTTTTTTGTGAGAGAAGAGTATAATAATTATGAATTTGATGTGATGTTTTGTTTGTTATGACTAAAATAACCTATTTTATTTTTTGTGACTATTTTAACCTCAAAACCACTTACCAAACATCACATTATTTACCTATTCAACCCCTCTCAATAATAATAGAAATGATATAAAAACTTCTAAATCATTGGATGATATTGATAACTATCATGTCCAAGAAAGCACCTGACAAAAACAAAAAAAACTTGGGAAATGATCGAGAGCTCGAAAAATACTGGCTCGAATCGGCTCGAATTCGCGAAGACAGATGAGAGACAGAAGAGAAGCGGAAGAAAAGAGGGAGAGAAGGAGGAGGAATGGCGATGAAGCTGATCGGTGATGGCGAGAAGCTGATCGCCGATCGGTGATGGCGATGAAGCTGATCGATGAAGCCGCCGTCCGTCGCAGCCCTCCGCCCTCCGTCGCCTCTGGCCGATCTTCGCAGGCCCGCCTCCGCCGTCGCAGCTCGCCTCCGCCCCCTCCTCCCCTCCCCTCCCCTCCCCTCCCCTCCCCCTCCATTTTTAGGCCCCCTCCAGTCCCCTCCTCCCTCCCCTCCCCTCCCCTCCCCTCCCCTCCCCCTCCATTTCTGCGTCTGAAAACAAGGAAAAAAAAATCGAGCCGTTCGAGCTACGTAGCTTTCGAGCTATGTAGCGGGATCGAAAAAACTTTATGATAAATTACAAATACAATCTCTAAAGTTTACTTAAATTATAAATTATTTATGTAGTTTTAAAAATTACATTATATCCTCTAAGGTTTTTAATTTCATAACAAATAATTCATTTTATTAATAAATCATCTATTTAATTAATAGTTTTTAATAATGATAAAATTTTATTTCAATTAATAATTCAGATAATTTTATTATTATATAGGTGAACAGTTAAAAATTTTACTTTTCAATTAATTCTGTTAAATAAGAAATTTTGACAGGGAGGTATTTGTAATTTTCTAAACTATAAAAAGTAATTTATATTTTAAGCAAAATTGAAAGAGTGTATTTGTAATTTATCTAAAACTTTAATATTATTTTTTTTTCTCTCTCTGTCTAGTTGGTGCAATTAGGACTATGAAAAACCAAGACAACTTTTGGAAATTGGATAATGATCCTTTGGGGGATTGAACCATCATTTAGGAGTGGGGCCCAATTCCATTTGCTTGTGTGTGTAGTGTAACCATCACTTAGGAGTGGGGCCCAATTCCCTTTGCTTGTGTGTGTAGTGTCCTCACATAGTGCTAGGATGGATTCTTTGGCTTCATCTCCTTGCGCTCATTACATGGAATTTTGGTTCCATAGGCCTCCCCACACCCACCTCAGCTTATCTTTGTGCTTTATGACCTTTGAATGTGTGACATAGGGGGCTCCCTCTAGTTTTGTTTATGTAGTCATTATCCTTAGGTGTCCATTAAAATTCAATTTATGTAGTCATTATCCTTGGGTGTCCATTCAAATTTAATTAAATTGAAACAAGATAAAGGATTTCATTTTGAGTTGAGAAGGTCATTCAATTTGTCTCTAATTTATTGTATCAGTTTAATTTGATCTTAGTGACCAATCATAACTTCTACTCTTGATATAACTTATTATGTTCAATTTATAATAGATATGAATGACTTTCATAGAGAAAAAAAATTAAGTTGATTTGCCCTTCATTAAGTTGATTTCTTTTATAGAATACCTAGATACAGGTACATGTATGATAAAATAAATCAGATCATCAATTAAGACTCGTGATGAGCCATAGATCTAAATTAGATAACTCAATCCACATAGTTGTTATTTGGCAAAAACTTTTTTAGTTGACTTTTTAGAGTTGAGACTTTTTTAGTAAGTTCGTTTGTTTTGATTTTTTTGACTTTTTTTTATATGAGAAAATGTGAAATAATTATTGTTTAGATATGACATTTTATATTATTGACTTTTTAATTTATTTTGTCTTTTAGTGACTAATTTAACCCTCTCAATCCAACCCACATAGCCAAACAAAGCCACAAGGTGTTCATTTTTATAGTTGATATGTATAGAACAATCACAGGAAAAAATAAAAAATAATAATAATTCGGCAACCATATAATTTTATTGACTTGGACTGTAGCGCTTCTATGACAAAATAAAAACTGAGAGACAAACCAAGTTATAATTACCTATTTAACAAAGTTCAAACTATGAATTATGATTAAAAATATATATTAGTTGTTATCTTCATGCTGAAATTAGATTTTTAAAAAATGAAAAGAATTTTGATCATGTGATTTACATAATATCAATAAGTTTTTTTTTTTTAATCTAAAAATAAGAAAATAAAGATAAGGACCAACCATCAAGAAATGATGATGATGATGATGGATTAAATTCATTGGTGCTACAAACAATGCTTACGTATAAAAGTTGAATCAATAAAATAGCAAGTCCTATTTTGAATGATGCTATCCAATGTTCACTAGTGAACAACTAGTGACATATGGGGGTTTTGGGAAGTTGATAAAAAGTTGACTTTTGATTTTTTATCAAGTTTATTAGTTTTTTTTAAAGTGATTTGGAAAGTTGGTAAAAAGTTGACTTTTTTAATTTTTTGTTTAATATTTTTTAAAAGTGTCACATCACTCTAAAATGACCAAAATATCCTTACTTTTTGATTTTTGAATTAATTAATTAAAATGTTTCAGAGGGTAGTTTGGTAAATTTGGGTGTTGCTTTTTTGGATCTTCCCAAATGGTGGTTCAGCTTTTTTGACACTTCCAACGTTAAGCTTTTTGATAAAGAAACGCTGCGTTTTTTATAGGTTCACAAAACGGCACATATTCTATTTTTAATATCTTAGTATGTAAGTTTCCTTACATTAACAATTACTCAATAATTTTTTGAGATTTACGTATTTCAAAATTTATATATAATTGTGTAACTGTGAATGTATTGAAACAGATAGATAAGAAGATTTTAAACAAATTATAATAAAAGAAAAGAAAAAGCCAAACCATTAACAGAATATCTTTAGAATAATTTGTGAAAAAAGTTAATATTTATGTGATTAATGTTCAATATTGTTATTTATTCTTAGGTCTTGTTATTGGTTCATAAAATTTAAAATAACTGCAATTTTACGATACATACCTTTATATTGATTGTACAATTATTGTAAGTTTATTAGCAAATGTTGCTAATGAACAAAGCTCTTAATTCTTTTTCCAGTTTTTATTTAAAATGGCAAACTTGCTGCTTCAATTCTCATATGCAAAATGGCATTTTAAATCCAATTATTGAAAAATATTGAAAAGATAAATGTATGCATAGATAGTATTTGGCTCTTGACATGTACCAAAAAACCATCCTAATGGAGAGGCCAACATAAAAAGATATACTATTGTGTCGGCCCTCGTTTGACATAAGTTAAACGGGAGTTTTTTGATTAAAATAATCATAAAAAGATAAAATAGACTTTTTAGTCTATTAAAACAAAATGTCACATTCAAATCATAATCATTTTATTTTTTTTCTCACAAAAATCAAAAAAACTAAAAAACCTATCCCAAACAAGATTTTTTAACCCCAAGTTAAAATAGTCAAAAAATCAACTCACGTCCCAAATGAGGAATGAAATAAAAACTTAAAAACTAATAACTACAAATTAATAAGTACAACCAGGGATGGAACCAAGATTTCATTATCAGAGGGGCCAAAATAAAATAATTTTTTTCACCATATACACAAAACAAACATGTATATATAATATGATATATATAAATATAAATTATATATACACAAAAAAAATTAAATACCATAGAAGCAATTTCTAATAAGATGAAGAAGTTTTTTTGGTGTAAAATAGAAAGAGAATTCAAGATAGAAGAAGAATAACATATATATATATATATTTTATACTGGGGGCCATTTTATATATAAAATGATATATATATTTTCAAAATTTTCAATGGCAAACAATAATTTTCAGAAAAACAGGGAAGTTATGACCCCCCATAATCTTCTCCTAGTTCTGTTCCTGAGTACAACTGAGAATAATACCTTTTATTAAAAAAAAAAACATAACAATATTTCAAGGGTTAATTACACTAATAGTCCCTATAGTTTGGCACTTGTGTCACTTTGGTCCCTGACTTTTCAATTGTGACACATTTGAC
This sequence comes from Camellia granthamiana, assembly GCA_036172215.1. Lineage (NCBI taxonomy): Eukaryota > Viridiplantae > Streptophyta > Magnoliopsida > Ericales > Theaceae > Camellia > Camellia granthamiana. The sequence goes on along the minus strand of CM069903.1, from coordinate 168,553,621 downwards.
CCTGAATTTTGAATCTTGTTCCAAATAAGGACAATTGAAAATATTATTAGATTTTTCAAGGGTAAAACCGTCAATTTGATAAAATATAAACTAATTTGACAAAAATAAATGTCAAAAAAATATATTTAATTTTTTTAAAATTATTTTTATCCATCAATGATAAAATTATGTAAAATTAATAAAAATTACATGATTAATTTTTTTAAATTAATTTCACATGATCATCATCCAAACACATAATAAAAATTAATTTGGTAAAAAAAAATAAATGTCTAAAAGATTTATCAATTTTACATAATTTTATTTTTAGTAGGTAGAAATAATTTTTAAAAATTTAAAAATATTTGTTTGACATTTATTTTTGTCAAATTAGTTTATATTTTATCAAATTGACAATTTTACCCTTGAAAAATCTAATTATATATTCAATTGTCCTTATTTGAAACAAGATTCAAAATTTAGGGTCAAATATGTCACAATTGAAAAGTCAGTGACCAAAGTGACACAAACTCCAAACTATAGGGACTATTTGTGTAATTTGCCTATATTTCAAAAACTAAGGATCACAATTTAATTTGAAGGTCCCACTGCCAGACCCCAGCTCACGTTCGCACCCTAGTGGGTTGTCACGGTTTCAAAAAGGACAGTTTACTTTCAAAATATATTTATTATCAAATTCTTTAGAGAAATGCGTGATAAAATAAAAATATTATAATTATTAAATTAATTTGATTTTTTCATAGATAATATATACAGAGTATCTTGGAGCATCTCTATCAGCTTATTTAAATTTTATCCTAAAATATTATTAAAAAATTCATTCCTTATTTTACGAATTACTTTTTCATCTACATTTTCTAAGAAATTCCCTATTCTTTCTCTAATTTATTAAAATAATCTTTTTAATTATTTTTAAATTTGAATATTTTTTTAGTAATAAAATAATTAAACAATATAAAATAAAGTAAAAAATGAGGCTCAAAGGAGTGCTTGGGCAAATGAGCGAGAGAGAGAAAGAGGGAGAGGGGTTGTGAAAGCTTAAGCAAATGAGAAGTCCCAGTCCCAAGTCCCAAAGGCAGTGCTTGAGCAAATGGAGGCTCAAAGCTGATAGGGATAATTACAGAAGAAAGTAACAAAGTAGAAGCCAAGAGCCGGACGTCCGGGGGGTCGACCGGCTGAACATCCCGGTGGACGACCAATTAGGTCATTTTTGAGCATTTTTCTTCTTCAACGACACTCACGGACATTCGGGAGATGTTCGAGGGGACGTCCGGGAAGATATCCAGAAGATTTCTTCTTCACGCCTAAAACAAAATAAAATAAGAATTTATCAGATATAAGGGAGTTATAGTGACTCCCTACAAATAAGAAATTACTATAACAATCATAAATTTAATGGATGGTATAAGGGATCTATTGGAGAATAATTTGTGTAGAATTAATCCCTTATAATGGTAAAAAGCTATTATAAGATAACTGATAAGAATACTATTATAATGAAAAATGATTTGTGGCACTAAAACTGTTGGCACTAATGGCACTAATTTCCTGTTTTGGTAACTTTTTTTTTTTTTTTTTTTACCTGATATAGAAATTAGTGCTCAACAAATTAGTGCCACAAATCAAAACCCATAATTTAGATTATCAAAATGTAACCTCACTAATCTAAACATAAAGACAAAGTTTTGATTTAAACTCATAAGAGAAGCCAACTTGGAAAAGTATATAGAGATTCAATAATAATATTATATTACTACATTATTTTTTATTTCGGTCATTTGTATGGGGTGTCTTAAATAAGTGCACTTTTTATCTTTTTAGACTAAGAAATTGAGGAAGAAAATATAGATGTTTGGGTTAACTTTTTGATTTTTTATGGAAAAATGTGTAATAAAAAATTGTAAAAATTGATTTGTAGGGAAAAATTAGAATTGAGAGTTGTGCAGCCGTAATTGTTGACTTTTGGTAAATAGTGTTAACTTTTTAACTTTTTGAGTAACTTTTTGACTTTTTTACAATATGCCAAACTTGACCTAAAATGTTGGGTTGCAAGTAAATAAAATTTTGGATCTCATTTATTTTAAGGTAAATCTTATACAAATCAATAAGTTATATAATTTTTTTCACTAATTGATGTGTCATGCAATAATAAAATTTAAAATTTTGAAACAAAACTCATTTAATAATATGATAAGTGTAAGAAAATTTTATACAATTTTTTTTATTTGTGAAAAATTCTATATGGCCAAAAATTTTCTCTTAAATAATTAAGACAAATAAAATTAAAAATAAAAAACATATGAGTGGGTAAATGGGCATAGAATAAAAACCTTTGCCTGTGACCACTGAGGGTTCGTTTGGCCTGCTTTTGGGGAAAGATCAAATCAACTATTTTAGTTAAATAAGATAAAATGTTACATTTAATTCATAATTACTTTATTTCTTCTTTTACAAAAATCAAAAAAGTCTATTCCAAATGAGACTTTTTAACCTCAAGCTAAAATAATTAAAAAGTCAACCCACATCCCAAACGAGCTCTGTGTATTATTTGGTTGCATCCTCTTCACAGACTATGCCCTGTTTGGGAAGGTGACTATTTAGTTTTTTTAATTATTTTAGCTTGATTAAAGAAATTATATTTAAGAAATAAATTGATTTTTTTTTGTAATTGATTTGATAATTGTAAGAGAAAAAATAAAGTGATTATGATTTGAATATGATATTTTATCTTATTAATTATTTTAATCTATTTTATCTTTTAATAAATTATTTTAACTCAACTCTCATTATAAATCCCCTATAATGTCTTTGACTTTCTTGGAATGACCAAACTTCACATATAAAATAAAATAAAACCTTGTAAAATTAACTTGTTTGGCCTTGGCTTCAATAGTCATCACAGCTGAAAGTGAAATTAAAGCCAAATTTGGCATCTCCTTCAAAAAACAAAATGTTAAAATATTATTTAAAAAATTAAAAAGTTATCACTATTTACAAAAATATATATATAAAAAAATTAATTTTTCATACATCCATATAACTCAGCAATCATGTATGTTCAGCGCTGTGCAACGTTTGTGAAGAAAAATTGCACAGTTTGGCTGCAATTTCACACAGTGTTGTTTGGCCCGTGAGAGTCATCACTGGTTCCGTTTTGATAATCTGAACCGTTGAATGTGTAAAACTCGTCGAGAACTATATAATTGTAAAAAATTGCATTGATCGGATATCGATAACTATATGATCAAATCAGTTTTGTATAAAAAAATGGAATGTGTTATAATTAACGATTAAAAAAAACAAATCTGATCAGATAGCTATCGATATCCAATCAATATGATTTTCTATAAACATATAGTACTTGACGAGTTCTACACATTCAACGGTTCAGATTATTAAAATGGGACCCGTGATGACCCCCACGGGCTGAACAAAACCGTCCAGTGCAATGCCCAAAAAGTAGTAAATAATTTCTTACCATCAATTCAGCTGTGCAAATTGTACGGCTGTACAACACACATCTCTGATCTTCTCCTACACACTTCTTTATACAATTTTTTAATACACATTTTTTCATAAAAAGTCAAAAAGTTAACCCAAACATCCATATTTTTTTCCTCAACTTTTTAGTCTAAAAAGATAAAAAGTGTACTTATTTAGAACACCCCAAACAACAAATTAACATGTTTGGCCCTGGCTTCAATAGTCATCACAGATGAAAGTGAAATGAAATGAAACACTTTTAAGCCATGAGTCAGGGACTTAGGTCAAGTTTGGCAACTCTTAAAAAATTCAAAAAGCCAAAAAGTCACTATCCTATTTAAGTCATATCATCTTATTTAAGTCACATCACCTCTCTAACACATCACTTCAAACTCAACCCAAACCCAACCCATATTTCATAAAAAGTCAAAAAGTACACTTATTTAATCTTCCCAAACTTGGCCTTACTGATTCAGGCCTTTTTGAGAAGGTAAAAGAAAGTCGATTTATTAATTTATTAAAATTATATTATTTCTTTATTTTTTTATATTTTTTCATAATAAACTAATAAATCGGAAAAAAAAAATCACTTTCCAAAATTGATTATGCTATAAATATATATATAAAAAAAAGATTATGTAATTGAACATAAAATATAAATAAGTAGATAAAAATTTACAAACTTGATAACAAGGTTCATTTTTTTAAAATTTCATTCATTGAATTTGAAGTTGTTTTTTAGAAATATAATTTTGTGATTTATTTATGTAAAGGGTATGGCTTCTGTCCAGTCCGAGATCGGACTGGACCGTACTGTTGGGCCCGTGATGGTCCACCACGGGTCTCTTTTTTATAATCTGAACCGTTCAATGTGTAGAACTCGTCGAGTACTATATGTCTGTAAAAAATTACGTTAATCGGATATTGATAGCTATATGATCAAATCAGTTTTTTGTCAACTGTTAATTTGTTCACCGTCTAATTTTTTTAATATGAAACTGATTTGATAGCATAACTATCGATATCCAATCAACGTGATTTTTTACAGGCATAAAGTACTCAACGAGTTCTACACATTAACGATTCAGATTATCAAAATAAGATCGATAATAAACCTCCACAGACCCAACAATACAGTTCAGTTCGATCCCCAACTGGACAGAAGCCATACCCTTATGTAAAGTTGTTGGTTGTTGACTTGGAAGACATTTACAATGCCCGAAATTAATGGGAATTGATGGAATTGTGGGGTCACACCTGACAAGTACTTATTAGTTGCGCTTTCAAGCATGATTAATAACTTTCCAATGGGTTTGGCACATATTAAAAAGGTGGCACTAGTACATTACCTCTGTTTGGTTTAAAGTTTAAAAAAATAGTTTTATGAGTTTTTATTTTTTATTTTTTTAATTAATTATTTTTAATTTTAAGATTCACTTAATCTAGAGATACTTAAAAATATAAAATTTGTGCAAAAAATTTCAAAAATTAATTGAATACAAAAAATATAAATATTCCGTATATTTTTGTATTTTATTGTATTTAATGAATTTTAAAAAAATTGTTAAAAAATTATAATTTTAAACTATATTTAAATTAAGTGGATCTAAAAACTAAAAATAATAATTAAAATGTTAAAAAATTTCTCTAAAAATAAAAAAATACAAATCGAAAACTCAATAAATTATTTTTGAAAACTCTAAAAAAATATGAATAATATATATATTTTCATTTCACTCATATTTTTATTTATTTCTTAAAAGGGTAAATTACAAATACACCCCCTGAGATTTGTTTAAAATACAAATTACCCCCTATAGTTTGAAAAATTACAAATACCCCCTTATTATAATTTTTTATTTAACAGAATTAATTAAAAAAATAAAATTCATAATTGCTCTCCTATACAATAATAAAATTACCTAAATTATTAATTGAAATATATTTTTAAGATCATTAAAAACTATTAATTGACTTGATGATTTATTAATAAAAAAGGTGATTTGTTATGAAATTAAAAATCTCAGGGGGTGGAATGTAATTTTTAAAATCACAGAGGGCGATTCCTATTTTAATCAAACCTCAGGGGGTATATTTGTAATTTATCCTTTTTAAAATCTTTAAAATTTATGATCCAAACACAATTTTAAAGTTTTTGGGAAAAAAAATATGCCTCCATATATATGACTAAAAAAGTGCCACAACTTGTGTACTTTGGTCACACAATTACAATATTTAACTTTGGATTTAAAAATAATAATAATAATAATAATAATAAATTGATTGGTTTGGGGTTGTTAAGTACCATAATCCATCCATAGCCAGAAATTTGGGTTTTTAGGTTTTTTTTTTTTTTTAATTCAAAATTAAGTAACTATTGTACAATTAATTTATTTTCCAAACTACGCTAAAGCAAGTTTGTAAATCACATTTTTCTCTAAAAAATGTTAACATTGTTACTTAATTTTTTTATAAACTTGACTAACAATTACAATATTTGACTTTGTACTTTTTTAAAAAATTAAAGAGAAACATAAATAAAATATAAATTATTTTTTTCTTCATTTCACTCGTATTTTCATTTCTCTTTCAAAATTAGAACCCAAATTCATGATCTAAATATAATTTTAAAATTTTTGAAAAAAAAAGAAGAAGAAGAAAATACCTTGATATATATGAATAAAAAAGTGTCATGACTTGAGTAAGATATTGGCATAAAAGTTATTGTGAAAACCAATAAATTAAGAAAGAAACTGGTACAAGAGGAGAGTACTTTGGTCACACAATTACAATATTTGCCTTTGGATTTAAACTAATAATAATAATAAATAATAATAAAAATAAAGTTGACTATTTTGGTGTTGTTAAGTACCATAATCCAAAACCAGAAATTTGGGTTTTAGAGTTTTTATTTTATTTTTTTATTATTCAAAATTAAATAACTAGTGTACAGATCAATTTATTTTGTCAAATTATGCTAAAATGAGTTTGTAAATCACTTTTTTTTTTTTAAAAAAAAAAGGTTAACATTTTTTACTCGATTTTTTTTATAGACTTGATTAACAATCGCATTTTAAGGTAGTTTAAAAAATAAATTTGTCTGCACACTAATTATTTAATCTTACAATATAAAAAACATGCATAGGTCAAAGAGACAGAAATGTATGTGCTCACAACAAAGATGCTTCATGTGATGTACAGCTTAAAAAAATGATTAACATGATAATGATCTGATTTTATCAGAAAAACTTTGAAGCTTTTTAAATATATATATATAAAGAAATAAATGTACAGCTAATATCTCCATTACTTAAATCATGAAAATATGTCCAAAATTATTTGCATAAATCAATTGTATAAATAACTTTATATCAAAATTATTTGCATAAATCAATTGTATAAATAACTTTATATCAATCAGATTTTGGGTCGAATAATTTATTTATTTATTTATTTTTATTATCTTTTTTTTGATCTGAATTGTGGGTTGTGAATGCTTTGATTTGACCCATTAATTTAAATAAAACGGATATATATAAATATTGGTTAGGTGTCTGGTACCTGCTGTCTGATCTATATAAATTCGGCCAAGGTTGCTAGTAGCAAAACAACACACAACGGTAATGTATTCTCTCTCATCTCTCTACTAACAAATAAATTTATCAAACACAAAAATTTATTACAAAATCAAATACATAATTAATTGTTCATATGTATTATTTGTTTGATTCTATAATTGATTTATGTGTTCGTAATAGAATTATTTTTTAAAAAATTACTATGAATGTATGCAATTTTATTTGTGCTCACTTTAGTATCTCTTTCTATTGAAAAGTTTAAAAACGTATCAACTGGTCACAGAATTAAACGCAACTCTTTCATATAAAATAGGTCTCATCCTTTATTTATTGGGTTCAATTTTATAATTGATTTCTATACAAATATAAGAATTGCACTTTATTGGTTCATGGAAACAAAAAAATTAAAATTTAATATAAATACATGAATTGTGTGCATATAGACAGTGAACAAATTATTGTAGTAACTAGTAGGTGACTTATGTGATGCACGAAAAATTATTTTTAAAATAAAAAATTGATTTGGGTCTTAATATTTTATGTACAGAAAATTTTAACAATTAAAAGTCAAATACAAACAAATTTGTTAATGGTTGATGAAAATTTGTGTTACTGTGTGTAGTTTTATGTAAAAGGTTCATAAAAATAATTTATTTTAAAATTATTTTTAAAAAAAGATATATTCTCAACTTAAAATCAAATTTTCATTTGTGTTAATCAAATTTACCAAAAATCATGAATTTCACTTGTATCAAAATATTTTTTTCTGGAAAAGAAAAACAAAGAAGAATTCTATAATATATGACTTGATTATAACTTATGGTGTATTATATTATGATATGCGTTATAAAAGAATAATATTAATTTAAATTTAAAATAAAAAGATTACTTGAATATTATGTATAATAAATTTAGTAAAATCATTTGTTTATTTTGATAATTTTAGTTTTATTATGCTATAAAAGTAAGTGTAGTTATCATATAATGATTTTATATTATATATATTAAATTATAAGATTGTTTAATATTAAAAATAATAATTAAATTAGAAAAAAAAATAATATAAAACTAAAAGTGATTCTAATTATTTTTTTATTTATTTGGAAAATAAAAATATGTAGAAATATATCTACACAAAATTTATTTAAATGATTAAATATAAACATATTATGATTGGATTAAGAAGAAAATACATAAATTAATTATGTAGAGTATTGATTTTTTATTTGATATTTTTTTTTTGAATTATTCGTACATATTGTATATAGATATATAAAATTTAAATTAAATATAATTTTTTGTAATAAATAATTTCATGTTAAATAAAAAATTAAATATAAATTAATATTAAGACATCAATAAGATAGATAAAAAATATAAAATATAAAAGAAAATTAATTAATCAGTGCAATACACATAATTAAGCACATTCTGTCTTATTTATTTATTTATTATTTATTTGTATATCGAGATAAATTTTGTTTCAAATATCATAATAATTAAATTAAAATATCAACTGTATAAAAAATCTGACAATGACAAAATTGAATACATGATGAAAAATATGTGAGAAATACTGAAAAATAAGTATTTCTCACATAGAATATCAAATTTGTTATTATAATTGAAATTGAATTTGTGTAGAACTTCATATGTAAATAGAAAAGGCATGTTGATGTAATTTTTATTTTTATTTTTTTAAAAAGAAAACTTTTAGAATGTATCACATAAAAAAGAAAAAAAAAATATTACTTTTATAATATATATATGATTTAACTCAAATCAAATTACAAGTGGACACCAAGTCATAAGTTTTGAATCTTGATGAGTAAGTTTAATTATTCTTTTCTCAAAGCCACCCTTATCTTAGATCTGATAATTACTTGAATATATGAGCCAAAAGATCAGTTACAATGAAACCCTAACTTGATTACTCTTGTGAGCGAAACAAATAAAATAATAAAATAAAAAAGAGTTAATTATTTAAAAATCTTATTTACAAATATTATGGCAGTTCAGGTTTTATATAAGATTTTTTAAATTAGTGAGTCCTATTTAGTAAAACTGAAAATATTATCAGTTTTTTTTTTAATTTTTAAAACTAAGAATATTATTAATTTTGTATAGTAATGTTCCAGATAATTGTTTCACTAATTGATAAATAAAAAAAGAGAATGAGATTAAACATTTTTACCCTTCTACTTATTTGTTTGATTCAACTATCCAATAAAATCGAAAACATTATCAGTTTTTTTCAGTTTTAAAACTAAGAACATTATCAGTTTTTTCATTTTTAAATTTTTTTTTTTTGTCAATTTTACACATCAATGTTCCATTATCATGCTCCTTTATAGACACAAAATTTTTCGTTTTGCACAAAAAAATAATTCAATTTTTTTCACATAATTTTTTTAAAATTTTTAAATTTGAAGGTTGATATTTTAAAATTTTGAAAATCAAAATAAATGTCAAATTATCATGTTCCTTTATAGATAATCATAAATGATGAACAATCATTATTTGAAGGGTAATTCTGACTATTAAAAATTTAATAGAACTTGAAAGTCCAAAAAATTTTAATTAAAATTTAGGAAAATGATTTTTCTCCACAAATTTGTCCCCATGAACAGCCCGAAATTTAGAAGAGAAAGAGAAAGAGAGAGAGAAAGAGAAGAGAGGGGAAGGGGAGGAAGCTCGTCGCAGCCCTCCGCCCGCCGTCGCCTCCGCCCGATCGACGCAGCCCCGCCTCCGCCTCCGCCCGCCGTCGCCTCTGCCTCGCAGCCCCCACCCCCCGCCTCTGCCTCCGCCTCCGCCTCCGCCCCCTGCCTCTGCCTCTGCCTCTGCCTCCGCCTCCGCCCCCTGCCTCTGCCTCTGCCTCCGCCTCCACCCCCTGCCTCTACCTCCGCCTCTTGTTCTTCTTCTTTCTTCTTCTCTTCTTCTTTCTTTCTTTCTTCTTCTTCTTCTTTTCTGATTGAAAAAAAAAAAAAAATTCAAAACAACGAAACGACGTTGTTTTGAATTCGGGGGATTCGGGCGCCATCTCTTTCGAGCTACGTAGCATGATTGTAAAATTTAATAGAGCATAAATTCATAAATTAAGATTTGTGTGTAAATTTACTAATAAAAAAATACAAGGTGCATTATATGTTTGTTGTTAACGCAATGGTCATGTTAAAATTTAGGAAAATGATTTTCCCCCACAAATTTGTCCCCCCGAACAGCCCGAAATTTAGAAGAGAAAGATGTTGGGTATACCTCCTTATTGGAGTGTGAGACCCAATTGATTTATTAAAAGAGTTTAATTTGGTTTGGTATTAGTTATAATATATTTTTATATATTATATTTAATTTGTGGAGACCCAATCCAATTTAGAAACAACTAAGATTTTGATAAAAAAATCCTAGATTCACAATACATATTGATGGTATTGGTTTTTCCTAAGAAAAAGAGGTGTGGCTGCCATAGAGATTGAAAAATCAATTTGGTGTGAGGAATAGGGACTGAAGGAAAATTAGTGCTCTGTTTTCGAAGATTGATTGACCAATCAATCTGTGAAGGAGTTTTGTGGTTGGGTAAGTTTTTTGTCTCATGTGGTGTGTTTGAAAGGACTGTTTGGGTCATAGATTTGGTACAGTTTAATTGTCTTCTACATTCTGGTTCTGAAGATTTTGGTTCATCTATTTGGTGAGGTCTTTCCTCTTGTTTATTTGTGATTATTTGGAATTCACCTAAGGGTGGTTTTGTGAGACCATTCGTGTCTCGTTTGTAATCGTTTGGAAACTATTTGGTTGATAGTGGAATCGGATTTCGATCCCGTGGACGTACCTCACATTGAGGGAATCACGTAAAAATTCTTGTGTTGCCTTTGATTTAATTTTTCCGCATTCATTTTTATTTCCATTGATTGATTTACTTGTGGGGAATCACATATTTTTCCTAACAACTGGTATCAGAGCTTACGGTTTATTTGGGTTTATTTATTTGTGTAAATCAATGGAGGGGAATATGGGTCGCATGTCTAGTTTCAATGGAAGTAATTGGGTAACTTGGAAAACTAAAATGGAGGACCTATTATTTTGTAAAGATTTGTATGGACCCATTGAGGGTGATAGTAACAAATCAAAAGATGGTTCTTTTTCAAAGAAAAATATTGAGTGTTATTATTGCCATGAGAAAGGGCACATGAAGTGAGAATGTCGAAAACTCAAGAACAAGGAGAAAAGGCGTGACAAAAGTGTGGATAAGAAGCAAGAAGACACAACGGCAGTTACTACCGATGATCTCATGGTCGTTTGTGAAGATGATTGTATCAATTTTGTGGGTCAAGAGAGCAATTAGGTGATTGATTCCGGTGCTTCTTTTCATGTGACTTCTCGAGTTGATTTCTTCACTACCTACACCGAAGGAGATTATGGTTCTGTTCGAATGGGTAATGAAGGTTTGTCCAAGATTATTGGCATGGGTGATGTTTGCTTTGAAACAAATTTGGGTTGCAAGTTGTTGCTTAAAGATGTGAGGCATGTTCCCGACATTCGCCTCAATTTGATCTCTATTGGGAAGCTAGATGATGAAGGCTTCAACAACAAATTTGGTGATGGAATATGGAAGCTCACAAAGGATTCTTTGGTGGTGGGTAAGTGCAAGAAGACTCATACACTTTATTCGATGCAAGGAAAAATTTGTAAAGGTGTTGTCAATGCACTTGAAGATGATACTTGTACCGAATTATGGCACAAGCGGCTTGGCCATATGAGTGAAAAGGGGCTACAAGTTTTGTTCAAGAAAGAGCTTTTACCCGGTTTGAAAGGTACACATCTTAAAACTTGTGTTCATTGTTTGGCGGGTAAACAATATAGAGTTTCTTTTCATAAAAATGTTGCTTCTAGAAAGGAAAATATTTTGGAATTGATTCATTCAGATGTTTGTGGTCCTTTGAAAGTTAGAACACATAGTGGTACACTTTATTTTGTTACTTTCATTGATGATTATTCAAGGAAAGTTTGGGCTTTTCTACTAAAAACTAAAGATCAAGTTCTAGAAGTATTTAAGCATTTTCAGGCCATGGTGGAAAGAGAAACATGACAGAAATTGAAGTGCATCCGATTAGATAATGGTGGTGAATACATTGGGCCATTTGATGAGTATTGTCGCAGCCAAGGTATTCGGCACCAAAAGACAGTTAAGAAGACTCCTCAACAAAATGGCATTACCGAGAGGATGAACCGTACCATTGTAGAAAGAACAAGGTGTTTGCTTGAACAAGCTAAATTGCCAAGATCCTTTTGGGGTGAGGCAATGAGTACAGCGGTTGACGTGATCAATTTGTCTCCTTGCTATCCTTTGAATGGTGATGTTCCTGAAAGAGTTTGGACTGGCAAAGATGTGTCTTATGAGCACTTGAGAGTATTTGGTTGCCGAGCTTTTGTTCACATTCCAAAGGATGAGAGGTCCAAGCTTGATAATAAGTCAAGACAATGTATTTTTCTTGGCTATAGGCGTGATGAATTTGGGTATAGATTATGGGATCCGGTCGACAAGAAAGTCATTCGAAGCCGTGATGTTGTGTTTCTTGAAGACCAAACAATTGAAGACTTTGGTAAAGGTGATCAACCGGAGCCAAAAACTAGTGATGTCATTGACATGGATCCATCTCCTTCATCTTCAGTTGATGTTGAAAATGGGGGAGATGTGCAGCCACCTATTGAAGATGTAGAGGATAATGCTAATCCTAATGAAGTTGAGCCAGAAATTGAAGAAGAACATTCAACTCAAGAACCGCCACCACAACTTGAGTTGAGAAAATCTACAAGAGACCGACAACCTTCAAGAAAGTATCCTCCCAATGAATTTATGTTGATTTCCGATCAAGGGGAGCTCGAGAGCTACCAAGAAGCAATTGAGCATGCAAAGAAAGATGATTGGAAAAAGGCAATGAAAGAAGAGATGAATTCCTTACTTGAAAACCATACTTATGATTTAGTGAAGTTGCCTAAAGGGAGGAAAATTCTGAAAAATGAGTGGGTTTTCAAATTGAAGAATGATGGCAAGAATCTGAGGTATAAGGCACGTCTTGTTGTGAAAGGCTTTGGGCAAAAGAAATGTATTGACTTTGATGAGATTTTTCCGCCGGTTGTGAAGATGTCTTCTATTCGGGTTGTACTTGACATGACTGCAAGTATGAACCTTGAAGTTGAACAACTTGATGTGAAGACCACATTTCTTCATGGTGATCTTAAAGAAGAAATTTACATGGAGCAACCAGAAGGTTTTATGGAGAAAGGGAAAGAGAAAGAGAAATTTGTTTGCAAATTGAAGAAAAGTTTGTATGGCCTCAAGCAAGCCCCGCGGCAATGGTACAAAAAATTTGACTCTTTCATGATGAATAATGGTTTTTCTAAAACCACTTTGGACCATTGTGTGTTTGTGAAAAATTTTCCGGATGGTAAATTTATTATTCATTTGCTTTATGTTGATGACATGTTAATTGTGGGTCAAGATTCTATCATGATTAACCAGTTGAAGTTAGAGTTGAGTAAATCTTTTGCTATGAAAGATTTGGGACCGGCAAAACAAATACTTGGTATAAAAATTGTTCGTGATCGCAAAAAGGGGCTGATTTGGTTGTCTCAAGAGAGTTACATTGAGAAAGTTCTTGAGAGGTTCAACATGGATAAAGCAAAGCCGGTTGGTTGTCCACTTGCGGGTCACTTCAAACTTAGTTCGAATCAATGTCCTACAAGTGAGAAAGACAAAGAAGAGATGTTGAAAGTTCCTTATGCTTCAGCAGTTGGTTCTTTGATGTACGCCATGGTTTGTACAAGGCCGGATATTGCTCACGCCGTTGGTGTGATAAGTCGTTTTCTCTCTAATCCGAGTAAAGAACATTGGGCAGCGGTAAAATGGATTCTAAGATATCTTCGAGGGATTTGGAAGGTGTGTTTGTGTTTTGGAGATGGTAAGCCGATGCTTGATGGGTTCACAGATTCTGACATGGCTGGTGATGTTGATTATAGGAAATCTACTTCGAAGTATTTGATGACTTTTGCAGGGGGAGCAGTGGCATGACAATCTAAATTACAAAAATGTGTTGCTCTCTCAACTATCGAAGCTGAATTTATTGCCATTACGGAAGCTTGCAAAGAAGAGTTATGATTGAAGAAATTTTTGCAAGAGTTGGGTTTGAAGCAAGAAAAGTATGTGCTTTATTGTGATAGTCAAAGTGCTATTCACTTGAGTAAAAATTCTACTTTGCATTCGAGATCGAAACACATTGATGTGAGATACCATTGGATTCGTGATGTGTTAGATTCGAAATTGTTACAACTCGAAAAGGTTCACACAGATGATAATATTTCAGATATGTTGACGAAGACTTTATCGGGGGACAAACATTTGAAGTGTCGAACTTTGGCGGGTATGGTTGATCTCTCCACCTAAGTCGGTAGGGGGAGAATTGTTGGGTATACCTCCTTATTGGAGTGTGGGACCCAATTGGTTTATTAAAAGAGTTTAATTTGGTTTGGTATTAGTTATAATATATTTTTATATATTATATTTAATTTGTGGAGACCCAATCTAATTTGGAAACAACTAAGGTTTTGATAAAAAAATCCTAGATTCACAATACATATTGATGGTATTGGTTTTTCCAAAGAAAAAAGAGGTGTGGCTGCCATAGAGATTGAAAAATCAATTTGGTGTGAGGAACAGGGACTGAAGGAAAATTAGTGCTCTGTTTTCGAAGATTGATTGACCAATCAATCTGTGAAGGAGTTTTGTGGTTGGGTAAGTTTTTTGTCTCATGTGGTGTGTTTGAAAGGACTGTTTGGGTCATAGATTTGGTACAGTTTAATTGTCTTCTACATTCTGGTTCTGAAGATTTTGGTTCATCTATTTGGTGAGGTCTTTCCTCTTGTTTATTTGTGATTATTTGGAATTCACCTAAGGGTGGTTTTGTGAAACCATTCGTGTCTCGTTTGTAATCGTTTGGAAACTATTTGGTTGATAGTGGAATCGGATTTCGATCCCGTGGATGTACCTCACATTGAGGGAATCACGTAAAAATTCTTGTGTTGCCTTTGATTTAATTTTCCCGCATTCATTTTTATTTCCATTGATTGATTTACTTGTGGGGAATCACATATTTTCCCTAACAAAAGAGAGAGAGAGAGAGAGAGAAAGAGAAGAGAGGGGAAGAGGAGGCAACTCGTCCCAGCCCTTCGCCCGATCGTCGCAGCCTCGCCTCCGCCCGCCGCCGCCTCCGCCTCGCAGCCCCCACCCCCACCCCCTGCCTCTACCTCCGCCCCCTACCTCTGCCTCCGCCTCCGCCTCCTGCCTCTGCCTCTGCCTCTGCCTCTGCCTCCGCCTCTTCTTCTTCTTCTTTCTTCTTCTCTTCTTCTTCTTATTTTCTGATTGAAAAAAAAAAAAAAAAATTCAAAACGACGAAACGACGTTGTTTCGAATTCGGGGGATTCGGGCGCCATCTCTTTTGAGCTACGTAGCACGATTGTAAAATTTAATAGAGTATAAATTCATAAATTAAGATTTGTGTGTAAATTTACTAATAAAAAATTACAAGGTGCATTATATGTTTGTTGTTAACGCAATGGTCATGTTATTTTAGTGCTGATATATGGGGTTCATTTGAGATGTGGATAGATTTTTTAGTTTTTTTGACTTTTTAGCAATTGTATGGGACTAAAATAGGATAGATTCTTTGACTTTTTTATTTTTATGAGAGAAAAAATAAAATAATTATAATTTGAATGTAATATTTTATTTTATTATATTAAAAAGTTTATTTTCTCTTCTTATAACTAAAATAACCAAAAAATTAAAAAAATCTAGCATGCCAAGCCAAGACATAGACTGTCCTCCCTCAAGACAAAGAAATTCTTGAAGGTTGATTAGGTCCGTGCTTAGACAAAATAGCAAATTTGTTTTCTATGAAAATCGAATCTTTTAACAAATTCTGTTGACTAAGCGCAAAGAGGTAGACATCTCAATTTAAACTCGAAAATTGGGTTTTAAAAAAAATAAATTACTTTTAAATATAACAATTTAAGTGCTCGTTTGGAGTTTATTAGAAATAACAATATGAATGATCAGAAAGTAGCCAAAAGGGATATTAATTTAAGTCCATTATTCTTATATTGTGATTCATTAATGATAATAATTAATCTACTCCGTATATAATATAACAATTTTAAATAATTTTTTGGGTGCACTTAATTGAATTAGACTGGCAATTTTTCTTGCAGCCTACTCTGACATTTTTTTATTTAAATTTAATTTTTAAATTTCATATTTGAGCCAATGATTCTCAATTATAGTAAGAATTCAAAAGTTGACCTAGTGGGGGCTGCTATTTGCAATTTGGAACAATGACACCTATATTGAATTGGTCAGCCATGTGGAACAATGACTCCTATATTGAGGCTGCTATGCAAGGGTAAGCCCTCAAAATTGTCAATAAATTTTTTATCAGAAAAAATAAAATAAAATATATTAAGAAAATCAAAGTACAAGAAAAAGTACCTTTTTTTTAATTACATTAATAAAGGCATATAGCAAACACCGCATCATCGCTAAACCAATACCTTTGTTGAATAGTTTATGGTTAATGTTGAGTTTAACATTTTATTATTATAATTATCATAATATTTATAATTTATTTTTTTATTGATTGACTTGACCAACAAAATTAGAGTTACAATAATCGAGGAGAAGCAAATAAACAAACTTTAATGGAAATATATATATATTTTAAAAATCGTATATGTGCTCAAATTGCGTATAAGAAATGTTAGGGATTATGAAATTTTTTCCATGAAAATAATCAGGAAAGATTTGTGACCCTTAGATTATCTTGATTAGTGTGTGGTGTTTTATTCTAAGTGTAATCTAAAGGTCACAAATCTTTCATGATCATTTTCATGAAAGTCTTTTCATGATACCTAACATTGCTGATTGTGTATTGATAAGAATCAAATAATAAAATTGTCTTAATTGATATATTTATTGGTATATTTATTAGTGATAAAAACATGGGACTTAAAACAAGTTTAAGCTCAATTGATGTTTGGCATGCAGCTAAAAAAATCACAATTTTGGAATTATTTTGTCTTTAATTTTTTTTTTAAATTGAAAATTTTAAAAATTTGTAACTTTTTTTGGTTTGTCTAATTGAGTAAAACACAAAAGTATAATTTTTTTAATAAAAAAATATTAATTTTTTTTTTAAAAAAATTACCTGAAAGTCAACCCCGGACACCAGTCAATTCTACAAAAAGCGACTTGTTAGGCCCTCAACACAATGCCCTAGCCTCCAAGCAATAGACGTCTTGAATTTGCACCACATAGTCAAAAAAATACGGCAATAGCAGTTAATTGACACAAAGATACTTGGCCAATAAAACCTGTTTGATTTATTCAGGTTCAAATTTGGTTTTCATTTGACCAAAACCGATTAAAATAATTTCTATTTTTTTTTCGGTTGCTTTCGGACAAGTGGGAAGCCAGTTCCTTTTTAGATGTTGACTCTCTACGGTTCACAATTAGATTGGGTAGTCCATTCCGGCCTGTTGGGTCCATTTTAAATTTCGTTTTGATAATTTAAATCATCATATTTTAAGATTCATCGAATATGTTATCTTTGCAAAAAAATCAAATCGATTAAATAACAAAAATCATGTGTTTATATCAATTTTGTATGAATTGTTAATTTTCTTATCTTTTTTTTTTTTTTTTTATACAAAACTGAACTAAAACTAAACATGTGATTGTCATTATCCGATTGACTTATTTTTTATAGAAATGAATCTTAAAATATAAATAATTCGAATTATTGAAACGAGATTTGAAAGTAAGTCCAATGAGCCGGATAACACCTCTCTAATTTGATATCAACTGAAGAGAAGCTAATTTTTTTTTTTTTTCTTTTCTTCTTCACTAAGTCATTATTTTTCTTGACTTTTTGAAGTTTCTGTCTTCTAGATGACTATGAATTTTTATCTTCATCCATTATTTCATACAAAAACAAATGTTTCTCTTTCGCTTTGTTGTGTGGAATGGAAAATTACAGCATTCATATTATCAAAATAAGAGTTAAAAGTAAATTTAATGGTCCAAACAATACGTCTCCAATTCGATTTCAGGCTGGAAAGAAGCTAATTTTTTTCTTCTTCTTCTCCAGCAAGTCATTATTTTTCTAGACTTTTTTGAAGTTCCTATCTTCTAGATGACTCTGAATTTATTATCTTCATCCATTATTTCATACAAAAACAAGTGTTTCTCTTTCACTTTGTTGTGTGGAAAGGAAAATCACAGCAATATATAGGAAAATATAGTACACATATATTAATAAGGGTAAATTACAAATATACCTCTTCAGATTTGTTTAAAATACAAATTATCTCTTATGATTTGAAAAATTACAAATACTCCCTTATTATCATTTTTTATTTAACAAAATTAACTAAAAAAATAAAATTCATAATTGTTCTCCTATACAATTATAAAATTACTTAAATTATTAATTGAAATATATTTTTAACATCATTAAAAACCGTTAATTGACTTGATGATTTATTAATAAAAGGGACGATTTGTTATGAAATTAGAAATTTCAGGAGATGAAATGTAATTTTCAAAACCATAGAAGACGATTCGTATTTTAATCAAACCTCAAGAGGCATATTTATAATTTACCCTATTAACAAAATTACTATGAAACTTTAGCATCTAAAATGATACCCACTAAACCTTAAGAGGCTCGCATAACGTGGGGTTTGGGGGGTGCTATCTTTAAGTTTCAGGTTTTATTCACTAGCTGTAATAAGTTTTTTGGGATCAGTTCAATTCCTGACAAATTAGTTAAGGTACATGTAAATTGATTCGGATACTCAGTTATTAAAAAAAAAATTGATACCCACTAAAATAAATTTGCCATTTTATCTAAAATTAGTCTTATATATATACATATAGGGTGTGTTTGATTGGACGGACTGGATAAGGGGGATTAGAATCTATCAGATTTGAGTCCTGAGACTGTGAATCCCCCGGACTATTTGGTTGAATTGGATATGTATCCTGTATTTGTTTTTTTATGGGATTAGATGTCTGGAAATGGCTATTTTTAGTGAATTCAACGTTTGGTTGGACGGATTGGATAGGATAAATGACCAAAAGACTATTTTATCATTTTTCAATAGTTTATTAAATAATAGCAATATTAAACATGTCTTTAATATTTTAATTATTTTTATCTAGATTAAATAAAAATTTATTTTATTTTATTTTTTACACATTTAAACAAATTTATTTTTCAAAAATAAAATATCAATAAAAATATATGTTATTTTTTAATTAAAATTTTAAATAAATTTGTTTTTAAAAATAATAATAATTAAACAATGAAATTAAATAAAACATCTATTAAAATTTAAATAATGAAATTAAATAAAATATAAACAAAATTTTAAAATAAAACATCAACAAAATATCTATAAAAATTATTTTAAAAAAATTAAAAAAATAAAACATCAATAAAAAGTTAAATAAAATTATTTTATTTTTAAATTGAGACATTTAAATTTTATTAAATATAATACATAATTAAATAGTAGAGGGTCAAAATGGTCATTTTATCACCTAATCCCAACAGTGGATTGTCCTCCCAAAATTGTCCCGCACCCCCCCCCCCCAAAAAAAGGACACAATAGTCCTCCATATGGGGATAAGGAGTCCGGCCGGACTCCATGTCTGGCTGACTAAAAAAAAAATAAACGGCGAATTGGATGCTTCCTCCGGATTACAATTCTCACAGTAAATAGTCCCCTTCTTATTCCCCCGATCAAACACACCCATGTAGTATTACATTATTGAATCAATCTTAATTTTTTTAAAGAATGATTTATACATAAATAACTATAAATAAATAAAGCAAATCATCATAATAGAATCTGTGGTAATCAGTGTATTTGTTTGGACGGATTGGATAAGGGGGGATTGAAATCCACCGAACTATTAGTCCTGGGATATGTTGTCCCCAGACTATTTGATTGAACTGGATTTGTATCCCATATTTGTTTAGTCGTGGGATTAGATATCAGGAAATGACTATTTGATTTGATAGGATATGAACCTTATGTTTGTTTGGGATATTATAGAGAATGATAAATGTTCAAATGACTATTTTATCCTTTTCAATTATATACTAAGTAATAACAATATTAAACATACCTTTAATGTTTTAATTATTTTTAACTAGATTAAATAAAAAATTATTTTATTTTATTTTTTACACAATTAAATAAATTTATTTTTTTAAATAAAATAAATAAAATATCAATAAAATATATGTTATTTTTTAAATTAAAATTTTAAATGAATTTATTTTAAATAATAATAATAATTAAATAAGGAAATTAAATAAAAAAATCTATTAAAATTTAAATAATGAAATTAAATAAAATATAAACAAAATTTTAAAATAAAAATAATAAAATATCTATAAAAAATTATTTTAAAAAATTAAATACATAAAACATCAATAAAAATTAAATAAAATTATTTTATTTTTAAATTGAGATATTTAAATTTTATTGAATTTTATTAAATATAATACATAATTAAATGGTAGAAGTTCAAACTAGTTATTTCACCACCTAATCCCATATCTCTTTTATCCCTCCATTTATGTCCCACCCCCTCATAGAACACAATAGTCCAATAAATTTGAGCGGATTAATAGTCCAGTCCAAGTCTCCTTTGCAGAGGTACAAGTTGGACTCTTTCTTCTTGTTTTTGCTAAGCAAATGATGGTTCACATGTTTGGAATGGTTTCAATTCAAAAGCCAATTAGTTGTGGAATAGTCATAAATAGTTGTTTATATTTATTTTATTTCTAGCATTTGTTTGGATGTTAAGGCATTTGGTAGACTTGAAGAAGTCTAGAGAACGAGGCGTTATTTGGCGATTTTAGTCATTTTCTGTTGCGGGAGACATTTTTTCACCAAAAATCAGACTTCCTCAATGTTGATGAAGAATGGTCCCTTGTAGATCAAGGGTGTTTTGAAAAGATGATTAAAATTTAATTTTTTAAATTTTTTAGATTTTTTTTACTATTTTATGTGAGAAGTGATGTGACAAAAATAGATTAAAAATTGGCTTTTAACTTTTAATCCGTGTTCCCAAAATGAGCCCAAGTCTACTCAAAATTCAAGGCCTCCAAATAGGATTTTGTTGAAAAATAATCCGTTGGTTTAGTTTTTGAAATGAGATTTAAGTTTTGAGTTTTGAAATAAAAGTTTTTGAAATGAGATTTGAAAAGAGAAAATTTATTTAGTTATGAGTTTTAAAAAGAATTTTAAGTTGTATTTTGAAATTGTTTTGGTTTTTTTATTAAATATTTAAATATTTTCGTATCTTTATTTTTTTAGGATAAATATTGTTTATTGCAAATATTTATTTATTTTTTAATATATTCCGTATTTACTACATTTGTGTGCTGTATTTTTTTAATATTTAAAGAATTATTATTATTTATTTTAAATATATAATTTTTAGTTTAAATACTTTTTATTTATTTTACTTTAAATATTTTATTTTATTTTTTAAATATTTAATTTTTTAAATTTTTTTTGAAATTTTAAAAAAATTTGAATCACCCATATATATCTAAATCATAACAAATTATTTGGCCAATATTTAAAAAAATAAAAAAATAAATATTTTTTAAAATAAAATAAAAATATTTTTCTTCAAAAATAAAAGTAAAAAATAATTTTAAAGAACAAAATAAAAAAATAAAAATTGAAAATTTTTTTTCTTGAAAGTTGAGTTTTCAAAAAAGTTTAGTTATGAGTTTTTAAATTGAGTTTTGAAAACTTTATTTGGTTATGAGTTTTAGAATTTTTTGATCCAAATCATGATTTGAAAATCAAGCCAAATGCTATCCATTGTTTAGCTACTTTAATACGAACTTATAATGAGACCCAACCGTCGGTTGAGATAAATTCAAGTGGGTATAGATATTTTTACATTGTGTTTGGTTGGGCATTTTAAAAAGAGAAATGAAAAAAATGTAAGTAAAATGTGAATAAAAAATATATATTTCACTTAATTTTATAAATCTTTTCATTTTTTTTTAATTTTTTTTTAACCAAATATAACGTTAAAGGAAAATACACCACAAAAGAATGTGTCAAAATCAATAAGAAATTAATGAAAAATTATTTCATAAAGTGGCCATGATGAAAGTAGTTTTGGATACTTTTAAGTCCCTAGTTTTCACAAGGGTTTGGACCCTTTGGGCAACTGGAAAGTTATAGATAAAAAAAAATAAAATAAAAAGATCAACTTACCAATACTTTCTTTATTAATTAATAATCATTAATAAAAAAAATGTTAAATTTTTACCAACTAAACTTTTATTAATAATAATTAATAAAAAAAGGTTAATTTCAGACAAGAGGGAAGCCAGTTCATTTTCAGATGTTGGCTCTCTGCAGTCCAAAAATAGACTGGATAGTCCATTCCAGCCCGTTGGGCCCATTTTTAATCATGTTTCGATAATTCAAACAGTTTATATTTTCAGATTTATCGAGTATATTATCTTTGCAAAAAATTAAGTCGATTGGATAACGAAAATTATGTGTTCATATCAATTTTGTATGAACCCGTTAATTTTCTTACCGTCTTCTTTTTTCATACAAAACTGATTCAAACATGTGATTGTTATTATCCGATTGACTTGATTTTTTGCAGGAATGATGTATTCGACGAACCTTAAAATGTAAATGATTCAAATTATCAAAATGAGACCCAAAAGTAAGCCCAATAGGCTAGACAACACCTCTCTAATTCGATTTTAGATTGAAGAGAAGCTAATTTTTTTTTCTTCTCCAGAAAGTCATTCAGTGTGTTTGGTTTGAGTTTTTTGAATTAAGTTTTTTGAAAATTGAGTTTTTTGGTTTTTGTGTTTTTTTGTTTTTAGTAAATATTTTTTAAATTTTAAACATTTTTTTTAAACTTTTTTAGATGCACTTTACTTAGATGTATCTAAAAAGTAAAAAATTTGTGAAAAAATATTTTAAAAAATTAATAAATACATAAAAATACAAAAAATATACTGAATTCTCATTTTTTTTTTTTTGTATTTTTGATATTTAGTAAATTTTTAAAAGTTTTTTTTACAAATTTTTTACTTTTTAAAAAGTAAAAAAAATTGCTTAAAATATTAAAAAAATTCATTAAAAACAAAAAAAACACAAAAAATAAGAAAGTGGAATTTTCTGAAAATTATTTTTGAAAAAATAGAACCAAGCAAAGTAATTATTTTTCTAGACTTTTTGAAGTTTTTATCTTCTAGATGACTCTGAATTTATTATCTTCATCCATTATTTCATACAAAAACAAATGTTTCACTTTCAGTTTGTTGTGTAAAATGGAAAATCACAGCATTCGGATTATTGAAATAAGACCCAAAAGTAAATTTAATGGGCCGGATAACACTCTCTAATTCGATTTCAGACCGGAGATAAAGCTAATTTTTTTTTCTTTCTTCTATAGTAAGTCATTATTTTTTTAGACTTTTTGAAGTTTCTATCTTCTAGATGACTCTGAATTTATTATATTCATCCATTATTTAATACAAAAACAAAGGTTTCTCTTTCACCTTGTTGTGTGGAATGGAAAATCACAGCAATATATAGGAAAATATAGTACACATATATTAACAAAATTACAATGAAACTTTCGCATCTAAAATGATACCCACTAAAACTCAAGAGATTGGCATCACTTGAGGTTTGGGAGTGTGTTATTTTTAAATCTCATGTTTCACTAGTTGCAATAAGTTTCTTGGGACCAGTTTAATCCCTGACAGATTAATTAAGGTGCATGTAAATTGATCCGAACACTCAGTTATTAAAAAAAATAAAATTGATACCCACTAAAATAAATTTGCCATTTTATCTAAAATTAGTCTAATATATATACATATAGTACTACATTATGGAATCAATCTTATTTTTTTTTTAAAGAATGATTTATACATAAATAACTATAAATAAATAAAGCAAATCATCATAATAGAATCTATGGTAACCATATAGACCTGAACTAGATTGTCCAGTCCAAGTCTCCTTCGGAGAGGTACAAGTTGGACTCTTTCTTCTTGTTTTTGCTAAGCAAAGACGGTTCACATGTTTGGAATGGTTTCAATTCAAAAGCCAATTTGTTGTGGAATAGTCATAAACAGTTGTCTTATATTTATTTTATTTCTAGCATTTGTTTGGATGTTAAGGCATTTGGTAGACTTGAAGAAGCCTAGAATAACGCGTTATTTGGCGATTTTAGTCATTTTCTGTTGCAGGAGACATTCTTTCACCAAAAACCAGACTTCCTCAATGTTGATGAAGAATGGTCTCTTGTAGACCAAGTGGTATTTTGAAAAGATAGTTAAAAATTGACTTTTTAATTTTTTTTTGATTTTTTTTACTATTTTATGTGAGGTAATTAATATGACTCAAAATAGATTAAAACCTGACTTTTGACTTTTAACCCATGTTTCCAAAATGGGCCCAAGTCTATTCAAAATTCAAGGGCTCCAAATAGGATTTTGTTGAAAAATAATCCGTTGGTTTAGTTTTTGAAATGAGATTTAAGTTTTGAGTTTTGAAATGTAAGTTTTTGAAATGAGATTTGAAAAGAGAAAATTTATTTAGTTATGAGTTTTGAAAATAATTTTGAATTGTATTTTGAAATTGTTTTGGTTTATTTTTTTTAAGTATTTAAAAATTTTCTTATTTTTATTTTTTTAGGATAAATATTTTTTATTGTAAATATTTATTTATTTTTTTAATGTATTCTGTATTTATTACATTTGTGCACTATATTTTCTTTAATATTTAAAAAAATTATTATTTATTTTTAATATATACATTTTATTTTAAATAAATTTTATTTATTTTACTTTTAAATATTTTATTTTATTTTTTAAATATATTTTTTAATTTTTTATTTTAAATTTTTATTTTTTTTTGAAATTTAAATTTTTTTTGGATCACCCATATATATCTAAATCATAGCAAATTATTTGGCCAATATTTAAAAAAATCAAAATATATTTTTAAAATAAAATAAAAATATATTTCTTCAAAAATAAAAATAAAAAATTTTAAAAAATGAAAAGTAAAAAATAATTTTAAAGAACAAAATAGAAAAATATTTTTTTTGAATTTTATTTTTTTGAAAATTAAGTTTTGAAAAGAGTTTTTGAATTGAGTTTTGAAAACTTTATTTGGTTATGAGTTTTGAATTTTTTTTATCTAAATAATGATTTGAAAATCATGCCAAATGCTATCCATTGTTCAGCTACTTTCATACGAAATTATAATGAGACCCAACCGTCGGTTGAGATAAGTTCAAGTGGGTATAGATACTCATACGTTGTGTTTGGTTGTAAAATTTAGAAAGATAAATGAAATGTGAATAAAATATATGCATATATTTTATCTTATTTCATACATCTTTTTTATTTTTTGTCTCTAAATTTTCTAATTAATATAGCGTTAAGGGAGATCACACCACAAAAAGAATAAGTCAAAATCAATAAGAAATGAATGAAAAATTATTTCATAAAGTGGCCATGATGAAAGTGGTTTTGGATACTTAAAGTCCCAAGTTTTCACAAGGGTTTGGCGTGGACCCTTTGGGCAACTAAATTTTTCAAAGGAGAGAGTTACAGACAAAAAAATAAAATAAAAAGATCAACTTACCAATACTTTCTTAATTAATTAATAAAAAAGGGTTAAATTTTTAGCAGTTGGAAAAAATATCAGTTTTTCTAACAATAATTTTATCTTAAAAAATATTAAAAAATTAATTATGAAACCCAACCTCAATAATTTTACCTTTCCCAATTCCCCACAAGATATACAAGTGAATCAAAAAATAAATAAATAAACAATATATACAAGTGAAAAATGTGTTATAAAGTAGTAGTATGCATCGTTTAGGAACATATTGGGTATGTTTGGTTTGAGTTTGGGAGATGAGTTTTAGAGATAAAAAGTACGAAAAATTGTAATTTTTTAATTTTTTATAAAAAAAATGTGTAAATAAACAAAAAGAATAATATGATAACTTATGATAATTTTTTAACTTTTTAACTAAAATTAGAAGTTGTCAAATGAGGCATGCACGTATTAGCCAATTTTGGTGTTAGAGACTCATCAAAAGATGCCCACTAATTTGGAGAAAGAAAATTAAAAATATATTATTTAATTTGGATCAGATTGCTTTTAATTAAAAAAAACTTGATTTGAAGACTTTTACAACCTTTACATAACAGCAATATAAAGGTTTCGTTTGGTATAGATAGTTTGGGTTAAAATAATTATAAAATAATAAAATAAATTAATAAATTAATAAAACAGAATGTGTTGGCTTTTTGGTTTTAGAAGGGTATTTTAGTGAATGCGAGCGTGCCAGTAAGGATCAATCAGTCCTTACAGAAATTATAATTGCCAACCAATTATCAGACGATTGTGTTGTAGTTCTTTCAGCCTCAATGAAGAGGACTTTTACTGGTGGCTTGACTTAGGAGAAATTAAGAGAAATAACAGTTTAATGTGAAGAACAATCGAAGTATTTCATTAAAATGAACACTTACAATGGTCCAAACTCAGCCTCGAAGAGGTTTACAGCAACAGCCTACTTGAATCTACTTGAAACTACTCCTATGAATCGAAGTACAGTGCGGGTATTTAAAGAACAGGTATTTAAAGTGCAGGTATTTAAATTGCAGGAAATGTAAAACTAGAAAGGAAAATATGAAGTAAAGACTAGTTTGTATGATCTGAGTCTGGGGGCTTTTTCTGGGGGCTTCCCTGCTATTTATACTCGTCAAGGATGACCTTCGAACTGCACTTCAAACCGTCGAACTGCTCCTCCATGATCGTTGATCATGCTGCCTTAGAAGTAGTTCTACTATGCCATCATTTGCAGTTAAGCTTCCCTCTTGTATTTGAATTTGAATATGAGCAACCGTTGAAGCCACGTCACCTTGTATCTCCTTACTGATCTAGTACTACTCAGATCACGTGAGAACCAATATTCATCGCCACGTGTACGATCGGGATCAAAGACTTGAATCCTCTTCCCATAATACCCCTATTCTGCCACGTGTCGAATTGTAATTGGCTTTTACAAAATATGTAGCCAACATTACCCCCCGCACTAATATACCCAATACTTGGTGATATTAGTGGATCAAAAGCTTTTCCCGCGCTTTTGGAACGTGCATGGAACCCATCTTCAAGAAACACAACCGTCACCTATTTAGTGATCATTGGCATTAACTCTCAACTTGTTGAACATCCCAATACCTTTAGCATTCGAACGTATCATGGCTCAATTGACTTCTCATTCTATTGATCAAGCATACGAAGAGCCATTGAGTAATGCTGTTTCTCCTCGAAAGAATCTCCACGCATTCATTAGCCACCTTTACCCGCCCTTCTATATTCAGGTCATGGAGGCTTTCGCAGATTATCAACCTTTGGACTACGAACACATTGCCCTTAATCCCTTGGTTTACAAATTTACAGATACAAGAAGTTCTTCCTCTAAACTCCCCTTGTACTTTGAACGAACTACTCTCAAGCCTTTGCTTCAACAAGTTGCAAATATGGACTTGGGAAGCTCTTCTTCACAAACTTCTGCTTGGGATGAAGCTACAACTTCTTCATTTTCTGGGGGTTCCGGATGGACGAACTGGTCAACACCTGAGTCCTGGGACTTGAGGGAACGAATTAATCACCATTTTGTTGAGTTCACTGACCCTTTAGATTTTCCTTTTTACGCTCGAAGCTCGGTGGTCTATCCTTATGTGCCCATTGACCTTCGACGCAGTTTGGAGGAGAATTTGCTTGTGGCCTGGTACACATCCTCTATGCCCACAAGGATAATGCACACTGCCCGGTGTCTGGAAGAATCACAAGGGTATACCTCTTCATTTTTAGCCAAGAAGGCGAAGATTTGCTCTTCTGACTGGCTTGACTATATTAATGCCTTTGTTCCTTCCGCTCCTGTGCCATCTCCTATAACAGAAGCATCCACACCTTCTTCTTCGTCTTCTCCATCTTCTGAAATTGAAGCATCCACACCTTCTCCACCTTCTGAAACAGAACCATCTACTCCTTCTTCTCCTCCCACTCTTTCCTAGATAGAGAAACTAAGGCTTGCCCTTCCAATGGACAAAGTCTTTTCATCTTACAATCCTCCATCATCCCCTTCTCTAGCTGAGCGGAAACAAGCTCAACTTCTGCTTGCGGCCTTCTCTCACTTGCCCTTCAATGTTCTTGAGGATGACACCCCTCTCAAGAATTTTCAATAGGCTTGTGACATTCTGACCAGAGGCCATGTCCTTAACCCCATTGCCCAAGCAGAACTTCACCTGTTCCTGGACCAACTTCCAGTGCTCCTCTACTGGCATCGGAATTCCAAGGTCACCATCCAGTCTTTGGATCAACTTTCATCTCTCCGAATTCATGCCCAGTATGAAGCAGAAAACTTCATCGAAGATTTCGATGACTTCAAAAATAAAGATTCTGCGTATTGGGATGATTTGGTTATAGATGAGTCGGAACAAAAATTGAGGGAGGAGGCTTTCGAAATAAAGGCAGAGGAGCTCTATTATGAAGTGAGAGCACACTAGCTTATGCAGCCAACATTGGAGGAAATAGAAGAAATAATAAAGAAAGAACAAAAATTCATTGATCATTGTTGGATGAAATTCCATGATCTTGTTATTTATTCTATTCCTTATTTTTATGAGCTCGAATTTGTACCCGGATAGGGTCATTTAATGTAATTGTCTTGGCCTCAATATAAACAAAGTCCTTCTGTATTTGACATTGTTTGACTCTATTTTAAAAGCCAACTCATGACTTCGAATTGAACAATCTCATCCTTTGAATCTGGACTCAATTGTTTATAGAAACGCTAAAAGAACCAACATGTCTTTTT
This sequence comes from Camellia granthamiana, assembly GCA_036172215.1. Classification (NCBI taxonomy): domain Eukaryota; kingdom Viridiplantae; phylum Streptophyta; class Magnoliopsida; order Ericales; family Theaceae; genus Camellia; species Camellia granthamiana. The sequence continues at coordinate 168,524,524 of CM069903.1, read as the reverse complement.
TCAATTTATGGAGTATAGTTGACAATTCTGGCTGATGTTACCTGGAATCGATGCTTTGAACTCTAGCAACATTACTCCTCAAAACTAACTATAACCAATATATGGTCATGGTTAATATAGCCAATCAATTTCAAACTGACTGTTTTGCTTCGAAGAGTAATCCATACCGTTTTGGTTCAAAAGCAATTCCAACCAATCGATAGGTTTTAATGCTTCGAACAATGCTCATCCTTAAAGGATTCCAGGAGTTGCTTCAAAGGTTGTTACTTTGATTAATAATCCTCAAACAGGCTTTTAAACCCTTTGAAGTGGACCAATATTCGAGCATCCTAGCATCTTTAAGCATGTAGTATGCTTCGAAGCCGGCCTCTGTGTTTCGAAGCCATTGTTATTTGATTTTTGGCGCCAAAATTTTGGCTTCGAAGCCAAATACCCCGCTTCGAAGCTAATCTCAGCATCTGGGTTATGTTCTTTCCCTCCAAAAACTATCAATATTGGAAGAGACTCCTCATATTCGTACTTTTAGTACTTAACGACTTACGCAATATATATTTCAGACACAAAGCCCCCCATTTTTTCATGTTCTGAAATCACTTGCCTTTTAACGCACAAACCCTCATATCCCTCACTTCTTTCTACTTTCCCCCTCCCTTTTCAAAAAAAACGTACCATCAATGGCTTCTTCCTCATCAGAAGTACCAATCGTAGAACGTGTGAGCTCATCCGTAGCCTTGAAAAGGCTCATTGATGTAGAGTGTGAGAAATACAAGGCTGGGGGGAAAAGCGCCATTGACGGGCGTGTCTTTGTCCCTCGTCGTCATGAGTGACAAGACTACGTGCTTGGGCCAATCTTCAAAGAGATCCCTATAGAGCTCCCTATAGAGCTCCCAGCTCTGTACCCTCGTCTGGAAAACCAATATCTCCTTTATGAAGGTGGTCTTGATTGGAGGAACTGGAGAATCAATCGCCCCCACCGATGTTGGCCCACGATGAGACCGGAGTGGCAAGAGTGGTATGATCGGGTTATCCTTGCGAGGACATTGGACCTTCAAGAGCTCTGCCTCCTCGATGCTCTCCGACTATCTAGGGTAACTATCCCGGAAGACCCTTTCTTAGTCCCTGCTGCTTTATGCTTTTGGAACCCTATCTTTAATTTCTTTCAATTTAGATGTGGGATGATGGCTCCTACTGTTCTTGATATTTGCCATCTACTAGGAGTGTCCCCCATTGGTACCATTATTACACCAGACTTCCCTGATTCAACAGTCTCTTTCTCCCTCCCCTCACTTAACTTATCTTACAGCGATTTTGTTAAAGCTGAAAATAAGAAAGAGGGCCCGGTAACTGACAGGGAATTCTTTTCCTTCTTGTTATATTGGCTTTGCAAATTCCTCTTCTGCACCTCTTCACAAAGAATTATGCCTGAATTTGCTCCACTTGCCAAAGCCTTTGTTTTGCAAAAAAGAGTAGCCTTAGCCCCATACATTCTAGGTCATGTATATAGAGTTTGTTCCCCTTTTTTGTGAGAAGCCTTTAGATGCGAATCAAGGGGGGCCATTCTGAATCCTTCAGCTTTGGCTTTTTGCCTATTTCACTGAACTACAATCCAAATGCCTTAAATTTTCTGGGTTACATTCTCTCACCCATGGCATAAGACTAGCCAATGCTTCTCTCTATCCTTCCTCTTTTGCTTTTTATTTCTCTTTCTTCCATCAACTACCAGCCGCCCTTCCTATTCACCGCTTCCGTCCCTTCGAGACCAACATAGGTCCAACTTGGTTGAGTCACTTTTTAAGTGACAGGCTCTGTGCTTCACCTATTCACAATGACATATGGGCCTCCCTTCTGCTTTCTAGAGAACTGTTCATCGGGACCACGAACCCCAGAGCTTATAAATGTATAGCAGAGCCTTATTGTCCTGCTCAATTTGCTAGACAATTTGGTTTCACCCAAGGGGTCCCAATACCTCTCTGCAGCAACACCAATCTGAGCCTTACCAGGAGAGATCTGAAAGTTAGAAAGTCAAGGCTGGAGGAGGCAGTCTTCAAATTCTTAGATGACTTGGCTAGTTTTGAGTACACCCCTTTCATTCCTGAAGGTACCGCATTGAAGAGATACCAAAATTGGTGGGAACATAATATGGAAATCTACTTAGCCATTTCACCTCAAAGCCTACTGGAGGTGTTAGGTGTGGCCAAGCCCAAGGGAGCCGAAACTGTCCCTTCCTCCACTGTGCCTCCTATAACCCAGTCCATTCCTGCTACATCAACTCCTTCGAAGTCCACTCGGGCTGCTTCGAAGAAAGGTATATGCCTTTGTTTTCTTTCCTTAGACTATCGCTATGATGCTTGTTTATCTTATTTTTTATTCTTCTTCTGTGAAGGTGGTCAACAGCAAAAGAAAAGGAAACTACTCGAGCCTGAAAAGACAATAACTGAGGCGCAAGAAGAAGAAGAAGAAGATCCAGAGCACGAGTCACCCTTGATAAGGAAAACAAGAGTGGCTGATTTGGTTCAAGAGGAGACAGCTGCTAAGGAGGTAGAGGAGGAGCTTATCTTCAGGGAATCCGAGTCTCAGACTGAAACAGCTAAGAAAACAATTGAGGAGCAAACAATACCAATCCATAGAAAAAAGAGAAGAAAGATGACTGTCTCTCTCTCCGATTTTGCTGAGGACTCTGATTCCGAAACAATTGCCCAAGCAATAGGAAAAAGGAGGAAAGTGACTGCTTCAACCACTACCTTAGTCGAAGATCCCATTCATGAGGCAGCTGCCAAGGCTGTGGACCAAGAACATTCCAAGGCCATAATTGTTTTTGAAAGGGCTGAGAAGAGACGGCAGCAACAAATTTTAAGAGAAGAAGCTGCTGCTGCCGATATGTTGCAAAGGGAAATAGTAAGAAGGCAACAGGCTGCCAAACATTACTCCCTTCGCAGCTCTCCCATTTGTACAAATACCACTGGATCGAGTAATTTCTTTCACTCTTCCGTTGTTTTCCTTTTGTCAATTTTTTAATACTGAATTTTGACAGTCCTTTGTATTTCTTCCTCTTGCAGCAACAGCTACTGCATTCATCTTCCCAGCAAGGCCTCCTTCGATCTCAGTTGAAGTTGACCAGATGCAACATGTGAAGACCATCCAAATCACGCTCCCACTCTCTAAGCCTATATTCGATACACCTTCTTTAAGCCCAAGCATCCCTGCGTCTCTTTTCCTTGGCTTACAGCCATATCTCCCTTTTTTGACTTTTAATCTGCCTCAGTCTTCTTCTTCTTCGAGCCTTGCTCTTCCTCCTTCCTTCACAGAAATTCCGAGTGCTATTCCATCTCTGATGGCAGTTGATTCTTCCTCAGAGGGTGCTGGTAGTTCTCCAATTCATGGTTCATCACCTATGCCTACTTCCAGCCCCTCCTCACTTGACTCGTTGGTGGCTAAGACCATAGAGGCTGCAAAAGATGCTCCATCCATTTCTCCCATCCCCATGCAGTCCTCTGTGTCCTCCACCACAACACTCTCCATGCCCTTTATGTCCAGGGATGAGGTAGACATCTTCGAAGGAAAGCTAGCTAGTCTCTTCGACATACCTTCTACCTCTCCAGCAGTTAGTGTTGAGGCTGAGCCATTAGCTTTGGCCGACTCCTTACTAGAAATTTTAGAGAGTCTTCCTTCCTCCAGCAGCAAGCCTTCTACACCTTCGATAGACATGGACGCATGCCTGGAACTGCTGACTTCTTTTTCGAGGATCCCCTTCGAGGCTCTACAAAGGCTTATCATCAGGAATGGGTTCCTTCAATGCTGTAACATTGCTGAGCAGTCTGGCCTGAATGTCTCAAGTCATCTATCTCAGGCTGCAGCTACTATTGATTTCTATCTCAACATTTGTCATGCTACTCAGACTGCGGATGAGAAGCTAGCTAGGGACCAGAGTTTTGTTTCCCAGGTGCATATTGAGATATCAACGCTTAAGGAACAACACTCTTTTGCCTCTCACTTTCGAGTCCAACTGCTGGAGAAGAAAGCTCGTCTTGAGGAGGAGTTGGCTGCAGTAAACCAAGCCTTGGTTAGAACTGATACCAAATTGCACATCACCAACCAAGGGCTGGCTGATCGAAAAGAAGACATGGCTGCAGCTATTCAATTGTTTCCATCACTTAGTAACAGGAAATCCGCTATACAAAAACAATTAAGACATTGTAATGATTTCTGGGCCAATTTGTGGCACAATGTACTCAACTCTTTATAAAAGAACAAATTTTGTCCATCATTTGAGTAGTCTTATGCTTTTGTATTTCATGTTTATTTTATTCCTTGTGTTTCCCAAATGGTTGGAAAATAAGGCTTCAAATATCTGCCATTAATCTTCTTGGGATGTACATACCCATTCAAATTTCTTAAATGGTATGCTCCAAAAGGCAGAACTCTATGAATTTGATATGGTCCTTCCCAGTTAGGTGACCATTTGCCAAACTTATGGCTTTTAATTCCTATTGGGAGTATTGTTTTCCATGCCAAATCACCTTCATCAAAGCCAATATGTTTGACCCTCTTATTATAATTCTTGGCTGCTTTCTTCTTTTGGAAAAGAACGCTGTTTAATGCCAAAATCCTGGCTTCATCTATGCCTTCTAATTCCAAGCACATACTTTGATGGTACTGCTCAGGATCTAACTGATCTTGGCATCTTACCCTCAAAGATTTAACATTAATCTCCACAGGTAAAACTGCATCATGCCCATATACTAAGGCATAAGGAGTAACTCCTGTGCTTGACCTTGGGGAGGTTCTGTAAGCCCATAACACATCTAACAATAGATTATGCCAATCCCTAGGATTATCCTCCACAATCTTTTGTATTCCTTTTTTCAAGGACTTATTGGATGATTCAGCTTGACCATTGGCTTGTGCATAATAAGGTGTGGAATTAACAAGGCTAATTCCAAACTCTGCCACAAAAGCTTTCACCATTTTCCCATCGAACACAGTCCCATTATCAACTGTTATGGTTTGTGGGATACCAAATCTATGGATCAGATCTTTAATGAACCCAATAACCTCTGTTTGGTCTACAGCCTTGTATGGCTTAGCTTCGACCCACTTAGTGAAGTAGTCAGTGGCCACTAGAATGAAACAGTGATGCTTCGAAGAGGGTGGGTGTATTTTTCCCATCATATCCATGGCCCATCCTCTGAATGACCAAGGCTTCACTACTGCATGTAAATCAGTTATAGGCACATGCCTTATTGTGCCATGCTTCTGGCATGCCTGGCAACCCTTTACATATTCTATGCAGTCTTTAAGGATAGTTGGCCAATAGTAGGAATGCCTTCGAAGCAACCATCTCATCTTCACACCAGGTTGATGAGCACCACAAATGCCTTCATGAACCTCAGCCATGGCTGTTAATGCTTCTTTTGGGCCTAAACACTCCAGCAATAAACCATCTCCCCCTCTTTTGTAGAGAGCATTACCATATAATATATATTGCATGGACTGTAATTTGATTCTCCTGCTGGCCTCCGAAGATGGACCAATCAAATACTGCATTATTGGATGCCTCCAATCTTGTTCTTGTAAGTCATTATGATTGACTTCCAAGACCACATTTCTTTTACTCAAAGGTGGTATCAATTTTTGATATGTTGTTTGGCTTATGTCCCTTTGGGCATTATCCCTTCTCTTGAAGTTCGAAGCTTTCTGAGCCACATCATTAGCTCTATTATTCAAGAATCTTGGAACATGAGTTACATTAGCTACTTGAAATTGAGAAAGCAGATGTAATGCAACAACATAATATGGCAGAATAGTTATGCTTTGACACTTGAAAATCCCTTTCACTTGGTTAACTACCAATTGGGAATCCCCAAATATGTCAACTGCATGTACCTGTAATCCAATGAGGATTTCTAGCCCCACTATTAAGGCTTCATATTCAGCCTGGTTATTGGAACAAGTGGCTTCGTCCACTCTGAAACCATGTGTGGTTTCTACCCCCTGTGGAGATCTAATCACAACACCAATTCCAATTAAGTCATTGGCTTTCGATCCATCAAACCACATCTGCCATGGCTCAACATTAACCATACCAAGCTCCATTATCTCTTGGCTTTCTGTTTGAGATGGATGATCTGCCAGAAAATTGGCCAAAACTTGCCCTTTTACTGCCCTTTGAGGGACATATTCTAAATGAAATTCTGATAAGGCTAGTATCCACTTGCCAATTCTTCCCCTCAACATAGGTCTGGATAACATGTACTTAACCAAATCTGTGGTTGCAATTACCAAGACAGTTGTAGGTAAAAGATAATATCTTAATTTCATTGCAGCAAAATACAAAGCAAGACACAGCTTTTCAACAGCTGAATATTTACATTCACAAGAATTTAAAAACCTACTAAGGTAATAAACAGCTTGCTCCTTGCCTTCTTCATTGTCTTGGGCCAAGAAAGCTCCCAATGAATCTTCTGCTGCAGCTATGTACAACTTCAAGGGCTTATCACCCTTAGGTGGCATCAGCACTGGAGGTTTGGCCAAGTAGGCTTTGATACCTTCGAAAGCACTTTGGTGCTCTGCTGTCCACACAAATTCTTCTTCATCTTTCAGCCTTAACAAGGAAGAAAATATTTTAGTTTTTCCAGCAGTGTTAGAAATAAACCTTCGAAGAAAGTTAACCTGCCCAAGGAACCTTTGTAATTCTTTCTTACTTGATGGAGGCCTGGCTTCAATGATGGCCTTGGCTTTATTCTGATCAATCTGTATTCCTTTCTTGTGCACTACATAACCCAAGAAATTTCCAGATGATACGCCAAAAGCACACTTAAGGGGATTGAGCTTTAATTTGAACTTTCTCATCCTTTCAAAGGCTGCTTCTAAATGATACAGATGCTCCTCTATGGACTGAGATTTCACTACAATGTCATCAATATAACACTCTAGATACCCTCCAATGAGATCATGAAAGATGGTGTTCATAGCCCTCTGATATGTAGCCCCAGCATTTTTCAGACCAAATGGCATTTTAACCCATTCAAAGGTGCCAATATTCTCAGGACATCTGAATGCTGTCTTGTGGATATCCTCCTCTGCAATGCATATTTGGTTGTAACCAGAGTGACCATCCATCATTGATAAAACTTGATGCCCTGCTGAACTGTCTACCAGCAGATCCACTATAGGCATAGGGTACTCATCTTTAGGAGTTGCTAGATTTAAGTTTCTGAAATCGATGCATACCCTCATTTTGCCATTCTTCTTGACTACAGGCACAATATTAGATATCCATTCAACATACCTGGCTGTTCTAATAAAGCCTGCCTTGAGTAGTCTCAGAATCTCTTCCTTGACTTTCTGAATTACTTCTGGACTCATTCTTCTTGGTTTCTGCTTGTATGGCTTGAAATTAGGCTTCATAGGGAGCCTATGTTCCACTAATGACCTATCCAATCCTGGTAGTTCATTGTAGGACCATGCAAAGCAGTCCTTGTATTTCTTCAGGATAACCAACAACTGGTCTCTGTCCAGAACATTCAAGCAAGCACTTATATAAGTGGGTTGTTGTATGGAACCTTCCCCTAGATTTACTTCTTCTAAGGGGTCTTGCGTTTGAGAACTTATCGAAGCTTCTTCTCTAGTTTCTTCTACCTTCGAAGCAATCTTCTCACCTTGTTCTGCTTTTAGGTTATTTAGTTCAACATCTTTACCCTCCTCCTCATAGACAAAATCTGTCCATAAGGCATCCTCTTCCTGTATCTCCTGGACTTTTGTCTCAATGTCCAATGCACAGTATTTCCCAAGGGTCAGAATTCTGACCTGTTGCTGCTCTTGTTTACAGCCAACTATCATGGCTTCTCTTTCTTGCTCCTGTACTTTCTGGACTATTGCTTTTACATCCAATGGTGAGAATTTAACCAGAGCCAAAGACCTGGCTTCTTGTTCTTCATTCCTTTGCCTACAACCAGGCATCATTGTCATCTTTAACGACAATCTCTTCATCAGCACTCTCTTGAACCAAGTGCTTCAGGTGTGTCACTTCCTCATCAGCCGTCACTTCGGCCGAGCCATCAGCTTTCCTCAGTATACTGAGCGGTGTTACTCCCTCAATATACAACTTGGCCTCTGCAAAGTCTGCACAGGCTATGAAGGGTTGGGGATCTGCATCGATCTCCTCTGTCTCTCCATTGCCCAAAGCCATCATGATTTTCTGATGCAAAGAGGAAGGCACACATTTGTTAGTGTGGATCCAGTCTCTCCCAAGTAAGGCATTGTATTTAGCATTACTGTCGATTACAAAGAATGCTGTCATACAGTCCCTAGTTCCAACACTCAAATTAATGGGTAAAATCCCTTGAGCCATCTGTTTGTCTCCAGCAAAGCCAGCGATGGTTGTGCTGGTAGGGATCAACCTAGGATTCTTTTTCCCTAGTTTCTTCAAAGAAGATTTTGGTAATAAGTTTACCGCTGCCCCATTGTCTATTAGGACTCGGTTCAGCTGTATCCCATCGAAGAAAGCCTTGATGTACAAAGGCTTGACATGTTGGGTCATGGAATTCGAGGGATATTCAAAAGGATATGAGAGGTTGATGCTCACCTCTTCCTCGCTTTCACACTCAGTTTCCATTGGAGTAGCCATTCCAGAAGCATCCTGTACCATACTCACTTGTGACTCTTCACTAGAGACAGGAATTGGATCCATGTCTTGGTCACTTTGGCTCTCGTCTTCAGCCTGGAACTCATGAGGCAATATGCGTACCATATTGACTGACACTGGCGGAAATGAGCCAAATTGGATGACTGGCTGTACCTTCTCTTCCCCTTGGCTACCTTGTCCAGTGACTTCAACAGCATCCTCCATGCTGCACTCTGGCATTTCATTATTAACTGATCCCTTCGAAGGATCCTTCTTAACTGGTTCTTCAGTCAGGAATGTTTGCTCAGCCATGAAGGCTTCGAACATTTCCTTCTTTTGGCTCATGCCAATCTCTTCTTCCGTTTCGCTATCACTTTCCATCAGAGCCTTTTCCAGCCCTGCCAAACTAGACTTCTCTCTGGCCTTTAGTTCAGAATGAACCTGGGCCAACTGTTCTCTGCTACAAACCACTTTGCTTTGTAGAGTCGGTTTTGGAGTATGGTCTGACTTCAAAGTTTTCTTTCCTTCTGCCTTGACCAGTGAAGAACTCTCCCCACTTTCTTTCAGATCTTGCTGGTACTGGGTGTACCTGCGCTGAATCTTCCTCCTCTGTGATCTGGAAATAACTGGAACCATATTTGGTTCCTTTGTCTTTGGGTGTTTCAGCAACACCCAGTTGTTCGGAGCCACCAAAGGAGGCTTGACCATCCTGCCTTGGATTCCAACATCTTTTCGAACAGGCAGTTCCCTAGGTTTGCTTTGCATTACAAACCAGTCTGGGACTCCAGGTACCCACGAACTTGCTGACTCAGATGTTGAACTGCCTTTTTCGACCTTCGAAGCCGTCTTCGAAGTTGGCTGTGAAGGTACGTGGTTGGCTCTGACCTCATGCTTTGAGCCCGATTCAGACCTTTGGTGAAGGTAATCACTTTCTGTCCTGCGTGAAGCTGGTCTAGGAGGCCAATCCCTGGCTTTATTCCCATGAAATGAGCCTCTCTCCAGTCTTCTTTCAGCATGGCAACTCTCCATTCTGTAGTAATTGGGTGGCCTAGATTCATGTAAGGGCCTTTTGCCTTTAGCATGCATCATGTCCATTACAGGCTCAACCACTGGTGGTCGCTGCCTGTCACCAGCCGGATACGGCCTTTTGTTGTAAGCGTTGGTTGACTTAGGACGTCTCTGAACATCCCTGTAATATTGCTTCCCGTCAACTGGAAGCCCCTTCAACCATTTGTAGCTTAGTCTGCATCTGGGACACATCCTCTGTATTACTGCTGCTTCCAAGGAATTGTCATCCAGTACTTCTTCATCAGAGTGTTCCTTCTGATGTGAGAAACCTTGTCCAATGACTGGTAGGTTTCTAGTCTCCTTTTTGGCAGTTGTCTGGTTGGCAATATGCATTTGCACATTGACTTCTTCCAATTCCTGCAGAGATAGATTCTGAAAGTTTGGAACAACCACATTAGCCGCGCTTTCTCCAACTTCTGGAAACGGGTTACTGTCAATCCCCATGGCCTTTTCTATTTTGGCTGGGAACTTCAAACTACCTTTCCGAATTTGCTCTTGGATCCTGTCTCGAAAAACAATGCAGTTTTTAGTCGAGTGAGACCAAGAATTATGCCATTTACAGTATACTTTTCCTTTAAGTTCATCTGGAGATGGCAGTTTTACTCCTTTTGGTAACTTAAGGAAATTGGCTGCAAGTAGATGATCAAAAATGTCATCTGCTTTTGTTAAATCGAAAGAGTACTTTCTGTGAAAGTCTTTCTTTTTAAACTGCTGGTCGATGGTTGTATCCTTATGAATTAATGCTTCACAGATTACAGGTTCTTTACCCACAATCTCTGCTGCATCGATCTCATAATTGGGATCTCTATAATACGTCTTATACGAAGCATTATTTCGATCTTGTTCCTCCTCTAGTAATGCTTCATATCGAGACACCTTATAGGTCAGTTCGACCAAATCCCTGAATTCAGTTGAGTCAAACTTCTTTCGAAGCCTGAACTCTAAACCGTTTTGAGCCAATCTTACAAATTCTGGCTCTGGAATGATGACCCTACATTTATTTCGAGCCCTTTTAAATCTGGCAATAAACTGAGTGGCCTTTTCTTCAGGCCTTTGACTCAATCTTGCCAAGTCTGCCATAGAAACCTCTGGCTCCGACTGGAAAAATTGGGCATGAAATGCCTCTTCCATTTGTTGCCAATTTTGAATGGAGCCAGGTGTAAGGTTGATGTACCATACAAATGCTCCCCCAGTTAGAGAATTTGGAAATAATCTCAGTTTCATGTAATCATGATTAGTGAATTCACCACACTGAGCAGCGAATCTGGCAATGTGCTCTACTGTTGACTGATTTCCAGTTCCATAGAATAAGGTAAAATCCGGTATTCTGAATCCTCTTGGGTATTCATGTACCCTATCTACCCATTCTGGGTATGGTTTTCAGTATACAGGAGTCTGGACCCCCCGAGCCATTGGTCCACACATCTCCCTAACAATATCAGCAATTTGGTCCCTATGGACCATATTTTGTGCTTGCTGAACCACTACTGGAGGGACAAACACAGGGTTTGGTGGACAAACTTGCGCCTGTGGTCCTCTTAGTCCATAAAGTGGTACATTTGGGACTGGTTGCCCCTGTGGTGCAGGTTGCTGTTGGGGGTATGGGTAACCCCTTTGAGCCTGTCCTGCAAAAGGACCTGCGAAAGGTGCTGGAACAGGTGTTGTGTCCCTTCCATTTACAGGAAAACCTTCCAACCCCCCGGGTATAAATTCGAACAAGGGATTATTATACCCCCTAGTGCCAGGTATGGCTTCGAACATAGGATTAGTAACCATTCTTATGCCAGTTTCTTGTACTTGGCCAGATCCACCAACTTGTGTGGCTTCATTGTTGAGTACTGAGGCATTTTGGCCTATTACAGGCCTCGAAATGGGTTCATACCAAGACTGAGGCGATGGTCTCTCATAGTTCTGAGTACTAGTTTGACCATTAGATTGTCCATTAACTTGCATAGGCTGTTTATCTCTAGCCAATCTTTGCTGAGGGACATTTAAAACTTCCTCTGTGTGTCTTGTGTTTGTTGGTTGGTGGTTATTCATTCGATCCAAAAAGGATGTTGCCCACCTTTCCATTGTGTTCATTAATGGTTGTCCCATAGCATCTACTAAGCCATCCCATGGATTTGTTGGCTGAGTAGATGGAACAGTGGATGGTCCAATTCCTTGGTTTCGTCCAATATTATGAACATATGGTTCTTGTCCAGAAGTACTGGTCTGTTCGACCATAGGTTCTGATAACATAGGAGTTTCCACAGGATGTGTTACCACATTATCCTCTGGATTAGGTATTTCTACCTCTCCTTCTACACCTTCTTCCAGACGTTCATTTTCTCCTTGTCGTCTTCGTCTAGCCATTTTAACAAGTCCCACTGGGCGTGCCAAAAATATATGTTGGCTTTTTGGCTTTCGAAGGGTATTTTAGTGAATGCGAGCGTGCCAGTAAGGATCAATCAGTCCTTACAGAAATTATAATTGCCAACCAATTATCAGACGATTGTGTTGTAGTTCTTTCAGCCTCAATGAAGAGGACTTTTACTGGTGGCTTGACTTAGGAGAAATTAAGAGAAATAACAGTTTAATGTGAAGAACAATCGAAGTATTTCATTAAAATGAACACTTACAATGGTCCAAACTCAGCCTCGAAGAGGTTTACAGCAACAGCCTACTTGAATCTACTTGAAACTACTCCTATGAATCGAAGTACAGTGCGGGTATTTAAAGAACAGGTATTTAAAATGCAGGTATTTAAATTGCAGGAAATGTAAAACTGGAAAGCAAAATATGAAGTAAAGACTGGTTTGTATGATCTGAGTCTGGGGGCTTTTTCTGGGTGCTTTCCTGCTATTTATACTCGTCAAGGATGACCTTCGAACTGCACTTTAAACCGTCGAACTACTCCTCCATGATCGTTGATCATGCTGCCTTAGAAGTAGTTCCACTATGCCATCACTTGCAGTTAAGCTTCCCTCTTGTATTTGAATTTGAATATGAGCAACCGTTGAAGCCACGTCACCTTGTATCTCCTTACTGATCTAGTACTACTCAGATCACGTGAGAACCAATATTCATCGCCACGTGTACGATCAGGATCAAAGACTTGAATCCTCTTCCCATAATACCCCTATTCTGCCACGTGTCGAATTGTAATTGGCTTTTACAAAATATGTAGCCAACATTACCCCCCGCACTAATATACCCAATACTTGGTGATATTAGTGGATCAAAAGCTTTTCCCACGCTTTTGGAACGTGCATGGAACCCATCTTCAGGAAACACAACCGTCACCTATTTAGTGATCATTGGCATTAACTCTCAACTTGTTGAACATCCCAATACCTTTAGCATTTGAACGTATCATGGCTCAATTGACTTCTCATTCTATTGATCAAGCATACGAAGAGCCATTGAGTAATGTTGTTTCCCCTCGAAAGAATCTCCACGCATTCATTAGCCACCTTTACCCGCCCTTCTATATTCAGGTCATGGAGGCTTTCGCAGATTATCAACCTTTGGACTACGAACACATTGCCCTTAATCCCTTGGTTTACAAATTTACAGATACAAGAAGTTCTTCCTCTAAACTCCCCTTGTACTTTGAACGAACTACTCTCAAGCCTTTGCTTCAACAAGTTGCAAATATGGACTTGGGAAGCTCTTCTTCACAAACTTCTGCTTGGGATGAAGCTACAACTTCTTCATCTTCTGGGGGTTCCGGATGGACGAACTGGTCAACACCTGAGTCCTGGGACTTGAGGGAACGAATTAATCACCATTTTGTTGAGTTCACTGACCCTTTAGATTTTCCTTCTTACGCTCGAAGCTCGGTGGTCTATCCTTATGTGCCCATTGACCTTCGACGCAGTTTGGAGGAGAATTTGCTTGTGGCCTGGTACACATCCTCTATGCCCACAAGGATAATGCACACTGCCCGGTGTCTGGAAGAATCACAAGGGTATACCCCTTCATTTTTAGCCAAGAAGGCGAAGATTTGCTCTTCTGACTGGCTTGACTATATTAATGCCTTTGTTCCTTCCGCTTCTGTGCCATCTCCTATAACAGAAGCATCCACACCTTCTTCTTCGTCTTCTCCATCTTCTGAAATTGAAGCATCCACACCTTCTCCACCTTCTGAAACAGAACCATCTACTCCTTCTTCTCCTCCCACTCTTTCCTGGATAGAGAAACTAAGGCTTGCCCTTCCAATGGACAAAGTCTTTTCATCTTACAATCCTCCATCATCCCCTTCTCCAGCTGAGCGGAAACAAGCTCAACTTCTGCTTGCGGCCTTCTCTCACTTGCCCTTCAATGTTCTTGAGGATGACACCCCTCTCAAGAATTTTCAATGGGCTTGTGACATTCTGACCAGAGGCCATGTCCTTAACCCCATTGCCCAAGCAGAACTTCACCTGTTCCTGGACCAACTTCCAGTGCTCCTCCACTGGCATCGGAATTCCAAGGTCACCATCCAGTCTTTGGATCAACTTTCATCTCTCCGAATTCATGCCCAGTATGAAGCAGAAAACTTCATCGAAGATTTCGATGACTTCAAAAATAAAGATTCTGCGTATTGGGATGATTTGGTTATAGATGAGTCGGAACAAAAATTGAGGGAGGAGGCTTTCGAAATAAAGGCGGAGGAGCTCTATTATGAAGTGAGAGCACACCAGCTTATGCAGCCAACATTGGAGGAAATAGAAGAAATAATAAAGAAAGAACAAAAATTCATTGATCATTGTTGGATGAAATTCCATGATCTTGTTATTTATTTTATTCCTTATTTTTATGAGCTCGAATTTGTACCCGGATAGGGTCATTTAATGTAATTGTCTTGGCCTCAATATAAACAAAGTCCTTCTGTATTTGACATTGTTTGACTCTGTTTTAAAAGCCAACTCATGACTTCGAATTGAACAATCTCATCCTTCGAATCTGGACTCAATTGTTTATAGAAACGCTAAAAGAACCAACATGTCTTTTTCCAATTTATGGAGTATAGTTGACAATTCTGGCTGATGTTACCTGGAATCGATGCTTTGAACTCTAGCAACATTACTCCTCAAAACTAACTATAACCAATATATGGTCATGGTTAATATAGCCAATCAATTTCAAACTGACTGTTTTGCTTCGAAGAGTAATCCATACCGTTTTGGTCAATGGGCACAAGCAAAAGATAGCCAAATAGATTAAATTGAAAACACTGAGTTTAATAACTAAAATATTAAATTTTAGTTAACTAAAGGGTCAGTGAACTGCGGTCAGTTAAATTTTAGTTAAATTTTAGTTAACTAAAGGGTCAGTTAACTAAATTTTAGTTAAATTTTAGTTAACTAAAATTTTAGTTAAATTTTAGTTACCCTCTAAAACATTTTAATTAATTAATTTAAAAATCAAAAAGTAAGGATATTTTAGTTATTTTAGAGTGATGCGACACTTTTAAAAAATATTAAACCAAAAATAAAAAAAGTCAACTTTTTACCAACTTCCCAAATCACTTCTAAAAAAGTCAAAAAGCTTGGTAAAAAGCCAAAAGCCAGCTTTTTACCAACTTCCCAAAACACCCCATTGTAGTGTAATTGCTCCCAAAATAATACAACCCATTCCAAAATTCCAAAACTACAATAAAATGAAATAAAATATGACTTTTTGAATATTATTATTATTTTATATTTAAAAATAAAAAAAAATTAATAGGAGAAAAGAACCTACGGTCACAAACACAATGATAAAACTTGAACATAGACATGATAAAAAAATAAAAAATATTTGGGACCTTTTTTTTTTTTTTGGATCTTATAATTTTCTTTGAATCTCAATAATTTATATGTGTGAAACTTATTTATGTATGTATAAGGCCCACATCATCAATGATTGAGATATAAAAAAAATTATAAAAATCCTAAAAAAAAGATAATCTCAATCATGGTTATAAAAAAATACATTATCTTCAAGGCCAATCCTAAGTTATTTGACTTAAACAACCCACTTTCTTTTAAACCAAACAATTGAAGCAAATTCAAAGCACTAAACTACATGTAATTAACATGTCTTATATTTAGGCTCATTTTGAAAAGTAAGAAAAAAATTTAATTTTTTCACTTTTTTATTTAAAACATGCAAAAAAAATATATATATATATAACTTAAATAAATCAATAAATTAAAATTTTTAATTACCAAAATAGGCCTTAGATCCACTACAAAACCCAATAAACCTAGATCCAAATATATATATATATATATATTATATATGGGTTTGTATCATGCATTTATAGTAAGGTCATCTTCATCATCATTGCATTCAAGCATTTGTAATAAGGTCATTCTCATCATCATTCCATGTCTCCATAGTGATAAGACTGTTGAAATAATTTTTCATTTTTTAAGGTTGAATTTGGGATAATTGTTTGATATTCATGTAATTTTGTTCCGACAAATCCATTTTGTATATTTTTTGGAAAGATTCTATCAAACAATATCTATATTTAATAGTATAAAATTTCCGAAAAAAAAAATTCATAATTTCTCTGTTGAAAATTTCATAATTTCTCAAACAGCTATGATATATCTCTCTAAAAAAGGAGCACTAAATCAACTCTAATAAGTTGAAAATTAAAAAAAAGAAAAGGTAGACACAAGGCAAACACAATCATTAGAGCTCCATATTTATGCTGTGTTTGGTTGAGGGATTTGAGGAGAGATTTGGAAAGGGAAAGGAAAAAGGTGTGTGAAACTATGTGAAATATAGGTATATTTTTTTTCACATTTCACCTACCTTTTTCATTTCTTTTTCTAAATCCCTCCTCAAATCCCTCAACCAAACACAGCATTAGAGTTCTCAAGTATTTTTGTTTCTCAAATACAAATGCTGAGAATTAGAAAATTAAGAGGTCTGCTCCATTAATGTCGGGTAAAAAAAATTCAATTTATCTTGAGGCTTCTTTTAGGAAGATGATTAAAAATCAAAAATCAATTTTTAATTTTTTTAAGTCACATTATTTCTTCTTTTTTTTACATATTTATTTTTAAAAAATCAAAAAAAAAATTAAATGGCCAACTTTTAACACGCTTTCTAAAATAACCCCAAGTGATTCATTATTGACTTTATTCTAAAACGGACCCAAAAAAATTAGAACAACGGATGACCGATCAACAGTCAGCCAGAAAAATGGAATGCAAAGTGGATGATCACCCAACTTTGCAATAAACAAAAGGTTAATGTTATATGTACTAATTAGTGTATTAATTAATATATTAATTGATAATGTGACATAATTTAAGATATTTTTTATATTTATAATTTGTATAATGAGTGAGGTCAATAATAATGTCATAACTAATATTGGTACACTAATTAGTATACTAATTGATACATGTAACGCCACTCTAAATCTAAAAAAAAATAAAAAAATCAACACAATTCCCAATTCCACCCAACAAATAGATTCAGTAAGTGCATAAATGATGGCATTTTGAATGGTTTAGATATCAGTGGAAGATTATTAATGGAAACACATATTCATGTTTGCTTGGCCACTTCATAAAATATAAGTATCAATAATACTTCATACTCAAAATTTTATTCAAAAATATTAATATATTCTCTATATTTAAAAAAATTGGATTTGCGAATGTTAAAACAAATAAAAAATCACCTCAAATTTTCTTCTTTGTTTTCTCAATAAATTTAAAATTCAAACACAATTTCGAAAAAATAATTTGAAACTCATTTTTCATTTTGTTATCCATCTAATTAAGTAATTTATAAATCAACTGGGTAAACTCACTTAATTGCTTTTGTACACTACCCATTCCCTCTAGAAAAAATCCATTTGGTATATAATCAAATTGAATTTTAAGTCCAAGAGGCCCAAAAGACAAATAAACAATCAAATTCAACTTTTTTCGATCCATTGTCAAATTTGTGTGGTCAACCCGGCCCAAATGGCCTAGGCCTATTATACTAAGGCCTCGTTTGAGAACAAACTATTTTAGTATTTTTTTAACTTTTTACGAAAAAATATACAGAAAATTAAAGAGAGTGATATAATAATTTATAGTGAGTTTTTGACTAAAACTGAAGGTTGCCAAACAAGGCCCGAGAAAAGAGGCCCAAAGAATCAAAGCATATCAAAAGCCTTAAATAAAATAAAAAAATAAAAAAAGGGAAATTACAAAAAAATACACACAACAAGGTTTGACCTTTATTATAAAATAATTTTTAACATTTAATTTTATCAATTTAAACCTTTAATTTTTTATTTATTTTTAATCTAAACCATTTGTCTATTTCTTTTAAGTAAAACCGATAGAAAAAAATAGTATTTTAATTGTTGAACTCAATGGAAAAAAAAATTATTTTAGATATTTTATGTATATTTACACTGAGTTTAATAACTAAAATATTAAATTTTCTGTCGATTTTACTTAATAAAAATAGCCAAATAGATTAAATTGAAAACAAATAAAAAAATATATGATTTAAATTGACAAAATAAAAATTCAAAATTTTTATAATTGTCGTAAAAAAGAAAAAAAAAATACAAATGCCGAAATGACCGGCCTCTATTTTGTTTGTTTGTTTATGGAAATTACGAAAATGACCTATCACAGAATTTCGTTTTGTTTATTCACCTTTAAATTTAATTAATTTTTATGATTTACAGCTAATTGTAAGTGATGATGTAGTTTTGTCGGATGAGGAATGGGTCAGATAGGGTCCGGATGCTCCACAAGATGATTGAACCTTATCTTCCCAGTTGTACCTGCACCAAGTCCGTCGAGAAGGACCCCGGATGTGGGGTTCCTTCTTGAGGACCCTCCAATGTTTAAGTTAGATGAGTCCCTAGAAAAATGTAAGCCTTTTTCTTAGAGAGGAGGTAGTAAGTAGTTTTAGAGAGAGAGTGATTACTTGTATATATTGATTTCTTCCATACCTTTCTGGCCTCTTCGCTTACCGTGCCCTGTCAGTCGACCTGTCTTATCAGCCGTAAGTCTATGGTAGTGTTGTCATGCCGTGGACCTCACAGAAGGAGGTTGCTTGTCTCTTCTTCTTGTCTGGCCCCTGGGCCTAAGTTGGGTTAGGAATTGTTTGGACAGCCCATTGGGCCACTTATTTGGGCTATGCCCATCAGTAGTCCCCTATTCCCGAGTGCAGCTTTAGTCCAACGAAGGGAATAAGAAAGAGTAAAGTAGTCCCCCAAGTCACGGAAGGAGACAGGGTGACGGTGGCCAAATTTATTGAGCAAATGAGTGGGTGCTGTGATAGAGGTAGGACCGCTCAAAAACCAACTGGGCAAGGTGCAGTGAGAGTTAAAGGGAGTAAAGTTGGAGATTTTGGGCCGGCACAAAGCGGCGCAGACTGCGTGCGCCGAGAGGAGTCGGCATGTGCGAAATTGTGAGGAATGTAAAGTGCTAGCCCTTGTGTAGAGCAATGCAACCAAGGCTGAGGCCTTTGGAAGGTCGGTTGAGGACCTGGTCAGTCGGCTGATGGATTAGCTCGTACCGTAAGTTTGTACTCAGTTTGACTGAGACTTTTTGGTGCTCGGTCTGGCCGAGATCTTGATGTGCTCAGGTTGGCTGAAGCTCTGAGGGTGCTCGGTCTAGGAGTCTTTTGTACACTTAGTCTAGCTAAAGTCTTGGGGCTCAGTTTAACTGAGGCTTTGGACGGTCAGCCGATGTAGAAGAAGTTGAATACCTTACTTGTAAAATTAGACCCAGTCTTGTTGAGTTTGTTTAGCCCGCAAGGTCTCACTCGGTTTGCAGAGCGCGTTGGACGGTCAGCTAATGGTTTTGGAAGTTGACTGATAACCGGGGGGTCGGACTATGACTGTTGGATGTCTTGGAGGTTGGCCAATTTTTGGAGGTCGGCTGATGACTATTGGAAGCCTTGGAGGTCGGCCGAGCAGTTTTGGAGGTTGGCGGAGTACTTTGGTGGTCGGCCAGTGCTCTTTGGCAATAGGCCGATGGATTTTAGATGGTCGGCTATTGCTTGCGGAGCGAGTGGTGGAAGAAGCGGTCCCTATTGTTACTGAGGACGGCTGTTTTGGACTTGATCCTAGTTTTGACGGACGATTTGTAGAGGCGGAGGGGTAGAAACTGGTAGTTCTCATTGGAACATGGCTTGGTTTTGCTCAATCAAGTGGTTAACGCTGTCGGCGTTTCTTTGTGAAGTATGGAGATGGATTGTTTGGGTTACGAGGCTCGGCTGAGGCCCTTCTTGTAGTGCCTTGGAGGGCTTGGTTGTTGCGTGAGCGTGCTTGGACACACCGTCGAGCCATTACTTGATCTAATGTGATGGTACTCGGTGAGTCCGTGTGAACGGTGAACTGGCTTTTTGTAGGCCATGTCGGTGGACCTTCTTCAGAGTTCAATATTTTGGTCGGAGAAGGTACTTCATCAGTCAAATATGATAATAACATGTGCAATGATGGGTCTCAGTATGCTGACAATGACGATGAAAAGCTCCAGAATAGAGTGGTGATGGAGGCTTTTGCCAATATTTCAACCATGAAAGCAATATATGCCCACTTATAGTGTGCTTGGTCTCCGTTTGATGTTGATGGCATTTAAGCTGTGGAGCAGCTGGTGGCCTCCCAAATGTTTGTCTTCCGCATAGTGGTTTTCCACATGGAGGCCTTTCGCATGGAGGTCTCCCATATGGCGGTCTTTCGCATGGTGGTTGTCCTCCCATATAGTGGATTTCCTCATGGAGGTCTTCTATATGGTTGTCGGTCGCCCATTGGGATCGGTCGATTGGTCTCTCACGTGGGGGTCTTAGAAATGATCTAGGGCAGATAGCAGACTGACGTATATTTAGAGCTTGGTCCCAAGTCATGATGTTGAACTGCTTCATTGTTACTTGTGCTCATGTTAGAGGAGTGGTTATCTGTGTGGTTTGGAGTCTTCTCCATGCTCAGTCTAGCTGAGACTTTGTAAACTCGGTTTGGCCAAGGTCTTCATGCTCAGTCTGGCTGAGGCTTTTATAAACTTAGTCTGGCCGAGGTCTTCGTGCTCAGTCTGGCTGAGGCTTTGTAAACTCAGTTTGGCCAAGGTCTTCATGCTCAGTCTGGCTGAGGCTTTTGTAAACTCGGTCTGGCCGAGGTCTTCGTGCTCAATCTGGCTGAGGCTTTATGTAACTCGGTCTGGACTCCCCCTTGATGCTCAGTCTGGCTGAGGCTTTCAGTAGTGCTCAGTCTGGCTGAGGCTTTCAGTAGTGCTCAGTATGGCTGAGGCTTTAAGTAATGCTCAGTATGGCTGAGGCTTTAAGTAATTTGGTCAGGACTCCCCCTTGGTGCTCAGTTTGGCTGAGGCTTTAAGTAGTGCTCAGTCTGGCTGAGACTTTATGTAACTCGGTCTGGCCGAGGTCTTCGTGGATAGAATCTGATACCATGCCCTTCACGGCTTTAAATTACTCGGTCTGGCCGAGGTCTTCGTGCTCAGTCTGGCTGATGCTTTAAGTAATGCTCAGTCTGGCTGAGGTCTTCATGCTTAGTCTGGCTGAGGCTTTTTGATCTGAAATGTTATGAAATGTGCAACATAGATAAAAGAAGTGTGAATATCTTACTCATGATGTCTTTGAGGAGGGAGAAGTAGACCATTCGGATATGGTGGAGGCGCTAGGGCTCCGTCTGATTGTTGCTGAAGTTGCCGACCGAGCTAGTTTGCCGACCAACCTAAGTTGTCGACCGACTAATGATACCGACCGACCTATGTTGAAGTTGCCGACCGAGCTATGTTGCCGACCGAGTTGTCGGCCGACCAATGATGCCAACCGAGCTATGTTGCCGACCGAGCTATGTTGACTGAGCTAGTTTGCCGACCAACCTAAGTTGTCGACTGACCAATGATGCCGACCGACCTATGTTGAAGTTGCCGACCGAGCTATGTTGTCGACCGAGTTGTCGACCGACCAATGATGCCAACAGATCTAGTTTGCCGACCGAGCTATCTTGCCGACCGAGTTGTCGATCGACCAATGATGCCAACCGATCTAGTTTGCCGACAGAGTTATGTTGCTGACCGAGCTATGTTGCCGACCGAGTTGTCGACCGACCAATGATGCCAACCGATCTAGTTTGCCGATCGAGTTATGTTGCCGACCGAGCTATGTTGCCGACCGAGTTGTCGACCAACCAATGATGCCGACCGATCTAGTTTGCCGACCGAACTAGTTTGCTGACTGACCTTTGTTGCCGACCGAGCTATGTTGTCGACTGAACTAGTTGCCTGACCGACCTATGTTGCCGACCGAGCGATGTGGTCGAGCTGGATTGGTTGGCGGTGCACGGGGCTCAAGGTGTAGGGATGCATGTGATGATGTGACATAACACAGACGTAGGAAAAAGAGAGAGAGTTAGTGGCTTGGGGAGTGAAGCCCATGTCTTCACGTGGGGAAATCTAGGCCTTTGATATGGATCAAATGGGAAATACTTGTCCAGAGCTTTGTTCTTGAACTTTTTGCTTGTTTGTTTGTTGTTTTTTTTGAAGTCTTGACAACTTTAAATTGCTTGGTGCGGGGGTTGATTTTGGTGCGTAGGTAGACCTCCGCAGTGCTCACCAACGACAATGGTGAGGTGAGCCGAGAGCGGCGTGAAGAGGCGTCGGAGAGCCAAGTTGAGGTACGATTGGACCGGGTTAGGAATGAGATCGTCGGCCATGGATCGGTCTAGAATCATGGTGCCGGCGAGAGAGGTGTAGGCGGGGAAAACGTCGCTGTCGCTGTCGCCGTCGCCGCCGCCGCTGGGAAGCCATGAATCATGTGGTAACCATTCATTCCGACACTGAAGGTGGGTGAAAAAGAAACTATTTCCAGTGACAATGAGCACAACTGCCAATCGGAAGAGTTTCGCACAGACGGCGCCAACTGATGATGTAGTTTTGCCGGATGAGGAATGGGTCAAACAGGGTCCGAATGCTCCACAAGATGATTGAACCTCATCTTCCCAGTTCTACCTGCACCAAGTTCGTCGAGAAGGACCCCGGATGTGGGGTTCCTTCTTGAGGACCCTCCGATGTTTAAGTTAGATGAGTCCCTAGAAAAATGCAAGCCTTTTTCTTAGAGATGAGGTAGTAGGTAGTTTTAGAGAGAGAGTGATTACTTGTATATATTGATTTCTTCCATACCTTTCTGGCCTCTTCGCTTACCGTGCCCTGGCAGTCGACCTGTCCTATCAGCCGTAAGTCTATGGTAGTGTTGTCATGCCATGGACCTCACAGAAGGAGGTTGCTTGTCTCTTCTTCTTGTCTGGTCCCTGGGCTTAAGTTGGGTTAAGAATTGTTTGGACAGCCCATTAGGCCACTTATTTGGACTATGCCCATCAGTAAGTATTTGAAGTATATTCTAGAGAGTTGGGTTCAATGTGACTCTTTCTTAAAAAATATCCTTATCATAAAAAAACCAAAAAAACCATATATTATTTTGTTCCAAAAAAAAAATAAATAAATAAATCTTGACGACCACATAGTTTAAAACAAAAATCTTGATGACCATATTTGAAGTTAAATTTTTTTAGTCAAGAGAAGCTAGTTTTTGACAAAAAAAGTCACCAAAAGATTAACTTTTTACCAACTTTTCAAAACACTCCATTGTTCACGGAGGACATCACCTCACATGTACGTGAGTGAATATCTTGTTTTTAAAAGAGTATTATTATTATTATTATTATTATTATTATTTGATTTGATTTGATAATAATTAAAAGAAGGAAAAAAAAAATTAAAATTCCTGATATTAAGATTTTATAAAATAAAAAAAATACGATATTTTCATAGCAGTTAAGGTCCCTTAACATTTTTATAGAGAAAATTCAATTTAGAAAAATTTTGCCCAATTTAGAAAAATTTCAATTTGCACATCGAAATTTCTCTGTGATCATACTAGAGAAATTTTCTCTAAGTTGGGGCCAAAATTTCGTGTGGAATTTTTCTGAGTCGGACAAAATTTCTTCACATTAAATTCTTCTTTGTGAAAATATTGAGGGAGCTTATCTAATAAAAAAAGATATTTTAAACTCCTTCTACTATATAAAATTAAAGAGTGATATTTTATTAATTTTTCCTTAAAAGAATATTTGTACAACGATCGTTCAAAAAAAAAGTCAATATTACATTAGAGATATTTATTAATGTTAATAAATATATAATTACCTACGTTAGGAGTACCTTCAGCCACGGCCTAATTATGCACACATTAGTCGTGAGCCACTACTACCACTACCGTAGTTATATGAGGGACTTTTCTAATATATGCAATACTTTAAGGAGTATTTACGTGTAATAAGCAAGCTTATTGTTTAATAGATCTTGTGGGAAAAAAAATTTCATAAAAAAATTCACTAATTATAAGTTTTAACGACAATTTATAAAAATTATGACAAAAAAAAAATCACTAATTGTCAATTTTTAACAACATATATAAAAAATTATTACAAAAAATTTATTTTTAGTGACAATTTTACCAAGATTTATTTTCAATAAGACTTGATGAAAATTAAGTCCAACTATTAGGACCTACTGGTAGTTTTTAAATCCTTCTAAATCTCTTCCTCTCTTTAAGATTTAGAAAATATTTAAAATATTAAATCTATAGTGTATAATTAAAGTTGTATGTGTGGGACTATATTATCAATGAATCTGGACCATATTACTACTCTTATTCTATTCTAAGTCCTCATTTGAAAATTTGACTATTTTAGTTGGCTTTTTAACTAATTTATGAGATTTAAAAAAAAAAAAAGAAAAAAGAAAAAGAAAGGTTGTGTTTCGGATGATTTGTGATTTTTTTTGTAATTTTTGCATAGATAATTGTGAAAGAAAAAGTAATTAATTGATATATAAGATATGACATTTTATCTTAATGACTATTTTAATTTTTTTTAATTTTAAATAATTATTTTAGCCAAGACCCATATTGACTGAAACATTGTTGAAGCTTTAATCAACATTTCAATATCATCATTTGCTAAAATTCACTGTATTAATATTAGGTTGACAAATAATTAACACAATGTAATAGATATAATAATATAATTTTTTTGAAAACATAACATTAATTGTATATCCATTAAAAGACTTTATTTTGAGAATATAATATTTACTTTTATAATCATGTGTACTGTATAAATATTTTGTTTGCATGATTTATTAAAAATCAAATCGTTTGGATCTCATCAAGATAAATGTGATGAAGAATGGCTTGTCTCTAATTAAAATTTCAATTAGATTCGACAGTTGAGATTTCTAAACAATAAGAATCATTAAACGTTTAACCCTTTGGCTCCATTTGGTTTAGAGAGGGGGAAAGAAAGAGAAAAAATAATTAATTGATTTATTAATAATTAAAAAAAAGAAAATGAGAGAGGAGAGAGAAAATTGAGCTTTGAGTTATATTTTAAAAATTTGTTAACCAAACAAACTTTTTTTTAGGGTTGAGCAAGGAATCCGTGAAATCCGTAATCCGATCCAGTCCAGTCTAATCCGATAGGTTTGGATTGATTTTTTGAATCCGTGGTTCGGTTCCGGAGTGAAGAATTAAAAATCCGTAGTCCACGGATTGGTTATGGATTGAACTCCACGATTCCGGATTGGAACCGATCCGGACCGTATGCAAATAGTCTATATTTTTATTATACATCATCCCTCACAGTATCTTCTCTTATTCTATATAAAACCTAAATTTAAACCTAAACCCGTATAATATCGTCTTTTATTACTTTTGTTTGTTAGTTTTTAGTTTTAATTTATAATGGCCTAAATTTTTATGGTGAATCCAGTTTTCTTATGATTGCTTAAATTATAGAACAGTATGTTGCTATTATAGAAAAACATGTTGTTATTGTGGAACTAATATAGCGCTATGTTTATATTTTTATGAAATTAAAGTGTTATATATATATATATATATATTTGTTGTTTAATTATGTGAATCCGTGGTCCTAAACCGATCCAATCCGTGTTTAAATGGATTGGTTCGGATTGGTTCCATGATTTAAACGGATTGGATTGGTTTCAATTTTTCAGGAACCGTAGATAACGGATTGGTCCTGGTTTTATCCCAATCCGGTCCAATCCGGACCATGCTCACCCCTACTTTTTTTTTTTTTTTTTTCATCCAAATCATATTTTAAAAACTAAACCAAACTTACCTTTGTTTGTAGGGCCTCTTATCTACTTTCATTTTTATAAAAAAAAAAAATAATAATAATAATAATAATAAATAAATAAATCAAGATTTGATCATTGTAATAAAATAAATCCTTTTTATCAATTTAAATCTTAATATTTTAATTTATTTTTAATTTGAACTATTTGTCTATAAAATCGTCAAAAAAGTTTGATATTTTAACCATTAAACTTAACCCAAAAAAAAAAGTATTTTAGACATTTAATTTAATTTATACTTTCATAGAGTTTTTTTTTTTTTTGGGGGGGGGGGAGGGGGGTCAAAGATCGAATGTTAGTTAGTAAAGTTATGTTACAACTTAAAGGGGTCGCTGCTGATCCATCAGCTCGAACCCCAAACTTTTCACTCACAGCACTCTAAGACGTGACTAGATAGAGTTTAATGACTAAAATATATTTTTTCGCCAATTTTATCTAACAAAAATAGACAAATAATTTAAAGGAAAAATTACAACGGTGGTCCCTGTAGTTTATCCATTGTTACATTTCGGTTCCTGTACTTCCAATTTCATCAATTTTGCCCCTGTAGTTTGGATTTTGGCTCTATGTGGTCCAATAATTAACAGTCGTTGGGTTTTCGGATGGAAACCCCACGTGTGCCTTGTACACATGAAACTTTCAAGATTGTCATTTCAACACCCCCTACCTATTTTCCCCAATTCTGCAGTTGCTATAGGGCATATTGTTACGACCCAAACCCACCCCTATAGGTTTAGCGCCATAACCGCCCAGTAATCCTTGGATTACCAAAAGCCTCTTAACAGAATAACCTATAGTTAGGGGTTGCGGAAGCAAATATACAAAATATACGTAGTCCATTGAGTTGTGAAAACATACATGGGACAGATAATTTTAAAACAAAAAAAACTTTTATAAACTTGCAAGTGACATCAGTATTTACATGTCACTCCATGAACATATTATCAGAGATCTTGCCCGAAAATCAAAAGAAACAAAGTCTAGTACATCCACAAAACAACCACTAAACTTAACTTAATCCAGAACCTCCTTGGAAGGCACAAAGGTTGGCTGACAAAAACTAAGACGCCAGGTTCTCAACTCTGAGTCTAGTCACGTGCCTGATCACCTAGATTCATAAATCATAATTCAGATTCATAAACAGATTCATATTCATATCATTGTTCAAATCATACACAGAAGTCAGAGTTCATGTTTAATTATATGTGGTACATCCATTAGCGCTAACAGAGCAGATGCAGAACAGATGCAGAACATATGGTGGTTATGAGTAACTAGTTCCATAAAGAAACCTTCGGATCCGGGTAACAGAGAATAAACATGCTGAGCCCCATGATGGAGCCTCTGGTACGGGTAACAGCTTGCAGACATATTAAGTTCTATGACAGAATCTCCGATATCGGGTAACAGCTAATAGATATCACATAATGCTAAGGATGCCACGAATACATTATTAGAAATTGAACAATCATTCATTGTACAGAACATATCATTTTAGAAAACAGATCTTAATTCATTATACAGAAAAATAAATAAAGTTGAACACAACTTTACTGAGTTATTACTCATAATTGGCTTTGGGTGCAGATAGACAGAGCAGACTAATCAAACGATTTACGGCACGTGACATAACAAATATACATTTGAAACACACGTTGGAATATATCTAACTCATTACGTTCCATTCATAGTGTGTTTCTACACGTTACCCTCATTATTATGCCTTAAACTTGGCTTAGGAATGCCTAGGATGGAATGAGGATGTAAAAATGCATTTGAAAACACTTGATCGAATTTTCTGAAAACAGGTTCCCCGCTCGAGCGTAGTTTTCTTCGCTCGAGTGGACATGCAAAATGTGAGGGGACGCTCGAGCGCAATTTCCTTTGCTCGAGTGTTCTGCAAACTTTGAAAAAGTTTTGGTTAAGCGATTTTCATGTTCGACGAACACTCGATGGTCCCTCAAGCGTGAGACTCATGCCCCTGCTTGAGCGTAACTCTTGCCACTCGATTAGTCTGCAAAAACATGAAACTTCTGAGAGCATGCATTTCACGCTCAAGCGAGCTTCTGGTCGCTTGAGCGCAGAATCTCACGCTCAAGCGGAGAGCAAAATTTTGGAATTTCCAGATTGCTCTTCTTTGCTCAAAACTCAAATTCCATACCTCAAAACTCATCTTCTTGGGCCAAAATCCTGGAAAACGTGTAGGAACTAGTAGAATATTATGATTTGAAGATCATTTCATGAAATCAAGGCCCAAAAGTATATTAAACATGCAAGAATTCAACTTGAAATGTAAGAACATGACATGAACTTGTCATGCATATATTTACTTGAGTTCTCAGCTTCCAAAACATGATCAAATGAAGTGAATTGGTGGAAAACAAGATGAATTCTCAAAGCTAAGGTAGAATGATAACATGCATGGGAGAATTCTTTGAAAACTTCCCCAAGATGCCATGATATAAACATGCATGCATGGAATTATCTAAACTCCTTCATTTTAGCTCAATTCTAGCATTACACAACTTAACTCTTTAAACTCATGTGCTAAATGACTCAATCCTACACTAGAAGGCTGAATTTCTTACCTTAGATGATCAACTATGCTCTATAAAGGTAATTGTTTGAAGTTCCAAGCCAATCTCCAAGTTTTCTAGCAATTCATTTGCTTGAATTCAACTCTCTCTTAGTCTTTCTCTCTCTCTCTCTGTGCATGTTTTAAGCTCAAGGAATAGGAAATGAGGGTGCAAAAGTGTATAAGAGGTGTTGAGGTGGCCTTATATAGGCTTGGCTAATGGCCTAATTAATTTGTTGAGTAATTAATCAATTGAGCACTAATTATTCTAATTTAATTGCTCCAAATCGAATTTCAATTATACCTACCAAAAAATTCTATAAATCCTAAATAACACATAATTTAAGTCAATTTCTGAATCAGATGCCGATAAGGCCTTCAATTTGCAAATCAAAACAGAAACATAAACATATTTTCCTACGTTAAACAAATATAAACATAAATAATGCAACACACATATAATTTATTCATAATTTGATCTTAATAACTTATTAGGCATATGAAATCATGAATTAATGTTAATCATTGGTCAGGGTTGTTGCAGTCTTCCCCCCTTAAAGAGTTTGGTCCTCCAAACTCGATTGACCTTCATTTTGAAAGAATACCGGGTCCAAAGGGAACAGTTTAGGGTATATTTTCATCATGTCTTCTTCTGTTTCCCAAGTTGCATAGGTTCCTCCATGATTTTGCCAATCGACCTTCACTAACGAAATTTTTTTGTTTCTCAATCTTTTGATTCAACAATTCACAATCTGCATTGGCCTCTCCTCGTGTGTATAATCATCTTTTAGAAGTACATGAGTCGGTTTAATCACATGTAGTGGATCTCTTAAATACTCTCGAAGCATAGATACGTGAAAAACATTATGCATATGCTTCATGACTGGAGGTAAGATTACTCGGTATGTTACTGAATTGATATTTTCAAGAATTTCATATGGTCTGATGTATGTCGGTGCCAACTTGCCTTTCACGCCAAACTGCATTTGCCCTTTCATTGGAGTTACTTTTATGAACACATAATCCCCAACTTCATATTCTCTGTCTCGCCTTTAGACATTTGCATAGCTCTTTTGGCAGCTTTGTGCAGTTTTCAACCTCTGTTGAATTAATTTCACATTTTCAGTTGTTTCTTGTACAAGTTCTGGTCCCAACAATGGTCTGTCACCTACTTCAACCCAACAGATAGGAGAACGACATTTCCTTCTATATAGAGTTTCATAAGGAGCCATCTCAATACTTGAATGATAGCTGTTATTATACACAAACTTAGCTAAAGGTAGATAAGTCTCTCAATTCCCTTGGAAGCCCAACACACACATCCACAACATATCTTCCAAAGTCTGATTGGTTCTTTTAGATTGACCATCTGTCTGTGGATAGTAGGCACTACTCAATCACAATTCGGTTCCCAAAGCCAGTTGCAAACTCTGCCGGAATCTTGATGTAAACTTCAAATCTCTGTCAGATACAATAGATACTAGGACACTATGTAATCTCACAATTTCATTCATATACATGTTAGCTAATTTGTCCGCATTATAAATGGTTTTAACAGGCATTAAGTAGGCAGATTTAGTCAAACGATCAATTATGACCCAGATGGAATCCATACCTCGAGAAGAGCAAGGCAGATCAATGATGAAATCCATAGTAATATGTTCCCACTTCCATTCCGGTATTGGAAGCGGCTGAAGTAATCAAGCGAGTTGTTCATGTTCAGCTTTAACTTGTTGGCAGTGCACATATTTAGCTACAAAGTCGGCAATACTTTTCTTCATTCCAGGCCACCAGAAGTTCTGTCTCAAGTCATGATACATCTTTGTGTTTCCCAGATGCATGGCAAATTTGGAGTTATAAGCTTCAGTCATAACACGCTTTCTTAAATCAGAGGAATCGGGTACACAAAGCCTATTATGAAATTTCAACACATTATTCTCATACACAAACCCCGGCTTCAGCTTTGAGTCAAATTCTTCCACAATCCTTTTCAAGAACTCATCTTCAAGTTGTTTCTCTTTAATTTCTTCAATGATTACAGGTTGAGCAAAAATAACAGTTAAGATTCCTTCTTGTTCGCGCAATACAACTTCAATTTCATTTCTTTCTAAGTCACATATCAAGTCTCTTTGACCGGTGAGTAAGCACGACAATTTACCCATGGATTTACGGCTCAAAACATCAGCAACTGTGTTTGCCTTTCTCGGATGATACAAAATCTACAAGTCATAATCTTTAATCAATTCTAACCATCTTCATTGTCTCATGTTCAATTCCTTTTGAGTGAATAAATATTTCAAACTTTTATGATCCGTATATACTTCACAAGTCACACCATACAGATAATGTCGCCAAATCTTCAAAGCAAAGACGACAACTGCCAATTCAAGTTCATGAGTTAGGTAATTCTTTTCATGTGGACGAAGTTACCGAAAGGCATAAGTAATTATCTTTTCATTCTGTATTAGTACAAAACCTAACCCTTTATACAAAGCGTCACTGTTAATCTGGAACCTATCAGTACCATTAGGTAGAGTTAAGATTGGTGCAGTCACTAATCTGGTTTTCAACTCTTGAAAAGCTGTTTCACACTGGTCATTCCAATCAAATGGCACATTTTTCTATGTCAACTGCGTCAATGACATAGCAAGTTTCAAGAAATCTTTCACAAACCTTCTGTAGTAACCTACAAGTCCCAGAAAACTTCTCACTTTTGACACATTAGTTGGTCTTGACTAGTTCACAATGGCTTCAATTTTCTGAGGGTCAACCGAAATACCATCTCTATTGATTACATGCCACAAAAATGCTACACTGTCAAACAAAAATTCACATTTGGAGAGTTTCGGATATAGCTTCTTTTCTCTTAGAATCTGTAACATGGTTCTCAAGCGATTCTCATGATCATCCCTGCTTTTGGAGTAAATCAAAATATCATCAATAAATACAACAACAAATTTGTCCAGATATGATTTAAACATCCTGTTCATAAGGTCCATAAAGGCAACAGGTGCATTAGTCACCCCAAACGGCATTATTAAAAATTCATAGTGTCCGTATCTAGTTGTGAATGCAATTTTCTCTATGTCTTCTGCCTTGACTTTTAGCTGGTGATACTCGGATCTAAGGTCAATCTTGGAAAACGCTTGGGCTCCCTGAAGTTGGTCAAACAAGTCATCTATTCGGGGGAAAGGGTATTTATTCTTGATAGTTACTTTGTTCAATTCCCGATAATCTATACATAACCTTAAAGATCCATCTTTCTTCTTGACAAATAGGATTGGAGCACCCCAAGGTGAAGTGCTCAGACGGATGAATTTCTTGTTTAGCAGTTCTTGAAGTTGAATTTTCAATTCTTTCAATTCTGATGTTGACATTCTATAGGGGGTCTTAGAAATAAGTTGTTTTCTCGGAATTACTTCAATAGTGAATTCAATTTCTCTATCAGCTAAGTCTCCAGGCAAGTCATTCAGAAACACATCAGGAAATTCATAAGCAACATGAATAGTTTCCACATTAGCACTATCAAATGATGCAGTCAGTATACAACACAAGTAGCCCGTACATCTCTTCCTAAACAATTTAACAGCTTTCATGGTCGAAATCAAGTATGGGGGAGGAACTACCCCATTTCCAGTAAAAATAAATTCAAGCATACTAGATGGTCTGAACACAACAGATTTACTTGCACAGTCAATGGTGGCACAGTATTTAGTCAACCAGTCCATACCCAGAATACAATCAAAATGGTCAATGTTCAAGGGCAACAAGTCAACATACAATGTCATATCACCAATCATAATATCACATTCCGGATAAACATAAGCACATATCATAGAACCCCCTAACGGTGTAGATACAAATAACACATATGTCATAAGTTCTAGTGGTCTAGTTAACTTCCGAGAGAAAGCATGCGATACGAAAGAATGCGCAGAACCATAATCTATTAGTACAGATGTATTTTGAGAACATGTAGGGAGTATACCTGACACCACAGCTTTGGTGTTCTGTACGTCACCAGGCACCAAGGCAAACATTTGACCTTGTCTTAGAGGTTCTTTTCCAGTATTAGCTTTTGCATTTGTTTTGACTGTAGAGTCGGACCCAGCTGAACTTGCCATAGGGCGGTTGGTATTATCAGACCCAAGTGGGCAATCTTTCACTACATAACCTGTCTTGCCATATCGGAAACAAGCACCGAATACTCGGTAACACACACCCCTATGGCTCATTCCACAATCAGGGCAAACTGGAATAGATACACTGCTCTGACTCGAGCTGCTTGTAGACGCTGTGTTTTGCTTTTTACTTACATGAGAATGGCTCTTTCTAAAACCATACCCAGACCTTTTTCCTATCTATTCAGTTGTTGCTGTTGCTGGGGCCTTACTTTGTCTCATAGCGGCTAGGGTGGCTTCCGCTATTAAGTATCTATCAAGAGCTTGCACATATGTTGGCAACTTTAATACGCCTACTCGATCAAATATGTCTAAGTCTAATCCTCCTTCAAACTTTCGAGCTTTTTTATGGTCCGTGTCTACCATGTGAGGAGCAAATCTGGCTAACTCAGTGAACTTAGCCTCGTACTCAGCTACGGACATTTTGCCTTGCTTAAGTTCTTGGAATTTGGACACTCTTCGGTCCCGAAAACACTGAGGGAAATACTTTTCATAAAAGATTTCACTAAATCAAACCCATGTCATATTTTCATTAGTATTCCGAATCAGTAACCACCACCTCCGAGCTTCGTCTTTAAGAGTATAGGTGGCCAATAAAACATTTTGAGTCTCGGTACAAGGAAAAACTTCAAACAACTTTTCCATCTCAAAGGAAGTTGGCGGTTTCATCTTCATGAATTTCTGTGCCAGGTTGATAATGTCATTATTATCGGGTTCAACTTGTACCGGCAGAGGCAGATGGGGCAAAGGTTATTGTCTCTGCTGTTGTGTCATAGCTTCGGTCAATGCTGCAAGCATTTGTTCTATTCGGCTCATGCGAGCCTCTGAAGATTCGCTTGTATCAGTTCCCTTTGCATTCTCCATGTTGTTATAGAGACACTAAATAATAATAAACACAGGAATAATCTCACTCATTTCTTTCAATTTAGTTGTCTAGATTTCAAATTCAGTTTTTGCATTTTTTAAAGATTACCACACACTCACACATGCAGATGGAATGCCCTTATTTCTTACTAGGACATCCTAAGCTCATATAGACTTGTGTGTGCGTAGAACATGTGTTCTGATACCACTCTGTCACGACCCAAATCCGCCCCTATAGGTTTAGCCCTGTAACCAGCCAATAATCCTTGGATTACCAAAGGCCTCTTAACAGAATAACATATAGTTAGGGGCTGCGGAAGCAAATATACAAGATATACGTAGTCCATTGAGCTATGAAAACATACATAGGACAGATAATTTTAAAACAAAAAAAAAAACGTTTATAAACTTGCGCGTGATGTCAAAGATACAGTATTTACACGTCACTCCATGAACATATTATCAGAGATCTTGCCCAAAAATCAAAAGAAACAAAGTCTAGTACATTCACAAACATAACCACTAAACTTGACTTAATCCAGAACCTCCTCGGAAGGCACAAAGGTTGACTGACAAAAATTGAGATGCTAAGTCCTCAACTCTGAGTCTGGTCACGTGCTTGATCACCTACATACATAATATAAATAGTGAGCGAAAGCCCAACGGATAATAACGGAGTAAAGGATTTAATGAATGAAGTCCATACTAGATTCTTAAATCATAATTTAGATTCATAAACAGATTCATATTCATATCCTTGTTCAAATCATACACAGAAGTCAGAGTTCATGCTTAATTATATGTGCTACATCCATTAGCGCTAATAGAGCAGATACAGAACATATGGTGGTTATGAGTAATCAGCTCCATAAAGGAACCTCTGGATCCGGGTAATAGAGAATAAACATGTTGAGCCCCATGATAGAGCCCCCGGTACGGGTAACAGATTGCAAACATATTAAGTTCCATGACAGAATCTCCAATACCGGGTAACAGCTAACAGATATCACATGATGCTAAGGATGCCACGAATACATTATTAGAAATTGGACAATCATTCATTATACAGAACATATCATTTCAGAAAACAGATCTTAATTCATTATACAGAAAATAAATAAAGTTGAACATAACTTTACTAAGTTATTACTCATAGTTGGCTTCGGGTGCAGACAGACAGAGCAGACTAATTAAACGGTTTACGGCACATGACCTACATTAATACATAACGAATACACATTTGAAACACACAACGAATACGCGTTTGAAACACACGTTGGAATATATCTAACTCATTACGTTCCATTCATAGTGTGTTTCTATATGTTACCCTTATTATTATGCCTTAAACTTGGCCTAGGAATGCCTAGCATGGAATGAGGATGCAAAAATACATTTGAAAACACTTGATTGAATTTTCTGAAAATAGGGTCCCTGCTCAAGCGTAGCTTTCTTCGTTCGAGCGGACATACAAAATGTGAGGGAACGCTCCGCAAACTTTGAAAAAGTTTTGGTTAAGCGATTTTCACGCTCAATGAACGTTCGATGGTCACTCGAGCGTGAAACTCATGCACCTACTCAAGCGCAACTCTTGTCGCTCGAGCGGTCTGCAAAAACATAAAGCTTCTGAGAGCATGCATTTCACGCTCGAGCGAATTTCTGGTCGCTCGAACAGAGATACAAAAACAAAGGTGGTCGCTTGAGCGCAGAATCTCACGTTCGAGCGGAGAGCAAAATTCTGGAATTTCCAAATTGCTTTTCTTTGCTCAAAACTCGAATTCCACACCTTAAAACTCATCTTCTTGGGCCAAAATCCTGGAAAACATGCAGGAACTCGTAGAATATTATGATTTGAAGATCATTTCATGACATCAAGGCCTAAAAGTATATCAAACATGCAAGAATTCAACTTGAAATGTAAGAACATGATATTCACTTGAGTTCTCAGCTTCCAAAACATGATCAAATGAGATGAATTGATGGAAAACAAAATGAATTCTTAAAGCTAAGGTAGAATGATAACATGCATGGGAGAATTCTTTGAAAACTTCCCTAAGATGCCATGATATAAACATGCATGCATGGAATTATCTAAACTCCTTCATTTTAGCTCAATTCTAGCATTACACAACTTAACTCTTTAAAATCATGTGCTAAGTGACTCAATCCTATACTAGAAGGTTGAATTTCTTACCTTAGATGATCAACTATGCTCTATAAAGGTAATTGTTTGAAGTTCCAAGCCAATCTCCAAGTTTTCTAGCAATTCCTTTGCTTGAATTCAACTCTCTCTTAGTCTCTCTCTCTCTCTCTCTCTCTCTCTCTCTGTGTGCACGTTTTAAGCTCAAGGAAGAGGAAATGAGGGTGCAAAAGTGTATAAGAGGTGTTGAGGTGGCCTTATATAGGCTTGGCTAATGGCCTAATTAATTGAGTAATTAATCAATTGGGCACTAATTATTCTAATTTAATTACTCTGAATCGAATTTCAATTACACCAACCAAAAAATTCTATAAATCCTAAATAACAGGTAATTTAAGTCAATTTCTAAATCGGATGTCGATAGGGCCTTCAATTTGCAAATCAAAACAGAAACATGAACATATTTTCCTACGTCAAACAAATATAAACATAAATAATGCAACACACATATAATCAATTCATAATTTGATCTTAATAACTTATTAGACATATGAAATCATGAATTAACGTCAATCATGGGTCGGGGTTGTTACATATATATTACGTATATACTCTGTTAGTGCAAAACGAAGAAGATGAGAGAAAGAAAATGGAATCAATCTGTTGCCAATATGGTTCATTCACGAAGGTTTCTAGGTTGTCCCCGATATGAAGTAAGTTCTCTGTTGAATCATTCTCTTTTGAAATTTTTTGTTGTTTGATAAATGCAGATTAGGGGTGCTTGTGGGTTCTTCATGTGGGTTAATCCTCCTTCTAGTACGCGAGTTCAAGAGGTGATTAACGAATTACTTAAAAAAATTAGGGTCAT
This sequence comes from Camellia granthamiana, assembly GCA_036172215.1. NCBI lineage: Eukaryota > Viridiplantae > Streptophyta > Magnoliopsida > Ericales > Theaceae > Camellia > Camellia granthamiana. Next base: position 168,488,045 of record CM069903.1, on the reverse strand, counting down.
TGAAGACTAGGTCCAATTGCATAGAGAAAGAGAAAGGAAGCTGTTGATCTTTGTGGTGATGTCATGGATATTTTTCTTATGGTACTACCTTACAACAGAGCAAGATGGGAAAGTTGCTGGTAGCAGCAATGACAATGATTCGACATAAACTGGGTTGCTTCCTTTTTTGTGTATTTAGGAATAGAAATGAGAATGGTAGATGTAATAGGTGTTTCATGTGTTTATGTTTTGGATTTGGATTTTGTTGGTTTTGTGAACAATGCTCAAATGGCATTTGCAATGATAACCATATGTAATGTTGTCTGAATGCTTGAAATGAAATGGCTTTTGTATTTTTGTGAATTACAATGCCATTTGAATATTATGTATTGAATTTTGTGAGCTTTGTGATCAACATTATACTGCAATTGGATTACATACAAATGTGTAATGTATTGTGATTTGGTGACATTGAATGGCATTTCCAAAAAATAAAACAATACAATATCAAAATAGCAAATACAATAAGAATAAAACAAGGACACTTAGTCTATATTTATTCATTAAACAACAAAAGACAATCACATTGTTTACCAACAAAAGACAAGGTTCACCAATACAAGACAATGATATTCCAATAGTTGATCAACAAAAGAAATTGTGAACTGGCAAAAGGATGAGCACATCCAGTCAAAAAGTGTAACTACACAAAAATGATCAACATTGTTAACCCTAGCAAAAAACATTAGGTCATAGCAGTTTATGTATAAAAGACAATTAGGCCTTGTCCTAGCAGCGCACTAATTTGCATTTTTGTTGTTGGTTGCACTAGTTGCAGCTTGTTTCTGTGGAGACAATGTCACAGATCTCCTCCCTCTAAACATGAATGAGTCTGTAAGTGTAGATGTTGATAACTGAGTTATGGAAATGCAGCTAAATCCAGTTGGTGGTGTTGGCCTTGCCATAGTAGACATGCTTGGTTCAATGCTTGGCCTTGTCTTTGTCTTGCTGCTTATGATTGGTTGACTACCACTATTTCTTACAGGTGTTGCCTTTTCCCTTTTGCCCATGTTTGGTTGACTACTAATAACTCTTGCAGCTGTTGCCTTTGCCCTAGTGCCCATGCTTGGCTGACTACCACTAGCTCTTATAGGTGCTTTCTTCGCCATGGTGCTCATACTAGGTTGACTGCCATTATCCCCTACGGTAGCTATCTTTGCCTTACTCCTCTTTGCCATGTTTTGGTTAGTAGCCATTGAAGGTGTTTAAACTTAGCTTAAACTATTATTTTTCCTTACCTTCAAACATGGTGAATTGTAATATAATTAATCAATCAATGCTTGATACAAATTAGTAATTCACTTACAGGTAAGTTTGGCCTTATAGCATTGCCTTCAACTAGTTGTCCTTTGCAACTTCTTTTATCATGTCCAAGCTGACCACATTTGGCACATGTGGTTATAGTGTGTTTTCTCTTCAATTTGCAAGGGTTTTTGGGTTCATCTACCTCTCTCTTCTTTAATTTCTTTGGCCTTGCTAGTTGTTTTTTCACTTTATGGAGCAATAGTGCATCTAACCTTAACTTAGGCCACATCTCGTCTCCATTGATGGGGTAGATTAGTGGCTTATAATAGGCCATATAAGTCTCTTTCTTGAACCAATATGCCATGTAGTCTTCAAGGTTCTCATGTTTGCCATAAATAGCTGTTATTACATGACAACATGGGGTGCCAGTTAACTCTCATTTTCTACATAAACAAGTGTTATCTTCTAGATCAACCACAAATTGTTATCCATTGAAGCAGTTGATCTAGTACTTCTATTCCTATGACCACATTGCAATGCAATTGTATGCATCCAATTTCTTTTTCTCTAGTCTTTTTTGGATGTTAGGACATATAGGACTCTCATATGCCCTCATTTTCTCTCTCCTTATTTGTATCCTTTTCATCAAAATGCATTTAACATCCTCAAGTAGTGGCAAAATAGTCTTATATCTTGTATCAAATATTAAACTGTTGAAGCTCTCACACATGTTATTGTCTAACTCATCACACTTGTTATATGTTGTGAAATTGGACCTGCTCCAGAAGCAAGCTAGTTTCTCTGCCAACCATGTGAAAGCTTCTTCATCTGTGTTCTTTATTTCTTCCCTATGATATTCAAACCTTTGAACATATGTGGCTTTGGCTGCATCAAACAAAATGTCTTTTAAATAGATGCCTTTGAAGTTGTCTTTGAAGTTGTTGTAGAAATGCCTAATACAAAGTATATGCTTAGCATACGGAAGCACCTCTGCAACTACTAGAATCAGTCCTTATGACAAAAACAAACAAAAACAAAAACAAAGACAACAATAATTAAAAGTCAAACCAAAAGCAAGTAGCATAGGTTATGCACAAAAGAATAATTAACTTAAGTTAAATGAATACCAAACCTTTTACCTTTTGTTTATCAGACATGACTATGAACCTTTTTGGTTGCCTATCCTTAGATCTTCTTATCGTATCTCCAGAAACCACTTCTATTTGTTTCCCTTTCCATTACAGCAAAAGCCACTAGACAAGTGTTATTGTTACCATCAATGGCAACAGATTGAAGCAACTGCCCTTTGTAAGGACCTCTCAAATGGCAAGCATCTATGTTAATATAGGGTTTACAACCTGTAATGAAGCCTTGCTTGGAAGCCCCAAACATACATAAATCCTTTCAAATCTGGACTTCCCTACATCATCCTCATCCTCATCCTCTGGTTGAATCTCATAAACCTGCATAATAATAGTTGACCCAAGATTTGATCTTCCAATTTCTTCACAATAATCCTATAGCTTTGCATATTGTTCCTGATGGTTGCCTTCAATAAGCACTTGTGTTTTCTTCTTGGCCCTATAAAGTTGAGTCCCTGAGACCCTAACTTTATGGTCCAGCTGCATAGCTTGTTGGAAATAAGACAATGGCCATGTAAGATTGGTTGTCTTCATGTACTGTTTGGACAACCAATTTGAATTGACTTATCTATTGTGGAAAACTCTGCCACAGTTGTATGTGGGGTGGTATGTTTTGATTTGAAAACTATTTTCTCCTTGAACCTTAGATGCAAAAAGGACCCACTTGCATGGAGGCTTACAGGTGGCTCTCACCCTAAGGCTGTCATTTTTTACAAACTTAATTGATTTTCCAGTCTTTACAGCATGCTGTCTAACAGTATCTTTAAAGATTTTGGAAGTCCCAAATAGCATCCCAACTTTAAACTAGGGCTCAACCATATTTGTATGCATATTAAATTGAGGGTACCTTTCTTTCTTCTTTCCATTATCTTCACCTTCACTTGATGAATCAAAGTTTCTAAGCTCATCTGAAGCTGACTCATCCTTCTACATCTTAGTAACTTGTGCTTGATTGTTGGTTAAACTAACCCCAACTTCATGAGTACTAGCTTCATCAGTCACATTATCCCTTATTAAACCACCATATTCCACATTCATATCCACATGAGTTTCAAATAGCATGTCATCTTCACTTTTATCAATTTCATTATCTTCATAGTCTTCCGAATCTGTAGACTTTGTCTCAAAACCTTCATCATATCCACTATCAAACAAATCATTAACTTCTGGTACACCCTGAGCTTGCTCTAACTCAGCTTCTCCACCACCATCCTTTCGAAACTGAGCTTTTACTACATCCATATACCTATGAAACTCATCGACAACCTCCAAATAACTCATCAATGTCATCAATCAGTATTGAACTAGGTTGTGTTTCAGGATGGTGTTCCAAATAGAAATCAATGTGCCTATTTCTATTCAAGAATTTCAGCATTGTCATCACCTCATTGTCATTCTTTACGTTGACTAACCCACTAGTAAGATCTTTATCAAGCATCTTGTAGTAATATGACATGTTTCCAGTACAATCCAATTTCTCTACCAAATTCTCTATGTATAACATACTCATGTAATTAGCTTTCCAGTAGTCAAAGTATGTTTCTTTCCCCCCAACATATAACCTATTTGGATTACATACAAATGTTCCCCATTCTCCATGTGCGTATCTATTCTTGTGGGAACCAGTGTCAACAAAAGAGAAAATAAAACACAAAAACCAACATATATACATTATCATGTGAAAGTATGGAGCTCAAATTGCTTTTAAAAAAAAAGGAAAAAAGTGAATCTAAATATAAATACCCTATATATATGTATATACATAAATCACCATCGAACCACTATCAAACATTACAAAACTAAAGAAGACAATATACATAAACAAACAAATGTTGGTCAAAAAAATACAATATTGAGGGCTCCCAGATAAAGCCTCTCTTAGAGCCATCGATTTGGCTCATTGCTTTCCAACTCTTTAATGGATTTGATTCACTTCTCAGATTTCCTTCGCAATCCTTTGATTTTGTGACTCAGCTCTGACCAATTTATTGTATTTCCTTCCTTAACCCCTTTCTTAACCCTAATCCCCAATTTGTTTACATAGATAATGTGGACTGTATATTCGGATGGAAAAATGGGTGAGGGATGCCAAAATGACAACCTTGCCCTTGCAAGTCCTGTACATACAAGGCACGCGTGGGGTATTCGTCCAAAAACCCAACACGTGTGGGGTATTCGTCCAAAAACCCAACAGCTGTTAACTATTGAACCACATAGAGCCAAAATCCAAACTGCAAGGGAAAATTTGATGAAATTGGAAGTACATTGACCAAAATGCAACAACGGGTAAACTACAAGGATCATTGCTGTAATTTGCCTTAATTTAAATTAAAAAAATAAATTTAAATTTATAAAATTAAAATTTTAATATTTATTTGAGATGATCTAAATAAGTATATTTTTTAATTTTTTATAAAAAAAATATGTAAAAAAATAAAAAAATAATATGACTCAAAAAAATAAAATAAAAAGAAAAATAAATACAATTTTGTAGTGCACCCAAACAACCTTATTTTAAAAAAATTTCCCTAAATAAATAAAGGGTAAATTACAAATCCATCTCTACTCAAATTTGATTAAAATACAAATTATCTCTTTTAGTTATGGAAATTACATTTCACTCCTTAATATTTTTAATTTTATAACAAATCATGAAATCAATTAATAATTTTTAATGATGTTAGAAATATGTTTTAATTAATAATTTAGGTAATTTTATTATTATATAGGACAATAATTATAAATTTTATTTTTTTAATTAATTCTATTAAATAAAAATTTTGATAAAAAATATTTGTAATTTTTTAAATCACAAAAAACAATCTATACATTAAATAAATTTCAAAAATGTATTTATAATTTACACTAAAATGGATAAATAGAAAAAAGAAAAAAGCATCAGCTTCTCTCCCCTCAGTTTTAAACTACGACTTGAACTCCAAATCAAACACATTCCGCTACTTCTGTTTCGTCTCCAACAACTCTCTCTCTCTCTCTCTCTCTCTAGATACATAAATTAGTGTAGATAGGATAGGAAGATGGAGAGCAGGTGGAGGAGGGAGGGGACAGTAGCGTGCGCATCGTGGATCCGGCGGCCGGAAAACGCTCATCTGGCGGTGGTGGGGAAGGCAAGGCAGCATCGCGATCAGCCGTCGCAACTCCAGATCTTCTCCTTCGATTCCAAGTCCTCTTCTCTCTCTCCCTCTCCATTGGTCTCTGCTCCACTTCTCTCCCTTCTTCTCTTTCACACACACATAATATATACATATATGTATATGTAAATAAATGTGTATGTGTTTCCTTTATTAATAATCTATACTCAATAATACTTGTGTCTCAATTCTTCTTCAATAGGATACATATGTGATTGAAGAAGGCGACCCTGTGAGTATCACTGTGCACCCCAGCGGAGACGACTTCATTTGCTCTACCACTACTGCTGGCTGCAAGTCCGTCTCTCTCTCTCTCTCTCTCTCTCTCTCTCTTATTTATTTTTGGTAAATAATTACTATCCTAAATATTGTTACAATTTAGTCACTAAATTTTAATTATTTTACTTTGAAGTTTTCTAAAGTTTGTAATAGGTTCTAATTGTAGATTTATTATCAAATAGGTCATGTGCGAATTAATGGTATTTTTTTATCAAATACTATTAAAAATTGTCTCTAATTGTTAATTTTCAACAACAGTTTAAAATTTGTGTCACAAAAAAATGTCCCTAATTATAAATTTTAGCGATAATTTAAAAAAACCGTCACAAAAAAAGTCATTAACTTTCAACTTTCAACGATAGTTTGAAAAATTTGTCACAGAAAAACGTCATTAATTGTAAGTTTTACCGACAATTTCTAAAAATCGTGACAAAATAAAGTCACTAATTGTCAATTTTTAGCAACATGTGCCAAAAATATCACAAAAATATTATTTTTTATACTTCAATGTTGTCAATGGAGGATGGGTCGGACTAATCCATGCGTTCCACGGGTCTGCTGGCCCTCGCCCTCTTACTGCATACCCGCAGGCACCGAGATTGGAGTGGTTACCCCCTGTAGACACTCTGATGATCAAGTTAGGTTGGAAGTGTTAGATAAAGTAGAGAGAGAGAGAGAGTAGAGAGAGGAGGTTACTTGTTTTGCTAATCCTCTTCACGAGTTTCTTTATATCTCTTACTAATAATTTCCTTATCCATTCGAACTGTTTTATTGGCCGAAAGTCTACGGTCTACTTGTTGTCAGCCATGGCAGTGTCACCATACTCGGGAGCGAGAGGTCTTGTTGCATTTAATGCCATAACAGCCTCATTTAATGCTTGATGCTTGGGCTCAATAACTCTATAGGATCTTTGTCTGCCACGTGGTTGACTCCCCGCCCGACAGAAGTCTAAGTGTCACAGGGTCTGGATCAACATGGGTTCCTTGGTGGGCCTGCTGTTGAGTTTCATCTACTAGGCTGTAACTAACTAAATGCCAGTTTGGGCTGCCCAAGGCAGTTGCGGGTTAGGCTGTCTTGGGCCATATGGGCCACGCCCATCAATTTTTAACGACGATTTTACTGTAAGTCCAATTAATAGGCCCTATTGGTAATTTACTCAAAATATTAACGGAAAGAGGGATTTTTTTGAAATTTTACATAAAGTATGCATTTGTTGCATTTTGGTTCCTAAAATATGCATTTTTTGTTCTTAATCTTTTAATTTTATACTTTTTTTTTTTTGGGTGGTAAAATTATGAAAATACCCGAACTTTTATTGATTTTTAGCTATGCTAATGTTCAGGACTAAAGTGAAACATATTGCAAAATTTGTGCGCCAAAATTGAACAATTAAAAGATTAGAGACTACAGTGTAACATAACACATGGTTTGGGACCATTCATATAATTATTTATGATTTATTTTTAAAATTTACTTTTTTCCCAATTCGGTGTCCTTGTCGAAATCCAAGTTAGTAATCGTTACTTGCCAGTATAATTGGCATAGTGATTTTCTGCCGCTCGGCTTAATTTGATCATTGTGTGCATTTTTGTAGCATGCTCATATTTGTGCAATCTTCTAATTGTTCTGAAAGTGTGGGCAGCCAATTGCTCTCCGGTAGTTCAAATCCAGCTATCAACATGCACAAATATTGTATTATTTTATCTCTTAAATGCATTTTTAATGGCCTTCAAAATAATTGTTGCTGTTAAAAACTTGAAGGATGTTTAGTTTGTTAATTGCTAGTTTCACTTGCCATTACAGTCGGTTGATTTTCCTTTTCCTTTCCCCTTTTTTTGTTGGCGGAGGTGGTGTTGATGTTATTTTTTCTGGGAGTTCATTCATCAGATTATTCGGGCATAAATCTTACTAAAGTAATTTTTTGGTTGTATTATCATCATGACTTCCATTTCTTTGGCTGGTCTATGAATAGAAAGAAATGTTTGCTGTTATGTGCAGATGGTTCGAGTTGAATGGCCAAGAAGCAAATATTAAACTGGTGGCCAAAGAATTAGTTCACCTCCAAGGTGCTGGCTTGCAGAAGTGCCTAGCTTTTAGTGCCGATGGATCTAGATTTGCTAGTGGTGGGGTGGTAAGCTATAACCCAGTCTGATGAGTAGTTATTGTTTGCAAATACACTTCTGTATTCTGATTCAGTTCCTTAATTAAATTTAGGATGGACATCTCAGAATCTTTGAATGGCCAACCCTGCGCATCATTTTAGATGAACCAAGAGCTCACAATTCCTTCCAAGATATGGATTTTAGGTTGGAATTTAGCTTACTTGTTCCTTATTACGTGATATTTCATGCATAATAATATGTTTACATTGTTGGTGTGCACATCTGTAATGTATTTATCCATATATAGGCGAATGCATTTGAAATGCAAAAGTTTGGCTTAAAGGTTTTCAATAGTAGAGATCCACATTTATGCAGGCAGTTTGTAAAATAATTTTTAGATGTGACAGTTCCGTAACATTTTGAAACATTGTAAAAGTTTGTGCTTAACTGATTAGCTTCTTATTATTTTTACAGCCTAGACTCAGAGTTCTTAGCTACAACATCTACTGATGGTTCTGCAAGAATATGGAAGACAAATGATGGTGTTCCATTGACTTCTTTAACTCGTAACCCGGTATAGTTCATTTAATCTAACAATGTTGGTGGTACCACTATTTTTTCTTCTCCTTTGTGGGGTGTAGACTTGATGTGGTATCGTTTTTTTTTCTGTGCTGCAGGATGAGAAGATAGAACTATGTCGGTTTTCCAATGATGGGACGAAACCGTTTCTGTTTTGCACCGTTCAAAAAGGTATTCATCTGTAAATACAGAGGTTCAAGATTCAGTGTTTAATCAATTTCTGTTGGTGCATGTTCCAATCAACTCAGCAAAGCCCTTATCCCAACCAATTACCAATGTCCTTTTACACGGCCTCAACTCATGTCCTTTTGTCACTTTCAACCTAGATCATATCACCCGTTCTTATGAGTGTTACTTGGTGTACGACCTGAAATTACTTTTTCCCATTTTATCATCAATTGGTACCACTTCTAATTTTCCACAATTTCATTCTTTTCCTTTCCCTCTTTTCTTGTTCCACTCATCCATTTCAAGATCCTCATTTCAGCTACATTTACTTTTTGAACCTTTTTTTTTTTAATTTTAAATTTTTATTTTTTATAATGTGCCCAATGCCTTGTACCATATGAAAATTTTAACTGTGAGGTATGCTTGTCTAGCTAATAGAGCAGTCACTGCTGTTTGGGACATGAGTACATGGAACAGAATTGGGCACAAGAGACTACTTAGAAAACCTGCGTCAATAATGTCCATCAGTCTTGATGGGAAATATCTTGCTCTGTAAGTGCTCTTCATTTCTTCTGTTCTTTTTCTTTTTTTTTCATTAAATACGCTACTTTGCATAGACTGCAGTTCTTAGAATGAGATGGAAGAATAAGTATTTCTACTTTACGTAATTGAACTTCTTATGTGGAATGTAATATTTATGACTCGTGGCATATAACTTGCCATGAGCCTTACATTTTTAAAAATTGACTGTTTAGCTTGTTACTTTGATTACATAGTACAGATAAAATTCCACCTTCTCCCCTAAGCTCTTTTAAATGAATTTGTTATTCATAGTCTTCTACCTAAACGTGCTGTCTACTAATTTATTTTCATTTGATATGGATTTCAATTTGCTTGCAATATACATTCAATGGTTATCTGTAAGGCTGAAAATGTGTTGTATTTGTAAAGTAACCTATAGATATGGAGCAACGCATTGTCGATATATTCCTGGTTAAGAGATTATCTGCAACTATGAATTTTAAAAATGTGCTTCCTTTGTAAACTTTTGTGTCATTATGGTTGTCTTTATGCAATTTGATCATTGAAATTTACTTAATGTCCTCCGATGCATGATTAAGGGGTTTGTTTAAAAGGTTATTTTTTTCTGTATAGTTTGTGGTTACTTTGGTGTTCATCTGTGGCTATTACATTGCTTACATATGTGTTTTCCTCAAAATAAAACACTTCGGTGGCATGTATTGGTTATGCGGTGTGCCAAGATCAAGGCCAGTCCGAGTAGAGGAACTGATTTCCAAGTAGCCGAACTGTGTTGTTGAAGTAGTGACCGCCTATTTATTTTGCCATGGATCCAAGGACTTCACATTGTAGTAATAGTGTTTGATGACATCAGTTGTAAATTTTTTACAGTGTTTTCTAACTTGTTACAATAGTGTGCTAGGCTGGTCCCTGGGTTTGTGGTATTGGTTCAACTCATGTAATTTTTTCTTCATTCAGAGGAAGCAAAGATGGGGATATATGTGTAGTTGAAGTAAAAAAAATGGAGATCTGCCACTGGAGCAAGAGGCTGCACTCGGGTTCATGCATTGAGTCACTTGAGTTCTCTCCTAGTGAAAGGTATCAATTGAACTATAACTTACTGTAACTATTACTATCAGCAAAAAAATATGAATGACTTTGCTAAACACTTTTCAGAAAATTCTACTTTCTTGTTTTTCATGTTTTTTTGTTTTTACTGAATTTTTTAAATATTTTAAGCAATTTTTTTAAATTTTTAGACACACCTAACATAAATACATATAAAAAGTGTAATTTTTGTGAAAAAAAATATTTTTAAAATTCACTAAATACCAAAAATACAAAAATACAAAAAAAAAGAGAATTTAGTATATTTTTTGTATTTTTATGTATTTATTAATTTTTAAAATATTTTTTTATAAATTTTTTGCTTTTTAGATGCATCTAAGTAAGGTGCATCTAAAAAAGTAAAAAAAATATTGAAAATTTTAAAAATCTTCACTAAAAACAAAAAGACACGAAAAACAAAAAACTCAATTTTCAAAAAATTTAATCCAAAAAATCCAAATCAAACACACATTCATGTTTTATTTCACATTTTGTATTTAAAACACATCACTTGTGAGGACTCCTTAGGCCATCTCCAACGGTGCATCAAACCTTGCATCAAACCGGCCGGTCGACCCACAGGATGACCCTTCCTTTTTGATGCACCGTTGGAGCAAACCATATCATATTGAGAAAATCAGCTATTTTTTACTCAGATTTGGTGAAAAAAGTAATGCACCGTTGGAGATGCTTTTAGTCAAAGATTGTAGCAATTGTAATCAAGGAGAAAAGAAATAAAAGTATTTCAATTTCAGAACTCAAGTCATTTGTTGGGTTGGATGAGTGAGTGGGTGAAATGGAAAGGATGGTGAAGAAAATTGAATTTTACAAATTTTTTGTTAATCACGTGACTTTGTATATTATTCTAGTAGGTCATGTTTCATATACCAAAGTTCCATCATGTGAATAAGAAAAGTTTGTGAATTTTATTTCCCATTTTAACAATTGCGGGTGGGAGTGAATTCTGCAGGGTTGTGCTCACTACTTCTAAAGAATGGGGAGCTATGGTGACTAAGCTAAATGTTGCTGCAGATTGGAAAGGTCTCTCTCTCTCTCTCTCTCTCTCTCTCTGTTTGCTGTTTGAGGCTGATTTGTTTTTCTCCCTCTTCTCTTGTGCAGAGTGGCAGATATATTTGCTTCTTTTGGGATTGTTTTTGGCATCGGTGGTTGCATTTTACATAATCTTTGAGAATTCTGATTCATTTTGGAACTTCCCTCTTGGGAGAGATCAAGCTGCAAGACCAAAGATTGAAGCTATATTAGGAGACCCACAGTCTGATGATCAAAATATGTGGAGTGCATTTGGACCATTAGATATGTAAGGAGCTGTTGGATTCATCAGTCGCGAGTTATTGGAGTTTAGATTGGCCATCAGTTTGCAAGGCTTTTTTTTGATTGACCAGCCACTGTTGGGCCTTTAACATGTAGTTTATTTTATTTATTTTTAAAGGAAAAGTGTATTTGAGGGAGGGAATTCCTAGTCCCCATAATTTTATTGTTTGAAAATTTGAAAGGTGATTTATGATTACATACTCAACATAAACTCATGCAACCTGATGTGGTATTTGATAGTACAATTCAATTAATGTAAATGCATTTGGTGACTATATATAAATTAAGTCTATTTTATAATTAGATCAAATGAGGTGAAATTATAAATTCTAAAGATTAAATAAATAAAATTAATAATTTATGGATTGAAAAAAAATATGACAATAGTTTAGATTAATCCCTAAAAGTAACTGCATTAATGAAATTTTAATATTTAAAATGAAATTCATAACAATTATAGTACAGGTGCCGCATAAACCAATTGGAATTTAATATTTAAAAACAAATTTGATCTAATTGCGAATTATACACAAAATAACAAATTCATGTTATTACTCATTAAAGTAATTTGATATTTAAAAAGAAAGAATTTTTTTTAAGGTCCTTAATAATAAAAATTTAGAAGATAAAGGACATTAAAAAAAAAAATGATGTCTCAGGTCCCTCAACTAATAACGCGCGCTTTTTATTTACTTTTTGGACCAAAATACTCTTCACAATCAATGGGGAACCTGAATTAGATTCTGATGACTGATCAGTTCCAATCTTCACATCCAACCATGTTCACGAGCAAGAGAAGAGCAGAATTAGGATTTCCGAATCATTGACATTAGGGTTTCAGTATCTTCTGCGAAAAACTTTTCCATTCCTTCCTTACAAATTTCTCTGACCCGTTTTCACTGTTCATCGTCGTCTCAATTCATCTTCATTACAGTATATCTTCATCTCAGGGCATATCAATTCGTAATTAGGGTTTCATACTCACTCTGGTATGTTTTTCTACAATCCAACAAGTTTTCTCTAAACACATAGTTAATTGCATTTTATATTAGCCTTCTATTAATTAGGGTTTCAATTTCGTAATAAAAGCTACATGAATTTAAAAATGTTATTTCTCTGCATTTTGAACTTATTCTTAAAGATTGTTGTGTGATTTTGTCTGTAAATTTCTCTAATTTCAAAATTTCTCTGCCATTTGTTTGATCTATGTTTCTTCTTTGAATTTTCTCTGACTATATTTTACATATATATGTAATTTTACTCTTTTGTCTGTGTTTATGTTTTTCTGGTATTTATAATTTTTTCTGGTCACATCACTTTCTTCCCTTGTGTGTGTCTGTCATGTTTAATTTTCTCTGGTTGTGTCTGTCAATTTCTCTGGCATTTTCATATTATGGAATGGAAATTTTATCTGGCTTGTCATGTTTAATTTTCTCTAGAATGTATAATTTTCTCTATCATTTTCATTTTCTGTGCTTGCTAGATTTATGTTTCTTTCTTGAATTTTTTCTGGCTATATTTTACATCTATATGTAATTTTTAGCAACTATTAAAAATTTCTCTGTCATGTTTATGTTGCTTTGTTTATTTTCTCTAGGAATGAAAATTAATTGTGGCTGCATGTATTCTATATTACTTTTCTCTAGTTGTTTCTATAAATTTCTTTGGCATTTTAATATTATGTGGCTTGCTAGATTTATGTTTCTTTTTTAAAAGTTTCTTTGGTATGTTTATTTTGTTCAATTCTTGGTTTCTCTATTCTATAAGTTTTTGTGGCATGTTTACGTTGTTTTGTTTTTTTTATCTTGCTAATTGTGGAATGGAAATTTTCTCTAGCTTGCCATGTTTATTAGTATTCTGACATTTAATTTCCAGTGTCTAATTTTCTTTGACATTTATAATTTTCTCTAGCCACCTTAGTTTTCTCTCTTGTATGTAATTTTCTCTGACATGTTCAATTTTCTCTAGCATGTTTAATTTTTTCTAGGATTTAATGTTGACATCTTTATGTTTTCATTGTCTAGAAATGGTGAAACGTAAAAAAAGCAAAACACCAGAAACATCAAGAAAGAAACAGAAAACTCTCTGAGTCTTATGATCTTAGATCAAAAAGCAGCAAAACACCATAACTCCTCGCCGAAAAACAGAAGTCCAAGGTGATAAAGCAACAAGCATCAAGATGAATACCCTAACTTCAAAATACTCAAGCTTAAGGAGGGAAAAACCTGTTAAACTCCAAAGAAAGAGAGTTCATTACAACATTCAATACCGATCCAACCTCTTATCTGTTGTCTCATTTTTTCAAACACTTAAATTCAATTCAAACCAACTTGAAGAGCTTCAAAAGCCTTCATTCTGGTATTTGATCCAAGCTCTAACCACTAGAAAGATGGATCCAAGGAAGTCTCGGAAATTTGATGATGTAGTTGCAATAATCCAATGTTACAATGAAAAAACGAAAACATTCACACTTGGTAAAAAGAACTTCACCTTTACAACCAATGACATGACCTTGATTTTTGGTTTGCAATGTGGTAAAGGAGCCATGTCATTAAAATATTCAAAAAAACCAAACATTACATTCTTAAGGCGAAGATTCCCAAAGGACACAACGCTCACTGGTCCTGTTCTTAATAATGCCTTGGTAAAAGCAATAAAAGGCAAGCCAACTGACTTCAAAGATATAATAATCATTGTTACCTTATACTTATGTCTCACCCTATTTTTTGCAACAAGTGAAAATTCAATAGGGTGGGTTTTTATCAAGTACATGGAACCTCTTGAATCAATGAAGAAGTATGATTGGTCAGAAGCAATCACAGCAACATTGATCGATTCTATAACATCATTGCACAAAACTCTAGAAAAAGTTATGGGGTGTGTCATTGCATTGCTGGTAAGTAGAATTTCCATTCAAATTTGCAGTTATAATACTTACAAATTTGTGTGTTTAGCAAAATTTAATTACTTCAATTTCCATCACAATATTGGCTATGTGAACATGCGAATATCATTGATTGAGAAAACAGTAACACAACTGAATTCTTAAGATGTGCCAAGTGGAACCTGCAAAGCTTGACCAAACAGTTGCAGAAGACACCAATTCACTCTCATGCACCTCGACAAGTTAGATTTCTATTGCCACTGAAGTCTCAGTGAAATTCCAAAATTTCTCTGACCACTAGTTTGTTTCCTTTCTTGTGCCTTGCTTGATTTGATCAATTTTCTCTACGATGGAATATCTTATATGGAATAACTGATGTGCCTTGACTGATTGAGATCAATTTTCTCTAAAATTTCAATTTGTGTTGCTTTTTTGATTACCACTGGTTTATTTTTGCCCTTGTAATGAATTCTCTTTGGAATCCAAATTTCTCTGACCACAATTATAGTAACATTAACTTATATGCCTTGATTGATTTTCTCTGATATTTAAATTATGTTGCTTGTTTCATAATTTTCTCTAGCCCATAAAATTATTTATCCTTGTGTGTAATTTTCTCTAGCCCATAACTTATATGCCTTGACTGATTGAGATTAATTTTCTCTAAAATTTCAATTTATATTGCTTCTTTGATTACCACTGTTTTATTTCTGCCCTTGTAATGAATTCTCTTTGGAATCTAAATTTCTCTGACCATAATTATAGTAACATTAACTTATATGCCTTGATTGATTTTCTTTAATATCTAAATTATGTTACTTTGTTTCATAATTTTCTCTAGCTCATAAAATTATTTCTCCTTGATTGATTTTCTCTGACCACTGGCATTTGGTTAATCTTATTTGAATTTTTCTCTCAGTGAAATTTTACTATTTCTTTAATAAAATACCTTCCAGTTATAGATAGATAACAAGGAGCTAGTTAAACTCCATCAGAGGAGTTTTGTCTTGGTAAAAAGAAGAAGAAAGAAGAACAAAAAGGCATTGGCCAAATTCAAGGAGACATTAGAAGATTCATCTGAAGAAGAATGAGGAAATAAAGAAGAAAAAGCAACAAAGAAGAAGAAGAAGAAGAAAGCAATGGAGAAGAAGATCAAGCAAGAAGTGCAGAAGAGGAAGCTACAGAAGAAAATGAAGAAGTTAAAGACAAAGAAGAAAATGAACTGAAAGAAGAAGAAGATAATGAAGAAGAAGACGTAGGCACTGAATCTAAAGAGGAAGAAGAAAATAATGAGGAAAGAGATGAAAAAGAAAACAATGAGCCGATGAACTAACATCATGATAGCATTTGTGGCTCAACAATGCATCAGCCTCCAGAATCTAAGGAATCATAGGATGCTTAAATTACTAATCTACATCAAAGACTAAAGACACTTTCTAAATTCAAAATAAAAGAAGAGAGAAATCAGAATCAATTACTCGACGAAAAGGACATTGCAATAAGAACCTTGACATCAAATAACTCGGAACTTCAAGAAAGAGACAGCACAAACCAAATGAAGCTAAGGATGTTGGAGATTCAAAGAGAAGATGATACAAAAACAATTCAACAGTTGAGGCATTCAATTTCAGAGCATGAAACTGAAAATGCTAGATTGTATGAACAAATTTAATAACTATCCATCCAACTAGCAACACAACCTTACCAAACATTAACACAAGTTCAACCCCAAGGTCACTGAAAATCTTGAACAACAAAAAGTTATGTTCTTGTGTCAACATAACTCAGAGAAATTTTTATTTACTAAAATTTTCTGTCAATGGTAATTTTCTCTGGAATTTAAATTTCTCTGACCACATTAGTTTGGCTAATTTGATTTCTGCTACTTATTTGATTTTCTTTGTCTATTTGGTTCCATATGTGTGTAATTTTCTCTAGATTTTGTAACTTCTCTGACCACATTGATTTTTGGGGCTTGTTTGATTTTCACCATGTATAGTTGGAATGCAAGTGGAACAACAACCAATCTCCCAACAAGAAAAACTGGCACACAAACAAAAAAAAAAAAAAAAAAAGACAAAAGTCTATGATAACTGGAAAATATTGAATGAAATACATTTACATATTGAAATATGATCTGTTACTTCAGAGAAATTTAACTTTTACTGATGTTTTCACTGTCTACAGTGAAAAAAGATCCTACATCAATGATTAAGAATTTAAAGGCAAAAGAAAGGAAAGAAAAGTAAGATCCAGACTTTCAATATCCCAAAGTTTTGAAGATCACTACAGGTTCAAAGTAAGTTGCAAAGCCAATAGAGCAAACCACCAAAGACAAAGAAGTATTTGATGCCGATGAGTATGTCTTGCCTCAATCAATAAGCATCAGAAAATCTTGGGTTTTCCCACAAACTCTACCGGTTGCAAAATAGGTAAAAGAACATGTCAAAGATATCTTGCAACACATATCAAATGTGTCTGGACTAGAGTAAGTACAACAAATAAAATAGGAGATAACAAACAACAATTTACTAACTTATATTGCATTAACAACTATTAAATCCTTTATTTGTCATCTTGTAGGGCTTTAATCTGGACAAGTGAGTTGAATCTCATTACTTTTGAAGATATCGAAATCCTAATAAAGAAAAAGAAATTGCCAACAATGTAAATCTTTCATCAAATTTCTTTGCAATGTTCCATCAACCTTTATAAACCAATGTCCCAATTATAAATGATATTTTTTAGGTCATTGATGGTTATAGAGAGATCCTATTTGCTGACCAAAGGAGAAAAGGACAAAAAGCAACTTCATTTTTTTTCCACATGCATGAACTTGGTATGTTACTACTCTTTTATTTGATTTTCTTTGGAATTTATTTACTAATTCCTCTTGTTAAGATACTTTTTGAAACCAATTGTGCCACTTGTCTAAATTTCTCTCGCTGGTTGTATGCATTTAAAATTTCTCTGTGTGTAAATTTTTGAAATTCTTGTCATTTTAACTTTCTCATAACCATTTTTTGATTTTCTCTAACCGCAGAACTTCATCAAGATGACAGAAAATCAAACTTTCCGAGTCTCATTGTTTGACAGGCATCTGGAAACCGCATGGAGGAACTATAGGTTCCTCCATTTCCCAATAAATAGCGGGGGCAATGAGAAGTCAACTGATAGAAATCACTGGATCTTGCTTGTCTTGGACAAAAAAGACAATTTATGGAGGTACTACAACTCACTAAGGACAAGGGGAGATGATGCCCACGACAAATATCTCAAAGATGCAAAACAATTAGTAACGAGTCCAAATTTGTCTGATCTATGATAATGTTTATGTGATGATAATTTTCATAGAATCCCATTAATTTGTGTCTCTGTGTACTTGTGTGTAAATTTCTCTGTTATTTAAAAATTATTTTTTTTGCAGCAAGATTATGTGGAGAATTTTTTGAAAGCTTACCTTGAAAGAGAGGCACAATTTGTAACAACCCTCACACTGTTTACCGATTAATGACTGATTGACTACCAATTACTGCCAAACTGAGACCGAATGTGAAAAGTAATTGAACGGACTGAATTATTGAACTGACTGACTGAAATATGAAACTGAACTGATTAAGTATATCTGTTTAATTGCATCTCTATCTGTTGCCTGTTTGATTATTTGTTCACGTTTTTATGTTTAAACTGCAAATTGAAGGCCTTATCGGCGGCCGAATCTGAAATTGATTGATATTCTGTATTCATTAGGATTTATGTGATTTTATGGCATATTGATCTGAAATGTGATTAGGTAAGATTAAATTAACTTAAATTAAGCTAATTGGCAAGAGTTTAACTTATTCACCATAATGCCATTGAGTGGCCCACTACATGATCTATGTTTGAGCCTTATTATACACTTAGGCACACTTTTGCTCAGCCCCTTTTCTTGTTATTGCCGAAGTAGAGAGAGAGGGAGAGAATTAAGAGAGAATTTGGCTACATCTTGTTGAATTGCTTGGAATTGGAAGAAATTGAAGGTTGATCTCAAGATTGTGCTTCCATTCTTGAACTACTAGATTTAAGGTAGAACTCACCTTCTTGAACTTGTGCTTTTAAATTGATTCTTGCATGGTTCATGCCAAATTGAAGAGCTAAGTCATGAATTAGTTCTAGCATGTTTAAATGAAGCTTAATTGTTGCATGCATGTTGCCATTCATGAGTTTTGAGGTGTTGTTCATAAATTCCTTACATGCATGTTCATAATTTTACAATGGACCTTGATTTCATCTTGTTTTGAGACTAATGAGCTCAATAGAACAAGTATTTGAAGCTTGTAAATTGCTTAAAGTTCATGCATGTTCATTTGAAATCATGTTCATGAAATTTGGGATTGAAATTGGATTTAATTGATCTTCCCTTGGGCCTTGATTTTACAAATTGAGCCTTGAATCATGGTATTCTATGTATCTACAAGTGTTTTCCACAAAATGGGCCCAAAGGAATTGATTTTGATGCATTTGTGTTTGATTTTGAACTTGGAGCTCGAATCTGGATTTTCCAGATTTTGGTCCTCCGCTCGAGCAGGAAGAACGGCGCTCGAGCGGGAAATTCGTGCTCCCAGTACTTTGCACTGTTTTACAGTCCTGTAGACACCCCATTTTTGACCGACCTTAAGACTCAGACGTCACCAATTGAGCGCTTGGTGATGTTGCATACTGTGCTCGTCCAAAAGTTTCAGAGTCTCGGCTGCGGGCCTTGCCTCCGGACTTCCGGACTCTTTCTGTGCTTTGCCTTGGTTTGCGAACCAGGTTCTGTTTTCTCTGTTTTCTCTTCCTGAGGGGAGGGAGAGGTCTCGTAGATCATCTCTCAGTGGCCGTGGGCTACGTTTCGTCGTCGCAGGCCATTTTTCCCATTTCGGAGCCCGGTTCCCGGTTCCTGGTTTTCGGAGCCGTCAGGCCGTGTGCCTCGGTTCGGGACCGCTTAACCACCTCTGTTTGCTCCAGTTTCTGGCACATATCTTATTTACTCCCTTTTGAGGGACACTGTGGTCTGAGAGATCAACTTCGTGGTCGAACACCCCTTCCGGTGTTTAAAGTCCATTTTCGGGGCCTCGGATTGCGCATTTCGGCCCCCGAACCTTCATTTTGCATCAGTTTGTGTTCATTTTTTGCAGGGACCTCTGTTTCATCACCAGGAGGTCGTAGAAGGGTGGGAGGCCAGTAATTGTTCCAACAACCAGTTATATTCCATCATCCCCCCCCTCGACGCCCGTTTTTCTCACTTCAAAGCCAATGTTGACCACCCTTGGGCCTTTTTCTTCACCCCTAACCCTCATATTTGTGATGTACACATCTGGGAGGTCACCAATATTTAGTGGCCGGCCAGTAATTTATTTTGAACCTTTTGAACCCCTTTGAGAAGTGGGTTGTTCTCTCTCCTAGTTCACAGTTGCCAACTTTTGACCACAGGGTTGTGTTGAGAACACATGGGAGGCCACCAATCTGTGGTGGCCGGCCACTAATTCCAATTGGCCTTTTTGACCCCTGGCCGGCCGGCCATGGGGGGGGCCGGCCGACCACCTGCAACCTCAATAGCTGGCCGGCCTTGCTTCTTGCTGCAGGTACATTCCAAATATGCATCTGTTTTCCCCCCAGATTTGTATCCGGGGGGCCAAAATTTTGGGGGGAAACTTGAATGTTTTTCCCCCCATTTTTCCACCTCTTTCTCCCCCTCCTTTTGTCTATATAACAGAGCCTCCAGCTCTGGTTTAAGGGTTGAAAAAAATTCCCTTGGAGCTCTTGCATTGTATCTCCTTCCCCTTTCTCATTTCCACCCTCTAAACATCCAAGTCCAACCCCCTTTTCCACACCACCACCTAGCACCACACCACCACCTCCATTCCAGCAGCTAGGAGGGTCTTCTCAGAGGCTAGGAGGCACCATTTCTCAGTCCAAGAGGCAGCAAAGGATTGGTCTTCAAGGGTGAGCAATACTTCTCTCTTTTTTGGGCTTATTTTGTGTCATTTCTTAGCCATTTTTGCTTGCTGTTTTAGGCTCCGACCCTAACTGTAAAACACCATATTTTGAGACCCTCTTCATGTTTTTTTAAGAGTATTTCCCTGTTTGAGGCTTCCCTTTGGTACTTGCTTCATTACCCCTCTTGTATCCCCCTTTCTTGCATAGCATTTTTGGCCTATATATAAATTGTTTTGAGCTCTGTTGTAAACTATAATATAGTTTATTTTGAGTCCTTCTTCAACATTGTTGAAGGGCTCATCACCGTTTGGGGCCTGCATATGTCACTTGTCTTTGTATCCATCTCATGGCCCTATTTTTGCATGATTTGTTAGCCTTTTATGCTTCTGTTTTTGGGCTCTGGTCCGAACTGAAAGTGGACTTATTTTGACCCCCTATTCATGTTTCATTAAGGGTCTTTTACTGTTTGAGGCATCCTTTTTATACTTTGTGTTTATACCCTCTTTTGGCCTTATTTTGCATAGTATTTTGAGCATGCTTGTGCACTGTTTTTGGTCTGGCCATCAACTGTAAAATGCCATATTTTGGGCCCCTCTTCAACATTGTTGAAGGGCCCTCTTGTGTTTGAAGTCAGCAGCTGCCACTTGCTTAATTACCCCTCCCTTTGCCCATTTTTGCATGCTAATTTAGGCATATTTTTGCTCACTGATTGGCCTTGCTTAAAACTGTAAATGTGCTTATTTTTGGACTTCCTTGAATCTGTATTTATGTCTCATGTTCAAATAATGCATGTTTTGCATAGCTATAGGTCATTTCATGAGCCAAATTTCATGTTTCGGGACTCGTTCCATGCATCGGGTGTCATTTTGCCATGTTTCGGGGCTGTTTCGCATCATATTTTAGTGCTGAAATTTGCATGCTAGTATGTCATATTCCATGCCTTGCCATGCTTTGGTAGAGTGGCATTTGTGCCTTAGGGTCGGTCCTCGATTTGCGTGCACGCGTGCACACGTCTCGAGTTGTCTCATTTTCGTCTTATGGCCTCCTACGTGAGTGTGGCTAAGGTCCACTTGTGTTGGTGTAAGTCCATCATGCATTGTGTATGCCATTTCATTCCATAGCATTGCGTATGCTAGGTTGTATGTTAGTGCATTGTGTATGCCATGTTACCTTGTACATCGTGTATGCCATTTCATAGCATTGTGCATGTTAGGTTGTATCTTAGTTGCATTTCATGCATGTCATGCATATTGCATTGTGTTCGGGATAGGAGTTAGCCCGGGCACGGGAAACGAGGTACGTTTCGTACTCCGAGTGACGGAACGTGTCTCAATCCCCAGTCACCGACACTCCGGATTATCCATGATGGAGTTAGGTCTTATTGTGTTCATATGTGCATTCATTTCATATCGAGTTGTGCAATTCGACTCCTCGGCCATCATGCATCGAGATGCGTGATTGGTGGCACGAGGATCGAGGCATGCATACATTTGTGAAAATACATTGCCATGCCCCTTTCCTGCTCTCTGTTGCAGCAAATCAAGAAATCAACAGCCTTCCGGAGTTTGGCACGCATTCCAAGAATAATTGCAAAACAGAGGCTAATCGGGGCATCCCAGTGGATTTCTGCGCAAGGCAGCCCAAGCATACATCATTCATCAGAGTCAAGGCAGTTCCTGGCTTGCATGCCAGTTTATAGCTTTCTTAGTTAATTTGTAAATTAATTAGGATTTTTGTATTTATTCGGGACTGTATTATTTATTCATTCGGGACTGTATATTATTTTATTCGGACCCTCCGAGCGAGGGCACAACTGTAATAAGTGTGCGTGCGTGTGATGTATGTCTTCCAACCCCACGTCTTTCTTCCCTTTTATTTACCCGCTTATGATGGTTAGATTAGGGCATGTTTCAATTAGCATACAGTATGATAGCATGTTTGCACCCATTCATCTGTCTTGCATGCACCGGGCTCGGCGCATCATACTAACTGCATCTGTATTTCAATTCCGAGTTGAATACTTGATAGCTGTTGCATCTCATATGCCATGTTTAGAATAGCCGAGCCTGCTATAGTTGCATTTTTGCATGTGTTGCATTAGGCATTTCTGTATAATTAGAAACATGCATGGATTTCTAATTAGCTTCTATTTTGGCTTGGAGTACTCGGTAAGTGGTTATGCATTAGCATCCTTGCATGCGTGTAAGTGACTGCCATGATATCATGCTTACCATGAGGCTATGTGCTTATGTGATATATCTGCCTGAATGCCTGTGGGTGAAGGTTGGGTTAGTTGGATTAGAACAAATCATTGACTGTGTGTTTTAAGCCCACTAGACAGTGGCAAAATCATGTTTTCTAAGCCCACCCGAGGGTGGCAAAATCCGCATTTTAAGCCTACTTGCGAGTAGCAAACCATTTTCACAAACAAACATGAAGTGTTTTGTTCCAATTCAGACGACTCAGTCTATACTTGTATGCTGTGCGCATCACATAGTAACCTAGGCTAATAACCGGAATAAGAACACACAATGTTTTCAAAAATAGATATCATGGTTAGTAGAGGCCGATCTTTGATCGGGCGAGTGGGGGTGTTCACGAAGTGACCTTCCCCAATCGTACCCAAGTTCCCGAGCCGAGGCAACTTTGGTGATGACGGACACGTGGCCTTAGGCAACGAGTCAGGGTTTCCTAAATTTCCCAAAATAAAATATTTAGGTGGCGACTCTGTATCTGGCAAAGCAGTCCATGTTTGGCACTTCTTTCAAAAATCTGTTTTCTCAAAACGATTTGTCGGATTTGGACTCTTTGGTTCAAGATTAAAAACCGTGACACGAAATTGAGTCCGAGCTGTTAGCGAGGTCCCACGCGGACCTGTCTACAGTTTCTGGCGACTCTGCTGGGGAGTTAGAGAACTTGACTCGAACTCATGGTATCTTGTTTTGACTACACTTATGTGTTTCTTTGCATTGCATTTGCATTGGTGCACCTAGGACACTGTGTTTGCCATCTGCTATTCCTGAACGGTTTGCCGGAGGGTTGTCTTGTCAAGGCATGACCATAAGGCTGACCGGTTGTGGGCTCTGCCAGTATGGGAACACAAACCCCGGTTTTACCGGGGCACCCTTTTTGACCATTCGACCTAGTGCATATTCGGATCCATAGTGACCATTCCAAACTAGGACAGGTTGCTTACCCGATTAGGTTGTTTGAAACCGCTGCGTGCGTAGTGAAACCCTAGCTCCTGACAAAATAGGACAGGGAAACCCTACCCCAATATAGGGGTGTTTTGGCTCTCACTTATCTGCTATGTGCTTTTAGAGTGCATCTCTACAGGAATGCATGTATCAGTTTATGAGTTTGGGCATCAGGCCTGCGGGCATCAGTCAGTGTTTGAGAATCAGTTATCTGCAGGTATCAGATTCAGTTTTCGGGGACAGTGATTCAGGGATGTTGATCAGTGTTTAAGGACAGTGCATTTTTCAGCTTATTGACCGTGTGTCATTATGCCCAGCCGTGTGTTGTGTATTTAATTTAAGCTGTTATGCTGTCCGTTTATCTGGTTGTTTATTTCCTTATTGCTTTATTTATCTTTTTGCTAGGACAGTTTTAGCACAATTGCTTCCGACCTAGTAGATATTCCCCAAGCACTTTGGACAAGAGGTCGTCGGCTCAATCGATCTGAGGATCTGGTTGACGGACAGCCAGTGTTCCATTCTCTACCCCCCGTTGTCAAGAGAAGGCCGATGAGGCGCAGTGTGTCTGAGCAGAGGTTACCAGAGCAGTGGTCTACCCTAGCAGTGAACAGTCAGGTTGAGGTTTCAGTATCTGCCATAGAAATACACATACCAGTCAGTCAGCAAGACCAACAGAATATGGCCGAGATAGAGGAAATGATGCGTCAAATGCAAGAGAGCATGAGACAGATGCAGGAGGATACCATCCGCCAAGCGGAATTTTCTAAGCAACAGGCCACAGTCATGGCCCAGCAGGCCGAGCTCATTACTAGACTGCAACAGCAGAATGCAGCGTCAGCTTCACATTCAGTTCCTCCTCCACCAGGGGTCCCGCCACCCGAGCAGGCACCAACTGCCCAAAATGTCCTACCAAATACCCAGAACACCTTGCCGAATGTCCAAAACATCCAGGAGGACACAGGCCTTCCAACGGGGCCAGCTCCGCCCCCACTTCCGCCTCAACTGTCCAAGACCCATACACCCGCCAACCACCCGGACTCTCCCTTCGAGTTCGAAATAGACCATAGAGCACTGAAACTGAGCAAGCTCGAGAAGCTCTTCAAAAAATCACAAGGGGTAAAGGCTATTTCGGATATCGAGGATGGATATACCGATGTGGCCGTGACATTGCCAGACAGATTCAAAATGCCCCAGATCGATCGCTTCGATGGATCCGGGGACCCCATGGTCCACCTCCGGCTATTTTCAGATATACTGCGGCCAATGGGCCTAACCAGACCACAGAAGCTTTCACTATTCGGCCGGACCCTCTCGGGTGTCGCCGCCATCTGGTATGCGAAGTTGGAGGATGGTGTCAAACGGAGTTGGGATGAGATGGCTGAAGCCTTCATTGCACAATACTCTTACAACACCCAGATTGAGATTACAACCCGTGATCTCGAAACGACAAGGCAGGAGACCAAAGAGAGCTTCTCAGATTTCGTGACCCGGTGGAGGGCAAAGGCCTCGATGATGACTTTAAGGCCCACCGACAAAGACCAGATCAGGATGATTGTGCGCAATCTCCAACCAAAACTGATGCAGAAGATGATTGTACTCCCCTTTCCCACCTTTTCAGATCTACATGAGATGGGGGTACAGATCGAGGATGCAATGAAACAAGGTCTGATTGACCAGGACCGGGAGCAACCCCGGAGGACATTTAACCGCAACAACAACGCAGGCCCGAGTGGCGCTGCAAACACAAGAGCTTCGGAGGTCAGTATGGTCACCACCATTCCCCCTTCCCATTCAAGGCCCGCGGCAGCCACGCCTTTCTCTGGCGCATCTTGAAGCAGCACCCAAACCGCCAAATATCAGCCCAGAGGCCAAAGAACCTTTACACCCCTCTATATGCCCCTGTCCAAGGCTCTGGGGGTATTAATCAGGAAGAAGCATTTGACGCCCCTAGAGCCAAGGCCACTACCAAATCCACTCCCTCCCTCTCATGACCCGGCAAAATACTGCGCATATCACCAACAGCACGGTCATGACACCGACCGTTGTTTTAGATTGCGTCATGAGATCCAGGATCTTATTGACAAACAGGTGATCGTGCCTCCCGAAAAACCCAACGTCACAACAAATCCCCTTCCACCACATAACCAAGCCCCTCCTCCCAATAGAATCAACTTCATCCAAACTGGGGTCGTGCCTTACGATCCTAGTATCTATATCACCCCATCCCACCTACCTAAGCCGGAGGTGATCCTTCCTATCTGCACTGACTTGTGCATGATGGACATCTTCACAACCCAATTTGAGCCAAAGGTGGTAACCACTGAAGATGAGACAGGGCAGATCTCAGAGGAAAGCGGGTTTGTTGAGTTTGGGATTGAATAATCTGGGAATCCTGCTGAAGAGGTCTATGATCCAAGTGAATACATCCAGTCAGTGGGCCAGTCTGAACTGAGTGTAGGGCTGCCAGAAAAAGCAGAAATATGTGTGATTCAGGGGAACAGATTTGAGTGGGGAACAGATGATCTAACAGCTGTAGGAGAGGACCTTGCCAACCTCCAATTCTTCAGTGACCAAGAATCAGGGAATGTAGCAATCAACTGGTTCGAATATGAGGAGTCGGCAGAAGTTACCGGATGGTTAGATGATCAACCAGACGTCGTAGAATATCAACCAGAACAGGGCCCGGCAGGGGCGAGAGCATCAGTGGTGGCCGGAAGGGCCGAGAGTCAGAATACACTGCTGGAGAGCGCCGGCACTAAGAATTTCGCTCAGAATTTGGGGATTGTAAATGCAGGGAATACTGACCAACCAGCTGTACTGACGCAGTTGGAACAACAAAGATTTGAGGATTCCGAGAGAATCAGAAAAGCTAAGGCCCAAGTGGGGGTCGAGAGTGCTGGGTGCATGGGAACAGGAAATGCTGCGGGCATGAAGACTGAAGGTGCTGCGAGTACGATCATACCGGAGCCGGACAAGTGTCTGTCAGCTGTCGACGGAATGTGGTGGGAAGACGATGACTTATGTCTTGCCCACACAGACAAGGATTGGGGAAGCAATCAACCAGATGACACCTGGTATCTCGATGAGGTTGATCACATGACAAGAAGTGGGCGGTATTTCAAGCCCCCGCACCTAGACCAGCCAGAGGCATCTGGGAAGGACAAGGAAGCTGAGAAGTAGAAAGAGAAACAACTTGAAGAGGAGGCTGTGCTCAAACAGTTAAAGAAAATACAAGCAGATATCTCCATCTGGGGACTGCTCATGGCTTCACGAGTGCACAGACAGGCTGTCCTATCTGCTATGGACAAGGCCAAACTCTCTATAGATACCACACCAGAGCAGCTGGTTGGACTGGTCTTTCCGGGAGGATGTTCCCCGGCATTATCCTTTTCAGACAAAGAACTACCGCCTGAGGGCGCAAATCACAACAAACCCCTGTACATTTCTGTGGAATGTAGGGACAAGTGGATACCGGTGGTACTTGTTGATACCGGGTCCGCTATCAACGTCTGCCCAGCCAGAACAGCATATGCAATTGGGTTGAAGCCCGTGGACTTCGTACCGACTACTCAAGTGATCAGAGCCTATGATAATACTAGCAGAGAGGTGATGGGGACTGTCAAAATTCAGACCCAGGTTGGTCCAGGACAACACAACATTGAATTCCATGTCTTGGACGTTCCCGCAACCTTCAATCTACTCTTGGGGCGGCCGTGGTTGCACCAAGTGAAGGCAGTCTCTTCCACTTTACATCAGATGTTGAAGTACCCTCACGGGAAGGGGGTGGCTATTGTCTTCGGGAATTCGTCTATCCATCCGCCGCCAGAAGTGTCCACACCAGTCTTGGAAATCGAGCATGGCACGGAGGATGTGTTCTTATCAGGGTTCACTCTGGCTGAGGCTTGGGTGGTGCAGAATATCATGGCTGTGAATGAGGGAGTCTACATCAGTGCTCAGTCTGTCTACCTCATGAATAAGCTACAACACATCCCCGGGATGGGATTAGGAAGAAGCGGCCGGAAGGGCCTCTCAGCATTGGCCGAAGTGTCACACAACCCTCATACCTTTGGATTGGGTTATCTGCCCACCAAAGAGGACTGGGTGAGGAAGGGAAAGGAAATGGCTGGAAGAGCCAGAGCAAAGCAGGCTGGGAAGCCATTTGACTTGATGCATAGGCCTATTCAGGGTACCCTGAACGGACACTTCGTCCGGGAGGGGGAGGACTTTCCGTTTTGCGGCTTCCCAGAGCCATGGCTGAACGCGGAGAAGAAACGTGTGCCAGGTTTCGAGATCTTCTTCGACCTGCAACTACCCGGGGAGGATGTTGCCGAAAAGCAGACGGACCCATCAGCTGAGATTGAACAGTGTAAGGCAGTGGACTCCGAGGGCGCTGAAATTGAAATGGGGGTAGCACTGGCATGTCTACTTTCAGATCCTCCGATCGACCAAAAGTGCTTGGGGGATAACTTCTCGGTTTCCATGATTGGGGATGAAACGGCTGCGAGCCGACCAGCAGCTATCTTGGATGCATCTATCGCACCCTTTCTCACTTGGCAATACGAGGAGGGATTTTTGTCCAGCAGTACCGGGTCGGGTAGTGAGCCGGAATCTGATTCCACCGAGTCTTGTGAGTCGGAATCAGGTTCCAGCTTGACTGAGTCTGAGTTTGGTAATCCTGGGGATGATAACCCGGATACCACAGTCTTGTCCAGGTCATCTTTTTCTTTCTCATTTGAGTCTGTTGTAACCGAGAATTCGGACGATTTGGATGAACTTAATGAGAATCAAGTAGCTGTGGTTTCTGAGTACTTTTCTGTGCCCTTGATTTATTGCATAAACTCAGACTTTCAAAATTTTGATGAAAACGACGAGGAAGAAATTCCTCCGATTTTGCAACGTTTAATTGAGCAAGAGCAGGAGAGATTTGTCAAACCCCTAATGGATGAAATCGTTACCGTGAATGTTGGTACTGAGGAGGACCCGCGGCTGGTCCAGATCGGGTCCACGTTGTCTTCTGAGGAACGCGAGCGCTTAGTCGCTTTATTAAAAGATTTCAAAGATGTTTTCGCGTGGTCCTACGAAGACATGCCTGGAATCGATCCTGAGATTGTACAGCATCGGATCCCTCTTGACCCCGAGGCCCGACCCGTCAAGCAAAAACTCAGGAGGATCCGCCCGAATTGGGCTCTCAAGATTAAGGAAGAGGTCACCAAGCAAATCGACGCAGGCTTCCTGCTGGTATCTGAATATCCGACTTGGTTGGCCAACATCGTTCCGGTGCCAAAGAAAGATGGCAGGATCCGAGTATGCGTAGACTTCAGGGATTTGAACAGAGCTAGTCCGAAGGACGACTTTCCCTTACCGCATATTGATGAGTTGGTGGATTTCACAGCAGGGCACGCGTTGCTTTCATTCATGGATGGCTTCTCCGGCTATAATCAGATAGTAATGGCACCAGAAGACCGGGAAAAGACTGCATTCACCACCCCGTGGGAGACATACTGCTATAGAGTCATGCCGTTTGGGCAGAAGAATGCTGGAGCTACTTATCAACGGGCCGCGACCACAATATTACATGATATGATCCACAAGGAGGTTGAGGTGTACGTGGACGACATGATTGTCAAGTCCAAAGATAGAGAGGGCCACTACACCGCCTTGCACAAGTTTTTTCAAAGGATCAGAGAATTTCGGTTGCGGCTGAATCCTCAGAAATGTACATTCGGTGTTACAGCGGGAAAAATGCTGGGGTTTCTGATTACACAAAGAGGCATCGAAGTCGATCCTTCCAAAATCAAGGCCATCTTAGAAATGCCACCACCAAGGACTGAAAAGGAGGTGCGAGGCTTTTTGGGTAAAGTGCAATTCATAAGACGGTTTATCTCAAAATTAACCTTGACTTGTGAACCACTTTTTGGTCTCCTGAAGAAAGGCAAGAAGTTCCAATGGGACGGCTGGTGCCAAGCTGCGTTTGAACAGATCAAAGAATATCTACAGAACCCGCCCGTTTTATCACCACCAGAACCGGGGAAACCATTGATATTGTACCTCTCAGTGACTGAGACCACCATGGGCTGCATGCTTGCACAAGAATCTGAAGATAAAGTGGAGAGAGCCATCTACTATCTGAGCAAAAAGATGCTAGAGTATGAAACTCGCTACACACCATTGGAGAAGGCTTGCTTGGCTTTGGTATGGGCTACCAGGAAGCTGAGGCACTACTTGTTAGCTCACTCCGTAATGTTGGTTTCACAACTCGATCCCATCAAATATCTTTTCAAGAAACCGGCACTTACGAGTAGGCTAGCTCGTTGGTTGCTGTTGCTCTCCGAATTCGATCTGAAGTATGTAACACGCAAGTCAGTAAAGGGAAGGGCAGTAGTAGAGTTTCTAGCCGAGCATCCGGTAGAAGGGGGTGAAGCAGTCGAGTACTTATTCCCAGATGAGGCCATCTTGCACATCGACGATGAAACTTGGACGATGTACTTTGACGGAGCATCAAATCAGCATGGGTATGGGATAGGGGTGTTGCTGATAGCACCCGACGATTCCCGTATCCCCCTAGCCTTCAAGCTCCGATTCAAAGTCTCGAACAATGAAGCTGAATATGAAGCATGCATTGCCGGTTTGGAAGCAGCCCTGGAACTAGGGGCAAGACGGTTGGACGTCATCGGGGACTCGAACCTTGTTGTGTCTCAAGCGAAAGGAGACTGGAAAGTAAAAGAGGAAAAGATGATGATGTATCACCAAACCTTGGATTTGCTAATTCCTCGGTTCGAAAAGCTAAGTTTTACTCATCTACTAAGAGAGAACAACAGGTTCGCAGATTCTTTAGCAACTCTATCTTCCATGATAGACATCCCATGTGGAGTCCAGATGCGTCCAGTCATCATTGACCAGAAGTTTGCACCAGCCTACCAGTCGATTGCTGCTATAGATGAGGTTCAGGACAAAAACCCCTGGTATTACGACATTTGGAATTTCTTAGAGAAGGAAACATACCCGCCAGGGGTAAATGCCAAAGACAAAAGGGCAATAAGAAGATTGGCCGTTCAGTTCATCATCTGTGGGGGTAAGCTGTATAGAAGAGGTCATCTAGGGATGCATAAGCTGTGTGTTGATGCCGAAGAGTCAAAGCGTCTGATAGAAGCCATCCACGAGGGAGAATGTGGAGCACATATGAATGGGGTAATGCTGGCACGGAAGATCCTCAGACAGGGGTACTACTGGTCCACCATGGAGGAGGATTGTATCGGTTTCGTTCGGCGATGCCACAAATGTCAGATCCATGCAAATCGCATGAACATCCCGCCGACAAAGCTGTACAATATGACTTCACCATGGCCATTCTCAGTCTGGGGAATTGATGTGATCGGGGCTGTCACTCCGAAGGGGTCGAATGGGCATGAGTTCATCCTGGTTGCGATAGATTATTTTACAAAGTGGGTCGAGGCCCAATCTTACGCGGTGTTGAAGGCTTCGCACGTCGCAAAGTTTATCAGAAACAACATCATCTGTCGCTACGGGGTCCCAAATGAGATAATTTCAGATAACGGTTCCCACTTCAAGAAGGAAGTGATAAACTTGTTGGAAAAATACAACATGGCTTTTCATAAGTCAACCATATACCGGCCGCAGACCAATGGAGCGGTTGAGGCTGCCAACAAGAATATCAAGCACATATTGCAGAAGATGGTGGAAACCTACCAGGACTGGCCAGATAAGCTGCCATTTGCTCTGTGGGGCTACCGGACTTCGATCAGAACTTCCACTGGGGCGACTTCGTATTCATTGGTTTATGGGATGCAGGCCGTTCTACCTATCGAGATTGAGGTTCCGTCATTGCGAGTATTGGCCGAGTGTCAAATAGCCGAGGCAGATTGGCAGCAGAGCAGATTTGAGGAACTCATGCTTTTCGACGAGAGAAGACTGAAAGCATTGTACCACATTCAAGGCTATCAACGCAGAATCGCCCGGGCTTTCAACAAGAAAGTTAAGTCCAGGAATTTAAAGGAAGGAGATTTGGTACTCAAGGACAACTGAGCTCCCATCCACGACTCTAGGGGCAAGTTCAGACCTAATTGGACTGGTCCCTACATCATTAAGTCTATCTGGTCAGGTGGAGCTGTGGTTCTGATGGATCTGGATGGCTTGGAGTTTTCACAGCCGATCAACATGGACAAGTTGAAGAAATATTACCCTTCAGAGGCTCGCTAGGCTGAAAACCCGAAAGGGCGACCTAGGCAAAACTCAGAGCACAAAAAATTTGAAATTATAAAAACTGAGCTCGCAAGGTTGAAAACCCGCAAAGGGCGGCCTTGGTAAAAGTTAGAGCGCAAAAGGAGAGTGAAAATACCCGAGCGAACCTAAGCCTGAACTACGTAAGGCTTGATTCCCATCTTTGGGATACGTAGGCAACTTCATCTCGAAGTTCAGCCATAAACATTTTCCCCGATCAACTTTGTCCATTTGATCATCTCAGTCATCCTTATCCATCAGCATTCGTCGTGATCTCCGGTGCAGTGCTTTCCAGACTAGGGGCAACTTTCCGTTGCTGTGCAGTGCCGCGGTGCTATGCAGACTAGGGGCAACTTTCCAGTTGCTGGAATCCGGGGTTGTGCATCTCAGTGACAGATCTCAGGCGTGTCCAGTTCTGATCCATATCGAAAATAGTTTTGAAAAGTTTTGATAAAAGTTGACTTTGTTCAAATTAATCTTTTTACAACTAACACCATTTTTGGACCAAAGCGGAAAATTTTCAGTACCCACAACCTTCAATTTCATTGATTTCAATACAGAGTTCTCC
Source organism: Camellia granthamiana (assembly GCA_036172215.1). NCBI lineage: Eukaryota > Viridiplantae > Streptophyta > Magnoliopsida > Ericales > Theaceae > Camellia > Camellia granthamiana. The sequence continues at coordinate 168,455,533 of CM069903.1, read as the reverse complement.
TGCTCTTACATACAAATTGAAGTTGCTTTTTTTATTACATCCATGAAGAAAACTTGAAAGTACTAGTAAAGCAATAAATCCGGGGCACGGATAAGTCAGGTGTCCCTGCGCCCCTTCCCGGAGCTCGTAGAAGCCTCTGATGCCAAGCTGGGCCTAGTCTGTGCCTCCTCATTGAGCCAGTCCCAGCACTCGTCAGACAAAGCACAATTGAAAGTGGGAGCGGGGGCTAAGAGCTCTCTAGTCCTCCATGCCGTGGCATAACGGGCAAGCTGAGCACCTCGGACCGGGAATGCAGCCGGGTACTCTATCCCCTCTGGTGGGCAAGTCTAATCATGGCCAAACTGGCGCTGGAACCGGAACGGGAAGTAAAACACGCAGTGGGTCAGACCAGTCAACTGGATCCCGACCAGCCGGGACATGCTATAGCTCATCGCCGGGAGATTGAGCCAAGGACAACGCCAAGCAATGCGATCTGCAGACAAGTTGCACATCCAGTTGAATCACCACCCCTCGTCAGGGGCATCGACTAAGCGTTGGCGAAAGAAGTAGCCGCGAGCTGAATAGGCAGGGCAAGAGTCCACAACCTGCAATTTATCCATCAACCATACCTGGGGAGAGATGAAAAATGAGAGAATAAAGAATAGAGAGATGTACGATGAGAGAAAAGCGAGAAAAGGGTTTTGTGAGAAAAACCGAGCCTGAGGGCCGAGTGACGTGAGAAATATATATGTGAGATTGGGTGGGAAACATTACCTGCAACAGTAGTGGACTCCCTGCAAATCTGGTCGTCTCCCGGCGATAGAAAGCATCCAAGCCCATCAGCGTCTCGGCCAATGTCATGGCAATACAGCTCTTTCCTTCCTTCAAGCCTTGAGCAACTTCAATCAGACGAATGCTAGATCCACCAAAGCCCGGAGCGAGCAAGAAGTGAGGTAGCATACACAAGCAAGGGGCGTGTTGCCGAAAACTTTGCCAATAATGATTGCCGCGGTCACCAGCGTCAGAAAAGCAATGGATCAAGCCGAGAATATCCAGCTCTCCGTTGCAGATCAGAGACCGAGCATCGTGCATGGTGAGTCCACACATTTCCCCTAAAGCTTGGGCATGGCCAAAGCGAAATTGAGGCAAAATTTCTTCACAGCGTTCAGATTCCATCAGAATTTGAAAATCTTCGAAAGTTGGACATACCTCTTGCCCGCCGAAGCTGAAAACATGCGTCACTAGGTTCCAAAACCTCGCTGCGGCATGGAGAAAGGGAAAGTGCAGCGGAGTGCGGCTCAGCGTGAATAGTGCATTCAAGCCGAAACCCCGGAAATTCAATTTTTCCGGGCCATCTAAAGAAGACATCCAAACTGTGAGATTTTCGGCAAGGAAGGCCTCCATTTTGGTGAAAGACTAAGTTGAAATGAATCAACCACGGGTTTGAGGCTTTTAAAGAGGATAAGACACTATTCAGGGACACGTGTCAAAAATTTGGTGGCTGCTGAGCAAAGTGGCCGGCCGGCTACCTTTTCCCCTCAGTTGTAAAAAAACTGGCCGACCGGCTCCCAAAAGTGGCCGGCCATGCCCCAATGTGTGTCATTTATCCTGTTTTACCCTCCGGAAGGAAGTTCCAAGCATTTCCATGCACTGGGTGTGTCGAAGGCCTCCATTTCCCTCTCCTTCGGATGTGTTCCGTTGCCCAGATCATCCGAGATACACTTTGTTTATTGAGTTGTTGTTTAGTCTCACTTATCGAGTTGTTGTTTTGCTTATCGAGTTGTCGTTTTGTCAGTCGAGCTATTTTGATTATCGAGTTGTCAGAGTTTTGTGTATTTGAGTTGTTGCTCTTCATTTATCAATGTGATTTTGTTTTGCTTATCGAGTTGTAAACTTGCTAAGGTTTCGTTGCTTCTTAGTAAGATAAATTGTTGTGTCGGTTCACTACTTGACCTGGTAAATACATAGTGCACATTTCCATCTCATTTTCGTGCAAAATGATGCGATATGATGCTGAGAGCATAAAATACAACACTTTTTCAAAAGCTGTTTCATTCCATCATTACAACATTTTGCAAACAGAGGTACAAGTTTTACAGGAAATAAAACTGCCTAACAATATACAATGTGCTACAACTACTAGCAAAAAGGTAAATAAAACAGGAGACTGCAGCGTCAATGCTCTCGGGAGCGGGAATAAGAGGCCCTCTTCATCCTCTTCTGTGAAACAGCCTCTGCACCACCACCATCATCCAAGTCGGAGCTACTATCCTCGGGATCCCCCTCAGCCTCGCCTCCACTCCCCGAGTCGGGATTAGAGCCCTCCTCTCTGTCAGCAGATGTCTCTGACTGACGATCTGCAAACTCCTCCTCCTCCTCATCTGGCTCCTCCTCTATGATGCGTGTCCGGCGTCTACGAGACGACCCCCCTCCCCGAGCTCCTTGAAAAGGCCGGGATGGCTCAACTCCTCGAAATGGCCTGGATGGCCCAGTCCCTCGAGAAGGCCTGGATGGCCCGGCTCCTCGAAAAGGCCCAGATGGCCTACCTCCCCAAGAAGGCCCAGGTGGCCCGCCCTGTGGCTGAGCATATACCGGGGGCATCTGAAAATAAAGAATACATCAGCTCAAGAATGTATATCAGATACAGATACAAGCAAACTACACAGAGTGGATGTATGCGAGTACAGTGCACAAATGTGGTGTGTGTCAGATGTGCTCTACACAAACAGCCTATCAGTATAGTGGAATGATCAAAATCAGCATATCATCAGGAGTATGATAAATGCTAGAAAAACTAAAGGGTACTTGGAAGCCCATGATGGACAACTGCGCCTCTCTACGCAGGACCATCTCCTCAAGTGAGGCTACCATCTCAAGCACCTGATCCATGTACTCAACAGGGGGCTGTAGATGCCAAGGCAAAGGTATCAGTAAAGAAATGAACGTCCAAGTATCTGAATAATGAATCAAAACTTTGAAACATACCGGTGGTGAGTCAGGGTCACTGACATATCGGTGGCCAGGCATCGGAGGCTCTATCGGGATCGGAATCGGAGAAGTAGTCCCATACTGCCACCCCATCAACTCAGTCGGCATGTCCGGCCATCCAGGATGATGATAAGTCGGAGGAATCGGGGGAGCCGGTCTACCCCCACCTCTAGATGTACCGGCCCTGCTGGTGGAAGGGGCGTCTGTAGCCGGGGCCTGACTCGAAGAAGGCATGCCAGCAGGCCTCATCATCGGAGTACGCACTCCAGTCAAAGGAGGCATCAGATATATGTGACGATAAGTGGCATAATCCCCCTCCTCAAGATGTAGCAGAGCATCAGTGCCCAGCATAGCACCAGTGACATCCCGAGCAGAGAGCCTATCAGCAATCTGCATACTGACTGGGGGCGCTGAAGGAGGGTCCTGAGAAGTGTAGCCCCATACCTGACGCAAGAAACGTTCCTCCAGGAACCATGCTCTACCAACTGGTCCCTCAAATAGAATCCTGTACTGAGAAGCGCCCGACCCTCTGGCAAATTGAAATCGGGGACCTTCACCTAAGGGCGTCCAGGGCTGCCATGTAATCTGCAGATAACCAATGCATAAACCAATCAGAAATCGGCAATGTACAAGACAGATCAAAGATGAAAACAGAAAAGACTGAGAGTTCTGAAATACCTCCGTCGGCCGCACAGTGTCAAAATACTGCCGTAGATAAAGGAGAGACTCTCGAGGTCTAGGCCGATGTTGACCCTCGAATACTAGTGAATATGGGGTCACGAGGGGCCCCGCTACCACCAACTCTGGGGCCAATGTCGGGAAATACACGTAGACCCATAACTGTGGAAGATAGTGCAAAATGTAAATACAAAATGCTAAGGGCAGAATACAGAGTGCAAAGTGAGCTGTGTGTGCAATGTACAAGTAATGAGAAGCAGAAAGGCAAATCAAAAGGGCAGAAAATACCTCCCAAGCTCTCCAGTAGCCACCAAGTAAGTCTTCCCGACCGTGGGAGGTCGCGCTCATATAGCAGTAAAGGGTAGCCAGGCCAGCGCCACCCCAATCATATCGTCTGACCTGTGATAGGTCCACCAAGGCGCTTAATAAATACAGCCCAACAGTGTTCCCTCTGTCGGCAAACAGAGTGGTCCCGAAAAGGAACATCAGAAAACCACGGGCATACTGCTCTGCCTCCTCAGGAGTCCCGGGCTCCATCTCCACCCTCCGAAAATGGGAAGAGAACCAGGTGTATCGGACTCTCCCTGAAGACCTATCAACAGGAGGGCGAGCCCCCAATAAGTATACCCAAGCAGCCTCCCACTCGCCCATATCCTCGTCGTAAGGAATCGGCCAACCTCCTACATCCAGGCCAGTCAACACAGCAAAGTCAAACGGGGTCATAGTCAAGTCCCCCGTGGCGGAAAAATAAAAGGAGTTAGTGGTGTCCCACCATCTCTCCACCAAAGCTGCCATCAGCGTCCTCCGGGCAGGACAACGAGATAGCCCAGTACAGAAGGGCCCGAACCCCGCTAAGTCAACTAAATCCTGGACAGCCTCCGGGAGCTCGGCGTACCAATCTCTAGCTACGGTGGAGCCGTATCCCCGCACAGTACGAGAACCAACCTGCATTCAGGATGAATATATGTTTCAGCATAAAATGAATGAGCCGTGTGCAAATGAAATGAATGAGCTGCAAGCAAATAAAATGAGAAGGCTGCGTACGAAGTAAAGTCAGTGAACTGTGTGTTCAGAAAATCAGTGTTTGGGCTGTGTGTTCAACTCTCAATCAGTGTGTGCTGCGTGTTCACCTTCAATTCGAGCTGTGTGTTCAGAAAATCAGTGTTTGGGCTGTGTGTTCAACTCTCAATCAGTGTGTGCTGCGTGTTCATCTTCAATTCGAGCTGTGTGTTCAGAAAATCAGTGTTTGGGCTGTGTGTTCAACTCTCAATCAGTGTGTGCTGCGTGTTCACCTTCAATTCGAGCTGTGTGTTCAGAAAATCAGTGCTTGGGCTGTGTGTTCAACTCTCAATCAGTGTGTGCTGCGTGTTCACCTTCAATTCGAGCTGTGTGTTCAGAAAATCAGTGTTTGGGCTGTGTGTTCAACTCTCAATCAGTGTGTGCTGCGTGTTCACCTTCAATTCGAGCTGTGTGTTCGACATCAAAGTGTGGGCTGTGTGTTCATCTCAAATGTTTGGGCTGCGTGTTCAAATTTCAATCAATGTGTGCTGCGTGTTCACCTTCAATTCGAGCTGTGTGTTCGACATCAAAGTGTGGGCTGTGTGTTCATCTCAAATGTTTGGGCTGCGTGTTCAAATTTCAATCAGTGTGTGCTGCGTGTTCACCTCAACAACGAGCTGTGTGTTCGACATCAAAGTGTGGGCTGTGTGTTCATCTCAAATGTTTGGGCTGCGTGTTCAAATCTCAATCAGTGTGTGCCGTGAGTTCACCTCAAACAATGAACTGTGTGTTCGACACCAAAGTGCGGGCTGTGTGTCCATTTCAGAACTCAAGTATTGGGCCGGGTGTTCAATTCTCTACCGGTGTGTGTCGTGCGTCCACAATCAAATTATGGGCCGAGTGTTCAGAAATTCAAGTGATTGAACTGTGTGTTCAGAATGCAAAAAGGGTGCTGTGTCATAAACTAAACATTCCAAGTAAGCTGTGGACTCAAAATGAGCAGACAAACATGGCAAAGGCATAGAATGCATGAAAAATGCAGAATATGAAAAGGTAAAAACGAAGTAAATACCTCTCGTGCCTCATATGAAAGGTGATACTCTGGCTCCCGCAGAAGCAGATCCCCGAGTGCTCGCTCATCAAAGTCTGTGAAGTGATGGAAAACAGCTCGTGGAAGAACGTGTGCCGCCGGGGCGTACCTCTCGGGGATGAAGGGTCGAACCCCCGGAGGCAGGGCCATAATGTCAGGATCATCCCCAGCACCCGTAGGACCCTCACCGTGGGGAAAATGGCCGGCCATTTCAGAAAATCTGCAAAAGAAGCAAAAAAATGAGCAAAAATGAGCCAAAATTGGAAAAAGTCAACAAAAGTCAACTCTCGGGAAATGGAAAAGTCAACAAAAGTCAACTCCCGAGAAAATCTTCCAAATATTGAGACAAACTCACCTCAAGTGGCGAAAATGAGAAAAGAAGCCCCGAAATCAAAATTTAATCGGTTCAAAATGCTTAAAACTGAAAGATTTCACGGAAACAACTTGCGTGGGGCATTGGAAAACGCGTATAGAGCTCAGATCTGAGGAGGAAAATGGTTTGGGAGGCTAGAGGAGGTGATTTCGAAGCTGAAGTTGTGAGTCCAAAATGTTTGGCCGAATGGTTTTAAAGAAAATGAGGTGAAAAGACAAAAATGCCCACTGTTTTGAACAAGTGGCCGGCCGGCCACCTTTTCAGGCTGGCCGGCCATCTCCTTTTTGAAAACTGGCCGGTGGCCTCTAATGGGGAAGAAAACTGGCCGGTGGTGATCCCTAGGTTGGTCCCAAGCTCTCTGCAAATTTTGGGGAAGATTGGAGTTCCCGGGACCTGAAAAAGTTCAAGAAAAGTGCACTTTCTGTCGCGAAATCGCTCCGCCGGAACTTCAGCTTCAATTTCTGACATGTGTCTCATCATTATTCATCAAAATCAGAGTGTATCCTTTTCAAAACATGTTGTAACCCCTCCGGGGGTGAACCGGAGGCCACGATCGAGTCGCCCTCGCCGAAACGCGCGTTTCCTTGCTCGATTGTTTCGTAACAAACGTGCACCCTAATTTATGCTCGTTCTGTATTATCATGCACATAACTTGCATCCTCAAGAACATACTTGCATTGTCATGCACGTTTTCTTGATATTACCATGCCTCTGTGCTTAAGCTGGTGTTGTCACGCACGTTTCTTTCTCGCATTGCGATGCACTCACCCACCGGCACCACGTTTGTCGAACTTTCGATATCACATTGAATATATGTTGCTAAGAATGTTGTGCTTGTTGAGTTTCTTTCTTTTGCAGGCACGATATTGTATGTACGGTTCATTTGAAGCTGGTGCGACCAGACGAATCGCGCAGGTATCGTATCTTCTCCGTGTGAGACGTGGCGAGAGTTGAATAATTCTCCGCATTCTCAACTGCATGAAATGTAGTTGTTGCTTTGCATTCTTGCTTAAAACTGTTGCATCTGTTTGCGAATATTTGCTTCATTACAGCTTGCTGCATTTGCACGATCATTAAGTTACGTCTGGCCTTGTGCATATCGCTTTGCTTTTTGCCCCTTGCCTGCGGGTGCGCCTGCGGGCATATCTTTGTTTATCTTGTATGATTGTCTAAGTCTTTGGCCTTGTCAAAAATGGGTCGTCTCTGGGCTTTGACATTCACTCCCGTCATTTCTTGACTTCCAAGTTCTGTCAAAGAGGGGCAACTGTAGACACCCCATTTTTGACCGACCTTAAGACTCAGACGTCACCAATTGAGCGCTTGGTGATGTTGCATACTGTGGGAGGCCAGTAATTGTTCCAACAACCAGTTATATTCCATCATCGCCCCCCCGACGCCCGTTTTTCTCACTTCAAAGCCAATGTTGACCACCCTTGGGCCTTTTTCTTCACCCCTAACCCTCATATTTGTGATGTACACATCCGGGAGGTCACCAATATTTGGTGGCCGGCCAGTAATTTATTTTGAACCTTTTGAACCCCTTTGAGAAGTGGGTTGTTCTCTCTCCTAGTTCACAGTTGCCAACTTTTGACCACAGGGTTGTGTTGAGAACACATGGGAGGCCACCAATCTGTGGTGGCCGGCCACTAATTCCAATTGGCCTTTTTGACCCCTGGCCGGCCGGCCATGGGGGGGGCCGGCCGGCCACCTGCAACCTCAATAGCTGGCCGGCCTTGCTCCTTGCTGCAGGTACATTCCAAATATGCATCTGTTTTTCTCCCAGATTTTGTATCCGGGGGGCCAAAATTTTGGGGGCAAACTTGAATGTTTTCCCCCCCATTTTTCCCCCTCCTTTTGTCTATATAACAGAGCCTCCAGCTCTGGTTTAAGGGTTGAAAAAAATTCCCTTGGAGCTCTTGCATTGTATCTCCTTCCCCTCTCTCATTTCCACCCTCTAAACATCCAAGTCCAACCCCTTTTCCACACCACCACCTAGCACCACACCACCACCTCCATTCCAGCAGCTAGGAGGGTCTTCTCAGAGGCTAGGAGGCACCATTCCTCAGTCCAAGAGGCAGCAAAGGATTGGTCTTCAAGGGTGAGCAATACTTCCCTCTTTTTTGGGCTTATTTTGTGTCATTTCTTAGCCATTTTTGCTTGCTGTTTTGGGCTCCGACTCTAACTGTAAAACACCATATTTTGAGACCCTCTTCATGTTTGTTTAAGGGTATTTCCCTGTTTGAGGCTTCCCTTTAGTACTTGCTTCATTACCCCTCTTGTATCCCCCTTTCTTGCATAGCATTTTTGGCCTATATATAAATTGTTTTGAGCTCTGTTGTAAACTGTAATGTAGTTTATTTTGAGCCCTTCTTCAATATTGTTGAGGGTTCATCACTGTTTGGGGCCTCCATATGTCACTTGTCTTTGTATCCATCTCATGGCCCTATTTTTGCATGATTTGTTAGCCTTTTATGCTTCTGTTTTTGGGCTCTGGTCTGAACTGAAAGTGGCCTTATTTTGACCCCCTCTTCATGTTTCATTAAGGGTCTTTTACTTTTTGAAGCATCCTTTTTATACTTTGTGTTTATACCCTCTTTTGGCCTTATTTTGCATAGTATTTTGAGCATGCTTGTGCACTGTTTTGGGTCTGGCCATCAACTGTAAAATGCCATATTTTGGACCCCTCTTCAACATTGTTGAAGGGCCCTCTTGTTTTTGAAGTCAGCAGCTGCCACTTGCTTAATTACCCCTCCCTTTGCCCATTTTTGTATGCTAATTTAGGCATATTTTTGCTCATTGATTGGCCTTGCTTAAAACTATAAATGTGCTTATTTTTGGACTGCCTTGAATCTGTCTTTAGGTCTCATGTTCAAATAATGCATGTTTTGCATAGCTATAGGTCATTTCATGAGCCAAATTTCATGTTTCGGGACTCGTTCCATGCATCAGGTGTCATTTTGCCATGTTTCAGGGCTGTTTCGCATCATATTTTAGCGCCGAAATTTGCATGCTAGTATGTCATATTCCATGCCTTGCCATGCTTTGGTAGAGTGGCATTCGTGCCTTAGGGTCGGTCCTCGATTTGCGTGCACGCGTCTCGAGTTGTCTCATTTTCGTCTTATGGCCTCCTACGTGAGTGTGGCTGAGGTGCACTTGTGTTGGTGTAAGTCCATCATGCATTGTGTATGCCATTTCATTCCATAGCATTGCGTATGCTAGGTTGTATGTTAGTGCATTGTGTATGCCATGTTACTTCGTGCATCGTGTATGCCATTTCATAGCATTGTGCATGTTAGGTTGTATCTTAGTTGCATTTCATGCATGTCATGCATATTGCATTGTGTTCGGGATGGGAGTTAGCCCGGGCACGGGAAACGAGGTACGTTTCGTACTCCGAGTGACGGAACGTGTCTCAATCCCCAGTCACCGACACTCCGGATTATCCATGATGGAGTTAGGTCTTATTGTGTTCATATGTGCATTCATTTCATATCGAGTTGTGCAATTCGACTCCTCGGCCATCATGCATCGAGATGCGTGATTGGTGGCACGAGGATCGAGGCATGCATACATTTGTGAAAATACATTGCCATGCCCTTTTCCTGCTCTCTGTTGCAGCAAATCAAGAAATCAACAGCCTTCCGGAGTTTGGCACGCATTCCAAGAATAATTGCAAAACAGAGGCTAATCGGGGCATCCCAGTGGATTTCCGCGCAAGGCAGCCCAAGCATACATCATTCATCAGAGTCAAGGCAGTCCCTGGCTTGCATGCCAGTTTATAGCTTTCTTAGTTAATTTGTAAATTAATTAGGATTTTTGTATTTATTCGGGACTGTATTATTTATTCATTCGGGACTGTATATTATTTTATTCGGACCCTCCGAGCGAGGGCACAACTGTAATAAGTGTGCGTGCGTGTGATGTATGTCTTCCAACCCCACGTCTTTCTTCCCTTTTATTTACCCGCTTATGATGGTTAGATTAGCGCATGTTTCAATTAGCATACAGTATGATAGCATGTTTGCACCCATTCATCTGTCTTGCATGCACCGGGCTCAGCGCATCATACTAACTGCATCTGTATTTCAATTCCGAGTTGAATACTTGATAGCTGTTGCATCTCATATGCCATGTTTAGAATAGCCGAGCCTGCTATAGTTGCATTTTTGCATGTGTTGCATTAGGCATTTCTGTATAATTAGGAACATGCATGGATTTCTAATTAGCTTCTATTTTGGCTTGGAGTACTCGGTAAGTGGTTATGCTTTAGCATCTTTGCATGCGTGTAAGTGACTGCCATGATAGCATGCTTGCCATGAGGCTATGTGCTTATGTGATATATCTGCTTGAATGCCTGTGGGTGAAGGTTGGGTTAGTTGGATTGGAACAAATCATTAACTGTGTGTTTTAAGCCCACTAGACAGTGGCAAAATCATGTTTTCTAAGCCCACCCAAGGGTGGCAAAATCCGCATTTTAAGCCTACTTGCGAGTAACAAACCATTTTCACAAACAAACATGAAGTATTTTGTTCCAATTCAGACGACTCAGTCTATACTTGTATGCTGTGCGCATCACATAGTAACCTAGGCTAATAACCGGAATAAGAACACACAATGTTTTCAAAAATAGATATCATGGTTAGTAGAGGCCGATCTTTGATCGGGCGAGCGGGGGCGCTCACGAAGTGACCTTCCCCAATCGTACCCAAGTTCCCGAGCCGAGGCAACTTTGGTGATGACGGACACGTGGCCTTAGGCAACGAGTCAGGGTTTCCTAAATTTCCCAAAATAAAATATTTAGGTGGCGACTCTGTATCTGGCAAAGCAGTCCATGTTTGGCACTTCTTTCAAAAATCTGTTTTCTCAAAACAATTTGCCGGATTTGGACTCTTTGGTTCAAGATTAAGAACCGTGACATGAAATCGAGTCCGAGTTGTTAGCGAGGTCCCACGCGGACCTGTCTACAAGTCCGCTCGAGCGGGGTAATTGGCGCTCGAGTGGGACCTTGTGTCTCACGCTCGAGCGGCTATCGAGCGCCCTATCGAGCGTGATTTTTACCCATCCAGTACTTTTGACTGTTTTGCAGACCGCTCGAGCGGGGTAAGTGACGCTCGAGCGGGAACCTTTGTCTGCATATCCGCTCGAGCGGAGTAACCTACGCTCGAGCGGGACCCCTGTTTTCTGAAAATTCTGAAAATGTTTTCTAAGTGCATCTTTGCATCCTCATCCCATCCTAGGCATTCTTAGGCCTAGTTTAAGACATCTTAATGAGGATATAGATGTAGAACACACCGAGGCAAATTAGGGATTAAGTTATTATCTTTCCCAACTGTATAGCTTAGTGTGCGTTCAATCTGTAACTGTGTAGGGTCGGCTTCCGGAGACGCGTTCTAGCTTACTGTAGTCCAGAACTCTGTGAGTAACAATTGTGTAAAGATATGTTCAACTGAGAATGTTTTCTGACTATTTAACTGAACTGTTTTCTGAACTGATATTGTTAATTGAATGAATGTATGTCCTATATTCTGAACTGTATTATGGCATCTTTGGCAACTACTGCTTACTGTTACTGTTAAAGAGATCTCTGTCGGTTCCCTTGTTGGAACCACTACTGTTTACTGATTGATGGCCATCATTTACTGTCCGGTCTTTTAAGACCTACTGTTTACTGTACTGCTATGCTAATGGATGTACCACATATGACTGAATGACTGATATACCGAATCAATGAACTGTTTTCATTACTGTAAGGATATTCATTCTTAACCTCTTTACGCATTATGTTATTCATTGGGCTTTAGCTCACTGCTCATATATATATGTAGGTGTATAGGCACCAGACCGGAGCTAGGAGCGTGGGGTAGATTCCCCTTTTTGTCAAGCCAACCATTGCGCCTCACTGCAAGGTTCCGAGCCTGCCAAGCCATGGCTTAGGGGTGTTTTAACTTCCCCCGTCTGCCTCCGTATCTGTTTTGTATAATTATATAGACTGAATGTTTGGTACTGTACTGTTTAATAGGGATTAGGTCCCTGATCTGACTGACTGTAAGTATTGTACATACTGGTTTGCACTATTTATATGTATACGTATGAAAAGTCTTCTTGCATACAGACTGCCACAGCTCATTGGACACTGTTTATTTACTGTATTGGCTTCCGCCATGCCCTTGTACTCTGTTTTACTGTCTTACTATTAAGCAAGCCTTCGGTAATCTCGGATTACTGGCCGGTTACGGTGCTAAACCCATAGAGGCGGGTTTGGGTCGTAACACAATCACAACTCTCTTTCAAATTGATAGACTTACAAAACACAAATTATGACTTTCAATACGTTAACAATGCTTCACAACAAGCCAGTGATTCATAAGTTTCATACATCTATAAATAAGATAATCTAATTTGAATGTTTCTCAAAACTAACTATACCTATAATTTATATGCAGCATAGATTGTGGCCTCTTTGTATGCTACATAATGAGACAATATATCAATCATGAACCTATCTGCTTGACATTGTCAACACAAGACGCAAGGTTGATGAAGGCTGAAATCATAGAGAGATTTGCGACCGAAATTGGCCGGTCATGGACAGAACGAATTCAAATACCACCAGAAGAAGAACCAAAAGTATAATAGTGAAAGCACACTATAGACACCCCATTTTGACCGGCCCTAAGACTTGAGCGCTTTCTTTTGATTACTCAATAATGAAAACAGAAATATGCTATCTCACAAAATTCTCAGTAAAAAGATGGAATGTAAACTTTAATCCTAGTCTTACACCTGTTTTTGCCAAATTATTTTAGACTCCTTCTCCATTTTCTTTCCTTTTATTATGTATTATATATATATATATATTATGTTATATTATTATATAATATTTTATTAAATTTATTCGGTACCATGGTTTCACCCACGCACCATACTTTTGTATATATATAATATTATATTATATAAGGGTATTATTCCTCCTTTGAAAAAAATTCACTACACTCCCATTGTGCGTCTTTTTGTTTTCTGTGCCTTTAGACCCGCTTTGGTCAAATTATGTTGCATATTTGGCCTACTAAAATATATTTTATTAGTCCATGTATTTTAATTTTACGTATTTGTGTGTTTTTATATATGTTTTGGGTATTTGTACATGTATTTATGCTAATAATCCCTTTTATATATTATTATATTGTAAAGTGCATAGTAATTTTACTGTGCAATGCACAGTAAAATCACTGTGCATCTTTTGAAATCAACTCCTTCCACCACCGTTTCTTCTTTTGTCTTTTTTTTACAATTATTTTCTATAAAAGGGGGAAGATCAGAGAAGGAAGAGAGAATGTTGACGGGGGAGAGATCAGAAGAGTCTAAAAAAATTGGGAGAGAGAATAAAAAAAAGGAATTGGTGCGAGAGAATTTTGAGAGAAAAAGAATCAGAAATAAGGAACCGCTAAAGTTGTAATTCCAAATTTTGACTGAGAATCGAGAACACATTCCACAGACTTAAGGGTAATCAAAAGAAAGTTTGTGAATCAGAAAATTCATCATTTCCCCGAAAGGTGAGTTTTCGCAAACTTTCATTTAATTTCAAAATGTGATATAATTTGTTTAAGTACTTTATTTATTGTTTTTCATAATTTTTTTTTTATCGTTTTAAATGGTCGGTTGAACCACCTAATTCTACTACTTTATCTGCTGTAATTTACTGTTGTATATAAACTGTTGTAATTTACATAAAATGTTGTAGTTTACTATTTATAAATTGTTGTTTATAAATTGTTGTAATTTTACCACTTTAAATGGTCGGTCGAACCACCTAATTTTACCACTTTATCTGCTGTAATTTACTATTGTATATAAATTGTTGTAATTTATATAAAATGTTATAGTTTACTATTTATAAATTGTTGTGATTTTATCACTTTAAATGGTTGGTCAAACCACCTAATTTGTTAAAAGATGTGACCCCGCCAAATGAATAGTGATCGGCGGTGAATAGTAACCTCCGGCGGTAAATAGTAACTTCCGGCGGTGAATAGTAACCCCGGCATGAATAATAGCCTCGTCGATGAATAGTACCTCCGGCGATGAATAGTAACTGCGGATGAAAAATGCCCGATAAGATGAATAATAATCAAGAAAGGTGAATAGTAATTGTCATGATGAATAGTAACTTCCGGCAGTGAATAGTATCTCGGGATGAATAGTGCTCCCGCAAAAATAAGTTTCCCCGAACAGAACGAAGCAGTCTTCCTACGTCAAGCAAAATATTTTCCGGCGCACATGAAGTTTCTTTATTTTATTTTATTTTTTTTTATTTTGAGAGTTTGTGAGGTTTTTATTTTGTTGTAATATTCCATTTTCTCTCTCTTATCTGGTTTGTAATAATTTATTCAAAGCGTTGTAATAATTCCCCGCCCCACTTCTTTCTATCCCATTCTTTTACTTGCTTTATTTATTCGTACATAAACATCATATTTATTTTTCATTATATTCATGCTTTGCATCCATGTTTTATGCATCTTGGTTCGGCTAAGTCTGCATTTGTGGATTTAATCAATTCCTATGTGATTATGTGCGCTACCTTATGTTCTTGAGATGATTCACATGCCATATCTTAGAAGCCGAATCTTTAGTTGCATCTCATGAGAGAATTGCATTAGGATTTTGTATATAAGATCATGTATGTTTTACTAACTTTGTTTTGTAGTTTGTTCGCAGGTCGTCAAACATGTAAGTTTTTATGCTTTAGCATCCCGTTTGTGTGTGTTTTTCTTATTATGTTTAGCATTCTACCATGAGGCTACTTGCTTACTTGATATAACTGTATGAATGCCTGTGGATGAAAGCTTGTTGCTTGAATTGGAATGACTCAATGAATGTACGTTTTAAGCCCACTTTGTAGTGGCAAATTCATAAACTTTAAAGCCCACTTTGTCAAGTGGCAAATTCAAACCCTTTTCGAAAAAAACAAACATGAAATTGAATTATTCCAATTTGAGCAAACTAGTCTATACTTGTATGCTTCACATAGTAAATTTTAAGATTTACTAAATAATCAGAACATGAACATATAAAGAAAATAAAATTCATATCATGGTTTAGTAGAGGCCGATCTTTTGATCGGGTGAGCGGGAGTGCTCATTATTGACCTTCCCCTCTCATACCTAAGGTTCCGAGCCAAGCATCCTTGGTTACGACGAACAGTGGCCTTGGCACTGAGTCGTGGGTTTTCTAATTTCCCAAAATATTAGGTGGCGACTCTAAGATCTGATGACGCAGTCCATTTTTGACAAAATTACAATAAAATTGATTTTCAATAAAAGTTGCCAAATCTGAACTCTCATCTACGTTTCACATTGCACTCGTGAAACTTGAGATCAAAGAGATCTCGGGAGTCCGAACTGTTTAACGCGCGCCGGTACCCCCTGGGCATGTTACACACACTAGTGAAAAGAACACAATGCACACGATGTAATTAGGAATAACCCTGCAATTTTTTTTTCCATACATTGAAGGAATGATGATGTTTGACATATATGTATATATTTTTTTTGACTAATGTAAATTTTAAAATTTCATAGCTATCAATGGTTAAATATATATTGTTTTATAATGCATGCTAAGTGGTTGATTGTCAACACAATCCACACAGAGAAAATTATGTTTGAAGAAATTTCTCTGGTTTGAAGTTACTAGAATTTCACAGAGAAATTTATCTCATATCATGCCAAGAGGGTGCCTATATGATCATGTAATTTGTAATGTACAATGTTGGTGCAAAATAATGTATAAAGTAATTCACCACCATCAAATTCAAAAAACACAATGCACATAATAATTTTCTCTACTATTGGCAAATTTCTCTAGATGAATTTAACTTTACAAAACACAAAACACAGAGTAATTTTCTCTGCTAGTGGCAAATCTCTCTGGATGAATTCGACTAGTATTATAAACCCTGCCTATAGTATGTTCTAACAAACACAATGCATACGGTAATTTTCTCTACTATTGGCAAATTTCTCTGGATGAATTTGACTGGTATTATAAAGGCACTCCCAAAGTATGTTTCAAAAAACACGATACAAAAAGTAATTTTATCTGCTATTGGAAAATTTCTCTAGATGAATTTGATTGGTATTATTATATACACACTATCCAAAATTACACTTCAAAAAAAAAAAATACACAAAGTAATTTTCTCTATTACTGGAAAATTTCTCTAGATTAATTTGACTGATATTTTAAACACACTGCCAAAGTATGTTTCAAAAACACAAGTGCATTGATCCAGATATTACAAAACAAATTTCAGAGAAAATACTAAAAACAACGCACAACAGACAAGTTATTTTTGTAATAAGATCTATATCCATACAAATTTTTCTCTGTTAACCACTATCGAAAAATGCAACATAAATTTCTCTAACATTCTCAAATGTATTATTCAATCAATACAATGTATTAACCTCAATTATTTAACAAAAGTTTCTTGCATGTCCTCTTATTATGGTGACCAATACTCTCACATCGACTACACTTCATCACCCTTTTAAACTCTCCGTAGAAGCAATTCTGTTCTTCTTTAGTCTCCCAGCTGGTCTTTTGCTCAATGTAGGTAAAATCATAGCATCATCAATGCTACACACATGTGTTTCAACAGTTGGAACTAGACCAATCAAAAACGAGTATGCTTGACGATACATATCAACATGAAAAAATGGTCCAACAAATGAATTCAAATTTTTTTCACTCCTAAAAATTGCAGCAACAGCATGTTGACATGAATGCCCATTTCTTTCCCATTTTCGACATGAACAAGTTCTCAACTCAAGATCAACCATAAACGAAAGAAAACAATGCACTTTAAACACATTATTAGATGATAAACTCACATTCCATGTTCTCCTATCCATAAAAGCCTTCTCCAACACACTTATCCATACGAGGACAGAGAACTTTATTCCATTTACTAGAAAGCAGCCTCCTATCAGACCTCATATTCATGATTTGTAATCGTATCATGTCGACCAAATTTGTTATTGGCAAGTGCCGAACTTCTCATATTCATGAATTGAATGACTTAGTAACATTTGAATACATTTCACTATAATGTTCCCCTCAAAATATGCATCACTCTAATTTTTATATGGTAAACTTCTCAAGAAAACACTCACAATGTTTTCTCCCTCACTTTTTAATTCATTTAACTTGAAATGAAATGATGCCTTTATTGGTGCATATGTACATTCTGAAAACTTGGACACAATCGTCTTCTTAACCAAATTTGTGTTTCCACACAATAACCTATCCCTCAAATTTCTCTTTAGATGTTCAAGACAAAATCCATGATAGCAATTAGGGAAAAACCTAGCACTTCCTTCCAGAATACCACAATGTCAATTTGATATGAAACTTATCACCCTCTCCGATTCCAACAATTCACATAAATGTTCAAAGAACCAACACCAATTGTCTTTATTCTCAGCATCAACAATTGCAAAAGCTATAGGAAAAAAACCTACAAAACAAATAGGAACAAGCACATTAGATATACACATGCAGAGAAAATTAGAATAATTAACAACTAGAGAAATTTCACACTGCCAAAATCTAAAAAAACTTCACACAGTGGCCAACTCCAAAGAAAATTCATATAATGGCAAAATCCAGAGAAAATTCACTTAGTGACCAAATCCATAAAAAATTCACAGAGTGCCAACATCTAGAGAAAATTCACACAGTGACCAAATCCAGAGAAAATTCACAGAGTGGCATATCCAGAGAAAATTCACACAATGGCCACCTCTAGAGAAAATTTACACAGTGGCACATCTAGAGAAAATTCTCACATTGGCACATCAAGAGAAAATTCTTACAATGGCCACCTTCAGAGAAAATTCACATAGTGGCATATCCAGACAAAATTCACATAGTGGTCACCTCTAGAGAAAATTCACAGGTGGCCACCTCCATAGAAAATTCAAAGTGTCAGAGAAAATTCACAAAACATAACCACAAAAATAGAAAATTCACTCAATTCCCACATGTATAAAAAATTCACATACTTAGAGAAAATTAGATATATTTACAATTACCTTCATTCCCATCTTTTCCCGTTGTAGCAAGCATAACTCCTTTGTATCGTCCTTTCAAAAATGTTCCATCAAGAAACTACAACGACTGACAATATTTGAAACCAGCAATGCATGCATAAAAAGCTACAAACACTCTTTTGAAACGCTTATTATCTTTAAAATCTAACTCAAAACGACTACCTGGATTGTTCTTCCACACCTCATCAAAATACCATCGTAATTGATCGAATGACAAACAAGAATCCCCATATCTACTACCTTTTGCTTTTTCAACCCCCAACCAACCACAGTTATAACTTATTGCAACCTTATACTTGTCTTTTATTTCTTTGACAACATCCATTGGACGAGTTAAAAGTTTTGCACTTATTTCTTCAAATATCAGCTCAAAAACTAAGCTGGAAGTCATCCTACCATATTTACTAGTACGAACCATCACACCATACATATGTTCATTGTTCAAAGTTCTTATGTAAAAGAACCCATTTGTTTTTTCAACTGAAGTATGTATACGCCACATACATCTCCTTGATTCCTTATATGCATATTCTGCTGTAACCATCAGCTTGTCATTTTTAACATACATAAACTGAAAACCAACCTCAATAGCATACTTGAACAAAACTGTACAGAACTCAACCACACCACCCTCAAACGTTTGTCCAAAACTTTTAATATTATTTCACCAACCAGCTGACAATAACACATTTTCTTGGTGAGAACAAAACTTAGAGAGTGAATTCCTTTCAATATTCATAAGCCTATCACATTCACGATGCACAACATCTACCCAATTAAACCCCACTTCATCCTCTTGATCAGAAGTACTACACCTAATAACTAAAACATCAACTATATCAACACTACGTGCACAAACAACTCTCAACATATTTAGAAAAATCAATATTATTTTGAACCATACAATTCGGATGGCCCACAACAGAATATGAAATACACATCATCTCAGGTTTCAAATTCTCCCATATTTTACACAAAATGCCAACCAATTCCTCAAAATTCAATTCGCATGAAACATTAATCACAATAGTATCATTCTCATATTTGCACAGTAACAACACTGCACTGTCTATCTAAACTGAAAGAAAAAACACAAAAAATAACTTGTTCAATGTAAAAACACTTAAAAAGAACAATATAAAAGTCTAGAGAAATTTAATGAGTTCAGAAAAAATCACAGAGAAATTTACAAACTTATAATTTTCTTTGGATTCAAGTAAAAGTCTAGCAAAATTTACAAACTTATAACAAGCTTATAATTTTCTCTGGACTTAAGTAAAAGTCCAGCGAAATTTACAAACTTATAATTTACCTTCAAGATAACAAAAAAAAAATCACAGAGAAAATTAATGAGTCTAGAGAAAATCACAGAGAAAATTAATGCTAACTATTAAACACAATCATAGACAAAAATCACACAGAATATCTGTTATGAAATTATAATCTTCTCTGTGATTTTCACTGGATTACAAGTTTACAATTTTCTCTCTGTGATTGTGCAGTATTGGACTCAAATCAAAATCTAGAGAAATTTAAGAACTTATATTCACTTTCAAGATAACAAAAACAAAATTACAAATAAAATTAATGATTTCATAGAACATCACAGAGAAACATCAGAGAGAAAATTCATGAGTTCAGAGAAAATTACAGAGAAAATTCATGCTAACTATTAAATACAGTCACTGACAAAAATCACTGAGAATATCTGTTATGAAATTATAATCTTCTATGTGATTTTCACTAGACTACAAGTTTACAATTTTCTCTGTGATTTCCGTTGGATTATAATGACAAACATACAATTTTCTCTGGAATACAAAGAAAAGTGCAGAAAAATATAAAGTGAAGAATGAATGAAAAGTGCAAAAAAAAAAAAAAATAGAGCACAAAATTTAGGAAAGTGCAGAAAACTCCATCATCAATAACAAAGAATGAAAAATCAACTTTAAAAATTAAAAACAACTACATTGAGCTGGCTTTTCTCTCACATTGATCAAAACAGAAAATAAAAACCTAATTCAAAATACACTAGAACAACTTCTCTGAAATCGGAGTCCTTACATACAAATCAAATCAAAAATCAAAAAAACTTATCTGATTAAACTCCACTGGAAATCAAATCAACACGACTTCAACTCTTACACAATCAATAAAAATCAGCTTCTATACGACTACAAAATCAACTTTTACGCGATCAACGAAAATAAACTTCTACACGATCAACGAAAATAAACTTCTACACGACTATAAAATCAACTTCTACATGATCAACGAAATTAAACTTCCACACGACTACATATAAAATCTCCACGAAAATCTGCATCATCAAAATTTGTATTGTCAAGCTCATCACAGCATAATCTCCTACAAAAATAGCAACGTAATCTTTAGTTTCCAAAATTGAAAACCACGTATATTATAAAAGAAGGGTAAAATAGGTATTTTACAAACTAAAATAACATTGAGGGACCTTAAACATCAAAAAATATTATTGTGGATCTCTACTCATACTAAAAGTTGAGAAGGGATCTTACACCAATTTTCCCTTTAAAAAATGTCACCAATATTACTCTTCAGATTTTGTATATAAATTTTTTGTTAATTTCTTATTCTATTTACTAATTGACACTGAATACTTTGTCTCTTGAAATTTTTAACAAAAATGTGATAGGTTCTATAATTTAGAACAATATCTTAAACGCATAATTTGGATTTGCTTAAGAAATATTAAATATTTGTAAAAAAAAATATATATTTAAATTGATTAAAAATATCTGTCAATGTTTAATGTAATCTCTCTTATAACTTAGGGGAATTGACTAGTAAATCCCATTTTGTAGACTTGCAATCCATAAAGTCCTAAATATTTTTTTGGTGACTGAGTGGTCTTTTAAATTATTTGTTGATTGTTTTGCCATTGTTAGTATAGTTGGGGGACATGTGGCGTGGTTATATATGGGGAAAGTGGTGGGGTGTTTGTGTGTCACGTTGTTCGAAAAGCGCACTAGTAACTTTTTAAAGTTTTATTGTTTTTAACACACGCAGTGTGAGACGTGAATTCCTTACTAATTGTTTTTTTTTGGCGCGTGACATGAAGACACGTAGTAATTTAATCAAATTGGGTCTGCCAAGTTGGAGTGTCGCATGTCACACTTAGGAAATGTACACTAAGGAATTTTTATATATGGGGAAGGTGATGGGGTGTTTGTGTGTCATGTTGATCGAAAAACGCACTAATAGCTTTTTAAAGTTTGATTGTTTTTACAAGCACAGTGTTGGAGGTGAATTCCTTAATAATTATTTTTTGGCGCGTGACGTGGAGACACACAGTAATTCAATCAAATTGGGTCCGCTACATTGGAGTGTCACATGTGACATTTTGGAAAAGTACATTAAGGAATTTTTCATTTTTTTAAAGTGTCACAACATACCTGCCACATTGTTACATTTAAAAAAAGTATATGAATGAGTTTTTTTTTTTTTTGAGTGTCACATCATACCTACCATGTTGTCCTTTGTTGGGTGAGTAACCAATCACGTTGTCACATTTAAAAAAAGTACACTAAGGATGAGTAAAAAATTTAGAGTGTCGCATCATATTTGTCACGTTATCCCATCGTTAGAGTGTCACGTTAATACCTGTCACATTAGAGTATTACACCATATGTGTCACACATTCCAAGAAAAAAAAAAACAAACTTCTTTAATTAACTAGTGAGGATATATTTGTCTAACTAATACCCATTCATGTTTGAAAAAAGACTTACTGGTCACACACTACACCTAATAAGGATTCCTCAATCAACCATTTAAAACATGAGACCAAATGGTACAGAAGTTCCCAAAATAGGACTTTCCAATAAATTTTTCTATAACTTATGTATAAATAATTTAAATTAAATAAAAAATAAAAAAAATAGTAATAAATTCAATTTAGAGTGTCTAAGACATTAAATCTACGAGATATTTTTTGTTAGTGAGAAGTCTACATTTTTTGAAATAATTTGGTGAAAAATCTAGTGATTTGTTTTCAATTTTACTCCTAGACTTTTTTTGTGTTTGATTTTTCACTTACTATCTGTTCAATTCTTTACCCAAACTGTTCAAATTCTGTAGGTTTCTCTCTCTATATTTTTCAAGTTCTGTGAGTTTTTCTATGCTCCTCGGTTGAAATATATTTTCTGTTCAATTTTTTATTTGCTCAATATTTTTTGTCTGTTCAATTTTTTATTTGCTCAATATTTTTTATCTGTTCAATTATTTATTTATTTTTATCTGTTCATTCCCCATCATCAATATGTGTCATTAAATACAAGAAAACAACACAGTGCACCAAAAAAACAAAAAAACAAAAAGTTATTTATGTAAATTAGAGAGGACAGAAAAATTATCTTTTCAACCAACACACATATCAGATCCAAACATTGCCCCTGGATCAGATCAGATCCAACGAAACAAAGATATCACATGAATTATCTGTTCCATTAAAAGCCCAACACATATTATTAATTACAGTTGGGGTTTCATGTGCAACCATTTATGAAACCCAGCTAGACAACAAGAGTGGTAGTTGAAGAAGAATCTGTATAAAACGATGATTGAAAAAATAGAAAAGTCAGATTACAAATGTCTCTATACAACGATAATTGAAAAAAAAGTAAGATTAATACATAGGTGTGTATATATATAAAGATTTATTTTATCAAAAATATGTATACATATATATATATATATATAGATACCAAGATTAGAGAACAACAAAATCAAAAATCAAAATCATAGAAGCAGATTTCATCTTAAGCATCTGACATCTACAAACAATTCTGAATCTATAAAACAGTAATCAATAAAATCGTAACAGATCTATAAAAATCAGCAACAGATTCCTCCTCCTCCTCCTCCACAACCACCGCCGTCCTCCGCAGATTCCTCTTCGCAGACACTCGCCGGAGAAAAAAGAGAGGGGAGGAGTGTGAGATAGAGAGAGAAGCCATGGAGGTGAGAGATCTGAAGACGCAACGGAGAGCAGCGGCGGACGACGAATCTGGGGCCATTGACGGATCCCAGCGAGGTGGAGGAGGGCTGTGTGGTTTCGGACGGTGGAACTTGAGGATAGAGAGAGAGATCTAAGGAGAGGAGGCTTGTTTGCTCAGATCGGAGTCGTGGAAATGGTGGAGATCGGTGGCGATTGACCAACCGGAGGGATTTCGTTTCTCAGATCTGAGATCGCCGTCCGGCGCCATTGACAGATCCGAGCGAGGTGGACGACGGAGTGGAGCTGACGGCGGAGTGGACTATGGCTGTGTGGCTTCGGACGGTGGGGCTTGAGGGGAGGGAGAGAGAGAGAGAGAGATTGATTTGAGATATGAGGGTGAGACAGATATGAGAACAGTATACAAACGTGAGGGTAGTTTGGTCTTTTTCAAAGTGTGTGTCATTATGGACCAAATATTTTAGGGGGAGCTTCTATTTGAACACACCTAATCCACTTTTTACACATCTTTCTCAGTTCACACCCCTTAAAAAAAAAAAAAAAAAAATTTACTTATTACACACAGTTTTATTCCAATTATATCCTCATACACACAACTTTCCAACCCTTCCAATCCACATACCTTCCTCGTTGGCGACCACCTCGCCGGCGGCGACGCAGCACCACCGTTCCCTGTCACTTCCAGTCGCCATCCCCACCCCTTCTTCCACCACTGGCGGCACTACCGCGACCCCCACCTCATCTCCCCTCTCTCTCTCTCTCTCTCTCTCTCTCTCTCAGTCGCAAAAATGGGTTTTCGAAGGTTGATAATCGAACCAAATTCGTCTTCTTTCAGATTTAGGTTCTCCTCTCTCTCTCTCTCTGTGGGTGTGCAGAATTGAGGGTCGCGAAGGGGTGGGAGCTGCAGCGGCGGTGGTGTTGTGTTCTGAAGTGAGGGGTTACGGGGGTGGTGGGGAGGGTGAGTGAGCGACGAACGATGGAGTGACGTAGGGCTTCGATTCGAGAAGAGGGAGGCTGGAGGGAGGCGACGGTGTTGAGGAAGGAGATGGCCGGAGGAGAGGGACTGTGTTGGGTATTAGGGTTAAGGTTAGGGTTTTGGTTGAAGAAGACAGGGATATTTTGGTAATTTTATTTTAGGATGTAAATGTAATAAAAAAAATATCATTAAGTGTGTGAGGAGAGGGGAAGTGGTGTGTGTAAATAGAAGCTCCCATATTTTAGGGGGAGCTTCTATTTGCACATATTATTTCCTCATTATTCACACACTTAATGAATAATATTTTTATTATAATTTTATCCTAATAAAAAATACAATGATACCCTTATCTTCTTCCACCGCTACCTTTCATTGCCAGAGCCGCCTTTTCTTTTTGCCGTCGACTCCCAACCCCTCCCCCTTTCCGTCACTTCTCAATCACAAACCTTCTATGAACTCTCCTTTGCCCAAAAAAATCCTAGCTTTGTAACCCCTACCTTTGCAAATCCCTCTCAATACCGCGTGAACCTAATTCTGCAAACCCAAATGGATTCGATGGTTGGTATTCGACGAAGCCCTATTGGTTCGATAGTTGGTATTCGAACAAAAGTCATTACTTCGATGGTAAATTTCTGAATGGTTGCAATTTTTTCGACTCTGGTTGTAAAGACCCTAATTTTTCGTAATTACATATGTGACCCTGAGACTTAGATTAATAGCATTTTAGCCCCTAATTTTGTAAAAGTCTGCGAAGTGTCCCAGTAAAGAATAATTTTCCTGTGTATTATCATAATTAAATCATAAGACACCACTTTATAATTGGAAATACCCTAAAACTTTGTTTTTATTTATTTACCTCCTGATTTATAAATTAATTCATACATTTTATTTTTATTTCTATTTTTGTTTTTGTTGTTCTTTCATTTATTATTTATTTGAATATTTATTATTTATTTGAATAGAATATTATTATTTATTTAAAAATGTACATAGGTGTTATAAATAATATTTTGGTGGAAAATTGATTGAAAAACACAATAAAAAAATATCTAGATATTTATGCATTCCTTAGTCATTAAGCTAAGACCAAGCTTATTTCCTACAAATTGAGAGCCTTGTCTCAATTCCACACACCCACATACCAGCAGCCAAGGAGAGGGTGAGAGAAGGAGAGTGTGATTAGAGGGAAGTAGAGAAGAAGGGAAAAAAAAAAAAAAAAAGAAAGGAAGAAAAGGGGGCCTTCTTGAGTCAAGGTAAGAACACACCCTTCTATGTCTTCCCCAATTCTTTCACCACCCCATCCTATTGTTTAGATGCCTCTTGTGTTGCATATTAGTGGGAAATAGAGCATTTGGTGTGTATAAAAGTATGGGTTTGAGTTAGTGACATTGTCTTGCAAATCTGTCAAATTAGGCACTGTTGTAACTTCTCAAATTTAAAAGAAATATCAAATTTATTTATTTCTCAAATCTGAATTTAGTGTAGGCTATTTGGTGTGCTCAGAGCTTGTGATAATTTTATTAGCCCCTAATTGTGTGTTTTTAGGGCTTGGATATTTTGTTTAAAAATCTGGTCTTGAGTCTCTGAAAAACAGTCCACTTCTTGAAATTTTATAAAATTCCAGAAAAATCATCTCAAGTTGGTTCTTCTATACAAATTTAGGATTTTGAGTCCTCTTTTCAATGAAATTTATTTGGATGAAAATCATTGGGTAAATTGAGAGGAAAGCTAGTTTTCCTAAAGGGTGACAAATCTGGACAGGTTTTCGAATATAGATTGTAGATGAATTTCTAGAGGTGTTGTGCAAATTCTGAGAATTGGAATTAAAACTAGACAGGTTAATTATTATTTCTGTGCAATTTCAGCCCCTAATTTGACCTAGAAGTATTTTTCCCAAAGCACTCTTGTTAGCCCTGCAGAACCGAACAGTGCTGGAAATGGAGTTTTATTGTGTTGTTTGTCTGTAAGTATTTCAAAGCATGCCTAATGTTATTTGCTTGCCTTACCATACCTGGGTATGACTATCATGGGCTATATTTCATTTCTTATGTTTGTCTCATGCTTTTTTATATTATCGAATTACCGAATGTAACTAACTTGCTTGGCAAAAGATCTAATAAATGAGAAATGGAAAGGGGTTGGTAATGGGAGACGTTCACCCTTGTGCTTCAGAATGATTTATGTAATATACATATGAATGAGATTAAAACCAAATGAGTTAAGTCTTGCGCAAGCAGTCTAAGCGAGCCCCTAGGTTGACCCGGATGTATTCAGACTCTATGCGGTTGTTTCAGGGTGTAAACGAGCCCTTTGGTATGGTATGTGCAGGGTGTAAACGAGCCCTAGACACGATTTGGGTGTAAGCGAGCCCACTTGTTTGGTCGTCCCTTTTGAGATCCATTAATGCCACTGACAGGTAAATAATCGGAAGGTGGGCATAGGTGGTAAGGTCTGCAAAGCAGCAAAAATGGAAGTTTTGAATAGTCCAGTGTTCAATCCTTGTGGTTGGGTAGAAGGATCTCTTTGGGGGAATTCTATATGTCTAGTCTAACTACTAACTCATAGAACCTTATTGTAATATTATATGTTATGTTACCCAATTTGTTTTGTGTATGGTTGATTGGTTGATAGAAGAAATGGGGGTGTGTGCGTTTTTACTGGACATTCCAAGCTCATGGCGTGTCATGCCAGGTGATGAAGTAGTTTACAATGGTGAAGGCTATTTCGAAGGCAAATAAGATGAAGTGTTGGAGCTGTGGTTCATATGAAGACTTAGACTAGTTGTTTTTTTCCTTTTTGGTTTGGCAATATTTTGGTAATCCTGTAATGGAACATAAACAAATTATCTGTGATCTTAACTCTGGTTATATATGTATATTAAGATGTTTTGGTTATCCATCCTACTTGTGTTGTATTGTTGTACGTATTTAATGGCCTAGAAGTTGGGGCGTTACACTGGTAGTCCGAATAGTAAAAAATTGAGTCGTTTTCCCAAATCTAACAAAAGAGAAAAGTTATGATGGAAGGGAAATGGCAAAAATGAGTGGCAATTTGCAGATTGAGCTGTTTTCTCCAATTTGCAAATTGAGAGAAAAACTGTAAAAAATTGGGTCATTTTCCTAGATCTAACAAAAGTCGTTTTATCCAAATGTGAAGATTTCCTTCAATGATTCACGTGATTTTGTTCAATGCTCTTTAATGCCAATGCTTCAATGAGACATCTTCAATGGATTGATAAATCTTTTGGGAGATGAACGGTAGAGTGTGAGAGATGGGTGTGTGTGTATGTGAGAGACGGTCTGTCTTGTGTGTTCTCTAAGAGGGTGTGTGCATAATTTACATTGGAGGGTAGATGTGAAATAAGAGGTGTGCGAAGCGAGCAAAATAAATTAAGATTAATTTTTTAAGTGTGTGTATTGAGAAGGATGTGCATTAAGAGGAATGTGTTTGTGAAAATAGAAGCTCCTATATTTTAGTGAGTGAATCTTTAGATAACATAAAATTTAAAATTAAATTTATGAGACAAAATATTTTAGAGGGGAAATTTGAGAAAATATGCTTTTCACTTTTCTGATTTTGATAACAGACTCTCATCAGAAAATTCTGCATTAATATTTATTAAGGTCTCATTTGGAAACAATCTATTTTAGTAATTTTTTATTTTTTTATTAAAATATAAGGTAAAAAGAATTAATATGTTTAAAATAATTTTTTAATTTTTTACGAAAAAATGTGTAAAAGTAAAGGGAAAAAGAAGAAGAAATATTTTTAACTTTTTTATATAATTTATTAAAATTTTAATTTTTTAAATAATTTTTTGATTTTTAAATTAGAAAGTAATGTTCCCAAACGAGAGTTCTAATATTACTAATATAGTAATGGTACACACAGTGGACCAAACGCATAACAAATTGTTCCATCGGCCGATCGGATGACCGAAAGACATCATGACAGCTGTGATCGATACCATAACAACTCCGATCGACAAGTTTTAATCATTCGTCTAGGCAGTGGTCTGGATACGTAGGTGTAGCTTGGCTTTTTTGTGCCCCCATTTCGGAAGGCTCGAAAAGGAGCCCTACAGTTCGGACTCCTGTGATTCTGAATCTAATCTCACAAGTGCAATGTGAAACTGATAAACACCAAAGAGTCCAAATCCGGCAAACCTTTTGAAAAATCGATTTTAAATCAAATAATGCCAAAATTTGACTGTTTTGCCAGATGCAGAGTCGCCACCTAAATATTTTTATTTTAGGAAAATTTAGGAAACCCTAACTCGTGCCAAAGGCCACGCGTCCACCATCACCAAAGTTGCCTTGGCTTGGGAACTTGGGTACGAAGGAGGAAGGTCATGAATTGAGCACCCCCACTCGCCCGATCAAAGATTGGCCTCTACTAACCATGATATGATATTTTATAAACATTATGTGTTTTTATTCCGGTTATTAAACTAGCTTTACTATGTGATGTGCACAAGCAAGTATAGACTAGTTTGCTTAATTTGGAACAATTCAACTCATGTTTGTTTGCAAAAATAGTTTGAATTTGCCACCTCAAGTGGGCTTAAAGTTACGGATTTGCCACCAAACATAGTGGGCTTAAAATACGATTTGCCACTCAACAAAGTGGGCTTAAAACGCACATTCGTTGAATCGTTCCAATTCAAACAACAAGCCTTCATTCACAGGCATTCATGCAGTTTAGCATTTAAGCACATAGCCTCATGGCAAGTGTGGGGATATATTTTCTGAGTACCAACACGTGGCAAGGTGACGCCGACGTGTCAGCCAAGGTGCCACGTGTCGTGGTAGTTACACCGAGGTTATCTCGCAGTTGCCGAGGTTATCTCTGAATATACCGGAATCCGAGATAAGCGGATAAAGGACAAGAGTCTTAGATTAAGAGAAGACTTCGATTTGGGTAAAGATGAAACTCTTAGGAGGTTTTATCCTAAACCTACTGGGAGTTCCAGATTAGCAACAATCCTGAGTCCATTGGAGCTAGGCTCCTATTGGGACTAGGATTGTATTGACTATAAAAGAGAGGCACCCCCATGGGTCTAAGGTATGTTTTATATACTCAAGCTTGTGAGTTGAATACTTGATTATCTTTAAGAGATTTACTGACTTGATCGTCGGAGTACCCCCGGGTAGGAGAACCACCACCGGAGCCTTCTCTTTTTGTGCAGGCCAGCAGGGTGCCATCTATTCTGCCTGTGTTCTACAGCTGATTTACTAAGAAGGGCAGTGTGATCGGAAATTCACTCACACAATTTGGCGCCGTCTGTGGGAAGGAAAGACGAATAGATGGCCAGTAACGCACAACAAGAAAAGGTTGGGGACGACGCTCCCGCTAGGAGTGGCAGACCTATCGACCTTGACATTGAAGGAGACAACCACAACAAAGAGACCCGTGACCAGGGACACAGAGGAAAAAACGTCGGCCAGGAAGGCGACACTTCGAAGAAGACAGACCAAGACAGATACTACAACGAAGATAACCTCCAGGTATGGAGGGACAGGTGCCTACGGAGGGATGAGGAAGTAAAAGAATTGGCAGACAAGTTGGTAGACCTCCAGTCAGTCGTCAACTTCATGATGCAAAACAATGTCATGCAGCCACCATACCTGCTGCAGGACACGCTGATTCCAGCAGTTAATACCCAAAAGGGAGGAAGGAAAACAATTCTTGAAGTACCTCAGCAGACCAGGAGCGCAAGACACTCCCACCCGCCTTCCAGAGAAATCGGACGAGAAGAGCCGAGACAAGAGAAATCCCAGAGGACATACCACACGAAGGATCCAGAAAACAGAGAACATCGGCATATCCAAGGGCAGGCGCTCTGCTTTGACACAACCCATGGAGAAAGATCAAAACGGGCCCACCACGAGGCCGAAAGCAGTATATCGAAAAGATTGAAGTCAAAAGATAGCCGAGCTCCAGGGAGGAGTAAAGAAGACTTAAGAAATTACCTTAAGAGGAAAGAACACAATGCTGAAGCCGAGGTTACCTCACCCATCAAGCCGAGAACACCGTTCTCAGTAGAACTGGACAGATTTGAGGCACCAAAGAGATTCAGCATGCCGAGGTTTCAAATATATGACGGTAAGTCAGACCCTAACTTCCACGTCGGATTATTTTTGAACTCAATGGCATTATACAGTGGAAACGAGCCATTGCTCTGCAAAGTGTTCCCCTCATCCTTTGGGGAGATTGCATCAGATTGGTTCCACAAACTGCCAAAGGGAAGCGTGAAGACATGGGAAGGCCTGGCCGAGATGTTTGTGGCCAGGTTCATGACGAACAAGCTACAGCCACTAAGGGTGGACGCATTAATGGCTCTAAAGATCAGCAAGGATGAAGGCCTTAGGGCCTATGCAAAAAGATACTATGAGGTGTTCAACCGAATACCCGAATGCAACCAGGAAGTGGCGGTCGTGTCTTTCAAGAACGGCCTCAAAGATGATTGACTGCGGAAATCTTTGGCAAAGACATTGCCGAAAAGCATGGAAGAGCTCATGGCAAGAATCGAGAAGTATGCCAGGGCCGAGGAGGATACATCGGGGAATAAGGAGGTAAAACAGGAAAAAGGGAACGGCTCGCTGAAGTGAGGCCGAAATAATAGCGGATTTAGCAAAGCAGAGACAGAATTAAGGGGCAAACAGGCAGTGACAACTGTGTTCCGAATCCCGGTCCACAAAGTCCTGGATCAAATCCGAAATCAACCCTATTTCAGAGCACCAGTAAAGACACCAGGGAAGTACATGGGCAGAAACGTTGGTAGGCGTTGTGCTTACCATAACGAAGAAGGGCACCCAACTCAGGGCTGCAGAGCCCTAAAAGCATACTTAGAGGACTTAGTAAGACAAGGCCATCTGAGGGATCTTGTCGACGAGGCCAGGACCAGAGAAGAGCAGGCAAGATTGCCTCAAGCACCAGCAGCCCCGCCTCCCCCAGCACAACAACCACAGGGAGGGGGACCTAGGGTGGTTAACGTAATTCACTCCAAGGTAAACGAAAACGACATACGGGGGGAAACCCAAAGAGTAAAACACCTGCAGCACGTGAACCAGGTCGGACAAAAAAGACCTCGGCCTGAAGAGTATCCAGGCCCGATGATAGCCTTCACCGAAGCCGACCTAGAGATGGTCCAGCACCCACATAATGATGCCTTGGTAATATCCCTCCAGGTTGGGGAGTGCCAAGTGAAATGCATCCTGATAGATCAAGGCAGCTCTTGTGACATCATGTATGTTAGATGTTACAAGGAGCTAGGCCTTCACCCAGATGACATGGAGCAATCGAATGGCCTGATGGTCGGCTTCAATGGAACGCCGACGTTGCCACTGGGCGCTACAAACTTGGAAGTACAAGCCGGCACTAAGAAGATCAGGACAGAGTTCATCGTGATTGACACACCTTCACCATACAACATCATCTTGGGAAGGCCATAGTTGCATGCAATGGGGGCAGTACCCTCAACATTGCATCAACTATTACGATTCCCAACAGAACATGGAATTGAAGAAGTCAGAGGAGACCAGCTGCAGGCAAAAAACTGCTCCATGGCAGTAATGAAAACAAACTGCAACATACAAGAACCAAATAAGACAGAGATTGAAGATGAGGACATAGAGGTCCTAGATGATGTCGGTAAGGAGCCGACCGAGAAAAGTGAGGAAACACTAAAGAAAATCCTCGTCTAGGAGGGCGATGAGGAGCGCTTCTTTCTTCTCGGCTCAGGCTTAGCCGAAGAAGAAGAAAAGGAACTGGAAGCCTTTTTGAGAACAAACATAGAGGTGTTCGCCTGGACACCTTATGAAATGTCCGGCATTGACCCCGAGGTCACATATCACAGACTGAACGTTGACAGGTCGGCCAAACCTGTAATACAACGAGCCAGAAGACCGACGTTGATGCACGTCGAGGCAGTGGAGGAAGAAGTGGACAGATTTCTAGACGCCAGGGCCATCAGAGAAGTCAATTATCCAACATGGCTATCAAACACTGTGGTAGTAAAAAAGAAGAACGGTAAATGGAGGGTATGCGTAGATTTTACAAACCTAAACAAAGCCTGTCCCAAAGACAGTTTCCCTCTGCCCAAAATTGACCAGCTGGTGGATGCCACATCTAGACATGGAAGGATGAGCTTCCTTGATGCTTATAGAGGGTACCACTAGATAGCCATGTACCCCCCAGACGAAGAGAAGACAGCGTTCATTACCCCAAAATGCCTGTACTGTTACAGGGTGATGCCTTTTGGGCTGAAAAACGCAGGAGCAACCTACCAAAGGCTGGTAACCAAAATGTTCAAGCACTTAATCGGCCAAACAATAGAAGTCTACATCGATGATATGGTCGTAAAGACCAAGGATCCTAAGGGTCATCTTGCCGACCTAAAAGAGGTATTTGAGATACTCAAAACATATCGGCTCCGACTGAACGCATCAAAGTGCGCGTTTGGAGTCGGATCTGGTAAATTCCTGGGGTATCTGGTGACACGAAGGGGCATTGAGGCCAGCCCAGATCAGATCAAGGCCATCCTAGATTTACAGAGCCCGACATCGGCAAAACAGGTACAGAAACTTAAAGGAAGGGCCGCAGCCCTAAACAGGTTCATAAGCCGAAGCTCTGACAAATGTAAACATTTCTTCAACCTAGTAAAAAAAGCCACGGATTTCCTTTGGACAGAGGAATGTGAGGCCGCGTTGGCCGACCTAAAGAAGTATCTAACTACAGCGCCAGTCCTCTCAACACCTGAACCTGGGGAAGAGCTGTTCTTGTACTTAGCTGTTTCAGAACACGTAGTAAGTGCAGTGTTGATCCGAGAAGAAAAAGGGGAGCAAAAGGCTGTTTACTATGTAAGCAAAACCTTGGCCAGCGCAGAAACAAGGTATCTACCACTGGAGAAATTAATGCTAGCCTTGGTGATGGCCTCAAAAAAGTTGAACCATTACTTTTAGGCACACAAGATTGCGGTACTAACAGAACACCCACTAAAATCCCTATTACAACAAGGAGACTTGACAGGAAGAATTGCAAGATGGGCAGTGGCCCTGGGCCAGTATGACCTGGAGTTCAAGCCGAGAACAGCAATTAAGGGCCAAGTTTTGGCCGACTTCGTGGCCGAGTTCACGCCAGAATCAATCGAACATCGGGCTCCGTTGAGCCATGATGAACGATGTCCAAGCAAACAAGGAGAACCCCAGCCTAAGGCAAAAGAGCAAAGGAAGGAAAAACTCAGACCTTGCAGCATCTACATCGGCGACTCCTTTAGACTGTTTGTCGATGGAAGTTCAAACCGACAAGGAGCGGGGGCAGGAGTACTACTGATATCTCCAAATGGAGAAATAATAGAACAGTCCATCCGTTTGGGGTTCAAGGCCTCAAACAATGAAGCAGAATACGAAGCATTAATTGCAGGGCTAAAGCTGGCAGCAGCAGCAGAAGCAGACGAGGTAATAGTTTTCTGTGACTCACAATTAATTGTTAATCAGTCAACAGGAGAATTTGCAGCCAGAGACGAGAGGATGTCGGCATATGCAAAAGAGGTCATCAGATTGGCCGTCCTATTTCAGAATTGTCGATTTCTCTAAGTTAGCCGAGATGATAACGTCCACGCCGACGCGTTGGCCAACCTGGCAAGTTCAATGCAGACTGGAAAGACAAGAACTATTATGATCGAATATATGTCAGGCCCAAGCATAGAACCACAGAACGCAAAGCAAGAAGCAATGTGTGTGGACTTGGGTCCAAGCTGGATGGACGCAATTGTTGTATTCCTGAAAGAAGGAAAGCTGTCAGAAGACCGCAAGGAGGAACACAAAGTCAGATTGAAGTCGGCAAGATTCATTCTAACAAAAGACAGACATCTCTACAGAAGGTCCTTCACTGGACCCCTTTTAAGGTGCGTACATCCTTTGCAGGTTGAGAATTTCTTGTATGAAATTCATGAAGGAATTTGCGGAAGCCATGCTGGGGGTAGATCATTAGCTCACAGGGCCATTACCCAGGGGTATTGGTGGCCCTACATGCAAAAAGATGCAGAAGCATACGTGAAGAAGTGCGAACAATGCCAAAGGTTTGCACCTTTGATTCATCAGCCAGCTGCCGACCTGAACCCTGTATCCAGCCCCTGGCCGTTTGCCCAGTGGGGCATGGATCTTGTTGGACAACTTCCCCAGGCAACTGGGCAGAGAAAATACTTACTAGTAGCAACAGATTATTTCACAAAGTGGATAGAGGCAGAACCTCTTGCCAAAATCCGAGATGTGGATGTCAAGAATTTTATCTGGAAAAACATCATCACCAGATTTGGGATTCCAAGAGCAATCGTTGCCGACAACGGAACGCAGTTTGACAGCAAACTCATCAAGAACTTTTGCGCGAAGTTCAAGATTAAGAACTACTTTTCAACACCAAGTTTTCCCCAAAGCAATGGGCAAGCAGAAGCATCCAACAAAGTAATTTTGGATGGAATAAAGAAGAGGCTGCAGGCAGCAAAAGGGAAGTGGGTAGACGAATTGCCCAACGTGCTTTGGGCATACCGGACTACGCCGAGAAGATCAACAGGGGAATCCCCCTTTGCCATGGCTTATGGCACAGAAGCAGTCATTCCACTGGAAATCGGCATCCCAGGGATCCGAACCCAGGGAGTTGAGAATGGGACTAATGATATACTCTTAGCCCGAGATCTGGATCTTTTGGAAGAACGAAGAGAGAAGGCTGCAATCCAGCTTGCAGTATACCAGCAACAGCTTGCCAGAGCTTATAACAAGAAGGTCAATCCAAGAGATTTTCAAGTCGGTGACTTAGTCCTGAGAAAAGTGGTCGGCAACAAGAAGGATCCCAGGGAGGGCAAGCTTGGCCCAAATTGGGAAGGACCCTACAGAATTACTTCGGTATTAGGCAATGGAGCTTACCGGCTTGAAGATAATGAGGGCAAAGCATTACCAAAACCTTGGAACACTTGTAATTTGAAATTTTTCTATCATTAGATGTGCATTACTTTTGGCCGATGTCATCAATAAAATCTTTTTGGAATTCTTCACACACATATGATTGTTAAAGATATATAATGTTGTTTCTGAGAGACATGAATAATGAGAACCCAAGCGGAACTCAGGTTCACATTGGGGGCAGAGAAGAGACAAAGACGCTTAACACTTGTTGAAATTTGTAGCAATTTACAAGTTGAAGCTAAGCCGAGATGGTTCCTTATCTTCACTTGTTGAAATTTGTAGCAATTTACAAGTTGAAGTTAAGCTGAGAGTGATTCCATATCTTCACTTGTTGAAATTTGTAGCAATTTACAAGTTGAAGTTAAGCTGAGAGTGATTCCTTATCTTCACTTGTTGAAATTTGTAGCAATTTATAAGTTGAAGTTAAACTGAGAGTGATTCATTATCTTCACTTGTTGAAATTTGTAGTAATTTACAAGTTGAAGTTAAGCTGAGATGGTTCCTTATCTTCACTTGTTGAAATTTGTAGCAATTTACAAGTTGAAGTTAAGCTGAGATGGTTCCTTATCTTCACTTGTTGAAATTTGTAGCAATTTACAAGCTGAAGTTAAGCTGAGATGGTTCCTTATCTTCACTTGTTGAAATTTGTAGCAATTTACAAGTTGAAGCTAAGCAGAGATGGCTCCTTAGGTTCACTTGTTGAAATTTGTAGCAATTTACAAGTTGAAGTTAAGCCGAGATTACTGGTTTTCTTCACTTGTTGAAATTTGTAGTAATTTACAAGTCGAGACGAAGCCGATGTTATTGCTTACAAACCTATTGTAATCTACAGGGTGGTTAAACCAAAGATCATTGTTTAACACTTGTAGCAATTTACAAGCTGAAATTAAGCCGACATATGATCATCTGTTGAAACCTACAGCAATTTACAGGTTGAGGTAAAAGCTAAGTATATTGCTTAACACTTGTTGAAATTTGTAGCAATTTACAAGTTGAAATTAAGCCGACATATCGTCATCTGTTGAAATTTGTAGCAATTTACGAATGGATCATTGTTTAACGGTTGTTATAATTTGAGAAAAATTTACTATATGTTAATCCTTGTTGAAATTTGTAACAATTTACAAGTAGGTTAGACTGAGATCACTACCTAAACACTTGTTGAAACTTGAGAAAAATTTGCAGAGTTAACATTGAATATCATACTTTTTACACTTGTTGAAATTCATGAAAAGCTTGCAGGTCAGAATCTTGCGGAAGTAACACTTGCAGTTACTATACCCGAGGTATGTAACCCCGAGAAGATTGCTCTAAGGAGGCAAAGTATGAAAGACATGCCAAATATTCTAAGTATAGAACTATGCAGAAGCAATCAAGAGAAATTAAAGATTAAAACATTCAGAAGAAAACAGTTGCAGCTGTATATAGAAGGCACACCGGCCACAAGAGGAAGCTTACATTGTTCAGAAAACTAAAACAAAAAAGTACAAAAGACATCAAGATTGTGATTCTTCAACTACAGGAGCAATGTGAGTCTGGACCTCGGTAGACTCCTGAAGAACTACTTCAGCTTCCTTTTCTACCACAATTTCGGCATCAATCTCGGCAAGTGTTTGATCAAGATTCTTTTCAACTGGAGGAACATCAGATGATGCTTGTTCAGGAATAGCCCCTTTGACAGCCTCCTCATCCTCCTCCTCATGAGTCAAGTCAAGAATTTGATCATCTTGAGGACGGGACTTGGTCTCAGCGGAATCTTTTGGTTTCCTTATTAGAGCCTCATCGTCGTCCTTTTCCTCATCCTCAGCTTCGGATTCAGACTCTGACTTGTCTTCGGCTTGAGATGGAGGTGGAGGTGGAGGAAATGGAAGAGGAATCGCGTCGGCCTTACGCCATGGTGAATCATCAGGAATATTAAGCTTCTTTGCCAAGGACATCCAACCTAGGGAGAAGCCCTTGTTGCATGCCTGCCTGACCTGAAGCTTGTAGTCCTCAGTGACGTCGGCCACGCCCTGGGCGTAAGCCTTCTCATCAGTTTCTTTGATTTCAGCTTCTTTAGTTGTCAAGGCTTGCTGAAGCTCCTTCTCGGCCTGGGCCGCCTTATCTTCAGTTTCTTTTCTCTGCGCTTCAGCAACCTTTTTTATAGCTTCAGCAACATCAGCTTTTTCTTCGGCCAAGGTTTGGGCTTTAGTGGCAGCCTCGGCCTGATCTTCCAATTTCTTCATTTTCGCTTGAAGACCCTTGTTAATTTTTTGAAGGGCCGAATACTCCTTCTTCAAGTCAGTTAACTTCTCCCTAGTCTCAAAGGATTGCATGGAGAAGGAATGGGCATGCTGAACAGCCTGAAAAAACACAAAGTAAAAGTTATTTCAGAATTTTACATGTACAAAGAGATAAGGAGAAAACAAGTTACCAAGTGAAGACACTTACTTGCACACAGCGTTGAAGCATGAAAGCGTAATTTTCGTACTCACTCATTTCAGCATTCTTTTCCAGATCACCTGGGAGAAGAAAAGCTGTACTGAGTGCAACGCCAACATTTATGTCGTCGGCGCTATCACTAGCCAGGACAGGCTTGTTCTCCAAAGTAATTGCAGGCGTCCAGGGGACATTTGGTACTTTGGACTTTGAAGTCGTTGCGGCGGAGGACCTCGGCTTCTTTGACTTTGAGGATTCTTATGGCTGGGCCTCCGCTTGCCTCTTTCTAGCAGAGGGTTGGGATTTGCTGCTTTCCGCCAACTTAGAGATGGGCAGGGCATCCTCAGCCTCAACCTCAGTAGCCTTGGCCTTAGGCTGGGCCTTCTTGGTTCTTTTCGGCTTTGGTGGGGGCATCGTTTGGGTTGGAACAGCATCGACGTCGGTTGGGAGGTCGGCTAGGAGATCTTGGGCGACAGGCTTTACGCGAACCATTTCGGCAGTTTTGACGAGTCGTCGCCGACGTTTCCTTTCTGGTATTGGGATCAAGTATGGGGCTGAAGTTGATGGCTGATCGGTTGGATCAGAGGTCGACCCTTGGTCAGTCCGAGATGTTGATACGGTCTGAAGAGTGGTAGCAGAGGGAGGAGATAAGCTCTTCTTCTTTCGTTTCGGGATGTCGGGCAAAATGGATTTGTATGTAGGGATAAAATTGAGAAGAAGAGGGGCTTTTCTCAAGTCAACTGGCAAGTCCAGGAGCTTTTTCAGATCCTTGCTAGGAACGTAAGATTGGCGAAAATTTTTCGGTGGCTTGCGAACGTCTGCAAGAAGAAAACAAACATTGTAAACAGATCAAATATTGAAATAGTTGGAAAGAAGCAACTAAGTATTGACATCAGGCTCTTACCCTTGCCCTCTTTAACTGTTCGAGGAAGAGGGAAAAGATGGGCATCTTCGTCTGGGGCAAATTCCCAATTTCCAGAAGCAATGACATAGTCATCTCCAGCCCCTTTGTTGGAGTCTGGGAGGTCGGCTACGATTTTGAATTCGGTAGACCTCGGCTTGAGGTAATAGCTGATTTACTAAGAAGGGCAGTGTGATCGGAAATTCACTCACACAGCAAGCATGCTAAACATGGCAACATTCACATTCATGCAAGTATGCTAAAGTGTAAAAACTTACCTAGTATTCCAAGCCAAAACAGAAACTAGTTAGAAAGATGTATGATCCTAACTATATAAGATGTCTAATGCAACGCATGAAAAGAATGCAAGTAATAGGCTCGGCTACTAATATGGTATATGAATCAATTTGATAACATGTGATTAAACACGTATTCAAATAAGATATTGAAATGACAATGCGGTTTGAATAATGCGCTAAGCTTCGATGCATGCAATACGAAATGAATGGATGCAAGCATGCGATATGCTAATTGAAACATGTCCCTAATCTAATCATCAAAAGCGATTAAATAAAAGGGAGAAAAACGTGGGGTTAGAAAACATATACACACACACACTTATTACAACATTACGCCCTCGCGAAGGAGGGTTCGAATGAATAAACGAACCAACTAGCTAAGCTAATTAAGCTAACTAATTATTACAAACTGAAAACTAATTAACTATTCTAGCTAACTAATTAAACAATTACATCACATCTAATTAACTACTTAGCTAATTAATAGATTACAAGTCAATTGCAAGTAAATTAAGTAATCAACTATTTAGCCTCGGGAAGTGATGGATATGTATGCACATGCTCGATTCTACACCCGAAAAGCCACTGCTTTGCTGCTGCAAGTCTCTATTTGCACATTTGATCACTGAAAATTCTGCCAACTTCTAGAACACCTCTGCTTCATCTTACCATCACATTGTGCAAAAATCACTGATGGCCGACAAGAGGGACAAGGGGCCGGTCGGCTACCAATGATGACCGGTCGGCCACTGCTGGTTCACACTTCCATACTGCAACAGAGAGCAAAACAGTGTATTCTCACATGTTGTTTGTACTGTTTACCTTCCTTATCATTACACAAGCTCGAATGAGAGAAACTCGTGGCTTTCTAACCATCAATCAAGCAATTTCCATGCATGATGGCTAAAGGACCAAGTTTGTACAAGTTCAATAAATGCACAAATAAGACCAAAATGACCACCACCCTATCATATATGATCAAGGGCGATGGTGACCTAGGAAAATGGGACATTTCATTATGAAATGTCCCATTTTCCTTATGTTCAAATTAACGTCCGATTTGAACACATGCAATTCAATACAGAGAATGCTTATCTTGCACACTTTTACTTGCCAATTTTGTTTACTCATTTTAATTACCAAACCATTCATTAATCAATTAAGTCCATTAGTGAGTGTCCTCTAATGGAAAGAGGGCTCAAACCTCAAGTTGCTTTGGGCATGAAAGAGGCATTACACTGTTGGTAATGAACCCCCTAAGGGATTAAACCATTAGGTGTAGCACCTTTATTTCACACTTAGGTAAACAAGTGGTTTGAAACCACTTTCAAAGCAAATCAAAAGTGAAGAATTGAAGGGGATTGCAAAGGTGATTAAGTGCTGGAAATGAATGATAAAAAGCACTAGAACATGCAACCAACTCAAACCAATGAGAATTAAAGTCTTAAAACACTAAGCTAGTGAAGGAATTAACACTGCAACCATGCCATGCAAGGCTCAAATGAAACAAATGACCAAAAATAGAGGCAAAACAATCCTAATTATAGTCTAAATCATGCTAGACTCAAGACACGAAAGTCCAAAACATTAAGCTAATGCATGGGGTTGCACTACAACTATGCAAAACAAGTCTCAAACAAACTAACCAACCCAAAACAAAGCTAAAATAGGTTATTTCAGAGGCTAAAACATGCTGGACTCAAGCTAAGTTAGGCTAAAAAAAAACATGCTAACATATGAAGCTAACTAGGCATGCAAGCAAGACACAAGGAGGGGAGGCTAACCCCTCCAATTTTGGATTTCAAAATAAGTTTTTTACGACTGAAAAACTTTTGAAATTCAGTGGTTAAAAGGCCCAAAAAAGTTGATTTAAAAGTGATGAATAAAGGCACAAAAGCTTAGCAAACTAGTAAGCAAGAAGGGTGAACCAAGCCTTAAACCAACATTTTTAGGTCATAAAAACAGAGGATTTTTTGGTTCAAAACCAGCCTCAAAATAGTTTTAAAAGATGAGAAAACAAATATACTAAACAAGTGAACAAAGCAAGTAAACTACCATTTGAAGCAAAGAGCAACTCTAGGCAATCCAAACTAAAACCACTTGCTAGAGCTCAAAACAAGTCTCAAGGAATCTCAACTCAAAGAGAAGTAACTTTGATCAAGGTAGTGTATGTAAAAGTGTAGAGAAAACTAGCTAAAAAGCACAAAATTGTAAGAGAGAGAGAGAGAGAGAGAGAGAGAGAGAGAGAGAGAGAGAGAGAGAGAGAATCTAGAGAGAGAGAATTTTGTTCCAAAATTGCTAACCTCCTAAAATGGAGGAGGAACCCCCCTATATATAGAAAAACATTCTTTGAGTTTAGAAACATCCCACCATACACGTGTAGGCAGATGCAGCTTATTGTGCTAACAGCTGGTACAACTGTCAACAAATATCTGGAAAAAGGCAGCCATCACTAGTGGCCGACCGGCCACACCTATGGCTGACAACCATGAGTCATGGCCGACAGCCTATGGTGGTGGCCGACAGGTCACCAAAAGGTCCAGATACCAAGTTTTGGTCCAAAACAAGGCATAGAAAAGACAAAGTTTAAAGGCTCAAAGACAGGGCGTTCTGTCGAGGACTTCGGGCACTCAAAACAAACGCGTGCAATCACAATCACCATACGCACAAGTGATGACATCCAAGTCTTGAGGACGGTAAAAAATAGGGTGTCTACGGTAGGATGTATTTGGTTTGTGTTTTGAAATATATTTTTAGAAGAAAATTTCCAAAAAATATGTTTGGTAACAATTTTTCTCAAACAAATTTCAAAATTACTTCTCTCTCAATTAGAACATCTCTAACGCATGAGGAAAATGGAGAGAATTAGGTATTTTGCCTATTGAAGTTGCATTTCTAGGGCTCCAATGCATGAGGCAAATGGTGAGGCATTTTGCCCATTCTCGTTTTGGCTCTCCACAAGTAGCTAGCCTCCATTGCTAGGCAAAGTGTGTTCCTGCCAACTCAGGTGACTTTCTTTCTCCCTTTCCCGTTCTTCCCCATCAATGATCTCCCTTTCCCGTTAGCTCTTAAATTTTTTCACATATGGTACAAGTAGAAGCCATTACTGTTTCTCAAAAACAGCTTCTACAAAAGCCAACTTGCACTTGGATCAGATGGATACAAAACCATCTTCTTCTTCTACTAGTTCTCTCGGCACAAGCAGTCCTTGGTGGCCAGATTGTCAAGTATTTACCTGGTTTTGATGGTGAACTTCCCTTCAAACTTGAAACAAGGCAAGTCTTTTTTTTTTTGGTTTTTCTCCCAAATTTTTTCAGTGATTTGTGGGTACAAATTGGTATTTTGTTTGAGTTGAAATCTAATGATGGGTTTGTTGTTGATTTTGACAGATATATCAGTGTTGATGATTCGGAGTTGTTCTATTATTTCATTGAATCAGAAGGGAACCCTTAAGATGACCCATTTTTTCTTCGGCTTACTGGTGGACCTGGCTGCACTTCTTTTAGTGGACTCCTTTATGAAGTTGGTATACATCTATATCTATAGATATAGCTATATATTTCTCTTATA
Source organism: Camellia granthamiana (assembly GCA_036172215.1). NCBI lineage: Eukaryota > Viridiplantae > Streptophyta > Magnoliopsida > Ericales > Theaceae > Camellia > Camellia granthamiana. Next base: position 168,413,192 of record CM069903.1, on the reverse strand, counting down.
TATTCTTCTTTATATTTCAGTATCAGAATGAAAAAATTGTTGCCTTATTTGATCTTTAATATTTGGGTTGAGTTCACTCTCTTATCTTAGCTAAGATGGTTAGAGACCAAATTATATTTTTTTGGGGGATAATAATAATAATAATAATAATAATAATAATAATAATAATAATAAACTAGAGTTTTACATAAATTTCAAATTAAAACTTGGGTATTGAATTTTGCGAATTAAAGGCGAGTACTTTTCAAACGATTATTTATTTATTAATGTTTATAATAGTTTTCTTTTAAAAATTAGTTAAGTTAGTTTGATTGGTTAGCTAAAATAAAGAGTATGGTTAGAGTGTACACTAGCTAAACTAGTTAGGCAAAATAAAGAATGTAGTTTTCTGTGAACTTTGAGGAGGTATTTTAGAGAGTATGGTTGGAGATGCTCTTAGATTATCTCTAACCGTTCACCAAATCCATCATCAAATTTAAATTTGGTAAAAAAGAGGTACTTTTTGTGCTCCAACGGTTTCACCAAAACGGTATCAAATTGAGAACGCCCAAAATTTTTCACCAAACTAAAGATCTCTTGCACATTTCAATAATTTACTGTGTAGAGCCGTTGAATATGGACCACCGGACGACCGGTCGGATGTCCTCCTAAATGACCAGCTGAAGGAAAATTTTATATCAAGAGGTTGACCTCCCGATCAACCCCTTGGTTGACCACCTTTGTATCTTTTTTGAGGAAACAAACTCAGTGAAGTGTATTGAGAATTCAACAGAGACAGTGACAGTAAATACTCTCTCTCTCTCTACAGGTATTGAGATTGAAGAGAAAGAGCAAGACAGAGAGACAGAGGAGTTTTCTCTTTCTATATGAAGTCAGAGTGTCCAAATTTCTTCTCTGAAACTTCTCTCATTTCTTCTTTAATTCTTCTTCCACAAATCACCCTTGAAACAAAGTGTTCTTTAATGGGGTTCATTAATGGAAGTTGAAAGTTCAAAGCTTTGAATTTTTTCTGCACTTTCTTTCACCTCCTGTTCTGATTTTTTTCGAGAAAAATCTCCAACTTTTCATTATTAAAACCAGTTTTGTTTGGTCAAAATCAATCTTGACCCTTTTTGTTTCCTGTGTTTTCTCTATTTTTTTTTAAACTTTTCGTCGCTTCATAATTTCACATCTCATGAAACCCATGAAAAACCACCCATTTCATATCTCCTCATAGACACTTCATTGAGAAAAACCTAGTTCACAAAATCAAAAAAAAAATTCATTTTCCTTGTCCGGTCGACTGGCTGGTCGTCCCCCAGATGTCCACTGCCTTTTTATGAAAACTATAGTATACCGTTGGAGCGGTTAATATCAGATTGAGGAACTCGCTTTTTTTTTTTTAGGGGAAATTACCCACAGGTCCTATGTGGAACATGTGGACACCATTTAATCCTGTAACTTTTTTAGTAGACCCAAAAGTCCTTTCCCCTCTCTCTCTCTCTGTCTCTGCTTTTTGTCTCCCTCTTTATGTTTTCCTCTCTCTCTTTTTTTCTGCATTTTTCTCTCATCGTCTTTGCCATGGACGACGACCGGTGATCATGTCTTTCTCCATTGATCGGGGTTCACCGATAACCACCAACCATCGAAATCAACTCGTGACTTCACCCTCACCGACGGCGAAGATGATATATTTCTGACGAAGAAGATGAGTAGATCTACTTACATCTGATGTAGATCTACTCAGATCTACATCAGATCTGAGTAGATCTACATCAGATTTGGCTAGATCTAAACAAAAAATAGTTGCCGGAGTACAATCTTCTCTCTACATCCGCCTTTCTCCTTCGTTCTCTTATTTTTTTTTCTCTGCTATACGCTTCTGTTTTTCTGGTCTAATGGAGAAAATTTTCAAATTCTGAACAAGTAGTTTTCGAGTTTTAGTTACAGGCGGTGAAAACTGTAAAATTTTGCAGTTTCAAATTTTTTTGGTACTGGAATGAATAATGGTATAAAACTGTAAAATTTTACAGTTTTATAACATTCTTTAGAACTGTAAAATTTTACAGTTTCATAACATGTTTTCCAGTTTGATTAATAAGGATAAATACTTAATAGGTTTTTGCTTTGAAACTGTAACTTACTTTTCAGTTTGATCAATATTGGAGATTATTTGCTTGAACCTTACAAAAATTGAAAAATAGCATATGTTTTTCCCATTATTGCTGTTTTTTGTCGTTTCATTTTTTTTTCTTTTAGTTTATTAATATTTAGCACATTTTGCTATGTTTTTTTTGCTCTAATTTCTTCATTTATTCTTCTTTTTTTTTCGATAATATTCTAGACATTCCGGTGAGTCTCCAGTGATGTTCTTAACGTCCAGTGAACGTTCTGAACATTCCGGCGACTTCCATTAACGTTCTTAACACTCCGGTGAACTTCCAGCGAAACTCCGGCGACTTCCCAGTGATACTCCGGCGACTTCCCGGCAATGTTGAACATTCCGACGAGTCTCCGGCGACCGTTTGACGGAAGTCCGACGATAGTAAGATGTGAACAGTGTCTGTAAATTAAAAAAAAAAAAAAAAGATTTTTTGGTAACAATTAAAAATGTATTGGACTAATTGGTGCAAGTGTTTTGTTTGAGGATTAGCTGGGTCTTGAACTTTATACATGGGACTTATCAGTAAGTTCCCCTTTTTTTTACTCCGATTTGATAAAAATAATAGTGAACCGTTGGAGATGCTCTTACATATCAAACAATCATTTTTTCTCTCTTTTTTCTCATTCTCAATCACTTTTTCTTTATACACATATACTCCATTACAACAAAAATATCATATCATTTCAAACTTTTTAACTATTTTCAAAATATATAACTAAATAAATTAAAAAAAAATTCTTAACTCTCCCTCCTAGCTCCTTTTTTAAAAAAAAATTATCGAAAAATATAAACCAAGCACACCCGTAGTTTCCCTATTCTAATATGTGTTCCGTCATTTGTGCCCCTGACTTCCTGTTACTGATATTTGCGAAAGGGGCAACCCTTTCCGATTAAAGCCATTGCCTATTACTGATATCTGCGAAAAGGGCAACCCTTTCCGATTAAAGCCATTGCCTATGAAAAATGTTGGGACCCCAAAAGTTTTAGAAAGATCTCCCTCTCTCTCTTTCTAGATTCTTGAGATTTGTTCCTTGGTTTCTCTCTCTACTCTCTACTCTCTCTCTCTCTCTGTATCGGAGACTTCAGATTCATTGAGGTTTGGTTTGGTTCATATGAATTGCCTTCAGTTTCTCCCAAGGTATGTGATTAGTATTTATGTAGTGTTTAATTCTATATTTCACACCATAACTCTTCAATCTCTGTAAATCTCTTGGTGTTTTTCCATTCCCAGGTCCTCTGCTTTGCCTCTGCAAAGCTTCAAAGCCTATGCAAGAAAGTCTTCATCTAGTGTCAGTACACTGGTAGTGATCACTCTCACTCTCACTTCAACTTCATTCATTCAGTCATTGAAAATTTCATTCATATTATAATTCATATATATATATATATAGGCATGTATGTTTGTATATATTTGCTAGGCTCAATTTTTTTGTTTTGCAGGGTGTGATGAATGCCTCTGATCTTCCCCGTATTGTTATCGTAAAGGTACTATATGAGTCGGTAGATTAATTTGTTGCTGATTATTAGCTTCAATTTACTCTGTTTATTCCATTGAGCAGATTTTATATATATATATTAAAACTAGTTTATGTATGAATTTGTATTGTAAATTGAGGTCGGAATGTAATTTAGCTTTATTGTTAGATTTTTTTCATAAATATCTTAGTCAGTTGGATCATGTGGAATATTCCTCTGTCCTGTTCTATTTGTTTTTCTCGTAACATGCTTTGTTCCTTCATTATCATTATTTATTTTTTCTGTTTGTTTTATTCTCTTTTGTTGCTTAATTGTTGAAGTACATTCAATTAATTTGTGTCTTTGTATCTATTCGTTTTAATCAAAACCTGTTTGGCGTGTCCATTTTTTTTCGAATTTTTTTTTTTAAAAGTTGTTTTCATCACAAGGCTCCAAAATGAAAACACGACAAATTAATTCTCACTTGTTTTAGATGAACAGTAAATAGGAGTTCATTCCCACTTTGAAGTCTATTAGGCCATCTCCAGCGTTTACTCAAATCTATCATCAAATTCAAATTTGATGAAAAAGTCTTAAAAAGTGAGCTCCGATGCTTTCATCGAAGTGATATCAAATAGAGGGAGAGTTACTTTTTTCATCAAATTAGGGATCTTTATCCTTTCATCAAATTTGTAGGTGTCCACCCGGACATTCTCCTAGACAACCGGTTTTGGAATGAATTTGATGAAAATTTATTCTAGATCGGACGATTGCCCAGATTTGATAAAACCATTAGAGTGCATCATATCAAATCAAATTTTTACTCAAATTTGAAGAAAAATTTGATGAAACATTGGAAATGCTCTTAGGGGGGAAAAATGTTTCTTGCTTTCTAGAAACAAAAACAGAAAACATGTAACACAACCAACAGATCACTAAGATTCATCCTGTTTTGTTATGGCGTGCAACTTTCTCAAATAGGTACGCTTCTTAGTATTAAATTGACCACACTGAACCTTGCCATCTCTGAAGGGGTTTGCCAAATCAGAAGAATGTTGCCTTTAATTCACCTAATGTACAATTCTATGTTCTATATACACCCACTAATAGTTATTAGTATGCCAATGATTGCAACTGAATTTGTATTATGGTGTTTGTTGCAAACAGTTTACTAATCATGCTGCTGCACTGATAGATTGGGGGTGCCCCCTTGGCATTGTTTTCTTCAATAAAATTTACTTTGTTTATCAAGAAAAAGAGAAATATTGATCATGGGGCTAGATATTATTTTAAACTCTTTTAATAGATGGTTTATATGTATATAATTCCCTTTTTCTTCAGGCAGTTTCTGGTTCTACATCCAGCACTGAAATGAGCAATGCCAATGTTGAGGAGGAAAAATCTGAAATATATAGTAACACTATGACTGAAGCTATGGGTGCTGGTAAGTTCATTCATGCTGTAAGTTCAGGTTTACACGTGGGGATGCTTAGGTGGGAATTTAGCTGGAGGTTTTGTTACATACTAGGAATAAATATCGATTTGGACTATCAAATCTTTTAGCTAAATATGACAGCATTACTTAAAATTTAAATTGAACATAAAAGCTAGCCAGTTGACATTTTATTGTACACGGTGCTGTAGTTTCTTCTCATTGCTCTTCTCTGTCAATAGTGAAGCCATAGCCTACATAAAAATTGGATAGTTTGGTTTAATAGGCAGACAGGCCTGCAAACACACAAAGATGCAACAGTGCCAGATGATAAGGCATTTGGTTACCAAATTCCCATGATTGAGTTGAGTCTCACCGGGTGCCACCTTTTATCACCTAACATATGTATGAAGTTCTGAAAGTCCCCCCAACAAAGAGAGTTGTGTGTATTTGGGGTGTGGGGGGTATGTTTAATGAGCCAATGTTACTTCAAGGCTTCCTCATGAATTTTTCTTTTGCCCAATGTCTGTAGTTTTGATTAACCTTTCCCTATTTATTCTTTTATTACAGTCTTGACCTATAGGCATGAACTAGGAATGAACTACAATTTCATCCGTCCAGATCTGATTGTGGGCTCATGCCTACAGGTAATCCTAATTTCTCTTTGAGTATATGACTGTTATGTATTCTGTTCGTTTTTCATCTTTTAATTTCTAATTTTATTGAAAATGGCAGACACCTGAAGATGTTGACAAGCTTCGCAATGTAGGAGTGAAAACTATATTTTGCTTGCAACAAGATCCAGATCTTGAGTATCCAAAAGATAATATCTATTTCATGATCAAACAAGATAATTGCTTTATTGCACCTAGTTAATATTTTGTATATATCAGTTGAGTGTATGAGGCAAACTTTAATGAACAGGACTGCCTTCAGGAGATACGTTCTATTTAAGTCCTTAACTGTTATTTTCAGATATTTTGGGGTTGATATCACTGCAATTCGTGAATATGCCAACACATATGATGACATTCAACACTTGCGTGCTGCAATAAGGTTAGTTAAGAAAAATTGTGATTATTCTAGATGAAGGTCGTACCTGGTGCACAAGGCTCCTTATGACAGGGTCTAGGAGAGGTAGTAGGTAGACAACTTTACACCCACATGAGATTATTTGAGATAAATAACTTTTATTTTGTGGTTTTCTACTGGTGGAAGCAAGGCTTTAAAAAGCGGCCGCAACCGTTACGTAACGCCGTTACGTAACGGTTACGTAACGGTTGTGGTGGTTACCGCCACCCGTTACGGCCGCTTTTGCAGTATGATTGAGATTCACAGGTGTGTCGGCCGTAGCGGCTGTTGTAGCGGTCGTAACGGTGCCGTAACGGCCTGTTATGCACCGTTACGTAATGGTTCCGAACTACTTTCGAAAAAACACAAAAAAAAAACTGAAAATGGGAGAAGAGGGATAGAGAGAAGAGGGAAGATAAAGAGAGAAGATGGAGGAGCAAGAGATAGAGAGAGAGAAAGGGAAGATAAAGAATATGTTATTGATATGTTGAAATTGTAAGACTTATACTATTCTATTTAACTCACTCAACCATTTTGTTTGTGTGTGTTTATCTATATATTGTTTGAAAATAATAATAATAATAAGTGTGGTCATTATTTATTTGGCTTGGTTAAAATATGTATATATATATATATTTGGACTCTTATTTATTTTATTACTTTTGTCATTGTTTATCTTATATATAATAGTTAGTGATTGATTTTTTGTATAATATAAAGTCATTAATTATTAAAATAAAATGTAAAAAACTCAGTTTATAGTGATTTAAAAATATAAAATATATTGGATCATACTTAAAAATTTACAAAAATTGATCAATATTTATTTTAAACCCAATAAATATAATCATGGAAAAAAAATATGCGTATCGGTAAGTTTTTTTTAAATTGTGCGAAAAATAAAAAAATTCACGGTTCCGGTTACTGCAACCGTTACGCTACGGCCTTTACACCCCGCAACCGCAACCGCAACCGCAACCGCAACCGCAACCGTGCGACCGCCACCGTTACGGCGACAGCAACCGCTTTTCAGAACCTTGGGTGGAAGTGTTGTTACATTCATAATCCTTACACCTTTCTCCCTAAGAACTGGCCTATATTTGTATCTGATAAATATTTTTATCAAAATAAACATTATAGCAGTTGAAATTTCTTTACTATTTGCAATTTACTAGAACATCAGCAAAGAGATTTTTTTTAAGCTTTATTGTGTAAATTTGCTTTTTAAAGTTCAAAATAGGTCCATGTTAATCATTGGATGTCTCTTGATGATATGATCCACCCAGTTTACTTGAACTAGTTTACTGAAGAATCTGACATGAGCATCAAATAGAGTTAATTGGTGACTAAAGTTTTTCTTCACCATATCAAGATCATTGATTTGGCTACCATACCTGCATATGCTGGCCCCATAGTGCAGTTCTACTCTTTGTATTTGCAAACTAATGTTTAATGTTGCAGGGATTTCGATGGATTTGATTTGCGAATGCGTCTTCCAGCTGTGGTGAGCAAATTACACAAGGCCATTAATCAAAATGGGGGTGTAACTTACATACATTGCACAGCTGGACTAGGAAGAGCTCCTGCAGTTGCAGTATGTGTACCTGTTCCAAGTATTATTTATTTATTTATTTATGTTTTTCCTTAGCTGTATCATATTATAGGGGTCCTGCAAGATTTTCTCCCCTCTTTGCTTGTTCTTGTGATTGTAATCACTTCTACAGTATTTAGCAGCAATTCTTTTGAAGTCATGATTATAAACGTTTTTCTTTTTCTTAACTCTTTGTTGTCATCTTCAGTACATGCCATCTTTACGTTTTGATCTTATAAATATTCCAACATCTGCCTGGAGATCTGGACTCACGAATTATAGATGATGTTTTTACTTTTTCGTCCAGAGTTGTGGCCTCCTCTGAACAAAATCTAGAATAAAGAGAGAGAGGGAAAAAAAAATAAAAATTGAAGCTGCAAGATTTGTTGCGTTTTACATAGTAAGAACATTGGCAATAGAATATGACACATATTTATAGAAACTAAATGATCTTTTTTTGTTTCAAGCCTCTCAACAGTTTTACGTGTTTCTTCAAAAGAATGAAATGAGTTACGGATTAAGGAACTGAAAATCAGACCTAATTTGGGTTTTGTTTTGTTCAGTTTCAATCTCTAGGACTTCTTTTTCTTCTCCTCTCTTTTTTTTGTTTTTTCAGTTTCGTGTATGGATGTGACATGAATTGGTGAGGATGCCTTTTTTTCCCTTTCAAATGTCATTTTATACGAGTGCCCTGTGGGAATTGGCCAATCTGGATGCTATAATGTCTTCTTCATAATCTACCTTTACATTGCATCTTGACCTTAGATACTTTTTTGCACTGGTAGCACCACCTATGGCTTCTTATTAGATATGAGACTTCTTGTTTACTTGTCACCCCCCATCTAACTTTTGACTTACTATAAAAATTGTTGTTTCTCTTTTCCGTCTTTGATGCAAAGCTGATACGTTTTGGCCATGAAATCATTCAAAACTCGGCTTTATATTCAGTGGAGTATTGTCTTTGTGTCAATGTTAAAGATGTTGAATATAGAAATTAGAGTACATAGAATCTTTTTATTTTTAGTATTATGTGTATAATCTGTGATTGTGTCAATCATTGATTTAGTATCGTTTCCTTATTTATATCGTTTCCTAAATTGTATCATGAATTTATTATATATACATGGTCTCTACCTCATTCATAAGTAAGCGAAATAATTCTTTTTATTCTTTTTGGTATCAGAGCTAGATTAAGTACCTAGTAATTTTGCTTCACCGGCGGGGGGCAGCCTTGATTTGGCCACCCGCCAGACTTCAACGCATTTCACTGCCATATTTTCTTTCAGTATCATTTCATGGTGATCTTTTTCTCTATCCACTAGTTTATTCCTATCCCAAATATCTCTTATCATATTCTTTTTTACTCACAATCCATTTTTTGTGTTTCTGTTCCACTTTAGTCTTTCCCTCTATTTCAACCTCAAATATATTTCTATCTTCAAACCTATTTGAGTTTGAGGGAGGGTATTATACTTAGATCATGATGAGCATGGTGATATACCCATGTGAACCACCTAAGCCGTCCCATCTAGCGCACAACCTAAGTCGCCCCCTTGGCGTATCACCTAAGCCCCCCCCCCCCTCCCCCCTCTAGTGCACCACCAAAGCCATGCCCTGGCACACTTTCTAGTAAGCCGCCCCTTGGCGCACTCAGTCATCTGTTGCCATCATTGTTCAGAATCACGTCATAAGTTATGTATGTACTTCGCTTGCTGGTTCAACGTCTAGTAAGTTATGTATGCGTTTTGCTGCTGGTTCAATATCCAGTTCTCTACATCAATCCGGCATGACCTCTTTAAACTGTCTCGACATTGATTCCGGTTAGTCTTTACAACAGTCTGACATGACCCTTAAACTGTTCCGACATTGATTCCGGTTAGTTCCTACAACGGTCCGGTATGACCTCGTAAACTGTCCCGACATTGATTTCGGTCAGTTCCATAGATGCTTTGGCAGCTCTTTTAGGGCAGTTCCAGTCCCTGTTTTTTCCCCCTTCTAGGGTGTGGTGCTGATGTATTGAGCACTTTTTGACCTTTTTTATTTAGTGGACTACCAGATTTGTTTGGTAGCATTTATTTGGACTAGCCGTTGAGTTTTTTCGGGCTTCTTTCAGTCATCCATTGACAAGTTGCGATTGTTGAATATTTTCACACCAACTTCAGGAGGAGTGTTGAATATAAAAATTAAAGTACGTAGAATCTTTTTATTTTTAGTATTATGTATATAATTTGTGATTGTGTCAATCACTGATTTAGGCCAAGTTTGGTATGCTTGAAAAAAGACAAAAAGTCAAAAAGTCACTATCCTATTTAAGTCACATCATCTTATTTAAGTCACATCACCTCTCTAACATATCACTTCAAACCCAACCCATATTTCATAAAAAGTCAAAAAGTGCAGTTATTTAGATCATCCCAAACAATCTCTTAGTATTGTTTCCTTATATCGTTTCCTAAATTGTATCATGAATCTATTATATATACATGACCTTTACCTCATTCATGGGTAAGCCAAATAATTCTTTTCATTCTTTTAAAGATTGACAAGTATTGTTATTGTGTCAATGTTAAAGATTGTCAAGGATTATGATTTTTGTTGTTCATGATAAGATAAGATAAGATGAAATTTACTGAGAAATATGTTCTATAATGTGGTGAAATCTTGTCAGTTAATTTTTGCAGCATAGTTTACTAGTTACATTGCCCAACAAGTACATTTTTGTGTGTTATTTGATTGATTTCCCTCTCATCAAAGAATTTTATAAATGTTTGTTATGAATCACAGTTGGCATACATGTTTTGGGTTCAAGGCTACAAGCTAAGCGAAGGCAACAGTGTACTACTGGTAATTAGATATCTAGTTTGTCTCATTCTTTTGAATAAATATCATATCACTTCACATTTATATAGTACGACTATTTGTTTGAATTTGACCATCTGTTTATCCAAATATTAAATGTGATTATATTTGAAAATGCTTTTGAAATTTATGCATGTGTGGTCCTACAAAGAAACTCTTGAATTTGATGAAGCTCTATTAAGTTAGTATTGGCAAGTTTCATAGCTTGGGACTATAAACATATCATGGAATGAGGGAACTGAATCTTGTGCTCTGAATAATAGGACACTTGGAATCCGAGGAAAGAAATTAGTTATAATGTGGAGGAATCTAAGCTGCATAGACATGGACTTAGTACACGAACACAACGGAACATGGGTACATTGACAAGGTGGATTTCTATAAAATTGGACTGGGCATGGCAAGGACATGGCTTACACAACTACGCAGATAACTGCATGGCTGCATCTTACATACCATTCGATACCTGCATTACATAGTTATATACACATACGTAAACATTCATAATCATGAAGCCTGCCATGTCTCACTTCACTTCTTTTATGAGTACCTTCATATATCTTCCTTATGCTTGTTTGTACCTTTGAAGTTCTTAATAAATTTGCATAAACCATTGTCTTTACTTTTTTTATAATTTTCTTTTTGTTGTACAAGGAAATCTAAGAAACATTGTCTTAGTATTCAAAAACATGAATAGTTCTTCTAAATATGGGCAAATCAAGATGTGTTAAAACATTTCTCTGGGAGCATTGAAGAAGTGTCTATGGCTTTTTTTAGATGTGTCCAATCTTCTCAAGTAGTTCCTATTACAAGATGATTTTATGGCATTGTTTTAGAAATCTGATGCCAATGTTTTGGGGGAATTGTTTCTAAACAAGTTCCCTGTTCCTTAGAATTTCGAGAAAGAGGAGCATGGTAATCAAACATCTATGTAGTAACTCAATGATTTTCTTTTTCCTTGCAGAGCAAGCGCCCATCCTTCCCAAAACTGGATGCTATAAAAAGTGCTACTACTGATATTGTGAGTCACCTTTTTTTCTAAGCATAGCATTGTATTGGAATTTAATTAAGAAGACTAGTCTTCTTTTCATGTGTCTGAAAATTTTGTTTTATCATTTTATTTCTTAAAAAACTTATAACTAGGTTATCTATGTAATTCTGCTATTTCTGAAATTCTCCTTTCTTCCCCTTTTCTTTAAGAAAATGGAAATTTCAAGAGTAGGTTTAAGAACTGATTCATTATCAAACCTGAACTATCTTCTTATTTAAAGCTTACAGGCCTAAGAAAGAAGCTTGTCACTTTGACATGGAAAGGTAGCGATTGTTCCACCGTGGAGGTCTCTGGACTGGATATTGGGTGGGGTCAGGTAACGGTCAATTTTCTTAGCCTCTTAATACTTTTTGATGTCTTAGAGCATGAAATTTTGTCCTTTTTATTGCTTATGTTTCCTGTAAAATGCTGAAGATTTAGACTTGGTTTTGACTTGATGTATCAGTTGCTGACAGTCACAAATGACCTTTTAAAGAATAAGTGCAATACTGGCTTCACCTAACTTGAAGTGCACACACATTACTGCAGATTTTTGTTTCTATGTATTTGAAATAATTTATATTACGTGTTAACTATTACAGTGGATTTCAAACAACTTGGGTCAGCTGATATATGTTGGTTGATTCTATCTTAATGCTTGTTCAGCATGACTAGGTATCACCGTGAGAAGCATGAGGTTTTTTGTCCCTACAACCAGTAAAGCTGCTAAGGATTTAAGGCTCAATTGATATTCTAATTTGTTTAACTAGTTTGCTGGACGCATGTATAAGGGTGTTTTGAATGAGTCCCAGTACACATAGACATAGGATATCTTTGCATGCATGTCTGGCTCTGTTCGATTGGTTCTTTCTGGGTCAGAATCTGTGCAAGATAATTTCATTTGTTTTGATAATATACAGAAAGTGTCTCCGGTGCCTGGGCCTTGCAGGCACTTCGTTCTCTTTTTCTTCCCTAGTCTTACCACATTTCTAGTTCACACTATTCAAAAATACAAAAATATTTCTCTCAGAGATTTTCGACTTTCAACCTTGTGTCAAAGATCATATGCCATCTTGCTACTCCAGCTGTTAGGATATGTTGCATTGATTTCTAATGAAGATTCCAGTACCATGGAAGAGATTTTCCTAAACCCCTTCATAACGATGAAGTCTTAACGGTATTCAATTCTGATGATTCTGAACTCTGTTTGTTGGGTTGGCTTTTTACATACTTGGCAGCTTCAATACTTATGGTAAAACTCTGTTAAACATGACTTGGTGAAAAACCACCAAATGGCATTCTGTTATATTTTTTCTGCTGATTATCTGCATGGCATAATTTTGTTTAGAAAGCATAAGAAATTATGGCTCTCTCGATATGTCACTTTTATTGATTCCACGCAGTAAACATTTCTTTCTTTAAATGATTTCACCCGTTTGAAAAATTCCTTTATTCAACTTACCGTTTTTTGGTATTGAGTTTTAGATAGATATGAATGAAAATTGTGACAAATTTTTATTGCAGTTATTATTATGCTTATGAACCTTTCAGACCTAGGATTTCATGCTTCCAAACTAGCTGATATAACAATTTTTCTCATGTGATACTTCTCAGAGGACACCTATGAAATTTGACAAGAAACAAGGTTTGTGGATTCTCCAGAGGGAATTGCCAGTAAGTGTATTTCATTTGTCCAAAACTTTCTATTACTACTACAGACTGTTTTGTGGTCCTACAAGGGTGAAATATTTTATTCCTCACCTTCAATACCTAAACCCTAAAGTTATTTTGCTTTAGGAACCTTTCTTTTGCCCTTACAGCTGAGTTTTCTATTCTTTAAACGTCAAAAGTTTCTTCTTCTGCTTCTTCTTCTTCTTTTTTTTTTTTTTTTTTTTTTTTCCCTATATTAATATTTGGAAGACCATAATATGTACTTTTATTAAATAGATTGTTACATTTTATGGCTTCCAACTGCAGTCAAAATTTCAAACCTCCCCCTGAGGAAAGAAAAAAAAAAAAAAAAAGAAAAGAACAAAAATACTCTCCCCCTTCCATTCTTTGGAACAATGGAGTCTAGGTCATGAGCTGGCTTGTTTTTCCACAGGAAGGATGCTATGAATACAAGTATATTGTTGATGGGGAATGGACCTACAATAGTTCTGAGCTTGTAACTCCTGTCAACAAAGATGGCCATGTCAACAACTATGTCCAGGTAATGTTCATCTTCCCAAGTAAGTTACTATTGCCAACTGATTCCAAGGCATGATTTCAGGCTCTGCTAGCCATATCTTTCATCATGAAGAATTTTACTTCTTGCTATAGTTCTGGTTGATGAATGGGAGTTCTGTCACATCTTGCAAGAGAAAACCTAATTTGGGTGAAGTGGCGTTTCCTGAAATCTCCTGTATTATCGTATGTCCATTTTTCAATCCCACAAAAGGGTTTTTGCCGCCCCAAGTTCTTTTGATCCATGTAGTAGGTCAATTATGGTGTATTCTACCTATGCGGGAAAAAATTCCTTGCACTGGATAGAGCAAGATGATTCTACACGAGCCTTTGAGGTTTTTAAAAGAAAGCACAACTAGTGAGAGTTGTGATGATCAAGTTAGTGTGGTGTGCGTTTAATTCAACGAAATGGGATAGGAATCTAGTGATGGTGTTCAGGATGTTCATACCTCCCTTTTTATGTGTGTCATCGTTTGAGCATTGTTTCCCGTGGAATATTTTCTTGAAAATACTTGTCACCCAATGTCAATCATGTTTGATCAGCAAAATGACCGGCCTTTTTGCCGATCTCACCTTATCTCATATTATCCCATCTGATCTCTGGTAATCCCCTAATTGGGGTTTTTGTTCTTCCTGTTCCCACAAGTTTAGTTGGCTTGTCCTTCCCGACCCACGATCTGGTCTATCGGGCTTCTCATTTGATCAGCAGGTCCCTTATCTTGGTCTGGCCCACTAGATTTCATGGGCCCATCCTTGTTATATTTTTTCTCTACCATAATACCTTTGTCAAGTTTGTGTCAACTAAGCTTTGTTTCACATTTTTGTTTTTTGTTTTTGTTTTGGTTCTGTTTTTTATGGGAAGGTCTTCGATGATGATCCAAATAGCATTACGGCAGCCCTGCAGAAGAGGTTTATGGGCGACAATTGTAATCTTATGAAAGATGAACGACTCAAAATAAGAAAGTTTCTTGAAGCTTTTCCACAAGAGGAATGAATTACAAGCCCATCAAAAATAAAAAGAAGGAAAGAGCAGTGAATTACAAATTCAATACAACCTTGAAATTGAAATGTATAACTGCAGATTTATATAGTTCGAATAACCACTTGTATCTGTTAAAAATAAAAAGAATAACCACTTGTATCATCATTTGGGGAAGGAAAAAAAAAGTTTAAAAAAAAAAAGAAAAAAAAAAGGAGAGAAAATGTATTAGTAATAAGAATTTTATATACATCAGAAATAATGTAGTCATTTTCTGTATGATATACATCTTCAGAAATAATGCTTTGAAAAATTAATCTACAGTTGTAGATCTGGCCTCCTGAAAAACTCTCAAACACTGTTATTTATCATGTATTTAATTATTTCAAGAGAAGTCATGTGTATGTATATGACTTACCATATTTAAAAGATAAATGATAAATAAATGCTAAAGAATGCCACTAAGGCATTATTTAATATTGGAATTAAGATTAAAAAAAATGCATTGAAAATAAAATTAAAAAAAAGTTAAAAAATGATTGATTGCAGTAAAAAAAAATATATATATATATTAAATTCAATAGAAAGTGTTTTATGTTTCTTAACCTTTTTTGATTTTTTTTTCTATGCCTCCAAGACATTTGTGAGTTTGAACTTTTATAAGTCATTGTCATAACGTAGGTCTTTTTTGTTTTGTTTTGTTTTTTATTTATTTATTTTAAATCATGAAAAACAATAAATGAATACCTCACATGGAAGCTACCAGTTAACTTCCACAATCGTAGGAGAAAGTCATGTGGATGTAGGGGTGTCAATATCTACTGCGGAACTATGCATACAGACTATATGATAGTTGGTATCTATCTGTGTAAGAATCTGTTCATATTTTGATTGGTTGCTTGTTTTTTCTTTTCAATTTTGTCCTTTGACTCTTGTAGGTGAAACTAATTTAGATAAAAGTTTTTTTTGATAATTATGGAAAGAGTCTTGGCCAATTTTGAAATATAAATTTTTTGTTTTTTTATAAGTCACTTGCATATTTTGATGGGTTGTTTTTTTGCCTTCAATTTTGTCCATTAACTTTTGTGGGAGGGACTAATTTGGATAAAAATTTTGTTGGTAATTATGAAAAGAGTCTTGGTCAATTTTAAAGCATAAATTTTTGTTCTCTTGATAAATTATAAATATACCACTTGAGATTTGTTTAAAATATGAATTGTCCTTATAATTTTAGAAATTATAAATACCCTTTGTTAGAATTTTTAATTTAATAGAATTAATAGAAAAAATTAAATTCCTAACTCTTCTCTTATGCAACACTAAAATTATCAAAATTGTTAATTGAAAGATATTTATTATATCATTAAAAACTATTTTCAAAAACTATTTTTGATGGTTTATTTAATAAAAAAGCTCGTGCAAGGCATGAAGTAATTTTATTAAAAAAAATAAATTAATTAGATTATTTAAAGTGATGTTTAATAACTTGATTCAACATTTAAATTTAAATATATTAAGTTAAAATCAATTAAGAATCACTTTGATTTTACTATAGGTTGTTTTTATTAGGTTCGTTTTTTGACCTTCTCATTTGAGTTCAGATCCCCTCATTGACTTCCTACTGGCAACGACTGAGATCAGCCGTTGCAGATCCAACGGCTATAAAAAAAAAAAAAAAAATGAAATTTGAGTTTTCCCACCTGCTGCTATACAGGTAATATAGAGGTTATACAAATTTTGTTTTGGACTCACTCTTACACAGCCTCACATTCACCCCTTCTCCTCCGTTGAACCCACCCTCACTGGCGACCCAATACCGGCGGTGGCCAACTCTCGACGCCGTTACAGATCCGATGACGGTGACCCACTCTCGACGTTATTACAGATTCTGTCTGCTTGGCAAACCAGAGCCGTCAGGCTCTTCTTCTCCACTTCACCGAACCCGTTGCACCGGCAGACCCTTTCTGCAGCGACCCACTCCCCAAACTGAACCCATTGCTTTGCCCTCATTCTGTCTGCCCTCACTTCGCAAACCAGAGGTTAGTCCTCATTGTCTCTATCTTTGTAATTGATTATTTGAGTTTCATGTTTAAGGATGGAACTGTTTTTTGTCTTTGGAATTTTTTCAAACTAAAATTAGTCTTTAAGTTTTTCTCTCTGGAATTTTTTTTTAATCTTTAAGCTTTGTAAAGACATTGTTTTGTGTCATGCTTTGGAAATCTGTTACTGTGTGTGTGTTTAAGCTTCAATTCATTGAGGCCTATATGGATTTCCTCTGTTGAAAACTGAAAAAGAAAAAATTTAATACATTCGGAAGAACTGTGAAGAATTGCTTAAAAATTTACATACATTGAAAGATTATTTAAGTATTTGATTTGAGCTTCAAAATTTGGTATTGTGAAGAACTACATGCTGTCTTTAGAATTTGTTGTCTCTGGAATTGTTGTTTTTAAGATTGTCTCTGGAGCAGATATTGTGTTTTTTTGTCTATGAAATAAAGATTTTATTTATGTAGCTAGGATTTTATTTATATGGGTTTTCAGTTGCATTTTGATATGGATATGGAACTTGAGACTGATGTGCTTGGAAGCCAAAACAGGGAATGATATTTGATTCAGAACAATGTGCGTATGATTTTTATAATACATATGGAGGAAGAATGGGGTTTAGCATAAGAAGGGATTATTCTAGGAAGAACAAGTTCGCTAACCAACTTATTTGTAGACTTTTGGTTTGCAACAAGGAGAGATTTCGGAAGGTCGACAAACGAAACCCATTGGCAAAAAACCCTGGAGTTGAAACTATGACTTGTTGTGAGGCTCGACTTTATGTTAAATTAGATGAGGGTATTGGGAAATTTGTTGTGACTGATTTCAAAGAAAAACACAACCATGATCTTGTATCACCCCGAGTGTGCCCACATGTTGCTGTCACAAAGAAAGATATCGGCTATCCAAGCAATTGAGTTAGATTTGGCGGCACAATCTGGTTTTCGTTTAGGCCAGTCTTTCGAACTCATGGGTAGGGAAGCTGGTGGGATGCAATGTCTTGGATTTACGAAAATAGATCAAACAAATTATTTGAGAACCAAAAGACAACAAAGTTTAGCATATAGGGAAGTAGGCAATGTGTTGCAATATTTTAAAGAAATTTTTTTGCTGAATCCTTCTTTTTTTTTTCTTTTCTTTTTTTATGCTTTTCAATTAGATAATGAGGAGCAAATAACGAATATGTTTTGGACTGATGCACAAATGATCATGGATTATGCCCAATTTGGTGATGTTGTCACATTTGATGCTTTTCTAGAGGCTATGTTAAGAAAGACACCAAAAATTTTGTTCACCGATCAAGATGTTGCAATGGCTAAAGCCATACCCATTGTTATGCCTGACACGAGTCACCGATTGTGTACTTGGTATTTGATGCAAAATGCATTAAAACATGTTAATTGTTTGTTCTAAGATAAGAGGGTAAATGGTGTACTAAATAAATTCTCATGCCCACCAGAAGTGATGATATCCAAGCATTGATCAATATGAAAAGGGATGAGTTGGCTAAGCTTGAAGCTGACAAAGTGTTCCAAGCATTTGTTTCCCCAACATTTGATGCTAAAGTTCTCCTTCATAGCTCTTTATAGCAGCAATGTTACGTAATGAAAATGCAAATTTGAGATAAAAAATAGATCTCACGCGTGGGACTTGTCTTTTATTTAATTGTGTAGATTTCATCTCTAAAATGGATCTCATGCATGGGACTTGCCTTTTATTTAATTGTGTAGATTTCAGATTTGTTCTAATCTAAGTTGTGTTTTTGGTTTTTTTTGTTTGGACAATTTCTTAATATAGTTCAGACCATTGTTACTACCAGGGTTTTTAAAGGCTCAAGGCGCACTAAGGTGCTGAAGGTCTCTCGGGGCCTAGGCGCAAGGCGCAAGGCGAGGCGCGGGCTTTATTGAAGTAAGGAGCACAGTCTTCGTAAAAAATAGAAAAATTAACATAGACTAATCATTTATAGTACTAAGACAATTTTTAAAAAAATAAAAAGTAATCAAGATTCAAGACAAAATATAGAATAATTTTCAAAGCCAAGAAAGTGCATATTACATAACATTCCAATTTTCAAAGATCAAATAATCCACATTCAATAAAATAAAAATAAAAACATAAATACTAAACATCCAAAACATAAATATCCAACAAATACTAATATATGTCTTAACACTTAAAAACATCAATATCAAAAGAAATGGTAGGTTAGGTCGGTGTCAGTCAATCATCATCCTCAACATCAATGGCAACATCTTCTTCTCCATCAGTTGATTTATATCCCTCAACATCTTCCTCCTTTGTGTCATCTGAGCCCGCTTCTTCTTCATCTATTAATTGAAGTGGAGTCAATGTTGATGATTTAGATATCCTCGGTTGTGTCTTTGATTGTGAACTTGTTGCTCTACTTGCATGGCTATTTTCTTTTACTCCAGAAGCTCTAGCAATAGTGGCCCACGTCAAGCTATCATCATCATCAAACACAGGCTCATTATCTTCATTTGATTCTCCATCCATCCTCCCAAGCAACCACTCATTGCTTTCATCAATATTTTGCAAAGATATGGGATCAAGAGTGTTGCGCATGTCATACCTAAATCTCAATGTTCTATTGTATTTGACATACACTAAATCATTGAGACGTTGTTGTTCCAATCTATTTCTTTTCTTGCTATGAAGTTGCAAGTATTAAAAAGATATTAAATTCTATATAATGAGAATAAAAAATATTTGAATTGAACAAAAAATTAGTTAGAATGTTAAATACTCACATGTTCGAATACACTACAATTTCGTTCACAACCCGATGAACTACATGTTAGGCTAAGGACTTTTATGGCAAAAGTTTGCTAGTTTGGAGTACAAGAACCATATGATGCCCACCAATTAGCTGCGATAATCCACTAGTTAGAAATAATTGTTACCAAGTATTGAGTTTTACTAAAAGTATTACTAAAAATAAACTCTACGAGTCTATAATATATTACCTGGTGCTCTTGTATTTCTTTGCCTAATCGCAACAGACTTGCCAAAAAGACTCTCAGCTTTCATATAAATACTCATCTCATTAGTGATCAAATCTTGAACATTGACATCCGGGACCAACCTTTGCATGCATTCATAAAACCTATTCATCACTTCATGATCTTTTTGCACCTCTAACGCTTTTGGGTAAAAGAATTCTGGGTTAAGAAAATGCGCAGCTGCATGTAAAGGCCGATGCAATTGGATATCCCATCTTTTGTTGATGATTTCGAAGATTTCATCATACTTCTCTTCTTTATGATCAAATGAACTTGCAATGCATTCTTTTGCCCTATCCATTGCCTCATAAATGTATCCCATGGGAGGTTTCTTCTCGGTATCAACCAATCTAAGTACTTTGACACGAGGACTCGAGACCTTAAGGGCAAACACAACAGTATTCCAAAATGAAGGTATCAACAAAGTTTGTGCCATTCTTTTACCTTGTGGCTCCTTTGCCCATTTGCCTGAGGTCCAGTCTTCGGAGGTGACCATCTTTCTCAAATTATTTTTTTGTTGATGCATCCTAGACAAAGTCAAAAAGGCGGTTGCAAATCTAGTTTTTGCAAGTTTGATCAAATTCTTCAAATTTGTATAGCGTCTTATCATGTTTAGCAACGTAGGCCGATTGTAAATGTAGCCATGTACTGCAATACCCCTTTCAAATGTCTTTTTCAGTCTAGGTATCTTGAAAATGTCTTCTAACATTAAGTCCAAACAATGAGCAGCACATGGTGTCCAATACAAGTGTTCATACTTAGCTTCCAAAAACCTCCCTATAATGTAACAATAACGAAGAATTATTATTTTCAAGTTTTTAAATTTTAAATACAAAACAAACTATGAGTAAACAATTTTGATGTAAGGAATGAGGAAATATTCCTACCCACCAACACATTAGCTGCAGCACTATTAGTGATAACTTGCACCACATTCTCTTTTCCAACTTTCTCCACAAACTTGTCTAGTAATTCAAATAGCTTTTGCCCATCCTTTGAATAGCTAGAAGCATCAACCGACTCAACAAATATGGTTCCTCTTGGACAATTAACTAAAAAGTTAATCAATGTCCTTCCTCTCTTATCAGTCCAACCATCAGCCATTATGGAACACCCGTATTTTGCACAATCCTCTTTATGATTCTTCATCAAATCTTCAGTATGTTTCACTTCTTTTTTGAGTTGGGTAACCCGCACTTCATTGTAAGTCGGTGGCTTCATACCAGGACCATATTGGCCAATGGCTTCAATCATTGGTCCAAAACTCTCATAATTTACTGCATTAAAAGGGATACCAGCATCATACATCCACCTTACAAATCTTTGCACTGCCCGAGCTCTCATTTCTTTTTTGTAAGGGTCATTTGAATCAATTTTGATTTGTTTTCCTTTTGCTTGGTCTCTTTGATTTTTCACCACTGATTTAGGATTGGGTGTGAAGTAAACATCCATAGGCCCTTTTTTCTTTGGCATTTTTGATTTGGATTTGGATTTGGATGAACCTTGGCTACTACTTGTCAACTTACGGTGTTGATTGACATTGATCTCAACGACATCATCATCTTCATCTTCATTTTCCATGTCCATGTCATCGAAATCAGGCAATATGTTCATTTCTTCTTTTTGTGTCTTTTTTTTTGACATGAACTCTCTAATCTCTTCTCTTACATGAGAAGGACACTTCGGGCAAGCAGTGACATTCCTATAACCTCCCGTGAGGTGTTGTTTCACCCGATAAACACCTCCATTTGATACTTTATCACAAAAATTACATTCGAACTTGTTTAAATTATTCTCCTCTACCAAATGGCCATATTGCCACGCCGGATCTTTTCTATTACCTTCCGATGTCATTTTCTACACAACAAATTTAATAAAGGAAAAATAATTGTATTAAAAGAATAAATGGAAAACAAATTTAATCCCTAACAGATAAAGGAAAAAAAAAAGACCAATACCACATTGTATTAATTAATTATTTGTGAATAATTAATTTTTTGTAATTTTTTTTCCCTAACAGATAAAGGAAAAAAAAATATCAATAGCATATTACAAATAATTAATTATTTGTTAATAATTAATTATTTGTAATTTTTTTCCCTAACAAATAAATTCTTCTATTACATATTACAAATAATTTTTTTTTCAATAGCATATTACAAATAATTTTTTTTCCCTAATTTTTGTAATTTGTTTTTGTAAATTCTTCTCTTACTTTTTTTTTTTAGAGACTCAACTCAAATAATTGAAAAAAAAAAGAAAAAAAAAAAGAAGAAGCAAAACAGAGCATTGAAGAAGGAGAGAAAAGAAGAGTCGAAGGCAAAACAGAGCACTGAATTGTAAGTCGAAGCCCAAAAAAAAAAAAAAAAACTGAAAGTCGAAGCAGAACTGTAAATCGAAGATGAAGAAGAAGGAGAAGGGGAGAGAGAGTCGAAGTCGAACCTGTGAAGCCGAAGTCAAAGTCCAGTGTCGCTGTCGCAGTTGCAATCGAAGTCCAACTCCAGCAGCCCAGTCGAAGTCGAAGTCGAAGTCGATTGTGAGGCGAAAGAGGAAGAGACGACTTCGATTAGGGTTCATCTGAGTCGTATTTGGCTCATATGGTACATGAGTTGTAATCCTCTGTGATTACGAGCCATTCGAAAGGTTCATCTGAGTCGTTAGATCAGATCTACATCTTAAACAATCAGTCGCGCCTAGGCGAGAGCCTTGCGCCTCTCTCGCCTGGCTCAAGTCGCGGCTAAGGCGCTCGCCTGGGACCTGTACAGGCGCGAAGGGTGCGCCTCACCTCGACTCGCCTTGCGCCTAGGCACGCTTTTCACAACACTGGTTACTACTAAAAAAAAATTAAAAATAAAAACTCTGAAATGGTCTAATATAAAATAAGTTCTTGAATAATTCAAAATGGCATCGGAGGCAATCAATCTTCACGTGACCAATGAAGTCACCTAGAAAGGTACCAATTGGAAACCATAATCTTCTACCTAATCTGCAATTCCTTTACTCCTGAATTAAGGAAAGCATATCAAGAAGCTCCAAGATATCTTAAGCCTTTTAAATAAGCCTAAAAGCAAAATCCCAAGCAGCAAACCCATCACATAATGAAGCACCTTTACTTGATAGACATTAAAAATAGCCTTCCCCTAATGTCAATCTGCACTAAAATCTCAATATTTCAGCAGTACCACAACTATATATGAATGATATTTAATTAACAGAAACACTATAACTTCTGTCAACGTCTTTGTTACATATTGATTCACAACTTTAACACTACATGAGGTTTAAAACCATAACACAAAAGCATACCGTGTTAAAATGTTAAATAGCAGAAAATTAAATAGCATTGCTTAGCAAAGAATGCATACTTTTTGAATAAAAAATTAATAGATTCACAATCAACATCTACAGTTAAAAGCTAAACATTCCCACTGAAATGTCAAAAAAATATTACCGAAATTTTTGATTCCAAAATTAACAAATTCACAATAAACACATACAGTTAAAAGCTAGACATTCCCACTGAAATGTCAAAAAAATATTACCGAAATTTTTGATTCCAAAATTAACAAATTCACAATAAACACATACAGCTAAAAGCTAGACATTCCCACTGAAATGTCAAAAAAATATTACCGAAATCTCAGTTCAAAAGCAACCCCAGAAATGTCTGCTGCCTCAAAGATTACCGAAATCTCAACAAAGGATTGGAAGAGGAAGACTAGTTGAAGGAGAAAGAAGATTACCAAATTATCGAAATCTGAGAGAAAGAAGTGATATCAACAAAGGACTGGAAGAGGAAGACGAAGACTAGTTCAAGAAGATTACCGAAATCTGAGAATTTCTTGCCGTCGTCGGGAGTGGGTCGCTGATGCGGATGGATGCGGTGGAGGAGAAGCGGGCTGAGTGTGAGTGATTCACACTCTGTATAAGCTGTGTTTTGTTTTGGACGGGAAAATGAAAGTTTTAATTTTGATTTTTTTTTATTACCGTCGGATCTGCAATAGTTGATCTCAGCAGTTGTATGTAAGAAATGAAGGAGGATAGCCACGGAGGGGATTCAAACTCTTCTCATTTGGTCTACCTGAGTGCCTCGGTGATTGTCTGATTTTTGTTAGGTGACTTCATCAGTTAAAGAGATGGACTACCTTTTCTATTTTATTTTGCCTCATTCTTTTAGAATAATTACATTTCTATCATTTCATTTATTATATATATATATAATATAATCTATATATAATAAGAAACACTTACGTTTTAAAAACTGTGCTATAAATTGCTTTTTATCACTTTTTCCCATTGTTGCCCCTATTTTATGGTCTGGCAAGTTGGGTGTGGGATATTTTTTGGCTACAATTCATAACAAAATATATTAAAATAATTAATAAGATAAAATATCACTTCAAATTCATAATCATTTTATTTTTTCTCTCATAAATATCACATCTAACTACAAAAAATCTAACTATTTTTTTAAACACAAAAATTTTAACCTTTTAAAATAACCAAAAACTAAAATATCCTATTAAAATAACAATTTTCCAAACACCCATTTTGTCTTTTTCTTGTTGTCTTTATCTTAGTTGTTTGCCTTATTGCACCTTTTATTTGTTACTCCTATACTATGATTTATTGAGTTTATATATCCATCTACTTAATATAAATAAGATAGAATAATAGATCAATGTTTATTTAAAAAAATAATTTTAGATGGATGCTAAACTTTATTAATTTTGATAAATACTGTTATAAACTTTTCCATGAGTATGTAATATTTTTCTTATTTAAAAAAATAATTTTAGATGGATGCTAAACTTTATTAATTTTGATAAATACTATTATAAACTTTTTTATGAGTATGTAATAATTTTAAGAAAGTACTGTGATTTTCCCTATAAATAACAGAGCATATACTATTTTAATAATAATCTCAAATAATTTATACTAATAAAAGGGTGTTTAGTATGAGTGTTTTTCAGTTTCCCAATCTGCCGTTTCACTTTGTTTATTTACTCATGGTGGCTTGTATTTTAGTTTTTTTAATTTTGCTCTTTTCCTGGTAATATTTACCACTATTGGTGGTTGTAATTTAGATGAAGGTTTTATCGTAATTATGCAAAAAAAAATCTTGGCCAATTATGAAATATGAATTTTTTTTAATTAAATTACAAATACATCTTGAGATTTGTTTAAAGTATGAGTCGCCCCTATAATACTAGAAATTACAACTACAGCTTGTTCAAGTTTTTAATTTTACAGAATAATCAAAAAAAAAAAAATCTAACTACTTTCCAATGACAATAAAATTATCAAAATCATTCATTAAAAGATATTTCCAATATAATTAAAAGTTGTTAATTAACTTAATGATTTCTTTATTAACAAAATGGATCATTTGTTATATCACTGTGATTTATTTTTTTTAAAAAAATATTAATATCGTATACAAATTAGAAAATAAGTTTTAAATTAAAATATTAAGATGTATAAAATATCATTTAAATTTTAATTTCTAAAATTTATAAAAAGTTAAGTATTCTATGCCTCTAATAAAAGATAGTACACAAGTAATTAACTTAAATAATTTAATTCATTTATATTTTATCATATAAATTTTTTATTTTAACATTTAAACCGTATCTTGCGCGGGGCTTTTTTCTACCTAGTATATATCTATATATATCATAATCTCTTTCATTTTGGTAGCTTATACTTCGTTTTTTTTCTATTTTGCCCTTAACTTGTATTTCTATTTTCTATTTTGTTCTTTATTAGTTGGTAGAATGACCTTGAGGGAATGGTTTTTAGAAATTATGTAAGGTTTTTCGGTCAATTATGTAATGGTTTTGAATTTCTTATTTTGCCCTTGGCTTGTTTTTTAATTCTCCATTTTGTCATTTTTTGGTTTTTTTCTTTTTTTCTTTCTTCTTTTTTTATTTTTTATTTTTTTAATTTTTTTATTGGGTGGACTTTTGAGGGTTATTTTGGAAAAATCAACTTTCATAGAAATATCATTTTTGGATAATTATATTTGCACATCGTACAAACTATCGTATACATCACAAATGGTGTTTGGATATAAACTTTTAAAAATTAATAATTTCGTTCTATTTTACTGAATTTCATGATATTCGGCCTTTATTTCAATTAATTAAGTATTGTTTGTGATTATTATCCCAAAATAAGATTTTTCTTCTCGGAATTGAATATGGTAGAAGATTAAACAAATCAAACGTTCATATTGTAGGGTTCGGCGAGCATATCATTTATAAAAAAATTAAATTAATCGGATATGTTTTGAATTGTTCAAAAGAATTTCATGCTATTTTTTTTAAAAAAATAAGAGGCCTTTTTATCTAACAATTAGAGAAAAAAAGGGAAAAAAATGAGAATTTTATTTACACATCATACAAACTCTCCGAGGGAAAAAAATATCAAAGTAAAAAATATTTGATTTTCTAAAACTAACCTTCTGAGTAATTATAAATATATAAAAAATTTGAAAAGATAAGGACATTAGAAGAAAAATATTTTAAAATTTAAATTTAAGTGTAATAATTGCATGGAGGACTGTAATTAATATCTACCTAATTTATTTGAACCTCCTATTTCTTTGAACTCCCACCTTAAACTTTAAATTTTAATAAGATTTCTTTGAACACTCCACTTAATACAATTTAACCCATATTCATAATATCATCACATCCAAGTGCACACCCACTTAATTTTACACACTCTCTTTTCTTTTTATCTCAGTAAACAATGAACGATAGACAATTGAGAATAACAAAGGATTGAGAAACGAATCGACTATCTCTTTCTTCTCCTTCTCTCATAAACGATGATCTCTTTATTGTTGTCACCGTGAACGATGATATCTCAGTCGAAAATCTCTTCGACAGTCTCTTTCTTCTTCTCTCAGGTAACCTCCAACTCCCCATTACATATTATTATTTTTGTTTATTTCAGAGTAAAACCCTTGATGTAGGGGGTTTTAGAGGGGAAAACCTTCAAAAAAATAGAAATAAGGGAAAAATTCTACAAAATAGAACCGTTCGGTATTCTAGAGTTGAACAAAATATTTATGTTCAACACTGTGTTACTAAATAAAAACTTAATAGTAGGCAAACTAGTACCGAACCAAAAACAACCTAAAATCGTAAATGCAAGATAATAAACTTACCAATGCAACGCTAACTTCATCAGAGTTGTTGTCATCATCCTCCATTACCCTATAAGTATCAAGAAATGGTAAAAACGATCACAAATGCATAAACTCGGAGCCTGTAATAGGATTGTTTGCAACATTAATTGATTTGGAATATCAAACACATTTGAAACCACCAAACAAAACGTTAACTGATTAGATGGTTTCAAATGTTTTTTTATTGAAGATGAATACGTGGGTTTAGGATGGTGATGAAGAAGAATCAGGGTTTAGATTGGTAAGGAATATGCATAGATGTGAATGGAGGTGAGTATACAATATTGTAGAGTATCATTCTAATTGTTTTCATTTAGTGAGTGAGTGTTCCATTAAAAATTGTCATTTAATGTAATTTTCCTTTAGGATATAATTGTAATAAAAAGAAGTGAGAATTGAAAGGCCTAAAGAAATTAGGTAGGTGCTAGTAGCAGCACTCAATTGCATGCCCTCCTTACAAAGTTAGAATCCACAAAAGAGACCAACAAATTGGGACAAAGGGAGATAAATGTATACGTATGGCTAATGCTATAGTACACCTCAAATAATCATTCTTCTTTAACCTTTACAATTGAATTAAAATAAAATTATTCTTCTTTAACCTCTACCAAGTGATTACAGGGCCGGCCCTGAGTTGTTGGGGGCCTAAGGTGAAATAATTTTTTGGGGCCCTTTAGATATTCATAAAATAAAAAATAAAAATACCCTGTTTGGTTTCGAATTTTCAAAAATAATTATCTGAGTTTGCAGTTCGTATTTTTTTATATTTTTTTGTATTTGGCAACTTTTTTGTTTTTTTTTTTATAAAAAAAAGCACAAATATTATAATTTTTAAGTGTATCTATATTAGATGTATCTATAAAATAAATAAATAAAATTGCGTAAAATATTTAAAAGGGATTTTTGGTCAAAACCCCCTTTTGGGCCTTTTTATTAGAATAAAGGATAATCTAATTAATTTTCTTTTAAAAAGTCCCTGAGTAAGAAATGCCTACCTCAATAAGGACATTTTATAATTTTTATTTTTTTAATGACAATATTGCCCCCATATATATATATAGTATCATACGTTTGAAAAATTTGAAATCACAGCTAAAGATCTCGCAGCCGATGAAGAGGATGAAGCCCATCTGCAAATCGATCATACTTCACAAAATCGATGAAGACGACCTCCAGATCTGAAGATCTCACAGCCGAATATCTCTCAATTGTTCAACAATAGACGATCTCGCAGCCGAACAACTGTCATTTGGTGGCCGATGATCAACGCTCTCAAATTAAACGAGAGTTTCATTCAATTTTGTGATTGTTGATCGAGTACAGGTTTTTCTTCTCAATTACTCGAGTTGTACAGATCTGTTAATTAATTTTTTTTTTGTTTTTGTTTTTGTTCGTTTTTTTTGGTTTGATTTATTTTTATTTTGATCGAGTTCGTTTGTTTTTGTTGATTTGTTAATCTAACAATAGACAGAATTTTGTTTTTGACAAAAGACACAGAGTAAAATTGACTTGTTAATCTAACAATAGACAGCAATAGAACCAGAGTAAAATTTTACTCTGGTTCTGTTGCTCTGTTTACAATTAGAGTAAAATTTTGATTATTGAGAAGATAGGGGAGATATGTTCTTTTAGCTTATGCATTTTAGTTATCAATTTTTAACTAGCAAAAAAGTTGCACCAAACAAGTTAATTGTCTGCAAAAATTTTAGTTGTTTTTCAGAGTAAAATTTTACTCTTATGCAGAGTAAAATTTTACTTTTAGATTCTTTTTGTAACATTTTACTCCTATATCAGAGTAAAATTTTACTTTGGTGCAGAGTAAAGTTTTACTTTTAGATTCATGTTTCAATTCAAACTAAACCAAAATTGTAGTGACAGTAAAATTTTACTCTTATGCAGAGTAAAATTTTACTTTTAGATTCATTTTGTAACATTTTACTCCTATATCAGAGTAAAATTTTACTTTGGTGCAGAGTAAAGTTTTACTTTTAGATTCATGTTTCAATTCAAACTAAACCAAAATTGTAGTGACAGTAAAATTTTACTTTGATATTGATAGTAAAATTTTACTTTGATAGTGACAGTAAAATTTTACTGTTAATTGTTTGCAGATTTGTAAAATGGTTCCACCTCTTATGTTGTTATGCAAGTATGGTGATCGTACCATTGTGTTCAAGGTTGTGTCAAACTGCACGTTGAAGGATTTAACTGATTTCTTAAGCTGTAAATTGAAGAAGTTTGACAATAGTGGTTGCATACTATTATCGTACTGTTTGCCTGGACATTCGCAATGCATGATTGATGATGATTCTGATTTTCAGAATATGTTATCGCTTGTTTATCCCCTTGGTGTTGACCGGGTTGATGTGACTATTACTGAAATGGGCATTTCAAATGAAAAACATGGAGTTGGAGAATCAGGGGACGCTACTGGATCCAACATTACTGATGATGAAATGGATTTACTCCCTATGTTTTGTCAACATGAAGAAAGGACTTTGTTGTCTAGTGGATGGGTGAATGGAATTACTCATGTAGGTCAAAGATTTATTGGAGGTGCAAAGGATTTCCGGACTGCATTATGTAAATATGCTATTGAGATAGGATTTGAGTTTGTGTATGTGAAGAATGAGAAGTGTCGGGTCACTGCTGTGTGTTCAATGCGGGAATCGAAAGCTTGTTTATGGCGAGTACATGCATCTCTAGAAAGTGCTAATAATTTTTTCTACATTAGGACTCTACATGATGAGCATACTTGTGGAGCTGCAGTTCGTACTTCTAAAAACTCAAGGATGAGTTCAAATTTGGTTGCAAGTTTGATTGTTAATGAAGTTCGTGGGAATCCCCAAACTCGTCCAATTGATGTTGTGCGTCAATTTACAGATCAATACGGGCTCACCATTACGTACAATCACGCTTGGTTGGGAGTTGAGAAAGCTAGGACTACTAGTTTTGGAGATTTCTCTATGTCCTATGATGAGATTCGATGGTATATGGATATTGTGATGAGCACAATGTTGGGATACCTCCTTATTGGAGTGTGGGACCCAATTGGTTTTGGAAAAAGAGTTTTAAGTTGGCTTGGTTTAGGTATAATATTTTTATATATTATATTTGTGGAGGCCCAATCCAATTTGGAAACAACTTAGGGTTTGATTACAAAACCCTAGATTTACAATACAATATTTGTGGTGTATTATTTTTTTTGGTCCAAACACACAAGAAAAGCAAGGTGGACGGCGGCAGCTCTATAGCTTCGGGAATAGTGCCTATTGGTGAAGATTTGTTCAAGTTTTTTGTTTCTTTGGTGGAGTTGATTTGGTTCGTTATTTTGGGTCTTCTTCAACTCTGATTCTGAAGATTTTGGTTCATCAATTTGGTGAGGTCTTTCCTCTTGTTTATTTGTGATTATTGGAATTCACCTAAGGGTGGTTTTGTGAGACCATTAGTGTCTCGTTTGTAATCGTTTGGAACCTATTTGGTTGATAGTGGAATCGGATTTCGATCCCGTGGACGTACCTCACATTGAGGGAACCACGTAAAAATTCTTGTGTTGCCTTTGATTTAATTTTTCCGCATTAGTTTATATTCCCATTGATTGATTTACTTGTGGGGAATCATCGATTTTCCCTAACAACTGGTATCAGAGCTTACGGTTTATTTGGATTTATTTATTTGTGTAAATCAATGGAGGGGAATGTGGGTTGTATGTCTAGCTTCAATGGAAGCAAT
This sequence comes from Camellia granthamiana, assembly GCA_036172215.1. Taxonomy (NCBI): domain Eukaryota; kingdom Viridiplantae; phylum Streptophyta; class Magnoliopsida; order Ericales; family Theaceae; genus Camellia; species Camellia granthamiana. The sequence goes on along the minus strand of CM069903.1, from coordinate 168,382,405 downwards.
TGGGTAACTTGGAAAACTAAAATGGAGGACCTATTATTTTGTAAAGACTTGTATGGACCCATTGAGGGTGATAGTGGCAAACCTGCTGATATGAAAGATGATGAGTGGAAGAGGCTTAATCGAAAAGCCGTTGGTGTTATCCGTCAATGGATTGATGACAGTGTGTTTCATCATGTTGCTACTGAAACTTCAGCACATGATTTATGGAAAAAATTAGAGAGTCTTTATGATAGAAAATCGGCCACAAATAAAGCCTTTCTGTTTCGTAAGTTGGTTAATTTAAAATATAAAGAGGGCAGCCCTATTCCGGAACATCTGAATGAAATAAAGAGTATCGTTAACCAACTTGCTTCTATGAAAATTATTTTTGATGATGAATTGCAGGCTTTGATGCTACTTAGTTCCTTACCTGAAAGTTGGGAGACAACTTAGGGTTTGATTACAAAACCCTAGATTTACAATACAATATTTGTGGTGTATTATTTTTTTTGGTCCAAACACACAAGAAAAGCAAGGTGGACGGCGGCAGCTCTATAGCTTCGGGAATAGTGCCTATTGGTGAAGATTTGTTCAAGTTTTTTGTTTCTTTGGTGGAGTTGATTTGGTTCGTTATTTTGGGTCTTCTTCAACTCTGATTCTGAAGATTTTGGTTCATCAATTTGGTGAGGTCTTTCCTCTTGTTTATTTGTGATTATTGGAATTCACCTAAGGGTGGTTTTGTGAGACCATTAGTGTCTCGTTTGTAATCGTTTGGAACCTATTTGGTTGATAGTGGAATCGGATTTCGATCCCGTGGACGTACCTCACATTGAGGGAACCACGTAAAAATTCTTGTGTTGCCTTTGATTTAATTTTTCCGCATTAGTTTATATTCCCATTGATTGATTTACTTGTGGGGAATCATCGATTTTCCCTAACACACAAATCCTGGTAGCTATTTGCATCTTGACTATAACCATCAAAGTGGACGGTTCAAGAGGTTTTTTGTTGCATTTAATGCTTCTATTCAAGGGTTTAGGCATTGTCGTCCTCTATTGTTTATCGATGGAACTTTTTTGAAGGGGAAATATAAGGGCACCTTGTTAACAGCTACAGCGAAGGATGGGGATCAAGGTAGATATTACTATAGTTTATTCAAAAGTAACAAGTTACTTATTCTGAGCTCAGATTTGTCCTTTTTGTTTAATATACTTACTAATTGTAAAATGTTATTTTTCAGGTTTTTTCCCTCTTGCAATGGCAATTGTCGATACGGAGACTATAGACAGTTGGGAATGGTTTTTTATGCATTTGTCGAATATATTGTTGGATGAAAGACCAATTACCTTCATATCTGATCGGAACGCTGGACTTTTGGAGGCTTTACCCAAGGTTTTACTTACTGCTTACCACTATTTTTGTCTCCAACACTTGAAGGCCAATTTGAGGGATAGGTTCTCTGGTCCAAGTTTCAGCAATACTTTCAGGAGTAGAATAGTTTTTTTGTTTTCTTCGTGTGCTTACGCTCCGACAGTGGGATGTTTTAATCAGTGCTTGAAAGAATTACAAGATGAGGGAAAAGGGATCGTTTGTGGGTTTCTATCCAATTTGCCCTATGACAAGTGGACTAATGCATATTTTAAAGGACAAAAATACGGTGAAATGCACTCAAATGTGGCAGAGTCTTTCAATTCATGGATCCGTCAAGCTCGCCATTTGCCCACTACAAAGATGATTGATTCAATTAGGTTGAAGATCATGGATTTGATGTCGAGAAGGAGAGAACAAGCTAAGAAATGGAATACTTTTCTTTGTCCGGAGATGGATTCAACATTAGTAAATGCTCTTAAAAGTGGAAGAACTTGGTTGGTTAGTCGTTCAAGTGATCATGTTTTTGAGGTTCAATCCCGGCCATCGGTTAGCGTTGACCTCTTGAATAGAACTTGCTCATGTTACCAATGGCAATTGAATGGATTTCTTTGTGCTCACGCGGCGACTGCTATCCAAAAGAGCGGAGGTGATTTGTATGCACATGTGGAACCATTTTATTACACTAGCAAGTTCAAAGATTGCTATGCTGAGTCCGTTTATCCAATACCCACTGTTGAGAAACCTCTTGTAGCTATGGATGATGTTGTTGTCCTTTCTCCAATTTGTAAGAAGCCACCTGGTAGGCCAAGGAAGAATAGGATCCCATCTAGGGGTGAGAAGATAAGACGAGTACAGTGCGGTAGATGCGAGAAGTACGGTCATAATAGGAAGACTTGCAAGGAGGCATTGCCGTGAAAGACATTATTGATTTTGTAATAGAAGTATGAAAATAATGCAGTTCTTCTGCAATAAGTAGTCCATAGCAATAATAGTATAGTCTTTTAGAGTAGATTTGTAAGGAAACATTGCAATAAAATACATTTTTACTACGTTCTTGAATGGTTTTCTGTTCTAGTTTCTGATATGTTTTGTGGTTGAACGGTTGTGTATGGGTGTGATGAGCCTGTGGTTTGACAATAAAATTTTACTATGTTCAGAGAAAATGTTACTTTTAGATTAAAATTTTACCTTATTTTAGAGTAAAATTTTACTTTAATGGAGGGTAAAATTTTACTTTAGTGCAGAGTAACATTTTACTTTTAGATTTAGAGTCCAAATTCAACTCGGCCCTCAGAGTAAAATTTTACTTTTATACAGAGTAAAATTTTACTTTTGTTTAGAGTAAAATTTTACTTTTGTTCAGAGTAAAATTTTACTTTTATACAGAGTAAAATTTTACTTATTCAGGCTGTAACATTTTATTCTTATTTCAGAGTTAAATATTACTTTCATGCAGAGTAAAATTTCACTTTTTAGATTTAGAGTGCAACAATTTACTCATCTTTCAGAATATAAAGTAAAATTTTACTCCAGTTCAGAGTAAAATTTTACTTTCAAGTAGAGTAAAATTTTACTTTTAGATTTAGAGTGCAACAATTTACTCATCTTTCAGAATATAAAGTAAAATTTTACTTCAGTTCAGAGTAAAATTTTACTTTCAAGCAGAGTAAAATTTTACTTTCATGCAAAGTAAAATTTTACTTTTAGATTTAGAGTGCAACAATTTACTCATCTTTCAGAATATAAAGTAAAATTTTACTTCAGTTCAGAGTAAAATTTTACTTTTATGCAGAGTAAAATTTTACTTTTAGATTTAGAGTGCAACAATTTACTCATCTTTCAGAATATAAAGTAAAATTTTACTTCAGTTCAGAGTAAAATTTTACTTCAGTTCAGAAAATATGTTAGTCCCCTTAGAAAAACATTTCCAACCTGCACCAAAGTTTACCACAACACACAAACTCCCCTGATGATCATCATGCAATCTTTGTGCAAAAAAAAAATCTAACAACACAACTAAATATATCATCAACATTCATTCCCAGTCAAAACAACATTCATAGCAACATTCAGTCAAAAAAAATTTAAGCCTCTATCTAATACTCTCTTAGTATTCTTTCACTTACAATCACTTACAATCACTTTTTCACTGTTCTTTCATTTACAAAAACCAAAATTACATATATCATTCACAGTACTTCCCCAAAACTTGTCCACATTGTCATCCTTGAGGTCTTAGCTCTAGCGCATTTTTTTTTTGAGGTTGAACTGTTCCTCAGTCCATGCTTTTGGATAATCATTCAAAAATTGATGCACTATTGACGCTCGGAAATTGTTAATTTCATCATCTTCCATAGAATTTGCAATAGGCTCATCTCTTATGATTTGGCGCATGATATAACATACAATAATTCCACAATCAACACTGTTAAATAAAAATCAATTGCTTGTTAGATTTACTCAAATTTGAAAACTACCAATTCAAGCATATAATAGTAGCGTGAAATACTTACGATGTTGGGCGTTGTTGTGGACTATCTTTCACCGAAACTAAGTTTGAAAACTTTCTTGTACCTTTCTTCGTTTTCTTGCCCAACTTGCTATCCACATATGTTATCTAACATCATTGCATAATTGTTTGGTCAGGATTAAATTCAAGAATAAAATACAGCAAAAAATTACTGTTAATATGATGCAAAGCACTTACAATCTTCTTTGCATCCTTAAGGTAATCATCTTCTCTGTTGTCTCTTGGCCTTAAAGAATTGTAATGTCTCCACTCATCAAGTTCAGTGTCAAATAGAAGGAGTGTCCAGTGGTAGGGTTTTTCTTCCTTTTTGTTCCCATTGGAATTCATGCAAAAATGAAGGTATCTATATGCACTCAAATCTTGTGCAAGGACTTCATCAATTAGATGATTTCTCAGCTCCCCATAACCCCATTTCACTAAAGACTGCATTTAATCGTATAAGAGACACTGATATGTTACACTAAACCACAGTAAAAATTTATCAATTCAAACTAAATACAAATTGATGGCTTACCCAGCAAAGGCTAGAGAAAAAGAATGATTTATTCTTTTCTGGCTTCTTGACTTCTTGCTCAATCTCAAGCATTTCTATGAAGCTGTCAATCACCTACAAAACAAAAATCAATTAAATATATATTAATAAAGTGAACTATTTTTAGTTATTGAAGTGAACACTAGTCATTGAAACTTGTATTGCCACTTACATTATTTGCAGTATCACCATCTCTCAGAATTGCATCCACATCATGCAATGTAACATATACTCTATGTTTTGTACCGGACCATATGATTGCACTAGTCATAAGTTAAAAAAAATGTTGATTAACATGCTGCAGTTGGATAATAGTAAAAATCTGTTGTTTGATAAAATTAACATGGTCTTACTCTGTGGTTTCCAAATTGTAAATCTTGTTCAGTAGATACTTGTCATCCTCATCAAGCAATTTCCATATTGCAGCCTTATCTGGAAACAAAACCCTTTCAACTGGCTTTGCTTGGCTTAGAGGCAAGTTTTCAACACAAATGACTTCTTTTGACATCACTTCAATTCCTTGTTTTCTGGTTTTTTTTTTCTTTGCTTCTCTTGGCTCACATTCAAAATCAGACATTTCTTTCTTCTTCCTCGACTTGATTTTGATTTTCCTCACCATGGATGTTTGCAATGGCTGTACGACTCTGGGTATTTCTTCCAATGTACTTTGAATCCCAATGTTTTCCTCTTGTTCTACTCCTTTGGCATGTGGCATTTCTTTGGAAGATAAACCTTGGGTAGCCGCATGAACTGCATTTTCTTCAATCTGTTCAACCAACTGTTTATTTTCAGATTCAAGTACTTCAATCTCCTTTCTCATTTTCTCCATTTCTTTCTCTGTGTTGCTCATCTTTTCCATTGTTTCTTTTGTTTTTGCCTTTTGCTCCTCTTTCATTTTTTGCATTGTTTCCCTCAGTTTCTTCAGTTCTTCAACCAACGCCAGATTCTCACTTTTCAGCCTCTTGTTTTCCTTTTCAAGATCAATGAAGTTCTTCAAAGGTTGATCATCTCCTAAAATTTCAGCTACATCATCTTCATCTTCTTTAGTCTCCAACTTTTCCTCGATGTCCAATGCATCTTCTTCAGTCTCCAACTTTTCCTCTGTGTCTAATGCATCTTCTTCAGTCTCCAACTTTTCCTCTGTGTCCAATGAATCTTTTTCAGTCTCCAAATTTTCCTCTATGTCCAAAGCATCTTCTTCATCATCATTGCAAATGAGTTCCATTTCTTCTTTGGAAACGGGCTTCAGTTCATTGTGATTTACCTGAAATTGAAAAATAGAAAAAGAAAAGAAGCCAGCAATTAAGCAAACTTTAACCACTAGAGTAAAATTTTACTCTGATTTAAAGTAAAAGTTTACTCTGATTTGAAGTAAACTTTTACTGCGTTCAAGAGTAAGTAAAATTTTACTCTGACTGTAAGTAAAATTTTACTCTGATTTAAAGTAAACTTTTACTTTGTACAAGAGCAAGTAAAATTTTACTCTGACTCAGAGTAAAATTTTACTCTGATTCAGAGTAAAATTTTACTCTAATTTGAAGTAAACTTTTACTGCGTTCAACAGTAAGTAAAATTTTACTCTGACTGTAAGTAAAATTTTACTCTGATTTAAAGTAAACTTTTACTCTGTACAAGAGCAAGTAAAATTTTACTCTGACTCAGAGTAAACTTTTACTCTGATTTGAAGTAAACTTTTACTCTGATTTGAAGTAAACTTTTACTCTGTTCAAGAGCAAGTAAAATTTTACTCTGACTGTAAGTAAAATTTTACTCTCATTTAAAGTAAACTTTTACTCTGATTTAAAGTAAACTTTTACTTTGTTGAAGAGTAAGTAAAATTTTACTCTGATTGTAAGTAAAATTTTACTCTGATTTAAAGTAAACTTTTACTCTGATTTAAAGTAAACTTTTACTCTGCTCAAGACTAAGTAAAATTTTACTCTGAATGTAAGAAAAAGTTTACTTTGATTTAAAGTAGAAGTTTACTCTAATTTCAAGTAAACTTTTACTCTTCGGGTTGAGTTTGGAAAGATGATACCTCTTCGGGCTTTAGTGTTTGCAATGACCTCTTCATTAGTTTTTTCCTCAATGTTGATAAGTCCCATCGCAGGAGCCTTGGACACAAATTTTTTCCTTCAGGTTGAATGAGGGTAGTATGCTCGCATAACCAGTACTATAAAATAAAAAATCGAAATTAGTTAAATTCTCTAAAGATAGATTGCATAATATTTCAAGTAGTTCAATTTACTTACCAACAGAAGAAGTACACATCCAGTGACATTTTCAGGACTTCCTAATGAAGAATGGATTGAAGTAGTCAACGTGGATGCAACTGCAGTCGACCATGCATACGAATTCATCATTTCCAAATCTTCTACAAGGGCAACAAAGGCCCATCCAACTGTTAGACCAGTTGTTGGTAATAGCAAAGTCGCCACAACAAATAGACACATTATGCGTGCAACATCCTCAATATCAACTCTCGTTGTGCCTTCCAACGCATCTCCTAACGCCTCTTGCAAACTCTTTACAGATATTCTTGACAAATTACAAAACCTTCTCTGCACAAAAGCTGATTCTTGTTTTTTCCCATATGACACTTCTACTTTTTTCGTTCCCGATTTTATCCCAAAAATCAAGGTAACGTCACTATCCCGTATGTCACATATCTTCCCCCCAAGCTTAAATCCCTTTGCATGAAAGTCATAACATTTGATCACATCCATCACATTATCGTCAACTTTCTTGAAGTTCTTTAAGTCCACATCATCTTTCTTCCAAAAACATTTAAACAACATTCCAAAAGGTGTTCTCTCAAGGGTAGTAATGTGTCTTTTAGTGAACCTTGTGTCTCGCATTACGTTTATCAATGAAACAATATTTGACCTATATTGTTTCATATAATTCTCCCTCTCCCGTACTCCATGCATAATATTCAACTTTGAAGGACTTTCTTTACTACTTTTGCTCCCTTTTTTAGGGACTTTCTTCTTTTGTAAAACAGTTGGTGGAACTTCAAAATCATCATCATCATCATCATTACCACATTTGCTTCTTGTAACAACCATTTTCAAACACAAAAAAGTTTCCCTGTATCAACAGTATAAAATTTTACTTTAAACAACGTCACAAAACAAATAAGCACTAAACAAAATGCACAAGTATTGTCATGAGACAGTAAAATTTTACTCTGTTTGGCAAAAGTAAAATTTTACTCTGATTGAAAGTAAAATTTTACTCTGATTGGACGTAAAATTTTACTCTGATTGGAAGTAAAATTTTACTCTGAAAAATTCATGAAGCAAGTATATTTGAAAGCATTGAAATGGCAGGACAAAAACACTACAGAAATCAAAGCGTAATGAGCAAAGGCTAGAGTTAAAGTAAAATTATACTCTGATTGGAAGTAAAATTTTACTCTGATTGGAAGTAAAATTTTACTCTGTTTAGAAGTAAAATTTTACTCTGAAAAATTCGTGAAGCAAGTGAATTTGAAAGCATTGAAATGACAGGACCAAAACACTACAGAAATTAAAGCGTAGTGAGAAAAAGGCTAGAGTTAAAGTAAAAGTTTACTCTCTAATAACCAAAATTTTACTCTCATTATAAGTAAAACTTTACTCTGGTTTTGGAAGTAAAATTTTACTCTGACTGGAAGTAAAATTTTACTTTAAAATTTTACTCTGGTTTTGGAAGTAAAATTTTACTCTGATTGGAAGTAAAATTTTACTCTGAAAAATTCATGAAGCAAGTGTATTTTAACATTTTACTCTGAAAAATTCATGAAGCAAATTGAAATGGCAGGACAAAAACACTAAAGAAATTAAAACGTACTGAACAAAAGGCTATACTTAAAGTCAAATTTTACTCTGTAAGAAGTAGAACTCTCATTTCTTTACTTTAAAATTTTACTCTCATTATAAGTAAAATTTTACTCTGGTTTTGGAAGTAAAACTTTACTCTGGTTTTGGAAGTAAAATTTTACTCTGACTGGAAGTAAAATTTTACTTTAAAATTTTACTCTCATTATAAGTAAAATTTTACTCTGGTTTTGGAAGTAAAATTTTACTCGGGTTTTGGAAGTAAAATTTTACTCTGACTGGAAGTAAAATTTTACTTTAAAATTTTACTCTCATTATAAGTAAAATTTTACTCTGGTTTTGGGAGTAAAATTTTACTCTGATTGGAAGTAAAATTTTACTCTGAAAATTCATGAAGCAAGTGTATTTTAACATTTTACTCTGAAAAATTCATGAAGCAAATTGAAATGGCAGGACAAAAACACTACAGAAATTAAAACGTACTGAACAAAAGGCTATACTTAAAGTCAAATTTTACTCTGTAAGAAGTAGAACTCTCATTTCAGAGTAAAATTTTACTCTAGTTGGATGTAAAATTTAACTCTGGAAAATTTTACTCTGAAAAATTTTACTCTAGTTGGAAGTAAAATTTTACTCTGAAGCAAGTGAAATGACCTGTAAAATGTGTGTCCAAGAGAGACAGTAAAGCGTTGCTAGGGTTTCAATCCACGAAACTGTAACGAAGTAGCTCCACAAAGCGAGAGTAATGAGACTCAGAGAAGGGTTTAAGAGAGAGAGTAAAGCCTAATGCCGAGTTCGTTGCTAGGGTTTCAATCAAAGAAACTGTAACAAAGTAGCTACACAGAGCGAGAGTAATAAGAGAGAGAAGGGTTTCAATCGAAGAAACTATAACGAACTAGCTACAGACAGCGAGAGTAATGAGACAGATAAGGGTTTCAATCGTTCCTAGGGTTTCGAACGATCATATTCAGAAGAGAGGAGGGTTTTGAATCGATGACACAGAGGAACGGGAGAGAAACGGTGCAATTGTTTCGTATTTGCACCCTTATATGGATGGGCATTTCAGTCAAATCACGATATTTTTTTAATCGAGGGACTTTTGGCGCAATTGTTTTCATCCGTGGGCTTTACACCTAATGGGCCTCATGGAAGGGGGTTTTGACCTAAAATCCATATTTAAAAAACCACTAAAAAACACATAATTGGGCCATAAAAAAAGAAGGGAAAAAAAAATAGGCCCCACAAACATATACATATATTTTATATTTTATTTTTTTAATTGGGCTAACAACTAACACTTATAAATATTTTTTAATTGGGTCTTTTATCAATTGGGCCAAATGGAACTTTTGAGCCATTTTAAAATGGCCTAAATTAATTAAACAAAATTGGGTTATTTTGAATTTTTGATATAATACAAGACAATAAATTTGGAGGCCTTTTTTTGGGCCTAATTTTTTGGGCCCTAGGCCCTAGGCACACACCATAGCCCAGGGCCGGCCCTGAGTGATTATTCCACTATTTTTCTTCCATCAAACAAACACTACCTTAAAATAAAAAAATAAATTTTAATAAAAAAAAAAAATGATCGACTAGCCTGTGCCTTGGACGGGCCTACGTACCCGTATATATCTATATATATAAGAAGTTCTTTCCTTCTTATGATTTGTCTTTTTTTTTTTCTCCTATTTTACCCTTTTAGTTTGTATAATTTACTAATGGTGGCCTATATTTTGATTTTCCTATTTTACCCTTTTCTTTGGTAATATTAATCAATATTGGTGATACTAGTTTGAGTGCAAATTTTTCCGTAATTACGCAAACATTTTTGGTCAATTATGAAATATAAATATTTTATTTTTTAGCAAATTACCAATACACCAATAAGTTGTGTTTAAAATATAAATCGGTCAATACTAAAAATTATGACTATTGTGTGTTATAAATTTTAATTTCACACAAAAATTAGGAAAAAAAAAAACTACTCTTCTGTACAATAATAAACTATCAAAATTATTCATTGAAAAATATTTCTCATATCATTAAAAATTGTTAATTGACTAAATACTTTATTTATTAACGAAATGGTTAATTGAAAGATATTTTTCATATCATTAAAAATTATTAATCGACATAATGATTTACTTATTAATAAAATTAGTCATTTGTTATGTGAGTATGATTTATTTATTAATAAAATGGATCATTTGTATATATATATGTATTTTCTTTTACTTCTTTATTAATTTAGTAAATTATCTTAGTATTTTTTTTTTACATGAAAAAATTATCTTAGCATTTGTTTTATATTTAACTGATGAGAAAAGCCACACACCATTATTTTATTTTTTTATAAATTCAGAAAAAATGTTAAAAACTTATAAATTCACCCAAAATGATATGGTAATAGAATTGGAATTTACATCATTGGATATATAATAAATTAAAAAATGATACATATCATACCACATAATTGTGTGAATTATCTTTTTTTCTTTTTCTTTTTTACAATTGAATTGTGAAAAGAGTTTTGATCATTCCATTCCACTCTCATTTCAATGAACTAAACACTACCGATGAAACTCAACACATCAAACAAGTATTGAATAACAAGATGAATTAACCCAAAAGACACTTACACAAAACCAAAAAAAAAAAAAAAAAAAATTAAATAATTAATTTGGTGACTATTTGAAGTTGATATGGATTTATACAATATCACAAGTGGTCATGAACAAAAACTTAAGTGTTAAAAATATATTAATTTATACAAATTTGATATAATTATATTGGACTCCCTCAAAATTTTAATTTACATAACACTTAGCTCAATTTTTATCAGTAATTCGTTACTCATATAGATGTAAAATAATTTTTTTTTACCTCTTTTATATTAAAATGTATATTTTATTTTGTTTATCTTTGTGTCTTTACACCTTCTGCAATAAATTTAGTCATTTTAGTTTTACTGAAAAAGAAAACAATATAATTATGTTAAAATGATAGGACTTATTATATTTTTCTAATTCTTATTTTTTATAATATAATTTATATAATTATATCATATATCTAATTATTTATTATACTCAATTTCATAGAACAATATTCTTATTTTTTAAAAATTATCAAAATACAAAACTTAAATATACTGTAAGAAGCGCTTACCTGCTTGAGGTTCGTACTTTTTTCCCCATTTTCCCTTCTATTATTCTTAATGCTTCATTGTTACTTTGGGCCTTTTAGATAATTTGGTCACTTTCTTGGATTTCTTGGTGAATTAACGTCTTCTTTATTTTAATGACTTTAGCCTCATGTTTGGCTCAATTATTACATTTGAGGAAAATTATTTTACTATCCTTTTCTCTTTGAAAATATTATAACTCACCTTTGTTTGTTTGCCTATTGTAATATTTTTGATTTTGGAGGTTCTTTATGACATTTGGTGTCACGACCCCATTCCGCCCCTAATAGAATGATGCCGTGGTGGCCAGTAATCCGAGATTACCGAAAGCCAACTTTCAAAATTTACATACAATCAGAGTATAAATACATGGGGCTTACAAGTGCAGAAGCAATATATACAAATCTAATTAGTCCATAAGAGCTGTGTATAAGTCAAATGAAATGGCATACATCTTTACATAGCTTTACAACTTGAATACAACAAAATGAAGTACAAAAATATATCTTAACCAAAAGGCTTCTCAAGCCATCATATACAAAACACAATGAAATGCAAGCTAAGAAGCATGATCTTCAAGATGCTACAAAATGCGAATCCAAAACAAGTTGCAAAGCACATCTAGGCGTCGCCGCCGTCCTGCTCATCACCTACATATATATAGAGAGGGTGAGCTTGGATACTCAGTGAATGGTACAAGTAATAAAGGATTTGCATGATTGATATCCGAGACCTTTATCAAAGCAATACACATTAAATCTGGCATGAAATCCAAAGACAAATCAAGTTCATCTAACAAATCTTTCAAGCTTCATCAATCAAAGTCTTTCAAGGCTTTCAAGTTTCAAGGGATGACATTAACAAAGGTTGTGCTACAAATGCTTATAGTCCCCTAGCACGTACAGACTTTCAAAGGTTGTTATCAAAACCAAAGCTAATACTTGATACACAAAATAGGGATAGTCATTCATGCTTAACAAATACTTTTCCAAAACAAGCAAGGCAAAGCTTTAACAAAACTTTATAACATAGCTTTATTAAAAATACCACTCACATAGTTCTTCAAACGTCGGGGTCAAGCGAGAGTCCAAGTCCTAAAAACACATGGCAAGGTCTATTGAATGCACTATCCAACAAGCTTCACATGCATACAGATGATCTCGGCATTCTTCAAAAACTAAGTCAAATCAAAACAAAACACTGTTTCTCATCTCGGGAAAAACATGCTGGGCACCAACCAGGTCTTGGCCGAGTTCCCACACCTTCTCGCCGAGGTGTGGTCCCGACGGCCAAGTGCAAAAGCAAGGTCGGGAGAATCTGGGTTTCCCTTTGAAGAACATGAAGAACATGGAGATGGAGAAGATGAAGAACATGCATGCTTAACTCACAACTTGTTATTACAAAATCTGAGATTTCATGCTATGAGTTCGAAAACATGGACCTGGGTACCCATACTTGAAGATCTAATGAAAACAAACACAAAACATGGTTCTCGATACAAACTTTCGGATCAAAACAAGAATTTTCTTCAAGAACACATGAATACTATCTTCTCTTTCTAAAACCAACTTTAAATCGATGCATGACATGCAGAACAGGTTCGATCGTGCAATGCAGCTAGATGATCAATACGAACAACAAGAGTAGATTAAGATTCTAACCTCAAAACTCGAATCTAATGGTTTAAACTCCAACGATCAAGCTTGGAAGTCTACTTCCTCACGCAAAAACTTCTCGTTCTTCTTCCTAGAGCCTCTCTCTCCTCAAGAACAAAGAAATATAACAAATGATACATTTCTCTCTCTGCCGGCTGATTTAACACTCAGCTCGGACACGTGGCACTACCGGGTTGGTTCTTCTAAAAAATGTGACTGACTGAAAAGACAAGACTATGACAAAGTGTATTCAACAAGCTAGACGGTAAGCCACTCCGGTAGGTAAAGATCTCGGCTAAGAACAAGGCATCGGCAAGTAAGGGAACAATGATCTCGGCTAGGAGGGACAACACTTGGCCTAGCTGTGCCACACCTCGGCCTAGATGTGCCACACCTTGGCCTAGATGTGCCACACCTCGGTCTAGGTCATACCAGTCCAGGAATAAGATCACTTGGGTTCAAGGATAACATCTCGGCCTAGATAATACACATCTCGGCCTTGGTGATGAACATCTTAGCCTAGATAATGACATCTCGGCCAATATGTCAGGGTGCGAAGGTCAACCAAAGAGATTCCAAGATGGTTCTAGATGTAAGAGTATCAAAGGAGTGACCTAGGCTTAAGATGACCTCGGCTAAAACTTACACCAAGCAAGGAACAAGGTATGCAAGTAACACTTATGCAAGACAAATCAAGGTTTGCAAATGCAACTTATCAAGACAAGATCATGTAATATATGCAAGCATGACTAGAGTAAAGTGAGGGTTGTTACATCCTACCATCCTTAAAGAAGTTTGGTCCCCAAACTTGAGTTACCTTGATCCGAAAATAACTCCAGATATCGGACTTTCATTTTTTCTTCCATTTCCCATGTAGCATCCTTGCCGTAATGCTCATTCCATTCAATCTTCACCATTGATATCGATTTGTTCCTCAACCGTTTCACTTGCCTATCAAGAATCCGTTTCAGCCTCTCCTCATAACCTAAATCTTCATTAATCCCAATCCCGAAATGGTCAATCACATGCAAGGGATCCCGAATATACTTCCTCAACATCGAAATATGGAACACATTGTGAACTTGACTTAGTTCTGGTGGTAAAGCAAGTCTATAGGCAGCTGTGTTAACCTTCTCAAGAATTTCAAACAGCCCGATGTAACGAGGTGCTAACTTACCTTTCTTCCCAATTCTAGAAACTCCTTTCATTGGCGAAACCTTCAGGAATACATGATCCCCAACTTCAAATTCCAACTCTCTTCTTCTCTGATTGGCATAACTCTTCTGCTGACTCTGAGCAGTTTTGATCCTTTGTCGAATGAGCTTAATCTTCTCGGTTGTAACTTGAACTAGCTCGGGACCAATCAAAGCTTTATCTCCTACTTCAATCCAACATATCGGCGATCTGCACTTCCTTCCATACAAAGCTTCGTACGGCGCCATGCCAATGCTAGCTTGATAACTGTTGTTGTAAGCGAATTCTACTAACGGTAGGTGTACTCCCTAACTTCCCTTGAAATCTAACACACATAGTCTGAGCATATCTTCGAGTGTCTGAATTGTTCTTTCTGTTTGTCCATCGGTCTGGGGGTGAAAAGCTGTGCTAAACTTCAACTCGGTTCCCAAGGCTCTTTGTAAACTCCGCCAAAATCTAGAAACAAACTTCGGATCTCGGTCTGACACAATGGATATCGGCACTCCATGAAGTCTTACAATCTCATTCATATACAGTACAACAAGTCGATCAGCATTAAATGTAGTTTGAACAGGCAGGAAGTGTGCTGACTTAGTTAATCTGTCAACAATAACCCAAATTGAGTCCATACCTTTCTGCATCCTCGGCAAACTAACCACAAAATCTATGGAGATGTGCTCCTATTTCCACTCAGGAATTGACAAAGGTTGAAGAAGTCTTGCTGGTTTCTGATGTTCCGCTTTCACTCGTTGACAATACAAGCACTGGGATACGAACTCGGCTATTTCTCTTTTCATGTTCGGCCACCAAAAGGTCTGCTTCACATCTTGATACATCTTAGTGTTCCCTGGATGAACAGCAAATCTGGAACCATGAGATTCTTGCAGAATCTTCCTTTTCAACTCTGGGACGTCGGCCACGCACAATCTTCCTTCAAACTTAAGCACTTCATTCTCAAAGGTGTAACCTGACCTCGGCCTGGTGATAATCTCATCAGCTACCTTCTTCAGGAATTCGTCCTCCATCTGCCTTGCTTTTACTTCATCAATGATAGTCGGCTTTGCTGAGATCATGGCTAACCATGCCAAACTTCCCACTGACTTCCTGCTTAATGCGTTGGCTACCGAGTTTGCTTTACCTGGGTGATACTGAATCTGCATGTCGTAGTCCTTCAAAAATTCAAGCCATCTTCTCTGCCTCAAATTCAATTCCTTCTGAGTGAATAAGTACTTCAAACTCTTATGATCTGTGAAAACTTGGCAAGAAGCTCCATACAAGTAATGACGCCAAATCTTCAAAACAAACACTACGGCTGCTAGCTTTAGGTCATGGGTAGGATAGTTCTTTTCATGAGGTTTCAATTGACGAGATGCATATGCTATGACTTTACCCCCTTGCATTAATACACAACCCAAACCCTTATGTGAAGCATCACTGAAAATCTGAAATTCCTCATTACGTGATGGAAGTACAAGAACTGGTGCTGTAACTAACCTCGTCTTCAACTCCTGGAAGGCTGATTCTCTATCCTCAGTCCATTCGTACGCCACTCCCTTCTGAGTTAGTTGTGTTAATGGTACTGCAATCCTTGAGAAGTTTTTCACAAACTTTCTGTAATAACCTGCCAAACCCAAAAAACTACGAACCTCGGACACATTAGTCGTTGTCGGCCAATTCACAACGGCCTCAATCTTACTTGGATCAACAGAGATACCTTCTTCAGTAATCACGTGGCCCAAAAATGAGATGCTAGCAAGCCAAAATTCACACTTGCTAAGCTTGGCATACAATTTCCTATCCCTCAGGGTTTGTAAGGCTAGTCTCAAATGCTTCTCATGCTCGTCACTGCTCTTGGAATAGATCAATATGTCGTCGATGAAAACAACCACGAACTCGTCTAGGTACGGTTTAAAAACTCTGTTCATTAAATCCATGAATGCTGTAGGAGCATTAGTCACCCCCGAAAGGCATCACTAAAAATTCGTAGTGGCCATATCTTGTCCGAAAAGCAATCTTCTCAACATCCTCGGCTTTAACCTTGAGCTGATGGTAGCCCGACCTGAGATCAATCTTAGAAAAGACTCGTGCTCCTTGTAGTTGGTCAAGCAAATCATCAATCCTCGGCAATGGATACTTATTCTTAATGGTCACCTTATTTAGTTCTCGGTAGTCGATACAAAGACGAAGTGTACCATCCTTCTTCTTGACAAATAGAACTGGTGCTCCCCAAGGTGAAGTGCTCGGCCTAATAAATCCCTTGTTCAACAATTCTTGTAATTGTAGTTTCAGTTCCTTGAGTTCGGCTGGAGCTATTCTATAGGGTGCTTTAGAGATAGGCTGGGTTCCCGACATAACGTCAACCGTAAATTCTATTTCCCTATCGATTAAGTGGCCAGGCAAATCTTTTGGAAAGATGTCGGGGAATTCTCTAACCACGGGGATGTCGGCTAACTCAACATTTCCATTCAAACCATTTAGTATATTACACATATAACCTTGGCAACCCTTTTGGATCAACTTATAGGCTTTCATGGATGAAATTAAGTAAGGTGGGGGTACTACTCCTTTACCCTGGAACATAACCTGGGCTTGGTTTGGGGGTTTCAGTGTGACATTCTTCGAAACACAGTTAATAGATGCATGATTCGTTACTAACCAATCCATTCCCAGTATGACATCAAAGTGAGTCATGCTTAACGGCATCAAATCAACTAATAATTCTACACCCTCAATCACAACAACACACGCCTTATAAATGGATACAACAATCATAGTCCTCCTAGATGGAGTAGACACATACAACACATAATCAAGGGGTTTTTGTTCTCTATTTAACTTCTCGGCAAACTTAGCAGATACAAATGAATGTGTAGAACCCTAATCAATCAATATGTATGCATCTTGAGAGCAGATTAGGAGTATACCTGACACGACTGTCTCAGCATTCTGAGTGTCTCCTGGTACCAATGCAAAAACTCTGCCCTGTTTCATCTGTGCCTTCCCGATGTCATTTCTCTGTGCAGAGCCCGAGGTACTCCCATTTTTCTTACCATTATTGGTCCTTGCCTTCGGACAGTCCTTCACACGATGACCCATTTCACCACATTCAAAACAGGCTCCTGACGCCCAACGGCAAACTTCGGAATGCGCCTTCCCACAACTTGCACACGTCGGCTTAGTATTACCTTCCTGGTTCGAGTAGCTGGAGCTGCCCACATTCGCTTTCTTCTTGGCGTTAAACGGAACTCGGCGATTATCATAGTCCTGCCTCTTTCTCTGGCTCTCTCCTGAATTCTGATATCGGTTCAAGTTAGCCTCTGCAAGGATGGCTTTGTCCAATACTCCGGCGTAAGTCGGCATGTTGAGCATGTTAACTCGATCCTGAATTGGTCTACGCAGTCCACTTTCGAACTTCCTAGCTTTTCTATATTCATCATCGACCATGTGAGGTGCATATCTCGCCAATTCGGTAAAAGTGCGGTCGTATTCTGCCACTGTCTTGTTGCCCTGTGTCAGAGTCTGGAACTCCGTGGTCTTGTGATCTCGGACACTAAGGGGAAAATGCTTGTTGTAGAACAACTCCAAAAATCTAGCCCAAGTCAACCCTGGGTTACCTTCTCTGGTCATCATCCACCATCTTCAAACGTCGTCGTCTAATGTGAATGTTGCCAATAACACCTTCTGGGTGTCGGTGCTGGGAAAAATCTCGAACAGCTTCTCCATTTCCAAGACCCACGCTTCGGCCTTCATCGGTTCAATACCCCTAGAGAATCTTGGCGGCTTCATCTTTTTGAACTCTCTGATCAAGGCTATGGTGCCGTCCCCATATAAAGCTTGCTGTGGAGGCACTTGCGGCGCTGGAGGAGGTAGAGGTGGAATTGCATGTCAGCCGTTTGTCTGCTCGGCCTAGGTAGAAGTAGTACTAGTGTCTTGTGGCCTAGGTTGTCTCAACTCACGGACCAAACCTTCGACCAATCTCTCTAATCTGTCCAATCTGTCTTCGGGATGATCTCGGCCAACTGGTGGTCTACACCTTCTCATGATGCTAAGAGTATGCAAAATGTGACTTTAAAACAAAACGATCAAGTAATATTCATGCAATTAACAAATGGTGACGCCGAGATGATGCACACATTGTCAAGTAGCAAGCATTATGATGCAATCCTAACATCAATTCTAAGGGAATTCCTATGCTCTTTAGGACTCGAAGTGTGCGTGAGCAACGTACTATAAGAAACTTGTGCTCTGATACCATTCTGTCACGACCCCATTCCGCCCCTAGTAGAATGGTGCCGTGATGGCCAGTAATCCGAGATTACCGAAGGCCAACTTTCAAAATTCACACATAATCAGAATATAAATACATGGGGCTTACAAGTGCGGAAGCAATATTTACAAATCTAATTAGTCCATAAGAGCTGTGCATAAGTCAAATGAAATGGCATTCATCTTTACATAGCTTTACAACTTGAATACAACAAAATGAAGTACAAAAATACATCTTGACCAGAAGGTTTCTCAAGCCATCATATACAAAACACAATGAAATGTAAGTAAGAAGCATGATCTTCAAGATGCTACAAAATGCGAATCCAAAACAAGTTGCAAAGCACATCTAAGCGTCGCCGCCGTCCTGCTCATCACCTACATATATATAGAGAGGGTGAGCTTGGATACTCAGTGAATGGTACAAGTAATAAAGGGTTTGCATGATTGATATCCAAGACCTTTATCAAAGCAATACACATTAAATCTTGCACGAAATCTAAAGGCAAATCAAGTTCATCTAACAAATCTTTCAAGCTTCATCAATCAAAGTCTTTCAAGGCTTTCAAGTTTCAAGGGATGACATTAACAAAGGTTGTGCTACAAATGCTTATAGTCCCCTAGCACGTACAGACTTTCAAAGGTTGTTATCAAAACCAAAGCTAATACTTGATACACAAAATAGGGATAGTCATTCATGCTTAACAAATATTTTTCCAAAACAAGCAAGGCAAAGCTTTAACAAAACTTTATAACATAGCTTTATTAAAAATATCACTCACATAGTTCTTCAAACGTCGAGGTCAAGCGAGAGTCCAAGTCCTAAAAACACATGGCAAGGTCTATTGAATGCACTATCCAACAAGCTTCACATGCATACAGATGATCTCGGCATTCTTCAAAAACTAAGTCAAATCAAAACAAAACACTGTTTCTCATCTCGGGAAAAACATGCTGGGCACCAACCAGGTCTTGGCCGAGTTCCCACACCTTCTCGCCGAGGTGTGGTCCCGACGGCCAAGTGCAAAAGCAAGGTCGGGAGAATCTGGGTTTCCCTTTGAAGAACATGAAGAACATGGAGATGGAGAAGATGAAGAACATGCATGCTTAACTCACAACTTGTTATTACAAAATCTGAGATTTCATGCTATGAGTTCGAAAACATGGACCTGGGTACCCATACTTGAAGATCTAATGAAAACAAACACAAAACATGGTTCTCGATACAAACTTTCGGATCAAAACAAGAATTTTCTTCAAGAACACATGAATACTATCTTCTCTTTCTAAAACCAACTTTAAATCGATGCATGACATGCAGAACAGGTTCGATCGTGCAATGCAGCTAGATGATCAATACGAACAACAAGAGTAGATTAAGATTCTAACCTCAAAACTCGAATCTAATGGTTTAAACTCCAACGATCAAGCTTGGAAGTCTACTTCCTCACGCAAAAACTTCTCGTTCTTCTTCCTAGAGCCTCTCTCTCCTCAAGAACAAAGAAATATAACAAATGATACATTTCTCTCTCTGCCGGCTGATTTAACACTCAGCTCGGACACGTGGCACTACCGGGTTGGTTCTCCTCAAAAAGGTGACTGACTGAAAAGACAAGACTATGACAAAGTGTATTCAATAAGCTAGACGGTAAGCCACTCCAGTAGGTAAAGATCTCGGCTAAGAACAAGGCATCGGCAAGTAAGGGAACAATGATCTCGGCTAGGAGGGACAACACTTGGCCTAGCTGTGCCACACCTCGGCCTAGATGTGCCACACCTCGGTCTAGGTCATACCAGTCCAGGAACAAGATCACTTGGGTTCAAGGATAACATCTCGGCCTAGATAATACACATCTCGGCCTTGGTGATGAACACCTCGGCCTAGATAATGACATCTCGGCCAATATGTCAGGGTGCGAGTGGAGGTCAACCAAAGAGATTCCAAGATGGTTCTAGATGTAAGAGTATCAAAGGAGCGACCTAGGCTTAAGATGACCTCGGCTAAAACTTACACCAAGCAAGGAACAAGGTATGCAAGTAACACTTATGCAAGACAAATCAAGGTTTGCAAATGCAACTTATCAAGACAAGATCATGTAATATATGCAAGCATGGCTAGAGTAAAGTGAAGGTTGTTACATTTGGATTCTTTTGTTTTATAGAATTTATTACTTGCTTTTTGCACTATAGGACATGTGATTTTGTAAAATATTATTAGTCAAAGTAAGTTTGAGTTTCTCTCAAATTAAAATCTAAACTTGGGAGAATTTCAGAGATTTGTGAAGTTCATCACATGTACTGTTTTGATAAATTAAATCAATCATTTTGTAGGTAACTCAATATATCATTTATGAAAAAAATTATGTCAATTTGACAAACGCAACATTTTTTTATCGCATTTATTTCAAAAAAATAGACAAGGGTATTTTTTTAAATAGACCACTATTTTCTTAAGAGACAATTATTTGAAAATTTAGTTTTATAAGGCTTATTTTGGGCCAACTTTGAGCCCAAAATTGAGTGAGCCCCAAACGTCTTTTGGAGTGGGTCTGAAGAGGTGATGTGTTCATTGCCGCATGGTAAGTCACACGGTGAAAATGGTTCGTCAAAACCATTTATGAGTGAATGGGAAGTTGACGTCATTTTCGAGTTCGTGGAATGAACAATTAAAGAAGTAAATGTGGGTTTCCTTGAAATGGGTTGTCCCACATTGAAACTTTAATAGAGTTTTTGTGGGTATATAAGCTCTTGGTGTACTAACTTGGGTTGGGCCCCAAGGGGCACCCCAAGTTTGTAGAAGGGAGGAGTTATGGACAAATGGAACATTGACTCAAACCACCACGCGCGTCGCCGCCGCCACCGCCAGCTGGCCAGTCGGGTTGGTTCTAACATTAACTTTTTGGACAAAATTTATTTGAATTTTTCCAAATTCTTATAAGAAATTATTTGAATTTCAAATTGAATTCAAATTTTGTGTCAAAAAATTGTGCTTCTTTCACTCCAATTTCTAAACAGATTAAACTGTCCAAATAGTTTCCAAATTTGTTGCACACCCGGATAGATTCTGTTTTTTTAAAACAGATTTAACTGCTGTGCAGTTATCTGTTGAAACTGCTAGATTTGTTTGAAATTCAAACAGTACCTGTATAGTTTGAAAATGCATCTGTTCACTTCTTTTCATACTTGTTCGGGACAGTTTGTGTTGCCTATAAATTCAGATCATTCCAGCAGTGTTTAGAAATTCGAAAATAGTCTGAAAATCCATTTTCTTGCTGTCCAATCTTTGCTTTGTTGCATATATTCTTCATATATTTTTTAGGAAAAATTTAGAGAGTATAGAACACGAGATTCTAGTTTGTCGGACAAATTTATTTAGAGTGCTACTACAAATTTGTGAAGATCATTGTATCCTGGGAGATAGATGCCACTTAACCGTAAGCACCGTAGCGGGGCGAATATGTTTTAAGGACAGAGTGTCACATATTCGACTTGATATTTTCTTATTCATTTGGTTCGGTAAAATAAATTCGGTACGTAATTTATTTTATTTGTTTGATTTAGTTTCAATTTATTTATTGTACACAGAAGATTGTTCTTATAATCTTAAGACATATTTGAATTATTCTGTTTACAGAATTTTTCGTTTGTTTCCCTTTCTCTTTCTTCTTCTTGCAGAAATTATTTTCTGTGATTTTACAAAATAATATTATGGTTGGAAAACAAATAGTAGTAATATACTGTTTGACAGATAGTAGTAATATACTGTCTATTTTCTTTGACAACTAGTAGTAATATACTGGTGTCATTAACAATTCAGAATATTTATTTGTGGAATTTTGTCAGAAATTAATTTTAGTTTTTAGAAATTATTTCTGAGTGTTCATTAATTAAAATTCTGTTTCAGTATTTTAATTATTGAAGTGTTATAGAAATTTAATTTTCTATGTGTAATTAATTTGGTTAAATAAAATTTTATTTTATTTCCAAATTAATTGGAAATAAAAGTTACAATTCTTGTTTCTTTTGTTTTACAGAATTTAAAATTCTGTGGTTTTGGTTTACATTTTCTGTGTAGTATAAAATTCTAATTATAATTTTGTTTTATAATTTAGAATTCATGGCAACTGAAACTGATCAAATTAATACTCAAACAAGTACTAGTATGGTGGTTGCAATTACGCTTACCCCTCCTCCTGTTGTGACTGTGCCAGTTGAAGCCAGAGAAGTTCTCAAGAACTGATTTTAAAAGATGGCAACAGAAAATATTGTTCTATCTTACTACTCTAAACCTGGCTCGTTTTCTCTGTGAGAATGCTCCTACTCTGAACGAGGATGAAACTGACCGGTAAGTGGTTACTGTGGTTGATGCCTGGAAACATGTTGATTTCCTTTACCGGAACTACATCTTGAACAGACTTGATAACACATTATACAACGTCTACAGTCCTATCAAGACAACAAAGGAACTTTAGGAGTCTTTGGAGAAAAAGTATAAAACAGAAGATGCTGGCTCAAAGAAATTTATGGTTGGCAAATTCCTGGACTTTGTGATGGTTGATTCTAAGACTGTGATCAGTCAAGTTCAAGATCTCCAACTCATTCTGCATGATATTCATGCAGAAGGCATGTCTCTCAGTGAATCCTTCCAAGTTGTAGCCTTAATTAAGAAATTACCACAAGGCTGGAAGGAATTCAAGAACTACCTCAAACACAAGCGCGAAGAAATGTCTTTAGAAGAATTGATTGTGTGTTTGAGGATTGAAGAGGACAACTGCAATTCTGAAAAGCGGGCTGGTAAACATCCAATGGAGTCTAAGGCAAATGTGGTGGAACATGCTCCAAAAGCAAAGAAACGGAATTTTTCTGGAGAAAGTTCATTAAAAGGCTCTAAAGAGGGGGAAACTAAAAAGTACAAGTTTAATAGCAAGTGTTACATCTGTGACAAAGAGGGACATCGGGTCAAAGATTACCGTAACAAGCGCAAAGGCAAAGGAAGAACAAGCAAGAAGCCTGCTCAAGCCCATATGACCGAAGTGGACAATATTTTCAATGGTGTAGATGACATAAATCTTTCTATAGTTGTTTCCGAGGCAAACCTTGTCGGAAATCCTAAAGAATGGTGGGTGGACACTGGTGCTACTCGCCATATTTGTGCCGACAAAAAGATGTTCATATCTTATTCTACAGTGGACAATGGTGAACAACTTTTTATAGGCAACTCTTCGACTTCTAAAGTTGAAGGACAAGGAAAGATTATTCTGAAGATAACATCTGAAAAGGAACTCACTCTCAACAATGTGCTGCATATACCGAACATTCGCAAGAACCTTGTTTTTGGACCTTTGTTGAGTAAAAATGGGTTTAGGCTAGTTTTTTAAAGTGACAAATTTGTACTTACCAAAAACGGGATGTATGTAGGAAAATATTACATGTTTGATGGCCTTTTCAAAATGAATGTAATGACTGTTGTACCCTCTGTTATTAATAAAAATACATCTTCTTCTTACTTGCTTGAGTCTTCAAATTTATGGCATGATAGACTTAGACATGTTAATTATGGATCTTTGCGTAGATTAATTAATATGGAATGTTTACCTAAATTTGACATTGATTTAAATCATAAGTGTGAAATTTGTGTTGAGGCAAAATTATCCAAAACTCCTTTTCATTCAATTGAAAGAAATACAGAACCACTTGAATTAATTCATAGTGACATTTGTGATTTTAAATCAATTCAAACTATAGGTGGAAAAAAATATTTTATCACTTTCATAGTTGGCTATACTAGATATAGTTATGTTTATTTAATTCGAACCAATGATGAAACTTTGGAAACTTTCATTTAATACAAGAATGAAGTTGAAAATCAACTCGGTAAGAAAATAAAAAAAACTAAGAAGTGATAGAGGTGGTGAATATGAATCACCTTTTGGTGAATTTTGTAAAGAACATAGAATAATTCATCAAACTACCGCTCCTTACTCACCTCAGCAAAATGAAATTGCTGAAAGGAAAAATAAGAATTTAAAAGAAATGATGAATGTCATGTTAATCAGTTCTGAATTACCTCAGAACTTGTGGAGGGAAATAATACTTTCTGCTAATTATATTTTAAATAAAGTACCCCGGAAGAAAGTGAATCAAACACCTTATGAAATGTGGCATGGGAGAGTACCATCTTACAAATACTTAAAAGTGTGGGGGTGTTTGGCTAAAGTGGCTATTCCTAATCCTAAAAAGACTAAGATAGGTCCTAAAACCGTTGATTGCATTTTCATTGGTTATGCCATGAATAGTAGTGCATATCGATTTACGTTTCATAAGTCAGAACATTCCAAAATGCATATAAATATTATTATTGAATCTCGGAATGCGTCTTTCTTTGAACATGTGTTTCCAAATAAGACTGGACAAGAGACTAGTACTAACAAAAGATCTCATGATACTATTACTAGTCAGGATCAAGAATAAGAGCAAGAGATAGATCAAAATGAGGAAGAAGAATTTAGGCGTAGTAAATGTGCTAGAACCTCAAATCTTTTGGTCTAGATTTTCTAACATATTTGTTAGAAAACGAGCCTTTAACTTTTAAAGAGGCTATGTCCAGTCTTGAAACTCCTTTATGGAAAGAAGCTGTCAATAGTGAAGTTGAATCCATTTTGCAAAATCACACTTGAGAATTAGTGGACTCACCACCAGGTTGTAAACCTCTTGGGTACAAGTGGATTTTCAAAAGAAAAATGAAAGCAGATGGATCAATTGAAAAATACAAGGTGAGACTTGTGGTCAAAGGGTATAGACAAAAAGAAGGTCTTGATTATTTTGACACATACTCACTGGTTACTAGAATAACATTCATTAGAATGCTTATTGCTATTGCATCATTGTACAATCTAGAAATTCATCAAATGGATGTGAAAACCACTTTCTTAAATGGTGAATTAGATGAAGAAATTTACATGGAACAACCAGTAGGATTTTTTGTTCCAAGAAAAGAAAAGAAAGTGTAAATTGGTTAAATCATTATATGGTTTAAAACAAACGCCAAAATAATGGCATGAGAAATTTGACAAGGCAATGATGTCAAATGGATTCAAAATTAATGAATATGACAAATGTGTTTATATTAAAAACACAAACAAAGGTTATGTCATTGTATGTCTTTATGTGGATGATATGCTCATCATAGGTAGTAATAATGAAATGATTAAAATTACCAAGAAAATATTGAATAAATATTTTGACATGAAGGACATGGGGATTGCTAATGTAATACTTGGTATGAAAATTACCAAAATATCAGAAGGTTATGCTTTGTCACAATCTCATTACACTGAGAAAATACTTGACGAATTTAGCAAAGATGATGATCATCTTGCTATAACACCTATGGATGTTAATTTGTTTCTTTTAAGAATGTACAGGAAAGTATTTCTCAATTAGAGTATACCCAAATTATTGGAAACTTAATGTACTTAATGAACTGCACTCGCCCAGATATAGCTTATGCAGTAAGTAAATTAAGTAGATATACGAGTATTCTAGGAGTAGAATACTAGAAAACAATTATAAGGGTTCTAAGATATCTCCGATTTACTCGTAACATTGGGCTAAATTATACTAGATATCCAGCAGCACTTGAAGGATATTGTGATGCAAACTGGATATCGGATACTAGAGACTCAAAGTCCACCGGTGGGTATATCTTTACTCTTGGTGGGGCAGCTGTATCTTAGAAATCTTCCAAACAGACTTGCATTGCTAAATCTACCATGGAATCAGAATTCATAGCTTTAGATCAAGCTGGGGAAGAAAGTAGAATGGCTTCGCCACTTTCTTGAAGATATTCCAATGTGGTCAAAACCGGTGCCTGCTATATGCATACATTGCGATAGTCAATCAACAATTGATAGAGCACAGAGTCATATGTATAACGGTAAGTCACGACACATTTATCGTCGACATAACACCGTAAGACAACTACTCTCTAATGGAATAATTTCCATTGAATATATGAAGTCTAAAGACAACATAGTGGATCCACTAACCAAAGGGTTAGCAAGAGAGCTAGTTGAGAATTCATCGAAGGGAATGGGACTTAAGCCTATTAAATAAGAGTTACCACAACGGAAACCCAACCTAGTTGACTGGAGATCCCAAGATCTAGGTTCAAAGGGACAACCGAGTTGTGTATGACTTAGAAGGATCACTGGGGAGTCAAACTCCTACCAATTTCTATGATGAAATAATGATGTCTGCAGCATTTTAGGTTAAGTAATATTTTTAATGATTCTTATATCTAGGTAAACCTAGTAGAGTATGGCAGGATACTGTAGACGCGCCCTCGGGCCTCACTCTACAGTTCGGACTCGATTTTGTTTGCGGTTCTTAATCCTGAACCAAAGAGTCTAAATCCGGCAAATCGTTTTGAGAAAATAGATTTTTTGAAAGAAGTGCCGAACATGGACTGCTTTGCCAGATACAGAGTCGCCACCTAAATATTTTTTATGGGGAATTTAGGAAACCCTGACTCGGTGCCAAAGGCCACGTGTCCGTCATCACCAAAGTTGCCTCGGCTCGGGAACTTGGGTACGATTGGGGAAGGTCAGCTATGAGCACCCCCTCTCGCCCGGTCCGGAGACCGGCCTCTACTAACCATGATATCTGTTTTTGAAAACGTTATGTGTTCTTATTCCGGTTATTAGCCTAGAATTACTATGTTATGCGCACAGCAAACAAATATAGACCAAATCGCCTAAATTGGAACAAAACATTGCATGTTTGTTTTGAAAATGGTTTGCTACTCGCAAGTAGGCTAAAATGTAGGTTTTGCCACCCTCAAGTGGGCTTTTAGAAAAAATGGTTTTGCCACTATCAAGTGGGCTTAAAACTCACAGTTTTAATGCATTATTCCAATTTAGGTAATTCAACCTCCATCCACGGGCATTCAAGCAGTTATATCACATAAGCAGCTAGCCTCATGGTAATCATGCAATTATGGCAACACTCACATGCATGCGGTATGCTAAAGTATAAAAGCTTACCTAGTACTCCGTGCCAAAACAGAAACTAGTTAGCAAACATGCATGGTCCTAGTTCATGTTAAGTGGTTAATGCAACGCATACAGAATGTCACTAGAATAGGCTCGGCTAATCTACAATGACATGTGAAATGCTACACGTAACAAGTATTCAATTTGGAAATTGAAATACAATGCAGTTAGCGTGATGTACCGAGCCCGGTGCATGTAAGACAAATGTATGGATGCACGCATGCATTGCATAAGGTATGCTAATTTTAAATATGCCCTAATCTATCATCATAAGCAGGTAAATAAAAGGGAAGAAAGACGTGGGGTTGGAAGACATACACACACTCACGCACACTTATTACAAATACGCCCTCACACGGAGAGACCAAAAGAATATACAGTCCAAGATAATACAGTCCAAATACGGAATAAATTATTACAAAAAATTCTAATTTAATTGATGATTGAAATGCATAATAGAGAAAGCCGCAGCCCCGCCTCGGGATGCGCGAATGATGCATGCTCGGATCTGACTCGCCCCGGAAACCCGTACCATGCCACTGTTGCCTCTGTTTTTACTGTCCTGCTTCTCTGGAAAACTTCCAAAGTCTCAGGGAACGTTTCCTACACACTGAGGATCATCATCGGCTGGATGAAATGGCCACCGGCCATGTAGAATGTCCATCGGCTGCTCAGGAGGTTATCGGCCACCCATATAGTGCCGGTCGGCACTATATACTGCCGGTCGGCAGAAAATTCCTGCAGAAGACAGTTTTGACAGCAACAGCAGGCTAGCAGTACATGGTATGGGATTTTGAGCATATATAAGCATGGCCAATGCTTCCTATCATGCATTGGACTCAAGGAAGCATGACCCTTGGTTCTTGGGCCATCAATTATGCATCTTGGTGCATGATAGCCTAAGGAACCAAGGTTGCATTTCAATGTCAATATGCATGCAACACACAAATGAGACCAAGACCCTATCATGTATAGATCAAGGGCCTTGGTGACCAAGAGTTGAGACAAGTTGCACCACTTGTAGTGTGAACTTCTCTCAATCCTTACACTTAGTTTGACACCCCAAACCAAGACATGGAATGCATGTATACAACATGGCTCCAATGATGCAATATGACATGAAATGCAAGACATACCAAATGTAATGCAACATGTTATGGCAAGTGTGCAATATTAGGCATGCAAGATGCAAAGTATAATGCAAACATGGACAATTCTTGTAAAAGAACTAGCATATAACAAGGCTTTGCTAATCAAGTATGCAACAAACATGTTTCAAGCAGGCAATAGTAGACTTAAACCATAATGGGACAGACCTCAAACCCCCCTCCCCCCAAAACAGTGGCAAAAAATGCCCAAAATAATGGACCAACACTCATGCAAACATGCAAGCAAATGGGCCCGAAGCCAAGGCATAAACAAGGGGCTTTTCACTACCACCAACATGACCATTCATAGCACGTATTAGGCCACCAAAAACAGATTTCTAGCATGCAAAATACACACACACACCTTTGACATGGTAGTCCCCAAATGCCTTAAATATGCAAGCATGCATAATGTCCACTCCTAGGCATAAAAGACCAATGTTTCAAAGCATGAAAGGCATGACAAATAGGGACATATAAACATGGTATAGGGACTGAAATAACATATTAAATGATTTCAAATCATCTAAACAACCTATCCAATGCATATACATGGATCACATCCTCAACGCTTACAAGCAACAATGCAAAACAACTACATTAAGCATGCCAAAAATGGTAAAACCAGTGGCCAACAGACCTAAAACAAGACAAATTATGGCCAAAAGCTTCAATAAGTCAAACCAAAACATGAGGATATACGAGGCTAAACCCATGGCACATTTCTAGGCAAAATGGAGGATTACAAAGCAAGTATACAAAGCATGCTAAGGGCCACAAAACCACCATTAGACAGAGATGTAACATGCTCCAAAACATCCAAAAAAACTCTGAAATGGCGCCAAAAACAAGCAAGCACGCATGTTCCCTTTTAAGCCAAAGACAAAGGCAAAAGAGGGACAAAGGGGAGAGGGGTGTCCCTCCCCTATAAGTGACTTCAAATTACCTTCTTTACCACTAAAAACCCACTAGTTTTCAGTGGTGAAAGGACCCAAAACAACAAGGCAAACAAGGCTCAAAGTAAAGACACCAAATAGGCCAAAATAAGGCCTAAAAGGGTGAGTTTGCACTCAAACCACAAAATGACCTTAATGAAAGTTCAAAAGCAAGAAAATCTAAGACTTTTTTCAGTTATACACAAAGCTCAAAACACAAAGCAAGATGGGTAAAAACTTGTTGCAAAAATGGGAAATCTAAAGTAAAGTGCTCACCCTTGAAGAACACTTGAAGAACAGGTGGTGCAGCCCTCCTCTATTGATCAAAACCAGTCCAAAAACTCAACAAACAACCCTCCAAGCCTCCCAATCTCGAGCTAAGGTGTAATGGTGTGTGTATTGGTGCAAAAGTGAGGTAAAAGTGCACTTTTAGGCCTAAAAACACACACACAAGAGGAGAGAGAGGGAAAAATCTAGAGAGAGAGAGATATATGGCAGATATATAGATACATAAGCTCTGGTTTTTGATCAAAAGTGGCCAACCCCTCTCAAAGGGAGAGAGATGGTGTTTATATAGGCAAAAATCAAGGCTCAAGGCTTCTCCAAGAAGCTAACTAAAAGGGCCAAAGGGGGCAAAAGGGTCTAGGCTTCTTGGAGAAGCTAAGACAGCTGGCCAAGCTTCTCCAAGAAGCTTGGCCAAAGGTTCAAGCTTCTAGAAGCTTAGAGGGTTCAAAGGTGCAAAGTGGTCACACTTATGCACGGAGGAATGTGATGGTGCATTCCAGCTGGCACAGCTGGCATGCACCATGCCTCAGGGGTTCAAAGAGTGCATGCCGGCCAGCCAAAGGGATCATCGGCACAAAAAGGAAATACTCTAACAAAACGGTGCCGGCTGTACATATATGCTGCCGGTGATGGTAAGGAAGGGCCGGTGGTGTGTGGGGATGGCTAACAAGCCAGTCCCTGCCCTTTAAGACAAAAACACAGGTGTTTGGTACAAAAACACAGGTGTTTGGTGCAAAACCAGACACAAAACGGTCGAGTTCGGAGATCCTGAGGCAGGGCGCGTAGCTGAGACCTCCGGGAACTCCAAACGAACACAAACATGGATAATCACCGAGTGTTCAACGGTGACGTCCAAGTCTTGAGGACGGTCAAGAATGGGGTGTCTACAGTTGCCCCTCTTTGACAGAACTCGGAAGTCATAACAATGACGGGAGTGAATGTCAAAGCCCAGAGACGACCCATTTTTGACATGGCCGAAGACTTAGACAATCATGCAAGACAAACAAGATATGCGCCCGAAGGCAGGGACAAAATGCAGCTGAAAATGCAAGAAGCCGAGCATAACTTATGATCATGCAAAGAGAGCTGTAATGAAGCACACATGCGACAGTTATAAGCTGGCATACGCTAATCTACACTACAATGCAGAAAGGATGTAAGAGAATTATGCAATTCTCAAAACGTCTCACGCGGAGGATACAATACCTGTGCGGCTCGTCCGGTTGCACCGGCCTCAAATGAACCGTACATACAATATCGTGCCTGCAAAGAAAGCAAACTTAACAGGTACAATGTCATTAACAATATGCATGACAATGCAGTCGAAAGTGCGTGATAACGCGTGCCATGTGTATGGCAAGATGGTAGGATTGAACACATGTGAGTAAAGCAATGCACGTATGCAAGCAATGTGTATGAAAAGGGACTTGAACACATATAAGTAAAGCAATACACGCATGCAAGCAATGTGTATAAAAAAAGGAACTTGAACACATATCAGTAAAGCAATGCACGCATGCACGCAATGTGTATATAAAAGGAACTTGAACACATATCAGTAAAGCAATGCACGTATGCAAGCAATGTGTATATAAAAGGAACTTGAACACATATCAGTAAAGCAATGCACGCATGCACGCAATGTGTATATAAAAGGAACTTGAACACATATCAGTAAAGCAATGCACGCATGCAAGCAATGTGTATATAAAAGGAACTTGAACACATATCAGTAAAGCAATGCACGCATGCACGCAATGTGTATATAAAAGGAACTTGAACACATATCAGTAAAGCAATGTACGCATGCAAGCAATGTGTATAAAAAGGAACTTGAACACATATCAGTAAAGCAATGCACGCATGCACGCAATGTGTATAAAAAGGAACTTGAAATTGAACATGGTAAACATGATGCGGAAATGCAACGTACTGCAACACAGTATGATTGATATGATTTACGGAATTCACAAGACATAAAAGGATACAGGAAGGAGCATCCTTCGTATGTACCGAGCATTGCTCACAAAAGTTATGGCCTGAGGTCAACTCGAAGGTCTACTTGCATTCTGACAGTGCATTTTCTTGTATTGCTTTGAATGATGAAGGTGCTGAACCACACAATGACCCGAACAAGGGCGCGAAAGGTACAATGACCGCGAGGGGAGGTTACTGGTATCCATTCCGGTACTTTGCTACCCTGTTATTTTCCTGCTTTACTTTCCTTTTTATTAGGAGTCTAAGCATATTGCATTGCCTCAGGCAGGTTCTATTTTTTTTTGAAATCGCATATTTTCTCTCTCTCTTTTTTTTAGAAATACATGACGGAAATGAAACAGCTATTTGTTGAAAAGGTGTTGCATTTGTACGTTCTATGCATCGCATCGCAAGGCATCACATAACAATGTGAATCAAATTGACACTGTATTTTGAAAACGGAGCATCGCATCGTAATAATCAGGTAGCGAACCAATTACAACTCGATAAGCAAAGCAAAGGGGCTCGTTTCAACTAGGTGCAAGTACAACTCGATAAACAGTACAAAGACTCAAAGAGAGTGAAATACAACTCGATAAGCAAATACACAACAACTCGATAAGCAAATGGGCGCGCCCTCGTGAGAATTGATCACTGGAGGGTATTGGAGGGTGGTGGGATTCTCCAATACTTAGCATGGAAAGCTCAGGGGACAAGGGGGAGAACCACCGGCCCAGCTAAAAGTCCACCGGCCGTGAGAAAAGGCCATCGGCCGACAAAATGATCCATCGGCCAAAACAGATGGCCGGTCGGCAATATATTTGGCCGGTCGGCAATCTATTTGGCCGGTCGGCCAAGAATGGGAGGAACCAGCAGAATGCTGACACCTATCCTCCATTCAACCTTATCTCCTACAAAAGACCCCAGCTTCGTAGTTTTCTTCATTTCCCCTCTGATTTTACTCCAAATGGAAGAATTCCTTGCCCAAAATCTCGCAACTTGGATTAACAACTTGGATGGCTCGGAAAAGCTGAATTTCCGGGCCTTCGGCATAAACGCACTATTCACTTTGCGTCGTACCCCGCTGCATTTTCCATTTCTTCATGCCGCGGCAAGGTTTTGGAATCCGGTGACACACGTCTTCAGCTTTAGCGGGCAAGAGGCGTGTCCTACCTTCGAAGATTTCCAAGCTCTAATGGAAACTGAGCGTGATGAAGAAATTTTGCCCCAACTTCGTTTTGGCCATGCCCAAGTCTTAGGGCAAATGTCTGGACTCTCAATACCCGATACTCGTTCTCTGATTTGTGATGGGATGCTGGATATTCCGAGCTTGGTTTGCCGTTTTTCTGAGACTGGTGATCGCGGTGACCATCACTGGCAAGGCTTCCGGCGACACGCCCTCTGTTTGTGCATGCTATCTCATTTTCTGTTTGTCTCAGGTTCCGGAGGGTCTAGTGTCCGGTTGATTGAGGTTGCCCAAGGCTTGAAGGAGGGCAAAAGCTGCATCGCCATGATTCTGGCTGAGACGTTGCTGGGCTTAGACGCCTTTTATCGTCGAGAGACGATCAGATTAGCAGGGAGTCCACTATTACTGCAGGTAGTGTTTCCCACCCAATCTCACATATATGTTTGCTCGCATCACTCGGCCCTCAGGCTCGGTTTTTCTCACAAAAACCCTTTTCTTACTTTTTCTCTCATCGTACATCTCTCTATTCTTTATTTTCTCATTTTTCATCCCTCCCCAGGTATGGTTGATGGATAAACTGCAGGTTGTGGACTCTTGCCCAGCTTATTCAGCTCGCGGTTACTTCTTTCGGCAACGCCTAGTTGACGCCCTTGATGAGGGTTGGTGGTTCGAATGGATGTGCAGTTTGTCCGCAGACCGTATTGCTTGGCGGTGCCCTTGGCTCAATCTCCCGGTAATGAGCTACAGCATGACCCGTCATCCCGGGATCCAATTGATTGGCTTGACTCACTGTGTCTTCTACTTTCCGTTCCGTATCCTGTGCCAGTTCGATCATGATCAGACTTGCCCGCCGGAAGGGATAGAGTACCCGGCTACATTCCCGATTCGAGGCGCACATCTGGCCCGATATGCCACAGCATGGAGAACGAGAGAACTCCTGGCCCCCGCTCCCACTTTCAGTTGCACTTTGTCTGACGAGTGCTGGGATTGGCTCAATGAGGAGGCACAGACCGGGCCCAGCTTGGCATCAGAGGCTTCTACGAGCTCCGGGAGGGGGCGCAGGGACACCTGACTTGACTATGCCCCAGATTTATTGCTTTATTAGTACTTTCAAGTTTTCATTATGAGTGTAATAAAAAGCAACTTCAATTGTATGCAAGAGCAGGAGAACTCTGTTTCGAAATCAATGAAATTGAAGGTTGTGGTACTGAAAATTTTCCGTTTTGGTCCAGAAATGGTCTTAGTTGTAAAAGATTAATTTGAACCAAGTCAACTTTTATTAAAACTTTTCAAAACTATTTTCGGTATGGATCAGAACTGGACACGCCTAAGATCTGTCACTGAGATGCACAACCCCGGATCCTAGCAACTGGAAAGTTGCCCCTTGTTTGAACGGTACCACGGCACTGTACAGCAACGGAAAGTTGCCCCTAGTCTGAACGGCACTGTACCGGAGATTGCGACAAACGCTAATGGACAAAGATGACTGAGATGATCAAATGGACAAAGTTGATCGGGGAAAAGTTTTATGGCTGAACTTCGGGATGAAGCTGCCTACGTATCCCAAAGATGGGAATCAAGCCTTACGTAGTTCAGGCTTGGGTTCACTCGAGTATTTTCTCTCTCCTTTTGCGCTCTAACTTTTGCCAAGGCCGCCCTTTGCGGGTTTTCAACCTTGCGAGCTCAGTTTTTATATTTTCTAATTTTTTGTGCTCTGAATTTTGCCTAGGTCGCCCTTTCGGGTTTTCGGCCTAGCGAGCCTCTCAGGGGTAATATTTCTTCAACTTGTCCATGTTGATCGGTTGGGAGAACTCTAGGCCATCTAGGTCCATCAGAACCACAGCTCCACCTGACCAGATAGACTTGATGATATAGGGACCAGTCCAATTGGGCTTAAACTTGCCCCTTGGGTCGTGGATGGGAGCTCGGTTGTCTTTGAGTACCAAATCTCCTTCCTTCAAATTCCTAGACTTAACCTTCTTGTTAAAAGCCCGGGCAATTCTGCGTTGATATCCTTGGACATGGTATAGTGCTTTTAATCTCCTCTCATCAAAGAGCATGAGTTTTTCGAATCTGCTCTGCTGCCAATCTGCCTCGGCTATTTGACACTCAGCCAATACTCGTAAAGACGGAACCTCAATCTCTATAGGTAGAACGGCCTCCATCCCATAAACCAAGGAATACGGAGTCGCTCCGGTAGAAGTTCTAATTGAAGTTCGGTAGCCCCACAGAGCAAATGGTAACTTATCTGGCCAATCCCGGTAGGTTTCCACTATTTTCTGCAATATGTGTTTGATGTTCTTGTTGGCGGCCTCAACTGCTCCGTTGGTCTGCGGCCGATATGTGGACGACTTATGAAAAGCCACATTGTATTTCTCCAACAAATCAATCACCTCCTTCTTGAAGTGGGAACCATTGTCTGAAATGATCTCATTCGGGACTCCATAACGGCAGATGATGTTATTTCTGATAAACTTCGCAACATGCGAAGCCTTCAGCACCGCATAAGATTGGGCCTCGACCCACTTCGTAAAGTAATCTATTGCTACCAAGATAAACTCATGCCCATTCGACCCCTTCGGGGTAACAGCCCCAATCACATCAATTCTCCAAACTGAAAATGGCCATGGCAACGTCATGTTGTACAGCTTTGACGGCGGGATGTTCATGCGATTTGCATGGATCTGGCATTTGTGGCATCGTCGAACAAAATCGATACAATCTTCCTCCATGGTAGACCAGTAGTAACCCTGTCTGAGGATCTTCCGTGCCAGCATTACCCCATTCATATGTGCCCCACATTCTCCTCCATGGATGGCCTCCATCAGGCGCGTCGATTCTTCAGCTTCTACACACAGCTTGTGCATTCCCAGATGACCTCTCTTGTACAATTTACCCCCGCAGATGATAAACTGAACAGCCATTCTTCTGATTGCCCTTTTGTCCTTGGCATTTGCCCCTGGTGGGTACGCCTCCTTTTCCAAGAAGTTCCATATGTCGTAATACCAAGGGTTATTGTCCTGCACTTCATCTATGGCAGAGATTGACTCGTAGGCAGGTGCAAATTTCTGGTCAATAATGACTGGACGCATCCGAACTCCAGATGGGATGTCTATCATGGAAAATAGAGTTGCTAGCGAATCTGCGAACCTGTTGTTCTCTCTTACTAGGTGGGTGAAATTTAGCTTATCAAACCGAGGAATTAGCAAATCCAAGGTCTGGTGGTAAATTATCATCTTTTCCTCCTTGACTTTCCAGTCTCCTTTTGCCTGAGACACAACAAGGTTCGAGTCCCCAACGACGTCCAATCGCCTTGCCCCTAGTTCTAGGGCAGCTTCTAGACCGGCAATACATGCCTCATATTCTGCCTCATTGTTCGAGACTTTGAACCGGAGCTTGAATGCTAAAGGGATACGGGAATCGTCAGGTGCTATCAGCAACACTCCTATCCCATACCCGTATTGATTTGACGCTCCGTCAAAGTACATCGTCCAAGTTTCATCTTCGATGTGCAAAATGGCTTCATCTGGGAATAGGTACTCAACCGCTTCATCCCCTTCAACCGGGTGGTCGGCAAGGAACTCTGCTACCGCTCTCCCTTTTACCGACTTGCGCGTCACATACTTGAGATCAAATTCGGAGAGCAACAGCAGCCAACGAGCTAGCCTACCCGTAAGTGCTGGTTTCTCGAAAAGATATTTAATGGGATCGAGTCGTGAAACCAACATTACAGAGTGAGCTAACAGGTAGTGCCGCAGCTTCCTGGTAGCCCATACCAAGGCCAAACAAGCCTTCTCCAGCGGAGTGTAGCGGGTCTCGTAATCCAGCATCTTCTTGTTCAAATAGTAGATGGCCCTTTCCATTTTGTCTTCCGACTCTTGTGCGAGCATGCAACCCATTGTAGTCTCTGTTACTGACAGATACAATATCAACGGTTTCCCCAGCTTTGGTGGTGACAACACGGGCGGATTCTGTAGATATTCTTTAATCTGTTCAAATGCAGCTTGGCATCGGTCGTCCCATTGGAACTTCTTTCCTTTCTTCAGAAGACCAAAGAGTGGTTCACAAGTTAAAGTTAGTTTTGAGATAAACCGCCTTATGAATTGCACTTTACCCAGAAAGCCTCGCACCTCCTTTTCAGTCATTGGTGGTGGCATTTCTAAGATGGCCTTGATTTTGGACGGGTCGACTTCGATGCCCCTTTGTGTAATCAGAAATCCCAGCATTTTTCCCGCTGTAACACCAAACGTACACTTCTGAGGATTCAGCCGCAGCCGAAATTCTCTGATTCTTTGAAAAAACTTTTGCAAGGCGGTGTAGTGGCCCTCTCTTTCTTTGGACTTGACAATCATGTCGTCCACGTACACCTCGACCTCTTTATGGATCATATCATGTAATATTATGGTTGCAGCCCGTTGGTATGTAGCCCCAGCGTTCTTCAACCCAAATGGCATCACTCTGTAGCAATATGTACCCTATGGGGTGGTAAAAGCAGTCTTTTCCCGGTCTTCGGGTGCCATTACTATCTGATTATAACCTGAGAAGCCATCCATGAACGAAAGCAAAGCATGCCCCGCTGTGAAATCTACCAACTCGTCGATATGTGGCAAGGGAAAGTCATCCTTCGGACTGGCTCTGTTCAAATCCCTGAAATCCACACATACCCGGATTCGGCCATCCTTCTTCGGCACTGGGACAATGTTGGCCAACCAAGTCGGGTATTCGGATACCAGCAGGAAGCCTGCGTCAATCTGCTTGGTGACCTCTTCTTTGATCTTAATGGCCCAATCAGGGCGAATCCTCCTGAGCTTCTGTTTAACAGGTCGGGCCTCAGGGTCAAGAGGGATCCGGTGCTGTACAATCCCAGGATCGATTCCAGGCATGTCTTCGTAGGACCACGCGAAAACGTCTTTGAAATCTTTTAATAAAGCGACTAAGCGCTTGCGTTCCTCCAAAGACAACGTGGACCCGATCTGGACCAGCCGCGGGTCCTTCTCAGTACTAATGTTCACGGTAGTGATTTCATCAATTAAGGGTTTAACAAACCTCTCCTGCTCTTGTTCAATTAGTCATTGCAAAACCGGAGGAATTTCGTCCTCGTCGTTTTCATCAAAATTTTGAAAGTCCTGATTTAAGCAATAAATCAAAGGCACAGAAAAGTACTCGGAAACCACATTCACCTCATTCTCATTATGTACTTCCAAACCGTCCAATTCTTCTGTTACAACAGACTCAAAAGAGAAAGAAAAAGACGACCTGGACAGGACTGTGGCATCCGGGTTATCAACCCCAGGAATACCGGACTCAGACTCAGACGAGCTGGAACCTGATTCCGACTCACAAGACTCGGTGGAATCAGATTTCGGCTCACTACCTGACCTGGTGCTGCTCGACAAAAACCCCTCCTCGTACTGCCAGGTGAGGGAGGGTGCGATGGATGCGTCCAAAATAGCTGCTGGTAGGCCCGCAGCCGTTTCATCTCCGATCATGGACACCGAGGAGTTATCCCCCAAGCACAACTGGTCGATCGAAGGATCTGAAAGTAGACATGCCAGTGATACCCCCATTTCAAACTCTGTGTCCGCAGACTCTAACTCTTTGCTATGCTCATCCTCAACTGTTAGGTCTGTCTGCTCTTCAACAACATCATCCCCAGACAACTGTAGGTCAAAGAAAATTTCGAACCCTGGCACGCGTTTCTTTTCTGCGTTCAACCACGGCTCCGGAAAACCACAGAATGGAAAATCTTCCCCCTCCCGGATGAAGCGTCCGTTAGGGTACCCCGGATGGGCCGATGCATCAATTCAAAGGATTTTCCCATCTGTTTTGCTTTGGCTCTTCCAGCCATCTCTTTTCCTTTCCTTACCCAATCTTCCTTGGTGGGCAGATAACCCAGGCCGAAGGTATGGGGGTTGTGGGGCACTTCGGCCAATGCTGCCATGCCCTTACGGCCGCTCTTTCCTAATCCCATCCCGGGGATGTATTGGAGCTTGTTCATGAGATACACTGCTTGAGCACTGACATATATCCCTTCATTAGCAGCCATGATATTCTGTACGACCTGAGCCTCGGCCAAGGTAAAACCTGATATAAAAACATCCTCCATACCATGCTCGATTTCTAGAACAGGCGTGGATACCTCTGGTGGTGGGTGGATTGATGAATTTCCAAAGACAATGGCTACTCCCTTCCCATAGGGGTATTTCACCATTTGATGCAAAGTAGATGACACTGCTTTCACTTGATGCAGCCACGGCCGCCCTAGAAGCAAATTGAAGGTTGCGGGGACTTCTAGGACATGAAAATCTATCTCGTGCTGCCTCGGCCCAACCTTTGTCTGAACTTTTACGGTTCCCATCACTTCCCTACTTGTATTGTCATATGCCCGGATGACTTGGGCTGTTGGTACAAAATCCGCGACTTTCAAGCCGATGGCGTATGCTGTCCTTGCCGGGCAGACGTTGATAGCAGACCCGGTATCAACAAGAACCACCGGTATCCATTTATCCCTACACTCCACGGAGATGTAGAGTGGCTTATTATGCTCTGCCCCCTCGGGTGGCAACTTCTTGTCGGAAAAAGTCAGCGTCGGGGCAGCTCCTCCCGGGAAGACTAACCCCACCAGTTGCTCTGGCGTGGTGTCTATTGAAAGCTTCGCTTTGTCCATGGCTGTCAAGACAGCCTGTCTATGCACCCGTGATGCCATGAGCAGCCCCGATATAGAGATGTCTACTTGTATCTTTTTAAGCTGTTTGAGTACAGCCTCCTCTTCAAGTTGCTTCTCCTTTTGCTTTTCAGCCTCTCTATCCTTCCCCGAGGCCTCTGGTTGATCTAGGTGTGGGGGTTTGAAATACCGCCCACTCCGCGTCATGTGGTCGACCTCTCCAAGGTACCAGGTGTCATCAGGTTGGTTATTCCCCCAATCTTCATCCGTGTGGGCAAGACATAAGTCCTCATCTTCCCACCATATTCCATCAGCGGCTGACAGACACCTGTCTGGCCCCGGTATGATTATTTTTGCGCTCGCAACACCTCCCATCCACATGTCCGCAACATTCTCGGTTCCTGTGCACACAGCAGTTTCAACTCCCACATGGGCCTTCGCCTTCCTGATTCTCTCGGAATCTTCGAAACTTGCTTTTTCTGACATAACTGACTGTTCATTAATTTCTGCACTCAAAATACTCCAGTCTCGGGCGAAATTCTTGACACCGGCGCTCTCCGGCGATGTACTCTGCTTTTCGACCCTTTCGGTCGTCACTGATATTCTCAACCCCGCGGAGTCCTGTTCTGACTGAAATTCTCCTATCACATCAGGTTGATCGTCCAACCACCCAGTAACTTTTGCTGAATTTTCATAATCGGACCATGCGACTGCCGCATCCTCTGGGTCTTGGTCACCGTAAAACCGGAGATCGGCAAGGTCCCCCCCACAGCTGTTACACCATCTGTTTCCTGTCCCAAACTATCCCTGTGAATCATGCACAATTCTCCCTCTGTCGGCAATTCTACTTCGGGCCCATCTTGGCCTATCGATGAAATGTAGTCATCCGGCCTATATGTCTTCTCAACACAATTCCCTGATTCCGCGGACTCTGGCTCAACCAACTATTTTTCCTTTGGGATTTCCTCTCTCCCGTTCTCGGCGGTCACCACCGCTGGCTTAGGTTGGGTCATGGAGATGTCCATCATGCACAAGTCAGTGCAATTGGGAAAAAACACCTCCGGTTTAGGCAGGTGGGTAGGTGTGATATAGATACTAGGGTCGCAGCCCCGCCTCGGGATGCGCGAATGATGCATGCTCGGATCTGACTCGCCCGGGAAACCCGTACCATGCCACTGTTGCCTCTGTTTTTACTGTCCTGCTTCTCTGGAAAACTTCCAAAGTCTCAGGGAATGTTTCCTACACACTGAGGATCATCATCGACTGGATGAAATGGCCACCGGCCATGTAGAATGTCCATCGGCTGCTCAGGAGGTTATCGGCCACCCATATAGTGCCGGTCGGCACTATATACTGCCGGTCGGCAGAAAATTCCTGCAGAAGACAGTTTTGACAGCAACAGCAGGCTAGCAGTACATGGTATGGGATTTTGAGCATATATAAGTATGGCCAATGCTTCCTATCATGTATGGGACTCAAGGAAGCATGACCCTTGGTTCTTGGGCCATCAATTATGCATCTTGGTGCATGATAGCCTAAGGAACCAAGGTTGCATTTCAATGTCAATATGCATGCAACACACAAATGAGACCAAGACCCTATCATGTATAGATCAAGGGCCTTGGTGACCAAGAGTTGAGACAAGTTGCACCACTTGTAGTGTGAACTTCTCTCAATCCTTACACTTGGTTTGACACCCCAAACCAAGACATGGAATGCATGTATACAACATGGCTCAAATGATGCAATATGACATGAAGTGCAAGACATACCAAATGCAATGCAACATGTTATGGCAAGTGTGCAATATTAGGCATGCAAGATGCAAAGTATAATGCAAACATGGACAATTCTTGTAAAAGAACTAGCATATAACAAGGCTTTGCTAATCAAGTATGCAACAAACATGTTTCAAGCAGGCAATAGTAGACTTAAACCATAATGGGATAGACCTCAAACCCCCCCCCCAAAAAACAGTGGCAAAAAATGCCCAAAATGATGGACCAACACTCATGCAAACATGCAAGCAAATGGGCCCGAAGCCAAGGCATAAACAAGGGGCTTTTCACTACCACCAACATGACCATTCATAGCACGTATTAGGCCACCAAAAACAGATTTCTAGCATGCAAAATACACACACACACCTTTGACATGGTAGTCCCCAAATGCCTTAAATATGCAAGCATGCATAATGTCCACTCCTAGGCATAAAAGACCAATGTTTCAACGCATGAAAGGCATGACAAATAGGGATATATAAACATGGTATAGGGACTGAAATAACATATTAAATGATTTCAAATCATCTAAACAACCTATCCAATGCATATACATGGATCACATCCTCAACGCTTACAAGCAACAATGCAAAACAACTACATTAAGCATGCCAAAAATGGTAAAACCAGTGGCCAACAGACCTAAAACAAGACAAATTATGGCCAAAAGCTTCAATAAGTCAAACCAAAACATGAGGATATACGAGGCTAAACCCATGGCACATTTCTAGGCAAAATGGAGGATTACAAAGCAAGTATACAAAGCATGCTAAGGGCCACAAAACCACCATTAGACAGAGATGTAACATGCTCCAAAATATCCAAAAAAACTCTGAAATGGCGCCAAAACAAGCAAGCACGCATGTTCCCTTTTAAGCCAAAGACAAAGGCAAAAGAGGGACAAAGGGGAGAGGGGTGTCCCTCCCCTATACAAGACTTCAAATCACCTTCTTTACCACTAAAAACCCACTGGTTTTCAGTGGTGAAAGGACCTAAAACAACAAGGCAAACAAGGCTCAAAGTAAAAACACCAAATAGGCCAAAATAAGGCCTAAAAGGGTGAGTTTACACTCAAACCACAAAATGACCTTAATGAAAGTTCAAAAGAAAGAAAATCTAAGACTTTTTTTCAGTTATACACAAAGCTCAAAACACAAAGCAAGATGGGTAAAAACTTGTTGCAAAAATGGGGAATCTAAAGTAAAGTGCTCACCCTTGAAGAACACTTGAAGAACAGGTGGTGCAGCCCTCCTCTATTGATCAAAACCAGTCCGAAAACTCAACAAACAACCCTCCAAGCCTCCCAATCTCGAGCTAAGGTGTAATGGTGTGTATTGGTGCAAAAGTGAGGTAAAAATGCACTTTTAGGCCTAAAAACACACACACGAGAGGAGAGAGAGGGAAAATCTAGAGAGAGAGATATATGGCAGATATATAGATATATAAGCTCTGGTTTTTGATCAAAAGTGGCCAACCCCTCTCAAAGGGAGAGAGATGGTGTTTATATAGGCAAAAATCAAGGCTCAAAGCTTCTCCAAGAAGCTAACTAAAAGGGCCAAAGGGGGCAAAAGGGTCTAGGCTTCTTGGAGAAGCTAAGACAGCTGGCCAAGCTTCTCCAAGAAGCTTGGCCAAAGGTTCAAGCTTCTAGAAGCTTAGAGGGTTCAAAGGTGCAAAGTGGTCACACTTATGCACGGAGGAATGTGATGGTGCATTCCAGCTGGCACAGCTGGCATGTACCATGCCTCAGGGGTTCAAAGAGTGCACGCCGGCCAGCCAAAGGGATCATCGGCACAAAAAGGTGCCGGTCGGCAACATATAGTGCCGACCGGCCAAATACTCTAACAAAACGGTGCCGGCTGTACATATATGCTGTCGGTGATGGTAGGGAAGGGCCGGTGGTGTGTGGAGATGGCCAACAAGCCATTCCCTGCCCTTCAAGACAAAAACACAGGTGTTTGGTGCAAAACCAGACACAAAACGGTCGAGTTCGGAGATCCTGAGGCAGGGCGCGTAGCCGAGACCTCCGGGAACTCCAAACGAACACAACCATGGATAATCACCGAGTGTTCAACGGTGATGTCCAAGTCTTGAGGACGGTCAAGAATGGGGTGTCTACAGATACTCTTCAAAAGAATCACCTATGTGAGTGTGAACTGGGCCGATTCTATGAGATTTGTAAAGGGCTACAATTCTCTAGAGCACTCATGAAAGACTAGGTTGTTCAGGACCAAAATGAACACAATAGTGAGAACTCAGCTGTGTCTGGAGATATACTGTGTGAGTTCTATTGTCTTGGTTTACACAAATGGCTGAACAGTTTAAGACATCATGTTCATTGGTTAGCTAGTAAATCCGATAGTGTCTCACAAGAGAAGGTTCAAAGCCAAAAGCTACCTATCCTTTGCAGAATATTTTCAATTCCTGTACTCTCTGAATTTAGATCATGTTATTGCATTTTCTCTCCATCAAATTCTATTCATGTGGGGGATTGTTGGAAAATTTGGTTTTATAAAGCTTATTTTCGGCAAACTTTGAGCCAAAAATTGAGTGGGCCCCAAATGTCTTTTGGGGTGGGTCCGAAGAGGTGATGTGTTTTTTATCACATGATAAGTCACATGGTGAAGACAGTTCATCAAAACCATTTATGAGTGAATGGGAAGTTGATGTTATTTTTGGGTTCAAGGAATGGATAATTAAAGAAGTAAATGTGGGTTTTCTTAAAATGGGTTGTCCCACATTGAAACTTTAAGAGAGCTTTTGTGGGTATATAAGCTCTTGGTATACTAACTTGGGTTGGGCCCCAAGGGGCACCCCAAGTTTGTAGAAGGGAGGAGTTATAGACAAATGGAACCTTGGCTCAAACCACCACACGCGCGCGCCGTCACCGCT
This sequence comes from Camellia granthamiana, assembly GCA_036172215.1. NCBI lineage: Eukaryota > Viridiplantae > Streptophyta > Magnoliopsida > Ericales > Theaceae > Camellia > Camellia granthamiana. The sequence goes on along the minus strand of CM069903.1, from coordinate 168,337,958 downwards.
GAGCCGTGTTGGGCACGAGTGTGGGTCGGGTCGGTTCTAACATTAATTTTTTAGACAAAATTTATTTGAATTTCAAATTGCATTTAATTCGAAAATTAAATTCAAATTTTGTGTTAAAAAATTGTGTCTCTTTCAGTCCAATTTCCAAACAAATTAAACTGTCCAAATAGTTTCTTAATCTATTGCACACCCGAATAGATTCTGTTTTTTTTTTTTCAAACAGATTTAACTATTGTGCAGTTATCTATTGAAACTGCCAGATCTGTTTGAAATTTAAACAGTACCTGTACAGTTTGAAAATGCATCTATTCATTTCTTTTTCATACCTGTTCGGGACAGTTTGTGTTGCCTATAAATTTAGATCATTCCAGCAATGTTTAGAAATCCGAAAATAGTCTGAAAATCTATTTTCTTACTGTCCAATCTTTGCTTTATTATATATATTCTTCATATATTTTTTAGAAAAAATTTAGAGAGCATAGAACACAAGATTATAGTTCGCTAAACAAATTTGTTTGGAGTGCTACTACAAATTTGTAAAGATCATTATATCCTGGGAGATAGACGCCACTTAACCGTAAGTACCGTAGCAGGGCGAATCTGTCTTAAGAACAGAGTGTCGCACACTCGACTTGATCTTTTATTATTCATTTGGTTCGGTAAAATAATTTCGGTACGTAATTTATTTTATTTGTTTGATTTAGTTCCAATTTATTTATTGTACACAGAAGATTGTTCCTACAACAAATACAATAAAATAAAAAAAATTATAATTGCTGGATCAATCTATTTTTTTTTTAAATGATATACAAAAAGAGTCTTACAAAATGAACGATTTAGATTATGAAAATGGGACTTGCATTTAGCTCTATGACCTCTTGAAGTTCTCCCAATATTAAATTTGAAGGTAAAAGAAGCTAAAAGTAATTACATATTTTTATTCTATCATAAGAACAACTTCAATTATAGAAGTGTCATAGTCATTTTTTAACTTGTTACAAAAAATTATTTTAATTAATAATTTAGCTAATTTTATTATTGTATAGGAGAACAGTTACAAAATTTATTTTTTCAATTAATTCTATTAAATATATTTTTTTTAACTAGAGGGTATTTGTAATTTTTCAAAGCATAAGAGGCAATCCATATTTTAAGCAAATCTTAAGGGATGTAATTGTAATTTATCATTTAAAAAAAATGATGCTAGAGTAATTATTTGTACGGTTGTTATACTGTTAACTTTTGACTATTGTATATTCAATTTTTGTATAATTAAATACCAGTTAGCTAAAAAAAAATTCAAAATTACCTTACGGAATTTGAATTCATGAGTAAAGTCGTAATAAAGGCACATAATCATTCTATTCCATCTCATTCTAATTAACCAAATACACCATAAGAGTTCATAAAAAAAAATATTATAAGTAAAATAAAATGGTGTATAAATATTTAAGGTCTATTCCACTAGGCTAGTTTGTTTTCAGAGATAGATTAGGTGAGATTGGTAGTGAGGAGATTATTAGTAAGGGAATTGTTAGTGAAGAGACTACTAGTAAGGGGATTAAGAAAAATTATATTTGTTTGATAACCACTGGACTGGCAATAATTTCTGTTTGTTTTGAGAGATATGAGTGGGATTAACCATGTAAAATTTCAGAAATACCCTTGTTGCATTAGTATCAAATTTGGGCTTATACTAATTAATAAATACATTACATATTTTAATATTAAAAATATATTTTATAACTATTAAAATTATATTTCATAAATATATATATATTTGGTATGATTTTATTTTTTTTTAATATAATTTTTTTGTACAAATATTATTATACTATTATATTTTTATATTAAATTATTTTGATATAAACAATGGTGGAATAATTAAAAAAAATGATAGAGAAAAGACCATACTAATCAAGTGGAGTAAATAAATTAAGTAAAATAATAGAGGGCAAAATAGTAAATCTCCCTATAATTCTTAAGGATTGTTTTTCTAATATTATCTCCCATGAGGGGCTACTAATCTCATCCTATCACAGTCCCAAGGTATTGTAAATCCCTTTTCTTATTTTTGCAAATAAACACAATATTAATGAATCCTACATCCATCTTAATCTAATTTTGTCCTCTATAATCTAAAACAAATGTACCCTATATTTCTTCTATCAAACAAACGCTACTTTAAAATTAAAAAAATTAAATTTTGATTTAAAAAATTAAAAAAATGCACAACTCGTGTGTGCAAGGCACGAGCCTACGTACCTAATATATATAAATCGCTTAACTGTTTAAGGTTCGTCTTTTTTTTTTTTTGATTTTACCTTTTTATTTTAAATAATTTATTAATAGTAGCCTATATGTTAAGTAAAGATTTTTTCGTAATTACGCAAATATTCTTTGTCAATTATGCAATAGATTTTTTTTTCCTCGTAATTATGCAAACATTCTTAGTCAATTATGAAATAGATTTTTCGTAATTACACAAATATTCTTAGTCAATTATGAAACATAAATCTTTTATTTTTTAACAAATATAAATATACCGATAAGGTGTGTTTAAATTAGGAATCGGTCCTATAATACTAGAACTTACAAATATCGTTTGTTATAAATTTTAATTCAATACAAAAGTCGGGAGAAAAAAAACTATTATCCTATGTAATAGTAAATTATCAAAATTGTTGATTGAAAAATATTTATCGTATTATTAAAAGCTGTTAATTGATTTAATGATTTATTTATTAACAAAATGGTTAACTGAAAAATATTTTCATAGCATTAAAAATTGTTAATTAACTTATTAATAAAATTGGTCATTTGTAATGCGAGTATAATTTATTTATTAATAAAAGTAGTCATTTGTATATGTATGTATTTTCTTTTGCTTTTTCATTAGTTCAGTGAATTATCTTAGTAATTTTTTTTTAGATAGAAGAATTTTCTTAGTATTTGTTTTATATTTATCTGTTGAGAAAAGTTACACACCATAATTTTTTTTTTTTATAAATTCGAAAGAAATGTTAAAGATTTATAAATTCAACCAAAATAATATGGTAATAGAATTGGAGTCTATATATAAAACAAATTAAAAAATAATACATATTATATCACATAATTCTATCATATATATATAACGATTTATTTTATTCGATTTCATAAAAAATATTTTAATTTTTAAAAAATTATCAAAATATAAAATTTAAACATATTACAATAATAGTTCGTGTCAAACCTTATTAAACTTGTGTGCGCGCGAGCGCGCGTGTGTTTTTTTTTTTTTTTTTTTGGGGGTGTGGTGGTTAAGCTTCTGTGTCGGAAAACAACAGATCCAAAGCACATTAAATTCTAAATTTGTCGGTGGGTAGAGTGACTCTATAAGAATTTTAGCAAACATTATTCACCTAGTTTAGTTTTAATTTTTTTATTTTTCATATTTTTTGTTTTAGTAAATTTTTTTAATATATATTTTTAAAAACACTTAATATAAATATAATTAAAAAGTATATTATTTGTGAAAAAATTCTTTAAAAATTTACAAAATACTAGAAATATAATAAAAATTTAATATATTTTGGTATTCTTCTGTATTTATTAATTTTTTAAAAATATTTTTTTTACAAATATTTTAATTTTTAGTATTTGATTAGGTACATTTAAAAAGTAAAAATTTGTTTAAAATATTAAAAAATTTAATAAAACAAAAAAATATGAAAAATAAAAAAATTAATTTTTAAAAAATTAAATTAAAAAAATTGAAATCAAACAAGGTGTATAATTTGCATTTTTAATTGCATCAAAACCACTTATTTATTTTAAACAAATATTTTAAGCTTCTGTGTCGGAAAACAACAGATCCAAAGCACATTAAATTCTAAATTTGTCGGTGGGTAGAGTGACTCTATAAGAATTTTAGCAAACATTATTCACCTAGTTTAGTTTTAATTTTTTTATTTTTCATATTTTTTGTTTTAGTAAATTTTTTTAATATATATTTTTAAAAACACTTAATATAAATATAATTAAAAAGTATATTATTTGTGAAAAAATTCTTTAAAAATTTACAAAATACTAGAAATATAATAAAATTTTAATATATTTTTGGTATTCTTCTTTATCTATTAATTTTTTAAAAATATATTTTTTACAAATATTTTAATTTTTAGTATTTGATTAGGTACATTTAAAAAGTAAAAATTTGTTTAAAATATTAAAAAATTTACTAAAACAAAAAAATATGAAAAACAAAAAAAATTAATTTTTAAAAAATTAAATTTAAAAAATTGAAATCAAACAAGGTATATAATTTGCATTTTTAATTGCATCAAAACCACTTGTTTATTTTAATGAGAACCAAAACCACGTATTTGAACATATTTCCACAAAATCATGGATGCGTATTGGGAAGCCGGGAAAAATATAATTTGCATGCTATACCAACTTTTAACTTAAAGAACATTGAAAAAAAAAAAAAAAAAAAAAAAAAAAAAAAAAAAAAAACCTTTGGCTATGTAAGGGTCCTATTTATTTATTACCAGATGTCTAAAAGGACCGATGGGGATTGTCTAGATTCCTAAGGTTCATAAATACTACAACATTTTATTAGTTTATTGACATTTGAAAGTATTCCAAAATTATTAGTTTAATGACATTTTTTAGTCTTGTGACATTTTGAACAAGTGTCATTTGTATCCGTGCCACGGTAGATACTTGCAAGTGCCACTACACCATCATGGCTAAAAACTTTCAATGACATTTTTTTTTTTTTTTTTTTTTTGTTACAGGGAAATCCTCTCACTCTCCCGCAGGTCCAAGGCAGCGCCCCCGAGGAGATCACCAGGGTGTCCTGTTGTTCGTTCCGAGCCAGAGACTATAACCTGAGAACTTGCCCCGACCTCCCAAGACAAGCTCCGCTTAAGTCAGGACTCGCACAGCGGGGGAGCATTGAACCCACACCAAGTGCTGACTAGACACTTGAGGTCCAACCTCCTAACCAACAATGCTATAGCCCAGGAGATTGGCCCAAAGGGGTGGAGAATTGAACCTGTGACCTTGGGGCTTAAACCCCAAGGCTTTACCACAATGCCACAACCCCTTGGGTTTTCAATGACATTTTTGATGTCATGGTAGATATTATTTGTGGCATTATCAAGCGCCATTAAAAAAAAGAGTTAGTGACACTTATAAGTGTCATTACACCATCAAGACTAAAACCTTTCAGTGACACTTTAATGTCATGGTAGGCACTATTCGTGATGATAATTCGTTGTAGAACAATTTGATCTCTCTTGCGGAGACTTGAACTGCCAACCTCCCGCACCATAAACCTTATACACCACACTCTTCCCACTACACCTCTATAACACCACGTGATTATATATGCAACATATATTATTTATATAGTACATGCATCCATATTAATATAAAAGTATATATATAAACATAATTATTTTATTGAACATAATTTATGTAAAATAAACTATTTACTAACAAAATAAAAAAAGACCACTTTTGGCGACTAATTGTTTTTTAGTTGCTAAAAAACTTAACTTTTGCAGACCAAAATCGGATTTGGTTGCCGAAGATGCACTTTCAGCTACCAAAATTTTGGTCACCAAAAAATTTAATTCCCGTCTTAGGATTTTAGTTCTCCCGCGCTAAAAATGACCACTTTTCGCGACTAAACTTATTTTTTAGTCGCCAATTGTAGACTTTTGGCTATTAAAATTTTTTTTGGCATTAAAAAGTTTTACTTTTGGCTATTAAAAATTTTTTAGTCGGTAAAACCCATATAATCAGCGACTAAACTTATTTTTAGTCGCCAATTGTAGACTTTTGGCTACTAAATTTTTTTAGTCGCCAAAAAGCTTTACTTTGGGCTGCTAAAATTTTTTTAACCACTAAAACCCATATAATCAGTTACCAAACTTAGTTTTAGTTGCTAATTGTAGACTTTTGGCTACTAAAATTGTTTAGTCGCCAAAAAACTTTACTTTTGGCAACTAATGCTGTTTTGGTCGCTGAAAGTTATACTTTCAGCGACCAAATTTTTTTTGATCAGGAAATTTAGTCACCGAATGTGCTTTTTCCTGTAGTGTATATTGAGTTTAATTTATTTATTTTTAATCATTTACTGCATTTTAAAAATTTAGAAAATATATTGGCATTTTTTGTTTTTCAAAAATGCCATTATAAGCTTGGAAAGTTTTTGGCTTAGTGGCATTTCTCAAGATGCTATAAAATATTTGTTTATGACACTTTCACCTAAGTGCCGTAAAAAATAATTTGCACCTACCTAGTATCCTGACATTTTTTAAAAAATGCCATTGCGACTAAAGTTTAGTGGCATCTGTTGATAAATGTCACGAACATAATTTTTTGTGTCATTATTTTATAAAATGACATAAAATTGATGTGACATTTCTTTATTGAAATGCCACTAGAGCCTTATATGTTTGTAGTTCTGTGGCATTTTTCTAAAACATTTAATGCCAATTTTTATTTTTGTGGCATTTTCTAAAAACATGCCACTAGTGTAGTGTCACTAAAGTGTAAATTTGTTATAGTGACATTTTTGTTGTAGTGAAGTGACACTTTTTTTAATTGAAATGCCACTAGAGCCTCATATGTTTGTGACTTTATGACATTTTTCTAAAAAATGCCACAAAATATTCTTTTTGTGACATTTTTTAAGAACATGCCACTAGTATGGTGTCACTAAAATGTGTTTTTGTTGTAGTGAAAGGATCTTATTTTAATAATTTAAACTATTTATTTTTATAATATTTTTCATGTATATCATTTATAAAAAAAAAAAATTAGATTAATTTGATAATCATAATTTATTTAATTTTGGGAGATTGACTAATAAGTCCTATATTTTGGGTTTGTAATACATAATTCTACTTACAATCCCATGGAATAATCCCTCAAAAATATAATCTCATATTTTTTCTTGGAGTGATTCTACTTATACCACTATTTTACCTCTTTACATACGTATAGTGGGCTCATTTCCACTGGGTTTGGTGAGCAAGTGGCTTTGGGTTCAAGGCTTCATGGGGGCAATGTGGTTCCCCATCATGTGCTTCTGACTTCCGCTCGTTAGGACCTTGGTGGGGTTGGTGTCAAGCTATGGCAACTGCAGATCCCTTGTATGCTGTGACCCCCACTTTCTCAAACCCATCTAAGTCCCTCTTGTCCGGCTCACTAGCAGGTAGCAGCTTCATTGGTCACGCCCAAGGAGGATTGCTATTATTTGTCACTCCTATCCTTTTTTATCAAGCAAAATATGAATTTTTTCCTATGTTATGTATGATCTCTTTTCGTGTGTGATTTATGGATACTGATTAACAATTGTTATCATTTTCAAGTTCATTTGGTTTATTTTCCTAAGACACTATGCTTGGAGTTTGAAAATTTTTGGGACGGAATAGTTCTCTATATTTTATTTATTACAAATCTATGATCTAAAACACAGTCTAAAAGGAACTATCTTCAATCTTCCAATTTGTTAGGTTTTTATTCTTGGCAATCCCGTTTGACAAAACTCATTTCAGTTGTAATTTTGTTCATATTTTATTTCAGTGAAACTATGAGTTTTTAGATGCGAATTCAACTCGAATTGTGCCTTATAGAGATGTTTCAGAAGTTAATTCTTTCATGTTTGCCACTTCGCTGACTATGTCGGGGATCGAACTGTCCGGTCAGCTCGCAGGGGTCGAGGGGGTACAGCCCCTTGGCGGGTCCGGGACAGCGCCCAAGTAGGGTCGAGAGGCAGCGCTCCCGAAGCAAAAGGCAAAATTGCAGTCGAAATTGTTTGTCCGCTCGAGCGGCCATTCCTATGCTCGAGCGGAGATCGCGACCTTTCAGAAGTTTCACTTGCCTGCAAAAGTACTGGGAGCTGTTTTTTCCCGCTCGAGTGGCCGTTGTAGATCCGCTCGAGTGGCCATTCTTGTGCTCGAGCAGAGATCGCTGATCAGTTTTTTATAAATATGTGGTTCCATCCGTTTTTAGGGTTACGGCTTCCAAATATTCTTTTTGGGTATTAGGGTTTTCATCTGGAGTTTCTTTGCTTGTTTCCTTTGATATCTATGAGAATTTATATCATGAATTGAGTGGATCATATCAAAGAGTTTGTTTGTTTATTTTGTTTTATTCACAAAAGAGAGAGTTGTTCTTTGGTGGATTTCGTAGAATTTGGACCTGAAATTTTGGTAGATTCTGGAGTGACTCATCGTCGTGGATTCGACATCGACGTTGTAGATTCAATGTTGGGCAAGATAACTCCGAGGTGAAGATCGTGGTAGAAAAGACATATAGGGGTCGGTTCAATTCGGGCGTGAATTCGCTAGGTAATTGAGAGTACACTTGTGTAATTCCTTTTGTCTTCTTAGTTGATTGTTTTGTAACTTTTGCTCGTGTTTTTTTATCACAATTGAAGGCGTTCCAATTATGATTTTTCCACGTTAAAATCGTTGTATCGATTTGTCTTGATTGTTTGATTGAGATTGTTATTTACTGCTTAAAATTAATACATAATCACAAATCAATATGTAGGGAATTTATAGATTTTTCACAATTGTAAACTGTATTGTGATGAATAGGGAAGATGTTTTATGTGCTTTCTTGTATATTTATTGCCTTTTTTTCTTTGGTATGAGATGTTATAAATAACCTCAATATATATATTCAATGACACATAAATATTCTCATTCTTTCATTGTATTCCATATTTCATTTTTATTGAAGAGGTATTCTCTCATTGCATTTGGAATTATTTAATTAACTAGTGTGTTTGTACTAAACAAGTTAGTGTTACATAAACATGAGGTCCAGATTTATAATAATTGTTTCTCTTTCTTGAATTGTGCAGTGCCTTAGCAAGGATGAAAATAATAGATTTTGTCAATTCTATATCAACAATTGTCCCCAATTCAAGTAGGCTCTCCCAAATGTGGTGCTGCTGTTCTCCTTGCCACTACTTCGTGTATGTCCCGAGCACACCGAAGTCTATAAATTATGCCTCAGGTCAGAGACTATTATGATTGGATGGAGTAATTATATAATTAGAACAATGCTTCAATTTAAGTACTTTTGCAAGTTAAAATTTGTTGCCATGTATTTATACATATATATATGAGAGATGTTTGCAATCAAGCTAATTCATATCTTGTAAAATGCTTTTCAATTTTTAAAATATTAAAATAGCAGTGTTTTGCTTAGGTAGATAAAATGTTGCTTGCTTGCAATAAAGTTTTTGATTAGATTAGATTGTAAATAGCTTTTATTTATTTATTTATTTTGTGTTTATGAAATTTTCTTGCATGCCTTACAGGGTAACTCATAATTTTCTTGAGAATTCATCATGTACATTACAAACACTTGGGAGCAAAGCTTAATTTTTTTTTTTTCACGCCTTACTGGGTAAACAAATGAATGAAACTGGAAGATTGAAATAAGAACGGGATGACAGTGTATTTGAGCCAGGCCTAAGCTATTCCCAAATTTGTGAACAATGAATTGGGACAAAACTTTTAATTTTTTTTTTTTTTTAAAATTCTGACAAATAGTAAACTCAATATATTCAAGCGTAAATTACAAACACAAATTTATTTAAAATACAAATTATCACTTCTAATTATGAAATTAACTTTCTAGTTACTCAACAAATTACTCGTTTTATTAATAAAATCAATACCAATAAAAAAATTTAGAAACACCAATTTCATTATACTTTTTAAATACATTTAAATTAGATGTATCTATAAATGAAATTTTTTTCGCATAAAATAGTAAAAATAATTATGAAATTAAAAAGTCCATGACAAAATCAAATACACATTTATTATTAATTAAAAAGTTTGTTTTAAAATAATCAAATATATAATTTTGAGACAATCAAATAAGGTTTTAGTAATTGAAAAAAAAAAATGGAAAAACGTGGAAGATTAAAAAAAACAAAGAAAGAATAAATTACACTTCTCATCTCCTACTTTTATAATTTTACTTTAGTGGCCCATATTCACACTATTGTTTCAATATAGTCCTTCATTGAGTTGTAAAAATACGGCATCTAGGTTTGTAGAGTGAGAAAGTCTCAGAGCACAAGAGAAAGTGGAAGCAGAGTGAGAAACCCATCCAGAGAGAGAGAGAGAACAGTTGCTGTGAAATGCCAAAACACATCCCAATTCGATAGGGGATCCATGTCCGCCCCTATCTCGTTCTTTCTACTCGCCTCCACTTTGCCAAGGGATTGGCCTTCCTCATATGCAGCCCGTCCCAAGACTGGGGAGCCTTTTGTCGTGAAACTCCTAGCATGTGCTGTGGTTGATGATGGAGCCAATGTCCCAGAGGCTAGATCTGTCACAGTTCTTTGAAGGTCTTCGATCATTCTCTTTAGCTCAGAAGTAGTGGGTTCACGGGTTTGGGATGATTGGGGTTCAGATGTACCCATCATGTATAAGTCCATGCTTTCCGGGATAAACAACTCAGGCTTGGGTAGATGGGCCGGGGTGATGTATATGTTGGGGTCATAGGTGGACGGCAGTATATGGATGAGGTTGAGATGTGGGGGTGACAGGTTTGTGGTGGCCTAAGGTCCCTTTGGTGGAGCGATGATCTCTTCGTCAATGAGATCCTGAATCTTATGACGGAGGCGGATGCAACGGTTCGTATCATGACCGTGCTGTTGATGGTAGGTACAGTGTTTAGTTTGGTCATATCTGGATGGAAGAGGGCTTGAAATGGGTTGGGGTTCTAGGTGTTCTAGGTGCCCTTTTTCCCGCAACATTTGCAAAGCTTGAGAAAGACTCATGTACAGAGGATGGAAATTTCGGGCTTGGTGCCGTGTTGAAATGGTTGGTCTTTGGCTAATGAGGGAAGTGGTGATAGGGTCTACTTCTGAGCATTCCACAGCTGTGCTACCATCAGTGGTAGCATTGGAACTGTGAACAACATCCTTCTTTGACGGCTCATTATCTTCCACAAAGATCCCCTGTCGGATGGCCTCCTTGATTTGAACCCCGATGTCATGGAGGTCCTTAAATTTGAATATCATATTCTGCAATGTTTCGGCTTGCCTAACCATGTCTTGTTGCAGCGAATCCACTGATTGCTGGAAATGGATCAGCAAATCCTCCAAATTTGCCGAAGGCTGCGCCATGATAGGGGTAGATGCTAGCGCTCTGATCGAGGTGATGTGACTGGTGACTGGCGGATCAGATGAACCGGTGAGCCCTAACTGGCCTTTCTTTGCCTTGCCTCAGCGGAAGAACACTGGTTTCCCTTGAATCAAATTTTTGACCGAACAAAGTCTATCAGCACTAGTCCAATGTACCCGGGGGATGTTGAAGCCTTCTGAAGCCATGGTTCCAGGACTACCTAGCAAAAGAGAAAACATGCAGCATCTCAGCCTGATTTCACCAAAACGGATATGAGCATAGTTGAAAGAGTGTGCCCTCTACTGAATTCTGCCCCAAAATTCTGCCTGTAAACTGCTACCCTCAGGTAAATTGAATCCCAAAATACTGATGCTGATGCCCGCAGGCCTGATGCCGAAACTACTGAACTGGTGCCCGCAGGCCTGATGCCCAAACTTGCAGACTGATACATGCATTCCTGTAGAGACGCACTCTAACAAGCACATAACAGATAAGTGAGAGCCAAAACACCCCTATGTTGGGGTAGGGTTTCCCTGTCCTATTTTGTCAGGAGCTAGGGTTTCACTACGCACGCAGCGGTTTCAAACAACCTATAAACGGGTAAGCAACCTGTCCTAGTTTGGAATGGTCACTATGGATCCGAATATGCACTAGGTCGAATGGTCAAAAAGGGTGCCTCGGTAAAACCGGGGTTTGTGTTCCCATACTGGCAGAGCCCGTAACCGGTCAGCCTTATGGACATGCCTTGACAAGACAAGCCTCCGGCAAACCGCTCAGGAATAGCAGATGGCAAACACGGTGTCCTAGGCGCACCAATGCAAATGCAATGCAAAGAAACACACAAGTGTAGTCAAAACAAGATATCACGAGTTCGAGTCAAGTTCTCTAAATCCCCAGCAGAGTCGCCAGAAACTGTAGACGTCCCCGAACGCCCCGGGAGGGTTAAGTCCCGTTCTGTTCATTTGGGCTTACTACAGTTCAAGGACTCGATTGTCACGGTTCTAAATCTTGAACCAAAGAGTCCAAATCCGGCAAATCGTTTTTGAGAAAACAGATTTTTTGAAAGAAGTGCCAAACATGGACTGCTTTGCCAGATACAGAGTCGCCACCTAAATATTTTTTAATGGGGGAAATTTAGGAAACCCTGACTCGGTGCCAAAGGCCACGTGTCCGTCATCACCAAAGTTGCCTCGGCTCGGGAACTTGGGTACGATTGGGGAAGGTCACTTCGTGAGCACCCCCGCTCGCCCGGTCAAAGACCGGCCTCTACTAACCATGATATCTATTTTTGAAAACATTGTGTGTTCTTATTCCGGTTATTAGCCTAGATTTACTATGTGATGCGCACAGCATACAAGTATAGACTGAGTCGCCTGATTTGGAACAAAGCATTTCATGTTTGTTTGTTTGAAAATGGTTTGATGGTGCTACCCGCAGGTAGGCTAAGACGTGGATTTGCCACCCTCGGGTGGGCTTAGAAAACAATGGTTTTGCCACTATCTAGTGGGCTTAAAACAAACATTTGATGAATTGTTCCAATCCAAATAACCCAACCTTCACCCACAGGCATTCAAGGCAGTTATATCACATAAGCAATTAGCCTCATGGTAAGCATGCTATTCATGGCAACACTCACACGCATGCAAGGGTGCTAAAGCATAAAAACTCACCGAGTACTCCAAGCCAAAACAGAAACCGATTAGAAATCATGCATGATCCTAAATATGCTGAAATGCCTAATGCAACACATGCAGAATGCAATTATAGCGGGCTCGGCTATTCTAAACATGGCATATGGAATGCTACAACTAACACGTATTCAATTTGGAATTGAAATACAAATGCAGTTTGTATGATGCGCCGAGCCCGGTGCGTGCAAAACAGATGAATGATGCAAACATGCTGTCATACTGTATGCTAATTGAAATATGCCCTAATCTAACCATCATAAGCAGGTAAATAAAAGGGAAGAAAGACGTGGGGTTGGAAGACATACATCACACTCACGTACACTTATTACAATTATGCCCTCGCGCAGAGGGTCCAAATAAATATACAATCCCGAATGAAAGAATAGTACAGTCCAAATAAAACAGTCCAAATAATGTACAAATTCCTGATTAATTTACAAATTAACTAAGAAAAATAATAAACTGGCATGCAAGCCAGGGACTGCCTTGATTCCCCTTCAAATGCTGAATGATGCATGCTCGGGTTGCCTTTGCGCGGAAATCCACTGGGATGCCCCGATTAGCCTCTGTTTGCACCTATTCTTGAAATGCGTGCCAAGCCTCGGAAGACTGCTGATTCTTGATTTTGCTGCAATAGAGAGCAGGAAAGGGGGCATAGCAATGTATTTTCACAAATGTATGCATGCCTCGATCCTCGTGCCACCAATCACGCATATCGATTCATGATGGCCGAGGAGCCGAATTGCACAACTCAATATGAGATGAATGCACATGAACACTATAACAAAACCTAACTCCATCATGGATAATCCGAAGTGTCAGTGACTTGGGAATTGAGACCCGCTCCGTCACTCGGAGCACGGAACGCACCTCGTTTCCCGTGCCCGGGCTAACTCCTATCCCGAACATGATGCAATATGCATGACATGCATGAAATGCAACTAACATATAATCCTAACCAACTAACATACAATCCTAACATACACAATGCTATGGAATGACATACACGCTAAACGAGGTGATACACAACCGAGCATACACAATGCTATGGATGAAATGGCATACGCAATGCAATATGGGCTTACACCAACATGAGAGAGCCTCAGCCACACTCACATAAGAGGCCATCAGATGAAAACAAGACAACTCGAAATGCGTGCCCACGTGCACGCAAACCGAGGACAGACCCTCAGGCACCGAAATGCCACTCTAATGAGACATGGCAAAGACATGGTATATGGTATGCAAACATGCAAAAATCAGTGGCAAGATGAGGGGCAAAAAAGCCTCGAAACCCGGTAAAACGAAACCCAATGCATGAGATGATCCCGAAATGCGAAATTAGGCACATGGAATGGCCTGCAGCTATACTAAACATGCATAATCTGGACATGGAGTGAAAAAGAAGAAGCAAGGCAGCCCCAAAATAAGCATCTTTACAGTATAAAACATGGCCAAACAGCAATCACAAGTAGGGCTAAAATGGCATACAAAAATGGCTTCGCAAGGGAGGCAATGAAGCAAGTGGTACATGCAATGCCCAAAAAGAAAAATACCCTTTTACAACACTGAAGAGGGACCAAAAATATGAAAATTTACAGTTTATGACAGCCTCCAAATCAGTATGCAAACATGCTCAAAATGCAATGCAAGATTAAGGCCATAAGAGGGTATAACATGAAGTGCACAAAACATTCATCAAATAGCTAAAGACCCTTAATGAAACATGACAAGGGGGTCAAAACATGGCCACTTCCAGTTCTAATCATGGCCAAAAACAGAAGCTAAAATGAGCTAACAAAGCATGCAAAAAATGGGGGCCAAAGAGGGGTATAATGGTAAGTGCTACATGGAGGCCCCCAACAGTGTTGAGCCCTTCTACAATGTTGTAGAGGGGCTCAAAATAAGCCAGCTTACAGTTTGTATCATGCTCAAAAACAGATCACACATAGGCTAGAAAAATCATGCAAGATAATGGCATACAAGAGGGTATTGAAGCAAGTTCACAATGGGGGGCTCAAACAGGGTTGAGCCCTTAAACAAACATGAAGAATGGCTCAAAAAAATGCCCCTTTTAGTTAGGGTCGGAGCCCAAAACAGCAAGCAAATAGGCTAAGAAATTGTTGCAAAATAGAGCTAGCAAAGAGGGGAAGTGGACTTACCCTTGAAGACTAAAACCTTGGCTGCTTCTTGGACCAAATTTGCTGCCTCCTAGCTGCTGGAAAGCCTCCCAAGGTGCTGGAAATGGAGTGGTGGTGGTGCTTGGTGGTGATGAAGAAATGGGTTGGAACTTGGTTGTTTTTTAGCTTGGAAGTAGAGAGGGAGAGAGATGTGTATACAAGACTCTCCAACAATTTTTTCTCACCCTAAAAACAGACCTGAGGTGGTGTATATGTAGGCAACATTGGTGGAAAAATGGAGGGAAAAAAGGGGGGGAAAACTAGTCAAGTTTCCCCCCAAAATGGCCAAACCCTCGGACATGGGTGTAGTGGAAAACAAAATTCACATCTAGGACACCCTTGGGGAGGGGGGCATGGCCGGCTAGTTTAAAGGGGCAAAAAGGTCATTTCACAAAAAGGGTGGCCGGCCAGCTAGATTTTCTGGCCGGCCAGCTACTTTCAGGGCTAGAAAAATAGGCTGCCGGGAAGAAAAGTGGCCGGTGGGTGATTGGAAAGTCCAATGGTGGCCATTCAAGTGTCCAAATTGAAGCCCTGGAAGTTATATTTCCAATGGCGCAAACCTTGCATCAAAATTCCTCCTGTGGAAAAAGTTATGCCCGTTTCCGTGAAGTCGCGCAGATTCAGTCCCAACCGGAGTGATGCCCTACTTCAATCAACCATATCTCCTCCGTCCAGAATTGAATTTAGGAGATTCTTGAGTGCAAAATGAAGCCCCGGGAGTAAGCTTTCCAACGGTGGTGGCCTCATAGCTTGATTCCAAGTATCCAAATGAATAGGCCTGATTCGGCGAGGGCTGCTCGACTCTCTCTTAACGGTTCATGCCCATTTTCTCCCCCGACTGGATTTCTTCTCTCTTCTCTTCTTTTCTTCAACTTCAAACCCCTAAGTAAGGTGTTTTGAAAGATTTTTCAAAGATTTCATCTCTCTTTCGTTCATTTCCACTTTGTCCTTGCTCGGTTTACCGAAAAACGCGACGTTTGACAAAAGGCGAGCCTCGGAACATCGTAAAAACTTTATTTTCAAAATGTTTCGAAAGAGAGGGTTTTAAGATCTAACATCTTTCAAAATAGCTTTGGTCCAAAATGGGGCATGAAGTTGGGATTTGTTCCTCTCTCTTTGCCGAAGAAATTGCACCTTTCCCCTGCACAACTTTCTCCACTATGTAAACCATCAGTCGCGTCGAAGTCTTATGGACAGTCAAAAATGGGGTGTCTACACAAAAACAAAACAAATCCATGACAGAGAGAGAAAGAGACTCAAGTAGAATCTAGGTTTGTAATCCAGCATTGATTCCACGGACATTAGATGCAATATCAGTAATCTCAGTCTTCATTTCTCGTCCATCGATGCCACTCGCAATTTTCCAAAGAGTCTAGATGGCATCCTTGAATTTGTCCTTGCAAACCGACTCCATGTTTGTACCAGTTTTGATAAGGTTATCAAGGATTCCTGAATCACCAGGAGAGATGCCATATGGTCTAAAGGAGCTTCATAATATAAAGAAGAAAAAATAAAAAATAAGTAAGAACATATACATATACATCAAATCAAGTTATATCAAATCAAAACAGACTACTTACTTATCGTGTTCTTCATCGAGGCATCATTAGAGTCGTCATATCTTTACCTCCTATTTTCGCTGCACCAGACACACCTCCTCGTCCTTCTCCTTCTCCTTCTCCATTGTTCTTCTTCGCTTCTTGTTTCTTCTTCTCTTCTTCTAACTTCTTTTCCAGCATTTCGCGTAGCCCGTTATCATGTCCCCTCAAATTACTTAGACAGAATTGCCTACCAAGAGGAAGTCTCAAGGAAGGGAGGCTAATGGAATATTCTGGAAGCTCTTAGAAGACTTGAGAAAATATGGGAATATGATACATAATTCTATAATGTACATGGAAGGATCTAAGAAAAGGTTAGTATTCTAGTGAATATTAGAGGAATGGAAGCAATAGAAGCTTCTAGAACTTCCTAGAGAAATGGAGATTGTAAAAGATCCTTGTACCTACTTCTAGAATAAGGTAGATGTTTGTATAGATATTTTTAGGGAGAATTCTAGAAGCCTCTTGTAGGATAAGAAAAGCTTTCATGAGAAGCTTTTTCATAGTCCTTTTCTTTTATGCTTTGGAGTATTCTAGAAAAGGCCTAAGATGCTTATAAATAGGAGAGGGGCTCATTTGCTCCATCAATAATCCAAGAGTTGTAAAGCTTTCTCAAAGTAAATACAAAAAGCATTCTCTTAAACTCTCGTTGTCTTTTTACTTGTCTTTCTTACAAGTTTGTGAGTTAGGTTGACTTGGCATAATCAAATAAGGTTTGAGATTGTCTTGTTAGGGAAAATCGATGTGATTCCCCACAAGTAAATCAATCAATGGGAATAAAAACTAATGCGGAAAATTAAATCAAAAGCAACACAAGAATTTTTACGTGGTTCCCTCAATGTGAGATACGTCCACGGGATCGAAATCCGATTCCACTATCAACCAAATAATTTTTCAAACGATTACAAACGAGACACGAATGGTCTCATAAACCACCCTTAGGTGAATTCCAAATAATCACAAATAAACAAGAGGAAATACCTCACCAAATAGATGAACCAAAATCTTCAGAACCAGAGTTGAAGAAGACCCAAAATAATTAACCCAAACAGCCGAATCCAAAGCAGCCAACCGAACCAAAGCAGCAACAAGGCATTGAATTTGACCAAGTCAAAAAACACTACACAATCAACACCAATTGAAAAACCCACCAAATTTATTTTCAATGTTGATCTGTATCTGCGGCACAGCACACTAAAACAATATATATATATTGTTAATCTAGGGTTTTGTAATCAAACCCTAATTGTATCCAAATTGAATTGGGCCTCCACAAATATAATATATAAAAACATATTATACCTAAACCATGCTAAATTAAAACTCTTTTTCCAAGAACCAATTGGGTCCCACACTCCAATAAGGAGGTATACCCAACAATTCTCCCCCTACCGACTTAGGTGGAGAGATCAACCATACCCGCCAAAGTTCGACACTTTAAATGTTTGTCCTTCGACAAAGTCTTTGTCAACATATCCGAAATATTATCATCTATGTGAACCTTTTCGAGTTGTAACAATTTCGAATCTAACACATCACGAATCCAATGGTATCTCACATCAATGTGTTTCGATCTCGAATGAAAAGTAGAATTTTTACTCAAATGAATAGCACTTTGACTATCACAATAAAGCACATACTTTTCTTGCTTCAAACCCAACTCTTGCAAAAATTTCTTCAACCATAACTCTTCTTTGCAAGCTTCTATAATGACAATAAATTCAGCTTCGGTAGTTGAGAGAGCAACACATTTTTGTAATTTAGATTGCCATGCCACAGCTCCCCCTGCAAAAGTCATCAAATACCCTGAAGTAGATTTCCTAGAATCAACATCACCAGCCATGTCAGAATCTGTGAACCCATCAAGCATCGGCTTACCATCCCCAAAACACAAGCACACCTTCGAAGTCCCTTGAAGATATCTTAGGATCCATTTTACCGCTGCCCAATGTTCTTTACCCGAATTAGAGAGAAACCGACTCACCACACCAACGGCATGAGCAATATCCGGCCTTGTACAAACCATGGCGTACATCAAGGAACCAACTGCTGAAGCATAAGGAATTTTCAACATCTCTTCCTTGTCTTTCTCACTTGTAGGACATTGATTCGAACTAAGCTTGAAGTCACCTGCAAGTGGACAACCAACCGGCTTTGCTTTATTCATGTTGAACCTCTCAAGAACTTTCTCCATGTAGCTTTCTTGAGACAACCAAATCAGCCCCTCTTTGCGATCACGAACAATTTTCATACCAAGTATTTGCTTTGCCGGTCCCAAATCTTTCATAGCAAAAAACTTGCTCAACTCCAACTTCAACTTGTTAATCATGGTAGAATCTTGACCCACAATTAACATGTCATCAACATAAAGCAAAAGAATAATAAATTTACCATCCGGGAAATTTTTCACAAACACACAATGGTCCGAAGTGGTTTTAGAAAAACCATTATTCATCATGAAAGAGTCAAATTTTTTGTACCATTGCCGTGGAGCTTGCTTGAGACCATACAAACTTTTCTTTAATTTGCAAACAAGTTTCTCTTTCCCTTTTTCCACAAAACCTTCCGGTTGCTCCATGTAAATCTCTTCTTCAAGATCACCGTGAAGAAATGCGGTCTTCACATCAAGTTGTTCAACGTCAAGGTTCATACTTGCAGCCATGCCAAGTACAACCCAAATAGAGGACATCTTCACAATCGGCGAGAAAATCTCGTCAAAGTCAATGCCTTTCTTTTGCCCGAAGCCTTCACAACAAGACGTGCCTTGTACCTCAGATTCTTGCCATCATTCTTCAATTTGAAAACCCACTTATTTTTTAGAATTTTCCTCCCTTTAGGCAACTTCACTAAATCATAAGTATGGTTTTCAAGCAAGGAATTCATCTCCTCGTCCATGCCCTTTTTCCAATTACCTTTCTTTGCATGCTCAATTGCTTCTTGGTAGTTCTCGAGCTCCCCTTGATCGGAAATCAACACAAATTCATTGGGAGGATACTTTCTTGAAGGTTGTCGGTCCCTTGTAGATTTTCTCAACTCAAGTTGTGGTGGCGGTTCTTGAGTTGGATGCTCTTCCTCAATTTCTGGCTCAACTTCATTAGGATTAGCATCATCCTCTACATCTTCAATAGGTGGCTGCACATCTCCCCCAATTTCATCATCAACTGAAGATGAAGGAGATGGATCCATGTCAATGAGATCACTAGTTTTTGGCTCCGGTTGATCACCTTTACCAAAGTCTTCAATTGTTTGGTCTTCAAGAAACACAACATCACGGCTTCGAATGACTTTCTTGTCGACCAGATCCCATAATCTATACCCGAATTCATCACGCCTATAGCCAAGAAAAATACATTGTCTTGACTTACTATCAAGCTTGGACCTCTCATCCTTTGGAATGTGAACAAAAGCTCGGCAACCAAACACTCTCAAGTGCTCATAAGACACATCTTTGCCAGTCCAAACTCTTTCAGGAACATCACCATTCAAAAGATAGCAATGAGACAAATTGATCACGTCAACCGCTGTACTCAATGCCTCACCCCAAAAGGATCTTGGCAATTTAGCTTGTGAAAGCAAACACCTTGTTCTTTCCATGATGGTGCGGTTCATCCTCTCGACAACTCCATTTTGTTGAGGAGTCTTCTTAACTGTCTTTTGATGTCGAATACCTTGATTGCGACAATACTCATCGAATGGCCCAATGTATTCACCACTATTGTCTGATCGGATGCACTTCAATTTCTGCCCTGTTTCTCTTTCAACCATGGCCTGAAAATGCTTAAATATTTCTAGAACTTGATCTTTAGTTTTTAGTAGAAAAGCCCAAACTTTCCTTGAATAATCATCAATGAAAGTAACAAAATAAAGTGCATCACCATGTGTTCTAACTTTTAAAGGACCACAAACATTCGAATGAATCAATTCCAAAACATTTTCTTTTCTAGAAGCAATATTTTTCTTAAAAGAAACTCTATGTTGTTTATCCGCCAAACAATGAACACAAGTTTTAAGATGTATACCTTTCAAACTGGGTAGAAGCTCTTTCTTGAACAAAACTTGCAGCCCCTTTTCACTTATGTGCCCAAGTCGCTTGTGCCACAATTCAGTAGAAGTATCATCTTCAAGTGCATTGATAACACCTTTACAAATTTTTCCTTGCATCGAATAAAGTGTATGAGTCTTCTTACACTTAGCCACCACCAAAGAACCCTTTGTGAGCTTTCATATTCCATCACCAAATTTGTTGTTGAAGCCTTCATCATCTAGCTTCCCAGTAGAGATCAAATTGAGGCGAATGTCGGGAACATGCCTCACATCTTTAAGCAACAACTTGCAGCTCAAATTTGTTTCCAAGCAAACATCACTCATACCAATAATCTTGGACAAACCTTCATTACCTATTCGAACAGAACCATAGTCTCCTTTGGTGTAGGCAGTGAAGAAATCAACTCGAGAAGTCACATGAAAAGAAGCACCGGAATCAATAACCCAATTACTCTCTTGGCCCACAAAATTGATGCAATCATCTTCACAAACGACCATGAGATCATCGGTAGTAACTGCCATTGTGTCTTCTTGCTTCTTATCCACACTTTTGTCACGCCTTTTCTCCTTATTCTTGAGCTTTCGGCATTCCCGCTTCATGTGCCCTTTCTCATGGCAATAATAGCACTCAATGTGTTTCTTTGAAAAAGAACCATCTTTTGATTTGTCACGGCTTTGATCACGACCATGAGAAGTCTTACTCCTCCCTCTTGTTTTGCTTCGGCCTCTCACAACAAATGCTTCTGAATGAGAGGAACTCGCTAATTTTCTTCTAGTTTCTTCATTCAACAAGCTACTAGTGACTTAGCCCATTGTGACAACTCCATCGCGTGCCGAATTACTAACTGTCACAACCAAAGTCTCCCAACTTTCGGGCAAAGAACTAAGTAACATCAAAACCTGCAACTCATCATCAAAAATAATTTTCATAGAAGCAAGTTGGTTAACAATACTCTTTATTTCATTCAGATGTTCCGGAATAGGGCTGCCCTCTTTATATTTTAAATTAACCAACTTACGAAACAGAAAGGCTTTATTTGTGGCTGATTTTCTATCATAAAGACTCTCTAATTTTTTCCATAAATCATGTGTCGAAGTTTCAGTAGCAACATGATGAAATATACTGTCATCAATCCATTGACGGATAACACCAACGGCTTTTCGATTAAGCCTCTTCCACTCATCATCTTTCATACCTTCGGGTTTGCCACTATCACCCTCAATAGGTCTATACAAGTCTTTACAAAATAATGGGTCCTCCATTTTAGTTTTCCAAGTTACCCAATTGCTTCCATTGAAGCTAGACATACGACCCACATTCCCCTCCATTGATTTACACAAATAAATAGATCCAAATAAATCGTAAGCTCTGATACCAGTTGTTAGGGAAAATCGATGTGATTCCCCACAAGTAAATCAATCAATGGGAATAAAAACTAATGCGGAAAATTAAATCAAAAGCAACACAAGAATTTTTACGTGATTCCCTCAATGTGAGGTACGTCCACGGGATCGAAATCCGATTCCACTATCAACCAAATAATTTTTCAAACGATTACAAACGAGACACGAATGGTCTCACAAACCACCCTTAGGTGAATTCCAAATAATCACAAATAAACAAGAGGAAATACCTCACCAAATAGATGAACCAAAATCTTCAGAACCAGAGTTGAAGAAAACCCAAAATAATTAACCCAAACAGCCGAATCCAAAGCAGCCAACCGAACCAAAGCAGCAATAAGGCATTGAATTTGACCAAGTCAAAAAACATTACACAATCAACACCAATTGAAAAATCCACCAAATTTATTTTCAATGTTGTTCTGTATCTGCGGCACAGCACACTAAAACAATATATATATATATTGTTAATCTAGGGTTTTGTAATCAAACCCTAATTGTATCCAAATTGAATTGGGCCTCCACAAATATAATACATAAAAATATATTATACCTAAACCAAGCCAAATTAAAACTCTTTTTCCAAAAACCAATTGGGTCCCACACTCCAATAAGGAGGTATACCCAACATGTCTAAGTGTCGCACGGAGTGCTTGAAAATTACCAAGGTCGTGACACCGCGCTCACCATAGAACACCTTCATCAGCTTGTCTTTCACCATGAAAGCTACATCAGGTCACATGAACAACAAACACGATTAATCAAACATACTGTATCATATGTAAAAGAATAGCTATCAATAAGTTCAATAAACTCACCCATTGGAGAAGTTTCTCCATCCTTGAAGCTAAACTTTTCCCAAAGAATCTTCACAGCAGAAACAATTGGTAAGCTCGTTTAGTCGCCATAGTATGCACGAGATCAGAGAAAGGAGATAAGAGAGAGTGAGGATGAAAGAGTGAGAGAAGAGGGTTTGTATAGAGTAGATGGCAATATGAGACGGTTATAGACAGAGAGAGAGAGAGGGGTTTATATAGAGTAGATGGCAATATGAGATGGCATAATATGAGATGGTTATCCTATTTTGTAATAAATTTATGTCATATTTTAAATTAAAATTTGGGGTAAATTTATTTTATTTTCTTATGATTAGGATTGAAGTATTTTATCCTCTATAATTTAAATAAAATCAGAACACTTGTTATTATTAATTTTTTCATCCAAATTAATTGGAGGTATGATACACACTATTTTTTTAGAATGGATTTGATTTTTTGAAAAAATAAAGTGAAATTAATAAAAAAAATAATTTTACCTAAATTTTTTCAAATGTAAAATTAAATTAATATGCTAATAAAAGGAAGTGGGACTGGTTCTCAATGGAGGATAAAATTGAGAAGCACGATGGAAGAGGGACTAGGGAGTAGGGAGTAGGGAGTATTTTTGGGTCATGGTAGGTAGGATTGTCATTTTCCTCCACCCAGCTCTGCACCCGTAGCTCCCGTCCCACACGAATTTTTTCTACCCCAATTAAAAAATGAGGCGGAGACGGTTTTGCTTCCTCTGTCCCGTTCCAGCCGAACCTTGCCCCGATTATATTTGTTAAATATATTTACATTTATATGTATATAATATATAATATATTTATTTTTTATTATAATAAAGGTAAAACATTAAAATATTATATTTAATATTAATTTTTATTCATTTATTTTCTATCTTATATAATATAATTTTCATTAACATTTTTATTTTTCAACTTAAAAAATTATACTGCCTCCCGCCTCGCACTCGCTCCGCTTTTGTCACTCTCCAATTTACCTCGCTCCCAAAATAAAACGGGGCGGGGGCGAATTTTTATAAATCTATCCCAAACCTAACCCATGATCATCCCTAGACAAGAGACGATAGAGAGTTGTTATTTGGGTAAAGGGGCTGTGGAGGAGAATTGTTGGTTTGGCGTTAGAAGTTGTGAATTTCATTCACGCACGCAAAAAATTTACACCATCATAACAATAATTCTTTTTATTATTCTACTGAAATGCAATTCTCCTATCTTTTTAATGGATCTTGCTAATGACAAATAACAAATATATAATTTCCATACGTTCTTTACATATTGAAAAATATTTTTATGAATTTTAATGCATTTTTGTACAATTTTTCAACACTAACAATAATTTTAATGATTGGTTTTATTTTATTTTTTTAATTAATACGTTTAAAAATTTCTTATAAATTATATATTTTATGAGTAAAAAAAATTTGATGCAATAGAGTGATTCTACTTACACCATTATTTACCTCTTTACACCCTCCATCTTATTACATCATTAAAAAAATATAATTCTCATTATACCCCTAATATATTATCAAAACTAACCCTAAATTAACTATTTCATCTCTTTACACTACTAATTTTTGAAGGAAAAATAGAGAAACAGCAGAGGAAAACACTTAACAATTCTTGTCTGTAATGAATTCATGACTGGAGTCCACTAATAATGCAATACTTACGTTGTTGCAATGAGTATAAATATAATCATTCCAAGCAAAAATATAAAAAATATAAAAAAAAAATGAAACTGACAATACACGGTAATGAGTAGCCGAACAAATTTTAAAAATACGGCCTTAGGTTACTGGAAATGTATCTATTATTCGGCAGTTGGTTATTAGACTTATATTTTTTGTTCGGCAATGTGATACCGGACTATTTTATTTTGTTCGATTTCAAAATACTGAACAAAAGTCCAAGAACAGTTTAGAAAAACAAAACAAAAACCTACCAAACAAATAAAAAAATTTACCATTTCACTTTTTTGATGGTTTTTCACCACCATTTCTTTATCCATTACTTTCTTTGATGATCAAAACACTATGATACTCACTTTTTGAAAAGAGATGTGTAGGAGAAAAGAAAAATTGAGAAAAGAAAAATTGAGGGTAAAGATTGAAGACCAATGGGTGTAAAGAGATAATAAAATATATTTAATTTTAGTGTTTTGTCTTTAAAAGTAATTTCATACATGGATAAAATTGGAAGGAAAAAAAAAAGCTTATATGGATGTGTAACGACTCATTTGCCCGCCATATCGGAGTTTCACATTTGGAAAAAGTACACCAAAGAGTTTTTTAGTGTCACATTATACCCGTTACGTTGGAATGTCACATTTGAGAAAAGTACACTAAAGAGTTTTAAATTTTTTTAGAGTGTCATATCATACCTTCCATGTTAGAGTGTCACATGTCACGTTTACACTAAGGAGTTTTTAATTTTTTTTGGAGTGTCACATCATACCCGCCACGTTATCACGTTTGAGAAAAGTATACTAAGAAATTTTTAACTTTTTTAAAGCGTCACATCATACTCGCCACGTTGTGACATTTAAGAAAAGTACATTAAAGAGTTTTTATTTTATTTTTTAGTAAAAGTTTTGGAGTGTCATATCATACCTACCACGTTGTCACATTTAGAAAAAGTACACTAAGGAGTTTTTAATTTTTTTGAAGTGTCATATCGTTAGAGTGTCACATTAATACCTGTCACATTGGAATATCACATCATATTTGTCACATTAATAAAAGGGAATAGTTGTCTACAAAAACACTACCAAAATAAAAAATAAGACCACACGGAAAGAAATTCTCCACTAATAAGACTTAACAGATGAATAGAAAAAATTTAAAACTAATTGGAGCACTTATTTGTGAGATAAGATTTATTCGTAAATGTATCTTTAATTTCTCGCATTTATCATCAAAAAAATAGATAATTTATTTTAAAAAATATACTTGTTGTTTAATATATATATATATATTTTTTTACACAAACGCGATAAATTAAATAAACGTATACGAAACATCTTATAGAATAAACTATTTAAATTATCAAAACGAGACAGGTAGACAATATCCTTCTATCTAGATTTATGGATAGGAAATCCAACTCTTATCCAAAACCACCATTTTTATATCATAATTGGACCCCTAAATTGAAAAGTACTATTTTTATCATTTTCAAAGCACAACACGGTAGCTATCTAACAAAGAAATTTAGGCTTTTCTCTCAATATGACCGTTTCAGGTGATCTGGAAACTACATAATGACGGGATGATCCTGAATGCTGCAAAAAGGAGATCGATCACCTGATTCGAAGTAAAAAGAAGATTAAAAGCTCAATCGATCGACCAGGAGATGAACCTATGGAGGAATCTGTCTAAATGGAAAAGATGAATAGGATATGCGAAGCCATAGATCTTTTCTTGAAGAAGAAAACGCAAAACAAGCTGATGAAAAAGGAAAACCATCAGTACTGATCAGATGGAGGGCATAGAGGCAACCGAAGTAGTAGCAAAATCATTCAAACAAGCCATACTAAGATCGAGATTCATTGAGAATGGAAACGAATTTTTTTTTGAATGTGATGTTGAGGAAATCTCTCCGGATGAGGATGAAGATGAAGAAGCCCCTAAAGGAGAGGAAGAGAAAATGAATGAAGAGGAAACTAAGAATGGAATTCCCAAAGTCAGTATTCCACCAGGTCTCTTGAAGAAAATTTGGGAACTATGGAAGAAGTGTTTGATTGTTAGACTCCTGGGGAAAACCATAGGATACCTGTTATTTATGGCAAAATAACCAAAATATGGACGTTACAAGCTAACTTTAAAGCATTGGATATTGGCAATGGTTTCTCTATTATGAAGTTTGATATGGCTGATGATTATAACAAGGTTTTCATTAAGGGACCATGGGTTATCATGGATCACTATGTAACAATAAGGAAATGACAACAAGACTTCAAGTTGGATGAAGCAGAGGAGGATACCACAGTGATTTGGGTGCGATTCCCTAATCTACCGATTGAATATTACAATGAGAAGGTCATCTACCACATTGCCAAAGTACTTGGAGTCCCTTTAAAGATCAATATTAACACAGCAATGGCAGCGAGAGGAAAATATGCAAGAGTTTGCATAGAAATGGATTTTAGAAAACCATTGATTCCTCATTTTTCTATAGGTAACCACATTTATGGAATTGAATACGAACATTTGCACTCACTGTGTTTTTTCTGTGGTAGGTTTGGGCATCGGAGAGAAGCATGCAGTGACAGAGTTATGCCGGTGCCGGAGAGAACAGAATAATCATTGAACAGTAATGGCCCCTAGATGGTTAAAGCTCACGATGCCAACGGGCCAAGCCCAATGGAAGAGGAAATGACAGACCCAAACTCAGGGAATTATGGACCTTGGATGATGGTTTAGAATCAAAGAAGGAGACACAGAGGCCCAATGGGTACTAAGTCACAAGCGGCCTAAAAGAGTAATAGGTTTGACATGTTAAGAGAAGAATAAGGAAAAGAAGTAACTAAAGCCCATTCTGGTAATGAGAAAGATAAGGGTAAAGTCCATGAAAATATGGGCTCAAGTAATAAGACTAAAATAATAGAAAAAAGTAAAATGAGTACTAGCCCTGAAATGGCTAAAGAACAGAAATGAGAGGTAGCTAGTCTGGGGAAGGAAGAAGTATCTGACATAAGGATACGAGATCAAAAAATAGAAATGGGGAAAAGGTGAAACATCTAATCCGCAGAGAACCACCAAACAACCAGCTGTTACTTCTCACCAGTCCATTATTCAACCAGCCAACTCAAAAAACAAGTCATTAAGCACAAGGACCATGGTGGAAAATTCAAAACCCAAATCCAGAGTTCCACCAGATAAAAATAGAGGAGGAAGGAGAGAACCACCTGACAGAGGTGCACAAACTCGAACAGAATAGAGTATTGGTGAACTTGTCCCCAAGGAAAGAAGTATTTCACCTCGTCACCTCCAAATGGTGGAACAAGGAAGTAAAGCTGAGGATAATGCCTTGGAGGCAAATATAAGTGAGACAAGACATGCACTACATTTCAATGACACCACTCAAGACAATGGAAGAGAACCACAAAGCAATAATGGGATATCTGGGAATTGACAGT
Source organism: Camellia granthamiana (assembly GCA_036172215.1). Taxonomy (NCBI): domain Eukaryota; kingdom Viridiplantae; phylum Streptophyta; class Magnoliopsida; order Ericales; family Theaceae; genus Camellia; species Camellia granthamiana. The sequence continues at coordinate 168,309,895 of CM069903.1, read as the reverse complement.
CAGGACCCCTTACTTGATCAAGAAATTTCATCCATGGATTTGCTCATTTGGAATTGTAGAGGAGCAGGAAATAAGAGATTAAAAAACAATCTGAGGAAATTAGTCCAAATCCACAAACCAGAATTGATGGTACTTATGGAGACTAAAGTTGAATTCAAATCGATGGGGATGTTTTTCAATGGTATGGGTTTTATAGCCTTAAGCTATGTGGATCCTATAGGTAGGAGTGGAGGTATTTAGATGCTCTGGAACCCTAATGTTGTTAATGTATGGGTGCTAGAAGCTAGCTTGCAGTAGATTACAGCTACCATTTCGAGGCAAGATTGCCCTGACTGGCTACTATCAGCTGTCTATGCTAGTCCAAGTAGAGACAAGAGAGATGATCTTTGGGACCGGCTGGAGGCTATTGCCCAACACATGTTAGTTGCTGGGAATTTTAATGATTTTATTACTCCTAAAGACAAGAGAAGTTTCCATGGAAGTCACCAAAAGACCTTAAGCCAAGACCAGAGGAGAAGTAGAAAGTTTAATGAGAGAATTGACAATTGCAAGCTAATGGATTTGGGATGCATAGGACCAAGGCTGACCTGGTCTAACAATAGGAAATGTTAGGCTAACACTATGGTAAGATTCGATAGGGCTATGTGCAACACTGAATGAAGAACTACCTTTCCGGATGGAGCTGTAAGGAACCTCCCTCGCACCTATTCAGACCATTCACCTATGATGGTGTTCACTCAAGGTAAGTCCTTATTTATTTCCAATTGTAAACCCTTTAAATTTTTGGCTGCTTGGATCACTCATGAGGATTTTAAGAATGTGGTGGATGTGAGTTGGAGTAAGAATAACACTTCCATATATAATAAGTTACAAACACTTGGTCAAGAGGCTAGTGTTTGGAATAAGGAGGTGTTTGGTAATATTTTTTGAAGGAAGAGGTGGTTGTTGGGAAGAATTGAAGGCATACAAAAATCTCAAGCCATCAATTATTCCCATAACCTCCACAACCTTGAGCTGGATTTAGTTGACCAATATAATAAAGTCTAATATCAAGAGGAGCTCTTGTGGTTCCAAAAAGCTAAAACTAATTGGATTACTCAGGGAGAGAAGAATTCTAAATATTTCCACCTTACTACCCTGAATAAAAGGAGGAGAAGGAGAAGGAGAATTGAGATGCTTAAAGATGAGAATGGTTCTTGGGTTGACTAGACTGATCAACTCAAAAGCCTCATCACTTCATACTTTGTTAAGCTGTTCAGTGTTTCTGACACTGTCTCTCTTGAACAGTGGAATAATTTGTTGAGATGTAAAATTAACCATGAGGATAACTTGGATCTCATTAGAAATTTATCTGATGAGGAGATTTGGAGGGTGTATGAAAGGGTTCAAGAAAGTAGTTAGAAAATTCGAAGATCCTTGAAGAACAACTTCGAATTCTCTAGAAGATGATGAGAGGCTTAGATTCTTCAATAGTCTCAACTCAAGAACACAAGAGTAAAGGAGATGATGGAGATAAGAGATTGGGTGAAGAAGAAGGCAAAGTAGCTAGAGAGAGAATAATGGCAAGGCTCTCCCATGGATCTCCCACTTTCACTCTCAAGGTTGATAATGGAGAAGGGAAATTAGTTCTTTCCCAAGAGTTAAAAAATCTCCAAAATCCATCCCTTATAAAGCTATGGGTGGGTGCTATTTATAGGCACCTCATGATATAGGATGGAGTCCATGTGCAAGGCACATGGGGAATATTCTCTCTAACCACCTTGTCCGAGGAGGTGACCTCTCCGAGGATGAGGAAAACCCTGAAGAGAAGATCAACCCCTCGGCGAACCCTTCTTCTTAGCCACACCTAACCAATGATCCCCAATCATCCCAAAGGGTCAGGGGTAGTCCTAGAGGACGTCCTGCCGCAAAATATTGCCGAGTCTCATGGACCCCCCGGAATCGTGCCACCTCGACCCGAGTATAGGCTAGTTTAACCGAAGAGTGAATTTATCTCCACTCACCATCCTCGGGATCGGGTCCTTTGTTCAAACTCCATTACGCCCATGGTTCTGGTGCGTAGATCTCGGAAAGGTCCGAGCCCGCAAGTGTTCTGGGACTCATTAACGGAGCTGCTTCTAGATTGCGTCTGAATCCGTTCGAAGCCAAGTACTTCGGATCTCTAGGTTCGTGGATCCGAACCTCTTCGAGTCCGAGTGCCTCGGATCTCTAGGCTTGCTCAAACCCCTTTCGAGTCCAGGCCCGAGTAAGTCTCTAAGTTCGTGGATCCGAACCTTTTTGAGGCTTAGAGCGATCTAGCCCGTTTGATGGCGATAAATCCGGGCCCACCAATCTTGGACTTGCGATAAATTCAGGCCCACTAATCTTGGGCTATTGGGCCTAATTAATTTAGCTCCTCTTACATTTGCCCCTTGCGTGTATGAGAAATTTTAAATTTCTCGGACAAGTATATTTTCACTCCTTCGGCCCTGCTTTGCATCACGTTCCAAAATTAAAAAAAAAAAATATATGTTGCCTCGACAGAGCCTATGGATAAAGTTGATGATGCACTTCAATTTACAGATAAAATTGACAAGCAAAAAAAAAAAAAATTTTGTACTTTTTTTTTTTTTTTTCGTCCCACTGAAATATTCATTATTATAACATCTGAGAAAAATATATATATAAATTTTTATTCTAACCAAAGAATAATAAAGCATTTTTTATTCAAGGCTCACAGCATTGTTTTCAAACCCGGACTGGACCGGCCGGTCGGACCGGTTAAACCGGGCCTTGTTCCGGTCCGGTCAACCCCCTAAACCCGGATAGGGGCCAAAACCGGTGACCCAGTGGTCGGACCGGCCAGAACCGGCCTTTTTTTTTTTTTTTGGGTTTTACTTTTTTTTTTTTTTTTTCTTTCTTTCTTTCTTTCTTATATATATATAAATATATTTCAAAATTTTGACTAAAAATTCTTATTTCAAGAGTCTTCTCTCATAAGAAAGAGTCTCATTGAAAGCTTGAGAAGATTATGAAAGTCTATTCCTATTTATAGGAAAAGATTTTTCAAAGAGAACCTACAAAATTCTATGTGGGATTCAATCAAATTATTTGAAACATATTGATTGGAGGGAGAGTTGAAAATTTCATTTCCTTCCAAAATTAAATCTAGCATTCAATCAATTTATTTGGAGGGAATGTTTAAAAAATTTAATTTCTTTGAAATAAGTGACTTTTTTTTTTTTTATCAATTATAACTTTATTAAATGTTATTAATAAATATTATGCAACAATTTTTATTTTTATTTGATTATTTATATATATTTTTATTTATTTATAATTTATAATTATATTTTTTAATTATATAATATTAATTATGACGTCACGGTTCGACCGCTTTGACCCGACGGTTGAACCGGTGACCCGTCCACTCGGTCCCTTTTCCGGTTCGCTCACCGGTCCGGTTTTGAAAACATTGGCTCACAGACGTTTTTCTTTGTTGTTTGGCAAACACGGCATACACATTTAGAATATTCTAACAGCATATTCAAGGATAATGCTCCTTTTTTTTCTATTTAAAGAAAAGGCTCAAAAACCCCATTCTGTAGCTAACCAACTTTTGCATAGCCGCCACATCCATTCCAACTTCGTCTCTCAGCCTACTCTCTCTCTAGATCGAGAGGCCATCTTTCTTCTTCAACAAACCAGCACCGCTGCCATTTGCACAGCCCTTCATCGCAACTTCCAGCCCCGTCGCCGCCGTCGTCACTGAAGAACCAGCTTCGTCCAAGCTCCTGCTTCGTCTGTCCAGCGTCATTTTGCACACCATCGGCGGCTACAGCCTCGGCTACCATCGATGTCGTGACAACGTTGTCAAGCCAACACCAGACTCTTCCGTGGTCCTACTGCCATTGCCTTCCTCAACTGACCAGCACCGACGCCACGCGGCTTGCGCCGTCTCTGCCCTGCCTTGACTTGCGGCCTACACCATTTGATGCTTCTTGCTTCTTTCAGCTTTACACCTTATCCATCTGTGGGTAAACTCTTGGGAGACCTCAGTATATTTTTTTTATTATTATTACATATATATATATATATATATATTTTTTTTAGCTTTGGCTCCTCTTGAATGAGACCAACACAGCTATTCTTCTTCGTGAACAAACCAGAGCTGCTACTGTTTATTATTGCCACTGTCCTGTTTCAGCATCATGACTGCCGCAGACGTGCGATCCAAGTTGTTGCTCGCTATCAGTGCTTCACTTTGGCCTAGTGAGCTCAGACATTCAGGCACGCCAGACCTTGGTCTTGTTCCTACAGCTACGGAAGTCCACTTCTGCTTGCGTATTGATTGTTGTCTCAATCCTCTGAGTGCCGCTGTCGGCTTCGTAAGAACCAACCCCGGCGTTATCTTGCACGCGACCTCCTCAACTCGCGTGGCTTGTGCGTCTCATGCCCAGCTCTTGCACCATTGCTGTATTTGCCAACCGTAACTAAGTAGTGACGACTACGCCGCCAGGGGGGGAAAAAGAACTCACAAAGTAGCAAGACTCAAACAATTAGTCAACTGATCTGGAATTCCTCCACAGAGATTGTTGTTATTCAATATAAGAGCCGCAATGTTCTGCAATTGATCCAACTCCTCAGGGATATTACCAGACAAGTTGTTGAATGACATATCTATAATTTGTATACTTCTGAGAATCCCGAATTCTAAAGGTAGTGGTCCATTGAGATGATTATGACTCAAATTCCTTAATGTAAAATACATGTTCACAAGTCAGGCAAACAACCATATACTCAATCTCTGATGCTTCAGTTTTGTTTACTTTGCTGCTTGAAATTCTTTGGGCAGGAATATATATATATATATTGATTATCATATATATTTTTTGATTAGAGCTCGGATTACCCAGATTTTTGTTTTGCTTGCACGCGACTACATTGCCGTGGCTCCAGCTTCCATCGGCCTCTCACTGCTCCAGCTCCGACCAAACCGCCATCGGCCTCTCTCTGCTGAAACTCTGCAGCTGGCTTCAACTGTTCCAACGCAGACCACACACGTTGCCCACTCAACGTGACGTGTGTGGTTGCCGACTCTTTTGTGGTACCACTGTTGCTTCCAGCTTCAACTGTAAACGGTTATTGACCATGCTGCCCACTCAACGCGGCGTTGGTCTAATTATATTCTTTCTTGCCCACTGCCGGTGCTGTTATTGATTTACTCCGGCTATCTTCGGTACTGGTTCCACCCATTCGTGGCCTATTTTCTGCTTCCACATTGACTCTAACACAGCCATGCTTTTCCTCCGTTGGCCCAAACCTGTGAGTAAGCTCTTTAATTGTTTTATTTATTTTATTTATATATTTTATTTTATTTTTTGGTGGCAGCTTCTGTATGGACTTTGCAATTTTTGAAATAGGCTGTGGGATTTATTTAGATGGTTTTTCTGACTTGAAATTTGCCAAAGAAATTCTGGGCTATTGCATAAATTGAACCATTGCTGCTGAATTTTGCACTCGTAATAGAATACTTGCCACTTGAATTGAGCAATTAACATTGACTTGAGAGGAATATTCTTGTAATTTGCATGACAATCCATTGAATCTCGCTACTGATGAAAAATGAGAAATGAGAAATACTTCGGATCTTGGGCCTAAAATTTGCTATTGAACTTCACTCTATCCAAATTTTGAGCCCCGTAGAAATTGGATCTTTAATATGGAACGTAGTGATTTTTTGAGAAAATGATCCGCTTGAACTTCATCACAAAACGGCCTATGACATTGCACCTCTTATTGATGATAGAAATTGGAAATCTGTATGTTGATGATACACCCATCATGTTGCATGTAAATTTTATTATAAAAATGACTGATTGTCGCGACCCTTAGCATAGTCAACATCGTGCCTGAATTCTTGGCGTAAAAATTCCTCGTAAGATTTGTTAAATTCATGGATTCTCTGATAAACGAATAGTTGATGCCGAAATTTCATTCAAATGTGTTGCTTCAATTCCAATATTCTGAATTTTAATACGGTCACCTCCTTGCAATTTATACCTGTTATTTCAGTCATATGTCTTCTCGAAAGAAACCCGTTGTCCCGGGGTCATCAGAACTGGCTCTCATGAAAGAGAGGGATGTACCTCCGGCATCTGAGTGGAGGAAATCTCCTTATTTTGGTCGGAAGGACCCCTTTTGGCGGGCGGCTACCTCCACCACTTCTCTTCTGACTCCGAAGGGAGCTCCATTATGTCTCACTGAGGATATTGACTCCAGACATGAGGCCCATATTTCTCCTTCCTCGGTGCTACGCTTCCGGATTGAGATAGGGGACTTTCTATACTGTTATCCTCAATTCAAGGCCTTCTCAAACCCTCCTTTTGGTTGGCAGGAGTGGGTTGATGATGTCCTTTCGGACAAGAGCCTCTGTCAGCGGCTTCAGGAGGCCCGACTATTTATCTCGATGAAAATATCTCGATCCCTAGCCATCCGTCACAACAATGCTAGCCTAGAAGCCATGGCTCTTCGGTGGAGCACCGAGACACACACCTTTATACTTGGCCAGCACGAGATGGGGCCCACCCTTGAGGATGTGTTCATGTTGCTGCGTCTGAAAGTGACCGGCCCTGATGCCTTCGACCCTGAGCGGACACCCCCCGAGGATGATTCTTTGATCCAATCTTTGAAGCTAAATCTTCAAACTTGTGGTCAGTGGAGTTCCGTTTTTGATGGTTCAGCGAGGAGGACTAGTTGAGTAAGGACGGACCGTGCCTCCTATACTGCATGCATCCGCCACTTCTTCAAGGATCTTCAGCCCTTGGCCAGAGATGCTGACCCTGACTCTCGGGAGTATGAGGCCGGTCCGATGTATGGCTCTAGGCTCTATTTCTTGGGATTTCTGGCTTGCTTCCTTTCATTCTTCATTCTTCCGAGCACACCTCCGGATTCCCTCAATCCTTTCGTCTTTCCCTTGGTAGTCAGGCTCTTCAGAGGAGATCGGATCCCTTTGGCTCCATTATTTCTTGAGAATCTCTACTATCGGCTGGATCTACTACATCGAGATATGGTTCATTCCGTGGGTCGATATGAGCCTATCTCCTTCATTCACAACCAGTTTCTGCTTTGTTTCTTCTTTGAGAGGTTCCCAAAATTTGCCCCTGCTTCGACTGTATTCGAGGCAAAGGTTCTTCGGGAGATAGTGGATAAAGATGGCATCCCCGTGCTCAGTACTGATGGGTCTCGGACATTTGAGAAAGCGAAGTCTTGCCAGCCGTTGATTACATGTTGGTCACGTACCATTTCCACCTTATCCTTGAATACTCTGGTGGATGATCCCTGGCGCTTTGTGGCCCGGTCGTATGTATGCCCACCGGTGGGTGTGGCCACACCGCTTATCTATCATGGTTCCTCCCGCTCGGTGTCCTTTCCTTTGCTGAAGAACATCCCTGGACCCTTTGTTGATATGTTGATAATGATCCGTTCGAGTTCATTACCGGTATGGCATGAGGAAGGCATTGATAGTGTTGTTTATAGACCTGACCGTGTAGCATGTCAATTCGGGTTTGACCAATGTGCTCTGGGGCCAGCACCTCCTTTGTTATCATTTTCAGAGAGCTACGGGCGCTTCAGTCGCGGACTTGTACACACTATGCTTCCTATATCCGGCTCTTTGACGATGCCAGGCTTGAGTCGAGTAGGGGGTTTCACCCCTTCTTTCAGGCGGTATTGGCGGAAGACTATCGATGCATTTATTGCATTTGTCCAGAGCAGACCGACCATATGTTTGCCTCCGCCGATCTATAAGAAGGACTCTTCTCTTCGGCTGCCTGAGAGCCGGAAATCTGATCACATGTACGAGAGTTTCTTTACCTCATCTGCTCCGACTGACCCTCCGGCTTGGGCGTCTGCTTCTAATTTGGCAATTGCTTCTCCAGAGCCAATCCCTTTGAATAAGGCCTCTAGTCCTCGGACGACCCGCCTTAAGAAGATGGCTCATAAGAGGGCTTCTGATGCCAGTCCTTCCACTCCTCACTTTTCCAAAAAGCTCCATCGGGCAACCGAAATTTTTTGATTTGAAGTTACTTTCCTTCTTGCGACTATACCTTCTTAAATGAACACTTTTTACTTGCCCACGTTGTGTAGGACCCTGCGGTTGTTGACGTTCTCAGTACCGTAGCTCCTGGCCATGCTGCCTCCCCCAGGCCGGACTCAGACTTGGACGACACCCTACCTTTGTCTGCAAGACTTGTGAAGATGCGCACCCCTCGTATAGCAGTTATAGATGACGATGATGATGAAGCTGAGTCCTCCGATCATTTTTGTGACCTTATTCCACGCATGCGTCGTCACCACGCTACCGTAGCTGAGGAGGAGCGCTACCTTGGTGACGAGGTTATTGGGGCTCACCGTTCTGATGTTGAGATTACTGGAGGGATTGATGCCACAGAAATTGATGCCGCAGGCCATGCTTCTAGAAGCAATGTAGAGATGAGGTGCGCCTCTGGGAATGGTGCGAAGGTGGATGTGCTAGAAATCTCTGAGACTCGCTCTGGCACTTATGGTGATTCTCATCCTCCGGCCCTCCTTCCTTCTTCAGGGATGACTGCTACTGTTCAGGCTTCATCAGACATTGAGATCGATCAGGTGCTCCCTATACGGCCAAGTGACTTTGTTGATGCTAGGAGTCCTTCAGTTGCTCCGGCTTTGCATATTGATTCTCCCTCTAGTAATCTTTCTTTCTGAAGTTTGTCATTTACTTCTATCTGTGAGAAATCTTTACTCAAATGGCTTTACTGTTCCCTACCCCTAATAAGACTTCCTTATCTTTTCTTCAGTGTTAGCTGCTACCGGGGTCCTGCCTTTACCTGCCTCAGACTCTGCTCCAGTGTTAGCTGCTACCGGGGTCCTGCCTTCACCTGCCTCGGACTCTACTCCGACTCTCTTTGTGACTCCTCATGGTTCTTCTTCTCAATGGGGGACACCTGCCTTTGAGACGACTGCTAGAGGTTCTTCATCGCTAGTGCCTTCGAATGTTTTGGATTTGAATCTCAGTGATTTCCACTTTGATAGTGATGCTTTTGATCTTTCCCCTTATTGCTCCGCATTCTCAGGCTCGGGACCTCTGCCGGGAGTTACCCCTCCGGGTGGTTCATCTAACCCGATAGACATTGGGGAGATTCCTAAGACTAGTAGCTTTCCGGCCCCAACTCCTCCTTCGACTTCTGGCAAAGTATCATTTCTCCATTATTGGGTAGCTCCTGAGTTTGCTTCAGTTCTACAGCTTGTGCATTCGAGTTACCCGGAGACCTTTGCTTCATTTGCTTGCCAGTGTCCACTCATTCAGACTGCTCTTCTCGAGTCTTTTGCCACTATCTTATATAGGTTGGACAGGCAACGGTTATGTGACCTTAATGGGAAAGTAGTCGAGACGGCGTATCAGGGGATCTCTGACATATCAGACGTCACCAAGTGGACTTATCATGGCTTCGGAAGCGCCTGGATATAGCTTCGAACGCCAGTCATCGAGTGGAACTTATGTCTGTGCTTGCCTCTTATCGGACCTCTATAGATGAGACAAAGGCAACTCTTCGTGAACTTGAGTCGGGTTATGCTCGGGCCTTGGAGACTTTAGAGGCACACTCTACTGTTTGTCCTCTGGATGTAGATGTGACGGGCAGCTTCTTCGAGGGTGTCTTTAGGAGAGATTGAGTTTTTTTTTTTTTACTTTCTTGCCCCTTTCGATAAAAAAGTTTTATCTAGGACAATGCAATGAAATGACAAAATCTTTGCTGTTTGGATATGTTCGCATTGTTTTCTCATTCTACTTGATAAAATATTTATTTCGAATGATACAATGGAAAGAACAATCATACGCACATATTTATAAAAGCTGAAATATTCTCATTAATTCTTCAACTTTCTTGACAAAAGTATAATAGATTCATTGCAAGTGATGGGATAAAACATACACCATAGAGAAAACCAGCTTCTTCATAACGTAAGGGAAATACAACTTTTAGACAAAGTAAGAAAATGAAAATAAATTTCAACATAGATGAGTCTAACTATAGGTAGTAATGCTTGATAAACTTTGCATTGAATGGGCCAGTTCGGAAGCCATCTTCAGCCCTTACAAGCTTGTAATACCCGTTTGAGCTCGCCTAAACCACCCTGTAAGGCCCTTCCCATTTTGGAGAAAACTTGGGCAAAGGTTGTCCTCGCATGATTGGGTCTACAATCTTCTATACTAGATCACCTGCTTCAAATTTTCTTGGTACCACAGTCTGGTTGTAGGCTCAGGCAATAGACGCATGATATCATTCCATGACTTTTGCAGCTCTGTCATGCTTTTCCTCTAATGCTTCCAATCAGGTGGTTCGAGGCTCCAATACCATCCCCGAGGCGAGAGCCATCCGAGCAGATGGTGTTTCCAACTCTATAGGTAACACTGTCTCGGACCCATACACATGGGAGTAAGGAGTTGCTTGAGTTGGCTTTCTCTTTGAAGTGCGATATGCCGATAAGGCTACTATCAACTGTTCGGACCAAGTCCCCCCAAATTCATCCATGAGGACAATCTAGTGCCATTACTTTCTCCGAGACTGATCGCACCAGAACCATGGGCCCAATAGCCCAAGATTAGTGGCCCTGAATTTATCGCAAGTCCAAGATTGGTGGGCTCGGGTTTATCGCCATCAAACGAGCTGGATCGCTCTAAGCCTCGAAAGGGTTCGAATCCACGAACTTAGAGACTTACTCGGGCCCGGACTTGAAAAGGGTTTGAGGAAGCCTAGAGATCTGAGGCACTCAGACTCGAAGAGGTTTGGATCCACAAACCTAGAGATCCGAAGCACTTGGCTTCGAACGGATTCAGATGCAATCTAGAAGCCGTTCCGTTAATGAGTCCCAGAACACTTACGGGCTCGGAGCTTTCCGGGATCTACGCACCAGAACCATGGGCGTAATGGAGTTTGAACAAAGGACCCAATCCTGAGGACGGTGAGTGGAGATAAATTCACTCTTCGGTTAAACTAGCCTATACCCGGGTTGAGGTGGCACGATTTAGGGGGTCCTTGAGACTCGGCAATATTTGCGACAGGGCGTTCTCTTGAATTACTCCTGACCCTTATGCGGCAGGACGTCCTCTGGGACTACCCCTGACCCTTTGGGATGATTGGGGATCATTGGTTAGGTGTGGCTAAGAAGAAGGGTTCGTCGAGGGGTTGATCTCCTCTTCGGGGTTTTTCTCATCCTCGGAGAGGTCACCTCCTCGGACAAGGTGGTTAGAGAGAATATTCCCCATGTGCCTTGCACATGAGCTCCATCCTACATCATGAGGTGCCTATAAATAACACCCACTCATAGCTTTACAAGGGATGGATTTTTGAGATTTTTAACTCTTGGGAAAGAACTAATTTCCCTTCTCCATTATCAACCTTGAGAGTGAAAGTGGGAGATCCATGGGAGAGCCTTGCCATTATTCTCTCTCTAGCTACTTTGCCTTCTTCTTCACCCAATCTCTTATCTCCATCATCCCCTTTACTCTTGTGTTCTTGAGTTGAGACTATTGAAGAATCTAAGCCTCTCATCATCTTCTAGAGAATTCGAAGTTGTTCTTCAAGGATCTTCGAATTTTCTAACTACTTTCTTGAACCCTTTCATACATTTGGCGACTCCGCTGGGGAGGCAGATTGGTTAATGGTCTCAACGAGATCTAGAATCCACACAACTCTAACAAGGATGGCGGGAGAAGATGAAGTTCACCAACACGGATCCTCTAATGGTGGTGATGACAGGACCATGGCTCCAGATCAACCATTTTGCTTGAAGCCATTCAAGGACTTCAAAATACTCAGCAAGAGATTCTTACCACTTTTCAGAATCTCACTCACATCATGTTGGTGATGAGTTCTAATTTTGCACCGGCACCAAACGGAAATCAAACTGGTGGTGGAGTCATTCCCACCGGAGCGCAAAATCAAATCCAAAGAGAAGTAGGCCCCAATCAGCCTATGGCTCATGGCAACACGGCCATAGTAACACATGCTCAAACCGCAGTAGGCGGTAGCAGTTTGCCTACGCCTGGGCTCCATGGCATGCCAAGCCACGATCCAATGGTGACTAGGGGAGGTTCTGGTGTAATGAATGGGGCTCCGGCGACTATTGGTGTCCAGGAAAATACAAGGGGCATGATGGCGCAAAAGAGAGCTCCGCCCGTACCTAATCTTGTTACGCCACCAGTGAATGTTACTCAAGCACCAAGCGGGCCTTCTTTGGTACCAACAACAAATTTGCAAGCACAACCCGGTATAGAGGCGCCGTGCGGTGGACTTTACGGGCCTCAATTCAATGTCTTATCACCAACTGGCTTGTCTATAGGCACTGATGGCCAGTATCGTCAAATGTCCTCACCAATGATGAATTCGCAGCACCAAAATGGCCAAGTTGCCCCTAGCTCAGTCTTCGGGTCCATAAGCCAAGTTCCGGGAATACCACCATCAAACTCTCTCCCTCAACAGTTTCTCACTCTCGCCGATGTGCAAGCCATGTTCGATCTCGAACGAGGCAAGAGGACTTTACCCTCTTTACCTGATCCGGATGTCAAGTCGCCTTACCCTATTGAGGTGCTGAGTTATCCATACCCTGAGGGGTACACAGTGCCGAAGTTCATTAAATTCGATGGCAAACAAGGAAATGCTTGAGAACATGTTGTGTGATTCATCGAGACTCTGGGTATTCATGGTCCAAACCACGTCCTCCGGCTGAGAGAATTCTCTAAGTCCCTCGCTGACCGAGCATATAGCTGGTATGTTAATTTGGCTCCAAACTCTATCCGAAGTTGGGAGGAAATGGTCAACAAATTCCACTCTAAGTTCTTTCAAGTGGCGGAGAAGGTGACCACACTTACACTGTGTAAAGAAAAGCAGCAAGAAAGCGAAGACATCCTTGACTATGTCAAAAGGTTTCAGGACAAGGCTGTGGATTGCCATGAAGCAGTAGAGAAGAGCTATCTGGTTCAAATCTGTCTAGAAGAGGCATTGAGCAGGTACAAAATGTTTCTAGTTAATCACAAGCTACCCACTTTCTCGGCACTAATAGAAGCAGCTCGGAACATTAGCATTCCTCAGGCTCAGGAGTCCGGATTTAAGGCCAGTTATAAGACTAGCTTCAAATCGTCTCGTGGACCTATTGTGGCTGCTGCCTTTGCCCCAGATACCCGAAAGTCACAAGGAGGAGGTCATAGAGGCCAGAAGAGAAAGCAATATAATGGTGAAAAGGGAAATGTCTCTTATCCATGTGGAATCGAGGAAGTAAAAGCTCTAGTTAAGGAATGGGTGGCCGACGGAGAGCTAAAATTGCCTTATGTTGAAGAAATGCCATCAAAAAAGGACCGTGAGAGCCCTGAATTTTGTGTCTTCCACCGTACATTGAAACATCCGACAAAGAAGTGTTGGACTCTCAGGAAAATCTTCAGAGATAAAGTCGAGGCAGACGAATTGAGGTTCAAAAAGCAAAGGACTCAAGACATCCGAGAACAACCGTATCCTCAGCACCAAGACAAGGGCAAGAATGTTGCTATGATAGCTTATGAAGGCCCGATGATTGAGGCTATTGCCAATCTCGATGACGATGATTATTATCTGGACGACATCCTAGAGCCAGAGGGTGAGCAAGTTTACTATGGAAGTGCTCTCGATCCAGAGGGCAGAACATTTATGACTCATGCCGAAGATCCCTTTGATCCAGAAGGAGGAGAAGAGTACTATGGAAGAGGAGGACACCATGTTTATGTGGCATCTTATTTTGAAGAGGCCGAGGAGGTGGTTAACTACGAGCCTCAAAGAGTGGAAAAAGATCTGGATCACTATGCCAAAACCCTGCAAGATTGTGTAAAGTTCAAGTAATTCTTCGACCAGCTTGGACTTTCCAGGGAGGCAAGAACAGAAATCACCAAGTCTATCATCAATATAGCTGAGGCACACCATGAGGAATGCATGTCGACCGAGGGATCTATTCCGAGGAAGGCAAAAGAGCAATCTACTACCATTACTTTCTCCGAGGCTGATCGGAAGTATTCTTTTTCTCACAATCGCCCGCTTTATGTGACTGCTTTTATTAACGGGGTTGAGTTCAAAAGGGCCTTTCTAGATAGTGGAGCCTCTATCAACATTATGACTCGCGCTACTCTAGAAAAGGCTGGAATCTCTGAAGAACGCGTTATGAAGCAGCCGATAGTCATCACTGGCTTCGGTGGAGAAAGGAGAGTTACTATCGGATGCGTAACAGTTGATTTAGCCGTCGGAGAGATTCGCTCGGCCACCAAGTTCCATATTATCGATTCCGAGGCAAATTATCACATCATTCTAGGGAGGACCTGGATGCATAGATATGGGGCTGTACCATCGAGTTATCATCAGTGTGTTAAGGCTAAATGGGGAAAAAAGACGGTGACAATTCAGGCTATAGAAAGGCCTTTCGAGACCCATGAAGCTCATTATTCTGATGCCATCTACTTCACCGAATTGGCTGTCGAAGAAGTTCCCACCACCTCTAAGCCTTGGGGGGTCAAAATTCCTCATTGGGAGAATATCAAAGATGACAAGGAGCCAAGGGCAGAATCAAGTAAACGGGTGATGTCTAGACCAGAAAGTCCACCTATTCCTCAGAAGGTGATGAAAGTCCGAGAAGGGGGCAAGATGGTGTACTATTTATGAAGGTGCGGGGAGTCGGCTTCTTCAGTCACCGACTCCGAGTCAAAAGAAGAGCCTCCTGACAATGACATAGTGATAAAGCCTGAAGTGGCTCCAGAATGCATGCAAGATGGGCCGAAGCCTCAGCTCGAACAACTTATTGAAATAGATTTGAGTGATGAGCAAGATGCACCGAGGCCGATATTCATAAGTTCGAGCCTTAACCCAGAGAAGCGGGAGCAGTTGTTAAAGTTGATAAGCCGATACTCAGATGTGTTTGCTTGGTCATGTAAGGAAATGCCCGGACTAGATCCTGACCTAGTCTCCCATTATCTTGATGTGTTCCTAAACTCCAAGCCAATTAAGCAAGCTGCTCGAAAATATCATCCAGATCTCGAAGAGAAGATTAAGGAGGAGGTTGAAAAACTTCAACAGGCTGGTTTCATCCGGCCAATACAGTACCCCACGTGGTTAGCAAACATTGTGCCAGTAAAGAAGAAAAATGGTCAAATCAGAGTATGTGTAGACTTTCGAGATTTGAACAAATCTTGTCCGAAGGATGAATTCCCTCTTCCTCACATCGACACCCTCGTGAATGCCACCTCGGGACACCAGATGTTTTCATTCATGGATGGATTCAGTGGATACAATCAGATTAAGATGGCTGAAGAGGACGCAAAAAAGACTGCTTTTAGAACGCCTCTCGGAAACTTCTTCTATACAGTCATGCCTTTCGGACTCAAGAATGCCGGAGCAACTTACTAAAGGGCTATGATTGCAATCTTTCATGACATGATCCATCATGAGGTGGAAGATTATGTTGATGATCTAGTGGTGAAATCCAAGAAAGAAGAGGACCATCTCTGAGACCTTGAGAAAGTATTCAAGAGGTGCCAGAAATTCAAAATGAAGATGAATCCTCTCAAATGTGCTTTCGGGGTGACGGCCGGGAAGTTCCTCGGGTTTCTTGTGCATAGGCATGGTATCGAGGCAGATGAAGACAAGGTTAAGTCTATCAAAGCAATGCCCCCCCTACATTCTCAGAAGAAGTTAAAGAAGTTCCTCAGGAAGGTGTCTTATATTCGGAGGTTTATCCCAGCACTTGCAGAAATCTCTGCCCCTTTCGGCTCGTTGTTAAAAGGAGATGCCAAGTTCGAGTGGAATTAAGAGCACCAAAAGGACTTTGAGAGAATCAAGGTGGCCTTAACCTCGCCTCAGACCATGATAGCCCCGCAGCCCGGGGTCCCTCTAATGTTGTACCTAACCTCAACCCCCAAGTCCATAGGGGCATTATTGGTCCAAGATGTAGACGGAGCAGAACGCCCGGTGTATTACATCAGCCGGAAGATTCGAGGAGCAGAAGTCCGATATACTCCGATAGAGAGACATTGCTTAGCTTTGGTATTCACCGCCCAAAAGCTCAGACATTACTTCTTAGCACATCAGATTCAGATTGTTACTAAAAGTGATCCAATCCGATACCTCCTCAGCAAGCCTGCTCTAACCGGGAAGGTAGCAAGATGGTTGTTAACATTGGGAGAATTTGAGATCACATGTGTAGCTCCCAAGGCAATCAAAAGCCAAGCCTTAGCTGATCTCCTTGCTCAATTTCCAAGTGGTGACTATGAACCAGTGAATGAAGAATTAAGAGGAGAGGTGCATGCAGCTATGGCTTCCGAGGAAAGCTTCTGGACATTGAGCTTTGACGGAGCAGCAGCCGGAGGGAAAGGAGGAACTGGAGAGTCCTTACAAGCAAAAGTGGGGAAAAGTTATATTTGTCTTATAAACTGGATTTCCATTGTTCGAATAATGAAGCCGAGTATGAGGCTCTTATTTTGGGCTTGATAGCAGCTGAGAAGCACAATATCAAGAAGATTCGAATTCGGGGGGACTCAAAGCTGATAGTGAAGCAAGTTTCAGGACAGTTCGTCTTAAAGGAGCCTGCCTTGGCCACGTATCGAACAACAGTCCAAAGGCTTCTTGACAAATTTCAGAAGGTCGAAATAGAGCATGTGCCTCGCTCCGACAACAAGTTTTCAGATACCCTCGCAACATTAGGGGCAAGAGTTGACATTCCAGAGGAGGAGGCGACAATTGTTATCAAGAAGAGAACAGAACCTTCAATAATACCCGAAGACAAAGATCTTCCGGAGGATTGGAGAGGAGAAGTTCTCGAACAACTCAGAAGCAAAGTTGGAAAACTGACTATGGCCAAGCTTGCCCAATTCATAATAATTCAAGGTGAACTTTACTTCCGAGGAAGTACCGGATTCCTAGCCCAGTGTGTTGGCCAACAAGAAGCAAGCTTCCGACTACAACAGATTCATGAAAAATCCTGTGGAGATGGGGATATCAGTCTGTACAGAAGGATCCAAAGACAAGGCTATTATTGGCCCGAGATGGAGAAGGCGTCGAATCAACTACAAAAAGAATGGATGAATTTGGGGGGACTTGGTCCGAACAGTTGATAGTAGCCTTATGGGCATATCACACTTCAAAGAGAAAGCTAACTCAAGCAACTCCTTACTCCCTTGTGTATGGGTCCGAGGGGCATTCTTTCTGTAGTTAATTCGAGGCCTTCCCCATCTCGGGCCAATAATAGCCTTGTCTTTGGATCCTTCTGTACAGACTGATATCTCCATCTCCGCAGGATTTTTCATGAATCTGTTGTAGTCGGAAGCTTGCTTCTTGTTGGCCAACACACCGGGCTAGGAATCCGGGTACTTCCTTGGAAGTAAAGTTCACCTTGAATTATTATGAATTAGGCAAGCTTGGCCATAGTCAGTTTTCCAACTTTGCTTCTGAGTTGTTCGAGAACTTCTTCTCTCCAATCCTCCGGAAGATCTTTGTCTTCGGGTATTATTGAAGGTTCTGTTCTCTTCTTGATAACAATTGTCGCCTCCTCCTCTGGAATGTCAACTCTTGCCCCTAATGTTGCGAGGGCATCTGAAAACTTGTTGTCGGAGCGAGGCACATGCTCTATTTCGACCTTCTGAAATTTGTCAAGAAGCCTTTGGACTGTTGTTCGATATGTGGCCAAGGCAGGCTCCTTTAAGACGAACTGTCCTGAAACTTGCTTCACTATCAGCTTTGAGTCCCCCCGAATTCGAATCTTCTTGATATTGTGCTTCTCAGCTGCTATCAAGCCCAAAATAAGAGCCTCATACTCGGCTTCATTATTCGAACAATGGAAATCCAGTTTATAAGACAAATATAACTTTTCCCCACTTTTGCTTGTAAGGACTCTCCCGGTTCCTCCTTTCCCTCCGGCTGCTGCTCCGTCAAAGCTCAATGTCCAGAAGCTTTCCTCGGAAGCCATAGCTGCATGCACCTCTCTTCTTAATTCTTCATTCACTAGTTCATAGTCACCACTTGGAAATTGAGCAAGGAGATCAGCTAAGGCTTGGCTTTTGATTGCCTTGGGAGCTACACATGTGATCTCGAATTCTCCCAGTGCTAACAACCATCTTGCTACCTTCCCGGTTAGAGCAGGCTTGCTGAGGAGGTATCGGATTGGATCACTTTTAGTAACAATCTGAATCTGATGTGCTAAGAAGTAATGTATGAGCTTTTGGGCGGTGAATACCAAAGCTAAGCAATGTCTCTCTATCGGAGTATATCGGACTTCTGCTCCTCGAATCTTCCGGCTGATTTAATACACCGGGCGTTCTGCTCCGTCTACATCTTGAACCAATAATGCCCCTATGGACTTGGGGGTTGAGGTTAGGTACAAACATTATAGGGACCCCGGGCTGCGGGGCTATCATGGTCTGAGGCGAGGTTAAGGCCGCCTTGATTCTCTCAAAGTCCTTTTGGTGCTCTTGATTCCACTCGAACTTGGCATCTCCTTTTAACAACGAGCCGAAAGGGGCAGAGATTTCTGCAAGTGCTGGGATAAACCTCCGAATATAAGACACCTTCCTGAGGAACTTCTTTAACTTCTTCTGAGAATGTAGGGGGGGCATTGCTTTGATAGACTTAACCTTGTCTTCATCTGCCTCGATACCATGCCTATGTACAAGAAACCCAAGGAACTTCCCGGCCGTCACCCCGAAAGCACATTTGAGAGGATTCATCTTCATTTTGAATTTCTGGCACCTCTTGAATACTTTCTCAAGGTCTCGAAGATGGTCCTCTTCTTTCTTGGATTTCACCACCAGATCATCAACATAATCTTCCACCTCATGATGGATCATGTCATGAAAGATTGCAATCATAGCCCTTTAGTAAGTTGCTCCGGCATTCTTGAGTCCGAAAGGCATGACTGTATAGAAGAAGTTTCCGAGAGGCGTTCTAAAAGCAGTCTTTTTTGCGTCCTCTTCAGCCATCTTAATCTGATTGTATCCACTGAATCCATCCATGAATGAAAACATCTGGTGTCCCGAGGTGGCATTCACGAGGGTGTCGATGTGAGGAAGAGGGAATTCATCCTTCGGACAAGATTTGTTCAAATCTCGAAAGTCTACACATACTCTGATTTGACCATTCTTCTTCTTTACTGGCACAATGTTTGCTAACCACGTGGGGTACTGTATTGGCCGATGAAACCAGCCTGTTGAAGTTTTTCAATCTCCTCCTTAATCTTCTCTTCGAGATCTGGATGATATTTTCGAGCAGCTTGCTTAATTGGCTTGGAGTTTGGGAACACATCAAGATAATGGGAGACTAGGTCAGGATCTAGTCCGGGCATTTCCTTATATGACCAAGCAAACACATCTGAGTACCAGCTTATCAATTTTAACAATTGTTCCCGCTTCTTTGGGCTAAGGCTCGAACTTATGAATATCGGCCTCGGTGCATCTTGTCCATCACTCAAATCTATTTCAATAAGTTGTTCGGGCTGAGGCTTCAGCCCATCTTACATGCATTCTGGAGCCACTTCAGGCTTTATCACTATGTCATTGTTAGGAGGCTCTTCTTTTGACTCGGAGTTGGTGACTGAAGAAACCGACTCCCCGTACCTTCATAAATAGTATACCATATTGCCCCCTTCTCGGACTTTCATCACCTTCCGAGGAATAGGCAGACTTTCTGGTCTAGACATCACCCATTTACTTGATTCTGCCCTTGGCTCCTTGTCATCTTTGATATCCTCCCAACGAGGAATTTTGACCCCCCGAGGCTTAGAGGTGGTGGGAACTTCTTTGACAGCCAATTCGGTGAAGTAGATGGCATCAGAATAATGAGCTTCATGGGTCTCGAAAGGCCTTTCTATAGCCTAAATTGTCACCGTCTTCTTTCACCATTTAGCCTTAACACACTGATGATAACTCGATGGTACAGCCCTATATCTATCCATCCAGGTCCTCCCTAGAATGATGTGATAATTTGCCTCGGAATCGATAATATGGAACTTGGTGGCCGAGCGAATCTCTCCGACGGCTAAATCAACCGTCACGCATCCGATAGTAACTCTCATTTCTCCACCGAAGCCAGTGATGACTATTGGCTGCTTCACAATGCGCTCTTTAGTAATTTCGGCCTTTTCTAGAGTAGCGCGAGTCATAATGTTGATAGAGGCTCCACTGTCCAGAAAGGCCCTTTTGAACTCAACCCCGTTAATAAAAGCAATCACATAAAGCGGGCGGTTGTGAGAAAAGGGATACTTCCGATCAGTCTCGGAGAAAGTAATGGCACTAGATTGTTCTTTTGCCTTCCTCGGAATAGATCCCTCGGCCGACATACATTCCTCATGGTGTGCCTCAACTATATTGATGATAGACTTGGTGATTTCTGTTCTTGCCTCCCTGGAAAGTCCAAGTTGGTCGAAGAATTGCTTGAACTTTACACAGTCTTGCAAAGTTTTGGCATAGTGATCCAGGTCTTTTTCTACTCTTGGAGGCTCGTAGTTAACCATCTCCTCGGTTTCTTCAAAATAAGATGCCACATAAACATGGTGTCCTCCTCTTCCATAGTACTCTTCTTCTTCTTCTGGATCAAAGGGATCTTCGCCATGAGTCATAAATGTTCTGCCCTCTGGATCGAGAGCACTTCCATAGTAAACTTGCTCACCCTCTGGCTCGAGGATGTCGTCCAAATAATAATCATCGTCATCGAGATTGGCAATAGCCTCAATCATCGGGCCTTCATAAGCTATCATAGCAACATTCTTGCCCTTGTCTCGGTGCTGAGGATACGGTTGTTCTCGGATGTCTTGAGTCCCTTGCTTTTTGAACCTCAATTCGTCTGCCTCGACTTTATCTCTGAAGATTTTCCTTGAGAGTCCAACACTTCTCTGTCGGATGTTTCAATGTACGATGGAAGACACAAAATTCAAGGCTCTCACGGTCCTTTTTTTATGGCATTTCTTCAACATAAGGCAATTTTAGCTCTCCGTCGGCCACCCATTCCTTAACTAGAGCTTTTACTTCCTCGATTCCACATGGATAAGAGACATTTCCCTTTTCACCATTATATTGCTTTCTCTTCTGGCCTCTATGACCTCCTCCTTGTGACTTTCGGGTATCTGGGGCAGTGGCAGCAGCAACAATAGGTCCACGAGACGATTTGAAGCTGGTCTTGTAACTGGCCTTAAATCCGGACTCCTGAGCCTGAGAAATGCTAATGTTCCGAGCTGCTTCTATTAGTGCCGAGAATGTGGGTAGCTTGTGATTAACTAGAAACATTTTGTACCTGCTCAATGCCCCTTTTAGACAGATTTGAACCAGATAGCTCTCCTTTACTGCTTCATGGCAATCCACAGCCTTGTCCTGAAACCTTTTGACATAGTCAAGGATGTCTTTGCTTTCTTGCTGCTTTTCTTTACACAATGTAAGTGTGGTCACCTTCTCCGCCACTTGAAAGAACTTAGAGTGGAATTTGTTGACCATTTCCTCCCAACTTCGGACAGAGTTTGGAGCCAAATTAACATACCAACTATATGCTCGGTCAGTGAGGGACTTAGAGAATTCTCTCAGCCGGAGGACGTGGTTTGGACCATGAATACCCAGAGTCTCGATGAATCGCACAACATGTTCTCGAGCATTTCCTTGTTTGCCATCGAATTTAATGAACTTCGGCACTGTGTACCCCTCAGGGTATGGATAACTCAACACCTCAATAGGGTAAGGCAGCTTGACATCCGGATCAGGTAAAGAGGGTAAAGTCCTCTTGCCTCGTTCGAGATCAAACATGGCTTGCACATCGGCGAGAGTGAGAAACTGTTGAGGGAAAGAGTTTGATGGTGGTATTCCCGGAACTTGGCTTATGGACCCGAAGACTGAGCTAGGGGCGACTTGGCCATTTTGGTGCTGCGAATTCATCATTGGTGAGGACATTTGACGATACTGGCCATCAGTGCCTATAGACAAGCCAGTTGGTGATAGGACATTGAATTGAGGCCTGTAAAGTCCACCACACGGCGCCGCTATACCGGGTTGTGCTTGCAAATTTGTTGTTGGTACCAAAGGAGGCCCGCTTGGTGCTTGAGTAACATTCACTGGTGGCGTAACAAGATTAGGTACGGGCGGAGCTCTCTTTTGCGCCATCATGCCCCTTGTATTTTCCTGGACACCAACAGTCGCCGGAGCCCCATTCATTACACCAGAACCTCCCCTAGTCACCATTGGATCGTGGCTTGGCACGCCATGGAGCCCAGGCGTAGGCAAACTGCTACCGCCTACTGCGGTTTGAGCATGTGTTACTGTGGCCGTGTTGCCATGAGCCGTAGGCTGATTGGGGCCTACTTCTCCTTGGATTTGATTTTGCGCTCCGGTGGGAATGACTCCACCACCAGCTTGATTTTCGTTTGGTGCCGGTGCAAAATTAGAACTCATCACCAACATGGTGTAAGTGAGATTCTGAAGAGTGGTAAGAATCTCTTGCTGAGTATTTTGAAGTCCTTGAATGGCTTCAAGCAAAAGTGGTTGATCTGGAGCCATGGTCCTGTCATCACCACCATTAGAGAATCCTTGTTGGTGAACTTCATCTTCTCCCGCCATCCTTGTTGGAGTTGTGTGGATTCTAGATCTCGTTGAGACCATTAACCAATCCGCCTCCCCAGTAGAGTCGCCAAATGTATGAAAGGGTTCAAGAAAGTAGTTAGAAAATTCGAAGATCCTTGAAGAACAATTTCGAATTCTCTAGAAGATGATGAGAGGCTTAGATTCTTCAATAGTCTCAACTCAAGAACACAAGAGTAAAGGAGATGATGGAGATAAGAGATTGGGTGAAGAAGAAGGCAAAGTAGCTAGAGAGAGAATAATGGCAAGACTCTCCCATGGATCTCCCACTTTCACTCTCAAGGTTAATAATGGAGAAGGGAAATTAGTTCTTTCTCAAGAGTTAAAAAATCTCCAAAATCCATCCCTTGTAAAGCTATGGGTGGGTGCTATTTATAGGCACCTCATGATGGAGGATGGAGCTCATGTGCAAGGCACATGGGGAATATTCTCTCTAACCACCTTGTCCGAGGAGGTGACCTCTCCGAGGATGAGGAAAACCCCGAAGAGGAGATCAACCCCTCGGCAAACCCTTCTTCTTAGCCACACCTAACCAATGATCCCCAATCATCCCAAAGGGTCAGGGGTAGTCCCAGAGGACGTCCTGCCGCAAAATATTGCCGAGTCTCATGGACCCCCCAGAGTCGTGCCACCTCGACCCGGGTATAGGCTAGTTTAACCGAAGAGTGAATTTATCTCCACTCATTGTCCTCGGGATGGGGTCCTTTGTTCGAACTCCATTACGCCCATGGTTCTGGTGCGTAAATCCCGGAAAGCTTCGAGCCCGCAAGTGTTCTGGGACTCATTAACGAAGTGGCTTCTAGATTGCGTCTGAATCCATCCGAAGCCAAGTGCTTCGGATCTCTAGGTTCGTGGATCCGAACCTCTTCGAGTCCTAGTGCCTCGGATCTCTAGGCTTGCTCAAACCCCTTTCGAGTCCGGGCCCGAGTAAGTCTCTCAGTTCGTGGATCCGAACCCTTTCGAGGCCTAGAGCGATCCAGCCCGTTTGATGGCGATAAATCCGGGCCCACCAATCTTGGACTTGCGATAAATTCAGGCCCACTAATCTTGGGCTATTGGGCCTTATTAATTTAGCTCCTCTTACAGAGGGCTACGAAAAACATCAATGCCTTTAAGGCCCCTAGAAGGGATGAGTTTAAAGCCTTATTTTATCATACCTACTGGGACATTATTGGGCCTGATGTTTATGATTTTGTGAAAAATTGTTTTTCTAAAAAGCGAATTCCTCCTAAGGTCAATAAAAATTTGATTGCTCTAATTCCAAAAACTGAAAACCCTGAGAGCATCAAGCATTTTAGACCTATAAGCCTTTGTAATGTGTCCTATAAAATTATCTCCAAGATTATTGTGAGTAGAATTAGACATTTTTTAAGTACAATTGTGAGACCTAACCAAATCAGTTTCATCCCTAGCCGTAACACTAGTGATAACCTTATTATTTCTTAAGAGATCATTCATTCATTGAATCATAAGAGAGGCAAGAAAGGGGCATGATTTTTAAAACTGATTTGGAAAAGACGTATGACAATATTTCTTGGGATTTTCTAAAACAAACTCTGGAGGAATTTAAATTTGACAAAAATTTGGTTGATCTTATTATAAGCTGTGTCACTAGTGTTAGTACTGCTATTATCTGGGATAGTGAGCCTCTGGAGGAGTTTAAACCTCGGAGGGGTTTGAGGCAGGGAGATCCTCTATCTCCTTACCTATTTGTTTTATGTATGGAGAGACTTTCTAATATGATTAGCTTCAAAGCTGATAACAAACATTGGAAAGGTATTGAGGCAAGTAGAGGAGGTCCTAATATTATACATTTATTCTTTACTGATGACCTCATACTGTTTGGTCAAGCTTGGAGACACCCTATTTTTTGACAGCCCGCAAGACTTGGGCGCTTTGTCCTGGGCATTCGATGATGAAAGTTACATTGTGTATGATTCGAATTCTCAACGAAGGAATCCAAGGTCGAGTTCTAAAACAATCCCAAAACTTTCATGTTTACCTTGTTCTTACCTCAGAGGTCCATTTTTGTATATTGTGCCACCCTACATGGAGCCTGAAATAGAGGAACAAGGGAACACATTGGGGCCCGGCCGTGCCTCATTGAGGGCCGGTTGTGACTATTTAGGGCCGGCCATGCCCTGTGGGTGATAAACACTGTTCTAAGCGGGTGCTCGCCAACTGTCTATTTTTGAAGATATTTGCAACCTATTTTTCTCAAATTCTATAAATACGAAGTCATATCTCTATTTTGAAGGTTGAAAAATTTCCAAAGAGCTTATACACTCACTTGAGAGCTCCTTCTTCTTTACCAAGCCATCTTTGAGCAAGCTTACCATTCTTGAGCTATATCTATACACCATACACACCCTTGAACCTTAACCTTGGAGCCTTGGTGGAGCCTTGAGAATCATAATTCAACCTTGAGAGTGTGCTAGGATTGAGTTTGATTTACAAACAAAGCTTGTTCTGTTTAAGAGGTATAAGCTTGTCACCTTTGTTTTTTCTTTCATTTCAATCTATCTATATCTATTTCTTGTGTTCTTGTGCTTTTTTGGATCCATTTCAAGTGTTGAAACTTGGGTTTGAATAGTTACCAAAGGTATAAAGGATTAACATCCTTTCTTGCACCTTACTTCATAGCTTACACCCTTGTTTTTTACACTATTTTCTTTGACTTTTAAACTATTTTTCAGAGGTTTAAAAAGGTCTAAAAAACATGGTTTGAAGTCTTAAAAGTGGAGGGGTTAGCCATCTCTCCTTGTTCTTGTTTAATAGTTTGGTGTCTTCTTGCTTTTACCTATCTTTTTATGCTCTTTAATACACTTTTAGCTACTTTTTTTGGGGGGGGGCTGTTTAGGTTTGTTTTATTTCATTTAATTAGTTTATGCTTTGAATACTTTGCTTGTTATATTGTACGTCCTCATAGCTTCAGTTGTTTAGGCCTTAGACACAGAGTCGTTTGAGTTGATAGCTTTCTTTACTTAGTTTCTATTCAAAGAGTCTCATTCTATCAATTTCACAAAATCATTTATGCGCCATTCCTCATTTCTTCTTTTCTTTTGTTTGAGAGTTATTTCAAACGATTGATTGTTATTCAAGGCATGAGAAAGAGACCTATGCTCAATGGCTTAATCTCTACGGAAGTTCATCGTCAAGGTGTAGTCCCTCTTTCATGTTTAGGATCACTTCTCGTTTGACGTTTCTTCTCATTTAGTGGACTTAACTATCACTTCGGACAAATTGATTAAAGGATGGAAATGACTAATAAAATTGGCTTAAAATCAATGAAACCAACATAATAAAGATGAGTAAAATTGCTTGGATTTGGCCAGACGTTATGCTGAGTCCATCGTGTCAAGAGTCGTCACACATCAATTCATGAAGTTTTGATGAACCTTGAAGCGTGTTTACCTCCCTCTTTGAGCTCACTTCATGATAAGAGGGAGGGGTGGTTGTCTTTCATTGCATTAATTGATTTCTTGTCCAAACGTGTTCAAAATCATCAAGCCATCATCTTGTGCTTATTGATGATTTTGGAACCAAACTTGTTCTTTTCTTGAGCTTCCCTATGATAGAGAAGAGCAGAAAGGACAAACAGAGCTTAGAAAGGCTCTGTTTGTACTGTTTTCACCTCTGAGCATAGAAGTAGATTTCTGCCTGAAGTTAGGGCATGGCCGACCTAGTTTGGACCCGGCCAGGCCTCATTAGGGGCCAGCCGGCCTCCAATGTTTGGTAAGCAAAGTGTTTTTTTGCAGAAACAGAGGGCAGTGGCTGAAGGTGAAACACGGAAGATTCCTAGGGAGTTAGACAAAGTTGCTTCTGAAAACCGTCACGTACATGCGATCCTTGTGTATCTTTGTTTATATCAATGTTGTAAATTGATGTTCCCATATGGTTGTAATTATTATTATCGTTTATTTGTAATTGTTATAGCTAGTTAACTTAGATAGCTAATTTATTGCTCATTATTATCCTTGTTGTAATAAATTAGATAGCTAGTTTATTTCTTATTTGTTATTTGGATTTGTAATAATTAGTTTAATTCAGACACTTAGACATTTGGACCCTTTTGCATGAGGGCAAAATTGTAATAAGTGTGTATGTCTTCCAACCCTCATTTATTTCTCCCTTTCATTTCTCCGCTTATGATGGTAACATAGAACATCATGTTTCCTTAGCATTTTCTATAATTTGCATCTACTTGTCTTGCATGCATAAAAGCTCAGTTCATCATTCTAACAAGCATTGTTATTGATTATTTCTTTGAAAATGTGCTTAGACCGTATGCTACCAAATTGATTCATATGCCATGTTAGTAGCCGAACTTATTAATTGCATAATTGCATGTGTTGCATTAGTTATATTGCATTAGTTAGAATCATGCATTTTTTTCTAACTCTTTTATCTTTTTGGCTCGCCTTAGAGTACTAGGTGAGCATTTAATTGCTTTAGCATATTGCAAGCGTGTGATTGTTGCCATGTCATCAAACATGATTCCATGAGGCTAAGTGCTTAAGTGATATACCTGTTTGAATGCCGGTGGATGAAAGTCTTTTTACTTGACTTGGAATAATTTGATTAAATGTCAATACAAGCTCACTTTTTTAAGTGACACGTATTCAAAACACTTTTTCAAAACAAACATGAAATCAATGCGTTCCAAATTTTGTGAATTGATCTATACTTGTGTGCAAGACATAGTAAAGTAGCCTAACAATCGGAATAAGAGCATATAATGTAAATAAGAATCACATCATGATTAGTAGAGGCCGATCTTTGATCGGGCGAATGGGGTGCTCAATTCATGACCTTTCCCTCTTGTACCCAAGTTCCCGAGCCGAGACACTTTGGTGATGACGGACACATGGCCTTTGGCATGAGTCTCGAGTTTCCTAAATTTTTCAAAAACATTTAGGTGGCGACTCTAAAATCTGGTAATGCAGTCCACTTTTGGCATTTTGATCCAAATTTGATTTTCCATAAGATTTGCCAGATTTAGACTCATTAGTGTTTATCTATTTCATATTGCACTTGTGAAATCAGATTTAGAACCACGGGAATCCGAATTGCAGGGCTAATCATCTTCCAAAAGAAGCACGAAAAGCAAGCTACACTACCATGCCTATTTGTAGCATTGTCATGAGAGTGATAGAGGAATTTTGTAATATCTCTGGGCTGAAAATGAATCTCACCAAGTCCAAACTCTATGTGTCTCCTGACATTGATAGGAGGAAAGCTAGAGATTTGAGTTCTATGTGTGGTATCTCTCTAACCAATGATTTAGGGAAATACTTAGGTGTTCCCCTAATTTGTGGAATAGTTAGTAGAAGACACTTCAATGATATCATAGAAAGAATGCAGAAGAGATTAGCTGATTGGAAAACTAATGTCTTATCCATGGCTGGTAGAGAAACAATGATAAAATCAGTTAGTGCTACCATCCCATCTTATACTATGTAAACTATGCTAATCCCTAAGAAAGTTAGTAATGAGATTGATAAGTTGAATAGGGACTTCCTCTGGGGTGACACCTTGGATAAGAAAAAAGTCCATCTTGTTAACTAGAATGTTGTGTGTAAAGCGAAAAAACAAGGGGGTCTGGGAATTAAAAAGGCCAGAGACCAAAACTTAGCCTTGCTTACAAAGTTGGGCTGGAATCTGGTTAGCAATAAGGAAGGTATGTAGTGTGAGGTACTTAGAAATAAGTACTTAAAGAACACATCCCTTCAAGGGTAGAGCAAATGGAAGAAATCATCTCATCTCTGAAGAAAGATAATGAGTACCAAAAGCACTCTCAGGGAAGGGGTGAAATGGAAAGTAAGTGATGGTGAGACTGTAAGGATTGGTGGTGTGGAGACAAACCTTTTGAGGAATTTGTTCCACACCAGAATCTAAACATGCATAATAATGAGTTAAGTGGGTTACATGTAAAAGACTTGATGAGGGAGGATGGAAATTGGGATGAGAATTGGGTTAAAAATATTTTCCCAACTCTTATTTCTGATCTTATCTTGGGTCGGCCCCCTCCCAATGCTTCTGATATGGACCTTCCTATGTGGAAGGGTGTACTAATGCTGCTTTCTCTGTTTCATCTGTATATGAGTTTATGCAAGGTACAGATGAAATAGGGGAAGATTGGAATTGGATATGGAAACTTAGACTTCCTTAGAAACTTAAGGCCTTTCTATGGATTATGTTCCATGGAAAGTTGCTAACTAACTATATGAGGGTGAAGAAGGGTCTAACTAATGATCCCACATGTCCTCACTATAGTGGAACTAAGGATCTTAATCATCTTTTCAGAGCATGTTATAAGGCTAAGGAAGTGTGACTTAGAATCTTTGATAAAACTTGGTATTTCAATTTGATGAGAAAACCTTGGGAGGATTGGCTTAAGAGTAACTCTAGAAATACAAAACATTTTTCTGGAGACGTCTCTTAGTACATTGTATTCATTGTGACCCTTTGGAAAATTTGGAAAAATAGAAATTGTGTTGTGTTTGAAAATAAGAATACTAGTAACCAAGAGAGCCTCAAATTCATTTTAGACTACTCTATGGAAATCAACCAAGCTTTTCTTAATTTAATTATTATGCCTAGACAAGCTTATGGACTGATTCAATGGTATTTACCACCTGCGGAGAGAACCAAGACGAATATTGATGGTTGTAGGAGAGCTAGAGGAGAAGGAGGCTTTGGTGGACTGCTTAGAGATGAGAGAGGAGTTTGGATGTGTGGATTGTACGGCAAAATGCAGATGTGAACTAGTCTAAAAGCTGAGTTGTGGGCCTTGTAACGCCCTCAAAATAATACACAAACCCATCATTTAATAGTTTTATATTCATGATAGAGAATCATATTTCCATACATACATCAGAGTTAATATTACAAAAAGATATCTCATATAAGTTCCAAATGTTTACAAAAATAATAGAATGCCCTACGGGCTTACATCTTTCCAAGTATAACTTGGGTATAACAAAAGAAGAGTTCTAACTCTTTACACATAAGGCCCTTGGCTTGAATTTACATTTAAACAACAAAACAAAATAACAGAAAACGGAGCCTTCAACTCCTAAACCTCCCAACCTAAGACCTTGGAGGTGCCATGTCCCTTGTACATGAAAATGGTGTCCCAAGAAGGGTGAGCCAAAGCCCAGTAGAGATATGCTAAACCAAATATGAAAAATAACTAAAACATTAGCATCTGAATAAATGTTCAACACATGTACACCGATATACACCGTTTTTATGATCCATCAACATTGATATTCATCTTTTAACCCCGTTTCATTTCTATTTCCAATTCACTTTATTGACATAGTTCATTTATCCAAGTAATTCAAATGAGACTACAACTCATGAAAACAATACTTCAGTTCATTAACAATTTAAAATGAGACTACTACTCATATTATTAACACTTCAATCATCAACGTTATTCAAACGTATTTAAGATTTCAGGACTTTCACCCTAGACACTCCGGCCAGCTTAGTTATCAATGGAGTTCATCCCCTATCTCCTCCCGAACCGTGGAGTACATCCCCTATCTTCTCCCAAACCATGGAGTACATCCCCTTTCTCATCCCAAACAAAATACATATGTAATGTATTTAAACACTTTATCATATACAATGATCAATTAAAGCACATATTCAATGCGTTAATCCAACCACCATATTCAATGACGTAATTCAATTGATTAGTTTCAGTTTACCTAATCATCATGCTGTTCTACAACAACCATGGTTATCCTCCGCCGATAGCCCAAAACAGTTATTTCTAAACAGATAATTAAATTTATCAAAACAGATAAATTAACACATTCTCCATAGGTAAGCGATTTTCAATCCAACTATATCAATTAATTACATTTTTCCACCAATTTCATCTTTTCCAACTCAATTATATATTCCCAAAGTCAATTTCATTATTTTGACAAATAATTCATTTAAACCCAATTAGGGCATTTTTCCCTCTTTCTCAAATAACACTTCTAAGGCTCAACTTCATCAATTGTACACCAATAACTCCCATTTCAAAACTTCATATTCACAATAGAGTCCAAAACCAAGAAACCCCTCTTCTATAATCTTAAATCAAACCCTAACTTTCCAAAATCTCTACATTTATACAAATGCCCAACATTTATGTTAAAACTCATAAAAATGAGTAGATTATCCATACCTCAAAGTTAGGAGTCCAAAAAAGAAGATGAAGAAACTTGGAAGTGCTCCAAATCCAAGATTTTTCAAATCAAAACGTAGCCCAAACCAAACTCTAACTTTTATACAAAGGGACTAGGGTAAAGAACCACTAGAACAATGTGTATTTGTAGAGAGAGAGTGTATGTAGAGAGAGAGGCTGCCGGATCTAGGGTTTGAGAAGAAAAGGAGATGAAAAAGTGATGTATAAACTCGCTGCTGCAAACTGATATATACAGGGCTTGCTCGAGCGAGGGAGTGGTCGCTCGAGCGATCAGACACAAACGGACCTCGCTCGAGCGAAAAAAGAGAAGCTTCAGGTCTACAACCTAGACGCACTCTCGAGCGCAAGAGTTCTCGCTCGAGCGAAGGAACACAAAACATAGAGCTCGCTCGCTCGAGCGACAAAAGCCTCGCTCAAGCGAAGAATACCAACCTTCCAGTTTTTCCAAGACGCAGACGCACGCTCGAGCGCAAGAATGCATGCTCGAGCGCAAGAATGCTCGCTCGAGCGAAGAGACACACCACACAAATCTCGCTCGAGCGAAGGAACAAAAACCCAAAGCTCGCTCGAGTGACACAAGTCTCGCTCGAGCAAAGAAACCAAAATTTGGACAATAACCAATTATTTCAACTCACAACCAACTTGTCCCAAGTCCAACCAACACATCCCACAACTCAAATACAAGGAATTAAAGGATGGAAACAAGAATAAGACAACAACAATACTTATGGTACCGAGTCCGGAACATAATAAATAATGGAGGAAAACCGGGATCGCTATAGGCCTTATATAAAGGACTGACTGTTATTCTTCAAAAAGGCATAAACAATGTGCTCATCGAAACTGATGCAGCCCAGGTGGTGAAGCTAATAGAGAAACCAATTGAGAGCAACTGCCCTTTCAGAAACTTGGTAGAGGATGCCAAAATACTTTGAAGAGGTTTTGAGTGCACCATTCAACATATCTAGAAACAAGGGATTTTGTGTGCAGATGCCTTAGCCAAACTGGGTGCAAACCAACCGGAGGACATGCTGGTGGTGAATGAACCACTAGCTGAACTGAGAAGCTACCTTATGACAGACATGATAGGGGTCTCAAGGGAAAGGGCTTAGCCTTCCCTCTGTTTTTTTTCTTTCTGATGTAACAAAAAAAAGAAAAAAAAAAAGAAAAAAGAAAGTACCATTTTTATTTTATTTTATAAGTCATTTCTTACGTTGGTAACTTATTTAATTATTTGTTAATTTTACGACATTTTTAGTATCTGAGGCCTGTTTGGTAACCATTTCGTTTTCAGTTTTCAATTTATATTTACAAAAATTTAAAAACCTGTCATAAAAACTTATTTGATAATTTTTTTGGTTTATAAATGGCCGTCTCAGTTTGTAAATTTGAGGAAAAAACGTAAATTCAAAAAATGAGTTTACGTTGATTTTTAAATAGAAATTTAAAATTTTGACTAACAAAAATTTTTTTCAATTAATTTTTTTTCCAATTATTTTTTTTCAATTAATTTTTTTTTTCAACTAATACTAACCAATGGGATAATTGGTAATGCTATTTTAAACCTTGGGGAGGGGATTGTAATTTCTAAAATGTGAGGGGTGTCAATGTAATTTACCCAGTGAGGGCAAAATTGGTATTTAAAAAAATTAAATTGCTGGAGGGAGCAATCTGTAATAAAACTTTAAACCTCAGGGAGGGGGATGTAATTTTTAAAAGGTGAGGAGGGAAACTATAATAAACATAACCCTCAGGGGGTGTCAATGTAATTTGCCCTTTAAATAAAAAAGAAATGATATGATTTAAAATTTTGTGATTAGGGATAATAATAGGGTAGGTATGAAAATCTAAAACTTATTCAAATCTAATCTAAATAAATTTGGTGATCAGTTAAATTGAGAGCTTTTGTTTTTGTTTTTGTTTTTGTTTTGTTTTTTTTTTTTTTTGTGTGTGTGTGTCATATCTATTAATGGCCTTGTTTGGTAGAGCTTTTTAAAAGCTAAATTCCGATAATAAAAAAGAAGTTAAAAGCATTCATTTCTTAACTTTTAAATAATCCACTTCTTTCAGTTTATTTAAGCCATTCTATCTAATAAGTTATAAATAGAAATTGCACCAAATAGTCTTATACGGACTCTCAAATTAAAATAAGTTATAATCACCTCTTATAACCAAATAAGAGTGTAATTTTGACCCGGTTCGGTCCGGCCTGGCCTTGTGCTTCACGAGCTCTTGTCAAAAACGAGTCAGTCTACTCACGCAAAATCTCGATCCAATTTCAAGCCTAGGGCCTAGAGAAATCCAGGCCTTGTACCTGGACTTGGGCTTGGGATGGGCCTAGGCCAGGCCAAATAATTTACTTGTTTATTTATTATTATTTTACTAAAATAGCTTTAAAAAAACATTGAGCGTTTGTGGGACAAGCTAATTAGGCCGGACTAGAAAAGCATGGCCCAAGCCTTAGCCTGGGGGGTCGGATTGGGTCAAGCCTCAAGCCTGGTTAGGTCAGCCCTGGTTGGGGCTCCGGCAGGCTTTGTCGGCAGGCCATTTTTGCACTCGTAAAACTAAAATCCCTAACAAGTTATTAATATTCTTAATTATTATTTTTTCTTATAAAATAAAAAAAAATTATAAGTTTTCATAAAATTTATTTTACCATTGAAGAAATGATGGTCTCATTGACATAATTTTATTTTTTTTATATAATATTTTAAGATGCAAATTTTAATGAAAACTTAAAATAAACTTTTGAGAATTGATCTTTTTAGTAATTTTTTTAAAATTTTATGAAAAAACATGTAAACAAGTAGAAAGAAACTGATTTTTTTGACTCTTTTTGTTTTCTCTAAAATATGAACTTTCCAAAACTAGCCTTAGTCTTTATTTGATATCCAATTAAAAAAGTCACATTCTTTTTAACTCTTTTGTCTTTAGTTACTTTTTTTAATAATTTTGTTAGACTTATTTATTTTGATGATTTATTTAAAAGAGAAAAATATAATCAAAATTTATTTTGATGATTTATTTGAAAGAAAAAAATAGAATCAACATTTATGTTGATGATTTTATGGTTTAATAAAATCAAAATTTATTTTGTCCCATTATTTTCCACCTAAACCTTTATCCTAAATGTTGTTAGAATGTATTTAATATTTGATCAAATCAGGAGTTCAAACAGCCCAAAAACAGAGGTTGAAACAGCCCAGCACTGCAACAGTTCAAAAGGTTCAAGTGGAAGATATTCAAATTTGTAATGATGGAGTGGAAAATATTCAAATTAGTAATGATGGAGTACAACGGCTATAAATTCAAATAAATACAACGGCTATAAACGACTATAAGTTTCATTATATATACCAAAGCCTCTAATGTAAACAAGTTACAAAAAATCAGAAAATATTCTTTGATCTATAATCACTCACATCTATTCTTTGAAAAATTCTCTGAGAAGTATTTTTTAATTTTTGTTTACATCTTCTCTCAGAAATTATATACCGAGCCTTATAGTATTAAGTTCATCTTTCCTGTGTGAGGTTTATAGAAAATCCAAAGCTTCATTTTTATATCTATCTTTGAGAGATAATTCTTGTAACTTTCTGTGAAAGCAAAAACACCTTCTTTTCAACCTTGTAAGAGTGTAGTACACTCAGTATTCTTGACTTAGAAAGTCTGTGTAAAATCCGTGGAGAATTGCTTTAGTTGTAAAGAGGTTGCTAGAATCCCCGTGAAATTAGAACATAGTGAAAAATCTCAAGTGAAGCTTGAGGAGTGGACGTAAGCCAAGTTGAAACCGAACCATTATAAATTTGTTTGCCTCTCTCTCCCTTATCTTTTTATTTTATTTAAATTGCTGCAGTTATATTTCACATTTTCACTATGCTAAAATCATTAACTGACATAGTTGTTAGAACACTTGTTTTAATTATTTTTATTTCATCAACTATATTTATCTATTGTGTTAGTCATAATTTTTATTAGAATATTATTAATTTTTAATTATAAAAACCTAATTCACCCCCTCTCTTAGGTTGTCTTTTGGGTAGCAAATTTTTTAGTTCATCTAGTGTAGAAAAATTTAAAAGTAAAAAAAAAAAAAAAAAATCACTAAAAAAAGTACAAAAAGTCAACTGTTTTTTACTCTTTTTTTTTGTCTTCAACGTAATTTTTTTTTTTTTTTTTGTTAGTTTGTCTAATTGAATAACCTAAATGTTTAAAATATTTAAAAAAAAAAAAACCATTAAAGGTGAAAAAGTCAATAAAAAAGATACTAAAAAATTAATCCCAAACACCTACATTTAGTAGATAAAAATATGGGCCACAATTAATAAGATTTTCAATATCAAAATTATGAGAAAAAATTATTGAAAGTTTTAACATTAAACACCCGGCAAAGTTTTACTTTCTAAAATAGTTAAATTATAGATAATAGATGGTCTAAATAAAATAATTACTTATATTTTTTTTTCATTCTCCAAAAATAAAAACAATAATAATAGCATCTATTTTTTTATTACATCGATTATAATATTAAGTTAATATAATTGTTCAAACCATCCACATGAGATTGCATATCTCAACTATATAATAAATCTTTTAAAGGAGAACGATTGAAAAAATTATAAGAAATGTAAGACTCTGAGTATAATAGTGGTATTTGAAAAAAAATGTTACATTATTTTTTAGACATTTTATAAGATTCTTTAATGGTAAGGTAATTTAGAAAAACAAATGTCATAATTAATAGAAACTAAATTAAAGTAAAATTTAAAAATGAAAGAATATGTCATTATTATTTATTAAGTAATAAGGAAATGTTTTCAAACTTCATTATAAAAATAGAAAAATATTAAATTGAGTTTTAATTATATAACATTCTTTATAAGAAAAATAGAAACAAATTATATTTTGTATAAACATTTTTAGAAGG
The DNA here is from genome assembly GCA_036172215.1 of Camellia granthamiana. Taxonomy (NCBI): domain Eukaryota; kingdom Viridiplantae; phylum Streptophyta; class Magnoliopsida; order Ericales; family Theaceae; genus Camellia; species Camellia granthamiana. Next base: position 168,274,120 of record CM069903.1, on the reverse strand, counting down.
ATTTAGAAATTTAAAACTAAATTTATTTTTTGTGTTGTAAGCATTTTAAAATAAATATTAATTTGAGTTTTAATTATATAACATTCTTATAAGAAAAATAGTAACAAATTATATTTTGTATAAACATTTTTAGAAGGATTTAGAAATTAAAAATTAAATTTATTTTTTGTGCAAGCATTTTAAAAAAGAGTTTTAATTATATAACATTCTTATAAGAAAAATAGAAACAAATTATATCTTGTATAAACATTTTTAGAAGGATTTACAAATTAAAAACTAAATTCATACCCAAAATGTGATGAAAGAAATAATATTTTAATAATTAAACTAAATGTTGGAATACTACATAAAATGTTTACAATATTTATTTAAGGGGTATTCATACACAACTCCTAATTTATAAACTTATACTCCATTAAATCATAACTAAGATCTTTTAGACCTTCAAATCTCATTAAAATTTTAATAGTCGGAATTGCTTTTCAAATAATGATTGTTCATCATTTATAATTATCTATAAAGGAAAATGATGATTTGACATTTATTGTGATTTTTAAATTTTAAAACATCAACTTTCAAATTGAAAAAACTTTTTAAAAAAATTATATACAAAAAAAAATTGAAAAAATTGAAAAGGTTGAATTATGTTTTTGTGCAAAACTAAAAATTTTGTGTTTATAAAAGGAGTATGATGGTGGAACATTGATGTGCAAAATTAAAAAACAAAAAAATTGAAAAAACTGATAACGTTCTTAGTTTTAAAACTGAAAAAAAACTGATAATATTCTCGATTTTATTGAATAGTTTAATCAAACCAATAAGTAAAAGTGCAAAAATGTTTAATCTCATGCTCCGTTTTTTTTTTCCAGTTAGTAAAACAATTATTTAGAACATTACTATGTAAAATTGATGATGTTCTTAGTTTTTAAAATTAGAAAAAATTGATAATATTTTCAGTTTTATTAAATAGGACTTATTGGTTCAAAAAATCTTAGATAGGACCTGAGCTACCATAAAATTTGCAAATAGGACTTTTAGGTAATTAACTTTCATTTTAGGGAAAATTATTTATAAGTTCTATTAGGGAGACTTATGTAATGTAAAGTCCTATGAAATTTCTTATAGAGTTTGAAATCCTATTTAAATTAGAAAGTGTTCCAGAAAGTCCTATAAATTGTGTCTAAATAGTATTAGTTTACTATTATACCCTTTATATATGTTTTCATGTTATAACCGTATTGTTTCCAAATTGTTTGGTGTCGTGATCTGCGCCATGATCGTGGAGGCTGGTGGGTTTTCAAAATGTTACTAGTTTGGATGGTTTGGTTGTTTGATCTTGCCGATATGGACTCAGATTGTTTGAGTGAAGGAAATAAAGTTGTTTGCTTCTTCAATTGGTGAGTGGTGCTCTGTGTTTTTCCCGATTGTTTTGTTTTCAATGTTCTCATATATCATATGGATTTCGCAATCTGGTATAGCCATCCATTGGCACACTTTGTAATGGTAATCACGCATTAACCTCCATGGTAACGTTATTGTATTGTAATGTTCACATATGTGTCACATTATGTTTCGTAAAAATATATTACGTTCGCTTATTAAATTAGAAACTGAGAATGTGAGAATGCTGCTGGATTATGCGAAATGGTACAGCCATACATTGGCACAATTCCGTTAGCCTCAAAGGCCGTTACGTTTAGGTTGTAATGTTAAACCACACCTGCAATGTTTGTCATTTTTGGTCTGTGTTACGTTCGTTTGTATTTAGTTTGTATTTTGCAATTGTTGTACTTTTTGTAAACATATGTGTCATATTACGGATCACAAACTTAATGGGTTTCTATTTTTTCCATTTCAATGTCATAGTTGCTTGTTTGTGGAAACTATTGGAATGTATGTGAATGTAACTCACATACACATGGATATGAGCATGGTTTCTATATTGTGTTGTCCCATTGTTGTATTTACTATGGACATATGTGTCACATTACGTTTCACAAACTCTCTGGTTTCTATTTTTTCCAATTGAATGTGACAATGTTGTTGGTTGATGGAAATTATTGGAATGTATTTTAATGTTACTCTAACTTTTCATTATATATTATTCAATTTGGGTTGTCATTGTTCAGATGTAAAATTTCTTATGATTGATTGTGATTGAATGTGGGTTGTACCACGTTGTACGATGTCGACGTTACTGGGCTCACATTTGATTACATATCACATATCTTCCATGTGTTGTTTTTTTTATTTTTTGTAAAATGTCGTGACATGGTTAATGTTTCATTTATTTTGTTGCGTAAGATATGGACGTCATGCTATTTTGCACCTTCGGTTCATCCACTGTTGCTATCAGGGGTGTTAATGGATTGACATTCAAACAATTGGTAGAAAATCTATGTGACAGGTGGGTGGATATGTGACACCATCATCGATTTTCATATCTTACAAACTACCGTGTCACGAGAACCAATTCATGATGAGTAATGATGTGGACATGGAAAACATGTTTTCCATTATAAGGTCCATTGGTGTTACCCATATCAATGTTGCAATTGACTCGCAAAATGAGGTGGATGATTTGATTCGAGATAATCAATTCGGTGGGACTATATTCGCAAATCAAATGGATCCTAACGTTGAACAATTACCGGGGCCCGAAACTAACGTAGATTTGTTGCCTAATTATTGTCGCCACAGTGAGAAAATGTTGATGACAGTTGATTGGTCACACGACATTAGTCATTTAGGCCAATGTTTCGAAGGGGGTGTTGTTGCTTTCTGTTTGGTTCTGTCCAAATATGCTATTGAGTGTGGGTTTGACTTCAAATTCGTGAAAAATGATTCAGTGCGGGTCACGGCTGTGTACACGTTGCGAAAGCAAAAATAGTGTACATGGTTGATACATGGAAGGGTTTAAACATGCAATGGATACTTTTACTTGAAGAGGTTGAACAATTTGCATAATTGTGGTGTTGTTGTTCGCACTGGAAAGAATAGTATGCTTAACTCTGAATTGGTTTGCAATGTTATTGGTGATCGGTTACGTAATAAGTCGTTTACACATCCCACTGAAGTCGTGTTTGACCTAAAAAATGAGTACGACTTGAATGTTAGTTACCAGATAGCATGGTTAGGTGTGGAGAAAGCAAGAGGCGAAGTGTATGGTGACTATCATGTTTCATTCGATCAACTTAGATGGTACGCGGATACGGTTATGCAGTACAACCTTGGGAGTTATGTTAACTTGGATTTCGAGCAGTCAACCGGCCGATTTAAGCGGTTCTTCATATCATTCAAATCTTGCATTGACGGATTCAACCATATCCGCCCATTATTGTTTCTTGATGGCACTTTTTAGAAAGGGAGATTTAAAGGCAATTTGCTTGCAGCGACGAGAAATGATGGCAACAAAGGTACGTGTCTTACAATGATTACTTTAAAATTCCATATAGTAAAGCATTACATTGCGACTAAACATTCTTTATTAGTCCACTATAGCAGTGGGTGATCCCCAATGGCAAGATTGTTTCCAATTTAATGTTATTTTCATATCATTGTGTATGGTGCAATTTGAATTGTGAACAATTGTTAATGTGAACGTAAACTTTGTTAAAAATATTACATATCTAACATAAAACTTGTCAAATCTGCCAGGTTTATTCCTATTAGCTTTTGCTATTGTTGACTCCGAAACGACTGCAAATTGGACTTGGTTTTTACAGCATTTGACAAGCGTTGTCAGTAGTGCTTGCATATTAACTTTCATATCTGATCGTAATGCTGGGTTGCTTGAATCCTTGCCTACTGTATTCCCATTTGCATACCATGCGTACTGCTTACAACATCTCTAAGCAAATTTGAGGGACAAATTATAATGGGTTGACAACCGTGTCCGTTTTGGTTTAATGGCCAAGTTGCGTGAATGTGCATATGCTCCAATCAAGGCTTCATTTCAGCACCACTTGACCAAGCTAAAAGGATCAAGACGATCTGGAATAAATAATTTCTTGGAGGATATGCCACCGAACCATTGGGCCAACGCGTATTTCAAGTTTGTACGATATTTACGTGTGCTAACATTGAAAGTACCCAATATGTGATAACATTTTCATTATCTTTTCATAATGTCAACAAGGGCAAACGGTATGGGAAGATAACCTCGAACGTTACAGAATTGTTTAATAAATGGATACTTGATGCCCGTAACTACCCAATCACAAGGTTGGTTGATACAATCAGAAATCAAATAATGACTATGAGGGCTGAGCGTAAATTGTTGGATACTAATTGGAATGGGTTACTTTGTTCGAAAATGGAAAGCAATGTTAGGGAGGCGTACTCCAATGGTTGCACATGGATTGTTAGCCAGGTAAATGAAGACATATACGAGGTCCATTCATTTCCAACGGTGTTGGTAAACATTGGCAAGCGTTCATGTTCATGTTTCCAGTGGCAATTGAATGAATTCCCATGTGCACATGCGGTGGTTGCAATACAAAATAGTAGAAGGGATTTTAATACATGTGTTAAACAATTTTTCACCATCGATTAGTACAAAGCAGCTTATTCCGGATACATTCAGCCAATACCAACAGTTGACAAACCCTCATTCTCGGAAGATGACTTCAGCATATATCCAACGGCAGTTAAACGTCTTCCAGGGCGACCGAAGAAGAATTGGATACCATCTTGGGGAGAGAAACTAAGTTAGATCAGGTGTGGTTGAAGTGGCCGCATGGGCAGTTACAACCGAAAGACATGTAAAAAACCAATTTAGTAATAGACATTTAGCAGGGAAGTTTTATAATCAGTTTTGAATAGCAACATCGTATTATTGTAGTAGAATGTATCGAAATAAATTGATGACAAATTTTAATAAGTGAACACATTATTTATAAGTGATCATTCAGCTGATTTTTTCCTTCACATTGCATTCATTCATATGTTAGGTTTACATGCTTATTTATTTGTTCATGCAACTGTATGTTTCAAACCAGCAAAATACGTTTGGGTGGTGCGTTGCACGCTGGCCTTGTATGTGAGAAGACATAGTTTTTGAAGCCAGGTCATGTTGGTGTTATTCTCTCAGTGTGACACAGGTTATCCTGCAACCAGTTAATCAATCTTAAATTACAGTATATTCTTGACAGATTAAATTGACAAAGCACATCCCAACGTTAATGTGCCAGCATACATACTTACTGAATGACAATTTCAAAATGTGAGGCATTTACAGACAAAGTGACATTTGGTAAATGAAAACCGAACCAACATCTATCTAACAAAACCCACCACCCTAAACATCATATCACAAGTAGCAAACACTCTAACACAATTACCTTTATAATATTTAAAGTATACATGGGAAGTCAAATTTTGTTATAACAATCCACCGTCGACACGTAACGTGAATGTCCAAAGCAACAATTTTCAGCAACGTAGAAAACAAATGCCATGTTATTAATCCTCAATCTTGTTAGTTGCATTTTTAATCTCCCTATGACAAGTACCAAACACTGTCATACATTAACCATCACAATTTGCGTATTAGAGATGGACAACCAAGATCCCTTTTGACCTTCATATTCACATTCACCTATACATTCACAATCACATTAATTTTTGCATTAACATTTACACAACCACATTAACATTTGCATTTTCTGACTCTCTAAGACAAGTACAAAACATTATCATACATTCACAATCACAATCTGGGTATTATAGATGGACAACTAAGATCCGTTCTGACATTCACATTCGCATTCACCTTCACATTCACCATAAAAGTAACGTACACCTTCACATTTACACAACCACATTCATATTTGCATTTTCCCACTCCCTAAAACAAGTACTAAACACTGTCATACATTCATAAACATAATCTGGGTATTATAGGTAGACAACCAAGATCTGTTCTGACATTCATATTCGCATTCACCTTCACATTCACTATCACAGTAACATATACCTTCACATTTACACAACCACATTCACATTTGCATTTTCTCACTCTCTAAGATAAGTACCAAACACTGTCATACATTCACAAAAACAATCTGGGTATTAGCAATAAACAACCAACATCATTTCTGACATTAACATTCACATGCACCTTTACATTTTGAGTCGCATTAACATTAATATTTACATTCACATTTACATAACCACATTCACACTAATGTACCTAACATTCTTATTGCCCTTAACTTCCTACTGACATTACTGAATGACACATAAAGCCATATTACCAAAACTAAGTGCATACAAAAAAAATAATGAATTAACCATTGTAACATATTCCCAAAACAAAATGTACGAATCCTCAATCCATATTGACAATGCAACCAAAAACATAAAAAACTTCCAAAATTTGTTTACCAGCAAACTTACTATACCATTCAAAAACAAATTAACCGTGAATTTATACCAAAAATATCAATGATGCACCCATCTACCACCATTGGAAGATTGTCAATTGGCAGCAACAAATGACCTTTTCTGGTCATTCACAAATGACTTCACCATACCGGCTCGCATAGTTTTGCAGCTCTCTTCTCTCATTGACTTGTCCACATCTAGGTGACGCACAATTTGCTTCATAATGAAACATACTATAATTCCACAATCATTCCTATTACAAAAATTAAAAACATTAGTAACAACGTCAAAACAGACCACGTGCAATGTATGGAAACATGAATGGTATACATTGCAAAGAAACATAACACACACTTACGAGTCTGCTTTTTGTTGCGGACAATAATCAACCACTAGAAGTTCCTTCACCAAGTCTTGTGTTTCAACTGTGCCAATCTTCAGTCTCTGGTTTATGTAATCCCAAAGTATTCCTTCTATGTTATTGTCAAATTTATATTACCAAGTAATTGGTTTTGTTGTCCAAAATAAAATACAAATATCACTGCAATTAACTAATTCACGTTTACTAACTAGTAACCACGCTTCCCTGTAATGTTTGTCTTCTCTCCCACATCTTGGTTTCATTGAGTTGTAATGCATCCAAAATCCCTCCTCAGTGTCATAAACTATTAATGTCCAATGGTTATCTAAGTAAATTGAGAATCGAATATATCTGGCCTTGAGGGCATGAGGGGCATGCACGACCAAGTACCTGTCACGTACATCTTCGCTTACATCTCTGATCGTAAGTTGCACACATTAATTTTTGTGTTCATTAGCACAAACAAAAAATGACTACAATCAATTCATCAAAGGCCACATCTTACCAAACATAACGTGCTGAAAATGTATGATTTTTCCTCGTCTGTGGATGCAGGCACCTTGATCTGCTGCTCGTGTCACGCCCCAAATTTTAATTACTCGAAAACATTACCAAGAGCCTGAAATTTAGGTCCATTTTTTTTATTTATTAAAAATATCTATTACCCTTGAGTAATAGAAACATAATAGTATATGTTATCTCCCTCATGATGAGTACAATAATAATAATAATACATTCTCACTTCCACCGTGGAGCTACAAATTAATAAAGACAAACATCAGTGTACAATGAGATTACACATAAGAGATACATGAACTTCCTAATCCTTCAACCAAACAATCCGAAATCTCTTCCTATAAAAAAAAATTAAACAACAAGGGGTGAGCACAATTGCTTAGTAGGAATCTCACAGTTCTAAAACAATAACCATCCTATAGATAGAAGTCATCATGCATGCAGGGTGATACCATATGGTAGATGACGTTTTGTAATTTCAAAATATCATACGTAGAGTATCTTTTTCTCAAGGTTTATTTGAACATTTAAGGACAACTTTCGACCATCAAAACAATCCCTTTTCATTAGAAAACCAAAAATCCTTTTTGAGAACAACATGTTTAAGGAATCACATAATTTTATATATATTAACCTATTCCAAAATATTTCTTATTAAATTCCCATCTTAACATTCATCTTTTTATTCACATTCTCCCATTTTACTAGTTACATTTATTAAAACTCCATAACCTCAAATTTATGTTCCCTTAGTACCCAAAACAACCCTCAGACACTCCATTCCCACCTGTCCATCCTTTATTGCTATTATTCTTTAACGTAGAAATCCAAGAACAATTACATCACATCCACATTTGCATTATCAACCATAGCTCAACACATCACACAGACAATAAACCCTTTTTAATTCAATTTCTCAATTAATCACTAAACAAAGTTCTTAATCTTTCCCTATAGATACAAACAACCTGGTGAGTTCTTTATCACCAATCCCTTATCCAAGTACCACTTCATTATCCATTCTTTTCAAATAATTTCTATATGCATTCCCATTCCATACCAATTTACACATCAAATGGTAATTTCACAAATTCATCACAAGTCACATATATCATCACTAAACTCAACACACTTTACAACACATTCCACCTTTTGCCGGCTTGATACAGCGGGATAACTGGCACCTAATTCATAGCACATTCCACCTTTTGCCGGCTATTATACGGCGGGAAGTGAACTCCCAAAATCATTTTCTCAAAAACCATATCTTTTTTCGGAGACCATTTTCAACCTTTTAAAAACCATCCCTCACATTTGCCGGCTATTATACGGCAGGATGTGGGCACCCAAAACATTTTCGAAAACCATCTGTTTTTTCACTTTTGCCGGCTACAATACGGCAGGACTATGTGGACACCCAAAAATCATTTTTCCACTTTCGCCAGCTACAATACGGCAGGACTATGTGGACACCCAAAAATCATTTTTCCACTTTCGCCAGCTACAATACGGCAGGACTATGTGGACATCGAAAAACACTTTTCCCACATTCGTCGAGCGATAAGCCTAGACAGGGTAATTGGGCACCTTGAATTCAAACCACCCCCACATTTACTGGCTATTATACGGACGGTCGTGGGCACCGAAAAACATTTTTTAATTTTTTTTAAAAACAATCCCCCACATTTATCGGCTATAATATGGACGGTCGTGGGCACCGAAAAACCATTTTTTTTCAACTCCCCACTCGGGTACCAACACAACACTACCCAACACAACTCAACCCAAACTCCACGCACCTAACATAACTCGACTCAAACTCAACACAACCAACACAACACAACTCAAACTCAACACAACCCAACACAACACAACTCAAACTCAATACAACCTAACACAACACAATTCCACAAAACTCACCATGATTCAACACAATTCAACATAGTCAACTTACTTCAACATAATCAACACAATTCTACATAGCTCAACACAATTCAACATAATCAACACAATTCAACATAATTCAAGGTGAACTCTTAAACTTTCATTTCATCATTTCACCCCAAGGCTCATGTCATCCATATCATTAATATATCATTTTCCCCAATCTTCATTTCACATTGTAGCATGATTTACAATGTCTATAATAAGGGTTCATTCGCTAATTTTTAACATGATTTTCAAACACTTCCAAAATTCAATTAAACTTGTACATATATAATTCAATACCTTAATTTCATGATTCTACTTTCAATTTGGGCAAAATCATTAATTATCATCATGAATCAACTTAGGGTTTTTAAGAGAAATTAGAGCTTTTCACAAAACACATTTTATTCCAACTCTTCTATTACTTTTACACCCAAACTCATGACTCAAGATAATAATTCAACAAATAAACCCAACTCTCTTCAAACCCAAACCCCCAATCTAATGATTCATCATAATATGCATAAAAACGTGAACTTTTGTATTTATATAAAGAAAATACCACAAATCTATCCATAAACGAGGGTATTGAAAGAGAACCAGAAACCCCTACCTCTTGAAGCCAAGAGATGACAACCCAAACATCGATGGCGACGAAACCACGAACTCTTTGGACCAAAAGGATGCCCTTGACGAGATCTACACTTTTTCTCAAAGGACCATGGTGAGACAATCACTCTAGGTAAGTAGATCTAGAGATCTTAATGCCAAAAACTTGAGTTTAGAGAGAGAGAAGAGAACTCATGGTTTGAGAGAGAGGAAAGGGAAGAAAAAGTCAAATGAAACATGTTTGGAGCCTATTTATAGTAGTAGAGAAGTAGCCCTAAGGTCAATAAAATAATAGGCCCAAAACTCCCCAACGGCAGGGCCCAAAACCAGCCCAAAAATCTGAAAAAAAAACACGCAAGGGTCGACCCTTTGGGCAGGGAGTCGACCTTTTATGTAGAAAAGGCAATCTGGTACAAGCAAGGGGGTTGACCCTTAGTCAGGAGGGGGTCGACCCTATTTTCTAGCAACCAACATACACAGATTCTGCAATATAAGAGGGTCGACCCTCTCCAGATTGGTGTCTACTCTATTTTCCAACGACACCTCCAGAAACTTCACCAACATGTAAGGGTCGACCCTTAGGAAGGCTAGTGTCGACCCCAACGCAAAATTTCTAAGTCTCCAAGGAACGTTTTGACAAAAACAAACGCAAACAAACAAACCCAACGAGTTTAAATCGGATCATACTCCTCCGAAACCAACATTCAACAACTCCGAAGACTTCCAAAAATAAAAATAAGGGAATTAAATACACTCTCCAATGGATTAAAGGATGTAAGTGTTACAGCTCGTACATCAGCATTTCTGCGTATACGTCAATCACATACGTGCACAAATAAAACATCTATGATTTTGCTTCCCTCGTATACATTTACGTAAATTGCATACGCATGTTAAGAAGCTTTAGAAGTTTGACAAATAATTAGGAATACCATACTTACATTGCCTCGTAACGTCAGCCCCTTAACGATTGCCCGTATGTCATTGAAAGACACAAAATTGGAACCATTCTGCCCAATCCAGACTTGCACACTACCAGTTAAACAAGACATTTGTTGAACACTAAATTCATGTACAAATACAAAACGATAAGAGTAAGTTGCGAAACCTACCTGTCTTCCCCTTTCTCGTACGCTTCTTTAAGCTGGTCTTTCTCTTGCATTGATAACAGTTTCTAGATTGGTAAACGATTAATCAAGTCGAACCGAGAAAATGTCCTCTCCGGCTCTGCAAGGTCATTAACCTCTATGATCTCATCTTGCATTTTTTGTTTATCGGCACACTCACCACCATTGACCACACCACCATCAGATGGTTTCATCAACCTCCCCAAAACCAATGGATATTTATACTCTGGCAGTTTGTGCTCCTTCCTATTTTTATTTTTAATGTTTCTCACAAGCGAGTTCTACAATGCAGTTGTTGTTCCAGTGTTTTGATTAATCCCAGGCATTATATCCACATCACACGCCACATGCCCAATGTCGTCAGTCGGGGTCACATGAGTATCCACCCCTCGTAACTTTGTTTTTTCATTCACATCAGATGGAGACGACGTTGACAATAGCATAATGTCAAGTATGTTTGTCTCACAGTGGTACATGTCCTGATTACTTTGCTTCATCTCCTGTATACCAGTAGCTGCTTGGGTGTATTCATGCACTGCGTACTCCTCCAACTGTTCCATAAGCTTCGCGTTTTTGTCGTTGAGCTCATCCACTAGCTTCTTCATCCTTTCAATGTCACATTCCTTCTGGTTATTGGTCAGTGTGATTTCATGTGCTAACTTCCTACATTTTTCTTCGTATGATGCCCTCATTGTTGACAGTTGTGTCTCTAAAGCAAATATGACATTAGATTTACAGCGGAGTTCTATCTCGAGCACACCAATTTTAACTAATGCTCTCTGGTATTCTTCAGACGTAGATGCACACTGTCCACAATGACCATTACTATCAGCACCACCTCTGTTGACATCTCTTTCATTTTGTACATTTTGCTTTACGTTGTCCAGTCCATGGACACTAATACCATCAATTGAACCCAAAATGATGCCATCTACAATTATCCCAGTAGTCGACCCCATGTTCCCACCAACCCCACTGCGATACGAACATTCGGCATTTGCTTCAATTTCCTTGACATCTTTCGCCTTCGTGATGCTTCATTCAAAATGACTCATGTGCAGCTCTCCTACCACAACCTGTAAACAAAATAAAAAATAAAAATCACAAATAGTAATTGCCACATCTAATATTTACGCTAATAGTACACAAATTCATACTTCAACATCATACGGCTGATCGATGTCCACTACTCTTATCTTTGTGACCAACTTGCTGATATTCCATTTCATAAACCTCGAAAATCTATCTCCATGATCTGCTTATATCAAGTTGGTGTGCTCATATATCCAAAACTGTGTAACCATGGGTTAAAAACATAAGTTGTCAAATTTATTCGAAACAAATACACGTACCAAAGTTACCAACCAAAATCAAAATTATAATGTGGGAAAAACAAAAAACCAGAGCACTTACAAGCAGGGCAGTTACACATCCAGTAACTTTCTTATGCTTAGAGTAAAATCCCTTAATTGACTCCATCAAAGTTGTGCAGATTGCTCCAGCCCAATCATATGCTTTTATGTTCTCTAGATCCTCAACAAACCGGACAAACCCCCATCCCACAGTCTCGCCCGAAGTGGCAAAGAATAACTTTCCACATAAGTACAAACACAGTAACTTTGTAACATCCTGGTGGTCCTGACTAGTGTTCCCGAGTAATGCATCCATTAACAGTTCCTTAATGGTCTTCAAGTTTATGCGTGCTATGTTGGGACACCTTCATTGGATGAAGTCAGTCGGAAGTCTTGGCCCATGTGACACATCTAAACTCTTCTTGCCACCATGAATTCCAAATATTAGTTGCATATCGATGCTCGTCAACTCAATGTGTTTACCACCAATCATGAAAGCAGACTTTTCTGGAACAAATGTTTGAATGATCCTCATTACAATGTCATCGCATTTTTGGAATTCATATTGGTTTAGATCAGTTTTTTGCATTGCATCCAACAGAAACCAAAACGGTGTTTTCTGAAGATGATGCAAATGCTTATCTTTCAGATTTGACGCTGCCACCAGCTTCACAATTCCAGCGATGTTAGAACGGTAGCAAAATCTTGGTTGTTTGGTCAGTGGTTATTGAGGCTCATATTTCAACTTCTTTCCTTTTCGAACACTGCTTTGCCCTACTGCGTTCACATTCCGTGACGGAGTTTGACACCGTCGTCTTTTACCAGATATATTCCCTTCACAGATGTTCACTTTCGCCTTGCAGCCCTTTTGTGGTGTACCTTTAATTGTTCCTCTTGAAAAACATGCCACAAATATTTCACATTTTGTATACAAACAAGTTACCACTAATAACTTATGTGAATATGTAAACTAATATCAATATGTAACAATATATGTTAGTATGTTCCTCGTGAATATTAGAATGTGGTACGATAACATGTGGTTGTATATGTATTCAATTCAAACCCATTCACATACACACACCGTACATTGACATTATAATTGGATGACAATACAACATGTGAAGACCAAAACATTCTCTACGTATGCCTCAACAATTGTGTTTACTTCATTCACTAAACGCTAAAATTAATTACAACATTTTCACATTCCATTACGCTTCACTCATGTTAGTTTGACATGCCTTTTTTGAGTAGACACCATTTAATTCACATCATTATTTAGTATGAATGTACTTATAAATCATGTAAACATAATCCAAATGACAGAATAGCATTGTGATTCGAAGCATGACAACACTGTTGGTTCATTACAACAGATTAAAAAAAAAAAAAAAACATGGGGGTTAATGTCTTCAGCCCAAAACATAACATCTAGCATAACGTGGCGCATGCCATTTTATCAACTAATGTCACAATAAAAGCCATACTATGAAATGAGTCAATTTCCATGTAACACACCCTGAACACGAACGTGACAACATTTAAAGGACATGTGCATGTGCCACTTTGTGCATGTTCTGTTGTGTCCTAAATATTCAGTTGCACATTCACAGTTCAAACATGTAATATTCTTTCCGCGAATTCCAATAGACATTATAACAAAAATTACCATCACATAATTCAGAAATTTAGAAGTAATTACGCACCCACATACACGGCCATGGTTTCAAATGTGACTATGAAGTACTCGACGTAACCATGAATAATGTCACACATGCCGATTAATGCGGTAATCTGAACCAAAAAATAAACAAAAATGTGCTATGTGAAGCTTGACAACCAAAACCACTACGAACACGAACGTGACCTCTTCATATGCTGACATGAAACCACAACCACACACTCCAAATTATGTTACTTTCATTGTTCCTCTCCATGTCACAATCTACAAATACTGTCCCTTGAATATCTTGACACATTCACAAACCTTAAAGTATATCAAAATAGGACGTGGCACCAGCCACGTTCGATAACTTACTTTTATATCTGAATGAAAACAACCAAATGACACCGTACCACAACGTGGCACTATACACCCAATCCAACAAACATGTGCTTGCACTCACATTCAACAGTAATTTAATATTGGGTCACAATCACATTCATTAACTGTATAACATATAACACAAAGACGTGGCACCATTCATATCCAACAATTGATTTTTTAAAGTTAATGCGCAAAACCAAACGACGTCGTACCACAACGAGAAACCCCCAAAAATAGTCTACCAAACACAATACTTTGCATGGATAAAAAAAAAATAAAAACAAATAGACCACGTACTAGGCAATACAACAACGAATCAAGCACAAAACACCCATACTGGACAACCCGCCTAACCCCCATCCTACAACCCCCACATATATACTATTTTCAAATCGGAAACTGTAAAATCCTTTATTCCTCACAAAACATACAAGTAACATAACATATTATGACTGAAGTTTACCGAAATTATCAAAAACCCCATATTCACATAAATCTTAGTTCTGGGTTGTTAATCAAAATCAAATGAATGAACATTGCAAAACAGGGGTAAATCCACACTTACGTTTTGGAGCCATCATTCCTCATCGTTCATCGAAAACGGTATTTCGTTAGCACATTCCCATTGAGCGTATCGGTTGAATCACGCTCCTTCTCTTGTTCGTGGTGGGTTTCGAAATGTTATCAATTGAATTAGCCGTTCACATTAGCGTAGAGCCCCAAAACATATCTACTTCTGTTTAATCCCTAAAATTTGGGGTACTTACCAATTAGTCCTATTAACTAGACTTATTTACCTACAGATCCTAACTAATAAATTTAACACTATAAAAATAAGAGAGCGATAAATTTATCACTAAAAATTTATTCATAAAAACAAAGAGACTGATAAATTTATCACTATAAATTTATTCATAAAAATAAAAGACTGATAAATTTATCTTTATCACTTAATAAATTTATCAATAGGACTTAATGGGTAATAAGTCTTCAAAGTAGGACCTATTGGGTAATAAGTCTCCAAAGTAGGACCTATTGGTAGTTTACCCCTAAAATTTTGCCTAAGTGAGCTTGTAATTTCCACAAATCATGTGTATTTTGAATTTTAAAATCACATTTACATAGATATGATCTATGGTAGCATTCAATTTCCTATATATGGTTTTTATATTGTTTATGATATTAACAACTACTATTAAGGGTAAATGTGTTAAGTAACTTCTCATAGGAATTATGGGAACATAAATTTTTACTTAGGATTATATGTAACATAAGACTCCAAAATAAGACTTATAAATAATTCTCCCTTTATTTTAATTGATAAAAAAAAGTATTTTAATCATTAAAATAAATATAAATATACAAAAAAATGTCTAAATACCTATTTTAATTGAGTAATGACCAGAATATTTATTTTTTATTAATTTTACTTAACAAAAATAAATAAATAATTGAGATGAAAAACAAATCAAAATTTAAAATTTAAATTAATAAAATAAAAAAACTCAATTTAGTTTGATATAAGAGTTAAATTCAGTTTTTTTTTTAAAAAAAAAATTAAAATACATTCTCTTTTCATTAATTTATTAATTTTTTTCCACTATTTTTTTCTCCAATTTAAGCTAGGACAGTCTCTCACACTGCCCAACAAGTACTACCCAATAACCCAATCCAAAAAAAAAAAAAAAAAAAACCTAAATCAGACACGTAATAAAAAGTCACAAACTCAGAACTCAGAGAGCGAGAGAGAGACAGAGAGAGTAATTTCACATTCAGATTTCATTAATGTCAACACGAACTCATCGTCATCATCTTCATCTTCCTCAAATCTTCCATCTCTCTCTTTCTCTCTCTCATCACTGACTCCATCATCCCAATGGGCCGCAACTCAGCGAGTCCCGACCACGATTCCTCCGGCGACGACGACACTTTCCCCGCCTCCGCCGGCGGTGGCGGCGGCGGCAAAGGCGGCGGCGGCCTCGGGCTCCGCTCGATCCGCGACCGCATTCGCTTCAAGCGCAACCCTAACCCCTCCACCACAACCTCTTCTAATCGCGCCAAAACGGCGTCGTCCGCGGATCGGCAGTGGCGTGCCGGCCACGGCAGATCGCACCACCACGGCCGATCGGCGGCTCGCCGGTTCCTCCTCTTTCCTTTCAGAGGCAGCTCCTTGTTCTACTTCTGCTTATTGTTTGCCGTTTTTGCCTTCGCCTTGGCTTCCATGGTCCTTCAGAGCTCGATCGCGTCGGTGTTCCGAACCGGGACTGAGAGAGGGAGGTCGGTCCGTGAGGGTTTGAAGTTCGGGAGTTCGTTGAAGTTCGTGCCCTGGCGGGTGCGGCGAGGACTCGGTCTCGATCGGTTGCGGAGCGAGCTCAGGATTGGTGTTCGCCCTCCCAGAATTGCACTTGTGAGTGTTCATAAATTGAATTTGAAGTACTTGTTTTCCAATTTTGATTCAAAATTGAGTTTTTCTTTGGTTTGATTTAGTTTCTCATTATAAAATCACAATTTTATTTTCTTTTAGTAATTGAAATGAATAGAAACTAGTAAGTACTGGCTTGGTTTGGAAAGTTAAATTAAAGTACTATGAGACTATGAGAATAGACCTAATATGAATTTTTCAAAGATCAGGGTGATCAAAGTAATAGCTAAGAGAATTTTGGAAGTTTTGGAGTTTATGATTGTAGGTTGCTTATGAAAATGGAAATTATCCCGTGTTAATTCCCATTAATTGAGGGCGTTGAGAGGGTGGGACTTGGCTTATTGAAATGGATGAGTTAATTGTGTACTATATGATTTTTAAAAAAGTAGTTTTGACAAATCAAAGTCTATAAAGCAATTTTTGAAGAGCCATTAAATGCTAATAAGCACATTCCATTGGAGGATGTGGACCGTTTGGAAGAAGGAAACATGATGGCATTAAATGCTTTTATGTACTTTTTTCTTTTGGAGGGGGTGGACCATTTGGAAGATTTGGAAGTTAGGAATGGTTACTGTTACCTTGGGACCTGGATGAAGGGTCCCAGAATACTCTATAAAGTTAGATTTGGAAAGAATTATCGAGTCAGATTTGGAATGAATAATCAGTGTGCCACTGTTTCAGATCTGTCCCTTTAGGATTGATTATTGATGACATTAAGATTTTGTTGATCAGTTTGATAATCGGTTGCTCTTGTCATGCTAAGAGGGATGGATATGCAGCAGCTTATCACTGGAAAAATTTGTGATTCCAATGTTTGAATTTTTAGTTTGAGTGGACATGGTCGTCCCTAGGTCTCTATGAAACACATCTTGTCTAAGTAAATGTTGTCCATACAAAAATGTAATCTATGCTTTCATAAACTAGGAAGAAGGAAAGTGTTAGTTCAGCAATACTTGAAGACTGCCCTTGATCTGACTTGGTTGGCATGAGTTAAGATTACCAAAGACACAGTTCTTGGTTGAGCTCGTAATCTCTTGGCTTTGAAGCTTCAATCTTAGAGGTGTCTTCTAAACCTTATTATTTAGGATTTGAGGGGCTGCAAAAATCCTCATTCAATAAAACAATTCACTTTGATTATTGTGCTCTTAGATACTAAGTAGCACGAACACGAACATGTGACAAGACATGATAGATGGAGGGCACACATAAAATATATAGTAAAAAAATATATATATATATAATAAAAAAAACAATTTTTTTTATTTATAAAGATGAATGATTAATTGATATAAATTTATATTATTTTTCTTTTATCATTGAATGCAAAGTTATTTTGTTTATACTTGTAGTATGTTTCATGTGTGTATAAGTGATGGATATGTGTGATTGTCCAAAGAGTGTCTGGAACTAAATTTTTTTCCAAAAATAATAGGACCCATTTGCATGTGTTCAATGTATTGAGAAGTGTCCAACGAGTGTACCTTTGTGTTGAACGAAAAATAACATCTCATTACCAAATCCTCAATTTTTCGGTTGCTTTTATTTCTTCATGGCATACCTTTGTATACATGATGCACCGATGCCTTCTATTTTTCTGGGATAGTAATGTAAACTAAATGTTCTTAAAGGAAAAATAACATGATTTCTTACATTTGAATATAATTCCTGTAGATCAATGTGTTTGCTTAACTGTATATTCATCATTCAGAAAATTTGATATTTGAAGAAACATTTTATTTAAATTGGTGCATTGAAGTGATTAGACTATGTCCCCTAAATAGTGCTTTCGTTTTGATGGACGTTAGATCTTGGGAAACATGAAGAAAGATCCAGCGTCGTTGATGCTGTCTACTATTACAAAGAAACTGCACGAGCTTGGCTATGTGCTTAAGGTGATTCTCTCTGAATCATTTGTACTTGTTTGTGCTAGTTACAGATAAATATGTTGTTTATATTCTTCATTGCTAGTGATAGCAAATGTTGTTTTGTTTTTATAGGTAAATATAATTTGATTAACAAAGAGTCTTTTGGATTATCACACTTTTTACATAGGTTACAAGGTCTTTTTTTCTTGTCCTTTTGTGGGTCCTTCAAATTTCTGGGGAAAAGTAAAGCGGTCATTCTGATTCTATTATCTTTTCCACAGATGAGGGTTTCTTTTTGTATCCTATAACATTTAAATGTTTTGCAAATCAACCAGGTTCGGTAGGTTGCTATGATTTGTATATGGAACCCTTTTGAAGATAAGTTCTTTGCTAAAGCTAATTAGTCATTATGAAAACCCTGCTGAGTTATGAAGATCATACCTCTAGAATTTTGATTGTTGTACACTTATACATCCTTATAATGTTTCTTTGACAGATTTATGTAGTAGAGGATGGTAAAGCGCGTTCTATGTGGGAGGAAATAGGAGGTCAAATCTCAATCCTAAGTCCTGACAGATATGGCCATATTGATTGGTCAATGTATGTGTGCTATTTGATATAGTGTGGTTGCTTTGTACTTTGTGTAGTATTTTTTGTTTTATTGCCAACTCTGTTGATGACATCTGTTACTTTGTTTATTTTAGTTGGTACAGATGGTTCATGTTTTATCTTTTTTGCAGCTTTGAAGGTATTATTGTAAATTCACTTGAAGCAAAAGATGCTATTTCAAGGTAGGCCTTTCATTGACTTAATTCTCATAGACACTATTTTAGTTGGTCTTGTTTATTACTTTTTTAAATGTTTGGCCATACGTAAAAGTTTCATATCTTTTTCTTTTCTCTTTCATTATATATATATATATATTTGATAAACAGAGCTAAATATGAGAATGAGCATCAAAAGGGGATCTCAAAATAGCTTATACCTCATTCTTTACTTAATAGACTATATGAAATCTAAAATATAATGGTGTCATCTGCTTATAATAAATGAGATAATATTGTAGGCGAACCACTCATTTGCCCCACAAGGAAATTGTCAAAAAAACCACCTTGAATTGTTCTTATCAAGAATTATAGATGGACAATGAGAGAGACCAGACCCCTTTCTTTTTTCTTTGTTTTCCTCCTTACTGTTCAAAGAAGAAGTCATTCTGTTAAGTGTATACAAACTTTCTATGAGAAACAATATAGAAATAGTGGTTGTCTAATGAGATACTATGTATAATAAGCTCTTGCCTTGGGAAAGTTGCATATTGTGCCTCTATAACCAAAGTGAACAAAAAAGATGACAATTGATCTCCTTGACACAAGACGTCCAGAAAAAACCTGCGGTAGATCCATTAACCAACAATAAAACTCACACTGGCATAGAATTATGTTACCTTTCTCCAAAACCCATCTTCTTCATCACATATAACAAAAATTCTTAGTTTACATGATAATACGCTTTCTCAATGTCCACTTTGCAAACCACCCTTGGGATGCCACAACCTCAAATCCACACTCTCATTAGCTAAAAAAGCAACATTCAAAATCTGTCTACTCCTCTGACACTACCTTTAGAAGTACCTTCTTCAATGGTCTAGCTAAAACTTCAGCTAGGATCTTATATTCCTTCCAATAAGGAGATGGGCCTAACATCCTTTGTATACTCTACCCTCCTTTCTTAGGAATCAATGACACAAAAACATTGAAACTTTTCTAAGAAACACCATGCTCGAAAAATAAGGATATCATGCCCAACACAACTATGTAGGCGTATTTAACGCCTTCCTAACACTATTGGAAAAAGGCAATAGTCATACACTGTGTTACACGGACTCTTCTATTTCTCCCACAATATCCGTGTCCACCGGATATGACATGGGTAAGGGTGTGAGATATGTGTCCGACGCTCGAACCCAATTTAGACACTCAGATCCTTTAATTTGTGACAATATGTGAAGAAGAAGAAACTCGTATTTGTTAGTAAAGCAATATTTTTAGGCTCCCACATGAATTAGATCTAAAAATTTCATATTTTTTCTAAATCATATTTAATTTCTAATATATTTCTACATAATTTAAAACATCTCATCCGAGAATATTATATAATATGCAATATATATGTACATACGACGTGTCTCCGTACTCATATCCAATTTTGGATACATACCCCAAGATCCTAAGATTAAAATTTCTGAAGGTTTGACACTTGGATACACACCCGCACCCGACATTTGTACCCGAGTCCATGTATACACCAACCTACCCATGACCTTATCTCCTTTTTGAGACTTCAATGCCACAACCACTTCCTCTTCTGAAAATGTCTTTCTAACCAATCCTTGTCAGTGGTCGCGATGCCACCAAAGTCCAACCCATCCTCCTGGATCTGAGTAAAGCTCCTCATAGGAATCCTCTATACTAGTTCTAATCTTCTCAACCGTCCATACCCTAGCCCCAAAAGGAATTTTGCCTATGTATGAGCATTAGCCATTCTCTAAGAAAAATGGGTATTTCCAGCACCCTCTTTAAGCCATAAAGCCTTAGCCTTCTGGTTTTATCTTGTTTTCTCCATCTTTGCAATGCTACCAAATTCTTCTTTCAAGTACTCTCTGTGCCCCTTTGAGATAATGAGATTACGAACACTCTCAATCTCATTGAATTGAAGGCCTTTGTGTCCTTCAGAACTGTTGGCTTTTGAATCCTGATTGCATTTCTTCAAATCTTCATTCAAAAGCTTTAATTTCATGTCTGAAATCAAACTAGGTCTTTCTTCAACATGATAGCAGCTCCTCACTCACCAACCATTTCCTTGACCCCATCCACTTGAAGTCTTTTCAAACAACAACAACAACCCCCCCCCCCCCCCCAAAAAAAAAAAAAAAAAAAAAAAAAAAACTAATTCTTGAAGAATGATCAGACACCATCTCCAGTTACAAACCCTGAGCCATGTATGAGAGATGCTTCTCCCAATTTGTGGAAACAGAAAAGCAATTAATTCTTGAAATATAAGACAAATCATGATTATTTGACCAAGTAAGGTTAAGTTGTTTTAGCCATTTATTACTTCCGTATTATGTTCCTCGGATAGATGGTAGAAATGTTATTGCTGGTCTTAAGACAGTTGACAGTTGAATAGAAGGTATGACTAACTTACCAAATGAGCCAAAATAATGATTTGTGGGGCATTTAACTGGAGTGCTTGTTTTTAGCGGTTACATATGAAGAACTTTATTGTTCGTTTGCTTCAATCTGAGATGCTATAAGTAGTGAGTTTTATATTTTTGCAGCCTTATGCAGGAGCCTTTTTGTTCTGTACCACTTATATGGATAATTCAAGAAGATACCCTTGCAAATCGCCTTCCGGTGTATGAGGATATGGGCTGGGAAAATCTTATTTCGCACTGGAAAAAAGTTTTTAGCCGAGCTGATGTTATTGTGTTTCCAGATTTTTCTTTACCGGTAATTTTTCTATTCACTAATCCTTGTTTTGTTAATTTGCAGCACACAATCTTTGTAGCTTTGTATTAGGCATTCTTGTATTGTTTCTCAATTACTATTCCTTCCTGTGTCAGATGTTATATAGTGTGCTTGACATGGGAAACTTCTTTGTGATTCCTGGATCACCAATAGATGTGTGGGCTGCAGAAAGCTACAGTAAGACCCACTCCAAAATTCAGTTGAGGATGGACAATGGGTTCAGTAAAGATGATATGCTGGTTCTAGTTGTCGGAAGTTCTTTCTTTTACAATGAGCTATCTTGGGACTATGCAGTGGCAATGCATGACATAGGACCTCTTCTAATCAAATATGCAAGTGAAAAAGACTCCATAGGGGCATTTAAATTTCTCTTCTTGTGTGGAAACTCCACTGATGGATACAGTGATGCTTTACAGGTATTCTACTGTTGATTGCTCTATTTTGTGTTAATTTGTTCTCCCATGTAGGTATTATATTATGAGGTTTTTGAATCATGTTTGAGTGTGCAATAAAAGGACTTCGTTATAGGGAAGGGAAACTATAATGAATGCTTTGTAGTTGTTGCATGGATCAATCTGCATTTCTCAATACTTTAATTTTGTTTTCTGTTTTTACCCGACTTTAATGATGATTCTGATGAACACATCATCTAGCTTTGTGACTCAGTTTTAATGTTTACAATTAAATCTCTAAGTGCCAGTCAAATGAAATAAATATTTATGTTTTTCTATTTGAATGGTGCTATTGAGAAGCTTTGTCTAATGTTTCTTTGCAACATACAGGTTACATGATGGAGATATCTGGATCTGCAATTTAATAGGATTGTAGGAGAACTAATGGAAAGATTTAAATTTCAAAAAATACCCTGACCTCTTATTTCGAAAAAAATCCTTACATTATATATCAACCAAACCAAGCTAAACCAAGCCTTAAGTCCCATCAAATGGGATCGGTTACATGAATCCTTCTTCTCCACTTAACTCTGTCAAAAGCCATTTGGTTAGTCAAATTAAGGAGATTCATATCTCTATTTACTACACTAGCCCACGTCAATCTGGGTCTACCCCTTCCCCTAACACTTCCCTCTACTGTTACTGTATCGCATCTTTTCATTGCCGCCTCTGTTGGTCTCCGTTGTATATGATCAAATTATCTCAATCTATTCTCTCTTGGCTTATACATTATTATATATACATTATGAATGAATATATATGTGCTTATATGGGAACTTGTGAGAGAGGGAGAACTGAACTTTTTAAGATGTTGCCTTAAAGATAGATTGTAAAGAAAAATTACCGTAAAATTATTGGGAAAATCTGATGGGCACACATAGAAGAGTTTGGGGGAAGAAGTTGCTCGTCTGTGCAAGTTTCATGAAGTGTTCTTTGTTAAGTTATGCATGCAGTCTGTTCAACTTGTAAGCTTTTTGTATGTAAATAGTATGGGAGCGCTTTTAAATACACCCTAATAATTTCTTTGTACCCTCACTTTTATGCATTTAAACCCTTGTACCTTTAAAAAAAGTGTAACGAGAAATTTTTATGGTGTATTGAGAAGTTCCCAAATAGTACGGTCGTGAGTTGGGTGCGACTTACTCCAAATATGGGAACTTGTGAGAGAGGGAGAAGTTTTTTAGATGTTGCCTTAAAGATACTGTAAAGAAAAAATATTGTAAAATTATTAGGAAAATCTGACGGGGGCACACATAGAACAGTTTGGGGGAAGAAGTTGCTCGTCTATGCAAGTTTCATGGAGTGTTCTTTGTTAAGTTGTGCATGCAGTCTGTTCAACTTGTAAGCTTTTTGTATGTAAATAGTATGGGAGCGCTTTTAAATGCACCCTAATAATTTCTCTCTACACTCACTTTTATGCATTTAAACTCTTGTACCTTAAAAAAAAAGTGTAAAGAGAAATTTTTATGGTGTATTGAGAAGCTCCCAAATAGTACGGTTGTGAGTTGGGTGTGACTAACTCCAAATATGGTCTTTTATTGGGTGCACTGAGTCACCCTTTTGTGTGTGTGTATGTGCGCATGTGTGTGTTTTCTTTATTTTACATTACTGGTGAGCACTAAATCTTAAATATTAAAAAGAATGCTTCCGGAACTTGAACCTTTTTTATTTATTTATTATGTTTATTTGATTTGTTTGCTATTCAGTTATGAAGTTTATGTCCTAAATCTTTACATCACAAAACTAAGTAATTATTTAATATGCTTTAAATTTTCAATTGATCTGCCCTAGCTCTATTTGTGTAGGAAATTGCTACACATTTAGGACTCCACCGCGGCACAATAAGGCACTATGGCATGAATGGTGATGTGAATGGTCTGTTATTAATGGCTGATATTGTTCTGTATGGTTCCTCCCAAGATGAACAGGGTTTTCCTCCATTACTTACACGAGCCATGTCATTTGCGATCCCCGTTATTGCACCTGACTACCCTGTCATAAAAAAATATGTGAGTCCATTCAGTTTTTTTAATTATTCTTTCATAGTTGCCTTTAGAGGGTTTTTGTCTCATGTAAATAGTGAACTTTTTTAAATTGTTCAAAATTTTCAGGTTGTTGATGGTGTTCATGGGATGATTTATCCAAAACATAAGCCTGATGCATTGATGAGAGCTTTCTCACTTTTGATATCAAAAGGAAAACTCTCCAAATTTGCTCATGTTGTGGCTTCCTCTGGAAGGCTGTTGGCTAAGAACATGCAGGCATCAGATTGCATTGCTGGCTATGCAAAACTTTTGGAGAATGTCCTCACTTTTCCATCAGATGCCCTGCTCCCAGGTCAGATATCTCGGCTTAAACAAGGTGCATGGGAATGGAATTTGTTCAGGGAGCAGAGAGGTATTGACCTGGGAAGTATGGATCAGATTTACATGAAAAATTCTAGTGTTGTTTATGTGCTTGAGGAAGAGTTGACCAACCTTATTGATTTAAGGAATGCCACTGAGAGCGAACCCAAGGATCTGGTGCAGGACATTCCAACTGAACTAGATTGGGACATCTTAATGGAGATAGAAAACTCTGAAGAGGTTGAAAGGCTTGAAATGGAGGAGGTATGGTCTTTCTTTTGCAAATGGCTGTTTTTTTGGGTCACCTCTCTCTGTCTCTCTACATTTCAGGATGACAGTTAATGATGGAGTGTGGTTTATTATTTGTAGAGTGAAGAAAGAATGGAGAAAGATTCTGGTGCATGGAACGAGATATATCGCAATGCTCGAAAAGCTGAAAAAATTAAGTTTGAAGGAAATGAAAGGGATGAAGGAGAGCTAGAAAGGGTGGGTCAGCTACTATGCATATATGAAGTATATGATGGAGCTGGGGCGTGGCCATATTTACACCATGGTTCTTTGTATCGCGGGCTAAGTCTTGTGAGTTTTCTTGACTCGGATCGGACTGTTAGTTTTTTTCTTCTTTTTCTTTCATCAATATTTATTATATATATATATATTTCTGAAAGAACCCAGTTAGAGCAGTACAACTTGATGCCACTAATACTGTGCTTGAGATTCAACTTCCTTTTACTATCAATACAATATTGCACTGTGTGAATATGCACTTTGTAATGCATCTACTACAGACAAACTTGTTTAAGGCCAAGAAGTTGTTTTTGTTTTTGAGAGCTCCAAACTTCATTGTTGCTTCCTTGGGAACATTTAATTCCATTTTATCTTGTTTAGCATCAGTCACTGGTTTAACGTTATTTAAATAATCTATTTTGTATATAAAAAAATTGTTGATATTGTACTTAGTTCAGACAGGCATCATAGTATTTATTCCTTCTTGTTGATCTTTAATTTACTTCATATAGGCTTCAAAATTTTATTCCTTTTTAATGTGTTATTTTGTTGCTTATAATCTTCCTACATTATGTCAGTCCACATCAGTGCGAAGATTGAGATCGGATGATGTGGATGCAGTTGGACGGCTTCCCCTCTTAAATGACTCATACTATCGGGATATTCTGTGTGAGATTGGAGGCATGTTTGCTATTGCTAATTGTGTGGATAACATTCACAAGCGACCGTGGATTGGATTCCAGTCGTG
This sequence comes from Camellia granthamiana, assembly GCA_036172215.1. Lineage (NCBI taxonomy): Eukaryota > Viridiplantae > Streptophyta > Magnoliopsida > Ericales > Theaceae > Camellia > Camellia granthamiana. The sequence goes on along the minus strand of CM069903.1, from coordinate 168,247,923 downwards.
GCATGCTGCTGGCAGGAAGGTAAAATCATATACTGGTTGATGCACAGACATGCATATACAATAAGCAAAACCATACTACTCTTAGTAGTTGTGCTATTGAATTTAATTCTCAATATAGAATATAATACTCCGCGTATGTTTTGCAGTCTGCAAATTATAACCGTCTTCTCTCTCTCTCTGTGTCTGTCTGTCTGTCTCTCATGTAATCTGAAAGCAGGTTTCATTGTCAACTAATGCTGAAAATGTTCTGGAAGAAACAACACAAGAGGAAACTAAAGGAGATGTAATATACTTTTGGGCACACTTGGACATGGATGGTGGACTTTCGAGAAATAATGATGTGCTTACTTTTTGGTCCATGTGTGACATCCTAAATGGAGGAAACTGCCGGTATGTGGTACAACTTTTGGTGATGATATGTGGGTGCAGGTCATGTTTAATATATTGTGCTGATATCCGCTGAGTTGGTGACCTGGCTGTTTTATTATATTCTAGTTTTCCCCCCCTTTTTTTATTTTTTTATTTATGTGTGTGCGTGGGTAGAGGGTTTGCCTGCATCCTAAATGGAGGAAACTGCCAGTATGTGGTACAACTTTTGGTGATGATATGTGGGCGCAGGTCATGTTTAATATATTGTGCTGATATCCGCTGAGTTGGTGACCTGGCTGCTTTATTATATTCTAGTTTTCCCCCCCTTTTTTTTATTCTTTTATTTACGTGTGTATGTGCGTGGGTAGATGGTTTGTCTGCATCCTATGTTGTGCACCTTTTTCTTTTTTTTCAAGAGAGTCCCCAAAAAAATGATAGCGAAGCTTATGGTTGTTACTGAAAGAATCTTAGGTTCCTTTTTCTGGTTTTATCCTTTCATATTCCTAGGGTGCGCTTAGAACTGCTGGAATATTGGGTTTTTTTATCTGTTCCCAGTGTTCAGAATGAATTTTTTGGGGTGCATTTTGAGGCTAGTTTTGTGTATAATTTTCTTTGACCATTAGCTGAAACAATCCTGGATTACTGGAATCACTCTCTTTGGGAGTAGTTATATGGTTGATCATCTCAGAGGTTGGAAAGGTATATCTGCTGGAAATTGCACTCCCAAGCACCTCATTTCACCTTTCTTTTTTTTTTTCTTTTTCTTTTGAAGAAGAATAAATTTTACATATTTCTTTAAGATGGTGGACTCATCCTCTAGGGATATACCATTTTCCCTAATTCTTTGAAAACAGCATATTTTGGACAATATTATAGACGTAGTTTAGTGGGAAATTTTTTGTTCAACTGTAGCATTGCATAGGGTTGCTAGCCGTAAATCTAATTGGGTTAGAAAGGTTCACAGTTTCCTTGACGTTCCTTTGAAAGGACATATCTTATTTAATTCACTTGTGACGTGCTACAAAAGCACTTTTCAGTATTCCCATACATATAATTTTTTTTCTTATATTATATTTTTTCATTTTTTATATTTATCTTGTTATCTAGGGTTTCAAACAAACTAAGCTGCTTGTGAACAACTTGTTACTGCCTTGTTAAGAAGATTGTTCATGCCTTCTTTCCTGTTTAATTAGTGAAGGTCAATCTTAGGTTTTAAGCTCAATAGCTTCACATGAAACAGTTGAACACCTTGCTTGGCTTTATCACACAAACAGTTGATATATGTTTAATAACCTTAGTAGGTTTCTGGACTCTGATGTTTTGTACAAGCAATTAAATTTCTACCAAGTGCACTCGAACTACTTGATCATTCAGTTCTGCTGGCTTGATCATCATGCTATTCTCAGCTAAAATGAGTTGATTATTCCTTACTTGGGAATTATCTAAATCTTGTTTGAAAGCCTAAGCTTGGGGTATAGATGCGTAGAAGTTTTTCAATCTTCCAAACACCTTTATAAGAGTAAGCATGGCTTATAGTCATGTCTTACGGGTCTGAAACCTCTTGAGCTTTCATTTAAATCCAGTTTAAATTTTTGACAGATAGCCATGATTTGAAAACTGTTCTCTTTTTCTTCGCCTTTTGCTTCTCTTACGTCGTCTTCTTCTTTGTCCCAAATGCACGCAGAACTACCTTTGAATATGCCTTCCGCCGTATGTATGCTTTGCCATCACATATTGACGCTCTTCCTCCCATGCCTGAAGATGGTGGTCACTGGTCTGCTCTGCACAGCTGGGTGATGCCAACCCCTTCCTTTCTAGAGTTCGTAATGTTTTCCAGGTATGTTTCTTGGGGGAAAAAAGTTCTGTTTCTTGTAGCATCTCGCTACATTGTTTGATCACAACATGCAATCAAAGGCAGTTGGTTGCTGATATAGTATATATTGGATTCATATTATTTATTTATTTTTTCAAAAAAATTGAAACAACAGGATGTTTGCTGATTCTCTCAACGGCTTGCACACAAATTCAAGCAAAATCACAACTTGTCTTTTGGGCTCCACAAATCTGGAGGTAAGCCCTGTGGGACATAAAGCACCTTGCTTGCAGTTTTCAGTGGGATTTAGGTGGGATTTTGCCAATTGCTTTTAAAAAAAAAAAAGAAAAGAAAATTGATGTATTTGGTAATTCTAAAAAAAATTGTTTTTTTTTTGGTTAGTGGGAAAGTTGGCTTTTTAAGCCGAAGACAAACAAACAAACAGACTTTTGAGGATGGCTTGTTTGGGAAGAACTAAATAAGTAGCTTTTGTGGTTAAAAAAGCCAAAAACAAACAAGCCGGTTTAGGATAGCTTCTCCATAAAAAAGACAGCTTTTTAGCAAATTATTGAAAAAACAATTTTACCCTCCATAGTCTTAGAAATTCTACTTTGTCTCTATAAGGTAATATGGTAGTTTCTCACAAAAAAAACAAGTTTGAAAAGACCCAAAAAAAAGGTAATTTTTTTAGCAATTACTAAACGCACCAGCTGTTTTAGTTTTTAAAGAAGAAAAAATACTACTTAAAAAGCAATTGCCAAATCCTAACCTTAGCTAAAGCCAAACTGGTATTAGTCAGATTAGGATTTCTCATTTTTGGCTGTTTCATGACTACCAGAAAAAGCATTGTTATTGCCGGATTTTGGAACTCTTGGTCAATGTTTGGGCATATCATAGTGCCCGGAAGATGGTTTACATTGATCCACGCTCAGGTGCATTACAAGAGCAACATCCAATTGCACAACGGAAGGGATATATGTGGGCAAAGTACTTCAATTTTACTTTATTGAAGAGTATGGACGAAGATCTAGCAGAGGCTGCAGATGACTATCAAAATGAGACATGGTTGTGGCCGTTAACTGGAGAAGTATATTGGCAAGGCGTTTATGACAGAGAGAGAGAAGAGAGGTATCGCCTAAAGATGGACAAGAAGAGGAAAACAAAGGAGAAATTATTTGACAGAATGCAACATGGATACAGACAGAAGTCACTCGGAGGATAGGAAAAGCTTAAATGTCAGCTTAAAAGGTTGATTCTATTGATGAAATATGCTTGACTCCTAACATAGCAACCCAACCAATTTTTGGTTATTGATTAAAACAATAGGGAAAAGGCTTGTACAGATGAAGCGGAGCTCGATTGTTTCCAACGTCATCAAGATTTTTGACTGATAGAAGCTCCTGATAGCATACTTCTAGGAATGGAGAACATAACCAGAGATCGCTAGCAAGTCGAGGTCACTAGCATTTTGAAGCCTTCTTGCTCTGATATTTCTAGCGGCTCTGAACACATACTACGAGATTTGACGTGCACCCAATTTTAATTAATTAAATTATTATTTTTCGGTATTTGAGAACATGATGCAGGCAATGTATTCTTTCATCAATGTATATACCTATGGAATAACAAATACAATTTTGATTGGTATACCTATATACCAAAGTGGCTTCATGCTTGGTTGGTGTCTTTTTTCATGGTATTGATTTTGGAACCATGGCATACAGGTGATCTTATTGATGTGGTGGGAGTGACCTGCTAAATTTTCTTACTCGTCAAACATGGTTGTTAGGAGTGATTGTCAGTAGCCGAAAGTGTTGGCCAACCATTAGAGGCGGGAGTGACCTGCTAGATGTTTGTCGATTGTTGGGTTGGTGGCTTGAGGTGGGGATAGCTCACCTTAAGTGATTGCCTACAATGGTGGTCTAAAGGAGTTGTTGGCGACGGTGGTTAGAGATAGTAGCCAGGAGTGATGGGAAAAGGAATAATGAATACAAATTTATTTTCAAAACAAGTAAAAATAATTTCTGTGTTTGGTTTCAATATTCTGAATTCAATATTTTAGAAATTGAGTTTTTTATTTTATTTATATTTTTTTTTCGCGTATTTTTTTTTTGTTTTTAGTGAATATTTTTAAAATTTTAGGCAAATTTTTTTTTTATTTAATTTTTAGATGGATTTGACTTAGATGTATTTAAAAAATGACATATTAGTAAAAAAAATATTTTAAAAAATTAATAAATACACAAGAATATAAAAAATATATTGAATTCTTATATATTTTTTTTTGTATTTTTTGGTAATTAGTGAATTTTTCAAAAAAAAATTTTTTACAAATATTATATTTTTTAAGTGTATTTATGTTAGGTGTATTTAAAAATTAAAAAAATTACTTAGAATATTAAAAAAAATCTAATGAAAACAAAAAACACGAAAAACAAAAAAATTTAATTTTTTTAAAAATAAATCCTGAAAAATCAAACCAAACAATTTTTAGTTACATATAGAATTTTGTAAGTTTTGTAACTATTTACATTTTCATTCATTAGAAACGAAAATATAACGCCAAATGAATTTTTTAATAATTATTAAAATGTTTGCAAATATAAACAATCACCAAATGGAATTATACGCAAGTTATTGTGTAGTTGTTCAGAATATTAAATTGAAAATTGACTTTAAATAATGTCATGCAATCTATTAACTTAAAAATTTTGTGTTAGAAATTTGAATAATTATTAATCTTTTTTGTTGAAATTTTAAAAAATTTAAATTTTATGTTTTGATGTTTTTCTCCATTTCATATTTTTCAATTGCTAAAATTGCTACTATGAAATCGTTAAAATAATCGATTTGCCAATTTTAAGAATTTAACAGATTGAGGTTGGGTAAGAGAATTTTCAACTCTCAAAATAAGTTTGTGTTGATGATTTTTCCTCAAAATCCATACCGACTCGCAGGCTAATTACAATGTGATTAAATAGATAATCATTTTAAAATGACTATTGTTTTTAATTTTTCTATTTTTTTAATTAAATTAGATTTTAATTTTATTATTATTATTTTGATTTTAAAAAACAAAATTTGAAAATAAAACCAAACCCTGCATAAAACCCAAAACCATATTCGGAGTTGTTTGGAGTTTGGAATGTTTCCTTCACCTCCGTCAGGGTTTTTGCGCAGTGGGGACTAGGGTTTCCTACGCATTTCTCTCTCTCTCTCTGAAGGTAACACTCTCTTTCTCATTTTCACTTTCACTTTGATGATTCTCGGTTTGAAACCCTATGGAGTTTAGCTGCTGTCTGTTTCAGTTCAGTTCAGTTCAGTTCTGGTTTGATCACTGGTAGTTTTCTCCATTTTAGAACTTAATTTTTGAATCTCAAGTTGTGATTATTAGTTTGCGTGTAGACATTTCTTAGTCTCTTGAATGTTATTGTTGAATTGTACTTCCCACCTATGAGATGACCTTTTTTTCTTGTTAATTTGCTTTGTTTGGTATCTGAGAAAATATGAGAAAAGAGGAAAAGGAAGTAAGAAAACAACAACTTTAATCTTATTATGCGCCATACTTCTTAGGTTTCTGGAGAGTGAAAATCTTACTCCAAGCCTAATACTTCGGATTATGCTCAGTTGATCAAAGAGGAATTTGAGAACCAAAACATTAAATTCCTTTTAAAAAGAAAAATCCTAGGTTTTCTTGGCGATGAAATGGATGATCAGCTCAGCTCGTTCTGTTTGTTGTTGTTCAAATTTCACAAAAATGGGTGGGCTTAGAAGAAATGTTTGTTGGGTTGCTTCTTTTATGCGAAGTTTTATTGGGGTACTGGTGAGGGCAGTGCCTTATTGCATTTACGGATTTTGTTAGCAACATAACTGGACCTCAAATTTCTCCAAATTCTGATCTTTCAGTTTCACACCAGTGCCTTCTCTTTGTTGGACATGCAATAGAATACTTATTTATTATTTATTTTGAATGCAAGGCATTGGTTTTTTTGTTTCAATGCAGAAAGTATACAATACTGTTATGTTACACTCAAAATTTCATATTTGCCATGTAGGGTTCTAGATGGGAGTAGACCTATAAACTCTGGTGTATGTGCTGGTGTATATGAAATCTTGGGTTTGCTCCTTCACAGCCCGGCTGTTCTTTAGGTAAATTATATATAGGATCTCCCAAGTCCTAACCTGTACCCTAGAATTTCTTGAGCAGATATCTCTCTGACATCACTCTGTTTAGATGGGTCACTATGTGGTCATTTATATGGTTGTAGCTTAGCTATTCATACTGAGAAGATCCTGACACAGAAGGCTGCACTTTTGATTTTGTTACATGAAGGTTTGTATCCTGAGGTCTGGTGACTTTCAACTCCATGCATGTTAAGGGTGGCTGGGTTAGGCAGACAATTGCTCTAACTAAGTGCAATGACTCTGGAGGGATGAAACTACGGATTCGGCGTTCAAAAGAAGAGAGGAAGGCAATGGTTGAGTCTTTTATAAAGAAGTAATTGCATATTATTCTCTTGCTTTTTGAATTCATAATTTTTTTACCAAGGCTTTATGGTTCAAAGACATTTAGCTAAGGTTTTTGGCATCATATGCATCACTAATCATGCAACACATCTTTTTTTCTCTTGTATTATGTACGTATGTTATCTGCCAAAAGTTATAAATGAAAAGTCTCAAAGGATATCCCATATAAATCAATTATAATCTATCCTTTTGAACTCTTTCCTGGATGCTCAGTCTATGAGCCAACTTGTACAATAATTCTTATCACCGGCTCGGCTAGATGAATATTTTGAATAGAAGCATATGTTTGTGATGGAATTTTAGATTTATATAGTGTGCGTAAGTACTGCATTCTTTTGTAGTTTTCATTGATTGTTTTGTTGCTCAATGGAGTGCCATAGTGTTTACATTTTGTGTATGTGGGCCTTAGTCTCTCTCTCTCTCTAGTAAAGTTCCCCATAAAAACCCTAAATTTATGAAAAACAAGTTTTTACTTGTTAATTAGAGGCTCCTTCAAGTTTAATCACATTAGTGTACTCAATTATACCTATATAGGTGGTTTGTATACTTAGCTTCAGTTCAGCAATAAAAAGGCCATTATGCAGTGCTGGTCCTACCAAGGGTGAGTGCTGGAAGCGTAAACAAAGGATCTAACTTTTGGGGAAAAAAAAAAAAATTATTGCACAAAATAGTTGCTTTTAGATTGGAATGGACATGCTTACACTTGATTTGCAACTTTTAGTATTGCACCAAATGATGGTGCTTTTTGGTTATTTCACGTATTAGAAACAAAAAAATATATGAACAAGTAAATATATGTACATATATACTTGGGAAATTAGGACATTACCCCTGCTAGTCCTTGATAATTTGAGGACTGGAGACGGACCTAACCTTGGCAATAATTGCACGAAGTGGCTGATTTTGGAGTTGAACCCACATTCACGATTAGCAGCCTGAGCTTTTATCCTTGTGTCAAGTAATGCCCCCACATATGTATATTGTAGAAAACAGTTCTGTTTCATTAACTTGCAATTGAGAACATGGCAATATTCATCTCGATGTTCTAAGATGATTGTAAGCTAGAAAGCACGGATATGAGATACGGATACGATACGATACGATACGATACGGATACGGCAATACAGCAAAACCTAAAAAAGTAGAATACGGGTACGGTTAGGATACATTTGTAAAAAATAAAAAATAAATAAATTATTAGCAGTGAGTTGCACAAAAACTCAAGAATGTTGAGAAACCACAGTAACTTTATGATGCAAAATACTAATCTTTAAGAATTAGGTATTAATTTAAGACAGTAGCTAGTTTAGTTTTTAAATTTTCAATAGGTCTTGCAAATATTTCATTTCAATATCAAGTCTAATATGTTGATATTATAATATCAAAACAATCCACAACTTGACCCTATGCTTTGTTTTTTTGCACTAGTCAAAAATATTCTATGCAAGTTTATTTGCTTATTTATTTATTGATATTTAATTTTACTATTGTTATATTATCTTATTAATCCTTACTTCTATGTAGTTATAGGGGACATGCATGATACAATGAAGATATGTCAATTTGATGAATTCTATACTTTAGCTTACTATGTTATTTTTATAAAAAAACTAAGCAAAGTATTGTAAAAATATTCTATTTATCTTCGCAATTATATTATGTTATGATGTTATGCAAGAAATGATACAATTCTAATTTCGTAAAAGGAGTCATATGTGACTTGGAGCATTTGATACTTCAAAATTAATTAAGAAGTATCCGATAATATGTGACTTGGAGCATCCGATACTTCAAAACTAAGTATCCGATACTTCAAAATTAATGAAAAATTAATTAAGAAGTATCCGATACTTTTAATAAGTATCTGATACATATTTGTAAGTATCCAAGGAGTATTGGTATCCGATACAGATACGATACGGATACATCTTCCTATTTGAAGTATCCGTGCTTCATAGATTGTAAGGTTGACAATACTGGGTTTGTAATAATGAGATTGTGTTATGCCAGGCAGCTGGCTATTAATTAGAACGGTCAAAACTTGTTAATGCCAAGTATGAGAATGCAAGTTAAAGTCACTGGGTAGCCGCTTCACTCGAATTATGCCAAAATTAGGTCTCTACCCAATATATGCCTCCCAGCACCTGGTATCGGCATCTCCAATGTTGAGTAATGGCCTGTTTCTTGATTAACTAAAGTTCTAGTAGCGGTGGTTACTCTTCTTTGTAATATTATGTTCATATTTGCTAAAATTTTGGGTGAGCCGACTGATATATTGATTTTTCTAGTGGCTATTGGACTTTCAAGTTTCTATTTGCATAGTTCTAATTGTGAGAATATTAGGTTAGGTTTATATGTATGGTACTATATATTGTGTATATATATGGCAGTGTTTCCTTTTCCTATATGGCAGTGGTAGCGTTTCCTTTTCTTATATGGCAGTGTTTTCTTTTCCTTTTTAGTCTTAGTCTTAGGGTTAGGATTATTATATAATTAGATGTATTCTTTGTATTATGTGACAATTAATATAGAGATTCATTCAGAAAACTTACATGGTATTAGAGCTAGTTTTCAAACCCTAGCAGCCATCGTGAAATCTTCTCTAGTTCTGACTTCTGGTTCGACTTTGTTCTTTGGACTTGATCGAGCTCTCTCTAGTAGCCAACACGAATCTCTCTTTGGTTTTGATCTCTGATTCAATCAAGTTCTTTGTTCCTTTCTTCATTTGGTTCTTTCGTCTCGATTGATTCGAAGTTGACTTGAAGTCGGACCCATCTGGTTCCTCTACTCCCTCTCGTCTGGTTCGTCTGATTCATCATTAGGTCATCTGCTTCGTTCAATCGATCCTCTGATTCGTCTGGCTTGTACAACTCATCTGAGTTCGTGACCCATTTGGTTCAACTCGCGAAGCTCTCTAGCATGCCTCTTGCTTAGGGGTGTAAATTTGGTTCGGGCCGGCTCATGTCGGGCCTCGCGGGTCCCGCCAAAATTCGGACAGGCCTGGGCCGGCCTATGGGCCAAAAAATTAGTCCCAAGCCCAAGGGTATTCGGGCCTTAGGCGGGCCGGCCCGGTGGGCTTAGGACTGGCCTCGGGCTTGGGCAGGCTTGCCCGTTTCTTTTTTTTAAAAAATTTTTCTACAAAAAATTTATTATTTTCCACTAAAAAATACATTGGGTCTTGGGTGGGTTGGGCTTCAAAATGATGGCCCAGGCTCGGCCCGGCCCGGCCCTAGCCTAAGGGCTCGGGCTAGGCTTGGGCCCGGGCCCAAACGAGCCAGGCCTACCCCGGGTCGCGGGCCATTTTTACACTCCTACTCTTACTCATCTTAGTTGGTTCTCTGATTTGCCTTGGCTGGTTCTGTGGATTGTCTCTTTTTGGTTTCTATTCTCCAAACACAAAGCACTCTCTCTCTTTGTGTTTGATAGCTGATTTCGGCCCACCAAGTCTTCGACCCATCTGTGCTAGCTTTTGGGTTATTATAATTTAACCCCTCAGATATTTTGAGTTATTACACTTTGCCTCATCAGTTCCCTTCTCTTTTCTCTCTGGTTATTACGATGTCTTTGACTTTTAATGAGTGTCTTCTGCCACCAAAGAGGTCATTGGAAGTATCATTGTCCCAAGAAGGGATATATGTCTGCCTCGTCTTTTCAGTAGTTTTCGATCTAGTTTTGCGCCCCTACTCCGAGTACTTGTTAGCCTCTTGCCCAAGGTTTTAAAAAGCGGCCGCAACCGTTACGTAACGCCGTTACGTAACGGTTGTGGTAGTTATCGCCACCCGTTACGGCCGCTTTTGCAGTGTGATTGAGATTCACAGGTGTATTGGCTGTAGCGGCTGCTATAGCGATCGTAACGGTGCCGTAACGGCTTGTTATGCACCATTAAGTAACGGTTCCGAATTGCTTCTTTCAAAAAAACATAAAAAAAAAGTTGAAAATGGAGGAAGAGAGATAGAGAGAGAAGAGGAAAGATGGAGGAACAAGAGATAGAGAGAGAGAATAGGGAAGATGAAGAACATGTTATTGATTTGTTGAAATTGTAAGACCTATGCTATTCTATTCAGCTATTATCACTCAACCATTTTGTTTGTGTGTCTATTTATATATTGTTTAAAAATAATAATAATAATAATAATAAGTGTGGTCATTATCTATTTGGCTTGATTAATATATATAGATATATTTAGATTTTTATTTATTCTCTTACTTTTGTCATTGTTTATCTTATACATAATAGTTAGTGATTATTTTTTGTAAAATATATAGTCATTAATTATTAAAATAAAATGTAAAAAATTCAGTTTATAGTGATTTAAAAATATGAAATAGATTGGATCAAACTTAAAAATTGATCAATATTTATTTTAAAATCCAATAAATATGATCATGGAAAAAAAATGTGCGTATCGGTAATTTTTTTCAAATTGTGCGAAAAATAAAAAAATTCACGGTTCCGGTTACCGCAACCGTTATGCTACGGCCTTTACACCCCGCAACCGCAACCGCGCCACCGCCACCGTTACGGCGACCGCAACCGCTTTTCAGAACCTTGCTCTTGCCAATTCTACTGCATCTGCTCCGACTCCTAATCCTGACTTGGCTTCCTTGAGTGCTCAGATTAGTCAGCTTTAGCATATACTATCTACCTCTCAGCCATCTCCATCTGCTTCCATTGTTTCCTCTCTTCATTCAGGTTTGCTTGGGTCTTTGTCAGGTATATCTTCGTTTGACTGGATTTTTGACTCTGGTGCCTTTCATCATATGACTCATCATCTCTCCTTACTTCAAAATTATACTCCTCTTCCTTTTCCTATTACTGTTAATGTTGCTAATGGGTCTAGTATGTCTGTTATATTTGTTGGGTATGTCCTACTATCTGCTATGTCTGTTGTCTCTATTCCATCTGTCCTTTATGTTCTTCAATTATTTGTCAATTTATTATCTATTAGTCAGCTTGATGACTCCGGTTTTGATGTTATATTTTCTTCTTCTATCTGTTTTGTGCAGGATTGGATGTCCAAACAACAGATTGGGACCGTCCATAGAGTTGGAGACCTCTATGTGGTGGAAAGCTTGAATCTGCCTGACAATCTCTTCAACTGTTTTTTCCTCTTTTTAGTTAGATTTTCCGTTCAGTCCTTTCTACTTGTGGCATTCTAGATTAGGCATTTGTCTACTGACCGCTTATGGTCTTTTGCTCAATAAGGTATATTGGGTAAAGTTTCTCCTAGTGAACTTACTGAGTGTCGGGGGTGTAAACTTGCCAAAATGATAGCTTTACCTTTTCGTAAAAGTACTATATTTGATACACGATACACCGTTTTCTTTAGTCTATACTGATGTTTGGGGAATATTTTAAAAATGAGTTCTGTAAGTATTTGGCCAATTTGAATACCATTCATAAACTTTTTGTATTGATACACCTGCCCAAAATGGTTGAGCTGAGCGTAAACAATTAGGTCTCTTCTTCTCTCTGCCTCAGTTCCAGCTCCGTTTTGGGGGGAGGCAGTCCTTACTGCTGCTTTTCTTCTTAACCTTATGCCTACTCTCCTTCTTTCTGGTCGGTCTCCTTATGAGGCTCTGTTCTCTCAAATTCCTAATTACTCCCTCCTTTGTGTGTTTGGGTCTGCCTGTTTTGTCCTTCTTTCCCGTAAAGATCGGACCATACTTAGTGCCCGATCTGTCCTATGTGTCTTTTTGGGTTATAGTTTTACTCAGAAAGGCTATCAATATTATGACCCTGTTTCCCGTCGTCTTTATGTCTCCGTCATGTTTTTTTTCTCGAACGTCTGCCTTACTTTCAGCTTTCTCCTCTCACTGCTCCGGTTTCCAAAGAAGATTTGGTTCACATTGATCCATTTCCCTCTGAGGTCCCTTCCGATGAGTACATCTCTACTGTTCCTCATGAACTTGTTCCCTTTTCTCTTCCTACCACCCCTTCTGATGAGTCCCTCTCCCCTGACTCTTATGAATCTAGTCCTTGTTCTCCTTATCTTTCCTCACCTGCTGCTTCTTTTCATTCTCTTCCGTTATTAGTCTATTCTCGTCGTAAGGCTCTTCTTCCACTAGTTGTTTCTGTCCCTGCTGTTGATCCTCTTGCTTTTGATGACTCTGATCTTGCTAACCGTAAGTATTCCCTTCGCATCCGTAAACAGGTCGTAAAACTTAATTTTGCTAACACATGTTTTTCTCCTTCATATTGTACGTTTTTGTCTGCTATTCACTCTTTTTCAGAGCCTTAATCTTACAAGGAGGCCTGTCAAGATCCTTATTGAATTCAAGCTATGGAGGATGAGTTGTCTGCTTTACAGAAACTAGTACTTGGGAGTTGGTTCATTTGCTTGCTTGTAAGAATCTGGTTGGTTGCAAATGGGGATAAAAAGTTAAGAATCATTCTAATGGTTCTCTTGAGAGCTACAAAGCTTGCCTGCTTGCTAAGGATTTTTCATAGGAGTATGGTGTTGATTATGAGGAGACCTTTGCTCCTGTTGCCAAGATGACCACTGTCCGTACTTTGATACCTGTCGCTACTGTTTGTCATTGGCCTCTTTATCAGATGGATGTTAAGAATGCTTTTCTTAATGGCCATCTCGTGGAGGAGGTTTACATTCATCCTCCCCCTGGCCTTCACCATTCCTCTGGACAGATTTGTCGTTTTCGGCGTGCTCTGTATGGTCTGAAGCAATCTCTTTGTGCTTGGTATGATCACTTTCAAACTGCTGTTACTGAGCTTGGGTTTCATCCTTCTACCCAAGACTCTGCTGTGTTTCTCCTCCACACCTCTGTTAGTTTTGTTGCCTTATTACTGTATGTGGATGATATGATTATTACTGGCTCTGATTCTTCTGCTATTTCTAAGGTCAAGGAGCATCTCATCCGCACCTTTGAAATGAAGGATTTGGGCCCATTACGGTATTTTCTTGGTATTGAGGTGACTTCTTCTCCCAATGGCTACTTTTTATCTTAGGCCAAGTATGCTAATAAAGTTATTCACCGTGCTGGTCTTACTGACACTAAGATTGTTGATATCCCCATTGAACTTAATGTGAAACTTAATACTACTGATAGTGTTCCTCTGCTTGATCCTATTTTATATCGAGAGCTCGTGGGTTGATTAGTCTATCTGACGGTTACTCCCCCTGATCTTGCCTATGCTGTTCATGTGGTTAGTTAGTTCATTTTTGCTCCTCGTTCTACACATTGGGCTGCTTTGGTTCGGATTCTTTGCTCTTTTCGCGGTACTATCTTCCAAGGATTGCTGTTGTCCTTTACTTTTTCCTTGGCTTTAGTAGCCTGTGCTGATGTTGATTGGGCTGGTGATGTTACAGATCGTAAATCCACTTCTGGTTTCTGTATGTTTCTCAATGATTTCTTAATTTCTTGGAAAAGTAAGAAACAAACTGTTGTTACCCGTTTTATTGCTGAAGCTGAGTACCGTGTTATGACTCATGGTACTATTTCGTTGTCTGGCTTCGTTGTCTTCTCTCTGATTTGGGCGTCCCTCAGTCTTCTCTGACCTTCCTTTATTGTGATAATCGTAGTGCTATTCAGATTGCCCATAACACCGTTTTCCATGAGCGAACAAAACACATTGAGATTGATTGTCACTTTGTCCGTCAGCATCTACAATCTGCTCTATCTCGTTTCCTTTCGTCTCTTCGCTCTGCAACTTGCTGACTTCTTTACCAAGACTCACACCATTGCTCGGTTTTAGTTTCTTCTTGGCAAACTCTCAGTGTTTTCTATTAAATAGCTTGAGTTTGAGCACGGTTGTGAGAATATTAGGTTAGGTTTATATATATGGTAGTGTACATTGTGTATATATATATGCCAATGTTTCCTTTTCTATATGGCAGTGGCAGTGTTTCCTTTCCCTTTTTAGTCTTAGGGTTAGGATTACTGTATAATCAGATGTATTCTTTGTATTATGTGACAATTGAATATAGAGATTCATTCAGGAAACTTACACTAATAGAAGGAAGTGTATGCAGCCCTTCTGTACCAGTTAATTGTTTTGTTGGTTGCAGTTACCAGGAGTTAAACAATGGGGATTTCCCACCTCTCTCTCTCACATACAAGGAAGTTGGTGGGTCTTACTACATTGTGAGGGAAATTTTCCAAAAGATAATCCAAGAAAATAGGGTGTTGGGTCCTGCAAAGTTTATGCCAAAAGAGCAGAGCCCTGATAGATTCTTCAAACAACATCAATTGGGATCGGTTTTCATTGAACCGGAAACTGATTTATTGCTATCAAATAAATCTCGTGTTGTAACTCATATTTTACGCAGTCATCATCAGGGTACAAGTGAAGAACTGGTTTTAAATTCTAGTGTGCAGTGTCCTGAACCTGAACATGAGAGATTTGATGAATGGAAAATTATAAATGGGTATAGTCAAGCAGTTGAAAAGAATGAAGAATATGATAAAGCAGTATATAGAGAGTCTCAAGCTAGAGAAAGTTTGGAACTGGAGGAAAATGTAGTGGAACTACAAGGATCTAAAGTTGAAGTAACCCATGTAGCAGCAGACACAATGGTAGAGACGTTACCATTAACGTCTGGTTCTAGGATAACTTGTGGCTTGGATGAAAAATCTATTGAACACAGTGAAGTGACTGGAACTTTGGTAGAAGAAATTGAAAAGTTGGAAATGGAAACAGGCAACAATTCTGTAGTGGGCAAGCTAAACTTTCCAGAGAGCTCTTGTGATTTGGGCAATAAAAAAGATGAGGCAATCCTTGCAGGTTCGTTATTGGAAAACTCAAATGGCTCTACAACCAAAGAAAGCAGTACTCTTGGTACCAATGATGGCACAGACCCTGAAGTTAAATATGCCTCGCCTGCTGGAATTAGGGTAAGTTTTTTGTAAGATTTTTATTTCCCCTTTTTTGTAATATATATCTATAGAGAGTAAATTCTTATAGCATTGTCTGGCATATGTTCTTGTCTCTATTTTGATTTGCTATTCGTTTTTTTTTTTTTTTTTTTTTTTTTTTTTTCTTTTTCTTTTATTTTATTTTGATGTTGATGTAGATTAATATGTTCACCAATTCTTTTAGCATATACTATTTATCTATTATTTACAAAGTTTCTTTTGCCTTGGGTGTCTTTCCTTCATTTCTTTCAAATTTATATGTTTGAGTGGTCCTGTCATAGTTAAAACTGTGATTCTATCTCTACTTGGTCACAGTTTTAACTTGATTCTTGCTCTAAATCACAGAATTGTGGTTCTAGTGTATGCACTATTATGTGAGAATTTCATTACCTGTTGCTTTTTCCTTATAACGTTCAAGGGGCAGAAGTTTTGATTGGTAGCGTTTCTTGTGCTTTTGCAGGCCACAGATGCCTCGGAGAGCATTCTTGACTTGAATCTGAATGACACTAATTCAAGCAGTTCCAGTGAGAAGTCAATTTCTGCGAAGGCTATAGATGGTCAAAATAACTCCAACATGTAAGCATCTCTTTTAACCCCAACTTTAATGTTGCGTTTGGGTATGTGGATTTAGATTTGAAATCTATGAATTTCAAATACTTGGGTATTTCAAATCTACTGGTTTTTAAATGCTTTGTTTGGATGAAATAGTGGTCAGATTTAAAATTGGTAAAATTATGTCATTCTCATCAGAATCTCACCATATTGCAAGAATCGAGGCTATGGGGTGATTTTAGAATCCTTTAAAAATGGGTCCAAAATCTTTTGTGGATTTAACCTGGATTTGAAACCCATATAAGCACAAGTGATTGAAACAGGAGCTGTGAATTCAAGTCCAGTATTTGAAATCTTATTGGTTCAAATCCTGGAATCCAAATGTAACCTAAGATCTGTAGCATGTGGATTCAGAAGCTGATGAATTTGTGGAATTCGAAATCTATACAGTTCTTTAGTGATCGATAATTTGCTTTGATTTGTGTCTTTGGGCAGTGAATCATGGGAAACGTCATCAGAGAAATCTGCTAAGCCGGAAATGAATCCGCTTTCAGCCTTCTTCAAGTCATCGGTTGCTGCATTTGTGAAATTTTGGTCCAAGTGAGCTTTCTCTTTTTTATTTGTGTCTCTCTTTTAGGAGTTGAAGAAGAGTTCTATACCTATAGCAGCAGTGTTTTTGCATATATTAGAGAAGGTTGTCCCATTCCTAATATTATTGTAGAGAATATTTGTAGCAACTGTGATGGTATACTGTCGGATAGGTCTCCTAATTTAACTGGAAAAATGAATTAATGGTCAAGCAAGCACACAATATTAATCCGTGTTACAGAGTATTAGAGGTGTGTATGGATCAGTTTAGTTCATGTAAATTCAGAATTGAATTAATCTGAGTTACTGAGTATTTTTGGGTTGGGTTGGGTTGGTTTGGTTTGGTTTAGAACCGCGGTTCCACCATGTTTACATTAAGTGAATCATTATTTTATAAAACATAATCTCAGTTTCAATCCTACATCATCAAATTTTTTAAAAATAAATTAATAGTAATAAATAAGTGCAATAAACAGGTATTGAACATTGTACTGGTACACAAAGAAAACATTTTTGTAATTTTAAGGAATATAAAGAATGCATAATATAGATAGTGAACACTTAAATTTACATACAAAACGATATATAGCAGTGAAGAATGCATATATGTGTGCCCTAAGGTCATGTTTGATTCACAAGACTAATAATGAGGTATTAATAATTCTATCAAATTAGTGTGGTATTCACTATCCAATTGGATTAATATGATAAATTATTCATTGGATAAATAATCTCACCACTATTTCATTACTAATAATCTTACAAATTTGTTGGATTAATTATCCATTGGATTAATAATCCTAAACTAAAATGTTAAAACAAACATACGATAATTGGGTTCACGGATTAATAATTTCAATCTCATACTCTAATCCATACAATCAAACATGCCTTACAAATCTTGTTTTCTTCTGTACATGGGCTGGCACACCTACTCCCCTTGATGTTGTATATGATTCTTATTCTTATTCTTTTTTTATTTTTAGTTTTCAGTCTCACTCACCAAACCAAATATTTGGATAAAATTTTTAAAAACAGAGCAACCATCCATTTCTTATTTTCTTCTTTCGGCTACTGTATAAATGCTTTGAAGTTTAATCTAATTTAAGGGTACATTTGGTAAGATGAAAAGGAGTGAGAATAGAATATGAAATTGAATGAAATAAAATGTTCATTATATCGATTGTTTGCTAATTTGGAATGACATGGAGAGAATAAAGGTGAGAGAGAAAGAGAAATGAAAAAGGGAAAAGGATGAGTGACCTTTACTCAACTAACTTTCATCTCAAGAAAAGTGAGGATTAGTTGGATGATCTTCTCTCTACTTTTTCTTGTTTTTTGTTTCCTTGTTTTTTTTCTTGTGTTTTGGGTGGGCTGGGAATAATTTTGGATTCATAGTTTGGTGTTTTTAAATGATAAATAGTGTGGCTAGGGGTTGGGATTGGATTAAAAAATCTTACATAATTTTTTTCTGAGTTAACAAATTTTGAAGAGTCTTTTATTCCGCATATATGAAACAACGATAATACTTTTGTTCCAAAATTTTAAAAACGTCATTTTCAAAAGAAGTGATCTCAAGATTGTATTTTAAATTATAGTCCTGAGATAACTTACATATCTTAATGTTGTTAATAAATCAAACATGGCATGTAGGCAAGAACTAGGAGCACTTACGTGTAGATCATAATATGTAGATTTATTGTTTAATAGATCTTATGATAATTAATGACAAATTTTATCAAATATTATTAAAAAATTTCATTAATTGTTAATTTTTAATGACAGTTTTAAAATTGTCACAAAAAATATAAATTTTAGTGACAGTTTAAAAAAATCGTCACAAAAAAAGTCATTAATTTTCAACTTTTAATGACAGTTTAAAAAATTTATCATAGAAAAATATCACTAATTGTAAGTTTTAGCAACAATTTATAAAAATTGTTGACAAAAAAAAATTACTAATTGTCAATTTTTAGCGACATGTAAAAAATTATCAATTTCTAAAATAAATTATTTTTAGTGACGATTTTATGAAGGCTTATTTTCAATAGGATTTGATGGAAATTAAGTCTAACTACTAGAACTTGCTGATAGTTTACCATAAGAAACTAACTAATAAGGGTGTGTTTGATAAGTTAATCCAACACTTAAAACTGAATATATTAAGTGATAATTAATTAAACTCGTTTGATAATTACAATTGGCATGACTTAAAAATTTAAGTATCTCTTAAAAATAAAGCTAAAATTTAAAAAAAATTTCCATCTTAATAAACTTATTTAATTCTGACTGAATTTATAAATACTAAACATAACCATTGATATAAACTATCATAAACTCGCCACCTCACCAGTATCATCATGTTATTGCCACCACCACCACTACCATTACCACCACTATCGCTACTACCACTGCCGTCATGACTATCGCTAATGCTATCACTACCACCACCACCATCATCATCACTACCGCTACTATCACCATTATGTCACCACAACCACCACCATGCCAGCGCACCACTACCACCACCATCGTTACCATTACCACCACCACCATGACGCCATAGCCACCACTACCACTGCCGCCACCACCACCACCACTGCCACCACCACTACTACCACCACCTTCATCACCATTATAGTTGTTGCCATAAGTACCATTATCATTTCACTACCGCTACCACCACCGCCACCATGCCGCCACCGCCACCACCACCATTACAATATAAAAATTGAAAATAATAAATTTCAAATTTGATTTTATAGATATCAAATAACATATTTTAGTTTAGCATTTAAATTTTTATCAAATAATTTTTCAACTTAAAAAATTTAATATTCAATTTTTAATACTTAATTTTCAATCTTTAATTTTAAATTTTAAATTTTATCAACCACCTCCCGAGTGAATCCCTAGATTTAAATTTCACATGAGGATCTTAAATGGCTGCAATTAGTAAGTGCTATATATTGCTTTTTCATGTGTATTTAATTTTTAATACTTAATTTTCAATCTTTAATTTTAAATTTTAAATTTTATCAACCACTTCCTGAGTGAATCCCTAGATTTAAATTTCACATGAGGATCTTAAATGGCTGCAATTAGTAAGTGCTATATATTGCTTTTTCATGTGTATGTATTGCTCACAACGTAAGTAGTTAAACAACTTTTATCGACTATTGGTAATTCCATTAAAGAATAGTAACTTTTTTATTTTTTTATTTTTATCCTCTTCAACAACTTTCAACGGAGTTAGGTACCACCTATTGCTTTGATCCCAAATGTTCCATAGGGGGGTTGCGGGTACAGTCCTTACACTTAACTTCCTTTTTTTTTTTTTTTTTACAGCTATACAATATATTTTTTGTATTTTCATTTTGTGCACGTAGTATTTTTAGAATAAATTGGATCCTGATAAAAAATTTAAAGAATACAGAAATCGATTACAGAATTAGACATAACCTTCACATGATATGAAAATTTTGTCTGATTTTATGATTAATTTCTACCCAAGTAAAAGAGTTGTTAAGCTATGCCATAATTTGATTTGCTATAAATGGGATTGGACATTTGCAAAACTAACCTCTACACCCAATAACTACCCCTACACAAAATGCATATCTACCACATGAAAATCAATATAATTGCACCAAATAAAAAGAGGTAAGGTAGAGAAGAGGAGAGACCATTGTTAGTGAGTGAGTCAGCAAAAGCAAGCAAGCAAGAGCAATAATAAAATCACCAGCCTTTAGAGAGAACTTTGCTAACTTTTTGCTGTCCAGTTAATGAAGCATACCTACATTGGTAGAGGCGTATATGATTAATGCTGCCCCATTCCTAGCCGTGTGAGCACCTGCTATTCTGAGCCCATAATATCTACCCTTTTTTTATTAATAAAAAATTATGGGTAAGGTTAGGAATACTAAATTTTTTATCAAATAAATGACCAAATGTCTCACATTTGGTTATTTATTTGATAAAAAATTTAAAACTTATAGTATTTTCCAAAAATTATACCGAATTCAGATGGAGTTTGATGCAAAGTTGAAGTTAATGAAGGGAGAGTTTTAATGTAACTGTCATTAGAGTTGTTAAGGTGGTAATGTTGCAAGTTTCCTATTTATAAAAAATGACTTCTTTTGGAAAGTGATTTATAAGACTTTTTAGTTTATTTGAATCATGTCATCTCTCTTTTTTTTCTACGTCTTTGTGTAATAAGCAAAAAAACTAACTTATAAGTCACTTTCCAAAACAATCCTAATAAGTTTTTACCTTTTATTTTTTTTTTGGATAAAAGAGCAAAAAATTATTTGGTGTAAATTTTTTTTAAAAAAAAATAAGTGAACAAAAATAAGGAAACATGTTTGGTGTGGGCGGTGGCTGGTGGAAGAATGTAGTGGCTAGGAATGAGGTGACCAGAGTGTCGCAGGATGACTGGAGGTCACGAGTGGTGAGTGGAGGTCAATACTAGCTAGTAGGAGCAGTCGGTGGTGGTGTGGGAGGAAAGGGAGAATTTTGAAAATAAGTATTAGAATTAATTTTGAAGTGGCTAGTGGCAAACAATTTTTTGTTTTCAAGTTTTAAAAATAATAATAATAATAATAATAATAATAATAATAATAATAATAATAAAATAGCTCAAAAAAAAGTTTTTTTTTTTAAAAAAAAATTGGCCTTAGGCAATTGCCCAAGAAGTCATGGAGAGGTGATTTAGGTGCCAAGATGAGTGAGCTTTCAGATTTGTATTTATAGAGAGATATTGGTTTATGTTATAATCTAACTACTAACATACTAACAATTATGTTGTAAAAATTAAATAAATAAATAAGGAAATGCGAAATCAGAGCCTTACCAAACTAAAACAATATCGGCATTGCTATTTTGTGCCAAATATTTTGGACTAGAGATTCTCTCTATTTCTTTCTTAATTGGCTCAAAAATGTCATTTGTATTTGATATTTTGTAATAAAAAAAAAGTCACTTTTTTTTTTTTTTTCCAATTAGAATACGGTTGCCAAATTTTAACATTTTTTACTTTGATATATCATTTACGTTGTATTTGGTTGGGGGATTTGAGGAGGGAATTGAAAAGGAAAAGGAAAAATTTAGGTAAAATGTGAATAAAATATACTTACATTTCACCTAATTTTACACACCTTTTTCATTTCCCTTTTCAAATCCCCCAACCAAACACAGTATTAAGAGTGAATGCAATGATATCTTTTAATTTAAAATAATTATAAATATGTTTATATTTTATAGTCATTAAATTTGTATTGAAAATTACCCATTATATACATGTAAGGGGAGTATCAAAATCCCATCTAGTCCAATAAATTTTAAAAGCTTAAATTTTTTTAAATTAAAAAAAAATCAAAAAAAAAAAGTGAAAACAAAAATCAATCCCAAATAATTAAGCTAGTGAGATTTGAATACAAAACTTGAATAATACTATGATTTATGATACGATTACCGAGGCATTTCTTGAGTTTCCGTGCAATCATTGGACAAATGATTACTGAGGCAATTACCTAAACCCTAGTTTTCTTTACTTAAAAATAAATCTAACAAAAAATAAAAAATAAAATAAAAAAAATCAACGGTAATTTTTCATTTTTTAAACTTTTTATAAATAGATTTTTAGAGTGATTAAATTAAGATTTTTAGTAAAAAATAAATTTACCAAATTTTGTTTGAATTGATTAATAGTTAGTGAAAATAAGCATTTAAGTTTTGGGATGAATTAATTAAAATAGCCAATAAAATAAAACATCATATTATAACACTCTCTTTATTTTTTACATATATTTTTATAAAAAGCGAAATAACTATCCTACTCCCAAATTAGACCATCTCATTTTACAAATGTAACTATAGCCTCGTTTAGGATGCCCATTTAGATTAAAATAGTCATATAGAACAAAATAAGTTATTTTAATCAAATATGATAAAATGTCATATTTAATTTATAATTATTTTATTTTTTCTTTCACAAAAGTTAAAAAAACTAAAAAACTTATCCCAAACGAGATTTTTTAATCCCAAATTAAAATAGTTAAAAAATTAAAAAGTCAACCTACATCTCAAACCAACCCTATGTGGAGGCTTGTCCAACTGGAACAGTGTTCCTGATATGTGTGCTGTGCTCTCAAGGGATGCTCACTTTTGGGACCACTTTCATGATTTAGGCCAAGTTTGACATCCTCAAAAAAATTTAAAAAGTCAAAAAATCACTATCTTATTTAAGTCATATCATCTTATTTAAGTCACATCACCTCTCTATCACATCACTTCAAACCCAACTCATACCCAATCCATATTTTATAAAAAGTCAAAAAGTGCACTTGTTTAGGACACCCCAAACAACCCCTTAATTTAAATCCTTCAATTTATTAATTAAATTATTCATATAAAAAAATTAAAATTAATAAACATTGATAATTATATGATCAAATTATATTTATCTTAATAAAATTTAACTATTTATTCTTAAAATTACATTTGTCACTTTTCTTTTAAGATAAATATAATGTAATTATATAATGCTGTTAATGTCAAATTAATTTATTTTTTTACATAAATAATTTACTCAATGGACAACACTAGGAGTTGTTTGGGGTGTCCTAAATAAATATATTTTTTGTCTTTTTAGACTAAAAAGTTGAGGAAAAAAATATGAATGTTTGGATTAATTTTTGACTTTTTATGAAAAAATGTGTATTAAAAAATTGTATAAAAAATGTATAAGAGAAGTTAGTGATAGCCCGTATAGCAGTCTGGCAAAGCAGTGGCAGATTAGGAGATAGGAATTTATTGCCTCCTTCTCGGGCTTGAATTGGCGGTGTTGTCCGGCCCTTGGAGGCCCACCATAGGTCACGTTTTGTTAATCGGAACCGTTAAATATGTAGAACTCGTTGAGTACTATATGCTTATAAAAAATCATGGTGATCAGATATCGATAGTTATCTGATCGTGTTAATTTTTTGTTAACCGTTAACTATAACACTATCCATTTTTTATACAAAATTAATTTGATTATATAGTTAGCGATATCCAATTAACGTGATTTTTTACAAGCATATAGTACTCGACAAGTTTTACACATTGCACGGTTCAAATTATCAAAAAGAGATCTGTGAAGGCCCCTACTGGCCCAATATTACCCTCCAATTTAATGAATAGATATACCTAATTTTTTTTACCCCATTGACAGCCCAATAAAGTGCATTGCCACCACGGGTACCACCAGTCACGTCTTTGTATGGTAATATTGTGTAAATTAATATTTTTATATTTTTAATTTATGAATAATGATAATTTTTTAATTTTTTAACTTTTAAAATTTTTCTTAGCATGCCAAACCAAACGTAAAGCACAACGGAGACTCCCTTCCCGGTGGATTGTTTGCCTCAAAGGGGTGAGACTCGTTTTTGGGGACAAAAGCTGAGAATGAATCTTTTATAATCTTAGTAATATAATGTACCCACAAAAAAAAAAAAAAAAAAAAAAACTTTAATTTTTCTAATTATAAGTCCTCTCTTTCTAATTACAAGTCCTCTCTAACAAGCAACTTTTTACAGTGAAAACCAAGCAAAAATGGCGGGTAGGGACACTACACGTGCAAAGATTCAATCAATCACAAATCATAATTTGGTAGGTGTATTTGGTAAAAACCAACACACACATGCCCAACTTTTCAATGGTGAAGACCTCATCTGCTAGATGTACTTATTCAAGGCTCCACCTTGGCATCCTATGCAATGTTTAGAAAGAGAGAGAATGAAATTACGTACACCATACATCATATAAATCCAATATTTTCTCTAGAGTTTTATTTTTTATTTCAAATGTTGGAAGAAACATAGAGGAAAGAGAAGTTATATTATGGCTTCCTTTGGCCATAGAGGTTGGGGTTAAAATAGTTACTAATAATAAAATAAATTAAAGACTTAATAAGAAAAAATATTATATCTAAATTAAATTATTTCACTTTTTCTTTCATAAAAGTAAAAAAAATCTAACTCAAACAAATTTTTTAGACTCAAACTAAAAAAATTTCAACTCCAAAAAGCTTACTAAATTTTTTTTTGCCAAACAACTATGTAAGAGTGAGATTTGAACTCGGATTTCACATTCGATAAAAGAACATCTCATTCTTCAGATTAACTCTTCAATGTTTGAATGGAACCAAATCATCAGGGTGTTTTGGAAACATACTTAAAAAGTTAAAAGTCAACTTTTAACTCATTTTGGGTCATATCACTTTTCACATAAAACGGTGAAAAAGTCAAAAAAAAAATTCAAAAAGTCAACTTTTAACCATCTTCCCAAAACATCCCTCAATTGGGTCTAATATTTATTCTTTTTGTACATATATATATGTCTATAAATTCTCATAAAATAAGTTCTAGTAAACTCGTTAATAAAAATAAATTTTTTAACGATTTTTTGCACATGTCACTAAAAATTAACAATTAGTAAATTTTTTTATTGTATTTTTATAAATTGTCGCTAAATCTTACAATTGGTAATGTTTTTCGATGACGAATTTTTCAAATTGTTACTGAAAGTTGAAAATTAGTGACTTTTTTATGCCTTTTTAAACTGTCGCTAAAACTTAATAATTAATGACATTTTTTGTGACAAAATTTTCAAACTATAGCTAAAAATTAACAATTAGTGACATTTTATAATAGTGTTTGATTAAAAATGTCATTAATTCTCACAAGATCTACTAGACAATAAGGGTGTGTTTGATTGGACGGATTAGATAAGAGGAGATTAAAATCTATCGGACTTGAGTTCTGAGACTGTGAATCCCCGGACTATTTGGTTGAATTGGATATGTATCCCGTGTTTGTTTTCTCATGAGATTAGATGTCTGAAAAAGACTATTTTTAATGAATCCAATGTTTAGTTGGACGGATTGGATAGGATAAATGAGCTACCCTTTTTCAATTATTTACTAAATAATAGCAATATTAAACATGTCTTTAATATTTTCATTATTTTTTGCTAGATTAAATAAAAATTTGTTTGATTTTATTTTTTACACAATTAAATAAATTTATTTTTTTTAAATTAAATAAATAAAATATCAATAAAAATATATGTTATTTTTTAATTAAAATTTTAAATAAATTTATTTAAAAAAATAATAATAATTAAATAATGAAATTAAATAAAACATCTATTAAAATTTAAATAATGAAATTAAATAAAATTTTAAATAAAACATCAATAAAATATCTATAAAAAATTAAATAAATAAAACATCAATAAAAAGTTAAATAAAATAAATTTATTTTTAAATTGAGACATTTAAATTTTATTGAATTTTACTAAATATAATACATAATTAAATAGTAGAGGGTCAAAATGGTCATTTCATCACCTAATCACAACAGTAAATAATCTCATGAAAATTGTCCCACACCCCCCCCCCCCCGCGCGGATAGTGTAATCTTTCATATGGGGAATACGGAGTCTGGCGGACTAAAAAAAAAACAAACGCCAGATTGAATTCTTCCCATGGATTACAATCTGCACAGTAAATAGTCTATTCTCTTATCCCTCCAACCAAACACGCCCTAAGTTCATTAATTAAGATCTACATATAAGTCTCAAAAAAAAAAAAAAAAAACACTACAATATTAACGTGGTAATTTTATTATTTAAATAATTTAAATAAAAAGCATTGCCATGGTATTTTGTTCTAATATAAATAGTTTATTTTGTTTATGGTTAAATATCTATAAAAATAAGCAAGTGAAAAGCTGCGAGGTGTGTAGAACTAATTGACCCATGTTCTAGGCTAAGTGGTCATGCGAGAGTAGTTAAGTATTAGTGAGATGATGTTTCAAGTTTGAATCAATAGAGTGACAGCAATATATTGTAATAATCTAATTCTAATTAACTTGCTAACATCTTAGTGTGTGGCAACAGAAGAGTTTATAACTATTATTCTTGTGCCTTGCATTAAAATGTCTAATTTAACTGAAATGTTACAATGTGCACTTGGGACTTGGGGGTGTGCTGCCTTTTAGGTCTCAGGTTCAAAATCTCCTAAGTGCAAACAATTTCTTAAAGTTAGTCCATACAGGGCAAAGCTCTACCTTCCATTGAGACCGTTGTAATTGAACGGTGGGATTGATCTCCCCTCCTAAGTGCAAACAATTTCTTAAGGTTAGTCTATACAGGGCAAAGCTCTACCCTCCATTGAGACCGTTGTAATTGAACGGTGGGATTGATCTCCCAAATTAGTCGGTCCAATGAGCTGGACACCAAGTTATAAAAAAAACATTGTAAGAAAAGTTTCAATTTTTTTGATAAAAATTATGAATGTTTTATGATGATAGTTACGACTTTCGTTATAAAAGTCATGAATGATAAAATTATAATGTGCACCTAAAAGTTATATATGACTAAAGTTATATTTTTGGTGATAAAAGTTATACATTTTGTGAGAAGTAAAAAGTAATATTTTTTGTGAAGAAATAAAATTATATTTTTTGTGACAAAAGTGATACATTTTGTAACAAATGTTATCCTTTTTACATAAACTACATACCATAAGCACCCAAAAGAGGTGCACATAGTAGCCTTTTCCCTAATTCAATATTAAATAGATCAATGAGTAGGAAAGATTTAAACTTTTTTTAAATTATTTATATAAAAAAAAAAAATTACAAACATGACACAAGCTAAATGCTTGAACCGAAGGGAAACCGTTCTCGTTGTTAAAGCAGAAACACAACCCACTAGACCAGAAAAAAATTCAATGTAGACGTTCAAAAATTATAATAATCACAAAGTCTAAGCTTAGAGAAAATTGTATTAAAAAACTTGAATAGAAAAATACAGCCCCTCAAATGACTCTAAAGTCTAAACCCCCCATGGATAAATTAGGTTACTTTGACTCTCACATAGCATCAAATTGAGAACATGAGGAAAGTTTGTTTACAAATTAATACCAAATAACCATCACAATAGAAACATTATCATAAAGTAAATGTGACAAGCCAAAAATAGGAATTTCTAATAAGTATTTTAAAAATTGTTTCTTAATTGGCACAATGTATGAGTAAGAATTTTGATGGCATAATAATAAGAATATTAGCTGAAAGAATTTTGATATTTTCCCACTTTATATCAAGTAAATTTGTACCTGTCATTTTATTTTTATATCCAATTTACATGGTAACACTAAAGCTCAAATAATTATTATTCTGATTTCCACCCTCCACCCCCCAAGGCTTTTTTGTGTGTGTGTGTGTGTGTGTGTGTGAAAGTGTTTCTTGTAATTTTTGCTTATGAGCTAGAAACAATTTAAATAAACTGTGAAAACTTAATGGTAAATTACACTTTGCGTCTTTTATATTTGATCATTTTTTATTTTGATCTTTAAAATTTATTTTTTCTCACTTTGATCCTTTATATTTCAAATTTTTCCCAATTTACTCTTAAAACTATATTTTATTCAAAATTAACAGAATATATCATAATAACTATTATATTAAAATTTAAGTTTATGTTAGAGATGTGGATTACATATAATAAAATATTTTTATATTACGTGACTGTTAATGTGTTATTTTCTGTCTAATTTTTAACAGAAATTAATTTTAAGAGTATATTGGAAAAAAACTTGAAATATAAAGGACCAAAGTAAAAAAATGACCAAACATAAAAGAGGCAAAATGTAATTTACCCAAAACTTAATTATCTAAAAATTGAGAGATAATTGTTTTTAACTTCTACTTTATTAATAATAATTTTTTAGAAAAACTACGTCAAACAAGCATTTTAATTAACCAGCCGTCAAACCGTGAGAAATAATTTTGCATGAATAAGTTTCTCATATAATTATATCTGTACTTAAATAGTATGATTTATCAAAATAAAAATAATAATTTGACCATTTATATATAATTTTAGAATAAAACTCACCAATATTACACGAATAATAAAAATACTTGAAATCTTTATTTTTTTTGACCCCCACAATTTTTAATTGATTTGTGATATGTTTTTTTTTTTTTTCTCTCTTTCGTCCCTCTCTCTCACAAATGATGTGGGGGTCTTGGGAGTTGTGAGGGTCTGAAACATTACTGAATTATTATCCGTATACTTAAATAGTATCATTAAGTTTCTTTGATTCAGTTAGTTCTTTTGACACAAGGAATTTTTTTGTCCTCATTCTTTTTTTCTTTTTCTTTTTCTTTCAAATAATTAATTTATATTAGTCAGATTCAAACAAATTTGTCATCTAGTATAGAAGTAATTTGCAACACGGTACGTTATAGAGATAAGGACAGAAATTTTCCTTTTTTTTTAACCAGGTAAGAGTGCCAAATGGACGTGTGAGAACAGTACATGTAGGCAAATATTAATTGCATTTTAATTAATAAAATTACATTTTAAAAACACATGTTTCTGTATTTTATATATGCATTTTAACAGCACTTTCTACTATAAAAATTAGTTTGCTTAATCTTCAAAATTCTCCAAATATAATCAGTAGTATGAAGCAAAATGTGAATTATATTATTTATTCTATTGAAGCTCCATTTTGTAATGAAGTTAGGTAAAATGTCTAAAATATTCTAAAAGAGTAATGATACATATCATGAAATAAATATCATGAAAAGTTTTGTGAAATTAATTTAAAGGTAATTGCATAATATACAATAAAACACTAAAAACTAATCCAAGAATAGAGAATCTTTATGAAAGTTTTTCATAATTTTTTTTTTCATGATGCCTAACATTATTGATCCTAAAATGTCTTTCTTGTTGGAAATGTTCTACATGCTTCTTCTTTTTTCTTTTTTCTTTTTCATATAGTGAATTATTAATAAATTAATAGAGTTAGGTTATTGAAGCTCCATTCTGTAATAAAGCTAGGAAAAATGACTAAAATATTCTAAGAGAGTAATGATACGTATCATGAAATAAATATCATGAAAATTTTATGAAACTAATCTAAGGGTAATTGCATAATATACAATAAAATATTACAAACTAATTCAAGAGTGGAGAATCTTCATGAAGATTTTTCGTAATATTTTTTTATGATACCTAACATTATTGACCTTAAAATGTCTTTTTGGTTGGAAATGTTATACATGCTTCTTTTTTTCTTTTTTTTCGTATAGTGAATTATTAATAAATTAATAATTAATAGAGTTAGGTTATTACCTACAACAACTTAGGTTACAATAAAATGTTAGGAGATTAATAAGTTAAATTATAACGAAAGGGCCATAGTCTCTTCATTAATTCGAATATTGAACTTCTGACATTTTCACTTTCTCAAAATACTACATAGACCATTGAACCAGTTGTCCTGTCTATACATGTAAAATTTATAATTCTGAATTTCACATTTATACGCAAGAGAATAGAACACAATATAAAATTATTAAATAATTTAAAAATATTATGTAATATTATTTATGTATTATTTTAAATAAATTAAAAATATTTTTTTCATACATAAACTGTATTTTTGGTATTGACAGCGTCAAGTGGTCACAGTAGATCAGCTTGTTTGGTTTTAGTTTTTAGAAAATTCAATTTTTTTATTTTTTGTATTTTTTTTTATTTTCAATGAATTTTTTTAATATTTTAAGTAATGTTTTTTTAATTTTTAAACACACCTAACATAAATACACTTTAAAAATATAATATTTGTGAAATTTTTTTTAAAAAAATTTACTAAATACCAAAAATATAAAAAAAATATGAAAATTCAATATATTTTTCGTATTTTTGTATATTTATTAATTTTTTAAAATATTTTTCCACAAATATTTTACTATTTAAATACATCTAAATAAGGTACATCTAAAAAAGTAAAAAAAAAAATTATTTAAAAATTTTAAAATATTTACTAAAAATAAAAAAATACAAAAAAAATAAAAAAAACTCAACTTTTAAAAAATTAAATTCAAAAAAACTAAAGCCAAACACATTTTTTCGCTCTAATTACCTTCTATCGCACGCCTTCCCCCCTTTTTCTTCCTACAATTATAAATACAAGAGAGAGAGAGAGACGCACATCATAACTTCTCTCTCTCTAAGACTTCTCAAACACCACCACAGCAACAATGTCTACAGATCTAGAATTCCGGCAAGAATTGCCTCAACTCCGACTACCGGCGATCAGAATCAGAGCTTCACTACTCTCTGAAACCACCGGCGACGATTCCACCGCCACAATTCAGACACCAAAAAGCGGAGGCGATGACGAATGCCATACGCCAAAATCGCCTGAACACAAAATTCCGGCTATCCTAATCTGTCCGCCGGCGCCGAAGAAGCCGAAGCGCTCAGTTTCTTGCAAGAGAAAGCTCTGCGAGCTTGAGTTCTTCGAGATCGTGGCTCGAGAAGAGGTTGAGTCTTTTTTCAGATCGAGTTTTGATGAGTTCGTTGATGTGAATCTGAAGAGAAGGTGTCCTTGCATATGAATGAATCATCGTTCAGCTCAATTTTCTTGGAATCCGGAGAAATTCTCTCTCTCTCTCTCTCTCTATATATATATATATATATGATCAGCAACATATATGCCACTTTGATTATTTGTTCTTTAAATATTCTTGTTAATATCAGTCAGTCTGGAAAATTCACGTAATTTGGATCTGAAATATAGTTTATCACCATGAATTTGTTGTCCATATTCTATTTAATTAAAGTCATTCTGAATTGTTTTCGAATTTAATTTCAATTTTGCTTGTAATTTTTTTCTCATTTTCTTGATGTGGTTTTGAAAAGTGGAGAGAGGTGATTGGTTAGCGCTTTTGTCTGAACTAGGCTATGAGCTTTGTGCTGTGATGATTTCATTTTCTATAAATATAAAAAATAAAATAAAAAATCAATAAATTATAGGAGTTTTTAATTTAAATTTCCTCACATTAAGATTTTATAAAATAAAGCACCTACAACATTTTCATAGTAATTGAAATTTCTCAGCATTTTTATAGATACATTTTCAATTTTTCTCAGAGAAATTAACTCTTTACAAAAAAAATTCTCTAATAATATTATTGATGACCTTAACTAATAAAATAATATATATATTAGACCTCTCCTACTATTTAAAAAAAAATTTCACTAATTTTTTCTAAATTATAGACACTCTGATATTTTTTTAAAAAAATACAATGAACTTTTATAAATTTGGTCCAATTATAAGATGCTCCTATAAGTTTTTAATTCATGTGATTTTAATTTTAATAAAAATATATATAATTATATCAAATTTATGAAGTTTAATATTATTTTAGAATTTAGAATAATTTATTATTATTATTTTTTGAGTTGGTTAAGATGGTTGATCTGTATTTTGTTGACAATTATGTTGAGTGATTCACACGGCTTTGAGATCTATAAACAAAATTTTCTCTTTAATAATACTAGTCAATATATATATATACACAAACATACATACATATATGTACATGATATATCATAAAGAATAGATAGGGAAGAGCTATAATTAGGCTTCGTATGTTGAGTGATTCACACGGCTTTGGGATCTATAAACAAAATTTTCTCTTTAATAATACTAGTCAATATATACATAAATACATACATACATACAGGGGCGGAGGCACGTGAGGTCCAGAGGGGTCACATGCCCCCCTCAACTTTTGGAAAATTATTTTTTTACCCCTAATAAAAATATATATTTGAATTTAATTCAAGTAATATATTGAAATTTTTATATCACTATTTTTTCTTTACTTTTTTTATAAAAAAAAATGTTTAATTTATCACTTTAAATGTTTAATTATGCTAAAAAAAATTCTTATAAATTTTATAGTACAGAAATGTTATATATCACTAATATTTTGTCACTATTTTATATCACATCTTATACGACACATAATTATTACACAATTAATGACAACTAATAATATATTGCATGTAATTCAATTATTCAAAACGGTGAAAAAAAACAAGTAATATATAATAGCCTTTGTATATTATTTATTCATCGTTTTCTCATTTATTTATTTATCCTCACTATATCTCTTTATGTGTGTTCATCTTAATATAATTTTGTTTTCATATTTTATGAGAGTATATGTAATTATTTTTTAAACCGTGATCATTATCATATATAAAATAAATTAATAACAATAAAGATAGTGATTAGTTAACTTGACCTTATATTTAAATATAATTTTTGCATCGCATTAATTTTTAGTCCTACCATCAAATAAAAATTAAGTTAAATTATGATTGTTGTTAAGATTTTAATTCAAAGGTGCCCCTTCTGAAACAAAATCCTGACTTCGCCACTGCATACATACATACATATATGTCCATGATATCATAGAGAATTAAGAGAGGGAAGAGCTATAATTAGGCTTCATTTGGAAACAATATTTTAGTAAATTTTTAATTTTTTATGAAAAAATATACAGAAAAATAAAAAAAAATGATGTGACAACTTATATTAATTTTTTGATTTTTTAACTAAAATATATAATTGCCAGACGAGGTGTTATTAAATATTGTAAACAAAAATAGGACAATGTGCTACTTTGCTATTTCATACAATAGTATTTTGAGAAGATGGTTAAAAGTTAATTTTTTGACTTTTTTTGAAAAAACATATAAAAAATGTGAAAGATGATATAACCTAAACTAGATTACAAATTAAGAAGTGACTTTTAACTCACTTTTCAAAAAGACTACAGTACGATTAACGTGCAGGTTTGTCTTTTTTTATAAGTCTAGAAATTCAGAAAGAAAATAAAATAAAATAGAATAATGAAACCGTTTTTATAGCACGTACTTCGTCACCAAATCTTTGGCAATCCCTATATAAGTTCACATACATTGTTTTTTTTTTTTTTTTTTTTTTTTTTTTTTTTTTTCTGATAAGTTTTGAAACACGTCGTTTATAAGGATTTTATATTGGAGAAATAACAATTTAGTGTATATTTGTAAAATTAATTTTAAAATTAGTAATAAATTTTAATAATTAAAATTATAATTTATTTTTTCATTTTTGAAAGATAACACTCATATATAATTTCTATTTTTCTATTATCAAATATAAATAATAACGGGTTTTGTGTGACACCCTTTAATATGTAACACATTAAGTAGTTAGTATGAAAAATATATAGTACTACTTAGGAAAAACTACAGACACACTTCTGATTTACTTAAAATAAGAATTGTTTGTGTAGTTCTAAGGGTTGGTTTGGCAAGGGCTCATTGGGCTTTTTTGGCTCAATGAGCCACAAAAGACAGAATAGGCTCATGAGCTACAACAGACAAAACATCCTATCCAACCCCATAATCATTACATTCTTCTCTCACAAAAAAGTCAAAAAAGCCAAAAAGCTAAAAGCCCTTCCCAAACCAAGCTTTTGAGCCCAGGCTCATATAGCCAAAAAAGTCAAAAAGCCAAAAAGCCAACCCACTTCCCAAACGGAGGCTAAAAATTATACATTCCACTCATATAAATTTTTAATTTTACAACAAATGGCTCATTTTAATAATAAATCGTCAATTCAATCAACATTTTTTAATAATATTATAAATTTATTTTAATTAATAATTCAGGTAATTTTATTATTATATAAGAGAGCAGTTAGAAATTTTATTTTTTCAGTTAATAAATTCTAAAAAGAAGACATTTGTAATTTTTCAAACAGTAAGGGCAATTCGTAACATAAGCAATTATGCTCCAATTACTATCTTTCCATCCTAATACATTATCAATTGTTAGATCATGTGAAGATCTGGAAATATAAAAATTTCAATACTCCTATATAATCTCAATATTGTAAGTGAAATATTGAAATAGAAAAATTTGAAAATAGATGATCTGATATCTATTTATTATTACTTTACTCTACCGAAATAATTATGAAACACTAACCATGATATGTGTATGTGATGTGAAATCCGACCAGACTTTCACATTTTAAGAAATGGTAAAACATGATTTCAAGCCTCAACAAGGGTTGAAGGTGTGTTTGTGGCATAATTACAGCTTTTTTTTTTTTTTTTTTTGTAGTCTAATAGTTTCATATGTAAGTAGGAAATTGGCAAACCACGTGATAAAAGCATAAAAAGGTTCACATGGCCTTCCTCATGCCTCTCTCACACAGCACATTCCACGTTCTTCAAGGTGATGTTTGGCAATACAAAAGGTTAAGTGTAACTCGTTTTTTTTTTTTTTTTTTTTTTTTTTTTTTTTTTTTTTAAATAAAAAATTACTAGAAAATTAAATTCCCAACGAATGTAAATCCTTCTCAGAACATTCAGTCTGATTGGTGGGATACAATACCAGCCTTACTTTTATATAATTTTATTATTTGTCTTTAAGAAAAAAAAGAAGATAAGTGTGAGCTTAAAAATCGAGTGTTCAGTTTTTTGTTTTTTTTGCAAACAGACGATAAAATTATATGGTTAAGATTATTAAATTTTTTTTCCATAAATGATTGATACAAATCTAAATAATGACTGGATTAGAGACTATCAAAGTAGGATTTGTAATGAATTATAGCCCCATTTGTTTAGAGTTATAGAGAGAGGATTGAGATTGATAGTAAGGTGGGATCTACTATATGCCTAGGGTGGGCGCGGGTCGGTTGCGGCCATGAAACCTTCAATCCGCCATCTGTCTGCTACATTGGCGGATTGGAGAAAATCAATCCACATCCGTCTGCCAATTCGGCGGATGTAGATTGAGCGGATTGGCGGATGGATGCAAATAGGTTTAGCGGTTTAAAATTTTACAAATTTTTAACATAATTCAATTTGTGCACTTCCTCCAAAAAAAAAAAAAATTACAGTCAATGACTTAAAAAAGTATTACAATTACCACATGCCTCATCCAAAGAAAGAAAGTTTGAAACTTTAGCATATTACAATCACTACATACCTCATCCACATATTACAATCACAGCATGCATCATCCACATAAAGTATTACAATTTGTGATTCTTAAAATATAAAAATAATTCAAACCACCAAAATCATAAACAGAGCAGTAGTAGAGATTGTATGCCTTTGTATTGTTACATCTATATATCTGTTTTTGAAAACAAACACCAACCAACATATATCGGGTTCGTTTGGTTTGTGTTTCTGAAAAAAAATTTGGAAATTTTCTCTACAAATAAGTTTTCAAAAGTAATCAAACCAAACAAATTTTCCTAAAAAAATTTCCCAAAACACACAAACCAAACAAGTTTTCCAAACAAATCTCTCACACACACACATCAAATCAATCACTTTTTCCAAAACTCTCTCTCAAAACAATTTTCCAAAACAAATTTCCCAAAAAACCAAACCAAACATGTTTTCGTACTTTTTATCTCTAAAACACATCTCTCAAACACAAACCAAACATACCCTCATCTTTTTTATTTATTCTTTTTTGAGTTGATTTTAAAACCAAAAAATATAAATAAATAATATATTTATTTTTTTCAATTCAAAAAATATATTTAAGTTGAAAATTCTTTTTCAACAGAACATATTCAATAGAATATTTAAACATTTTTTCAATTAAAAACACAAATAGAATATCTAAACAAATTGAAAGTCTTACAAATTATTAGGGATGTTCGTGGTTTGGCAATTTGGTTGCGGCCAAAAGAACCTCAAATCCGCTATCCATCCAAAACTAGGCAGATTGAAAAAAATCAATCTGCAACCGTCCGCTCATCATCACGCATCCGTCCAAAATGCGGCAGATTGGTTCGGTTTGGGCGAATCGATATTTTTGCTGCTCACTCCTAATATGTTATGTTTGTTTTGAGAGATGAGGAGGGGACTCATATTAGGATGGAGCAGATGGAGGTAGTATTAGAATTTTAGTCCGCTGGACTATTTTTTTTATTATTATTTTTTAGATGTTGGGCATTTTTTTTTTAACATTAATGTTTAATTTTTTGTATTTTTTGTTAAGTAAAAATCATTGTTTTATTTATTTTATTTTTTTCTGTATTTTTTTTTTTAATTTCTTACATGTTAGGCATTTTTTTTTAAACATTAATGTTTAATGTTTTTATATTTTTTTATTTGTTTTATTATTTTATATAAAAATAATTTAACAATCCCTACAACAATAACTATCATCAAAACAAACACAATTTTGCTTAATCCTTTCACTATCAATCCCCTCACTATTAATCTCCTCCATTCTATCTCTGAAAACAAACGGAGCCATATGGGTTAAACTGGTCCACTATTGTATAGAGGCTAGGTTTTGAATATATATATATATATATATATTTGTGTTAAATACTAAAAATAACAAAATTAATTATCAATTGAGAGATAGGATTAATCCAAGGGTACATCGAGCGGTAAAGACTTGAGAATAAAATTTAAGATTTTGAATTCGAGTTATTCCTAGAAATTTGTCCAATTGTTAATTTTACAATCTTAAAATTAATCAAGGTGCACAAAATAAGTTATAAAAATGAGAGGTAGGATGATTAACGTGAGCCAATTACTGAGATATTAGTGGGCCGTGGGGTTAGTCTAATTTAGATGCCTCATGCTCCAATAATTACTTGACTTATGTTTAGAATGATCTAAATAAGTGTACTTTTTATCTTTTTACAAAAAGATGTATAGAAAAGTAGAGATATGATATGACAAAAAAAGATAAAAAGATGAATTATTTTGTAATTGTCAAACTTGACCTTGAGATTTAGGATATAGCCCAATATTTTTATAAACTTTAAAATGGTAAATCTACAAAATAAACTTTAGATAGAGGCCATAAATATCAATTGTGATCAAACATGTGGTTGGGCTCAACCAATTGATGTTGACAGAACAAAGTCATATGCTAATGACTATAAATAGTTTGATTAGATGCTTATATTATTACTATTATATATATAATAATATAATGATTTGATTCGGGGCCGGCCCGGAGGAATAGGCCACAAGGTCATGGCCTAGGCTCTCTTAAAATAGAGTTAAAAAAGGAGTCCCTCTTATTATAATTTAGTGTAATATTGTAACGACCTTCGTTACCGATTACCGAATTATATACTGATTATTGCTAAATTGAATGGATAACGATTGATCATTGAAGTATTGAATAGACCGATTGAAATCGAAATTGAAATTGAATAAGTTTGCCTATTGAATTGCATATTACATTGTTTGATTGACTGATTAACTGTTTGCATTTATATGTTTAAATTGCTAATTGAAGGCCTTATCGGCGGCCGATTTAGAAACCGTTTAGTGTTTTGTGACTCTTAGAATATTTGTGATTTAATGGTGTATTACTCTGAAAATTTATTAGGAATGATTAAATTGGATTAAAATAAGTTAATTGCCAAGTTTGACTTAATTACGAAATTGCCACCCGTAGTGGACACTTTGTTTAGTCTTTGATTTGAGCCTTATACATCTTAGAGAATACACTTCTCCAGCCCTATTCTTGCTCATAACCGATTCTAGAGAGAGAGGGTGAGGAACTTGAGTGATTTCATCTTGCATGCTTAGAAATTGAGGGAGATTTTGACTACACTT
This sequence comes from Camellia granthamiana, assembly GCA_036172215.1. Lineage (NCBI taxonomy): Eukaryota > Viridiplantae > Streptophyta > Magnoliopsida > Ericales > Theaceae > Camellia > Camellia granthamiana. Next base: position 168,209,666 of record CM069903.1, on the reverse strand, counting down.
TGGTGAACTTGAAGAATTGAAGTGTGTATTGCAAGAATTGGACCTTTATTCTTGAAGTACAAGACTTAGGTAAGAAAAGTCATCATCTTCTTGTTGTTCTTGAGCTTCACCTTGCATGATTCATGCTCCATTGTAGGATTAAACCATGATTTAGTGCTAAGGAGTTGATTCATGCTAGAATTCATGCATGCATGCCCATTTTAGTGATTTTTGGAAGTTGAATCCATGATTGATTGTACATGCATGCTCATGTTTGTATTATAATCCATGTTTTCAGTTTGTTTTCAAAGTATTGAGCTCTTTGGAGCAAGATTTAATGATTGATTTTGATTTAAAACTCATGCATTGCATGTTTTGGAATTATTCTTGAAAATGGTTTGAAAATGGCTTTGATTGACCAACCCTTGGCCCTTGCATGTGCAAATTAGCTTTTGAAACTTGTAATACATTGAGTTTGGAAGTGTTTTCCAAAATTTGGGGCCAAAAGGTTGAGTTTTGGATGATTGGATGCTTGGTTCGAACTTGGGAGACAAATCTGGAAATTCCAGATTTGGCTTCCTCGCTCGAGCGAAGGATTCCTCGCTCGAGCGAGCCCTGTGATTTTGTAAGCTCGCTCGAGCGAGCATCGAGCGTGGCATCGCGCGAAAAAAATGAGCATCCAGTACTTTTTCTGAGCACAGATCGCTCGAGCGAAGGGAGGCTCGCTCGAGCGAAGCCTTTGATTTTTGGAGCTCGCTCGAGCGAAGGCAGGCTCGCTCGAGCGAGGTGCCTATTTCCAGCAAGTTTTGAAAAATGCCTTCCAAGTGTAATTTTGCATCCTCATCTCATCCTAGGCATTCTTAGGCCTAGTTTAAGACATCTTAATGAGGATTTAGACATAGAACACACCGAGGCATATTAGGAAGTTAATCATTGTACTTCCCCAACTGTTAAACTTAGTGTGTGTTCAATTGTTTAATTGTTTAGGGTTGGCTCTCGGGGACACGCTCTAGCTGCTAATAGCCCAATCTCTGTGAGTAACAGATTGTGTAAAGATATGTTCAAAATGATTATCTTTTGAATACTGAACTGAAATGTTTATTGAACTGATATTGTTTATTGAATGAATGTATGTCCTGTATTTCGAATTGTATTGTGGCATCCTTAGCACCCATTGTTATTGACTGATACAGAGCTCTGTCGGTTTCCTCGTGGAACCATATTGTTATTGATTGATGGCCATCACTATTGTTGGGTCTGTCAAGGCCCGGTCCTTTTGGACCTATTGTTTATAGGCTAATGGATGTACCACATATGACTGATTGATTGAAAGACTGATTGATTGAACTATTGATTGACTGAAATACTGAAAGATCGAAATACTGTTAAATGAATTGATTTCATTATTGTAAGGACATTCATTCATAACCCCTTTACACATTATGTTATTCATTGGGCTTTAGCTCACTGTTTATATATATATGTAGGTTCTCAGCAGCCCGACCGGAGCTAGGAGCGTGGGATTGGTCCCCAGTTTTGTCAAGCCAGCCTATGTGCCTCATCGCGAGGTTCCGTGTTGCCATGCTATGGCTTTGGGGTCTTTTGTATTTCCCCTGACTGTCTCACTGTTTTGTACTGTTGTGGGACTATTGTATAGACTGTTACTGTTTACTGTACTGTCCTAGGGGTTAAGTCCCTGTTTTCACCGACTGTTATGGATATGTATATAAATGTATGCCGGTACTGTACTGTTTTATGTGCATGTGAATGAAAAACTTTTTGGCATACAGATTGTCACAGCTCATTGGACACTATTCATTTATTGTTTTGGCTTCCGCCAGGCCCTGAACTCTGTTATATTGTATGATTGTTAAGCAGGCCTTTGGTAATCACGGATTACTGGCCAGTTACGGTGCTAAACCCATAGGGCCGGGTTTGGGTCGTGACAGAGTGGTATCAGAGCGATACTTAACCACGAGTTATACCGCACACACGTGTTCAAATGAGCTATAGAGTGTCCTAGAAAAGTGATTAGGACATTGCATTAACATGAAAAATGTGTGCTTATGATTGATTGATTACATGCTAAAAAGGCTAAACTGATTAAGTGTATAACTGCTTATGTTATAATTGCTATAACTGTCATAACTGTTTATAGTGAAATGGATAACACAACTGCAAATGAACCTGGGTCTTCATCAACTGAGGCCAGAATGGCCAGACTTGAACTAATGATGGGACTGATAATTGAAAGGCTAGATCAACAACAACAGAATCCACAGCCCCCACCTCCTCCTCCTCCCCCGGTGCAACCGGAACAGAATGTACAGAATGTGAATGCTAATGAGGAGGATATTATTGCATTGACTCATAAGTTCGGCAAACTGAAACCGCCGTCCTTTCAGGGAGGCTTAGAACCGCTACAGGCTGAAGCGTGGGTTCTTGAAACAGAAAAGTTGTTTGAAGTATTTTCGTGTTCCGAAGCCAACAAGGTATTGTTAGCAACCTTCACCTTACAGGAAGAAGCAAGAAGGTGGTGGATGTTGACTCGGGATGCAAATGCTATCATGACTTGGGCTCAGTTCAAGGAGTCCTTCTTTGAAAAGTACTTTCCCCAGTGCATCAGAGACAGAAAGGTGACTGAGTTTGAGCAATTGAAACAGGGCAAAATGTCTGTTGCCGAATATGAAAAGAAATTCACTGAACTTGCCAGGTATGCACCACACATGGTAGATACCGACTATAAGAAGGCCAGGAGGTTTGAAGGTGGCCTTAATGTTGCTATACTGGACCGAATCAATGTTTTGAAAATGCCGACTTTTGTGGGTGTTCTTGATCGGGCGTTAATGGCCGAATCGAATATTGCAGCTGTGAAACAGTCTGAAACACCAACAACTGAGTGGCAGGGAAAAAGGCAGAGTTTCAAGTTTAAGAAAGGCAAGCATAGCTCATCGAATAAGAAACAGAATACGGGGTCAATGTCTAGCCCCAGCCAAGGGAGTGGGTTCACTCCACCTTGCTCTGTGTGTGGCAACAAACATAAAGGGGTTTGCTATCAGCTTTCTGGAGCTTGTTTCAAGTGTGGCAAGGTGGGCCACAGGATCAAACACTGCCCCTCTAACCCGCAAGCAAGTAGTAAAGCTGCACCAAGCGCAGCAGCATCAACTGCAACACCAAAACCGAACCCCAAAGCTACCGGGAAAGAGCCTGTGAGGCAGGGCCGAGTGTTCGCCCTAGTACCGGGAGACGTGCAAAACACTGAGACTGTTGTGTCAGGTATCCTCTCTATTTGTACTCAGAATGCATATGTATTGATTGATTCGGGGTCTACACATTCTTATGTGTCGTATGCTTTTTCGAGAAAATTGAATAGACCCTTAGAACCCATGAATTATCTGCTAGCTGTATCATCACCTGTTGGGGGATCCATGACATGTGCATATATGTATCCTGCTTGTGAAATCATTGTTGGGGATGCACATTTGTTTATTGATTTACTGCCACTGAATATTGATCATTTTGATGTGATATTGGGGATGGACTGGTTACAAAAATATCATGCTAGTATTGACTGTGTGACTAAGCAAGTTATTTTCCATCCACCTGGTTTGCCTGAATTTGTATTTAGTGGAGCTGGAGTAGTACCTCCCCCGTACTTGATTTCATCTGTGAAAGCCATGAAACTGATTAGAAAGGGGTGTAAAGGGTATTTCTGTTCTATATTGACTGTGTCTACTGACAGTGTTAACACTGATGTGAATTGCATTCCTATAGTCAGAGAATTCCCAGATGTGTTTCCAGATGATCTGCCAGGGGATTTGATTGACAGGGAGATTGAATTTACAGTTGATGTGATTCCGGGAACACAGCCAGTGTCCAAAGCTCCCTATAGAATGGCTCCAACTGAACTGAAGGAATTGAAAGTACAATTGCAGGAACTGCTAGACAAGAAGTTTATCAGGCCCAGTACTTCACCGTGGGGTGCACCTGTTTTGTTTGTGAAGAAGAAAGATGGCTCACTGAGACTGTGCATTGATTACCGTGAATTGAACAAGGTAACTGTAAAGAATAAGTATCCCTTACCGCGTATTGATGACTTATTTGATCAGTTACAGGGTGCACAAGTGTTTTCCAAAATTGATCTCAGATCGGGGTATCATCAACTGAAGGTAAAACCGGAAGATGTTGCTAAAACTGCTTTTAGAACGAGGTATGGACATTATGAATTTTTAGTTATGCCATTTGGAGTCACGAATGCCCCAGCTGCATTTATGGACCTTATGAACAGAATTTTCAAACCATACCTTGATGATTTTATTGTGGTGTTCATTGATGACATATTGATATATTCTAGAACTGTAGAAGAACATGAACAGCATTTGAGACTTGCCTTACAGACTTTAAGAGAACAGAAACTGTATGCTAAATTGTCTAAATGTGAATTTTGGCTTGATCATGTGATGTTTTTGGGACATGTTGTTAGCAAAGACGGGATTTCTGTTGATCCGCAGAAAATTGAAGCTGTAGTGAACTGGCCTAGACCAACAAACGTGACTGAAGTCCGAAGCTTTTTGGGATTGGCTGGATATTACAGAAGATTTGTTAAAGACTTCTCCAAAATTGCCTTACCATTGACTCAATTGACTCAGAAGGGGACATCATTTGACTGGACTGACCAAAGAGAATCGGCATTTCAAGAATTGAAAACCCGACTTGTGACTGCACCGATTCTGACCTTACCTTCAGGTACGGATGGGTATACTGTATTTAGTGATGCTTCTCATAAAGGTTTGGGGTGTGTTTTAATGCAGAATGGGAGAGTTATTGCTTATGCTTCCCGACAGTTGAGACCGCACGAAAAGAACTACCCAACACATGATTTGGAGCTTGCTGCAGTGGTATTTGCCTTAAAAATTTGGCGTCACTATTTGTATGGGGCAACATGTGAAGTGTATACCGACCACAAGAGTTTGAAATATTTCTTCACTCAGAAAGAACTGAATATGAGACAGCGGAGATGGCTGGAATTGATTAAAGATTATGATTTACAGATTTTGTATCATCCGGGAAAAGCCAACACTGTTGCCGATGCATTGAGCCGAAAGTCAATTGCCAACTTAGCTTGTTTGCTCACCGGGCAGAAAGAATTGCTGTATGATCTTGAAAAATCTGAAATTGAAGTTGTTCTGAGAGAACAAAGTGGAACAATAGCTGCCATTACTGCTCAACCAGCCTTGATTGAGGAAGTTAAAGAGAAACAGCAACTGGATGACTTTTTGAAAAAGATCATCGAAGAAAGAGAGTCTAAGCCGAGACCGGGGTTCAAATTTGAGAACAATGTATTGAAATTTCAAGATAGACTGTGTGTACCGAATGGCAGTGAATTGAAAAGAAGAATTCTGCAAGAGGGCCACAATTCCAAATTGTCTATCCACCCGGGAAATACGAAAATGTACCAAGATCTGAAACAGAATTTCTGGTGGCCGGGAATGAAGAAAGAGATTGCCGATTTTGTATCAAAGTGTCTTCATTGCCAACAAGTCAAAGTTGAACATCAACGACCTGCTGGATTACTGCAACCCTTATCCATACCAGAGTGGAAATGGGAGCATATCACGATGGATTTTATCGTTGGATTACCGCGCTCCAAGAAAGGTATGGACTCTATTTGGGTTATTGTTGATAGACTGACTAAATCTGCACATTTCCTACCTGTCAAGACGACTTATAATGCAGACAAATTAGCTGTTATCTATATTGATGAGATTGTGAGATTGCATGGAGTGCCTGTGTCTATTGTTTCTGACAGGGATTCGAAATTTACATCGAGGTTTTGGCAGAGCCTACAAACTGCATTGGGTACTGAATTGAGGCTGAGTAGTGCCTATCATCCTCAGACGGATGGACAGTCAGAAAGGACCATTCAGACTTTGGAGGATCTATTGAGAATGTGTGTCCTTGATTTTCAGGGAAACTGGGAAAGTCATTTGCCATTAGCTGAATTCGCCTACAACAACAGCTACCATTCGAGTATTGGAATGGCGCCTTTCGAGGCATTGTATGGCAGAAAGTGTAGATCTCCAATTTGCTAGGCAGAAGTTGGAGATGGGCCTTTGATTGGGCCCGAAATTGTTTATGAAACGACTGAAAAGGTAAAACTGATACAGCAAAGGTTGAAAACTGCACAGAGTAGACAGAAGAGCTATGCAGATATCAGAAGACGGGATAGAGAGTATGAAGTGGGTGATCACGTATTTGTGAAAGTGACACCAATGAAAGGCCAGACTCGTTTTGGAGTCAAGGGCAAGTTAGCGCCGAGGTATGTCGGACCGTATGAAATTATTGAGAAAATCAATCCGGTGGCGTATCAAGTTGCACTTCCTCCTGAAATGGAGCATATGCACAATGTCTTCCACATTTCGATGTTGAGAGACTATCTTCGAGATCCGTTTCATGTGATTGAGCCTACTCGCGTAGTGTTGAGTGATGACTACACTTATGAGGAACGGCCTATACAGATTGTAAACAGACGGATCAAGAAACTGAGGAACAAAGAGATTCCGTTAGTGAAAGTTGATTGGCAGGATCATGGTGGTGTGTATGCCACTTGGGAGAGGGAAGATGATATGTTAAGAAGATATCCTGATTTGTTCCCATTGGATCCTGCTTCCTTTCAGAATGAAGGTAACTCGAGTTTAGAAGACTAAAGTCATTATAAGGAGGGGAGACTGTAACGACCCTCGTTACCGATTACCGAATTATATACTGATTATTGCTAAATTGAATGGATAACGATTGATCATTGAAGTATTGAATAGACCGATTGAAATCGAAATTGAAATTGAATAAGTTTGCCTATTGAATTGCATATTACATTGTTTGATTGACTGATTAACTGTTTGCATTTATATGTTTAAATTGCTAATTGAAGGCCTTATCGGCGGCCGATTTAGAAACCGTTTAGTGTTTTGTGACTCTTAGAATATTTGTGATTTAATGGTGTATTACTCTGAAAATTTATTAGGAATGATTAAATTGGATTAAAATAAGTTAATTGCCAAGTTTGACTTAATTACGAAATTGCCACCCGTAGTGGACACTTTGTTTAGTCTTTGATTTGAGCCTTATACATCTTAGAGAATACACTTCTCCAGCCCTATTCTTGCTCATAACCGATTCTAGAGAGAGAGGGTGAGGAACTTGAGTGATTTCATCTTGCATGCTTAGAAATTGAGGGAGATTTTGACTACACTTTGGTGAACTTGAAGAATTGAAGTGTGTATTGCAAGAATTGGACCTTTATTCTTGAAGTACAAGACTTAGGTAAGAAAAGTCATCATCTTCTTGTTGTTCTTGAGCTTCACCTTGCATGATTCATGCTCCATTGTAGGATTAAACCATGATTTAGTGCTAAGGAGTTGATTCATGCTAGAATTCATGCATGCATGCCCATTTTAGTGATTTTTGGAAGTTGAATCCATGATTGATTGTACATGCATGCTCATGTTTGTATTATAATCCATGTTTTCAGTTTGTTTTCAAAGTATTGAGCTCTTTGGAGCAAGATTTAATGATTGATTTTGATTTAAAACTCATGCATTGCATGTTTTGGAATTATTCTTGAAAATGGTTTGAAAATGGCTTTGATTGACCAACCCTTGGCCCTTGCATGTGCAAATTAGCTTTTGAAACTTGTAATACATTGAGTTTGGAAGTGTTTTCCAGAATTTGGGGCCAAAAGGTTGAGTTTTGGATGATTGGATGCTTGGTTCGAACTTGGGAGACAAATCTGGAAATTCCAGATTTGGCTTCCTCGCTCGAGCGAAGGATTCCTCGCTCGAGCGAGCCCTGTGATTTTGTAAGCTCGCTCGAGCGAGCATCGAGCGTGGCATCGCGCGAAAAAAATGAGCATCCAGTACTTTTTCTGAGCACAGATCGCTCGAGCGAAGGGAGGCTCGCTCGAGCGAAGCCTTTGATTTTTGGAGCTCGCTCGAGCGAAGGTAGGCTCGCTCGAGCGAGGTGCCTATTTCCAGCAAGTTTTGAAAAATGCCTTCCAAGTGTAATTTTGCATCCTCATCTCATCCTAGGCATTCTTAGGCCTAGTTTAAGACATCTTAATGAGGATTTAGACATAGAACACACCGAGGTATATTAGGAAGTTAATCATTGTACTTCCCCAACTGTTAAACTTAGTGTGTATTCAATTGTTTAATTGTTTAGGGTTGGCTCTCGGGGACACGCTCTAGCTGCTAATAGCCCAATCTCTGTGAGTAACAGATTGTGTAAAGATATGTTCAAAATGATTATCTTTTGAATACTGAACTGAAATGTTTATTGAACTGATATTGTTTATTGAATGAATGTATGTCCTGTATTTCGAATTGTATTGTGGCATCCTTAGCACCCATTGTTATTGACTGATACAGAGCTCTGTCGGTTTCCTCGTGGAACCATATTGTTATTGATTGATGGCCATCACTATTGTTGGGTCTGTCAAGGCCCGGTCCTTTTGGACCTATTGTTTATAGGCTAATGGATGTACCACATATGACTGATTGATTGAAAGACTGATTGATTGAACTATTGATTGACTGAAATACTGAAAGATCGAAATACTGTTAAATGAATTGATTTCATTATTGTAAGGACATTCATTCATAACCCCTTTACACATTCTGTTATTCATTGGGCTTTAGCTCACTGTTTATATATATATGTAGGTTCTCAGCAGCCCGACCGGAGCTAGGAGCGTGGGATTGGTCCCCAGTTTTGTCAAGCCAGCCTATGTGCCTCATCGCGAGGTTCCGTGTTGCCATGCTATGGCTTTGGGGTCTTTTGTATTTCCCCTGACTGTCTCACTGTTTTGTACTGTTGTGGGACTATTGTATAGACTGTTACTGTTTACTGTACTGTCCTAGGGGTTAAGTCCCTATTTTCACCGACTGTTATGGATATGTATATAAATGTATGCCGTATTGTACTGTACTGTTTTATGTGCATGTGAATGAAAAACTTTTTGGCATACAGATTGTCACAGCTCATTGGACACTATTCATTTATTGTTTTGGCTTCCGCCAGGCCCTGAACTCTGTTATATTGTATGATTGTTAAGCAGGCCTTTGGTAATCACGGATTACTGGCCAGTTACGGTGCTAAACCCATAGGGCCGGGTTTGGGTCGTGACAAATATATTAGGTATATTTTAAGTCTCAAAAAATTAAAAAAGGCTCACACTAACTTCAAATAAATTGACCCATTAAAAAATTGAGAGGCCATTCAAAAAAATTTGCATTATTATCCATTGAAAATAGACCTAAAAAAGGGTCTCTCTTATTATAATTTAGTCTTATATATTAAGTATATTTTAAGTCCAAAAAAATTAAGGAAGACCTAAATTAACTTAAATAAATTAATTCATTAAAAAATTGAAAGGCCCATTTAAAATAATTAGCATTGTTATTCATTGAAAATGATTTTGTAAAAAAATTAGATTATGCAAGTATGATTGATTTATTTGTTTCTAAAAATACAAAAAGAGTAAGGATCAAGCGATACTTATTAGTTATTGTAATGTAATGTTAAATATTTTTTGTGATTTTCACACAAATCTTTTATCTTTTATTGTTAAAATTTTTTAGTTAATTATTGATTTTAGACCCCGAAAATCTCATGACCAGGCCTGATTTAATTTAATGGGAGTAAACTTCAATCTTACTTGTGTCTTCGCTGGTCCATTGTAAAAAAGGTTGATTGTAATAATAATTGATTAAATTAATAGTAATTATTTATGCATGATTAATGCTTCTACACGTAGCCTAGTCAAAAAATCACATGACAAACTGAAAGAAGAGAAGCCCTTTATGATTGAGCTTAAACAATAAGCTACTACTAGATTAATTTTTACGAAATAAAGAAGAAGAAAAAAAATAGACTGTGTTTGAATCATAGATTTGAGTAGAAATTAAAAAAAAAAAAAAAAAAGTAAAATATGAATAAAATATAGTTATATTTTACTTATATTTTATCCACCTTTATCTTTTCTCTTACTAAATTCGTGCACAGATTCATCATCCAAACACAAATTACTTGTGATTCGAAAATAAGAAAGGAGAAGGGAAAAAAAAATACTAGATTTGTAATTTTTTTTTTTTTTAAAAAAAAAAAAAAAATCCTTCTCTTTATTGGAGAGAAGTCCAGTCCATTTCACTCAGCAATTTCAATTGTTCACCTTATAAACTCTTGTTTGTATGTCATTCAAGATAAAATCATGTTAATCTAATCATAATAGTTACATGATTCCATTAAATTTATTTTTTTTAAATAAACAACAAATATAATATTCAAATAATCCATCTATTTTTTTTTATAAATAAATATAATGAAATTATGTAAATATATGATTATTAAAACCAATTTAATTTTTTCATGATTGATCTATAAATAGAAACTTATAAAATAAAATGTCCATATCATCTAATCCAAATGTGACTTAGAACCCACAAATTCAAATTCATCAAACAGGACATCTTTTAAAGCAGAGAGAAGTAGACAAAAATAAATAAATAAATAAATAATTTTTATTGTCTAAAACAACAGCTGCTAAAGTTATTATAAGAATTTAATTATATTTTGCATTATGTTGCGTATTATTGCCGCTTTATTGCCTAAAGGAAAGACAATTACACAGAGAATCAAAACTGGGAAAAAGAGGGAGAAAAAGCAAAGGAAAGAGAAAATCAAGAGGAAAAGTGAAGGAAAAGTTTTGTGATTTGTTTGGGGCTCACAAGAATCATGCAAAAAAATTTGGTACTTCAAATGAATCCCTTGTGGAATCCCTTTTTTTGGTGGTTCAACCACCATCCTATCAATTATATTAATTTTGATTGGCCAACTCAGTAAAAATGAAATTTACGATTTTACTTGATTGATCTCACTTTCTTAAAAGAGAAAAAGACAGAATCTAATTTTACTTTTAAACTAAAGTCGACTGATCATAATTAATTAGGATTACTAATGTGGGAGTTTCATACCACTGGAAAAAAAAAATTTCTTCTGTCTTTATTTTGAGTATATATATGGTGAATCACCTAATGTCTTTTCTCCTTCTGCCTTTATTATTATTTTTTTTTAAAAAAATATCAATAAATAATTTATATTATTCAACCTAGGTGGAGGAGTATTTGGAATGGGAATAGGGAAGGTTCTTGCACCTTGATTGATTGATGAATAATGGTATAGCTATCTTTTGAATCATGAATTTGAAAAGGAAAAAGAAAAAATGAAAAAAAAATAAAAATTAAATTTGCCGTAAGACTAGTGTTCCTTTGCATATTCAATAGAACATATTCAATAGAATATTTAAACACTTTTTTAATTGAAAACACAAATAGAATATCTAAACAAATTGAAAATACAAAGTCTTACAAATTATTAGGGGTGCTCGTGATTTGGCAGATTGGTTGCGGCCAAAAGAACCTCAAATCCGCCCTCCGTTCAAAACTAGGCAGATTGAAAAAAATCAATCTGCAACCATCCACTCATCATCACGCATCCGTTCAAAATGCGACAGATTGATTTGGTTTGGGCGAATCGGTATATTTGCTGCTCACCCCTAATATGTCATGTTTGTTTTGAGAGATGGGGAGGGGACTCATATTAGGATAGAGGAGATGGAGGTAGAATTAGAATTTTAGTCCGCTGGATTATTTTTTTTATTATTATTATTTTTTAGATGTTGGGCATTTTTTTTTTTTAACATTAATGTTTAATTTTTTATATTTTTTGTTAAGTAAAAATCATTGTTTTATTTGTTTTATTTTTTTCTGTATTTTTTTTTTATTTGTTACATGTTAGGCATTTTTTTTTAAACATTAATGTTTAATGGTTTTGTATTTTTTTATTTGCTTTATTATTTTATATAAAAATAATTTAACAATCTCTATACCAACAACTATTATCAAAACAAACACAATTTTGCTTAATCCCTTCACTATCAATCATCTCACTATAAATCTCCTCCATTCTACATCTAAAAATAAACGGAGCCATATGGGTTAAACTGATCCACTATTGTATAGAAGTTAGGTTTTGAATATATATATATATATTTTTGTGTTAAATAATAAAAATAACAAAATTAATTATCAATTGAGAGATAGGATGAATCCAAGGGTACATCGAGCGGTAAACACTTGAGAATAAAATTTAAGATTTTGAGTTCGAGTTATTCCTAGAAATTTGCCCAATCGTTAATTTTACAATCTTAAAATTAATCAAGGTGCACAAAATAATATGTTATAAAAATGAGAGGTAGGATGATTAACGTGAGCCAATTAGTGAGATATTAGTGGGCCGTGGGGTTAGTCTAATTTAGATGCCTCATGCACCAATAATTACTTGAGATTTAGGATATAGCCCAATATTTTTATTTGGCTGAGTTTGGGAAGTTGGTTTTGGTGGGTAGGGGTGTGCGCGGTGCGGGTCGGTGCGGTTTGAGAGAAAAATAGAAATCGTATGGCGGGTGGCGGATTGATAAAAGTGTCACTAGAATTTGTCATTTTTCTTATCAAAAACCGGCGGTTCGGTTGGCATATAATGGCGGATTTGCCTTGGCAGTTCGGGCGGATTGGCGGTTTATAAAAAATATAATTCAAATTACAAAACTTAAATCAAAGAGTAAAAAAAAGACGAGAGATACGGTGATATTGAGTATCTTGCGAAGCTTTCTTCTGATGCAGCAAGTGTAGCAACAACATGATAATATCAACGACTATGCCATCAGTTCATTACAAGCATCTGTGGAAACTACAATGATCAAATACAATACATAAAATTAATATCATTCATGGTTTACAATATACTGAAAATGTTTACTGTTGAAAAGTATTTAGATTAAAAAGTGAGCTGATGCAAGTTTGCAACATGGCCAGAAAAAAAAAAAAGATTGAAAAGTGAATTGGAATCCAATTTTATTTTGGATTACTGACATCTTGAATTCCCCTCGAGCAGTAATGTAATACTATATTCTAAGGTATAAAACAACAAGTAAACTTAAGTAAAAAAGAATTTTTAGAATTTTATAGAACATGATTTAATAGCAGTGCGGGTCAGTGCGGTTTGGAAGAAAAATAAAAACCGGCGGATTGATAAAAGTGTCACTAGAATTTGCCATTTTTTTTACCAAAAACCGGCGGTTCGATTGGCAAATAATAACGAATTTGCCTTGACGGTGCGGTTTCGGCAGTTTCGGCGGTATTATGCACACCCCTATTGGTGGGTTAGGGGTTAAAATAGTCACAAAAAACAAAATAGGCTATTTTAGCTATAAAAAACAAAACATCAAATCCAACCCATAATCATTACACTCATCTCTCACAAAAAAAGTCAAAAAAGTCAAAAAGCTCTTTCCAAACCAGGTTTTTTAGCCTCAAACTAAAATAGTCAAAAAGCTAAAAAACCAACCCAATTCCAAAACGGAGGCAAACTTTAAAAAGGTAAATCTACAAAATAAACTTGAGATAGAGGCCATAAAATATTAATTGTGATCAAACATGTGGTTGGGCTCAACCAATTGATGTTGACAGAACAAAGTCATGTGCTAATGCCCTGTTTGATACAGTTTAATTTCAGTTTATTTTACCTTTCAGTTTAATTTAAGCTATTTGGATGTGTTTGGTTTAACTTAACAATATAGTTTATAATTTTTTGTAAATCAGAAATCAACTTATTCTTTGAGTGGGATAGGAGAAGCTTAATTTATAAGTCAGAAATCAGCTTATGTTCATAGTTATAAGTTATAAGCTGTTAAGGTATAAGTTATAAGTATTTTCCCATAATTCTACCAAACAGGGCCAATGACTATAAATAGTTTGAGTAGATGCTTATATTATTATTATTATATATATAATAATATAATGATTTGATTTAAGGCCAGCCCTGCGACATAGGTCACAAGGCCATGGCATAGGCCACAAGGTCATGGCCTAAGGTCCCTCAAAATCGAGTTAAAAAAAAGGGCCCTTCTATTATAATTTAGTATAATATATTATGTATGTTTTAAGTCTAAAAAAATTAAAAAAAGGCCTAAATTAACTTAAAATAAATTGACCTATTAAAAAATTAAAAGGCCATTCAAAAAAATTAATATTATTACCCATTGAAAATAGACCTAAAAAAGGGTCTCTCTTATTATAATTTAGTCTAATATATTAAGTATATTTTAAATCCAAAAAAAATTAAGGAAGGCCCAAATTAACTTAAATAAATTAATTCATTAAAAAATTGAAAGACCCATTTAAAAATTAACATTGTTATTTATTGAAAATGATTTTGTAAAAAAATTAGATTATGGAAGTATGATTGATTTATTTGTTTCTAAAAATACAAAAAGAGTGAGAATCAAGCGATACTTATTAGTTATTGTAATGTAATGTTAAATATTTTTTGTGATTTTCACACAAATCTTTTATCTTTTATTTTTAAATTTTTTTTTTATTTAATAAAAAAAAAAATATGAAGAACCCAAAAATTTATTAGTTAATTAGCGAGCCCCAAAAATCCCAGGGCGGGCTGATTTGATTTGATGAGAGTAAACTTCAATCTTACTTCCCTGATTTGATTTAATGAGAGTAAACTTCAATCTTACTTGTGTCTTCGCTGGTCCATTGTAAAAAAGGTCGATTGTAATAACAATTGATTAAATTAATAGTAATTATTTATGCATGGTTAATGCTTCTACACGTAGCCTAGTCAATAAATCACATGACAAACTGAAAGAAGAGAAGCCCTTTATGATTGAGCTTAAACAATAAGCTACTACTAGCTTAATTTTTACGAATTAAAGAAAAAAAAAAAAAAAAAAGAGTGTATTTGGATCATAGATTTGAGTAGAAATTTAAAGAAAAAAAAAAAAGTAAATAAAATATGAATAAAATATAATTATATTTTACTTATATTTTATCCACATTTATCTTTTCTCTTACTAAATTCGTGCACAGTTTCATTATCCAAACACAAATTACTTGTGATCCGAAAATAAGAAATGAGAAGGGGGAAAAAAATACTAGATTTGTAAAAAAAAAATCCTTCTTGTATGGGAAAGAAATAAACATTCTCGTATAATCCTGTTGATCAAGTCTGCGCTCCTTCAAACATCGTCGCTTTACCCCCTGAAAACACAAACGTGAGCTAGCCGGCGGGTGTGTGCCGGATACCTCTCCGATACCTAAGTCAGCAAAATAGACAAATAGAAAAAAGCTCTGTGTATTCGGGAATCAAAATTGTGTTACCTTTCCATAAGTGATGTTGTGAGCTTTTATAGGTTCCGTGTGGCACAATCCTAGTAGGACTCTTATTTTTCCATGCAGAGTCCTCTTAGGAATTACTCTTCTAAAAGATAATGCTTATCCTTCAACACCCCCCTCACTGCTTAAACCAAGTGAGATGGTCTTAGCTCGGTGGTATGTCCAAACGACCGAGCTAGCATTGCCATGGCACAATGACAATGTAACCGAGCTAACAATACTCATGTTACATTTATCTCGGCGCTTTATGTGTAACATGTACCTCGGCTTCGCCTGTAGACCATGCTAACCATAGCGTACTTGGACCGAGCTACTCAACAGCAAGGTCCTGAGTATAAGCGAAAAATACCTCGGCTCAAGATGGTTTGACCGAGCTAACTGTCACCGCGCCGACCGTGGTGACCGAGCTAACCACTAAGCTCTTTTCGGACCGGGCTATCTGCAAGGCTCTTCTGGACCAGACTAATTACAAGGCCCTTTTACTCAGTCCTTCTTACTGTGGCCCACAGAATGGCCCATTACCCAGCTCGGCCCAATTTATATATAAATTATCCTCTCAATTGCCCCTTAATTCCATCTGCGCAGCATGATAGGGATTACCTGTTACCAGCCGAGCTAAAAACTTTAGCTTTTCAACCGAGCTAAATCCACACCGGGCTATCCATCTGTCCGGTCACAACGTCTCTTCAGTCGCTGTAACTGAATCGCTTCTTATTCCAAGAACACGTGGCACACTCTCATTGGCCCAATGCAGCTGTCACACCATCTTCGTACTTTGCGTATTTTGAACAGTCCCGCCCAATTTTTCCTTCTTTACACAAAAACTACTCATTTTGAATCTATCATGTCTACTATTCATCATTTTCTCTCTCTTTGAGCTTCTTCTCCTTCGTTCTCTTGCTACTGTAGAGCTTGTGTTCTTGCTGGGATCTTTTTCACCTTCAGTTCCTCCATTTTGAACTAGTATGTGACTCAAATCTCTTTCCTTTCCGTTGATTTCGTTCTTGTTTTGCAATGTATAGCATGCGTTTTTGTATGATTTTCAAAACACCTATTCCACTTCTGCTTCCATTTTTCTGAAAAAACCTCTGTAACATAACCACTGTCTATATGAATAACCTGGGAAATGGTAGTTTTAATCCAAAATCACACTCCAACCGAACTAGGATTCTGTTTGTATTAAGTACAAGCTTAGCCAAACTGAACAACCGAACTAAAACTTCACATCATACTTGTAGTTTCAATAAGTCTTAGTACCCTTTGCTCATCTTAGCCGAGCTAACGAACCGCACTAGGTTTGCACAATGCCGTACTAGAACGCCTTCATCACTGGCCGAGCTACAACTTAGGGCTAAACCAGCTTTCTTAGTTAAAACCGAACTAAGAATGCTGCCCAAAAGTTCAACCGGGCTAAAGGCCCTTGTTCAAACCGAGCGAAGAATGGATAATGGCCCACATAGCCGAGCTAGGACTTCATTTATCTCTGCATTTGTTTCTTTTAGCACGGTCCAACGAGCTATGCTTAACACGTTTCTTTTTTCACTTTGCAGACTTAGGTTGCCAGGCACTCCCTTGAACGCTTAACTGAGCTACTCAGCCTTATTTCACAACCGAGCTAATACTTAAATTTATTCATAATTTAATAGCAAATGGGTAAATATAGGTTTTTAGTAAACTCACCAGGGGCTATGGCCGAGTTCCGAAGGGACTACCATATCCCTGATGATGTCCATCTCACCTTGGCCGAACTAAATACCACACCCTGGGGAAACCCTGGCTTTGTTCCTTTTACCCTTCTTTCCATTGTAGAAACCGGACTAAGATTCCCTGTACAGCCTCTTCTCTGTGAATTCCTAAGACAAACAAACCTTTGCCCTACCCAGCTTTCCACCAATTCTTACCGCATAATAAATGGTATCGCCGAGCTAAATCGACGGGCTGGCCTTAATCTGGGTTTAGCCGAGCTCTTCCACCAATATTCCATAGGATCAAATGAAGATGGCTGGGTTTACTATCTTAGAATAAGGCGCCGGCGTGAAAAGATAATAAAGAATACCCCGGACAAGGATGTAAATGATGATGATTTCTTCTGGGTCTCTGGAAACTTCGAAGACCACGAAGCCCAGATCCCGGGTGACAGAATAAATTGGAACAAGGGTGTAGCCGGTAGGATTACCTCGGCTCAATTCCATGTTTTTCTTTACTTCAGTTTTCTTATCTTGAACCGCACTAATTGTTATCTTCCTTTATGCATATTTGAACTTTCTTAAGTCCCAATACAGCTACCCCAACTTGAATGTACTTCGTGTCGCGCTATGATATCCAAACAGAAGTTGGACCGAGCTACTGAATTTTGAGCCGACCTACCAATACAGCAGCAGACGAAAGACCAGGGTGACTGACTTCTTGTTGGAAGCCTCTCCTGAACCAGACCCAACCTTGCCTCAAATCAATCTGATCCCTCTAACAGCTGAGCAAGAAATGGCCAAGAAGAGAGCCGTAAGAGCCCTCCTCACCCAAACAAACCAGGCCGAGGTTCCACCAGCCAGCCAAACTCAAGAGACCGTGGTGGCCCTGCTAACCCATCAGCCTTCATCTTCTCGGGCAAGCAAGCGTGCTCGGACTTCCATAACCGAGCTACGCCTTGTCGACGAGGATGAAACCGTGGTACCTCAAACCACTCCACCAAGCCCCCCACCTGAGCGCTCAGACCGAGCTAGCTCCTCAAAGTGGGTACTAAAGATCACGTTTCAAAACTGCGCTATCAAGGATTCTGACTCAGTGGTCGCAGAAAAAGACCACTTTATGGCATTCAACCTTGCCAAAATCGTTTGCCTTCCAGCCGACATGAAGCACCACGACTACCTAACCGAGCTGAAGGCCCTTCGCTCGTCCACAAAATCAATGGTGCTGGTAAGTAGCTCATTTTCTTATCTTTTAAATTTTTACAACTTTCGCCTCGGTTTTACTCAAAAGTTTCTTACCATCCTTTTGCAGGCCATATAGAAAAACCACATCACTCACAAGCGAGTGTTGGAACTTCGAAAAATCACCAGGCAGGCCATGGCCGAGGCCAATGAAAAGACAGCCGAGGTAAAAGAGTCCCAACAAAAGATGGCTGAGCTAGAGACCGAGGTGGCTCGACTCACCGGACTAGTTACCTCGGCTGATGCTGATAAACAAAAGGCCTTGGTCGTGATGAAAGATAAATACCTGCACGAGCTAGCTAAGCTCGATGGCAAGAAGAGCGCGGAGATCGCCGAGCTAAAGAAGAAGGCAGAAGACGTAGAGGACCGGGGTTACAAGGAGGGGAAGGCCACTTACATCAAGTAATGCGAGGCGGCCAAAGACCTATTCTTCAAATGTGGATGAAAGGCGGCTATAGCGGCTCGGTCATGGCCCAGAGACCGAGGTCTTCAACCCTCTTTCGTATTTTATACCGAGCTCGATGGTGGAGTATGCTACTGCCATTCAACAATAATTTCTTCAAGAAGAGGAGGATGAAGATACTGCTCCAGAGGATAACACCCAGCCCGGTCGCCAGTCTATCTCCCCAACTCCAATGGTCTCCACCCTTCCTCTGCCTACTTTGTCTGATGTGGTGCCTTCGGCCGAGCTCAACCAGGAGGGGCTAGCCACAACCGAGCTACCTCTAGGTGAAGACCGGGTTGTGCTGGATGCCGATTTAGATGACCTCTTTGCTTGATTCTGTACTTTTCTTTTCTTTAGGTGCTAACCTTGGAAGCTTTTTATAACCGGGCTGAGGCCCCAACTTTTGTACTTGATTTGAATTTTCAATGAAATCTTCTTTTGTTCCAACTTTTGTTTCGGTTTGATCTATGCTTGCCTTTTCTTTCCAATTGTAATCTGAATGAAGTATAATATTTTCCAGCCGAGATACCTATCTCAGTTTTAACCTTGATATCTCTGGTCTTACTTGCCAACCTCTTTAGTCTAGGTCTTTACCTCGGCTGAAGATCGCAATAAGTGGTATTCCAGCCAACCACTCTTCAGCCTTGATCTTTATCTCGATTGAAGAGTACTAAGTGTTGGTTTTTTCAGCCAACCACTCTTCAGCCTTGATCCTTATTTCGGCTGAGGAGCACTAAATGTTGGTTTTTCCAGCCAACCTCTTTAGCCTAGATCCTTATCTCGGCTGAAGAACAATAAATGTTGGGTTTTCCAGCCAACCACTCTTCAGCCTTGATCTTTATCTCGGTTGAAGAGTACTAAGTGTTGGTTTTTTCAGCCAACCACTCTTTAGCCTTGATCCTTATCTCGGCTGAGGAGCACTAAGTGTTGGTTTTTCCAGCCAACCTCTTCAGCCTAGATCCTTTTCTCGGCTGAAGAACAATAAGTGTTGGGTTTTCCAGCCAACCACTCTTCAGCCTTGATCTTTATCTCGGTTGAAGAGTACTAAGTGTTGGTTTTTTCAGCCAACCACTCTTTAGCCTTGATCCTTATCTCGGCTGAGGAGCACTAAGTATTGGTTTTTCCAGCCAACCTCTTCAGCCTAGATCCTTATTTCGGCTGAAGAATCAATAAGTGTTGGTTTTTCCAGTCAATCTCTAAGTTGGTTATTTCTGCCAACCTAGAGTGAAGTGTTTGGTTATTCCTGCCAAACGTCCTGCAGCCTGGATCCTTATCCTGGGCTTAGGAGAGGTGTTGGTTATTCCAGCCAACCTCTAAGTCGATTATTTCTACCAACCCAGAGTAAAGTGTTTGGTTATTCCGACCAAACGTTCTGCAGCCTGGATCCTTATCCTGGGCTTAGGAGAGGTGTTGGTTTTTCCAGCCAACCTTTAAGTTGGTTATTCCTGCCAACCCAGAGTAAAGTGTTTGGTTATTCCGACCAAACGTCCTGCAGCCTGGATCCTTATCCTGGGCTTAAGGGAGGTGTTGGTTTTTCCAGCCAACCTCTAAGTTGGTTATTCCTACCAACCCAGAGTAAAGTGTTTGGTTATTCCGACCAAACGTCCTGCAGCCTGGATCCTTATCCTGGGCTTAGGAGAAGTGTTGGTTTTTCCAGCTAACTTCTTCAGCACTGATCCTAATCTTAGCTGAAGAGAGTGCAAAATTGTTTATTCTGGCCAACTATGCTTTCAATGCGCCTAACTCACTAAAACAATCTTTTACAGAAGGAAACAACTATACTGAAAAGAAACTACTTGTTTTATTGAGAAAGAAAAAATTACAAATACTTGAAAGAAAAGCTAAAAATAAAATAATTTGAGATTGGCAGTGTTCCATGGCCTGGGAATGGCTTTGCTGTCTTCATCTTCCAAGTGGTATGCCCATTTTCCTGCTAATCCAACCACCTTGTAAGGCCCTTCCCAATTAGGCCCTTCCCAATTAGGCCCTAACTTGCCATCTCCAGGTACCAAGGTGTTTCCCATCACTTTGCGTAGTACCCAATCTCCGATTTTGAATTGTCTCAGATGTACTGTGTTGTTATACTTTCTGGACAACTCTTGTTGGTATGAGGCAATGTGAACCAGTGCTTTTTCTCTTCTTTCTTCTGCAAGGTCGAGTTCCAGTGCTATGGTTTCTCCATTTAAGTCTGGATCAAAATTTTCACTTCTAATTGTGGGGAGGCCAACTTCCAATGGGATTACTGCTTCCATGCCATAGGCCAAGGAAAAAGGTGTTTCGCCAGTAGACCGTCGATGTGTGGTATGGTAAGCCCATAAAACGTGGGGAAGCTCCTCAGCCCACTTGCCCTTTGCTTTCTCTAATCTTTTCTTTAATCCATCCAAGATGACTTTGTTTGATGCTTTCACTTGGCCATTTGCTTGGGGGTATGCCGGTGTAGAGTTGTAGAATTCTATCTTGTATTCTTCACAAAAGCCTCTAAAAATTTTGCCGTCGAACTGAGTGCCGTTATCTAATATTAGAGCTTTTGGTATGCCGAACCGAGTGATGATATTCTACCAGACGAACTTCTTCACATCTTTCTCCTTTATTGATGCTAGTGCTTCTGCCTCCACCCACTTTGTGAAGTAGTCTGTTGCTACAAGAAAGAACTTTCTGTTGCCAGGTGCTGTTAGAAGTGGTCCTACTATGTCCAAGCCCCACATTGCAAAGGGCCATGGGCTAGTTAAGGACAGAAGCTCTCTGGCTGGTTGATGTATTTGGTGTGCGAACTTCTCGCATTTCTCGCACTTCTTGACGTATTTCTCAATCTGCTTGCATATATAGCCACCAATATCCTTGCGAAATGGCTCTGTAAGCTAATGATCTTCCTCCTTGATGGCTTCTACATACGCCTTCGTGTATCTCGAACAAGAATGCTTCAACTTTGCTGGGGTGGACACACTTTAGGTATGGTCCTGTGAATGATTTTTTGTACAAGGCCATTGATGAAGAGAGCCAAAATCGCTGTGACTTTGCTCTTATTTTGTTGGCCTCATTCTTCTTTTCAGGCAAAATGCCGTCTTTTAGGAACACTATGATGGGATCCATCCATGAAGGGCCTAGTTTGGCGCAACATACCTCTTCTACTTCGGGGTCTTCAATGCTTGGTCTTGGTAGGAAGTCAATTAGTAGTGGATGTGGGATGGATATATCTGCCATTGAAGCAAAGCCTGCTAGTTCATCTGCTCTGTTGTTTTCTTCTCGCCCAGTCTGCTCTATCCGCACTACTTCAAACTTCATTATCTCCTTTCTGACTAACTCTTGATACTTGGCCATCCTATCATCCTTTGCCTTGTAGTGGCCTGAAATTTGGTTTACAACTAGCTGGGAATTACTGTAAACCATTAGCTCGGTTGCCTTCATGTAGAATGCTGATTTCAGTCTTGCTAAAAGTGCTTCATACTCCGCCTCGTTGTTTGATGCTGGGAAGCCAAGGTTGACTGCTTGTTCTAATACTAGGCCATCTAGTGAGATGAGGACTATGCCCAGTCCTGCTCCATGCCTGTTAGACGCTCCATCCATGAAGGGCTTCCACATCTCTCCAACGAACAGTTTCCAGCAAGTGGAGGAATCGGATGATGTCTTGGGGTCATGAGTGCTGCTGGTGTTTTCTTCAAAGTCCATGCGTGCTGTTTACCCCTCATTATCTGATTATACCAAGTCTTTATTTGTTGATAAGTCTTTGCTTGGTGTAGCATGGTTTGCTTCTTTCTCCCTTTGCTCACTCTGGTCTGCCTTAGGATTTGATTGGGTATCCTGTATCAGGGGTTGCGCTATTCCGGCGACAATTTTCATCCCCTTGGTTGTATCAGTCAAGTCCACTGGGCAGATGTGATGACTTCCTGGAGTGAATTCTGCGACAAAGTCTGCCAAAGCTTGGGCTTTTATTGCAGTTCTGGGTTGAAACTTGATGTCGAACTATCCCAACTCTACTGCCCACTTCAAGATTCGCCCAGAAAAGTTCGCTCTCTCAAACAATGCTTTTAATGGAAAGGTTGTGAGAACGGTTATGGTGTGAGCGTGAAAGTAATGTGACAACTTCCTTGAGGCCATCATCAAGGCTAAGGCCAATTTTTTTCAATGGTAAGTACCTGGTTTCTGCACCCAGCAATGTCTTGCTGACATAAAAGATGGGCAGATGTTGGATTCCTTCCGCTCGGACCAACACTGCACTAATTGCGTGCTGTGAAACTGCCAGATATAGAAATAGTTCTTCTTCAGGTATTGGGGTCACTAGCAATGGTGGAGAAGACATGTATTCTTTTAAGCTTTCTAGGGCGCGGTCACATTCTTCATCCCACTCAAACTTGGCCTTTAATACTTGAAAAAATGGTCGACATCTGTCTGATGACCGACTGATAAATCGATTGAGCGCAACTGCCATGCCAGTGAGATGCTGCACTTCTTTTACTGAGTTGGGCCTCTCTAGATCTTGGATTGCTTTGATTTGAGAGGGGTCTGCTTCGATACCTCGGTTGGTCACCAGGAAGCCTAGGAATTTGCCAGATCCTACTCCGAACGCACACTTAGATGCATTAAGGCGTAGCTTGTGCTTCTTCATGATCTAAAACATCTCGCCTAGGTCCGTGAGATGGTCATTCTTATCCTTGCTCTTGACCACCATGTCGTCGATGTAGGCTTCCTTTGTTCTGCCTAACAATGGTTCGAACATCTTGGTGACCATCCGTTGGAATGTTGCCCCTGCGTTCTTAAGGCCAAAGGGCATGACCTTGTAACAATACAGTCCTCTTGGCATCGTAAAAGATGTGACCTCCTGGTCTGGCTCATACATAGCGATCTGATGGTAACCTCTGTACGCATCAAGAAAGCTAAGACGGTTGTGTTTTGCCGTCAGATCTACCAGTTGGTCTATCCGTGGTAGAGGAAAGCTGTCCTTTGGGTATGCCTTGTTGACTGTTTTGTAGTCCACGCAGACACACCATTTTCCATTCTTCTTTGGCACCACTATTGTATTGGAGATCCATCTGGGATAGTGCACTTCTCTGATAGCTCCTGCTTCTAGCAGGTTTTCTACTTCTTCGGCCACTATCTCGGTGTGGTGGAGTGCTGATCTGCGAGTGCGCTGTATGATTGGTCTGGCAGTTGGGTGGACGTTCAATTGGTGACAAATGAAGATTGGGTCAATGCCAAGCATGTCATATGGAGTCCAGGCAAACACTTCGATGTTAGACGTCAAGAATTCCATGACCTCTATCCTCTCAGTGCTGGACATAGATGAGCCAAGCAAAAAGAACTTTTTCGGGTTCTTTTCATCTATTCTTACCAGTACCAAGTCTTCTACTGCCTTTTGTTTAGCGGCTTTGCCAACATCCACAAATAATTCATTGCTCTCTGGTTCTTCCACCATTTGAACAAACCCTTTGGCAGCGCGGCTGCCGTTTACGGTGACGAAGCATTGTTTGGACATGATCTGATCTCCAAAGACCTCTTCAATTACTCCGGCTTCGTTGGAGAACCGCATTACTTGATGGTAGGTTGACGCTACCGATCGCATGGCATACAGCCACGTCCTTCCTAAGATTATGTTGTAAGTGGAGGGCACTTTCAATACCCAAAATTCCACTTGTTTAGTCATGCTTCCTGCTCTGACTGAGAGGATTATCTTGCCGACTGGCCACTCTGGCATTGAGTTGAACCCGATCAGGGGAGATACGGCAGGTGCCAAGTCTTTGTCCTTCAGTTTCAGTTGTTTGAAGGTTTCGTAATACATTATCTCGCACGAGCTTCCTTGGTCGATCAAAATCCGTTTGATGTCATAATCCATGACGCGGAGTGTGACGACCAGTGCATCATTATGAGGGCAATATATCCTTACCAAGTCTATGTCTGAGAAGGATATGACGTTTGTGGCTTCTGTTCTCTCCTTTTTGATGGTAGGTTGCGCACTTAATACCTCCTTTAAGTGCTCAGCCTTCTTGATCGTTCCCGTGAGCTTACATACCCGCTCAGGTTCGAATACCCCATGTATCACGTTAATTACGCCTTGAGGTGGGGCGTCGATTGGCATTCCGTCTGGGTTGTTATGGTTCTGGGGGGCCAGCTGCGTCTCTCCTTCTATGTACCGGTCTAGGTGACCAGCTGCCACTAACTCCTCCAGATGCTGTCTCAATGGTGTGTAATTTTCAGTGCGGTGCCCCTTTTCCTTATGGAAGGTACACTGGGATCTTTCGTCGTAGTCCTTTTGCTCTTCTCCCAGCTTAGCCAGCCATCTGACGAAAAGTTCATCACGTATCTCACTGAGAATTCGGTAGATTGGTTTCTTGAATACCGTGGTAATGGCAGTGCGGACTCGCAACCATCTTTTATCTTGGTCCTCTTCGTTGTCACGCCGGCCTCGCTCGTTCTTGCTTGGATGTTCTACCGTGTTGACTTTTGCCGTAGTCTTCTTGTCTAGCGCCGCTGTTGCACCAGATTTTGCCTTAGCACGAGCGTCATCCTCCTCCACCCGAATATGTTGGTGTACTCTCTCCATCAAGGCTTCCATCGTGAAGGGTGGCGTCATAGTAATTGAATCCCTCAACCTGTTTCTGACTGGAAGTCCTCTTTTGTACTGTGCGATAGCGAGATTGGTGGGGCAGTCCCCTATCTGGTTGAACGTTTCCCAGTAGCGACTGTTGTAGGATCTCAATGTTTCCTTGTCGCCCATGTCAATGGAGAGTAGCTAATCGATCTCCACTGGGGTCTTGGTGTTCATTCTGAACCTTGTCACGAACGCCTCTGCCAGTTGTGCCCAGGAGGCTATGCTGCCTTTTGGTAGCCTTTCGAACCAGGTTAAACCTAGGTCGCCAAGGCTTGATGGGAATAGAATGCACATCAAAGCCTCGTTTCGCCGGTATACTTCCATGACTTGGCGAAAGTGGCTTAAGTGCGAGTAGGGGTCTGTCTTCTTCTCATACGTGGTAAATTTGGGCAGGGGCGCGTTCTCAATTGCCGGAACAAACGGCGAGGTCTGTAGTCTTGCTAAGGCTTTGTCTGTCGGTTCGTAAGCTGGGCGCGCTATTGGCATTCCTACCTCAACGCTTCCATGCGTCCAAGGAGCCAACCGCTGAAGGGCTGAGACTCTGCGCGTGTCGCGTGCCCTGGTATCCTCTTTCCATCGTGCCCTTACTTCTTGCACAGTTCGTAAGTCGGACGATCTAGGCAATTCCGTATGCCTGGATGATGTCTGGTATGCGCGCGAGGGCCGATAGGTGCTTCCCTCAGTGTATGACCTCTCAGTCCTCGTTCTCTCAGACCTGGAGTAACGAGTCCTGGAAGTCCTGGATTGAGTATCGCCTGTTCTGAGGCTTCTATTCTCTGCTTGTGACGGTGTGGTATGCCTACCACGATCCTCCGAGTGGCGAGGGGGCGTGTTGCCTTTGCGCCCCTCTCTTGTCGCCACCCCTTTTCCCTTGATCTGGCGTTTCATAGCCTCCATGTCCGCCGCCACCTTCCTTATTAGTTCATCCTGCTCTTTTACGCGATCCTCCAGAGCTTGAGGGTCGATTCTTCGCCACTGCCTTTCAGGACTTTGTGAGCGAGAGCGACGGGGGTTGTTGTTCCGCCTCCCCTTTGTATCCCTCCGGGGGTTCTGTCGTTGGGGCTCTGAATCTGCCATAGGAGGGATAGACGGCAAACCTTTGCGTCTCCTACCCCCCTCTGGGGTTTGTTTGTTAATGGCGGACTGCGGCAAATCTTCATTGTGCGCCATTACTTCTAATTAGAGAGGAAAAGCTTGATCAAGAGGTTTTGTTCTTTCTGTGATTCCCACAGACAGCGCCAATTGTACGGGAAAGAAATAAACCTTCTTGTATAATCTTGTTGATCAAGTCTGCGCTCCTCTAAACGTCGTCGCTTTACCCCCTGAAAACACAAACGTGAGCTAGCCGGCGGGTGTGTGCCGGATACCTCTCCGATGCCTAAGTCAATAAAATAGACAAATAGACAAAAGTTCTGTGTATTCGAGAATCAAAGTTGTGTTACCTTTCCATAGGTGATGTTGTGAGCTTTTATAGGTTCCGTGTGGTACAATCCTAGTAGGACTCTTATTTCTCCATGCAGAGTCCTCTTAGGAATTACTCTTTTAAAAGATAATGCTTATCCTTCAACACCTCCTTCACTGCTTAAACCAAGTGAGATGGTCCTAATTCGGTGGTATGTCCAAACGATCGAGCTAGCATTGCCATGGCACAATGACAATGTAACCGAGCTAACAATACTCATGTTACATTTATCCCGACGCTTTATGTGTAACATGTACCTCGGCTTCGCCTGTAGACCGTGTTAACCATAACGTACTTGGACCGAGCTACTCAACAGCAAGGTCCTGAGTAGAAGCCAAAAATACCTCGGCTCAAGATGGTTTGACCGAGCTAACTGTCACCGCGCCGACCGTGGTGACCGAGCTAACCACCAAGCTCTTTCGGACCGGACTATCTGCAAGGCTCCTCTGGACCGGACTAATTACAAGGCCCTTTTACTCAGCCCTTCTTACTGTGGCCCACAGAATGGCCCATTACCCAGCTCAGCCCAATTTACATATAAATTACCCTCTCACTTCTCTTTATTGGAGAGAAGTCTAGTCCATTTCACCCAGCAATTTCAATTGTTCATCTTAAAAACTCTTGTCTGTATGTCATTCAAGATAAAATCATGTTAATCTAATCATAATAGTTACATGATTCCATTAAATTTATTTTTTTAAATAAACAACAAATATAATATTCAAATAATCCATCTATTTTTTTTTATAAATAAATATAATGAAATTATGTAAATATATGATTATTAGAACCAATTTAATTTTTTCATGATTGATCTATAAATACAAACTTATAAAATAAAAAGTCCATATCATCTAATCCAAATGTGACTTAGAACCCACAAATTCAAATTCATCAAACTGGACATCTTTTAAAGCAGAGAGAAGTAGACAAAAATAAATAAATAAATAAATAATTTTTATTGTCTAAAACAACAGCTGCTAAAGTTATTATAAGAATTTAATTATATTTAGCATTATGTTGCGTATTATTGCCGCTTTATTGCCTAAAGGAAAGACAATTACACAGAGAATCAAAACTGGGAAAAAGAGGGAGAAAAAGCAAAGGAAAGAGAAAATCAAGAGGAAAAGTGAAGGAAAAGTTTTGTGATTTGTTTGGGGCTCACAAGAATCATGCAAAAAATTTTGGTACTTCAAATGAATCCCTTGTGGAATCCCTTTTTTTGGTGGTTCAACCACCATCCTATCAATTATATTAATTTTGATTCGCCAACTCAGTAAAAATAAAATTTATGATTTTACTTGATTGATCTCACTTTCTTAAAAGAGAAAAAGACAGAATCTAATTTTACTTTTAAACTAAAGTCGACTGATCATAATTAATTAGGATTACTAATGTGGGAGTTTCATACCACTGGAAAAAAAAAAATTCTTCTGTCTTTATTTTTGAGTATATATATGGTGATATCACCTAATATCTTTTCTCCTTCTGCCTTTGTTTTTTTTTTTTTTTTTAAAAAATATCAATAAATAATTTATATTATTCAACCTAGGTGGAGGAGTATTTGGAATGGGGATAGGGAAGGTTCTTGCACCTTGATTGATTGATGAATAATGGTATAGCTATCTTTTGAATCATGAATTTGAAAAGGAAAAAGAAAAAATGAAAAAAAAATAAAAAATAAATTTGCCTTAAGACTAGTGTTCCTTTGTCTATAAGTTTTTGTATGATGCTGCTATTTATCACAGATGGATTTCATAATTATTTGTAATTTTTTTTTTTTTTTTTGAGTAAATGATATACAAATAAAATATTCATATATTACTTTTATACATAATAATATAGCTTAATGTGAATATTTAATTTTAAAACAAAAATATCTTCTATTTACAAAAATGACTAATTTTTGTATAAATTCTGTAAAAATATAACTAAATTTTCAATCGGGTAATTGAACTTGGGCTGACCTCTAGGAATCTGGCACTTTTCAAGTGAAACAATGGGCCTTACTGGTTTGGGCTTGATTTGAAATATTTTAGTTGTGATTTAATATGATATTCACTGGGCCATAAATGGAATAGGACCAGCTGATCACAAGCCCAGATAATTGGGCGGGCCTAGATTTTTTTTGGATATTTTAGATTCAAAAGAAAGAGAAACACTTAAGAAAAGACCATGGTATAACACACCCAAACCAAAATGGTAGTCCCTGGGTACTTCTAATTTTCCTTTTTTCCTTTTTTTTTTATTTTTAAAATCAATAATAATAAGACTATTACAATTTTTTTTTTTTTTAACTATAATTTGTTTATCCTCTATTGTTCCCGGCATGTGCCGACGCAAACAGTTGCAAATTGCGTCGACCTTTTGATTATTAGCATCCACATGGTGTGCGACGCAAAAAGTACTTTTTCTATTCAATGTGTTTATATATATATTTTCCTTAGAGGGAGGGGGGGGGGGGAGGAATTCTATGGCTGAAAATGAGATGCATATATAATATGCAACTTTCTTTGAATATGTATAATAGAATTTCCTTAGATAATTGCTTATAAGCTTAAATAACATATGAGAATGGACTTTGAAGAGAGAGAGATAGAGAGGACGTGGCATGGTTAATAAATTTGGTGGACACTTAGTCTAACAACGTGAATCAAAAAATAAACAAAATAAAAATAAAAAATAATTGACAAAAAATAAACAAAATAAAAAAATACTAAGCATACAAAATTTATAAATAAAAAACTCATATAAAGCATAGTGATGGTTTTTTTTTTTTTTTTTATGTAATTAATTGATATAAACTAGACACATCGTTTTATATGAAAATTTTCTATTTAAATTCTATTTATACAATATTACTCAACAAAATATAAAAAATAATATGTCTTTCTAGAACTAATCAACCGCGACTTAAAGATTTGGAAAAATAGAGGGATATTATAATCTAGGATTTTTTTGTGAAATTGTCAATCCAATTAATTATGATATTAGACAAGTTTCAAGTACATGAATAAAGCTGTGGGAATGGCATTCTTAGATTTTATTTATTTATTTATTTATTTTGCGTTTCTTTCGCAAATGCTCTCATAATCGCATAAGGTAGTATCTCAAAAATTAAAAATTAGTTAATTTATCACATCGTATGACACTTGAGAGAAAAGTCAAAATTTATATAAATACCTGAGAAGTAAAGTCATAATAATTAATTAGAGAAAAACACTTTTGACTTAGCATAAACTTGTCAGTATAAATAAATAAAAAAGAAGAAGAAGAAATCCAAAATGTTTGCTTTTAAAAAATAAAAATATGTCTGAAAAGGGGTGTCTAGGACCTGAGAACCATGAAAAATAAATAAATACTATATATTAAGAAAAAATATTTTAAAAAGTATTCAAAATTTGAATATATAATTTAAAATTAAACATGATATGTTATGGATACACTCGAAATAAATTTGATGCATATCTTTTAAATTTTGAACACCTTTCAAATTCTAGACATTTTTTGACCGCCCTCCAACCAATAACGGACCAGGATGCTCTAAATTAAAATGTTGGGAAATAGAGGGAGAGAAAGAGCATCCACGTGTCGTGTGTAGAAAGTGCTTGAGAGTCACCATAGATGGATCATGAAGATTCATTGACTTTTGTATTAGTGATGATCAATATATTAATACAGCAGTGATTTAGACCCCTCAAACTTCAACCCCCATTATTCTTCATACACACGTGACGGGTGGTGATTGGAAGAAGAGAAAAAAAAGAAAAACAAAAAGAAAAAATGACCGATCAAAAAAGAAAGGGGATCAAAAGGGAGTGGGGGAAAGGGGGTCCCAATCTTTATTCATATTAATAATTTGGTTTGTATAGAGCATGGAGTCATCTTAAATTGTCAACCAGATAACATACAAAATCAATGATCAAAAGTGTGATTGGGCGGTGTTTTGAAAATTTGGTAAAAAATTAATTTTTTAGCTTTTATGGTGGCTTTTTTGGCAAAAGACTGGGTTGCTTTGGGTAAAAAAACTGGCTTTTTTGACTAAAAAATTAAAAAGTCAAAAAGTTGGTTTTTTATCATTATTCCCAAAATACCCCTGGGTCAAGAACTTAAATGTGTTTTTATATTTAGAGATGTTTGTTTTGTTAGAAAGTAGTAGATAGTAATATGACATTTGAAACAAGGTAGCCTTTTTTTTTTTCAATTGATAGGCTATTAATTGTATGTATGAAAAAACATTATATTAAACTAGAAAATCATACGTAAACACAAATCTATCAATTCAACAATTAATACCAACCACCAACAATGGCGATTTCAATGGTTTTTATAGATGGGGTCATTTCATAATTTTGAATTTTTTATTCTTGGTGTTTTATTGGTTTTAGGATTTGTTTTTTTCATATTTTAGCCAAATATTTTTTGTAGATGCACCTAACCTAAATATATTTAAACGTAAATTATTTGTAAAAAAATTTAAGAATAATTTAGAAATTGTACTGAATTTTTGTATTTTTATATTTAATGATTTTTTAAAATAATTTTTTTACAAATATTTTGCTTTTTAAATGTATCTAGATGAAGTGGACTTACAAAGTAAAATAATGGGCCTTACTGGTTTGGGCTTGATTTGAAATATTTTAGTCGTGATTTAATATATTCACTGGTCCATAAAAGGAGTAGGACCAGCAGATCACAAGCCCAGATAATTGAGCTGGACTAGATCTTTTTTGGATCTTTTGGATTCAAAAGACACAGAAACACTAGAGGACCATGGTATAACAAACCCAAACCAAAATGGTAGTCCCTCCTAGGTACTTCTAATTTTCTTTTTTTCCTTTTTTTTAAATCAATCAACTTGTTTGGTTTTGATTTTCAAAAAACACTTTTTAAAAAATTTTACTTTTTTATTTTCCTTTTTTTTATTTCAATGAATTTTTTTTAATATTTTAAGCAATTTCTTTTTTTTTAATTTTTACACACACCTAACATAAATACACTTAAAAAAATATAATATTTGTGAAAAAAATCTTTAAAAAATTCACTAAATACCAAAAATGTAAAAAAAATATTAAAATTTTAGTACATTTTTCATATTTTTTTTTATTTGTTAATTTTTTTAAAAAAAATTCACAAATATTTTACTATTTAGATACATCTAAGTAAGGTGTATCTAAAAAAGTAAAAAAAATTACTTAAAATTTTAAAAATATTCACTAGAAATAAAAAAAGTAAGAAATTAAATTCAGAAAACTAAAATCAAACACACTAAATAATATTAACACTTACAATTTTTTTTACTATGATTTGTTTATCCTCTATTGTTCCCGGCATGTGCCGAAGCAAACGGTTGCAAATTGCGTCGACTTTTGATTATTAGCGTCTGCATGGTACCAATGCAAAAACTTTTTCTATTCAATGGATTTATAATTTTTTTTCCATTAAAAGTTTTGGGGGTGGGTAGGGGAATTCAATGGCTGAAAATGAGATGCATATAAATTATAATTAATATGCAACTTTCTTTGAATAAGTATAATAGAATTTCCTTAGATAATTGCTTCATAAGCTTAAATAACAATGGTAATAATGAGAATGGAAGAGAGACGGAGAGGACGTGGCATGGTTAATAAATTTGGTGGACACTTTAGTCTGACAACGTGAAGCATATGTTGAAAGGATTAATCAAGTTCTTTAATTACAATTGACAAAAAATAAACAAAATAAAAAAAATACTAAGCATACAAAATTTATATATAAAAAACTCATTTAAAGCATAGTGATTTTTTTTTTTTTTTTTTTACAATTATATGTAATTAATTGATATAAACCAAACACATCGTTTTATATAAAAAATTTCTATTTAAATTCTATTTATACAATATTACTCAACAAAATATAAAAAATATAAAAAATAATATGTCTTTCTAGAACTAATCAACCACGACAAGATTGAGAAAATTGGCCATAAGCCCTTCGCACTAAGAGCTTCCTTCTAAAAGTCCAAGTTTTAAATCTTTAATGCATAAAGTTTCACCGGTCAATGTCTTTAATGCATAAAGTCCATATTCTAATAAGACTACAATTTTATGGGCTATTTTACCCTCCTTCTAGTACACATATATTTTTATACGCTACAGCTCATATAAAACTTTAGACAATGATTCGATAACTGGGAATGATTTGTGAGAAATAATAGAGAAATCTTCGAGATGGCGAAGATCGATTTTTGCTTTTTCGTTTAACAACAATTCATTTGAAATTCTTGCATTTCGTGATCGATTTTAAGGTACTAAACAGGTTCAAATATGTTTCATTTAAAACATTATTTTTTCATTAGTTTGCTTCTTCACGAAGACACTAATGGGTGGGAGATTGACTTCCTACTGCTGATTGATGAGCGTAAGGGGCTTGTGGTTCTTGTATAGCATGCCGACTCAAGGCTTGGATTCCAGTTCTCATAGATATACATTTCGATCATTGTTCGAGTTAGAGTTAGAGATTCGTTCAATCACTATTTGATTCTTAATAATTTGTTCAATCACTATTAGATTAATTTTACTTAGATTGCTTTGATAATATATGTCAAAGTTGTTTTATTTGCTGAAACTTTGTTTAAATGATAGTAAAATTTTACTCTAGTTTCCTATAATAATATGTAATCTGTCATTTATTTGCTAATGCTCTGTTTTAAATTAACAGTAAAGTTTCAGAGTAAAATTTTATTCTGAATCAGAGTAAAGTTTACTATGATTCAAAATAAAGTTTTACTCTGAAATTTTATTCTGGTTAAAAACATGTTGATTTGCTTAATGATATAAAATTTAACTTTGAATCATAGTAAACTTTACTCTAATTCTGAATCAGAGTAAAATTATTTAGAGTAAAGTTTACTCTGAAATACACTATGAGGATGGCTTAATGGGAGAGTTGATAGATATGAGGGTAATATAGTAAAATAAACAGGTTTTAAAATATTAGGAGATTTTGAAAGTACCTATATAATTCTTGTCTTTTTGAAAGACAAATTAGACAGTGAGGGGTCTATCACCAAATCCCCCTGAAAGATTTGGGATGTAGAGGGATATTAAAATCTAGGATTTTTTTGTGAAATTGTCAATCCAATTAATTATGATATTAGGTAATTTTCAAATACATGAATAAAGCCGTGGGAATGGCATTCTTAGATTTTATTTATTTATTTATCTTGTCTTTCTTTCGCAAATTCTCTCATAATCGCATGAGGTGGTATCTCAAAAATTAAAAATTAGTTAATTTATCACATCGTATGACACTTGAGAGAAAGGTCAAAATTTATATAAATACCTGAGAAGTAGTCATAATAATTAATTAGAGAAAATCACTTTTGACTTAGCATAAACTGTAAGTATCAATAAATAAAAAAGAAGAAGAAATTCAAATTATCCTATGACTAATATATATGTTTCTTTGTTTGGTGCTCAAAAAAAAAAAAAAAAATGTTTGCTTTCAAAAAATAAAAATATGTCTAAAAAATGTGTCTAGGACCTGAGAACCATGAAAAATAAATAAATATTATATATTAAGAAAAAATATTTTAAAAAGTATTTAAAATTTGAATATATAATTTAAAATTAAACATGATAGGTTATGGATACACTCAAAATAAATTTGATGTATATATTTTAAGTTTTGAACATGTTTTAAATTTTAGTCATTTTTTTGACCGCCCTCCCACTAATAACGGACCATGATGCTCTAAATTAAAATGTTAGGAAATAGAGAGGGAGAGAAAGAGCATCCACGTGTCGTGTATAGAAAGTACTTGAGAGTCACCATAGATGGATCATGAAGATTCATTGACTTTTGTATTGGTGATGATCAATATATTAATAATATGGTTTGTATAGAGCATGGAGTCATCTTAAATGGTCAACTCTATAACATACAAAATCAATGATCAAAAGTGTGATTGGGTCAAGAACTTAAATGTCTATAACATACAAAATCAATGATCAAAAGTGCGATTGGGTCAAGAACTTAATGTTGTGTTTGGTTGGAGGATTTGGGGAGGGATTTGAAAAGGGAAAGGGAAAAGGTGTGTGAAACTATGTGAAATTTAGGCATATTTTATTCTCATTTCACCTACCTTTTCCATTTCCCTTTCCAAATCCCTCCTCAAATCCCCCAA
Source organism: Camellia granthamiana (assembly GCA_036172215.1). Classification (NCBI taxonomy): domain Eukaryota; kingdom Viridiplantae; phylum Streptophyta; class Magnoliopsida; order Ericales; family Theaceae; genus Camellia; species Camellia granthamiana. Next base: position 168,174,801 of record CM069903.1, on the reverse strand, counting down.
CCAAACACAACATAAATGTGTTTTTATATTTAGAGATGTTTGTTTTGTTAGAAAGTAATAGATAATAATACGACATTGGAAACAAGGTAGCCATTTTTTCTTTTCAATTGATAGGCTATTAATTGTATGTATGAAAAAACATTAGGTTAAACAAGAAAATCATACACAAACACAAATCTATCAATTCAACAATTAATACCAACCACCAACAATGGCGATTTGAAGAATTTTTATAGATTGGGTCATTTCATAATTTTGAATTTTTTATTCTTGTTGTTTTATTGTTTTTAGGATTTTTTTTTTTTCATATTTTAGACAAATATTTTTTTTAGATGCGCCTAACCTAAATATATTTAAAAGTAAAATATTTGTAAAAAAAAATCTCAGAATAATTCAGAAACTGTACTAAATTTTTATATTTTTTTATGTTTAATGAATTTTTAAAACATTGTTTTTACAAATATTTTACTTTTTAAATGTATCTAGATTAATTGGATTTACAAAGTAACATAATTTAGTTAAAATATTTTAAAAGTTTACTTAAGATAAAAAAAATGAAAAATATAAAAACTCAAAAAATATTTTTATAAACACTTCAAATAGAGTGATGTAAACTTATCAAGTAATGTCTTTAATCGGTGTGAATCAAAATTTGATGGGTTCATTAATTTTTTTAATGAAATTAAACTACATGAAATAAAATATTGACAATATAAATTTATTATTGATTTTTTTTGAAGATTTCTAATAGCATGATAGGGTCATGGGAACTAAGGGTGTAAATTTGGCCCGGCCTGGCCTATGTCAGGCTGCATGGGTTCTAACCAAAATTTGGGCCGGGCGCAAGCCCAGGCTCATGGGGTATTCGGGTTGGACCGGCGAACTTAGGCCTGGTCTCAGGCTTGGGGTGGGCTTGAATATTTTTTTTTTCTATTTTTTCACTAAAATTTTATTCTTTTTCACAAAAAATGACGTTGAACCTTAGGTGGGCAGGGTAGACCGGGTCTTGAACTGGGCTTTGAGTAGGCCTCGAGAGGGCTAATGAGTCGAGCCACGGGCTGGGCTCACGGGCCGGGTTTCAAAATGACGGCCTAGACCTAAGGCCTCAGACTAGGCTCGAGTCCAAACTTAATCAGGCCGAGCCCATCCCGAACTGCGGGTGGGTTTCAGGTTACCTACAAACCGTGAACCATTTTTACACCCCTATTGAGAATCCATCAACATCCATGTGGAGTGGCCACTAATCACAAGTACAAGAAAAAGAAAAGAGCAAAGGAAATAAACTCAGTACAACAAAGTTTTAAATTAAGACTGGACATAGAGTTATCCGATCTGTAAAAATTGTCCAACCCGATCCGAACTGTATACAAATGGACGGTTTCGAGTGTAGAGTAGGATTGGGTGTGGTTTAGATTAATCCTTCATTGCGGGTTGCGGGTTTCACCAGCACCCACAAGCACCTACCCGCACTAAACATATATATATATATATTTAAAAAGATTAATCCTTCACTGTTGTGTAATGTTTCATGCTGCTGGACTTAAAACTTGTTACAGGTACAACAATAGCATCTCTTTCATGGACAAGCAAGGAAGGGAAAGTCTTTTAACGACAAGCTTTGCTGGAATGAAAATTTTATAATGAAACCTTTTTTCTATCTGAAGCACATGACACTGACATACTGTAGTGCAAAGGTTGAGTTGTGGAATTGCCTCAAATAATTGAAAATGTATTTTTGAGTGGGTGGGATAGCAAAGCATGATTTTATTTATGGCAGCAAAAAGTGGAAAAAAAAAATTCAATCCGCAAACCGTCTGCAGCCGTCCGCATATCCGCGAATCCTATTCACATAAATCGTAACCCGCATTGCAGACGGTTACGGATTCAATTTTTCTCAAACTGCAGACATGCGAACGGATCCAAATCTTAAACCGAACCGTCCAAAACCAATCTGCGACCACCCTATGTCAAATATATCTAACTCAGTTGATTAAACTAGACATTACTTTACTCTTGAAAATTCAGTAGTTGAGAGTTGGAATTTGAATGTTGTGAGAAATTATACGGTAAGTCTAATCTATTACACGGATGGTGTTCTTTCAAAATCTATCAAATATATTCATTGAATTTCGTAGCATGAAAATATATTAATTAGAATTATTACAATGCTTGTAATAGGCTTTGATAGAAATTCAATGAGTATATAGAGGTTGGTTTTTCCTCTCAGTTATAGGTAATCACATTGACTGATAAACGATTATATTATTAATATTAATATATATTTTAATATAATTATTTAAAACTAATCCCACTGCCACCATTGGTGTGGATTGCCATACTTAGGGGTGTGCATAATACCGTCGAAACTGTCGAAACCGTCAAAATCGTACCGAGCCACACCATCAAGGCAAATTCGTTATTATTTGCCAATCAAACCGCCGGTTTTTAATAAGAAAAATGACAAATTCTAGTGACACTTTTATCAATCCGCCGGTTTCTATTTTTCTTCCAAACTGCACCGACCCGCACCGCTATTAAATCATGTTTTATAAGATTCTAAAAATTCTTTTTTACTTAAGTTTGCTTGTTGTTCTATACCTTAGAATATAGTATTACATTACTGCTCGAGTGGAATTCAAGATTCAGTAATCCAAAATAAAGTTGAATTCCAATTCACTTTTCAATTTTTTTTTTTCTGGCCATGTTGCAAACTTGCATCAGCTCACTTTTCAATTTAAATACTTTTCAACAGTAAACATTTTCAATATATTGTAAACCCTGAATGATATTAATTTTATGTATTGTATTTAATCATTGTAGCTTCCACAGATGCTTGCAAGTTTTGTAATTTGAATTATATTTTTTATAAACCGCCAATCCGCCCGAACCGCCAAGGCAAATCCGTCATTATTTGCCAACCGAACCGCCGGTTTTTGATAAGGAAAATGACAAATTCTAGTGACACTTTTATCAATCCGTCACCCGCCATACGATTTCTATTTTTCTCTCAAACCGCACCAACCCGCACCGCGCACACCCTAGCCATACTCTTGAATTTTGTGGGCTGCAATATGTATATATATATATAATAGTGATACACTATGGATTCCATGTATTATTAGAATAATATACTATTCATGCATCTCTTTGCACAAGTACATTACGCCCCATTAAAAAGAATAGTTTAGGTTCATGATACTAAAATAGTAATCCTCCGTCTCAAAATATTAATTATTTATTTTATTTTTTATTATTTTGAAATATTAGTTTTTTTTTAAAATTAAGTGCTAAAATAATATGAATTTCTTATTTTGTTTTTCTTTTAAATTCATTAACAATACAAGAAGTATAATTATGACAAATGATATTTTTTAAAAAATGTATTATTAAAGGGTAATTTTGAAAAATTAAAATTTTTAAAGTGCAATAATTATACTATCAAAAAAGTTAAATTTCTCAAAAAAGACTATTATTTTGAGTCAGAAGGAGTAGTACATACATATTCTCAAAAAATAAAATAAAATTGAAAATTTGAGAAATGAGGTGTGAGCTAGAAAAAATTGATTAACGTTGTATTTAGTTGAAGAATCTAGGAAAAGATTTAAAAAATAAATGTGTAAAATTATATAAAATGTGCATATATACAATTATAGAATGCTGGGTAGCTGATGTGGATCCAGAGCATGCAATGAATGGAGAACATAAGACAAATGGTTTAACACTGTGGACCAGCTTGGCATCCCCCACCTCTCCAGCACTCTCTCTCCCTGACCAGAACTTCCTAACCCACAACTATACACATATACAAATATATCACTGCAATCATCTGTTTCTGATAGATAGGCTATTTGACTTGGAGAAGAGAGAGAAGGAGACGGGGCCATTGTTAAGTCATGCTCTCAATAGGCCCTATTTTTATTTTATTTGACTTTTTTTTTTTATTATAATTTTTTTAAAGTTGTGATCCAAGACAAAAGGAGAAAGCTACATCGTTTCTAGAACTCATTTATTTTAAATTAATGAACTCATTTTTTAAATTAATGATCAGTTGATAAAAAAAAAATATTTGAAAGACATTTATTTTAGATATTTATTTTAATACATTATTACATTATCGTGTTTAAAAAATAAATTTAATTTTTAAAATTTTAAATTTGAATAATACTACTCTGATTTAAATTCAAATTTAATATATTATAAGTCACATCCGTTGAGAGGTTCATTTGAAAAAACAAAGAAGTTGGTTTACATTCAAATTAAGTCATCTCGTATTTTTTTATGTTTTTTTTTTTTTGGTGTGGTAAATTACACATTGTATCCATGCTATTTATATTAAACTCTACTTTAGTCCTTAATTTTTTAATTGTGACAATTAATTTCTTATTTTTTTCAATTAAGTTATAATGTGACATTTCTGTTAGACTAGTCTTAAATTTTTTAACAATAGTTGTCAAGTAACCCTCATATATGAGAGTTTTTTTTCAATAAAATTACTTTTCTCCTCTTGTATATGTTTCTATATTCTCCACAATATTTTCTTTATTTATTGTATTTTTTAAACTCACCACAGCCAACCTCTACTAGATTGAGATGTACCTTACGAACTGTTTATTATCAAATACTAACTACTATACGATTAGACGTACTTTACTCTTTTAATTATTGAGAGAATTACATATCAGTAGAATTCAACAAAATATTTATAAAAAAGTAAAAAAAATTTGTAATTATAATTATTAATATTTATAATATTTATCACTTTTTTATAAATATTTTTCTAACATCTACTAATGTGTAATTTTCCCTTAATTATTTGTGCTCCATAATTTAGTCAATTATATCCAAAATATTATTATTATTGTTATTATTATTAATCTTAAAAGAATCTAAGGAAATGGCTGCACGTGCCACCTAACCGTGCCACCAAACAGTTGTACTAAATTTACAATTTGTAAAATTATATTTATAATCATAATTCTCTGTCATAGAACTTTTGTTTCTCAAATATTTTAATTTCTTGGAGTAAGAGAAAACCTTTACTATATTTTTTTTCAACTTTAGTAAGCTGGAACCCCCTAAGCAATTACATGTGCAAAATTCTATATAAATAATTATTTTTTCAAATGATTTCTTGGGATAAGGGAATATTTTTTCAACTTACTAAGCTGGAACGCCCTATGCATTATAAATTATTTTTTTTTTTGTTTTTACAAATTTTGTTAACTGATGTTAGAAATATTTTACATTTTACATCAAAGTATGTGTTTTAATAATGTCTTAGCATTTTAATGTTGGGTAGGGATTTGAGAAGGGATTTGAAAAGAGAAATAGAAAAGGTAGGTGAAATATGAATAAAATATACCTATCTTTCACCTAGTTTCACACACATTTTCCCTTTCCCTTTCCAAATCCCTCCCCAAATCTCCCAACCAAACACAACGTAAATGGATCGATTATAATTAAATAATATGAACAACTCAAATATCTAATTACTATGTCAGTTTGTAAACTACGTTTATAAAATAAAAAATTTTAAATAAAATTATTTATTATATTACCATTTTGCATATTAATGATAGCATAACATAGATAGGCTTCTGAGTTGGCTGCCATTTAGGAAACACTGGAAACAATGAAAACAAGAAAAATGTTCGGACAATAATGCGATTCTTGTTCCCTTAGTCTTCTGTTGTACCCTTTTTTCCTACTTCTAATAAAATTCTTCTTTTGTTGCTGATAAAAAAAAACAACAAAAATGTCTTCAATTGTCAATCACTAGTAAACCAGCTTGTTATGAAGTTCTTGCTGTGCTTTTTCTTTTTGCTTTTTCTATTGGTTTTTTTTGAGCCTATGTTTTTCGCTTCTTAGTTAAGTGAATTTTTGGAAGACTTCATACAATAGGAGAGAGAATGGAAAAATCTTAGGTGCATTAAGAAAAGTGCAGAGGAAATATATTGCAGAATAAATTTATTTTAAATGTAATTCACACTACATTTAGGATGAGTCTGAGTCACATCTAGTATACTTTTATTGTTCTTTGTTGTAATTATATATATTTACACATGAAAGGGTTGAAAAAATAAAAAATAAATAAAGAGTTGAATCTAAATCACATATAATTATACTTGAGGGATTTGTAATTTGACTTTTGTGTCAATTTTGTCTCTGTAGTTTCAATTTATCAATTTTGTCTTTTAATTTTTTTAGCTTCATTAAAAAAATTAATGGCAAAATAGTTCTTTCAAAAGGAAATTTGATCATTTTAAATTAGGCACCAATTCCTCAATTAATTTGAAGAGAGTGAATGAATTATTTTACTCTTGATTTTAACTTAATTTTTAAAGAGTCATTAGGGCATGTGTGGAGTAATTATCATTGTCAGCAGATATTTTAATATTATAATGTGTTATAGATTATATTGTGTGCTTGAGCTCCAGGCAACGTGTTCTCCAAGCTACCTTTCTTTGCATCTAAGAAAAGTTTATTTCCCTCCAAGTTCTCTTTTCTTTTCTTCCAAGCAACTTGCCACCAAGTTTTCTTTCCCACCAAGTTTTCTTCTCTTGCAGGAAACTTGCCCACCAAGTTTCCTCTCCTATAAATTCAGCTAACCTCTTATCTTGGAAAATAGAGGAAGGTTTTGTTGTTTTATTATTTTTGTATGAGATTATCAGGCAAAGAAATAAAGGGTATATGTGATGAAGTTTTGGGTTCAACCAATTGTGCAGTATTGGTGATTCATACGACTTAGTCGGGCTGTTGTATCTTAGGGAGACAAGTCAAGGTTTTTTCTACTGCACCGGTGTGAGGCTTTGTCTAACCACAGAGGGTTTGAATCTCCTTAAAGAGAGCGAATTTCCCGTGTCTCGGCTCTTTAAATAGTTATTGTAATTTTTATTATTTGTATTTTCTGGTGTTTTATTTGTAATTATCACCAACAATTTTAAGGAGATTCAATCATTAAAATTCATGGAGATAGTATTAGAGAAGTCCAACGAGAATACCGTCAATCTCCACAAGCCCTTCTAGTTCAAAGGAGTCCATTTCAAGATATGGAAAGACAAGGTGCTTTTCTACCTCATTCTCCTCAAGGTGGCCTATATCTTGACCAAGAAAAATCCGAACAAAGTCCCCATTGAAGAGATGACCGACGAGAAGTATGCTGCTCATCTTGAAAAAATTGGAAAATACAACACAGATGAGTATAAATATCGATATTATCTTTTGAATTGTCTTTCGGATCAATTTTAAGATTATTATGATACTACTTACACCACTGCTAAGAAAATTTGCAAAGCCTTGCAGAATAAATACGACACTGAAGAGTCAGGCGCTAAAAAATATGCTGCAAGCCTTTTTTTTCGCTATTAGATGATAGATAGAAAATCAGTGGTGAAGCAAGTGCAAGATTTTTAGATGCTAATGGCTGAAGTTAGATCCAAATGCATCAAAATTGGAGACAATCTTGTTGTGGCAGGTATTATTGACAAACTACCATTATCTTGGAGAGAGTTTCAGAAGTCAATGCGTCACAAGCAAAAAGACAGATCCTTGGAGACTCTAATCACACGGATTCGGGTGGAAGAGGAAGCACGAGGACAAGATACACTTATAACACAAGAGCATTTCACTGCAAAGGTAAATTTAACTTTTGGAAATACTTTACCTAAAGGTAGATTTCATAAAAATCACTACAACAAAAAATGTCTTTGGTGACAAGCTCATTTTATCTCCAAACATCAAATTTTCGTTATCAAAGTGATCTGCGACGAAATAATTTTGTCAACACGTTTGTCGCCTATACGTTGTCGCTGAAAGTACCTGGTGACGAAAAATCGTTTCGTCGCCTATTTTTCATTTTTGGGGACGAAATTTTTCATCTCTAAATGTTGCATTTTTCGTCCTCTATAACATCAATTTCGTCACTAGAATTAGATAATATTTTATTTTAATTGTTTTGGCCACGAAATATTTCACAACCAAATATGAAGATAGAGGTTTTAGTGACAAAATTTATCCTCACCAATGATATAGATTAAGGTAACAAAAAAATTCGTCACTAAAATGAGCACAAAAGAAAATTCTCCAATGACAAAAAAACATTTTGCTGCCAAATATTTCATTTTAGAGACGAAATGTTCAGCAAATATGACGCAATTATTTGTTTAGAACTATATCATTATTGACAAAATTATTCGTTATGTTGTTTGAAAACTAATAGCGACAGTTTTTTTTCGCCACTGATAATAATTAAAAAATTTTAAAATGAGGGTAATATTTTCAATTTTCAAATTTTCTTTTCACTAAAAATTCCCTACGCATAATAACCTGTTTAATAAAATATCTATTACAAATCAATACAAAAATCTATTCATTTTCATAAACACCACAGTTGAAATGTCTCATAATATTCACAAAAATACAATATCAACTGTATGCGGATTACCAAACACGTCTCCTAATATCCACAAAAAACATGTCTCCTAATATCCACAAAAATATAATATCAATTGCAGATTACAAAACATGTTCCATAATGCTCACAAAAATATAAAATTTACAATGCAACCAAAATACATGTAAGGCGATATGGACAAAAACACAAAATGAGCAAGCTTCTGCTCTCCAGATTATCAAACACGTCGATATCTAATCTCGAAACTGTAACAAAACAAAACAAAAAAAAAAAAGGAAAAGAAAAAGAATGCAAGTTAGACAATTATTATCTTATCAATCAAATATACAATTTAACATTTTTTTAGTCTAAATGTTGAAAAAATGCATTTTTTAACTTAATTTTCAAACCAGGACTTCGTTGCTAGTTCCGTAAATTTTCACAACTTACATTGGTCCCTCCCGAGGTGTTCGGGGTGTTCCCTGGGCCTTCTCGTGTCTGTTTCACGATTTTGGCACCCCCGATGGTCTATTTTCAAGCCTAAGTGTTGGAAAAGTACATTTTTTGACTTAGTTCTCAAACCAGGAGTCCCGTGCTAGTTCTGTAAGTTTTCACAAGTTACAGTGATCCCTTCCGAGGTATTTGAGGTATTCTTGAGGCCTTCTCATGGTTGTCTCACGATTTTGGTCTCCGATGGCCTATTTTCAAGCTTAAGTGTTGGAAAAAATGCATTTTTTGACTTAGTTTTCAAATTGGGAGTCTCGTGCTAATTCCGTAAGTTTCCAAAGATTACATTGGTCCCTCCCGAAGTGTTCAGGGTGTTTCTCAGGCCTTCTCGTGGAAGTTACACGATTTTGGTCCCCTAATGGCCTATTTTCAAACTTAAGTGTTAGAAAAATGCATTTTTTAATTAAGTTTTCAAACCGGGAGTCCCGTGTTAGTTCTATAAGTTTCCATAACTTACATTGGCCCCTCCTGAGGTGTTCAGGGTGTTTCCCGAGCTTTCTTGTGGCTGTTACACGATTTGGGCCCCCGATGGCCTATTTTTAAGCCTAAGTGTTGGAAAAGTGCATTTTTTTACTTAGTTTTCAAACTGAGGGTCCCATGCTAATCCTGTAAGTTTTCACAAGTTATACTGATCTTTTTCAAGGTGTTTGAGGTGTTCCCTAGGTCTTTTCGTGGTTGTTTCACGATTTTGGCCACCGATAGCCTATTTTTAAGCTTAAATGTTGGAAAAATACATTTTTCGACTTAGTTTTCAAACCGGGAGTCCCGTACTAGTTCTGTAAGTTTTCACAACTTACATTAGTCACTCCTGAGGTGTTTAGGGTGTTCCCGAGCCTTCTTGTGGCTGTTACATGATTTTGACTCCCGATAGCCTATTTTCAAGCCTAAGTCTTGGGAAAATGCATTTTTCGACTTAATTTTCAAACCGGGAGTCCCATGCCAGTTCCATAAGTTTACACAAGTCACAATGGTCCTTTTAGAGGTGTTTGAAGTGTTTCCTGGGCCTCCTCATGGCTGTTACATGATTTTGGCCCCCAATAGCCTATTTTCAAGCTTGAGTGTTAGAAAAGTATATTTTTTGACTTAGTTTTCAAACCGGGAGACCCGTGCTAGTTTCGTAAGTTTCCACAACTTAAATTGGCCCCTTTCAAGGTGGTTAAGGTATTCCTTGGGCCTTCTCATGACTGTTACACGATTTTGGCCCCCGATAGCCTATTTTCAAGCTTAACTATTGAAAAAATGCATTTTTGGACTTAGTTTTTAAACCGGGAGTCCCATGCTCATTCAGTAAGCTTTCACAAGTTAAAATGGTCCTTTTCAAGGTGGTTAAGGTATTCCTTGGGCCTTCTCATGACTGTTACACGATTTTGGCCCCCGATAGCCTATTTTCAAGCCTAACTATTGAAAAAATGCATTTTTTGACTTAGTTTTTAAACTGGGAGTCCCATGCTCATTCAGTAAGCTTTCACAAGTCAAAATGGTCTCTTCTAAGGTGTTTGAGGTGTTCCCTATCCCTTGTCGTGGTTGTTTCATGATTTTGGCCCCCGATGGCCTATTTTCAAGTTTGAGGTATTGGAAAAATACATTTTTTTTAACTTAGTTTTCAAACTGGGAGTCCTGTGCTAGTTCTGTAAGTTTCCATAACTTACATTGGTCTCTCTCAAGGAGTTCAGGGTGTTCCCTGCGCGTTCTCATGGCTATTACACGATTTTGGCCCCCGATGGCCTATTTTCAAGCCTAAGTGTTGGAAAAATGAATTTTTCGACTTAGTTTACAAACCAGGAGTCCCGTGCTAATTCCATAAGTTTACATATGTTAAAATGGTCCCTTCAGAGGTGTTTGAGGTGTTCCCTAGGCCTTCTCGTGGCTATTACACGATTTTGGTCTCCAATGGCCTATTTTTAAGCTTGAATGTTGGAAAAGTGTATTTTTTGACTTAGTTTTCAAATTGGGAGTCTCGTGCTAGTTCCATAAGTTTCCACAACTTACATTGGTCCCTCTCGAGGTGTTTAAGGTGTTACCCGAGCCTTCTTGTGGCTGTTAAACGATTTTGGCCCCCTGATGGCTTATGTTCAAGCCTAAGTGTTGGAAAAGTGTATTTTTTGACTTAGTTTTCAAACTGGGAGTCCCCGTTCTAGTTCTATAAATTTAAACAAGTTGGTGGGTGCAAATCTATACGGTGACATGGAAATTGGTGCTGTGCCAGGCACTAATTCAATGGAGAACTCGATCTCCCGGTGAGGTGGTAAACTAGTAAGATCTTCTGTAAAGACATCCGGGTATTCACAAACTACCCTTTGTAACTCAACACGAGCCATGTCACTCTCATTATCCAAGACAGTTGCAAGAAGGCCACTAAGCTTGCTCCTACTACGAGGGTCAACAACTGGCAACAATGCTTTATAAACTCGATTCCCCAGAAAATAAAACGATCACCACTCGAAGTGCATACCGTAACTATCTGACGATAACAATCAATCACAGCTTGATAAGAACATAACCAGTCCATGCCTAAAATGACATCAAAACTTGACATATCTAGTAACACAACAGCAAACGGAAGTCGATGCCCGGCAACTTCTATTTCACAATCACGACAACCCTGGTCTAAATCAACTATACCTCTAACAGGTGACTCTACTCTGAGTGGAGGCACTAACTGTGCTACCTCTAACCCCAATGCATAAGCAAATGCAGTAGGTATAAATGAATGAGACACACCCGTGTCTATCAATACATTAGCCAAAGAATTACACACAACAAAAATACCTCTCACAATTGAGGATTTTGGCAACTGCTCTGGCATGGTAACAACATACACGCACCCCTGTGGTCCCTGATTGACTTGCTCCCCTCTCGGAGCATAGGCCTATTGTACTGACTGAGCCGAAGCGACTCCCTGATTAACTCGCGAAGCTTGGACTGATTGAGCCTGCTGGTGGCTCTAAGTCTGCCTCAACCCTGATGTGCCTCCCAACTGTGGGCAAGTTCTCTTCATATGGCCTGGCTGACCACACTGATAACAATTAAACCCTTGACCTTTATTTTGAGACTGAGACTGACTTTGAGATCGGTTAGGTGGTGGTACCATTAACTACCTTCCTCCCTTTTGTGGGCATGAGAAGGCTTTGTGACCCCGTTGGCCACACTTGAAGCATGAGAAGCTACTCGATGCACTTTTTCCCAGACCCACACTAGGCAAAAGAAAAGTGGATCTAGATTGCTGTGGTTGGGACTGGGATGGATAGGTGTTCATGCTCTTCTTGTTCTGTCTATAGTCTCCTTGAGACTCTTGGCCCTTAGACCTCGAACTCGAAAGCCTTTTTTTCTCGGCTTGTATGGAAATTTCTACGTGTGTCGCCGTCTCCACAAGACGGTCATATTCCTTAATCATATTTCCGACAAGATTGAACATAATTTTTGTTATCAATTTCTTTTCAAATTCAATACAACAGTGCTCTTCCGTTGCCACCAACTCTGGTGCAAATCTGGACAAACTAGAGAAGACCGCCTCAAACTCGGCCATAGGGCATGTCGAGTTGTTTGAGGTCTTTAAACTCTTGCCTTAATCTCTTCATAGCGGTGGGAGGTATGTACTTATCTTGGAAAGCAACCGCAAAGGCTTCCCATGTCGGCTCCACTCTACCCTTGGCATATTTCTACAATTGACCTGCGTCTCCCTTAAGGTAGTAACTCGCTAGAGTCACTCTTAGTTCACTATCTTCAATGTGAAGCATCTCAAATGTAACAACCCCGAACCCTGATTAACGTTAATCCATGGTTAATTATGCTTAATTGGTAATTAGGATGAAATTCTGAATTAAACTACATATGTGTGTTGCATAAAGTATGTCTTTATCTGTTTAACGTAAGAAAATCTGTTTATGTTTTTCTTTCGATTTACGAATTGAAGGCCTTATCGGCATTCGAATCAGAAATTCACTTGACTTATATGCTAATTAGGATTTATAGAATTTTATGGTAGGTTTAATTAAACTTCAATTCGGAACGATTAAATTAGATTAAATTAATGCCTTTTGATTAATTTTGATTAATTACTACATTTAGGGCCATTTTGACCCCACTAAGCTTGCCTTTTCATTTCATTCTTCCTCAATTTGATGCTCAACGTGAGAGAGGGAGAGAATTAAGGGATTTGGGTCCTAGGTTCAAGAATTGAATTCAACAAGGGAGGAATTGCTAGGAGAAAGGAAGAAAACTTGAAGATTTGTCCATCTAGTTCAAGATTTTAGCACCTAAAGCCCAATTAAACATCTAAGGTAAGAAACCAAGCTTTTAGTCTTGAAATTGAGTTAATTCATACATGAATTCAAGTAAATTGAACTATGAGATGTAAGGATTAAGCTTGAGGAGTAGAGAGGGAGATCAATCCATGCATGCATGTACATTTTCTCTCAAATTGAGCATGATTTCAAAGATTTCATTCATGCATGTGTTCATCTCACTTACATTTTGAGAATTCATCATGTTTTCTATTAAATTGCCAAGTTTGATCATGTTTTAAAGAGGTTATATTCAAGACAATTCATGCATGTTGTGTTCTTCAAGTATTCATAAGGTCATGTTGAAATTTTGTATAATTGACAAACTCTTGGGCCATGATTTTGTGAAATGATCCTCAATTCTTCATGTTTTACAAGTTTGCTTTGTTGTCTCAAGTTTTGGGGCCCAAAAGGTGTGTTTTGAAGAGTTGGAAGCATGTTTTGAAGCTTGGGAGCAAATCTGGAAAACCCAGAATTTTGCTTCCATGCTCGAGCGAGGGATCCTACGCTCGAGCAACCATGTTTGTTTTCATGCTTCCGCTTGAGCGTTAGAAGGCTGGCTCAAGCGGAAATTGCAAGCTCTCAAAATTTTTGCGTATGTAGAAGCACGCTCGAGCGACAAGACCTGCGCTTGAGCGAGGAATTGTGTCACACGCTCAAGCGAGCATCGAGCGGAGATTTTCAGCAACCAGTACTTTCTACATTTTTGCAGATCGCTTGAGTGAAGGAGTCTACGCTCCAGCGACTACTCACATTTGACATGTCCGCTCGAGCGAAGAAAGCCACGCTCGAGCGAGACCCCTGTTTCAGCAAATTTTGGCTAAGTGTTTCAATGTACATTGTTGCATCCTCATTCTATCCTAGGCATTCCTAGGCCATGATTAAGACTCCATAGTGAGGTTAAAGGCTAAAACAACACTAAGAACAAACGAAGTAAGTTATGTATAATTCGAGCTTGTGTTTCAAGTATGTATTTTTATATGTGTTCGTGTAGATCACGCGCCTCAGGATAAGTGAAGTGCCATCTTGCCATCTAGTTGAGGCGACCAATTATTTGTGAGTAATAACTTTGTAAAGATATGTTCAATGTTAAGTATTTTCTGAATATTATGATATGAAGTAATTAGTTTTCTGAAATGCTACGCTGTGTTTGAAAAGAATGAATGATTGTCCAAAATTCTGAAAGTTATTCGTGGCATCCTTAGCATCATATGATATGCGTCCCTTCATGGGTCATCAGGTCCTTTTATGGGTCATCAGAAACGTCTCTGTGTACATGAGTCATCAGAAAGCGTTAATGGCAGTCCCTTGTAGGTCATTAGATTTGCAATGCTAATGGATGTGTCATGTGTTATAATGATGCATGTACAAGCTTGAATACGAACGTAACTATGCCTATGAATCTTCTCTGTTATGATAACCGATTATGTACAAGGTTTTGTTTCTGTATGGACATCATTCAGTAAAACCTTTACTCTGTTATTATTCACTGGACTTTAGCTCACTATTTATGTTATGTATGTAGGTGAGCCAGCGCGTGATCAGGCTCAGAGTTGATGGTCTACACTGCAGTTTTGTCAGCCAACCATTGTGCCTCCCGAAAAGGTTCCGATTAAAGTCAAATTTCATAGCTGTTTTTGTAATCATGTTAGGCTATGTTTATACCATGTTGTGTTTGGACAAGACGTTTGGTAATGTGTAAAGTTTGTATTACTGTTATAAAAGTTTTAAGTTATCAGTTCCATGTATATCTACACGGCTCTATGGACTATGTATGTCTTGATTAATTGCTTTCGCAGCCCCTGCTACATGTCATTATGCCAAGAGGCCTTTAGTAATCCAAAGATTACTGGCCGGTTATGATGCTGAACCTATAGGGGCGAGTTTGGGCCGTGACATCAAATGTCTTCATAGTTTGTTCGAGCCACTCATTCGCTTTCTTGGGCTCGGGGCCACCATGGAACTTATCCAGTTTGGCCCGCAAGAACTCTCTAGTAAGGAAACTCACCCTTGACTCCGCGGTGTTTTCTCGGGCTTGATTCTCCACCCTCAACAAGTTCATAGACTCTCTTAAAGCCCCTGCCATTTCTCGAGCTAGGGCCCTCATTGCGGTTTGACCCTCTTGCCCCACCTGCTCGGCCACATTAGCTTGGCCTGCTTGCTCAGTCATATTAGCTTGGCCAAACCCTTCTTCTTGCACCGGAACCCTATGGACCGGTACCTCATGCACACCTCGGCAAGCCCTACCACGCCTCCCGCCTCTACCACCACAGACTTGATCCCTTCCTGATATCCTAATAAAGGACACAAGAGAAATAATTTAGCATATTAACTCATATGTGCTCGTAACTTGACTCACACGTTCGACTACAACAATTCCATATATTTCTCTACCATATACACAATTCAATTTCACTCCACATAAGCACTTAGTCATGTAAACACATACGGACTATTCTTTTACGATGAAATTCGTCCCACAAAAATCAAGAATTCTTAGTAGAACGAGTATTGATCAAGTACCCTTCTAATGAGACCTCGAGGAATTTAACAGGCGCAAACAACATCCCAAAAGTCCAGTCTCATACCCATTTAGTCACATAAGCATGTTATCACATAGTCACAAAATGCATAACACTTCCTAAGCATGCTAAATGAACCCATTGTGGTTAAACAACCACTTCCCACGAGCTCCAAGTATTCAAACCCAGTAGCTCTGATACCAAGTTGTAACGCCCCAAATTTCTAGCCTAAATGATAATACAACAATTATGTCTCTTTCAAGAAAAACCGAATATAAATCTCCAAACTTACATTACATGATACAATAGTTCTTCATGCAACAATACATTAATCCAACAAGAAGTAAATAAACAAATAAATACCCCCAAGGGTTTACAAGTTTCCAAGGCTTGAGCCTGGTTACACAAAACGGTTATTCAAACCCACACACATACAACCCTTGGCTTATACACAAAGTCACAGCAAAATAAGAGTCTCGTTCTCTCAATACACATTTCCTTACATCACCACATCTTTTCCTGCACAAAAATCCCGTAGGGTGAGCATAAAGCCCAGTAGAAAATCCTTAACAAAGTATATACATTTTATACAAGTCTCAAAAGATGAAATGCACATGCCATGCTATGCCCTTTTGAAAGAAAATCACATCTTCATCTTTGAAAACCATCATACTCAACGATGTCATGCAATTTCAATTCTTCAAAACTTAACAATTCATTTCAAGAGCGGTAAATACGACTCTGATAATCCCTAGGTTGGTGTCTGTAAGTAGACTATACAAGTACTACCAATTTGTCATTTTTACCAGCATTGACTGTAAGGCTCGACACCTATAATCTGTCATTTTTACCACTATTAACTAGAAGGCTCGACACCTATTCAATTTCATCTACACCACCTATCAAGACTTACCACCGTATTTACCCCAAAACCAATTCATGGAAACTTGTTTCTCAACATTCTTTTCTCAATGCAAGTTTTCAAATCAACTTTCAAAGTTTAATATAATCAGATGAATTGATATGCCAATAATACCAGATGAATATAAATACTTTTATTCCAATTCATCATCCAAAGATTAACACAATTCCCTCTTCTCAAGTATCCTCAACAATTAGTCATTTCAAGACTATTTCAACGTTTTGAAAAATAATTTCTCAAATGAACAACAATTCTCATATTCTCCGAAATTCATCATTTATATAAACATAAATAAATTTTCCAAACATCCATTTATTTTGACACACAAAATAAATTTAACAATATCATTCATGGATTTTCAGTCTCTTTGAAAAAAATCCCCAAATTCTAGGTTTTCTCACCAAAACTATACAACTCAAATCTTTTGAAAGAAAACTTTCCAAAATCATCTTTTCTTTAATCAACGAAGATCAAAACCCATAAGATCATTTTAAAAGAACAAGAGACAAACCTACTTTCAAAATCGCTCAACTTCTTGAATCAACAATCAATTTTCAAAGCTATCAAAAGATAATTTCAAAAATCATATAGATCTTGCAAAAACATATATATAACTCTAAGAAAATCCCTACCTCAAGTTTTGAAAAAGAAATGAGATAAAACCCCCAAAATCAACGGTGTCAAAACTCGATCTTCACCGCACACAATGAAGCCCTCGAGAAATTAACTAACTTTGATGAAGAACTTCGGTCTAACTCCTAACGGATTTGGAGGAATCAAAGAGAGAAGATGACTTCTAGAGAGAGAAGCTCTAGATCTGAAAATTTTGGAGAGTTTTAGAGAAAGAGAGAACTAAAAAAGTGATCTGAAATCTCCCCTTATGGACTGATATAACATGGTCTGCTCGAACGTGAAATACACTTTCCCCATAAGCAATTTCGAATGCATTTTGCAATTTTGCTTTCGATGAGCTAACCGGGCAGCTCGACCCCCGTAATTTGGCCGAGTCAAAATCGGTATCGCTACAAGTCCCTCCCAAGGTGTTTGAGGCATTGCCCAGGCCTTCTCGTGGCTGTTACACGATTTTGGTCTCCCAATGGCCTATTTTCAAACTTAAGTGTTGGAAAAATACATTTTTCGACTTAGTTTTCAAACCAGAATCCCGTGCTAGTTCCGTAAGTTTCCACAACTTACATTGGTCCCTCTTGAGGTGTTCAGGGTGTTCCCCAGGCATTCTCGTAGCTGTTACACGATTTTGGCCCCTAATGGCCTATTTTCAAGCCTAAGTGTTGGAAAAGTGCATTTTTCTACTTAATTTTCAAACAAGGAGTCCTGTGCTAGTTCCGTAAGTTTTCACAACTTACATCAGTTCCTCCCGAGGTGTTCAAGGTGTTCCCCGGGCCTTCTCGTTGCTGTTTCACGATTTTGGATCCCAATGGCATATTTTCAAGCCTAAGTGTTGAAAAAGTGCATTTTTCTACTTAGTTTACAAACGGGGAGTCTCGTGCTAGTTCCGTAAGTTTTCACAACTTACATTGGTCCCTCATGAAGTGTTTGAGGTGTTTCCCAGACCTTCTCATGGCAGTTTTACTATTTTGGCCCCCCGATAGCCTATTTTCAAGCCCAAGTGTTGGAAAAGTGCATTTTTCTACTTAGTTTTTAAATCGGGAATCCAGTGCTAATTTCGTAAGTTTTTACAAGCTACATTGGTCCCTCTCGAGGTGTTCAGGGTGTTCTCGTGGCCTTCTTGTGGGTGTTTCACGATTTTGGCCCCCTGATGGCCTATTTTCAAGCCTAAGTGTTGGAAAAGCGTATTTTTCTACTTAGTTTTTAAACAAGAAGTCTCGTGCCAGTTCCATAAGTTTCCACAAGTTAAATTGGTCCCTCCCGAGGTGTTCGAGGTGTTCGGGGTGTTCCTATGGCCTTCTCGTGGGTGTTTCATGATTTTGGCCGCCGATGGCCTATTTTCAAGCCTAAGTATTGGAAAAGTACATTTTTCTACTTGATTTTTCAAACCGCAATACTTTTTCTGCACCTTAACTTCACACTTAAACTCCATATTCAGAAGTTTAGTGATCTCATGTTTTCAACAAAATCTTCAATCCAAGGGAACTTAAAAGAATCTAAAAACAGAAACGCTTCTGAATGTTGAAGAAAACGCCTGAACTACACTAATAATTTTGGAACATAAAATTCACATAAAGATGAAACTACACATTATAAACTCCATTTTTAACAGAACCCAGTGAATTCAAATTCAAACATTTCTTGCTTTATCTATGTTATTATTATCATTCAAGTCATAAGAAAAGAACTCATACAATTGTTTATGAAAACAACTAGTATCAACACAAAACATCATTTGTTAGGAAATTCTTCAAAGTTGGTAGCACTCGTTTATTACCTTCATGAAGATATCAATATCAGGATCAGGTTTAATATTTGTTTCTTTCTCCCTCCTTGGTAACTCCGTTAATATATCTGCAAATGTTTGAAAAGAATAATTAACATACTTAACCTGCAACAAGTCATCAGTGCGCATGGTTTGAGCATATGTAAACAAAAGAAAATAAAACTAAACCAATCTTTTAGATCAAACATGAATCACAAAAGATGAATAAGAACAAAACACTACTTACCTCTAGTGTTCAAATTTGATTTTCAAATTTCATGTTTGGTTTGATTTTCAAATTATACTGAAACATGAAAACACAATATAAAAGTAGAGGAGGGTAAATTCAAAATATATACCTTATTTATGAACTTTTAAATCAATAAATTGTAAATCTACTTATTGTAATAATGTTTGGAGGATTTAACCTGAAGCATCATACCAAAAAAAAAAAACAAAAACAAAAACAAATAACTTTGTTCAACTCAATATAAAAAAGCCTATAATAAGAAATCAAACGTATCCACTGCCTTAAATCATCTTGTCGAGCCCAAATTATGTGTGATTCTTGCTAAAGGAAAAAATCCACTTATCCATCTTTTTATTAGAGAAAAAAATCCCAAACATGTAGAAGCCATAAGAAATTTAACGTCTAATTGAATTTCCATTAAAAAAAAATTTTACATTAATTTACATACTAATATTTTAATTGCTAAAAGATTAAAAAATAAAATAAAATAAAATGATTCAAGAACCATACTTTCTCATAAATTTTCTTCACAAACCATCGTGGAACTAAAAAAATTATGATGTCAACACTTTGAATAATAATAATAATAATAATAATAATAATACTAATATATTTGTTTACCAAAAAAATAGCTCTATGACAAAATCAATGAACATGTGCTTCTATATCAACAAACATCTCATTACCAAAAACAAAACAAAGGTAGTTTATGAAACAGAGACCCAAGAGTACTAATTCAAACAAACAAAAATGCAGCACATCATGCTTGTTATGATAAAAAAATCAAATGTACTAATTCAAACAAATTTGAAATAAAGACCCAAATGTAGTTTCTATATCAATTTACTCATGTAGAGAAATAATTTGTCTTGCTATCATGTAGAGAGATCAGAGTGTTTTTCTCTAGCAACCCAACCTCACCACCAACCACCATCTACCTTTATTTTCTTCTCTCATAACACTGTTTGTAATTATACTAATATTTTAATTGCTAAAAGATTTTTTTTTTTAAATTAAATTAAAATGCTTTAATCAATTGATAAGAATTTTCTTCAAGAACCATCGTGGAACTAAAAATCCCTTAATTCCATGAGAAATCAGTTGTTTCAGTGTTGAATCATTCCTTGAGAAAAAGCCCTTAATCCATGAGAATCAGTGGTAAATCACATTAAAATACCCTAAATCCATGAGAAAATATCAGTGTTAAATCAAATAAACCCTAATTCCATGAGAAAATACCCTAAATCCATGAGAAAGTAGATGTTTGAGTGTTAAATCAAATTAAAATGCCCTAAATCCATGAGAAAATACGTGTTAAATCAAATAAACCCTAATTCCATGACAAAATGACATAAATCCATGAGAAAGTAGATATTTCAATGTTAAATCAATGGGAAGTAGGTGTTTCAGTGTTAAATAATTAAGAAGTAGGTGTTTCGGAGTTTAATCAGAAGATTCTTCAGATTATAAAGAACAAAAAAAATGAAAGATTCATACCTTAAACAAACTAGATTCTTCTAAAGTACAACAATAGTGAGCCCTAGGGAGGAGCAGCGCTCGGGGAAAAGGCAGAGGTATGCCGTGAGAGAGAGCGAGGGAGAGAGAGAGATAGAAACGAAAGAAAGTGAAAGATGATTGAGGTTGAGCATAAAGAACTGAGATTGAGCTAATTCATGTGTAGCAACAATGTTGTACAATTCTGTCCACAACTTTCAGGACCAGAGAGAGAGAGAGAGAGAGAGAGCAAATACTACATACCCAAAAAAATTTCCTATAAAAGAGCAATCTTATGGTTTAGATTAATTGCAAGTGTGAATACCACAACAAAGACATATATTACAACACACATCAATGAGAACAATTGAGACTAACTACTTCAGACTTCAATGAGAATAGCTCACAAACACAAACATAGTTATAGATGTTCATCATAACTGCAATCAATTTACCATTTTCCTTTTGTCAATTTACCATCATAACTACTATTTGAAAACAAAAAATATCGAAATCTCAACTGTATTTCAAATTTCAATTGAATTTTGTCTGATTGTGGAGTCTCATTGACAAAGCTATAGCGGTGCATTGGCGGTGAAAAGACCTGGGTAGTGTCTACATAGATAAAACCCCAAATTCAAAGAAAGAGAAATCAAAGAAATCTGGAACAAAGAGGGAATATGAAGATAAAAAACATAACAACAATTAAACCTTGATAAACCATTATAGACTGATGTATTCAAATCTGTCCAGAAATTGAAATCAAAGACTATCAAACCATTATAGACTGATGTATTCAAATCAGAGACATAGGTAATATTGCATGAGAGAGAGAGAGAGAGAGAGAGAGAGAAACCAACCTCACTTGGGAAGGTCCTCTTCTCTTTCTTAATGCTAGGTCCTGTTCTCTACTGTCATTTTGTTCTTTATAGTTATCTAAATTGTCGATCAACAACTGCAAAACATATCTGTCACTTGAGTTGAAGAACTGCCACTTATTTCTTTCATCTCATAACTACATCTTTCTACCTTTAATTGGAAAAAAGTTAACTGGAAGAAAAAAATTACAATAGGAATTTGAGCATCAAAAGGAACACTATAAAATGATAACTCTATTTAATCAAAAATAGAACCAACCAATAAACTCCAAATTCAGAAAATTTAATATACAGATTTATATAGGAATCCAACTACTAACCATACCTACTGTAGTGGTGCATTGGCAGTGAAAATACATGGGTAGTGTCTATATGGATAAAGCCCCAAATTCAAAGAAAGATAAATCAAAGAAAAGAGGGAATAAAACACCAAATTCAAACCTTGATAAACCATCAAACCTTGATAAGGTAGTGTCTATATGGATAAAACCCCAAATTCAAAGAAAGAGAAATCAAAGAAAAGAGGGAATAAAACCCCAAATTCAAACCTTGATAAACAATCAAACCATTATCCATTTTAAACCCAGATAAACAATCAAACCATTATACACTTGAAGCATAGAGAGAAAGATAGAGAATGAGAGAGGTACCAGAGGGGGTTCGAAGAAGTTGATGATGATGACAATGGTTGTGGTGGTGGTAAAGCCAATTGAAGCGCAGTGGGAGGGTTGCGACTTGAAGCCACTTGGCTGTGGTGGTAGTGAAGCCAATCGAAGCACAGTGGAAGGGTTGCGACTTGAAGCCACTTAGGAGCCAACTCGGTGAGCCAATTGAAGCATAATTTCACTAAAACACTGAATTGGGAATAAAAACTTACCTTGCGAGTAGCGAGTGAGAGGGTTGCGACTTGAAGCCACTGAGAGAGAAGTGAGAGAAAGAGCGCGAGAAAGAAGAATGATTTAGGCAAAGTAATTTGGGAAGACAAAACGGCGTCATTTTGTCCCTTAAATTATAGGTGATGAAATTATATTTGTCTCTGAAATTTTTTACAATGGTGACGAAACTTTTCGTCTCTAGTATAGTGCCCTGATTTTCCACCAAAATTTCCAAGGGCAGGAATTTGTTTTGAGATGAAAAATAAAATTTAGAGATGAAAAAAAAAAATTTGTCACCTATTATTTTATTTATTTTAAGCATTTGGTGACGAAATTTTGCTTTCGTATCTAAAAATAGTACAATTGGAGACGAAATCTTATTTTCATCATGCGTTTTCGTCAACATAGACCTTTTTGGTTGTAGTAAATAGTCACTTGAAACTAGTTAACAAAATCTGAAAAAATACTGGAAGGCCACAAAATAAAAATTACCCAAGGCAAAAGAAATGGAACCAAGAACCCCCTTCACAAGATCTGACAAATGTGACATGTTTTGTGTGTGGTAAAAGTGGGAATATTGCTCGAACTTGTAAATTTCGGAAACAACAGTCTCAATCACAAGCTAATGTTACCGAGAAACCATTTGTAACTATGATTACAGATATTTTTATGGTTTAATCTGTGGAAGGGTGGTAGGTAGACTCTGGTGCCAATAGGCATGTCTGCTATGATAAATATTGATTCAAAGATTTTGCTCCTTTTAATGAGGAGATGACTGTTATGCTTGGTGACTCCAGTTTAACCAAGGTGCTCGAGTGTGGGGATGTTGAGCTGAAATTTACCTCTGGACGTATGCTTATTTTAAAAGATGTGTTGTAAACACCATCCATGAGAAAAAATTTGATATCGAGTTATTTGCTCAACAAAGCTAGTTTCAAGTAGACCATTGAATCTGACCAATATGTAATCAATAAAAAAGGCATATTTGTGGGGAAAGGATATGCATGTGATGGAATGTTTAAATTAAATGTTAAGAATAAGAAAGCACATGTTTCTGTTTACATGCTGTCTTCTATGAATTTTTGGCATGCTTGTCTGTGTCATATTAATAGTCGATATGTGGAAGTAATGAATAGTTTAGGATTAATTCCCAAACTAACAAATAATTTTGAGAAATGTGAAATTTGCAGTCAAGCAAAAATAACTAAAAGACTCATAAAAGTGTGGTGAGAAATGCTAAATTACTAGAATTAATTCACACTGATTTATGTGAATTTGAAGGAATTTTAACACGTGGTGGAAATCGATATTTTGTCACTTTTATTGATGATTTTTCAAAATACATTTATGTATACTTGTTAAAAAATAAAAAATGATGCTATTGAAAAATTTAAAAAATTCCTTCTTGAAGTTGAAAATCAATTCAGTAAAAAGATTAAAAGATTTAGAAGTGATAGAGGCCGAGAGTATGAATCTTTTGGATTCAACTTGTTTGCTCAGTCTTTCGGAATAATCCATGAAACTATTTCACCATATTTAACTGCATCTAATGGTGTAGCAAAAAGGAAAAATAGAACTTTAATTGATTTAACAATTATAAGGCTAATTGAAGCAGGTGCTCCTTCAAATTTGTAAGGAGAGCAATTTTAACTACATGTTATATTATGAATAGAGTGTCACATAAAAAAACAAAAGTTATACCTTTTGAGTTGTGGAAATGGCATAAGCCAAATTCGGGATATTTGAGGGTTTAGGATTGTCTAGTTTTTGTTAGATTTGTGGACCCTAAAAAACCTAAATTAGGTGTGAAAGCTATCACTTGTGT
The DNA here is from genome assembly GCA_036172215.1 of Camellia granthamiana. NCBI lineage: Eukaryota > Viridiplantae > Streptophyta > Magnoliopsida > Ericales > Theaceae > Camellia > Camellia granthamiana. Next base: position 168,150,461 of record CM069903.1, on the reverse strand, counting down.
TTTTCTTGGATATACAACAAATAATACAGCCTATAGAGTTTTTGATATTGAAAACAAAATAATTTTTTAATCAGGTGATGCAATTTTTCATAAAAAAAAAAAAATTTCCTTTTAAATTTAAAAACGATGGGGGTCAAAATTATCAAGAAAATATTTTATCTGAAACCAGTTCCTCTACTCCTCTTTTACAAAACTAAGACACTATAATTTTTGAATCTAGAAGGAGTAAAAGAGCCAGATTAGAAAAAGATTTTGGCCTTAATTATCATGTTTTTAATGTGGAGGAAACTCCATTAACTTTACAAGAAGCTTTGGCATTTCCTAACTCTATTTTTTGGAACGAGGTTGTAAATGATAAGATGGAATCATTATTATCCAATAAAACTTGGGTATTAGTAGATTTACAACCAGGTTGTAAAACTATTGGCTGTAAATGGGTTTTAAGAAAAAAAATTTAAACCGAATGGAACTATTGATAAATATAAAGCAAAGCTTGTTGCAAAAGATTTTAAATAACAAGCAGATCTTGATTTTTTTGATACATTTTCTTCGGTTACTAAAGTTACATCCATTAGATTATTAATTACAGTGGCTGCAATTCATGATCTAAAAATTCATCAAATGGATGTTAAGACAGCATTTTTAAATGGAAACCTGGATGAAGAAATCTATATAGATCAACATGAGGGTTTCGTGGAACCCCGTCAAGAAAGCAAAGTGTGCAAGCTAGTTAAATCCCTATATGGCTTAAAACAGGCCCCTAAACAGTGGCATGAGAAATTTGATTCCTGCATGATTGAGAATGGCTATAAAACTAATGAATGTGATAAATGCATCTACTATAAATCTGAAGAAAATTCACATGTCATTATTAGCCTCTATATGGATGATTTACTTATATTTGACTCTAATTTGCATATCATCGTGAAAACTAAAAATATGCTTAGTAGCCATTTTGATATGAAAGATCTTGGTAAGGCTAATCATATTTTGGGAATCAAAATTACCAAAACCTGTGATGGTATATTTTTTGATCAGTCCCATTATGTTGAGAAAATTTTGAGAAAATATATTTTTTATAAGTGCAAGCATGTTCTTACTCTTTTTGATCCTCATGTGTGTTTATTTCCTATTGAAAATGATGATGATGTAATTAATCAAAAAGAATATGCTAGTATGATTGTAGCTTACGTTATGCGACTGACTGTACTAGACTTGACATTGCCTATGCAGTTGGAGTACTTAGTAGGTTTACTAGCAAGCGTGGCAGTGATCACTGGCTAGCCATTGAACGGGTTACGAAATATTTATTTGGTACCATAAAATATGACTTCTTTTATAATAGGTATCTTGCAGTACTTGAAGGTTATAGTGATGCCGATTGAAATACCTTGTCAAGTGATTCATTATCAACCACTGGTTATTTATTTACCTTAGGAGGTGGTGCTATAAGTTGGAAATCGAAAAAACAAACAATTATTGCTAATTCAACAATGGAAGCTAACCTTATTGCTTTAGCTACAGCTAGTGAAGAAGCAAATTGGTTAAGAGATATGTTAAATGAAATCTCTTGTTAGGAAAAACTGATTCCACCTATATTGATTCATTGTGATAACACCGCAACAATTGATCGAGTTAATAACCGTTATTATAACGGTAAATCCAGACTTACCAGAAGAAAAACAGTACTGTGAGATCTTATATTAATAATGGCATCATAAATGTGGATCATATTAAATCTGGTGATAATCTTGCAGATTCCTTAACTAAGGTCTTAGCAAGAGATAGAGTATAGAATACATCGAGAGAGATGGGGTTGAAACCCATTGACTATAGCAGGAGCCATATATGAGGATACTCAACCCAGGGACCAGAGATCCTGTAACTGGATTCAATGAGAAGAACGATCATACCCATTCCTATGATGTAAGTGCATTTATCTTGTAACGTTGTAAAGGTTGAGTTATTAAAAAAAAAAAACTCCTAATGAATTTCTGTAACTCTTATTGAGTGGGGTGTCATAGTTATAGGAGCATCCTTGACAGAATTCACCTATGTGAGTGTGGTAGTGGGGCCGCTGCCTATGAGATTTGGGCTAATTCTCAAATACACTCACGAATCCTGGGATCGCATAAGACCATAATGTACTGACCCTTAAAGCTTATGTGAACACTTGGAATATTATGTGTGTGCAATAATTATTTATTTCCCTTAAACAGTTATAGTTCAATACTGAGCATACTATTGGCTCTAGAGTAGATATTATTGTCTCACTAATAGAGATTCAATGCAGAGCATAACTACCATGATGCATAATATTCTTATTTGCCTAATAATCTCATATTTTGTTACCTATAATATTAAAATAGGTGGGGAATGTTAGTAGATATTTTAATATTATAATATGTTATAGATTATATTGTGTGCTTGGGCTCCAAGTAACGTGCTCTCCAAGCTACCTTTCTTTGCCTCTAATAAAAGTTTCTTTCTCTCCAAGTTTTCTTTTCTTCTCTTCCAAGCAACTTGCACATCAAGTTTTCTTCTCCTCCAAGAAACTTGCCTACCAAGTTTCCTCTCCTATAAATTGAGCTAACCTCTTATTTTAGAAAATAGAAGAAGGTTTTGTTGTTTTATTATTTTTGTGTGAGATTATCATGTAAAGAAATAAATGGTGTATGTGACGAAACTTTGGGTTCAACCAATTGTGCAGTATTTGTGAACCATACGGCTTAATTGGGCTGTTGTATCCTGGGAGGGACAAGTCAAGATTTTTTTCTGCTGCACCGATGTAAGGCTTTACTTAATTGCAAAGAGTTTGAATCTCCTTAAAGAGAGCGAATTTTCCGCACCGTAACTCTTTCAATAATTATTGTAATTTTTATTATTTATATTTTTTATTTTTTTATTTGTAATTATCATCAATACTAATGTATTCCAACAACAGCATATTGATTGTTTATATGCTCAATGATACAGGATTTAATACTTACGTGATCTAAAATATAAATAGAGCATATAATAGACAAATGAGAAAACACAAAAGTTGGTATTGATGTCATACCCATGTGATAATTTTTAAGTGTGTGACGATAATTTCTAGATTGATGTTGTTGCTTTAGAAAACTCACCAAAGATTTTTCTAGTTAGTTGAAAATTAAATTTGTATGGTATGAATTCAAATATAAAATAAATTTAAATTATAGATTGACATGCTTAGATATAATTTAGGATAAATTTTTTTAAATTGTAGTAGTACTATAATTTTTAGAGAAAATTACAATTCAATATATGTTTTCAAAATAAATTTCGAATCAATTGATAAATTTACAAATTTTAATAATTAAAGTGATAATTTTTTTTTTTTTTTTACTTTACAATTTTCTTTTAGTCTTACAAATTACAATTGATTTGCAGTTTCCACAAGCATGTGGAAAAAAAAAAAAAAAAAAGTTTTGAAAAAACCACCAAAGGAGATTTGGTTAAAGCCTCTTCATAATAAAAATTTAATATATTAAGGATAAACGTAAAAAAAATTTCTTGAATAGTTTAACATATAATACTATTACCAAAATATACTTAGTGAGTAATTTAATATTTTAAACTTAAAAATAATATAATTTTTGATTTAGATCTCAATTTTTAATAAAATTAATATTTTTAGAATTTTCTCATCAAGATCTATCAAATAAAATCCATATTGACTATGAAATTCTTAAAAAATATTAAAAAAAAATATCGTTGAGATTGACGTAAATGGTAACATGTTATTCGGTTTGACAGTAGTATGTTATTCTGATTCATAGTAATATTTTACTGTTATAAAAAATGGAGTACATATTAGATGAACCAACCAAAAATATACATACACAATATTTTTAAATTTGTATAAAATAAAATAAAAATGTTTCTCATTAAAAGAGTTTTGTAAGATATATATATATATATATGCATGGACAATATTATCTACAAAAATATATATATATATATTTTTCCCTTACTCAATTATATACTGAGTAATGATAGAGATCTTAAAAATTCTACTAAAAATTCTATCAAATATCTCATATAGGTGTGAGACTCACACATATGATACATTTGATAAAATTTTTAGTAGAATTTTTATCATTTTTGTTATATTTGGCTAAATTTTTTAAAAGGAAACAGAGAAGGCCCACAAAATTTGAAAATGTAAACATATGGGTCGAAGGAGGGTACTTCTACACAGGTGATCGCTACCTGTTCAGACTAAAACCAAGTCAACTGTTTCTTCCGCCACATGGAATAGAACAGGACCAGTCGTCCATTACTCTGGTGAAAAATAAAAAATAAAAAAATAAAAGTTAATTACACAGGACTCTTTAATTATTAATAAATATTTTTTTATTTTTTTATTTATAAACTCATAGATATTACTATTTTAACTATGAAAATTATAAGAATTTGTAAAAGTAGAAGTGATATTTTTATAATTAAATATTTCAAAGTGTATGTAAATTTATAAATAATGCGATAAAATAATATTTATCAATAATTGAGGGAAACCACAAAAAAAATAAAATAACAAAAACCTGTTATACACCCAAGACTTGCCATTCCTAGTCTGCTCATGATTGTTTTCTCCTCTATAAATACACTCCATTTTCTCCGTATATTCTTCATCACCTCTCTCTCTCTCTCTCTCTCTCTCTCTGTAGTTGAGCTTTGTTTCAATGTCTCCTGCACTGAGTTTGGCAGTTGAAGCCAAGAGAGAAGACGAAAGTCGATACCAGAAAGGAGTGAGACATCTATGTGAGACTGGGATTACCAAAATCCCAACAAAGTATATATTGCCAGTTTCGGACCGACCCGAAAATGGAGATCACAATGCCAACAATTATGGTATCACGTTACCAGTAATTGACTTTGCTCAACTCCAAGGCTCGAATCGATTCCAAGTGCTTCAATCCCTCTCAAAAGCTTGTGAAGAATATGGGTTTTTTCAGGTTGGAAATTCAACTCTTGGGTTCTTTTTAAGAACCTGGAGTTTTAGTATGGCCATACTTGAACCAAATATCTTCTTAACAATATCTTTATATATAAAATTCATACACAATAATATGGTAACGTTATATTTACTGCTTTATTTGGTATATATAAATTTTGTTTGCATAACATTATATTATCTCAGTTGATATTGGAGTTCAGCTGTCAATTCTTTCATTTCAGATGTTTGGCTGGTGGTCTGAATTGGGTGGCTGTTCTGTTATTATGGTCTGTTCTTTTTTCGTTGGTCTCTCACCAACTTGGGGTACTAGCAAATGATAGGATGAGTTTTGTGGTGTCAACCTAGTTGGGATCATTTAGCTCATTGTGATGCTTTTGCACTTCCCTTTTTTTTATTGATGTAATTTATCTTGTACCTTGTACTTGTTTATTCCATCGATAAATTTTTTTTTTTACCGATAAAAAAAAAAAAAAATCTTCTAATAACTGGACATCATTGGACTAGCGAGGAATCAAACCGTATATTATTTAGACAAATCATAAAAAAAGCCTATCCCTATATATTTGTAGAAAGGATTTTATTGACATATGTTCTTAAGAAAATGTTAATAAATTTTAGAAAGTTGTACATTTTAATTTTACATGAAAATAAATACAATATATAAACAATAACTGCCTCGTATATGTATTATTGTGAGCCCAATAACTTACTGTGTAGTGGGTAGAAAGTATGGTAAGAAACATGTTTTATAAACAATCATATATAGGGTAAAGTTGCATATACTTGATTTTTTTTTGACACTGTAGTGACAAAAGTCACGCGTACTGAACTATTGTCTTAGCCTTTATTTATATGAATGAAGGAAGAAATATATAATTTTTAGTGATTCTTTTTTTTTTTATAATTATTTTGTGGTTTGATGCAGTTGACAAACCATGGAATGGGGAGCGAAGTAATACAAAAAATGATTGATGCAAGTAGAAGATTTTTTGAGCTCCCATTTGAGGAAAGAGCAAAGTACATGTCTTCTGATATGCGATCACCGGTCCGGTACGGAACGAGCTTTAACCAGAAAAAAGATGGAGTGTTTTGTTGGAGAGACTTCTTGAAGCTTAGCTGCCATCCCCTCTCTGATGTTCTTCCTTTCTGGCCTTCTTCTCCTTCTGACTTAAGGTAATTTATAAAAAATTATGTATGAAAGTTTAATTGAATCCTTATGTGCATGCATAGCGTACATATTGTTGAAAATATATATAAATAATAAGTTACCTCAATCATTAAGCTTTTAGATGAGTTAATGGTTAATAATCTAGAGAAAAGTTAGGGGTCATGAAAAAATTTTCATGAAAATGATCATGAAAGAATTATGACCATTGGATTACCTTGATTAGTGTGTGGTACTTTGTTTTAAGTATAATTCAAGGGTCATAAATCATTCATGATCATTTTCATGATACCTAGTATTGCTCGACAATCTAATATGATATCTGAGGTAATAAATCATATATTCAAATCTCACAATTTACCTAACAATTAAATTACTTGCACGTGTTTCATTCACTTATAAAAAAAAAAATTTATTAATGTTTTAGATCAGTTGGTGGTCAACCTATTTTGGGTGCAAATCTAACCTCTAATGAAAATTAATTTTGCCGATCAAAAAAATATGGAAATTAATTGAATGCATACAAATATATGCATGCTAAGAATTGGTATGAAAACAAACTTGAGCATAACTTATTGGGCTATTTGCGCAAAAAAGGTATTTTATATCGTTTCATTTTATTTGTATTTTTAGAAATAAAAATAATGAAAATAATCAATCGTTGGTTTTCAAAAATTAATTGAGAATTCAAAAAAGAAAAAGTTTTTATTTTTTATTTCTTTTAAGTGGGTTGGTTTTCATAAAAGATTTTGAAAGCAATTTTTCGCAAATATTTTTTTATATTTTTTCCAAAATAGAAAATGGAAATAATATGAAACAAGTCCTAAATTATACTAAAGACAAATTACGACAGTAATCCTGTATGTTCGTCCTTCTGTCATTTTAGTTCTTGTAATTTTAATTGGCTCAATTTTGATCTTGAATTTATGACATTGCTTCAATTCGGTCCAATTGGTTACAACTCTTATTATTTTTTTATGAAAAATATGCACATAAGTGTCGTATATCATTTTTTTTTATTTAAAAGATCCGTGTATCATATTTTTAATAGCAAAATTATAAACGAACCCAACTCAATAAGTTAACTTCAACCAATTTAGTGATAATTTTCTTAAAAAACGCTAACGATATTATCAATTAGACAAAATTGACATAAAATTTAAAATTAAGAATTAAAATCGAGTCAATTGAAAATGTAGAGGCCAAAATAATGCAAAGGGTAAAATATAGGGACCATCGGTATAATTTGTCCTTATACTAACCGTACATGTATACTACAAAAAATTAAGCTTTTGGAGACTAAAATTTAGAGACAAAATTATTTTTTTAGAACCAAATATTTTTGTTACGAAAAATGTCATTATTATATTTTTAGCAACAAAACTTGGACATTAGAGATGAATTATTATCCTTTTGGGACCAAATTTCTTGTCTTAAAAAATAAAACATTTTGAGACTAAATTATTTTGTCTCTAAAAATCTATTTATTAGTAATATTTTCAAAATTTTATCGCTAAAAACCTTATTTTTTACTTTTCGATATGACCTTTCAGCGACTATTCTCATGATGATAAAAATTAATCCTTAAATGTCTTTTGTAACAAAATTTTCACTTTTAAAGATCAAAATATTTGATCTCTAAAATTTTTATATATTATAGTGATATTTGTATAGACACACGTTGTACACACCCATATATGCACCCTTGGGGTTGCCTAGGCAACCAATTACAAGTTCTTAATAGTTAACAATGCCAATTAATTATATTAACAACAATCCTAGTTTTTGAAGTCTTTTTTGAATATTTTATTAATATAGGGAAGGGGCAGTTAACTACTCAAAGCAAATCCAATTCTTGTATGTGATGCTGATGGAGGCCATTCTAGAGAGCCTAGGGTTGACAGAGACCGGTGACGACAATGACGGTATTTTAAAAGAATTTGAAGATGGGAGCCAACTCATGGTGGTGAATTGTTACCCTTCATGTCCAGAGCCAGACCTAACCCTAGGCATGCCAGCTCACTCAGACTACGGCTTGCTCACACTTCTTCTCCAAGATGAAGTCAAAGGTCTCCAGATACAGCATCAAGGGAGATGGGTTACTGTTGAACCCATTCCAAACTCATTTGTTGTCAATGTTGGTGACCATCTTGAGGTACATTAACTATTCACTTCTACGCATTATGAAATAAATATTATGAAAAGTTTTATAAAATTAATTTAAAGATGATTGCATAACATACAACAAAACATTACAAACACTATAAACTAATTCCAGGGTGAAAAATCTTCATGAATACTTTTTATGATACTTCTTTCATGATACTAGCATTATTGAAATAATAATATTTACCACCCTTGAAAAGTACTTTAAAAATTACTCTTAAAATGACACGTGTGAACAAAATTTATTCTCACCGATTCATACCATACCAAAGTTTGTATTTACACCATGCTCTTTGTTTTTTGGAGTACTGTTTTTAAATAATAGCTTTTTCGAAAAGAATAATTCATTGATTAAATCTGGGGAAATTGCAAATAAGTAGAAGAAAAAATTTTTGCAACTAATGCTACAGACCCATTTGCATTTATTTCCTCTTCTTCCCATTGATTTGCACTTCTCTATTAAATTTTGAGAATTGTAAATTAATGGAAAATAAGTGAAAGTACTGCAACCAAGGATGGATCTGGGGGGAGGGGCTGCACTCCCCAAAAATTTTAAAAAATATCATATATTATAGTAGAAATTTTAAAATAATTTAAAATTATAGGAGTTCGCACCCCAAAAACATTTTTAGATAATTTTAAAATTATATAGAGTAGCCCTCCAATTACAGTTGATTCTCAATTACAAGAATTAAACAATAGGTTTAAGGAAGATATAATGGAATTTCTTGTTCTTAGCTCAGCTTTAGATCCTAAGGATGATTATAGATCATTCAAAATTGAGGATATTTGCAATCTTGCAAATAAATTTTATCCCATGGATTTCACCTAGCAAGAAAAATTACATTTGAAGTATCAGTCGAAAACTATGAGCTTGATATTTCCATACTTCTCGAGTTTCAGAGGCTGTCAATCATTTCTGAGTTGTGTCAAATGTTGGCAAAAACAAAAAAGTCAACAAGTTATCCTCTTATTGATAGATTGATCCATCTTGTGTTGACTTTACCTGTTTCAACTACAACATCAGAACATGCATTTTCAGCTATGAAACTCGTTAAGTCTAAATTGCACAACATGATGGAAGATGATTTTTTGGCTAATTGCTTGATTACGTACATTGAAAAAGACATTGTTCGAGGGTTTGATGTAGACTCTATCATTCATGGTTTTCATATTATGAAAGTGCGTCGAGCTCAATTGAAGATGCCTAATTTTAGTAAGAGCAATGATTCATCCCCCCTTTTTTCCCCACCCCCTTTGACCCCCTCTCTCTCTCATTGGTTACATTTTCTTTTTCTTTTTCTTTTTTTTCCTACTCCTCCAATCACCACCTGCCACATGGCAAAGGGGGTGAGGGGGTGACCCCCAAAAGGGGGTCTCAAGCATTATAGTTACTACTTTTTATAAGTGAATATGAGCAAAAAAATATTTTCAATTGTATGATCATCTTTTTGTACTCAACTATGTTGACAAGGAATATATAGTTTAATATTTTATCGTAACATTATTGATTTTTTTCATGTTCGTAGAAATTGGTATTGAACTTCAAATTTTATTGGTTAGTGGGTAAATGTACTTTGGCCCCCCCAAGTCATAATCCTAGATTCGTCCCTGACTGCAAAAATATAGAGGTGAAAGCAGAAACAATTAAGATTACAGTTTTTACATGTACCACACTGTACAAACCGACTTGCATCTCAATATTTTTTGCAATTTCTTTTATTTCTTTCTACTAATTTTCAATTCCTCATTAAATTTCCATCGTCAAAAAATGGTAGCAAATGGATATTTTATTTTTCATTTTTTTATAAATTCTTCGATTGGGTTTTGTTTGGCAGATTTTTAGCAATGGAAGATACAAGAGCGTGCTCCATAGAGTGGTGGTGAACTCTTTAAAATCTCGAATCTCCATAGCTTCACTGCACAGCAGACCCATCGACAGCGTGGTTCGACCATCCCCCAAACTCATCAACGAAGCAAACCCTAGGCGTTACAAAGACACAGATTTTGCCACTTTTCTTGAATATATTATATCTTGTGAACCCAAAAGCAAGAATTTCCTGGAGTCCAGGAAACTCACTTGAGGGGCAAAATTGGAAAGTCAAAAATTATCTTTGACTTTGTTAGCAACTAATTACTTTCTATGAAAGTAAAATGATTTTGTTGGGATCTCTAGTCTAGTAGTAATTGTTAGTAATTGTACCTTTGACAGCCATTAGATAATAAAAAGGCAATAAAAAATTTTGGCTTATTTTGGGAAGATGGTAAAAAGTGATTTTTTGGCTTTTAACCAAGCTTTTGACTTTTTCAGACAAATAATTTGGAAAGTTGGTAAAAAGTTATTTTTGACTTTTTTAATTAATATTTGTTTATGATGTCAAATCATAATAAAATAACCAAACTACCCCCATTTATTTAAAATATTTACAACTTCAGTTATGTAACACATTTTAACATATGAGGGGTAGAATTGTAATTTTACCATTGGCTAAAAATTAACTTTCCAAATGAAAAAAAAGACAAAAAAACCAACTTTTAATTTTTGCTATAAATCTAAAAAAGTGACTAAAAGCCATGTTGCCAAAACACCCCTTTATCTACTCTTTAGCGCTCTCTTGGAAACACAACAAAAAGTTACATTCAGCAGCTCCAAAAACGTAAGGTGTGGAAGCTAAAAATGCATAATACCATTTGGAAAGTTTAGCGCTCTCTTGGAAACACAACAAAAAGTTACATTCAGCAGCTCCAAAAACGCAAGGTGTGGAAGCTAAAAATGCATAATACCATTTGGAAAGTTTAGCAAAACACAGGGTGTGAAATGTTGTAGCTACCCTCCATGTTTAGAAATTGAATCCTAGGGCAAATCATGTTTTTTTTTTGGGGGGGGGGGGGGGGGGGGTTATTTTGGTTATTTTATTGTGATGTGATATCATAAACAAATATTAACCCAAAAAGCAAAAATGTAACTTTTTACCAATTTTTCAAATCATTTTTCAAGAAAACCAAAAGGCTGGGTTAAAAGTCAAAAGTAAACTTTTAACCATATTTCCAAAACACCTCTCTTTTGACTTGGCTTTTCTATGTTCTTTTTTAGTTTAAATTTGACAATATAATTTTTAATTTAAAAACTTAAGAAATATTATTAATTAATTATATGTAAAATATGCGGATGGAGATAAATAATCACACACAAAGATAACAAATTTAAGTGAAAAAAGTCAAATGAAAACAAAATTATAGATGACAAACCAAAATTATCAAGATCTAGATAATAGGAACCAAATTTTTATGTCCGTAAAAGTGAAAATCTTGCAACAAATAATGTTTGGAGATCAATTCGTACCGTTGCATAGATAGTCGCAAAAAAGACATTTCCAAAAGTTAAAAAAATAACTTTTAGTGATAATTTTAAAAATATCGCTAAGAAATGCATTTTAGAAACAACACAATTTGGTCCGAAAAGGTTTATTTCTTATGACAAAAATTTAACACTAAATGACCAATTTCGTAACTAAAAATATAATAATGATATGTTGTCCCTAAAAAATAATTTTTTTTTCTAAATCTAAGTTGTTTTGGAAAGTACAAAATAAGTTAATTTTTTTCTTATTATGAAAAAACGTGCAAAAAATAAAGAGGTGACGTAATCCAAATAAACTAAAAAGTCAATAAATTAATTTATAAGTCACTTTCCAAAAGAGGCCGCTTTAATCGATTGTACAAATCCTCCTTGCTCTAACACCAAACAATTTTGGGGTCTTTTAGAAAGCAAAAAAAAAGCCAGCTTTTAACGTTTTACTTATTTTGGGTCATATCACCTCTTGCATTTTTTACCTACAAAAAAAAAAATTAAAAAGTCAAAAAATTAACTTTTTACCAACTTCCCAAAACACCACTTTGTTGTCTAATAATCTACTATCAACACGAGTCTATTCTCTCACTTTGACGTAACACCATTCTCCAAGCTCCTCAAAATTGATCAATAAAGAAAAACACTAATATGCAAACTTAGCCACTCTCACAAAAATATGAATTCATCTTAAAACATGCACCAACATTGCTGAAACATTCATGATTTGAGAGTAAACAGTAATATCCGAATATGTTTGTAACATTAGTAATTTGGATCTCATACTTTGGCGGCCCCTCCCATGGGGGTCCATTTGATAACTAGGGTTTGAAGGACTTTTAATCCAATGCCCTATTCTTTTCTAGGGTCGCATATATCATACACCACGTAGCCAACTATCTCCCCACATAAATTTCGAGTGAAATGCCGTGCACTTCGGAGAAAATCAGTGTCACTAGAAATAATATCTAGCTCAGCTTGAAATCAACTGGGATGACTTACAGTGAATTGTCATGCACTTCGAAGCAAATCATGAACGCAATATTTCAAGTTGCAAGTCAACTTGTAACCAACTGGGATGACTTACACTGATTAGTCAGTACTATAGGCCCCATTCTAACACTCATCAATTAGTACGAATTCCCTCAATTGATTTTTTAGATTGTGCTTTACCTTCTTTTTTTTTTTTTATGAATTTTTTTATTTGCACATAAATTGATGAATTCAATTTTGTAATCAGTTTTCCTATTTTTAGATTTTTTTATTATATGTAAAAAGACGTACATGAACAATTAATTAAAATCGTAGTCATGACCTCATACATGAACTAGCTAGTTGACCTTTTACAACCAAAAAAAAAAAAAATACAAACAAACAAACAAACAAAAAGGTGACAAAAGATGCTAGTTGACCTTTTACAACAAAAAAAAAGAAAAAACAAAAACAAAAAAAAAGTGACAAATGAGTCTCTATTATCGGCTAGCTTACCAAATGGTAAAAAATACGTGTGTAACCAAAAATTATCAAAACACATTTTATCAATGATAATACAAACTTGAAAGCAATCTTCGAGATTATTCATATTCAATTTTCAATTACAATTACAATCACAGTAATTGCATACAATTTTCAGTTAGAATGACGGTTTGTACTGAATTAATGGTGGTAGTGACCATGATATTGACTATGAAGGTGATGGCGATGAGGATGGCTACAGTGATTCCAGTTTGACCTGTCACTTGTCGCATTTCGGACTCGGGTTGGTATGGTTTTTGAATATTGGTCATTGCCCTTTTTCTTTATTCCTCCTTAAATTTGGTTATTTAAGCGTGTTGGATGTATTTGGAACATGTTGGTTGCTTGGTTTTCAAAACTTGTGTTGCCCAAATTTTTGGTCCTTCGCTCGGGCGGCCTTTCTTGCGTTCGAACAAGATCTGCAAACTCTCAGTACTTTGCACGTCTGCAAAAGTACTGGAGTGGTATTTTTTACGCTCGAGTGGGTTAGCGCTCGAGCGAACTTTATTGCACTCGAGCGGTCTGCCTATTGTCTGTAAAAGTTCTGAATGTGTGTATTCTGCGTTCGAGCGAGCCACTTTTGCGCTCGAGCGAAATAAAACTTTGTGTCTGACGGTCGAGCGTCAACTCTTCTAACTCTTCTGCTCGAGCGAATTGTGAGTATATCAGATAGCGAAAATGACTTTTTACATTACTTTTTCAGATCTATTCTTCAAAAATCCTAAAGTGAGACTCTCTCTCTCTCTCTCTCTAAAACTTACCTTCTCTCTACATTTCCATCTAGATCTAGTGATTTCTCTACCTTATTTCCTTTGTTAGAAAGGTAGAGCTTCCCAAGATCTTCACTTTGATCCGAACAAACTTGAGTTTCGGTGTCTTTGGAGTTTCAACTTTGCTTTGCTCGTCTTCTCTTCTTGAGGTAGGGATTTTCTACACTTTAATATGATTTTTAACTTAGTTATTTGTTGTTGTGTAACAATGGTGGGATTTGGGTGTAGTTTAGACAAACCTAGGATTTGGGTATGAAGTGAAAAGAGGGATTTCTTTGTGAATGTAAAATAAATGAGTGTGGGATGTGAATATGAGATCATGCTGTGTCAAAATGGTTGATTTTGATGCTTGGGTTAATATGTGGGAAAAATGGAGGGTTTGCCCTAATTGAATTAATTGTTATTGTGTATAAATAATTGGATTTGTCATTGAAAATGGTGAAATTGAATGATTATTGATATGAATAGTGGGGTTGGATATATGTTACCTTATACCTTTGGAAATTTTGGATAAATTATCTATCTTGAGATTGTATATCTGTTTAGAAGTATCTGTATTGGGCTATCGATGGAAAATAGTTTTGATTGTTATAGAAATTGCATGTGGATTAGGTGAATTGAAACTAATCTCTTATTGGTTGTCATTAAATATAACTATATTTATATACATTGTATATGTATGATTATTTGGGAGAAGAAACTGGATGTACTCCAAGTGTGATTATGTGTTTAAATACATTGTATATGTATGATTATTTGGAAGGAGAAAGGAGATGGACTCAGTTATAATTAAGTTGGTCGGAGTGTCTTGGGTAAAAGTCCTGAAATTTATACATGGGTGCCGATCCCAAATATCCGTAAAATGGCAGTTAGAAGTGTTTGTGTATTGATTGTGAAATTGTTGAACCATTGAATTGTAGTCTCATTTGGATTATTGATAAATAATGAAATTGGCTCATGTATTGAAATGAATTGAAGGAAAATGAAATGGAATATGGACTTGGTGTTTTTATGACTATATAAAAGTGTAAATGTTTTATCCCAGACATTGTATATGCATATCGCACTTATATCTTTATTAAATCTCATATATTGTGTTAGATTATTTTTACTGGGATGTGGCTCACCCTATTTGGGAAAAATATTTTTAAATAATGATGGCATGCCTCCATCAAGGCAATAGCATTAAAGGGACTTTTGGGAAGTAAGAGCTTCCTTGTTTTGTTTAACTTTTGTACAACCAAAGGCTTTAATTGTACAAGTTAATCTCTTTTGTTGTAACCAAGTCAAGGCTTAGAAAGATATAAACCCTTAGAGGCATTTATTTTTATTAAACTCCTTTGTACTATTAACTCTAAGAAATGAAATAACATTATACTCTGATTCATACAGCAAACTATATTTACTATGTGTTGGGTTTATGGTTTATTTTGGGGGTGTTCAATGGCGACCGTGATAGTTCTTTGGTAGTGTGGTAGTAGTGGAGAGGTGGTGATTTGTGACTTTTTTTTTTTTTTTGTCTTTTGTGGTTTTTATTATTATTATTTTTTTTTAAAGTTTATTTTAGTCAAGTAGAATTTAGTAGAATTTGAAAGTGTAAATTTTTTTGAAAATTTTCATAAGACCTCTTTGGGAAAGTAGGGTAAAAGGCAACTTTTTAATTTTTTTTAAAAAGTGTGTAAAGAAATAATGTGATTTAAAAAGTCAAAAAATTAATAAATTGACTTTTAATTTAGTTGTCAAAAGAAGCCTAAGTTGACAAAAAACAACCAACAAAAAACATTATAGAAAGTCAATCCTAAGAGCATCACCAGTGGATCTGTTAGTGAGAAGTTAGGGTCAAATGCTAAGTTTTTAGCTAGTTAAGGTTGGAAAACTAACTCCACTAGAGCTATTAATGTATTTGCTAAGAGCTGTTAAGATTGTCAGATGTCAACCAATTGGTTAATTGTGGCCAGTGGCTTAGAGGTGATTTGGGATGTCTTAAATAAGTGTATTTTTTAATTTTTTATAAAAAAATGTGTAGAAAAGTAGAGAGAAGATGTTGATTGATGTGATCCAAAAAAGATAAAAAAATAAAAAATGGACTAAAATAAATTATGCCAAACAAGACTTTAACAAGTAAAAGAGAGAGAGAGCGCGCACGACAGTGCAGTGGAGTAGGCTCATTGCACTTTTCAACTATTTATTTATTTTATTTATTGTTTATATATATATACATATATATTCTTAATACACATCTTAACACATTAATTATATTATCATTTATTCACTAAATTAATAAACTCTTAACACATATTTTTGAATTTTACTCTTATCATTTTTTTATTATATAACATACTTTAATACATATTTTTAATCACTCCATTGTAGATGCTCTAAACACACTCAAACGATGTGATCCAAAAAAAATTAATATGCCGACTTTTAACTTATGCCTCGTTTGGCAAGTTAACATTTTAGTCAAAAAGTCAAAAAAATATTTAAAAAATCAAAAAATCTATAACCAATATCAAAAAGTCAAAGATTCTTTTTTCTCTTTACTTTTTGCATATCTTTTCGTAAAAAGTTAAAAAGTCACCCCAAACATACTAATTTTTTTGATCTTATATTTTAACTAAAAAGTTAAAAAGTTACTAAAATAATTTATTCTCAAACGAGGCCATAGTTACAAAAAAAAAAAAAAAAAAAAAAAAAAAAAAAAAAGTCCAAATTACTAAAAAACAACCAACAAAAAATTAATAAAAAAGTCTATACTCGCCTAAAGTGACGATAGTGATGATGAGATGATGATAGTACACCATAATATTGACATAAGCGTTTTTTTTTTTTTTGGCTGGTGATATTGAGATACAGTCGTGATAGAGACCTCGAGGAGCTGAGGCGCGAATCTGCCTCGAATCCAAAACGACGTCGTTTTGGCCAAAAACGACGTCGTTTTGGCTCAGAGTTTTTCTTTTTTTTTTTGCCCTTTCTCTTCCTTTCTTTTCTTCCTTTCTTTTCTTCTTCTTCTTCTTCGTTTGGTTGAAACCAGAACAGAGGGGGAAGGAGGGGAGAGGAGAGGAGAGGAGAGGAGGAGGGAGGAGGGGACTGGAGGGGGCCTAAAAAATGGAGGGGGAGGGGGAGGGGAGGGGAGGGGAGGGGAGGGGAGGAGGAGGAGGAGGCGACGGCGGAGGGGCAGAGCTGCGACGACGGGCGAGCACGGCGGGGCTGGGCTGCGACGGGCCGAACGACGAACGGAACGACGAACGGCGAGGCACGGCGAGGCTGGGCTGCGAGCACGGCGGCGACGATCGGGCGAGGCGACGCCGGGCAGAGGCGACGCCCTCTCTTCTCTCTCTCTCTCTCTCTCTCTCTCTCTCTCGCGCCATTCGCGCCTCAAATTCGTCGAGGCCTCAATCATTTTTCATTGAGATAAGCTTAATTAGTTGAAAATTTAGGGTTTGTTTGTGGTGTTTTAAATAAGTGTACTTTTTGATTTTTTAATGAGATAAATAGATAGAAAAAGTTGTGTGTTTATGATAATTTTTTATTTTTTTACGAAAAAATATGTATTAAAATATTGTATAAAATAGTAAAATTACATTATTACCCCTATGTCCTAGACTTAATGACAGTGCTGATTAAAGAACAGTACGAATTGCCCTGCAAATAGTGATAACTTTAGAACATATATATAAATATAGCATGAGGCTTCACAGGTACTGTTGGGCCCATGGGGGCCCACCACTGGTCCCGTTTCAATAATTCGAACTGATCAATGTGTATAACTCATCGAGTACTATATGCTTGTAAAAAATCACGTTGATCGGATATCGATAGCTATGTGATCAAAATAGTTTTGTATGAAAAAATAGATAGTGAAAAATAAACGGTTGACAAAAATCTGATTTGATCACATAGCTATCCATATCCAATCAACGTGATTTTTTACAGACATATAGTACTCGACAAGTTCTACATATTAAATGGTTCGAATTATCGAAATAGAACCCGTGATGGGCCCCTACAGGCCCAACAGTACCCTCCAACTTAATGAATAGAGTAAATTACATTGACACCCCTTAAGGTTTGGTCCAATTACTACCCACCCCCTGACGTTTTGGAAATTACATTCTCACCCCTGTGGTTAATAATCTCATTTCACAAACCCCCCTGCTTATATAAAAGGTAACAACTCCTAGTAAAAAATTAGAGGAAATTACATTTAAAAAAAAAAAAAAAAGTAAAAGAAAGGGAAAAAAAGAGAGAAAGTAAAGCACAACAAAAAAAGAGAGAGTGCATGAGTTCAATATCTTCATTCCGTACAAATAATTACAATGACAGGGGAGTTAGTGTAATTTCTTAAACGTCAGGGGGTGATATGTATTAAACCCAAACCTCAAGGGGTGTAAGTGTAAATTACCTTAATGAATATATATATATCTAATTTGTAATTTGTAACATCACAGTGTATGTATGTAATTTTCCCCATCACTTCAATACCATTACCTATGTAAAGTTGGATTGTACTTTTCTTGTGTAAATTAATCTTTTTTTTTTATTTTTAATTTGTGAATAGTGATAACTTTTTTATTTTTTTAATAATTTTTTGACTTTTTACTTTTTTTATAACATGCCAAACCAGCCCTTAGTATTTAGGCTTTGTTTGGGTTGTACTATATAAATATATTTTTTATCTTTTTATCTTTTTTTAATTACATCATTTCTCTACTTTTCTACATGAGAGGGGAATTTATACATGAATTGGGCCGAGCTGCGATTATGGACCGTATACGTTACTCCGGTCCGAAGAAGAGACTTAGTAGTTAGTCCGGTCATGGCCGTTGTGATTAGTCCGGCCGAAGTAAGATCTTGTTTGTACCTCGGTTGGGTAATGTATTATGGGCGATTCAGTCTTCGACAGTTAGTTCGGTCGTAACATGTGGAAACCGAAGTGTGCTAGGTACTCTCAAGTAGTAGTTCTGTTCCACTCTTATGGATAGCTCGGTCTTAGCATGAGAAAGCCGAGGTAAGGGAGATTAAGGTAAGGGCCGAACTGACAGCTACTTCGGTCCTATTGGAGTTCGGCCATGGAAACCATCTCACTTGGTTTAAGCAGTGAGGGGGGTGTTGGAGGATAAGCATTATCTTCCAAGAGTATGAATCCTAGGAGGACTCTACATGGAGGAGTAAAAGAGTCCTACTAGGATTGTGCCACACGAAACCTATAAAAGCTCACCCACACTGCCTATGAAGAGGTAATGCAATTTTGCTCCCTGAATACATAGAGCTTTTGCCTATTTGTCTTGTTGTCTGACTTAGGCATCGGAGAGGTTTCCGGCACACACCCGCCGGCTAGCTCACGTTTGTGTTTTTAGGTAATGGAACGACGTCGTACGGAGGAGTGCAGACTTGATCAACAGGATTATACGAGAAGGTGTATTTCTTCCCCGTACAATTGGCGCCGTCTGTGGGAACTCAGACGAAAAACCTCTTGATCAAGCTTTTCCTCAGGAAGAATCAATGGCGCACAACGAAGATGTATCACAGTCCGCCGTCGACGGACTAACACCACAGGGAGGTGCAAGACGCGAAGGACTACCTTTGATCCCTCCTATGGCGGACTTGGAGCAACGACAAGATTCCAGGAGGGATGCCAGGGGTAGAAGGAGGAATAACAGCCCTCATCCCTCTCGTTCGCAAAGCCCAGAAAGACAAAGGCGCAGGGTTGATCCTCAAACTTTGGAGGATCGCGTCAGGGAACAAGACGAGTTGATACGGCGGATGGCGGCAGACATGGAATCTCTAAAACACCAGATGAAAGGAAAAGAAGTGGCAACAGGAGAGGGGCGCAACAACAAGACGCCCCCTCGCCACTCAGAGGGTCGTAGTAGAAATTCTACACCCTCCCAAGCAGAAAACAGAAGCCTCAGGACAGGCGACACGCAAGCCAGATCTTCCAAGACTCGTCACTCCAGGTCTGAGAGGACGAGACCTGAAAGGTCTTACACGGAAGGAAGCACTTACTGGCCCTCACATACGCACCAAACAAGGTCCAGACAGACAGAGTTACCCAGATCGTCCGACCTACGAACCGTGCTAGATGAAAAGGCACGATGCAGGGAAGACGACAGGGCACGTGATCCACATAGAGTTTCTGCCTTACAGCGGTTGGCTCCTCGGACGCATGGAAGCGTCGAGGTTGGAATGCCACTACCGCGCCCAGCCTATGAGCCAGCTGACAAGGCATTGGCGAGGCTGCAGACCTCACCATTTGTTCCAGCAATTGAGAACGCGCCCCTACCATCAGGCTTCCTTCAGCCCAAATTCAATACATACGAGGGGAAGACGGACCCCTATTCGCACTTGAGCCACTTTCGCCAGGTCATGGCTGTATACCGGCGGAATGACGCCTTGATGTGCATTTCTATTCCCTTCAAGCCTTGGTGACCTAGGCCTGACTTGGTTTGAGAAACTTCCAGAAGGCAGCATAGCCTCCTGGGCGCAATTAGCGGAGGCGTTCGTGACAAGGTTCCGAACGAACACTAAAACCCCGGTGGAGATCGACCAATTACTCTCCATCGACATGGGCGAGAAGGAAACCTTACGATCTTACAACAGTCGTTACTGGGAGACGTTTAACCAGATTGGGGATTGTCCCACCAATCTAGCCATTGCACAATACAAAAGAGGACTTCCAGTTGGGAACAGACTAAGGGACTCAATCACCATGACGCCGCCTCTCACCATGGAAGCCTTGATGGAAAGAGTGCATCAGCACATCAGGGTGGAAGAGGACGGCGCCCGTGCTAAAGCAAAGTCCAGCACAGCCGCAACGTCAGAGAAAAAGGCCTCAGCAAAAGTCAATGCGGTGAACCGTCTGAGCAAAAACGGGCGGGGCAGGAGAGACAACGAAGAAGACCAGGATAAGAGATGGTTGAGAGTCCGTACTGCCATAACTACGATATTCAAGAAACCGATCTACCGAATCCTGAGTGAAATAAGAGACAAGCCTTTCGTCAAGTGGCCAGCCAAGCTAGGCGAGGCTCAGAAGGACTATGATGACAGATCCAGGTGCACCTTCCACAAAGAAAAGGGGCACCGTACTGAGAATTGCACGCCGCTAAGGCAGCACTTGGAAGAGTTGGTGGCAGTAGGTCACCTGGACAAATACATAGAGGGAGGGGCACAGCCAGCCCCCCAGGACCATAACAACCCCAACGGGATGCCAATCGACGCACCGCCTCAAGGCGTCATCAACGTAATACATGGAGTCTTTGAACCTGAGCGAGTATGCGAGCTCAGAGGTTCAATCAAAAAGGCTGAACACCTAAGAGAAGTGCTAAGTGCCCAACCAGTCGCCAAGAAGGGGAAGTCGGAGGCCACAAACGTCATGTCTTTTTCGAATAAAGACTTGGACAGAATATATTGCCCTCACAATGACGCCTTGGTTGTCACTCTCCGAGTCAAAGATTTTGACGTCAAGCGGATTTTGATTGACCAAGGTAGTTCATGCGAAATAATGTACTATGAAACCTTTAAACAACTAAAGTTGCAAGATAAGGACTTGGCGCCTGCAGTATCTCCCCTGATCGGATTCAACTCCATGCCAGAATGGCCCGTCGGCAAAATTATCCTCCCAGTCAGAGCAGGGAGTGTGACGAAACAAGTGGAGTTCTGGGTGTTGAAGGTCCCCTCCACCTACAACATTATCTTGGGCAGAACATGGCTGCATGCCATGCGCTCGGTGGCATCCTCCTACCACCAAGTAATGCGGTTCCCTAACGACACCGGAGTGATAGAAGAAGTTTATGGAGATCAGATCATGTCGAAGCAGTGATTTGTCACGGTGAATGGCAGCCGCGCTGCCAAAGGATATGTTCATTCGGTGGAAGAACCTGAGAGTAATGAACTATTCGCGGATGTTGGCAAAGCGGCTAGCCAGAAAGCGGTGGAAGACTTGGTGGAGGTCAGAATAGATGAAAAGAACCCGGATAAGTTCTTTTTGCTTGGTTCGTCGTTATCCAGCACTGAGAGATTGGATGTCTTGGAATTTCTGACCTCCGACATCGAAGTGTTCGCCTGGACCCCATACGACATGCCAGGCATTGATCCCAACTTCATCTGCCACCAACTCAACGTCGACCCTTCTGCCAAACCAGTCATTCAGCGCACCCGCAGATCGGCACTCCACCACGCCGAAATAGTGGCAGAAGAAGTAGGAAACCTGCTGGAGGCAGGGGCAATCAGAGAGGTGCACTACCCAAGATGGATCTCCAACACCGTCGTAGTGCCAAAGAAGAATGGCAAGTGGCGTGTTTGCGTCGACTACAAAACGGTCAACAAGGCGTGCCCAAAGGATAGCTTTCCTCTACCAAGGATAGATCAACTGGTAGACCTAATGGCGGGCCACAACAGACTTAGCTTTCTGGATGCATACAGAGGCTACCACCAAATCGCCATGTATAAACCAGACCAGGAGGTGACATCCTTCACAACTCCAAGGGGACTATACTGCTACAAGGTCATGCCCTTTGGCCTAAAGAACGCAGGGGCGACATTCCAGAGAATGATCACCAAGATGTTTGAGCCGTTGTTAGGCAGAACAATGGAGGCTTACATCGACGATATGGTGGTCAAGAGCAAGGATGAGAATGACCACCTCAAGGACCTAAGTGAGATGTTTGAGATCCTGAAGAAGCATAAGTTACGCCTCAACGCGTCGAAGTGTGCATTCGGAGTAAGATCAGGCAAATTCCTGGGCTTCTTGGTGACCAACCGAGGTATAGAAGCAGACCCTTCTCAGATCAAGGCAATACAGGATCTGGAAAGGCCAAATTTAGTGAAGGAAGTGCAACACCTCACCGGCATGGCAGCCGCACTCAATCGGTTCATAAGCCGGTCGTCAGATAGACTACGACCATTCTTCCATGCACTGAAGGCCAAGTTTGAGTGGGACGAAGAATGCGACCAAGCTCTGGAAAGTTTGAAGGAGTACATGTCTTCTCCACCACTCCTTGTAACACCAATCCCTGGAGAAGAGCTTTTCTTATATCTGACAGTCTCGCAGCACGCAATCAGCGCAGTGTTGGTCCGTGCAGAAGGAATCCAACACCTGCCTATTTACTATGTCAGCAAAACATTACTGGGCGCCGAAACAAGGTACTTGCCACTGGAGAAACTGGCATTGGCCTTGATGATGGCCTCCAGGAAGCTGTCGCATTACTTCCACGCTCACACCATAATTGTTCTCACAGCCTTCCCATTAAAGGCTTTATTTGAAAGAGCAAACTTTTCTGGGCGAGTTCTGAAGTGGGCAGTAGAGTTGGGACAATACGACATCAAGTTCCAACCTAGGACCGCAATAAAAGCACAAGCACTGGCAGATTTTGTCGCAGAATTCACACCAGGGAGTCATCATATCTACCCAATCGACCTAACCGAGACAACCGAACTAGGGATGGAAGTTGACGTCGGAATAACGCAACCCCTGGTGCTGGTTACTCAGTCAGGCCCCAAGGCAGACCAGAGTAAAGTAAGGAAGGAAGAAACAAACCATGCTATACCAAGTCAGGACTCACCGACAAATAAAGACTTGGTACAAACAGAAAGCAAGGGGCGGACAGCGAGCATGGACTCTGAAGAAAACGCCAGCAACCTGGAAGATCCCAAGGCATCATCTGACCCCTCCACCTGCTGGAAATTGTTCGTCGGAGAGATGTGGAAGCTCTTCGTGGATGGAGCATCCAACCGGCATGGAGCAGGACTTGGCATAGTCCTCATCTCTCCAGACGGTCTAGTAGTGGAGCAGGCAATCAACCTTGGCTTCCCAGCATCAAACAACGAGGCGGAGTATGAAGTGCTTCTTGCAGGACTTAAGTCAGCACTCTACATGAAGGCCACCGAGCTAATGGTTTACAGCGACTCACAGCTGGTGGTAAACCAAATATCTGGCGACTACGAGGCAAAGGATGATAGAATGGCCAAGTACCAAGAATTGGTCAGAACAGAGATAAAGAAGTTTGATGTGGTGAGAATAGAACAAATCGGTAGAGAGGAAAACAGCCGAGCGGACGAACTAACAGGCTTCGCCTCGATGGCAGATACCTCCATCCCTCATCCATTACTGATCGACTACCTGCCTAGGCCAAGCATTGAAGACCCAGAAGCAGAAGAAGTATGTTGTGCAGAGTTAGGCCCTTCTTGGATGGATCCCATCATATTGTTTCTAAAAGACGGCACCTTACCGGAAGATAGGAAAGAAGCCAACAGAATAAGAGCAAAGTCGCAGCGATTTTGGCTCTCTCCATCCTTGGCATTGTACAAGAAGTCGTTCTCAGGACCTTACTTGAAGTGTGTTCACCCCAGCAAAGTGGAAGCATTCCTATTCGAAATACATGAGGGTGTATGTGGCAGCCATCAAGGAGGAAGATCATTGGCATATAGAGCGATTTCACAAGGATACTGGTGGCCATACATGCAAGCGGATTCAGAGAAGTATGTTAAAAAATGCGAAAAGTGCCAAAAGTTTGCGCACCAAATACACCAACCTGCCAGAGAATTGCTACCATTGACTAGCCCATGGCCTTTCGCAATGTGGGGCTTAGACATAGTGGGACCACTTCCAACAGCGCCAAGCAACAGGAAGTTCTTCCTTGCGGCAACCAACTACTTCACAAAGTGGGTGGAAGCAGAAGCCTTGGCATCAATCAAGGAAAAAGATGTGAAGAAGTTCGTTTGGCAGAACATCATTACTCGCTTTGGCATACCAAAAGCACTGATCTCAAACAACGGCACTCAATTCGACGGCAGAATTTTCAGAAGCTTTTGTGAAGAATACAAGATAGAGTTCTACAATTCTACACCGGCGTATCCCCAAGCAAATGGCCAGGCAGAAGCATCAAATAAAGTCGTCTTGGATGGGTTGAAGAAAAGGTTAGAGAAAGCCAAAGGAAAGTGGGCAGAAGAGCTCCCTCATGTTTTATGGGCTTACCGCACCACGCCTCGTCGATCAACGGGAGAAACACCATTCTCCTTAGCTTATGGCATGGAAGCAGTCATCCCATTAGAAGTTGGCCTCCCCACAATTCGAAGCGAAAACTTTGATCCAGACTTGAATGGCGAAGCCATAGCATTGAAGCTCGACCTCGCAGAAGAAAGAAGAGACAGAGCATTGGTTCACATCGCCTCCTACCAGCAAGAGTTGTCTAGAAAGTATAACAAAACAGTGCATCCAAGACAGTTCAAGATCGGCGATTGGGTACTTCGCAAAGTAATGGGAAACACCCTGATTCCAGGAGATGGCAAGTTGGGGCCGAATTGGGAAGGACCTTACAAAGTGGTCGGTTTAGCAGGCAAAGGGGCATACCACTTGGAAAATGAGGACGGCAAAGCAATTCCCAGGCCATGGAACACTGCCAATCTCAAGTTCTTTTATTTTTAGCTTTTTTCCTTTTAAGTATGTGTAATTTTTTACTTTCTCAATAAAACAAGTCGATTCTTTCTTAGTATAATTGTTTTCAGTAGAAAGTAACTTTAGTAAGTTAGTAGCACTGTAAACATAGTTAGCCGGAATAACCAACTATGACCCCTCCTAAGCCCAGGATAAGGATCCAGGCTGCAGGACGTTTGGTCGGAATAACCAAACACCTTATTCTAAGTTGGCTGGATTAAACCAACTCTTTGTACTCTTCAGCCGAAGTAAGTGTATGGCTGAAGAGAGGTTGGCTGGATTAAACCAACTCTTTGTACTCTTCAGCCGAAGTAATTATATCGGCTGAAGAGTGGTTGGCTGGATTAAACCAACTCTTGATACTCTTCAGCCGAAGTAAATGTATGGCTGAAGAGTGGTTGGCTGGATTAAACCAACTCTTTGTACTCTTCAGCCGAAGTAGATATATCGGCTGAAGAGTGGTTGGCTGGATTAAACCAACTCTTTGTACTCTTCAGCCGAAGTAATTATATCGACTGAAGAGTGGTTGGCTGGATTAAACCAACACTGGATACTCTTCAGCCAAAGTAAGTGTATGGCTGAAGAGTGGTTGGCTGGATTAAACCAACTCTTTGTACTCTTCAGCCGAAGTAGATATATCGGCTGAAGAGTGGTTGGCTGGATTAAACCAACTCTTTGTACTCTTCAGCCGAAGTAATTATATCGGCTGAAGAGTGGTTGGCTGGATTAAACCAACACTGCATACTCTTCAGCCGAAGTAGATATATCGGCTGAAGAGTGGTTGGCTAGTAAGTCAGATAGCTTAAACCGAGATCACAGTTCAGCAAATGAGTACATGGAAAATTCATTTCAAGTACAGACATAAAGAACAAAACCGAAATAAGAGTTGGAGCACAGAAGAAGATTTTTTCATTAAGAAGTACAAAAAGCAGTACAACTAAGGGGCCGCAGCCCGGTTACAAGTTTCAAACAAAAGAACGAAAGAAAAGAAAAAGGAAAAATCAACAGAGAAGTTCATCAAGTTCAGCATCAAAATCTGCATCAGCATCCACCCGGAGTCTGGTGTCGGCTGGAAGCACGGTCTGATCTGGGAGCTCGGTCTCAACTTGAACCTCGGTCTCAGCTTGAACCTCGGTCTCAGTTGGTTGCAGCTCGTCCGTTAGGTCTTCAATGACTGGCTCCAACCGAACTGTTTGACTATTTTGCTGCTGTTGATCAACGGTCGGGGTAAGAGTTTGCTCATCTTCATCAGAATCTTCATCATCATCTTCATCAGAGCCTTGGCCTTCGAGAAATTGCTTCTGCAGATCGGCAGCATATTGCGAGAGCGAGGACGGAATAGAATAAGGTGGAGCATTATAAACCTCGGTCTCAGCCCCGCAGCCGAGTTTCTCCACAGCACTCTTCCAACCACACTTGAAGAACAGGTCCTTCGCTGCGTCGCATTGGAGGGTGTATGCGTCCTCTGCCTCCTTAAACCCTCGTTTTTCGGCGGCTTTGATGTCCTTCTTCAGCTTGTTTATCTCGGTGTCCTTTTTCTTTTCGATCTTGGCCAACAGACGCAAGTATTTGTCCTTCGCTTCGGCAGCAACCTTCTTCTTTTCGGCTTCGACCGATACGGTCAGTCGATCGTTCTCCGCCCGGAGTTCGGCCATTTGTTTTTTGGCCTCCTCTAGCTCGGCCCTTTTTGATTCGGCCTCAGCCAGGGCCTCCCTTGAACTCCTCCTAAGCTCCATGACCCTCCTGTGAATGACTTGGTTTTTCTGGATGGCCTGCAAAGGAGAAATAGCGTTAAGCCGGACTCCAAGTTGGAAAAAACCTTACATAAAAAGAGGAAAACTGCTTACCAAGATCATGGACTTAGTGGAGGACCGAATTGACTTTAGCTCGGTATTGAGTTGTTTGTAATGGTGCTCCATGTCCTTCGGAAGGCACACACTTTTGGCCAGGTTGTAAGCCAACAAGTGGTCCTTCTCAGCAACGACCGAATCTTCAGCAGTGATATCTCGGTTGTCGAAGGAGAGGACGGGAGCCCATTTGGAAGAAATGGCAGTTCGGTCAGTCTCCTCTGGCTGGAGGCTTTGTTGAGGGCTTGGAGAAGGGCTTGGTGGAAGAACATTCTCGTCCTCATCGACAAGTCGTGGCCCGGTTTGGCTAGTCCGGGCACGCTTGTTTCGACGAGAGGAAGAGGACTGTTGGGATGGAAGGGCCACCACGGTCTCAGTGGTCTGGCTGGGTTGTGGTACTTCGGCTGGGTTGGTTGCGGTCAGCATTGCCTTCAGTCGGTTTCTTTTTGCCATCTCTTGTTCGGCAGTAAGTGGCACCAAGTTGACCTGGGGCAAGGAAGGGTCCGATTCTGGTGCGTCTTCGAGGAGGAAATTGGTCACCCTTGCTTTTCGGCGACCGGAGTAGCGGTAAGTCGGTTCGAAGTTTAGAAGCTTTGCCCAACCTCTCTCCTTGACTCGTAGTGCGGCGCGCAGAATTCCAAGGTTTGGGTGGCCGTAATTTGATAGGAGATGGGCTTTATCTGCAAAAAAGAGACAAACTGTTAGTTCGGTTCAGAAGAGAAAGCCGAAATAAAGAAAAGGGAGAGACACCACCGAAGTATGTATACCAGGTTCCCCTTTTTTCCAGTTTATTCTTCGGCCAGGAATCTGGGCTTGATGGTCTTCAAAATTCCCAGAGACCCAAAGAAAATCATCGTCGTTCAAGTCTTTGTCCGGTGTATGTTTTATTATTTTCTCTCGGCCACGGCGTATTCTTAAATAATAACACCAGCCTTCATCTTTGGATCCTAAGGAGTATTGATGGAATATTTCGGCTAAACCGAGGTTAAGACCGGTTTGGCGGTTTAGCGCGTCTATGCCCATTATTATACGGTAAGTGTTGGTGGATAGCTGGGTTGGGCATAATCTGGTTTGTCTAAGGAATTCGCATAATAAAGGTTGGACTGGGAATCTGAGTCCGGTTTCAATTATTGATTGGATGGTAAAGGGGACAAAGCCTTCGTTGTCCCATGGGTCAACGTCTTGTTCGGCCAAGGTAAGGTTTACATCGACTGGAATGTTGTATTCTTTTCTGAATTCGGCTAGGCCTCCTGGGGTTTCTACTAGGAACCTATATTTCTCCATTTATTGTATAAGTTAAGAATAAATTATCTCAGTCGAAAAAGTGTGCTCAGTAGCTCGGCTGAGCGCAGGAAAGTGCCTGGCAACCTAAGTCTGCAAGGTGGAAGACAAGGTGTTAAGCACAGATCGTTGACCGTGCTACAAAAAACAAAGCAAGAAAAGACAAAGTCCTACTTCGGCTACGGAGTATACTACGGGATCTACCTCGGTTTGGCAAGATGTTTTGGTTATTTCGGTTCTGCCTATGGGTTGTGTTACTTCGGTTAAGCAACAAGGGGCAACTTTCTGAGTTCGGTTTAGGAACTAAGAAAGCTGGCTGAGCCCCCAAGGCTTAGCTCGGTCGAGGGCAAAAATTTCTAGTTCGGTGCGTTTCTATTTCGGCTACTGTGAATCAGTTGGTGGCCTATTTTGAAATTACTGTGAAATGTACAAGTTCTAGCTCGGTTCCAGTCTACCTAAATCTGTATATAGCAAGAGCAGTGTTCTAGTCCGGTTAAGGCATGTGCAAGGATCAAAAAGGTGTTCTACTTGCTATTTCGTTATATTCATAGTGTTCTTGTGAAGGTTTTTTGCAAAAAACTTCAAATATTATTGGGAACAGAAAAGTGCTTTTCAAATATACAAAATAGATTTTTATGGATTAAAACAAAAGCAAAAACAAGAAAAACAGAAATAGGTTTTTAAAAGCTTACCAGAGAAAGGGGAAGAAGATGGAGGTAGAAGCAAAGGCAGCACTAAAGAACTCGAACGCAGCAGCTCCAAGCTCAGAACAGAGGCACAGAGAGAGAGAAGATGAACAGAGTAAGGTGTGATTCAGAAATGAGGAGTTCTTTTGGTGAAAAGGGCCAAAAGGGCGGGAACTGTTTAATTTTTTCGGAGTACTAGGGCGGCGCGGCAGCTGTAAGGAGCCACTCAGAGGCTGCCACGTGTCCCCAGGAGAAGAAACATTTCAGTTGCTGTCACTGAAGAGACGTTTTGACCGGACGTTCACAGTACGGCCCAAGTTTAGCTCGGTTGGATAAGCTAAATGGTTTTTAGCTCGGCCGGGTAAGTTAAATGAGTTTTAGCTCGGCTGGAGAGGCTTAAAGTTTTAGCTCGGCTGGAGTGATTGAAACTGTAACTCGGCCGATAGACAGGTAATCCCAAATCATGTTTTGCAGATGGAATTAAGGGGCAATTGAGAGGGGAATTTATACATGAATTGGGCCGAGCTGCGATTATGGACCGTATACGTTACTCCGGTCCGAAGAAGAGACTTAGTAGTTAGTTCGGTCATGGCCGTTGTGATTAGTCCGGCCGAAGTAAGATCTTGTTTGTACCTCGGTTGGGTAATGTATTATGGGCGATTCGGTCTTCGACAGTTAGTTCGGTCGTAACATGTGGAAACCGAAGTGTGCTAGGTACTCTCAAGTAGTAGTTCTGTTCCACTCTTATGGATAGCTCGGTCTTAGCATGAGAAAGCCGAGGTAAGGGAGATTAAGGTAAGGGCCGAACTGACAGCTACTTCGGTCCTATTGGAGTTCGGCCATGGAAACCATCTCACTTGGTTTAAGCAGTGAGGGGGGTGTTGGAGAATAAGCATTATCTTCCAGGAGTATGAATCCTAGGAGGACTCTACATGGAGGAGTAAAAGAGTCCTACTAGGATTGTGCCACACGAAACCTATAAAAGCTCACCCACACCGCCTATGAAGAGGTAATGCAATTTTGCTCCCTGAATACATAGAGCTTTTGCCTATTTGTCTTGTTGTCTGACTTAGGCATCGGAGAGGTTTCCGGCACACACTCGCCGGCTAGCTCACGTTTGTGTTTTCAGGTAGTGGAACGATGTCGTACGTAGGAGCGCAGACTTGATCAACAAGATTATACGAGAAGGTGTATTTCTTTCCCGTACACTACATATTTTTTCATAAAAAATAAAAAAGTATACTTATTTAAATCATTCTAAACATGTTACTTCAAATTTTAGTATATTTTTTTAAATGAAAGGTGCTATAAAAATCACTTAAATGTTTTACTTTTTATATGACTTCTTATGTGCCAATTTATATGTTCCACTGTTCATTAAGGGACCATTTAGGAAGCTAGTAAAAAATTAGTTTAAAATTTTGAATCTATTTTTAGTCGCATCATCTTTCAATTTTTTTTACATCCAAAAAAATAAAAAAATCAATTTTAAACCAACTTTCTAAATCACCCCTAAATATGGTGCGCCTGTACACAGATATCCGCGTTGGTTGCAAGGGTACAATTCTGTACTTATGTATGAAGAAAAAGAAATTTGTAATGAGAGGGCATTTTAAACTCAAAATCCTCCTATTATTTTTTTAGAATTTTTATTTTTTAAATAATTAAAAAAAATTCCATCGGTTGAATTTTATTGAATCATTAAAAAAAAATCTTATTATGTCTTAATTTACACATTTAAAAAAAAAAAAGTTAACTAATCAATTTTAAAATTTTAAAAAAAATCTTTTAGCTTTTATTGAATTATTATTTTTAAAATCTTATTATATCTTGATTTACACATTTCAAAAAAAGTTAATTACTTTATTTAAAAATTTAAATTTAGAAATTTGAAAATGATCAGTTTTAAAATTTAGATTTTTGTAACATTAAAATATAAAAATCAATTCACATCTTTCATAAATTATTTCTCTTGATGTTTAATTTTTAAAATAATTAAAAAAATCTCTTATTGGTTGGATTTTATTCTCTTATAATGTGATTAATGATCTATTTTAAGAACTTGCTTCTCCCATAAAATATTATATAGTTTTTTTTTATATAGTATATATCAATACAATAAAGGATACAAAACTTCTTTCAAACATTGATACTATGTTTGGTTCATGGTTTTGGGTAGAAATTTTGAAAAAAAAATAATTAAAAGGTATGTAAAATTAGGTAAAATGTATTATATTTCGTTCACATATCACCTATCTTTTTTCTTTCTCATTTCAAATTCCTACCCAAATCCATAAATCAAAAACATAAAGTTGGGACCATATTTTCCATACTAAAAATTTTGATTAATATTAATTTTTAAAATTACGTACTACAAACTCTTATTACACATGTCTCTCCATATAATAATGATTGAAATTTATTTTAGTTGCTATCTTAAAGATTAGTTATAGAGTCAGGTTTTAAAGTTTTAAAATAAAAATTTTATGTCAGAATTTATTCAAATATAATTCTGTTAATATTTATAAATATTTTTTATTGACCGATAAAAAGCACCGTAAACATTAAGATTTTTTTATTATTATATTGAGTTATTAAAATATGATATATTATAGGCTTAGACCAAGAATTGTTGTGAGAAAAAAAATCGACTCAAATTAGATTTTCTATGTTAATTTTTAATATTTAATCCAATATTAAAATCTCCAAACTAACTCATACCGGTCACAAACCGATAAAAACATTTTTTAATGATTATGTGACGGTCACATTGACATAAATATTGAGTCGAGTAGTTTCTAGGTCACTTCTAATGTTTAGTCCAACACCACAAGTCAATCCTAATCTATTTTCACGTAAGAGTTATGACATATGACAATTTATAATTTTGAGTAAACAATTTTTTAGGTTTTACAAAATAAGAAAAAATTATTAACAAATATAATTTACTACTATCATATGGTAAATTAAAATAAAACTTATAAAATGAAATGTATTTATATTTTAACATAAATATAATTTTTATAATTTATTCTTTAATTTTTACCAATTAAATTATGACATGTAATTTTTTATTAAAAACTTAGAACAAGCAATTAATGACATCAGTATAAAAATCTTCTTGTTTATAAATTATTTTTACTACATATTTTAAATAAATTTTATATTGTTATTTTAATTTAGAAACTAAGTTTTGATTATTTATTTGTACTAATACTTGTTGAAGGTGAAGTAGGAGGAAATAATGTTGTGATAAACAACATATATTTATTTTTTTTTTGAATTTTTGAAAAAATTTATGTAATATAAATTATGATTATTAAATTCACTTAATTTATTTTTACTAATATATTAAATTTAGTCATCAAACACCCTATAAAACTCCAAAATAATTGAGTATCTGACTTGGAAATTTGAAGCCAACCAGGCTAAATTATTGGAGTGATTGAAAAACTATGAAAGGAATTAACTAGTTAATTAAGCTGACCTTATAAAATTAATGACTCTTATATCAGCTGGCTAACCAAATCTTAAGAAAAATATAACCAAAATTTATCAAACACGTTATGTCAACCATAATTGAAAAAAATTCTAAGCAATCTTCCAGATTATTCAAACTTATTTAAGATTTAATTGAATTATTATTACAGGAATTAAATGCGACAATTTTCTATGTTATTTTAGAATTGATCAAATCAAAAAAGCACCACATATATTTTGAGATAAGAAATTCAAAATTATATATGATCCCAATAATCTTGACCAAATCGCCAATCAAGCAAAGCTCAAAGGGTATCAAATTTCTCTCCGTGCGAGTTGAACTTGAGACCTCAAGTCACAAAAGTTATTATACAATCATTAAGTCAAATACCTTAATATTGTTATATATTATCAAAATATTTCACTAGAATTTTTTACCTCTTAGATGATTTGTCACGAGGCATATGGCTAGCGGGTCTTATTATTTTTACAATATGTTGGATCATGCATATACACATAAATTTTATTGTATAATTACATACAAAAAGTAGAATAAAATGGTTAAATATGAAAAATATATATATATAATTTTCGTAGTTAATCATAACTTACGATAACCCATTTCAATTTGCCAATCTTTTACTTCTAACTTCTGAAGTAAAGTAACCATGGAATAAAAAGGGAGGGATAAGCTTTCTTTTAGGATGACTTATCTTGATGAGATTATTTTGTGAGAAATTCTTATTTCGTAATAAGTTATTTGATTTTTATTTTTATTTTTGGAATAAAAATTTTCTTGCATATGTAAAATAAAGGAAAAATTAGTCTAAGGTCTCTCTTCCACTTTTGGTGATGGACGAAATCCACAATATTATTTTGTGATGTCTAAGGTCCCTTAATCCTACACCCATATATCCAGATATATTCCAATCTCTCGCTTTCTCCTTCTACACACATGAACACATTTCTAAGCTTTTCACTTCCACCATTAGATGTAATCTCTCTCTCTTGCTGTCACTCTCTCTCTCTAATTCGATCAACCATGAACCGTTTCAACACCGATTCGATAACTTTGGTCCCACAGTAGGGCTCAATCTTGATGGAGATATGGCCATCGCAACCCTTTGCACAGAGGAAATCACGCTACGGACATATTGACGAGCCATTGCAGCGATATTATCCTGCAGATTGTTCTCAAATAGGAACTGAAAAGCAATAGTCAACACTGATCATGCGTTGTAACATGAGAACTGGTAGCGACTTCAATGAACAACACAGTATTGCATCGAGATGATGCTAGAGGTGTTGTATCCAGAATCAAAAGACCTGTTTTGTAGTACATAGCAAAATCCTCACAGTTATTCTTAAACACATCATAGTTTCCAAATCCATTGCGAAGCAGATACATGGCTCTGTGGATTACTGCTTCCGGTGGGTCTGATTCTGCAGTTGTGCAGGTGCCACCTGGGAGTTTGGTGAGGAACGCTGATGGCATGACTCCATATTCAAAACGATACAAGGATCCTTCATCGAGGAAGCAATCCAAGCAAGAGATGACTACCGCAACTCACACAACTCATGTTCTTTCTTCTCAAGTCTAGTCGCGACAGGGTCGTCCCAGAGTTCCAAACTTGAATTTTCTCTGGGTTAAAGAGAATTTCTCTAGAAATGTTTCTTTAGGAATTTCATTGATTTTGAGAGAATTTCTCTGGCTTAAAGTGATCCAGAGAAATTCTTCATTCATTTTCTTTGGAAAAAATTTCTATCTAGAGAAATTCTCTGGGATTTTGGCCATTGTGTAAATTTTCTCTGAGAAATTCTCTAGAAGGTCAGAGAAATAGAGAAACCTCCTAGAGAAATTCTAGTTCTCTGGAGAGAAATTCTCTCAGAGGTCTAGAGAAATTCTGGAGAGAAATTCTCTGGATAAAATTTCTCTATATTTGTAAAACGTTCAATTATCATGCTTATCTTAATTCACGATTGTTACTCTGTTCTTTTCAAACTTATCATTTGTGAATACATTTTCTTTTTATGCTTGAAGAACTATTCAACTCAGGTTAAATCATAATTTCTTTTTATGACGGTGTTGATAGTGTTGAATTTCTTTGGATTTGGGCACTTTTCTTTGGATTACCCTTGAATTTTCTCTGAATTTGGCAATTTTCTCTAGATTGAATTTTATCTAAATTTGATAATTTTCTCTGGATTACTCTTGATTTTTCTCTAGATTACTCTTGAATTTTCTCTGGATTTGGCAATTTTCTCTAGATTTGGCAATTTTCTCTGGATTACCTCTGAATTTGGTAATTTTCTCTAGATTACCCTTGAATTTTCTCTGGTTTCAATTTTCTTTGATTTTTCTCTAGTTTGAATTTTCTCTAGTAAAGGATTTTGAATTTTCTCTGGTAAAGGATTTGAATTTCTCTAGTAAGGACATAGAGTTTGAATTTTCTCTGTTCATGATGGCATTTGTTAAGGCCATAGAGTTTCAGATCTTCTTTGCTAAAGGGTGTGTGCTTCTTCATATTGCCATTGATCTGGAGAGTTTACTTTGAGAGGAAGCTTGAAATACTCGGCCACGAAATTTCTCTGGAGAGAAACAGAGAATTTCTCTGGGTTGGAGAGAATTTCTCTAGACAGAATTTCTCTGGACCAGAATTTCTTTGGATCAAATTGAGGGACCTTAGATATTATGAAAATATTAGATGTCCTTTATACTATAAAGTCTTAATACCAGGGACCCTAAAAAAAAAAATCCTAAAATAAAAGGATCCAAGATAAGTTATTTTGACGTAAAATAATTTTTGTCCAAGATAAAAATAACAATAAAAAAAAAAAAGGTTCTATTTTGCCTAGTACTAACTTAAGGGATAGGCAGCTTAAATACTCGCTTTAAATCCCAAGGGTTGAATGGGTTGGTAAGGCAATGGCCTAAGTTCAAACCTATACCAATCTTCTTATACCCCTCGACTGAAATTGGGGGGTGAGGGATGAGTTCCGCGATATGCTCCGCGGGTTAGCTTGTAGGGTCAATTTTGAGGGCTCCCGGTCAACAAAACAAAAATAAAAATAAATAAAAAATACTCGCTTTAGGCCCGGAGTATAAAGGGAGTCTCCATTTATCATCTTTTCATTATTCTTTCACCATATATAGTGCATATTAAAAAAACCTCATAATTTTTTTAAATTAAAAAAAAAATTATTGATTATTAAAATTATTTTAATTCAGATAAAGTAAAGAAATAAAAATTAATGTTATGAATTTTAAATAAAAATTATAATATCAAAAAATTAAAATTACAAAAGTCCCAATTAAATTTTTCACTGTTCGATGTCACATAAGTTTGAATGGTCCCTAATTTTATCATTTATTTGATAATTAAACACAACCCATGATATATATATATATATATATAGTCCACATACATAAAATTCAAATGTGAAATGTGAAATGAAAAATCAGACTTTGAAGCCAATGAAGCTGAATTATTGGACCAAGGGTGGGGACTGATTGATAAGCTCAGAAAAAGAGAATTATATTGAGCTGTCGAACCTATGGAGAAGACTACTATGATGTCCTTTAATAACTTGGAACAAACAATAAACAATTAAATTAAATTGTTGTTAGGCCTGAGACTATTAAGGTCTTGTTTGGACCAAGCTATTTTGGTGACTAGGTTGGTAGATTGACCACACGGGTCTAGTCTAGTAGTCTTTGAACTATTTTTATTTTTATTTTTTTTTATTTTTTGAACTAGGACTAGTATACCAACTTTGGAATTTATCATATTTGCAGTCATTTGACGCCATCGGTGACATATATTATTAATTTTGACCTAAAAATAAATAAATCATGTATTTTGGCACATTTATGATTTTTTTTTTTAAACTTTTGAAATAACATTTTTTAAGTAATCATATTTGCCAAAATTATTAGTTTTATTTGATTTTAAATACGAAATATTCTTCTTCTTTTTTCTTTTTTTTTTGGGTTAAAGGGAATATCAAAAAAATTAAATAAATCTGTTAAATAAGAGTTGTCTCTAACATCGAGTGCAAGTAAATGAAAAATACAATAAGAGTTAGGGGTGGTTTGGGATCCCTTAAATAATTCATCTTTTTATCTTTTTTTTTATCACATCATCTCTTTACTTTTCTGCATTTCTTTTCATAAAAAGACAAAAAGTACACTTATTTAGATCATGTCAAACAACCCTTACATTGAAGAAATGGATTCCTAGGACCATGTCATTGCCGAAATTGGCCAACAAATTTTAGCAATAATTCACTACTCACAATAATGCATTCTAATTTTTTTTTTAATTTAAAAAAAAAAAAAAAGGGGGGACTTTCAAGCAAGTTTCGGAACTAATTTTTTTAGTCAAAAATTGAAAATGTTGTTACTAAAAAGTCAATTTTTTTCTCTACTTTTTTATACGTATTTTTATAAAAAATTAAAAAATCAACAAAAATAATTAGTTCCCAAAACAAATCCAAGTTTACTGTGAATGATAATAAATCTAGAGATTTTTGGTCTATGGACCGTCTAATTTTTAAGTCTATAAAGTAAGGAATTATCCTATCTTTTAAGAATTCCAATTAAGTTATGTGTCGTTTCAATTCTATTAGTTACTTTATGTAATACAGAGGAGAAAAGACGAGAAATAATAGGTATGTAACCAATAGAATTAAAAAGGCATATCATGTATGATATGGGATGGACCTATGTAATAATTTTTCCTATAAAGCACTCTTACTTTTAACATCTAAATATATATTTTTTAAAAATATCAAAATATAAGTACAAGACCAAATTGAGATGGGACCACCAAATTTGTTTGCAAGACTTCTTGTGAAACCAAAGATTATGGTTACTCCAATCTGGGGGGGGGGGGGGGGTTTGAAATTATGGTTACTAGTTCAAAAAAAAAAAAAAAACACACACACACACACCAAAGATTAAGGGGCCTTGAACGAAATCCATACCTACAATAACAATAATTTGGGCTTCAGCCCACATATCTACTAATTGGAAATGGGCCACTGTATCTACGCAAAGAGTGCCCGCATAATACTAACATCCCAATTGCTGTGATCTCAATGGGCCTGGCCTAATTCATGAATAAATAAATAAATAAAATGTTGATATTAAATTTTATTTGGTAATAGCTAAAAACTTCCTTTTTTTTGTCTCTACTGAATTTGATTTAAAATTTGTATAAAAAAAATTTACTTTTCGCGTTGGTCTAGCTTAGAAGAATCTAAAAATTAATTTTTAGTAGAACTAAGAAAATGAAAAGTGTTTTTAAAATTAACAAAATAAAAGGGTAAATTACAAATACATCTCCTGAAGTTTGTTTAAAATCCGAATTGTCTCATGTGGTTTGAAAAATTATAAATACCTCCCTGTCAGAATTTTTTATTTAATAGAATTAATTTAAAAATTAAAATTTGTAACTGTTCACCTATACAATAATAAAATTATCTGAATTATTAATTGAAATAAAATTTTAACATTATTAAAAACTGTTAATTAACTTGATAATTTATTAATAAAAGAATTTATTTGTTATGAAATTAAAAACTTTAGGAGGTACAATATAATTTCTAGAACCACAAGAGGTAATTTGTAGTTTAAGTAAATCTCAGGGGATGTGTTTGTAATTTATCCCAAATAAAAATAAAAATATCAAAGATGGAAGTTCTATCTTTCTTATGTTATGAAGAAATTTATTTTCTCCATATTGTGTATCTTCATTAGAAGTTATTTTCTCTATATTGTGTATCTTCATTGTGTTATGTTGCATAAGACAGTTTTCAATTTTTGTTGCCCCTTGAAGAAGAAAAAAGAATGGTAGACTCGATTACCAACCTGAAGGGACCTTTCTTGACGCAGTAGAAGTGTACCCCCACTCGGACTTCCGAGGGACTGTCTTTGCTTCCATTAGTTGCCAAAGTAAAGTGTACTCCCACTCGGACTTCCGAGAGATAGCCTCCATTAGTTGTCGAAATAGTGTGTACTCCCACTCGGACTTCCAAATAGCAGCCTTTACTTCTATCAGTGCAAGCTTCGAGGGTCTTTCTTGTTGAAGCAGAGTCTGTGTTCCCCACTCAAACTTTCGAAGAATAGCTGTAACAAGTCCGCGAGGGACCTCGCTACAATTCGGACTCGATTTGTGTCACGGTTCTAAATCTTGAACCAAAGAGTCCAAATCCGGCAAATCGTTTTGAGAAAAAACAGATTTTTTGAAAGAAGTGCCAAACATGGACTGCTTTGCCAGATACAGAGTCGCCACTTAAATGTTTTTTAATGGGAAATTTAGGAAACCCTGACTCGGTGCCAAAGGCCACGTGTCCGTCATCACCAAAGTTGCCTCGGCTCGGGAACTTGGGTACGATTGGGGAAGGTCACTGCATGAGCACCCCCGCTCGCCCGATCAAAGACCGGCCTCTACTAACCATGATATCAATTTTTGAAAACATTGTGTGTTCTTATTCCGGTTATTAGCCTAAATTTACTATGTGATGCTCGCAGCAAACAAGTATAGACCGAGTCGTCTGAATTGGAACAAAAACATCTCATGTTTGTTTGTTTGAAAATGGCGTGATGGTGTTACCCGCAGGTAGGCTAAAAACGTGGATTTGCTACCCTCGGGTGGGCTTAGAAAACGAGATGATTTTGCCACTGTCTAGTGGGCTTAACAAACAATCAGTGCATTGTCCCAATTCAAATAACCCAACCTTCACCCATAGGCATTCAAGGCAGTTATACCACATAAGCAAATAGCCTCATGGCAAGCATGCTATCATGGCAACACTCACATGCATGCAAGGATGCTAAAGCATAAAGCTCACCGAGTACTCCAAGCCAAAACAAAAACCGATTAGAAATTCATGCATGATCCTAGATGCACAGAATTGCCTAATGCAACACATGCAAAATGCAACTATGGCAGGCTCGGCTATTCTAAACATGGTATATGAAATGCTACAGCTAACATGTATTCAATTTGGAATTGAAATACAAATACAGTTTGTATGATGCGCCGAGCCCGGTGCATGCAATACAGATGAATGAATGCAAACATGCTGTCATACTGTATGCTAATTGAAATATGCCCTATATCTAACCATCATGAGTAGATAAATAAAAGGGAGAAAGACGTGGGGTTGGAAGACATACATCACACTCACCCACACTTATTACAATTATGCCCTCGCGCAGAGGGTCCGAATAAATAATAATACAGTCCCGAATGAAAGAATAGTACAGTCCGAATAATAATACAAATTTCTAATTAATTAACAGATTGAACTAGGAAAGCTGTAAAGCTGGCATGCAAGCCGGGGACTGCCTTGCTTCTGATGAATGCCGCCTGTTTGGGCTGCCTTGGCGTGGAAATCCACTAGGATGCCCCAATTAGCCTCTGTTTGCACCTGTTCTCGAAATGCGTGCCAAACTCCGAAAAATTGCTGATCCTTGATTTTGCTGCAACAGAGAGCAGGAAAGGGGCATAGCAATGTATTTCACAAATATATGCATGCCTCGATCCTCGTGCCACCAATCACGCATATCGATGCATGATGGTCGAGGAGCCGAATTGCACAACTCAATATAGAATGAATGCAAATGATGACACAACAAACCTAATTCCATCATAGATGATCCGGAGTGTCGGTGACTGGGGAATTGAGACACGTTCCGCCACTCGGAATGCGAAACGTACCTCGTTTCCCGTGCCCGGGCTGACTCTTATCCCGAACACGATGCAATATGCATGACATGCATGAAATGCAACTAAGATACATCCTAAAATGCAAAATGTTATGAAAATGAGATGCCTCGAAATGCATGCCCGCAGGCACGCAAATCGAGAAACACGGAATGACATGCAAAATGAAATGAGGGCTTACACCAACACGAGAGGGCCTCAGCCGCACTCACATAAGATGCCGGAAGATGAAAAATGAGATGTCTCGAAATGCGTGCCCGTGGGCACGCAAACCGAGAAATGGCCCGAAGGCATGGAATGACATACGAAATGAAATGAGGGCTTACACCAACATGAGAGGGCCT
The DNA here is from genome assembly GCA_036172215.1 of Camellia granthamiana. Taxonomy (NCBI): domain Eukaryota; kingdom Viridiplantae; phylum Streptophyta; class Magnoliopsida; order Ericales; family Theaceae; genus Camellia; species Camellia granthamiana. The sequence goes on along the minus strand of CM069903.1, from coordinate 168,109,707 downwards.
CAGCCGCACTCACATAGGATGCCGGAAGATGAAAAATGAGATATCTCGAAATGCGTGCCCGTGGGCACGCAAATCGAGAAATGGCCCGAAGGCATGGAATGACATACAAAATGAAATGAGGGCTTACACCAACATGAGAGGGCCTCAGCCGCACTCACATAGGATGCCAGAAGATGAAAAATGAGATGTCTCGAAATGCGTGCTCGTTGGCACGCAAACCGAGAAATGGCCCGAAGGCATGGAATGACATACAAAATGAAATGAGGGCTTACACCAACATGAGAGGGCCTCAGCCGCACTCACATAGGATGCCGGAAGATGAAAAATGAGATGTCTCGAAATGCGTGCCCGTGAGCACGCAAACCGAGAAATGGCCCGAAGGCATGGAATGACATGCAAAATGAGACATGGCATATGGAATATGGAACATGCAAATTTCAGCAGCCAAAATGATGCAAAACAGCTCCCGAATCATAGCAAAATTATACCCGATGCCCGAAATAAGTCCCGAAATGCAATGGAATGGCCTACAGCTATGTCAAACATGCACAATATGGACATGAAGTGTAAAGACAGATGCTAGGAAGTCCCTAAACTAGCATTTTTCCAGTACAAAGCATGGCCAAAAAACAATCATAGATGGGGCAAAAACAGCATGCAAAAATGGGGGAAAAAGGGAAATAATGAAGTAAATGGTATATGCAATGCTCAAACTGAAAAATACAGTTCTACAACACTGAAGAGGGACCAAAAATATGAACATTTACAGCTTATGGTAACCCCCAAAACAGTATACAAATATGGAAAACATAGCGTGCAAAATATGGGCCAAAAGAGGGCTATAAAGAGAAGTATACCAAGCATTCACCAAAAAGCCTAAGACCCTTGACAAAACATGAAGATTGGGTCATTTTAAGACTATTTTCAGTTCTGATAGTGGCCAAAAACAGAAGCAAGATAAGCCTAAAAAATCATGCAAAATATGGACCAAATAGGGGCTATAATGATAGGTCATGCATAGAAGCACCAAACAAGGTTGAGCCCTTCTACAATGTTGTAGAGGGGCTCAAAATAAGCACATTTACAGTTTATGGCATGCTCCAAAAATAAATGTACATAGACCAAAAATACTATGCAAGATTATGGCATATAAGATGGATATTAAGACAAGTGGTATATAGAAGTGCCAAACAAGGTTGAGCCCTTCTTCAATGTTGAAGAGAGGCTCAAAATAGGCCTAAACTCAGTTAGGGTCAGAGCCTAAAACCACAAGAAAATAGGGTAGAAAAATGATGCAAAAAAAAGCTCAAAAATGAGAAATAGTGACTTACCCTTGAAGACTATACTTTGATTGCTTCTTGGACCAAGTTTGCTACTTCTTAGCCTTTGAAAAACCTTCCCTTGCTGCTGGAAATAGAATGGTGATGATAGTGCTTGGTGTTGATGAACAAATGGTGCCAAGACTTGAGGTTTTTTGAAGGTTTTGGAGAGGGAGATGTATGCAAGTGTGTATGAGCTCTTGAGAAGAGTTTTTCTCACCCTAGCAAAGAAGTTGGCCAGCCACTTATAAAGGCTAAGAAGAGGGTGTAAAAGAGGAGGGAAATGCACCCAAGTGCTTCCCTCCGAAATATCCCCCAGATACAGATATTTTCTGGGAGAAACAGTTGCATAGCTGTAATGCACACATCCCAAGGAGCATGGCCGGCACCCCACTTTTGGTGGAGGTGGCCGGTCGGCTACCCCCATGGCCGGCCGGCTAGGGGCAAAAATGGAGGAACAAAATTTCTGGCCGGCCACCAAAAAAAGGGGTCCTCCCAGGTCTCCTCTACAACACCCTATGGTTGGAATTTGGCAACTCTGAAACAGGAGAGACAACAAGCCACTTGAAGGAGAGGCTCAAAAATGAAAATGAGAATTACTGGCCGGCCATGTGTTTTTAGGATCCTCCCAGGTGTGTACAACACAAATATGTGGTTTGGGCTTGAATAAAATGGCCCTAGGGTGTTCAACATTAGCCCGGAAGTGAGAAAAATGGGCGTCGGAGGGCTCCGGAAGGATATAACTAGTTGCTGAGACAATTGCTGGCCTCCCACCCCTCAGTGACCTTCGTAATGATAAAACAGTGGTACCTGCCAAAAATGAACGAAAACCGATGCAAAATGAGTGCTCGGGGGCCAGAACGCGCAGTTCGGGATCCTGAAAACAAGCTGCCGGGCACCGAAAGTGGCATTCGGCTACGAAGTGGGTTTCTCGGACCCCAATGTCCCTCAAAAGGGAGTAAATGAGATGCATGCCAAAAACCGGAGGAATCGGAGATGGTTAGGCGGTCCCGAACCGAGGCACACGGCCTGACGGCTCCGAAAACCGGGAACCGGGCTCCGAAATGGGCAAAATGGCCTACGACCACGAAATGTAGCCCACGGCCACTGAGAGATGGTCTACGGGACCTCTCCCTCCCCTCAGGAAAGAAAACAGAGAAAACCGAGTCTGGTTCGCAAACCGAGGCAAGGCACAGAAGAGGGTTCGGAAGTCCGGAGGCAAGGCGCACGGCCGCGACTCTGAGACTTCTGAACGAGCGCAATATGCAACATCACCGAGCGCTCAATCGATGACGTCTGAGTCTTAAGGTCGGTCAAAAATGGGGTGTCTACAATAGCCCTTGTTGCCATCAGTGCAAGCTTCAAAGATCTTTCTTATCGAAGTAGAGTGTACTCCTACTCGGACGTTCGAAGGACAACCTTTGCTTCCATTGATTGCCAAAGAAAGGAGTGTGCTTCCACCCGGACTTCTGAAGGACAACCCTTGTTTCCATTAGTGCGAATCCGAGAATCTTTCTTGTTGAAGTCGAGTGTGTACTCTCACTCAAACTTTCGAAGAACAAACCTCGTTTCCATCAGTGCAAGCTTCAAGTATCTTTCTTACTGAAGAAGAGTGTGTGCTCCCACTTAGACTTCCGAAGAACAGCCCTCGAGACTCAGTTGCTTGCCAGAAGAGATCTTTTTTGCCTAAGTAAGGTGTGTGCTACTATTTGAACTCCTGAGAGATAACCTTGCTTTCATTCGGACTTCTAAGAGATAGTCCTTGTTCTTATTAGTGCTGGTTCTAAGGGCCCCGGGGTCATGGATTTCGTACAAGAATTCATTCGCCTAAAAAAAAAAGCACAGCCACAAACAAGAAGGGTAATATCAATTGTAAATCATGATTCATCCATTATAATAATCTACCTACGCTACAACATTTCTATTCCTCCGAGAAGTTCATGAACATGCAATAATCAAGGTTCTGCCTCTCCCGGTCCGTTCCTCTAAAGCCGACGTAAAACAACTATATATGGTTCTATTCTCTGTTATGGCGCTTCATCATTTCAGACAAATTGGTCGCTAAGCGGGTATCAGGAATTCATTCACCGAGTACATGAAAGTCAAGTGTGATGTTCTTACACTATCACTAAACAACAAGATCATTCTACTTTTATGAAGTGGGTGTTATTGTTTCAATATTCTTAGTAGCATCAACAACAATCAACACACAAGGGTTTATTCTCTACAAACATTCAATTATTCCAATATTCACAGGGATGGCAATGAATAAATTCACACAAGACAACTAGTGAACGCTCAATATTACGGAGTACACAACGTGGGTTGAGAACCACACGCGCTGGCCAGATGCGTAAAAGAGAACCAATGACCACTGCAGGTCAACCAATGACAAGCTAGGCTAGCGAGGGTATGCGTTAGTAGCGATTTCGGTGGTGCCTGAAGTTGTGGTGTGAGTAGTGTATACAAGTGGCAGAGCAGCTAGGCAGACCAACGCCGCCTTGAAGAGGCAGCGTGGTCGGCGCTGGTTAAATCACGGCCTGAAGCAAACCAACAGCATAGAGAGGCCGACGGCAAGTTGGGTTGGTTCGGCACAAGGTGTCAGGTGCGAAAGGTGAGTAGGCTAACAGCGAGCTAGGTTGGCGTTGGTGCAAGCTAGTGGTGGCTTGGGTCGCGACGACGGTGGTGTTCTGATAGAAGTTGAAGTGTCGAAAGGCGAATTCAGAGATCACGACATTTTGTTGGGGTCGAATTCATCGGCTTTGGAGAGCGATTTGGAAAGTCAAGGATCTCATAAGAGTAACAGACAAATTAAAGATTTGTTGAAGCGATTAGATCGAAGGTTTTCGGGACACCGACTCAGCACCAATCGTTCGAATTGGGAAGATCACGACAGAGATGTCGTACTCAGCAACGGCGCTCCGTCGAAATGGGCTTTGTTGTTCGTTGGTTGCCTTTTTGGTCTCGCTACAAGTCTCTATGTTGCTACCTTCAATCGTGGAATGGGTCTCCGTATTGCTGCCTTCAAGCAAAATATATATATACATATATAGATATGAGGAGGCCCAATTTTTAAGATTTGTTTGTTTGCAAGAAAGCTGGTTGGTCTCGGTTTTAGAAAGAGAAAGGGCCGAAATGGGTCTTGCCAAAAAGAGAAGGATTAGGGTTTTTGTCCTTATCCTAAATAAATAAAAGCAAAAGGGCAGGTTTGATTCTGATGGCCCCTTAGGTGTGCTACGGATGTGTGTTTATATATAATATGCATCCGAATATTCTGGAGAATCTACATAAACTACGTAAGTTGAAAGAAAAAGCAAAGTCAAGTTTGGCTAAAAAAACAATGTGGGCCTTCTCTTAAACTACCCCTGACCCTTCTGCGGCAGGACATCCTCTGGGACTACCCCTGACCCTTTGGGATGATTGGGGATCATTGGTTAGGTGTGGCTAAGAAGAAGGGTTCGCCAAGAGGTTGATCTCCTCTTCGGGGTTTTCCTCATCCTCGAAAAGGTCACCTTCTCGAACAAAGTGGTTAGAGAGAATATTCCTCATGTGCCTTACACATGAGCTTCATCCTACATCATTAGGTGCCTATAAATAACTCTTAGAGAGATAACTCTTGGAAAAGAACTAATTTCCCTTCTCCATTATCAACTTGAGAGTGAAAGTGGGAGATCCATGGGAGAGCCTTACCATTATTCTCTCTCTAGCTACTTTGCCTTTTTCTTCACCCAATCTCTTATCTCTATTATCTCTTTGCTTTTGTGTTCTTAATTGTGACTATTAAAGAATCTAAACCTCTCATCATTTCTAGAGAATTCAAATTTTCTTCAAAGATCTTCGAAGATCTTCAAATTTTCCAAGAACGTTCTTAAACCCTCTCATATATTTGGCGACTCTGCTGGGGAGGCGGATTGGTTAATGGTCTCAACAAGATCCGGAATCTACAAAACTCCGGTGAAGATGGCGAGAGAATAAGAAGTTCATCAACAAGGCTCTTCCGATGGTGATGATGAGAGGACTTGTAACACCCCGTATTTTGAGGTATTAATATTTAGTGAGTGGTATTGGTGGTTTATTATAATAAATTAGTGGTGAGATTTTTAGATAAGAATTTAATTTTAAATTATTTATTTTTATTTATCTCGTCTCTTTTATATCTATCATATTGTTATTTATTCTCATTTAATAATAAATCAATTTTTCTTATCATTTCCCATCACGTGGAGAAAAAAGAATTTTTTTAAAAAAAAAAAAACAACAACAACAGAACAACAAAACCGTGGGCAACAACCCATAGTCTTGTTACCTACCACACTAAACCACCCATTTCCTTTTCTTATAAATTGAGCCCCCATTTTCTCCTTTCATCTGTCCCACAATTTCATCTTTGTCTCTCATTTTTTCATTTCTCCTACTTTCGGCTCTCTCTCCATTTGTGATGTAAATTTTAAGTTTAGACATGGGAATATTTAGAGTGAGAGTTAGTAATTTTACAAGAGATTAAAGTTATTTTTTGAGATTTTGGAGCAATTTAGATGTATTTATGGTGATAGCGGAGATAATTATTTTGAGAAAAATTCAGGTTGTATACAATATGCCCTATTTAAATCTCTTTGCAAAGAGTTCTCTATTTTTAATTATCCTCAATTTGTAATCCACTTGATTATTGTGGTTATTAATAGATTTTGTAAAATCATTTGTTGTCGAATCATTGATATTCTGATCATTCTGTAAAATTCTCTACAAATATTTCTATGTTAAAATGGTGATTTGTCTGACTGAATGACATGGAAATACTTCATACATGAATCAAGTGAATCTTGTTAATTTGTTTACACCAATATGCCCGGATAAGCGTGGAGTTTGGGTGAGGTGGGTGAATAAATAAATTTATTCACTGGTCATGTACTGAGTAGGACCAGGTATTTGGTCCTAGATAAATTATGGTTGATTTGTTGTGCAATTTGATAAATTGCTTAATTATCGTATCGTTAATTTAATGTCATAAATTGTTGGATTCTTATTAATTTATTCTGTATCCGAGCCTTGTATTCCTGTCGTATTGTATACTTCCCAAATTAATTTATTTTTCAATTACGGAGCAGATTTTAGTGGAGATCAAAATTGAGATTAGAAAGATTTATTAATATAGAGATTTCAGACCCACCACTGTAATTATTAAATTTCGAGATAGTTGTAATATTGTTTATTTCAGAGATAAATGTCCTATAGAATATTTTGGAGACTACAGTACAATTTGAAAACAATTTTGTAGTTATTATTTTTGGGAGCAAAACTTGTATATATATATATATATTTTAGGCTATTTTAGTGTATTTAACGACCCGGGAGTGGGGCGTTAAAGGACTCAAGTTCAAGATCCACCTCTCATCCTTGAGGCCATTCAAGGACTCCAACACTCTCAAGAAGAGATTCTCACGACCCTTCAAAATCTAACCCATACCATGTTGGTGATAGGTTCGAATTTCGCACCACCAGCAACAAATGGAGGTCAAGTCAGTGTTGGCAAGCATCAAAACCTTCATGGTGATGTTGGGAATGGTCAAAACCATCAAGACCCACCCCAAATTCTCCTTGAAGTTACTCAAAATGGTGTGCAAAATCAAGTGTTAGGAGGAACAAGTCATGGCCAACTTGTGGCCCATGGAGCGCAAGATCACACAACCGGAAGATCGAGCCATGGTCCATCGGTGGTTGGAGGAGTCTCCGGCACGATAAATGGTGTTCCAGCGGTGGTGGAAGTTCAAGGAAAGCCCACTGGAATTTCTCTACAAAATGGTGCTCCATCCACGCCTAGTTTTGTTCCACCAGTTATAGATTCTACTCATGTACTAAGCGGGTCTCTTTTGGCTCCGACAACAGCTTTCCAAGCTCAACCCGGTATACCCATGGCGTTTAACAGAGTTTATGGAACTCAATTCAATGCTCCATCACTGAATGTCATATCCATAGATGCCAATGGTCAATATTACCACATTCCTACACCAATGGTGAATTCTCAACACCCAAATAGCCAAGTTGCTCCAGGCTCGATCTTTGGGTCTACAAGCCAAGTTCCGGGAATACCACCATCAAGTTCTCTCCCTCAACAATTTCTCACTCTTGCCGATGTGCAAGCCATGTTCAATCTCGAACGGGGCAAGAGGACTTTACCCTCTTTGCCTGATCCAAATGTCAAGCCACCATACCCTAACGAGATATTGAGTTATCCATACCCGAAGGGGTACATGGTGCCGAAGTTCATCAAATTCGATGGCAAGCAAGGAAATACTGGAGAACATGTTGTTCGATTTATAGAGACTTTGGGGATTCATGGTTCAAATCATGCCCTCCGGCTGAGAGAATTCTCCAAGTCCCTCACCGACCGAGCATATAGTTGGTACGTTAACTTGGCCCCAAACTCTATCTGAAGTTGGGAGGAGATGGTCAACAAATTCCACGCCAAATTCTTTCAAGTGGCCGAGAAAGTGACCACACTTACCCTGTGTAAGGAAAATCAGCGGGAGGGTGAAGACATTCTCGAATATGTGAAGAGGTTCCAAGACAAAGCCATGGGCTGTCACGAGGTTGTAGAGGAAAGCTGCTTGGTCCAAATCTATGCTAAAGCGGCATTGAACGAGTACAAGATGTTTCTTATTAATCACAAACTACCTACATTCTCGGAACTAATTGAAGCATCTCGGAACATCAACAAACCTCAGTCTCAGGAGATTGGGCTCGAGACTAGTTATAAAACCAGCTTCAAGTCATCTCGAGGACCTTCTGTCAATGCGGTTTCTGCGTCTTCTACCCGAAAATCGCAAATGGAGGAATTCAGAGGTCAGAAGAGAAAAAACAGAGGAGATGGCATTCTTTTTCCGTGTAGTGTTGAGGAGGTGAAAGCCTTAGTTAAAGAATGGGTGGCAGACGGGAAACTGAAGTTGCCTTGTATCGAAAAGTTTTTGCCCAAGAAGGACCGCGAGGGCCCTAATTATTGTGTTTTCCACCGATCACTAGGACATCCTACAAAAAAAGTGCCGGACACTTAAGAAAATCTTTAGAAAGAAAATCGAAGTAGATGAGCTAAAGTTCAAAGAATAGTGGCCCCAAGATATCTTAGAAGATGTTGTTATGATGGCGTATGACAGCCACAACCTGAGCAGTTGGTGAAAATTTTTCGAATGACCTTGCAACTCTAGGGGCAAAGGTCGATTTACAATTTATATTTATGGCATTGTCCAAGAAGTTCTATCTTTCTTATGTTATGAAGAAATTTATTTCCTTCATATTGTGTATCTCCATTAGAAGTTATTTTCTCTATATTATGTATCTTCATTGTATTATGTTGCTTGAGACAGTTTTCAATTTTTGTTGCCCCTCGAAGAAGAAAAAGGAATGGTAGACTCGATTACCAACCTGAAAGGATCTTTCTTGACATAGTAGAAGTGTACTCCCACTCGGACTTCCGAGGGACTATCTTTGATTCCATTAGTTGCCAAAGTAAAATGTACTCCCATTCGGACTTCCGAGAGATAGCCTCCATTAGTTGTCGAAATAGTGTGTACTCCCACTCGGACTTCTGAAGAGTAGCCTTTACTTCGATCAGTACAAGCTTCAAGGGTCTTTCTTGTTGAAGCAGAGTGTGTGTCCCCACTCAAACTTTTGAAGAATAGCCCTTGCTGCCATCAGTGCGAGCTTCAAGGATCTTTCTTATCGAAATAGAGTGTACTCCTACCCGGACGTTCGAGGGACAACCTTTGCTTCCATTGATTGCCAAAGAAAGGAGTGTGCTTCCACCCGGACTTCTGAGGGACAACCCTTGTTTCCATCAGTGCGAATTTGAGGATCTTTCTTGTTAAAGCCAAGTGTGTACTCCCACTCAAACTTTCGAAGAACAGACCTCGTTTCCATCAGTGCAAGCTTTAAGTATCTTTCTTACTAAAGAAGAGTGTGTGCTCCTACTTAGACTTCCGAAGAACAGCCCTCGAGACTCAGTTGCTTGTCAAAAGAGATCTTTTTTGCCTAAGTAAGGTGTGTGCTACTATTCGAACTCCTGAGGGATAACCTTGCTTTCATTCGAACTTCTAAGAGATAGTCCTTGTTCTTATTAGTGCGGGTTCTGAGGGCCCCGGGGTCGTGGATTTCGTACAAGAATTCATTCGCCTAAAAAAAAAAGCACAGCCACAAACAAGAAGAGCAATATCAATTGTAAATCATGATTCAACCATTATAATAATCTACCTACGCTATAACATTTCTATTCCTCCGAGAAGTTCATGAACATGCAATAATCAAGGTTCTGCCTCTCCCAGTCCGTTCCTCTAAAGCCGACATAAAACAACTATATATGGTTCTATTCTCTGTTATGGCGCTTCATCATTTCAGACAAATTGGTCGTTAAGTGGGTATCAGGAATTCATTCACCGAGTACATGAAAGTCAAGTGTGATGTTCTTACACTATCAATAAACAACAAGATCATTCTACTTTTATGAGGTGGGTGTTATTGTTTCAATATTCTTAGTAGCATCAACAACAATCAACACACAAGGGTTTATTCTCTACAAACATTCAATTATTCCAATATTCACAGGGATGGCAATGAATAAATTCACACAAGACAACTAGTGAACGCTCAATATTACGGAGTACACAACGTGGGTTGAGAACCACACGCGCGGGCCAGATGCGTGAAAGAGAACCAATGACCACTGCAGGTCAACCAATGACAAGTTGGGCTAGCGATGGTATACGTTAGCAGCGGTTTCGGTGGTGCCTGGAGTTGTGGTGTGAGTAGTGTATACAAGTGGCAGAGCAGCTAGGCAAACCAACGCCGCCTTGAAAAGGCAGTGTGGTCGGCACTGGTTAAATCACGACCTGAAGCAAACCAATAGGATAGAGAGGCCGACAGCAGGTTGGGTTGGTTTGGCACAAGGTGTCAGGTGCGAAAGGTGAGCAGGCCAACAGCGAGCTGGGTTGGCGTTAGTGTAAGCTAGTGGCGGCTTGGGTCGCGACGACTGTGGTGTTCAGATAGAAGTTGAAGTGTCAGGAGGCGAATTCAGAGATCACGACATTTTGTTGGGGTCGAATTCATCGGCTTTGGAGAGCGATTTGGAAAGTCAAGGATCTCATAAGAGTAATAGACGAATTAAAGATTTGTTAAAGCGATTAGATCGAAGGTTTTCGGGACGCCGACTCAGCATCAATCGTTCGGATTGGGAAGATCACGACAGAGATGCCGTACTCGGCGACGGGGCTCCACCGAAATGGGCTTTGTTGCTCGTTGGCTGCCTTTTTGGTCTCGCTACGGGTCTCTATGTTGCTACCTTCAATCATGGAGTGGGTCTCCGTATTGCTGCCTTCAAGCAAAATATATATACATATATAGATATGAGAAGGCCCAATTTTAAGATTTGTTTGTTTGCAAGAAAGCTGGTTAGTCTTGGTTGGTCTCGGTTTTAAAAAGAGAAAGGGCCGAAATGGGTCTTGCCAAAAAGAGAAGGATTAGGGTTTTTGTCCTTATCCTAAATAAATAAATAAATAAAAGCAAAGGGCAAGTTTGATTCTGATGGCCCCTCAAGTGTGCTACGAATGTGTGTATATATATAATATGCCTCCGAATATTCTGGAGAATCTACATAAATTACGTAAGTTGAAAGAAAAAGTAAAGTCAAGTTTGGCTAAAAAAACAAAGTGGGCCTTATCTTTTCAAGAATAAAAAATGAAGGATAATGGGTGCTTTATTTTTTCTTGGAGTGGAGAAGTATTCTGATGAGTGCCTTATTTTTGCTTAGAGTAAAAAAATATATATTTTCAAATATTCTAAAAAAAATCAATGGCATGAAAAGAAAAAAAAAAGCCAAAAAAAAAAATCACCTTATTAATCGTCAATTTTATCTGTAAATTACAGTGAGTCATCAACTTTATCCATAGGCTCTGTCAAGACAACATATTTCTAGGGACGTGATGCAAAGCAGGGCAAAAGAAATGACAATATGCATGTCCGAGAAATTTAAAACTTCTCATACATGCAAAGGGCAAATGTAAGAGGAGTTAACTTAAGCCTACTAAATTAATTGGCCCAATTAAAATATCCAAGATTGGTAGGCCCAGATTTATTGCCATCAAACGGGCCAGATCGCTCTAAACCTCGAAAGAGTTCGGATCCAAGAACTTAGAGACTTACTCAGGCCCGGATTCGAAAGGGTTCGGATCCACGAACCTAGAGATCCGAAGCACTTGGCTTCGAACGGATTCAGACGCAATCTAGAAGCCGCTCCATTAAAAAGTCCCAGAACACTTGCGGACTTAGAGCTTTTCGGGATATATGTACTAGAACCATGGGCATAATGGAGTCTGAACAAAGGACCCGATCTTGAAGACGGTGAGTGGAGATAAATTCACTCTTTGGTTAAACTAGCCTATACCCGAGTCAAGGTGACACGATCTAGGGGGTCCCTGAGACTCGGCAATATTTACGGTAGGGCGTTCTCTTGAACTACCCCTAACCCTTCTGCGGCAAGGCGTCCTCTGGGACTACCCCTGACCCTTTGGGATGATTGGAGATCATTGGTTAGGTGTGACTAAGAAGAAGGGTTCGCTGAGAGGTTGATCTCTTCTTCGGGGTTTTCTTCATCCTCGGAAAAGTCACCTCCTCAGACAAGGTGGTTAGAGAGAATATTCCTCATATGCCTTGCACATGAGCTTCATCCTACATCATTAGGTGCCTATAAATAGCATCCACCCATAGCTTTGCAAGGGATGGATTTTGAAGAGATAACTCTTGGAAAAGAACTAATTTCCCTTCTCCATTATCAATCTTGAGAGTGAAAGTGGGAGATTCATAGGAGAGCATTGCCATTATTCTCTCTCTAGTTACTTTACATTTTTCTTCATCCAATCACTTATCTCCATTATCTCTTTATTTTTGTGTTCTTAGTTGTGACTATTAAAGAATCTAAGCCTCTCATCATTTCTAGAGAATTCGAATTTTCTTCAAAGATCTTCGAAGATCTTCAAATTTTTCAACAACGTTCTTGAACCCTCTCATACAACGATCAAATGGTATACTCATCATTTTGTTATTGATGTTAAAACCAAAATTTTTGTAGAATAAATCATTAAATATATGATAGAATTATATAAATTGTATTATAAGTAATAGAAATTAGGAAAAATATAATAAGTCTTATAATTTTAACATAAGTATACTTTTTTCTTTTTCAGTAAGACTAAAATTTTAAGGGAGTCTAATATAATTATATCAAATTTGTATTTAATATATTTTTTACAGTAAAGTGTTAGTTTATGATCACTTGTGCTATTGTCTAAATTCATATCAACTTCAAATAGTCACCAAACTAATTATTCAATATTTTTTTGGGGTTTTATATCAGTGTCTTTTGGGTTAGTTCATTTTGTTATTCAATACTTATTCGATGTGGTGAGTTTCATCAGTAGTGTTTAGTTTACTGAAATGAAAGTGGAATGTAATGATCAATTAAAATGTTAATTATCACATATGATACAAAATGTATTGAAAAATGGATTCTTATTCACTATTATAAGGAAATGGTAATTCTATTGGGAGACTATTGAATGATTATTCAACTTTTATTAATTGCGACTTATGATTTTGAAACTGGTATGTCACCCTTTGAAACTTTTAATCGCATAACAAATGACATATTTCATTAATTAACCAATAAGTCAATTAATAGTTTTCAATGGTGTCATAAATATATTTTAATTAATAGTTTTGATAATTTTATTGTTGCAGTAGTGATTCATCCCCCTAAAACTAGAGCTCTAATTAAGCTCTAATGATGTGGAAAATCAAAAAAAAAACACAAAGCCAAAACATCACATCAGATGGGGCCCGCACACACATTAGAGCTATTAGAGCTCCTTTTCTAGAGCTCCTGAACATTTTTCTTATTGTTGCATAGGAGAGTAACTAGGAGTTTTATTTTTTCTGTTAAGTTTGGTAATTTGTTACACATCTAATAATATAGAACCCAACTCCCTTATCACATTGTTGGAAAATGTTTGAGACCTTGAAAAACTCACACAATTCGATCTACAATTATGTGATATAATATGTATCATTTTTTTATTTGTTATTCACCCAATGATGTAGACCCCAATTCTATTACCATATCAATGTAGGTGAATTTATGAATCTTTAGCATTTCTTCCAAATTTATTATAAAAAAAAAAATTATAGTGTGTAACTTTTCACAACAGATAAATATAAAACAAATACAAGATAATTCACTGAACTAATAAAGAAGCAGAAACAACGTGAATAGTCAAAGTCAAATATGAAACAAATAGAAACAAAGAGAATATTCACCACAAAAAGGGTAATTTTCGGTATGACAATAAAGCAAGTCTTCTCTAGTTTAGAATTTAAAATTAACAATTAGAAAATAAAAACTTTTAAATTTGATCTTATATTCAATGCTTAATTTTTTAGCCACGAACTTTTCAACTAAATAAATTTATCATTTAGCTTTTAATCTTTAATTTTCAACTTTCAATTTTCTATTTTATATAGTGTTTGATCTTATTTTTGTGTTTTTTTTATTTTGTCAAGAATTCAACTATGCTGAAGTTAAAAAGAAATTATTTGACATATAGAAAAACCAATTTAAAAAATAAAAGTTACATTCAACAATTAAAACAAGTTAAATGAATCGAGTTTGAACAAATTTTGAAATTTATAAAAACTTTCAAATCAAACTTGAATAGTTAAATGAACTAAGTTCGAATAAATTTGAAATTCATAAAAGTTTTCAAACCAAACTTGAATAGTTAAAATACCGGTAAAAGATACAATTAAAAAAATTTTTATACGTATTTAAGAGTTTTAGGTATGAGTCCGGATTCTCTAAAGTAGTTTTGAATTTTTTTTTTATATGCTTGGTATTTAATCATACAAAAATTGAAGATACAACAATCGAAAGTTGAAAATATAACAACTATATAAACAATCACTCTAACATCACTTTTTTAAAATAAATAAACTCAAAAAAAGCTCTCATTTTGAACTATTAGGTTAATAACAATGAACCAAAATTTTTACATAATTTTCAAAAACCCACCACCCCAATTATTTCACTAGTGATAGTCCCAGAATATGATCACGTGATATTCCATAGTATTGTGATTGGTGAAGAAAGTAGAGTATTATGATTTTGTATTAGGTGATCGAAAAATATGAGGGAACATGGTGAATGATGATTGGTGAGGGAATATGAACATTAAGATATGAATTGATCCTATAATATTAGAAATTACAACTATCGTTTGTTATAAATTTTAATTTAACATAATATCCAAGGAAAAAAAATATTATCCTATGCAATAATAAATTATCAAAATTATTTATTGAAAAATATTTCTCATATCATTAAAAATTGTTAATTGATTTAATGATTTATTTATTAACAAAATGGTTAACTGAATTTTTTTTTTTCATATCATTAAAAATTGTTAATTTACTTAATGATTTACTTATTAATAAAATTGCTCAATTGTTGTGCGAGTATGATTTATATATTAATAAAATTAGTCATTTGTATATATATGTATTTTCTTCTACTTCTTCATTAGTTCAGTGACTTATCTTAGTAGTTTTTTTTAGACGGGAGAATTATCTTAGTATTTGTTTTATATCTGTTGAGAATAACTACATACCATAATTTATTTATTTTTTTTATAAATTCGAAAGAAATGTTAAAGACTCATAAATTCACCCAAAATGATATGGTAATAAAATTGGAATCGACATCATTGTATGTATAACAAATCAAAAAATGATACATACCATACCACATAATTCTATCATATATCTAATGTTTTATTCTATTCAATTTCATAGAACAATATTTTAATAACAAAAGCATACCAATTTTCAAAATTAAAATATTTTATTCATAAGTAATTTTTTTTTTTTAATTTAAAATATTATTTTATGATTGAATAGAATAAATCATTAGATATATGATAGAATTATGTGGTATGATATGTATCATTTTTTGATTTGTTATACTCTCAATGGTGTCAATTCCAATTCAATTACCATATCATTTGAGGTGAATTTATGAGTCTTTAACATTTCTTCCGAATTTATAAAAAAATAAACAAAACAAAATTATGGTATGTGACTTTTTTCAACAAATAAGTATAAAACAAATATTAAGATAATTCTCCCATCTAAAAAAATTACTAAGATAAGTCACTAAACTAATAAAGAAACAGAAGAAAATACATATATATATATACAAATGACTAATTTTATTAACACATAAATCATACTCGCATAACAAATGATCAATTTTATTCATAAGTAAATTTTTTAAAAATTAAAATATTATTTTGTGAAATTGAATAGAATAAATCATTAGATATATGATAAAATTATGTGGTATGATATATATCATTTTTTGATTTGTTCTACAGTCAATGATGTCGACTCCAATTCTATTACCATATCATTTTGAATGAATTTATGAGTCGTGTTGTTTGGAAAATAAAGAGTGTTTTCTATTACTCCAGCCATGTATTGTAATGCATGGCAGGTTAATGACATTCCAAAGAGGAGCTGCAGTGTCACTGAGCACTTAAGGGAGTGCAGGGCATCCCAAGCAGGAGGTGCAGGGCATCCAATTAGGGGGTGCTGGATATCTTGGGTATGCAAGTTCAAGCATAGCAGGTGAGGTCATCTGTGACAGGGAAACGTGGAAGAGATCTGTGGAAGATAAGAGCATAAGACTCTCTCCAAGAGAGAATTAGGGAGTGGTGTGAGTTGACTGAGGATGTAGGATTTCCTCATCCTCTTGTATCTCTGTATTTTTTTCAATGAATTATCTCTAGCTTTAGAGGATGCAAGCGTCTCAGTAAGAAGATGAAGACTATGCTGGATTTTGAGCGTAACAGGATTGGCAACAGTTTTATATTGCGGATACGACACATCACCCCACATGAGCAGAAGGGGGTGATTGTTGGGTTTCTGCTCCATGTGTGAATGGAGGCCATGGAGTCAAGGGAAGACAACTTCCCAACCGACAAGCTGCAAAGGTGGACGACCACCAAAAGATGAGTGAGCTGGCCATGTGTGTACCAGCCAAGCTCTTCAACTTCCTCCATGTTGGTGTATAAGGAAACGAGCTAGGAAGAGAGCTAAGTGTGAGTTAGAAAACCTTGAGTGGAAAAATGTAGAAAGTGAGACAAAAAGTCCCTCTGTGTGAGAGAATGGAGCTTCCTCTATGTGAGAGGGAAAGCTTAATGGGAGTTGAGTGAAAGTGGTCTTCTCTTCCATTGTAATCTCCATTTATAGTGAATCTCCGATTACTCTTCCGTGGACGTAGGCATTAAGGTCGAATCATGTTAAATATGGCGTCTCCTTGTATGTGTGTGTTTTTCTACTTGGTATGATTTCTAGAAGGTCATGGGTGGGATCCTGAATCCCCAACAAGTGGTATCAGAGCGAGATGAGGAAAAACATAATATTTTTCCCGAATGGCCCATAAATCAGGTTGCTCGAAATCGAGTTTTAAGCATACCAAGATAAAGGTTTCAATGAGAGGAATCTAGACCCGGAAAAACCAACCCAAAATGAGATCACACACCCCCATGCGCAGCCTGAAGTTTCGTCAGAGTACACTGGAATGTCGTCGAAAAGTTCAGTTCGATTGATGGAAAAGTGGTGAAGAAAAAGAAGTGAAGATGGTTCAAATATAATATTTTGGAAACCATTTAACATAAGAGCTCTTTTGGCAGAGTGGATAAGGCTTTGGCCTTCTTTGTGGTCACAAGTTTGAACCCAGGCTGAAGGTATTATTCTACGCGTTTGTGTGTGTGTTACTTTTTAAGGGAAGTCTACCATAGATTCTTCTAATTTAATATGTATATATATGTAAATACCATTTAAGTAACTAACAGCAAAAAAAAACAAAAAAAACCAAAAAAAAAACAAAAAAAAAACATCTAAAAAAAAAGAATGTAGCCTATAGGTATCATTCTATGCGTTTGTGTTTTTTTTAGGTAAACTGAAACTGATATAAAAACTAAATAGAGTAGTATGCGTTTGAGAACAACGCGTTTAACATATTTATAGCTAATTCTTCTAGGTTGAGCTAGGGACTATGCCAGACTCTACTCTTCTACCTCTAATTTAAGACTCCTCGTAGGGTCGAAACAAGTAAAAAACAAATAATATTAAAATATTATTGTGTTCACGTGCATGCACGACCATGGTATGTCCAACATATCTAAACCATCTACTTGGAGGAATTGGGGGGATATGAGGATGCTGAGCAAATCACAGCAGTCTCATGTGGTATTTTGGTAAAGATTTTTCTTTTTCATAATTTGAGAATAATTTAAATACCAATTTTATGATCATGATGCATATAACATTTAATTCTATTTTTTTATTAATTACATAAATAAAAATAATAATATCATTTTTTATTCTGAAATATATATATTTTATTTTTATTTTATTTTTTACATCATTTATATTAATTTTCGTCCTTTGAATGTTATCAAAGCAAAAGTCAAATTATTTTTAATTTTTTTTTCAAATTTTAAGAATGTCAGTATAATTTACCATATAATTTACTTGGTATTTTTCATTACAAAAATTAAAATATATTAGTCAATGCTAATACCAACATATTGCTTTTTATCATTTTATTTTTATTAAAGAATCATAAAATATATTATGAGTCAAATTTCTTACAGATATACTATTTGTTTCCCAAATATTTACACAAAAGTGGGGCTTAGTATTTTAGGAAGTAGGTCAAAAATTAGTTTTTTGGCTTTTTTATTTTTTATTTTTTGAAAAAATATGTAAAAAAATAAAGAAGTGATGTGACTAAAAAAAATAAATAATCGACTTTTAACCAACTTGTCAAAATAGGCCAAAATGTGAACTCCATTAGGCCTCGTGAAAAATAGTTTATCTTTAATCTACTCTACACTAGTGATTCATCATTTTTTATCACTTTTTTTTTTATCAATAAAAATTTCCATTAAGGTAAATCAAACGATACTTACAGAAGAGTCCATCTAACAAAAAAATTTACACCAAACAAAGTAAAAATCAGTACATTAAGCAAAAAGGAGAAAGTTATTAAAAGATCTAGAAGCATAGCTCATGCTCGTGCTCATATTGAGAAGTGGAAGCCGATCATAAGAGTTTGGTAATAGAGCATGCTTGAGATAAATCATAGGTTACAACCATAGAATCAGCGAGCTACAACCACGACACTGATGGACTCCAAGAAACACAACCAGAAAATCAAATATAAATCAAACAAAATAGAAAAAAACCTGGGTCTTAGTCCCAAACAACCAGATTCATGGAGGCAAGCTAGATCCGTGGAAGATCTGGTGGCAATATAGTGGTGTCAGCTTCGATATGAGGCAGAATAGGAGGGACATGGCAGATCCAATGTCGGTGGGAAAGGGAGAGGAGAAAACTAGTAAACTTCCACCAATTGGGAAAGAACATCTCACAGGGACAGAGAGGATGGGAAGACTGAGCTCCCAAGGCTTATTGAACCATAAAGGCAGAAAAAATGGAAGAACAAATAGAAGAAACGAGGAAAAAGATGGCTGAGATCGGAGCCTCCCTCCCCCTTCCCACGCTACACTCCCAAGCGAAAAAAATATAAATTAGCATTGTCTCTTAGCATCACATATCCAACACATGCTCAACTTTTTCGATTCCTCTCGTTTCGAATCATGAAATTAAAAAATGTAACTTGATTCTCAATTTTTTACTTTTAGAATGCGCTTAAAGAACCCTACTTAGGACACTATTCCCAATTGTTAAAAAAAATTGTCTCCTTTATAATATAATTAGAAATATTACATAAATAATATTAGAAAATATTTTGAGACTATTCAAAAATTACTCCTAATATATCTATCTATATATATATATAAGAAGCACTCACCTACTTGAGGTTCATACTTCTTTTTCTTTTTCTTTTTTCTCCATTTTACCCTTCTATTATTCTTGATACTTCATTGTTGTTTTAGGCCTTTTTGATAATTTGGTCACTTTCGTGGATTTCTTAGTAAATTTACATTTTCTTTATTTTAATGACTTTAGCCTAACATATGGCTAAATGATTACATTTGAGAAAAAATATTTTATTATCCTTCCTACTTTGAGAATATTTCAATTCACCTTTATTTGTTTTGGCTAATGTAATTTTTTTTTGGAGGTCCTTTATAACATTTGGATACATTGGTTTTATAGAATTTATTACTTGCTTTTTGCAATATAGGACATGTGATTTTGTAAAATATTAATAGTGAAAGTAAGTTTGAATTTCTCTCAAATTAAAATCTAACCTTGAGAGAATTTAAGAGATTTGTGAAATTCATCATATGTACCCTTTTTGATAAAGTAAATCAATCGAAACATTTTTTTTTCGCATTCATTTTCAAAAAAAATAGACAAGTGTATTTTTAAAAATAGACTACTATTTTCTTAAGAGACAAACACAATAAAATAAAAAAATTACAATTGTTGGATCAATCTTTGTTTTTTTAATGAATGATGTACACGAAGAGTCTTACAAAATGAACAGCTTAGATTACTAAAACGGGACTAGCTCCATGATCTCTTTAAGTTCTCTCAAGATTAGATTTGAAGATAAAATAAGCTAAAAGTAATTACATATTTTTATTCTATCATAAGAACGATTTCAATTATAGAAGTGTCAAAGTCATTTTTTAACTTGTTACAATGTAAATATATATATATTGAGAATAATCTTTGGAGAGGTTATTTTGTGGTTTAGAAGCAATACTTTACACTACTTATTATTTGACACTTATCAAATTATTTTCTAATATTCTAACAAGAAGTACTGAATCTTACAATTTAAACCAATAATGTCAGGTACAAGCATCATGTGAACTTGCGCCTAGACCACAACATAATTTTCATGGTCTTTGTAATAGCAAGGACCAAAAGTATTGTAGAGTCCAAGCCTTTGTTTGATTTGATTTTTGAAGTCTGCTTTTAGAATGAAAAAAAAAAAAAAAAAAAAATTGTAAAAAACTAAAATTTATTTTGGTGGTGAAAAAAAAATTAAAAACATTCATCATTTTCATATATTTTTATCTTTTTAAAAAGTAGAAATAAATTTTTAAAATTTCAAAATATCTTTCTGTTTCTTTTAGTTTGGTTTTATTTTGGCTGGAGGGCACTTGGAAGTCATGTGAGAAAATTAAGTTAATTGTAATTATCTTAATAATGCAAAAGTTGAGTTTTTTTTTTTTTTTTTTTTTCTTTTGGTAAATTACAAATATATCTTCTAAAGTGTGCTTCAAATACAAATTGTCGCTTATGGTTCAGAAAATTATATTACACCCTTGAAATTTTAAATTTCATAACAAATAATCCCTTAATGTACTATAAATATTTATACATTCTTTTTTTCCTTTTTTTGATTGTTTGTGATGAACATATTATACCATGAATGAGAGGATTTCAATCTAAGCTTGTTGGTTACTCAATATTAATGATTGAGAATTTCATCATCATCTATGATAATTATTGCATACCAACTAAATTAGTTATAATCTAACATGATTATTTATTAACATTGTTTCCATTTATAAGCCAACTGAATTTGTTATCAAAGGGCTTTAAATCACCCATTGTGGAATAAGCAATACTTTGACAAGGACACTCCTAAATTTAGGAAAGTGAGCTTATGGGCTTTCGGGTTAGAAACATAGAGCATACACAATGTTGTACCAATGGTGTAATTAAATACAAATAGATTCATAAACAAGTCAAATAGCAGGACATGAAACATGCTGAACATACCAGTTGAACATAATTACATAATAAACTAAAATGACAAAAAGAAAGCAAACCGAGCCACACTAGACAATTTCTTTAAAATAAATTCGTCGCCTCACCAGTTAGGTTCTGGAGGTTGGTTCGACGTTTGTCTCCCAAGATACGACGGTTGAACTAGCTACAGCAAAGCACCTACTGCGTAGCTTCAGCGAACAGAACAAAAGCACCACTCTCTCACTAAGAAGAATAAAAAGCTAAAGGAAAATTTTCTGGTTTGCAAAGAGAGCAAATTTTCTAATGGTAAGAATGAAGGAGAAGGGTCTTATTTTATACATATGGAGGGAGATAGGAAGAGGCTCCAGCCATCAAGGCCCATCACAAATGCAAAAATCAATTCTGTATTAACCTACAAAACTGATGAATTAAAAACCATCATAAATAGAAGAGTTATCAGCTATTATACACATGTATAATGTGTACAATTTTGCAGCCCACATCTCTGGCTTGGCCCAAAAAGATTAAGATGGGTGGGCCAAGCCCAACCCCCACACTCAATCCAATCCAGCAAGCCTCAAGCCCAAGCCCAAGATCCACGACCCACGGACCCGGCCTGGCCTGGGCGGGAGTGTGCACGTGCGCGTGCATGCGGTAATGTTTCCATAACCAACTTGGACTATAGCCTTAGCCCAAGTCCATCCTTGAAGCATCTATAACTCTCTTAATTCAGAAAATTTGGATGCACCAAAGGGCTCACACCCTTAGGCATAAAATGAGATTTTAATACCCATCAATGCTCTCATCTGCAATCAAGGTAGGATAGAAGATTTCACATCTTTGCCAACACCTCTTTCATGAGGCAAACTTAATGAGTCAATTTCTCATTCAAATCTTAATGGTTTTTTGTCATTCTTTTTATGGTGTAAAGATTTTACTACAAATAATCTAAACCCATTTTAATTCACCTCAATAGGGGATTAAAACCCACTTTAATTTCGCATTAAAGTTACCGAAAAACTATTATTTTCCAACAATCCCCCATATGAATAAAAATTGACCGAATAACAACAAAAGGACAACGCTTAACAACAAAGACTCGGAGAGAGAGTGCAATGGAATAACTCCTGCATCGAAAAGGTAGCTTTTGGCTTTGAACCCTTCCTAGTAAAGTTTATCAAATTTACTGGCTGCCCAGTGAACACAAAGTCTTGAACTGTGCTGCCGTTTATGTAAACCAAGACAACATACCTCACACAGGAATTACTCGAACCATCGTTTTGTTCTCACTATTGTGTCCGGTTTGACCCTGGAACACTAGCCTGGTTCAATGAGTGGTTTAAAGAATTTAGCCCTGTTTATTCTTATAGAAGCGGCCCCATTTCACACTCACATAGATGACTCTACTTGAGTATCCTGCTACACTCAGCTCAACAGCTCAACACAATAAAGTCATTAAAAGCTTATCTTAACCTCTACGCTTGCAGGTATCACTGATAAAAGGAAATGGCTGGAGGTTTTACCTCCTTAGTGACATACCACCGTTACATGCAATTAGGTTGTCCCATTGAACCTAGATTTTGGGATCTCTAGTCAACTAGATTGGGTTTCCATTCTGGTAACACCTTACACTAAAGGCCTTAAACCCATTCCTTCTGACGACTTCTCTACTAATACTTGATTTAACCTTTTGGTTAGCAGATCCACAATGTTGTCCTTAGACTTTACATAGTCTAAAGTGACAACTCCGTTCGAGAGTAGTTATCATATGGAATTATGTCTACGACGAATGTGTCTAGACTTTCCATTATACATATTACTATTTCCAAGACACAGATGCCCCTCTAAGGGTGAACACATAACCACTAGTGGATTTCGAATCCCTAACATCAGATATCCAATTCGCATTGTTATGGCCTTATATTACTGTTGGATATCTATTGTAATGAAGCCCATAATTCCAAGTGAAATGGGGATACCTTGACATCCGAATGATACCTTTCCAGTGAGTGGCATCAGGATTGTTTGCGTATCCACTAAGCCTACTAACAGAGTAGGCTATATCCAGCCTTGTACAACTCATCAAATACATCAAACTCCCAATGACCCGAGAATATTCTAGCTGAGAGACACTCTCACCATTATTCTTGGTCAAGTGTAAACTCAAGTCTACTGATGTCCTAGACACACTTGTATCTGATTTACCAAATTTCTCAAGTATTTTCTCAACATAGTGAGATTGAGAAAGTACAATACCATCAGATGTTCTGGTAATCTTAACACTCAGAATTACATCTGCAAAAGCCCATATCTTTCATGTCAAACTTAGAGTTAAACAATCTCTTGGTAGTTCTAAATTAATCATCTCATCATTACTACCAACAATAAGTATGTCATCAACGTATAGATACAAAATGACATAACCTCTGTCAGTGTTTTTGACATATACGCATTTGTCACTCTCATTGATTTTGAACCCATTCGACAACATAGCGTTGTCAAACTTCTCATGTCATTGCTTGGAAGCTTGCTTCAAACTATCGTTCTCTTCTACGACGACAACTGACAAATATATGCTATCCACATGTCATGACAGATCCTTCATTTCAGCCATATGGGCACGACTCTTATTCTATGAAAGGTATTTCTTGTAGGGCTTCTTCTTCTTCTAGCAATCAGCTGCCCGATGCCTATTGCTTCCACAGTTTAAGCACTTTCCATTGAGCCTAAAAGTAGGTTCCTTCGGCTTGTAGATCGGCCTCTTGGAGACTCCGTCTCTAGGCCCCAACTTTGATCCTTTGCCTATCGGTGGCTTTTTGTTCACCCCTGAGGACGCGCCATGCTCAACCACATTTGTTTTCACAGTGGAGGTATTCATTCCTTTTTTCTTATTGTCTTCCTTAATACGGAGTCTAACAGCGAGTTTTTCAACTGTCATCTCCTTTCGCTTGTGCTTCAAGTAGTTCTTGAAGTCTTTCTAGCCGTTAGGCAACTTTTCAATCAAAATAACAGCCTGGAATGATTCACTTAGAAACATTCCCTCTACATGAATCTCGTGCAGAATTACTTGGAACTCTTAGACTTGACTAATGACGATTTTTGAGTCTATCGTTTTGAAGTCCAAAAACCGACTAATAACAAATTTCTTTGCCCCAGCATCCTCAGTCTTGTACTTCTTATCCAAAGCATCCCACAGCTCCTTTGTCGACTTCTTGGCATAAAACACGTTGAAAAGTGGATCTGCCAAGCTATTCAGAACATAGTTCTAACAAAAGAAGTCTGACTGCTTTCAAGCATCTAGAGCCATGAGCTTCTGCTTGTCTTGCTCATTCTCTTTCATGGCTGGTGGACCTTCACTCAAAAACCTCGCAAGGCTTAGAGCAGTCAGGTAGAACAGCATCTTTTGCAGCCACCTCTTGAAATTCACTCCTGTGAACTTCTCCGAGCGCTCATGATAGTTGAGCGGGCCTCCCGGAACAGCAGGAATAGTAACAGGGTTGACCACAAAAGTCACAACAACCGGGTTCACCATAGAGGTCACAGCAGTAGGGGTTGGCAAGCTAGTTGCCCTAGGGTTCTGATCCCCACCAACATTAGCAGCAGCAGCAGCATCGGTAATAGTTGTCATTTTTGAAAAATATAATAGAATTTCATCATTCTGTGTTTCCAAAAATCAAACTTAACACTAGAAAATCCCGTAGTCGGAAATTTAATTCAAAATTAGTCTTACCACTTAACCTAGAATCGAACATGGTCGGGAATTGTTTCTAGGAAGACTGGATAGGTCACATCGGTCCGACTTAAAACCCAATTAACCTTAGATAAAACTTTCAAGAGCATGACTCCTAGTCCATGGGAAACAATTTTTAGAATTAAATTTTCCAATGGATAAACTAGGTTAAAACAATCCAAGTTCCAAACTTACAAGCAATTTAAAAATTGCTAACCAAATTACAAGCGATGTAAAAAATTGCTACAACAATTACAAGTAAATAAAACTTGCTTCTACATATTGGTAAAAAACCATAACTAAAGTCCAAGCAAAAAAATTGCTTCAATTATATATGAAAGAAAATAGCCAATCCATGAGGATTCTATTTAGTCTAAAATTCCTTTCCATGCTTAGGTTTCCTGTTCAACAAAGGAGTTAATAGTCCAATTTTTTTTTTCTCATTTGGATTTGTATTGTTTTGCTCCATTCTCTTTCGCTTAGGTATTCAGTAAAGCGAGTTAGCAGAAAAACTACAACAAAAATACAAAACACATAATAAGGGGGGAAAAAACCCTTAAAAGCAATAGATCAGTTTAAACCTTCTAGCAACCTAGTTAATAGCACAATTAACTAATCAATTAAAATGCAAGATGAGTTACAAAAATAAACGTATAACTCTAGAAATTAAATTAAAAGTTAATTACACAATAAACATGTAAATAAATATAAACAAGTTACAAAAATAAAATTTATAACTCCACAATTACAATTTTTAATTTTTAATTAGCAAGAGGTACCTATGAACTTATTACATAATAAAAATGTACATAAGTATTGACAATTAACATGGAAATAAATAATTCTAGAAATTTTAAAACAATTAGCATGCAAATTACACAAAAATCTAGAAACTTTAAAACATGTGAATTATTCTAAAAATTTAAGATCTAAGAAACATGTGAATTTACTAGAAAATTAGAAACAAAAATAATGTGCATGTATATCATACTAATTAGCATGTCTATTTTAACTAAATATTTAAATACTCATCGACATGCACAATATATTATAAAATTATAAATTAAAAGGGCATCTAAAGTATGGTAAGAAATCATGAACCATGTTCATACAATAAAATTATACTCAAGCAAACAATATGCAAATTTTACTAGAGATCTAGAAAAAAAAGGTAGGTAAACAAGTAGAACATAATATTGCAAATATTGATTTACAATCATGTAATTTCAGAAAAACAGTGGACTATGTCCCAGACACTAATCATAGCACTAAAGGTATGAATCAATATTTGATAAGAGACATTTACTAAGCAAACTCAGTGAAACAGTGCTGTCATGTGTATATATATATGCATATGTTATTATTCTTCAAGAATCACAAAAGTCAACAACATACTCCTAAGGACAATTTAAAGTCAAGAGAGCACATGAACAGTAGGCTACTTAGAAGTAATTTTGGTAATTGCTGACAAAAGCAAAACAGTGTATCATTATTGAAATACTTAGTGGAATCCCTATGGGTGGTCTCCACATAAACCAAAAAACAAAAAAAATAAATCGATTATAATACATATGAGTCTATTGAATCAATTTTATAAAAAATATATAATTTGTTTTAAGTTTGTTGTATTAATGGTGTAATTAAATACAAATTAATTCATAAACAAGTCAGATAGCAAGACATGAAACAAACTACCGGTTGAATAGAATTACATAATAAACTAAAATGACAAAAAGAAAGTAAATTGAAGCATGCACTAGATAGTTTCTTTTAAACAGATTCCCTGCCTCACTGGTTGAGTGCTGAAGGTTTGTTTGACGTCTATCTCCCAAGATACGATAGTTGAACCAGTTACAGCAAAGCACTTACTGCGTAGCTTCGGTGAACAGAACAAAAGCAACGCTCTCTCACTAGGAAGAATAAAAAGCTGGAGGAAAATTTTCTGGTTTGCAAAGAGGGCAAATTTTCTAGTGGTAAGAATGAAGGAGAAGGATCTTTTTTTATACACATCGAGAGAGAGAGAGAGAGAGAGGAAGAGGCTTTAGTCATCAAGGCCCATCACAAATGCAGAAATCAATTCTGTATTAATCTGCAAAACTGATGGATTAAAATCCATCATGAATAAATGAGTTACCAGCTATTATATACATGTGTAATGTGTATAATTCTGCAGTCCGCCCAAAAAGATTAAGATGGGTAGGCTAAGCCCAACCCCCACACTCAATCTAGTGCCTCAAGCCCAAGATCCATGGACCAAGAACCGGCCCGGTCCAGGCGGGTGGCAATTTTTCCATAACTAACTTGGACCATAGTCTTGGCCCAAATCCATCCTTGAAGCATCCATAACTTCCTTCCTTCGAAAAATTTGAATACCTCAAAAGGTTTACACCTTTAGACAAAAAATAGGATTTAATACCCATCAATACTCTTCTCTACAATTAATGTCGGATAGAAAGTTTCACATCTTTCCCAACACCTCTTTCATAAGGTCAACTTAAAGAGTCAATTTTTCATTTAAATCTTAATGATTTTTGGTTATTCTTTTTGTGGTGTAAAGATTTAACTACAAAAAATCTAAACCCACTTTAATCCACTTCGATAGAGAATTAAAACCCACTTTAATTTCACATTAAAGTCACCGAAATACCATTATTTTTCAACACACAATATATGATCATAGGATAATTATTGAGGAGTTCTAAAACATTATATGACATTGCTTAGGGAGAGTTTTAACTCAATTATATAGTAAAAAAAATTTAAATAGCAGGATATAGGTTAATGTTGTATCATATGCAAATTATGACATTTATGAGTATCTTACCACAAATGTCATAATTATAATAAAAAAATAAAAAATAAAAATTTGAGTTATAACCAAATACTACATAAGATATAATCAAAAAGTTATTAAATCATAACTAAAATCATAATCAATATTATAATGAGTTATAATTAATATGATAAAAAAATATGTACCATAAAATTTTCCACAGATATCATGGTTGTGTTTGGTTTGTGTTTGTAGAATAATTTTTGAGATAAAAAGTACGAAAACTTATTTGGTTTGCCTTTTTTCAAAAATGGTTTTAAAAAATTGTTTTGGAGAGAAAGTTTTAAAAAAAGTGATTGATTTAATGTATATGAGAGAGAGAGTGATTTTGGAAAGTAGGTAACCAAATAAAATTTTAAGATTTGTTTAGAAAAATTTATTTGATTTAATTACTCTTAAAAATTTATTTATAGATAATTTTTTTTTAAATTTTTTTTGAAAAACAAACCAAACAAAGACTATATGTTGTAGCCATAAAATGGTAATTTAGAAGATGGCAATGTTGTCAAAGGTAAATTCCCTTGATTTGCCAATGCAACATAAAATAGGTACAACCACCAGTGATAACAATTGATTTGACTAGTTTTGATGAACAAAAGCGATGTTGTTGTAATTTCATATTAATTGTAGCAATCTTTGAAGAGCAAAGCGCACAGTATAAAATTTGTCATTATTGAACCAGTCAAAGTTCTACTTTACCTAGCTTGCTTTAAACATTAGACCCAAAATGTTGTAAAAATTGAAAGCAAAGCACACACATTGCCACTTATGTATATACCAGTTAAAGTTCTACTTTACCTAGCTTGCTTTAAACATTAGACCCAAAATGTTGTAAAAGTTGAAAGCAAAGCGCGCACACACATTGCCACTCATCTATATACTTGTTCTAATATAGCAATGCTAGCAATATAAAATGAATAATTGAATAATTCACAAAAAAATATAATGAATTTTTAGAATTAAACCTAGTTATACTACATCTACATTCAAAATAAATCTCGGATAATGTTTGAGAGCTCGAAAACATCCCCCCTAATCCCCCTAATGCCCAAAACGACGTCGTTTTGGGCATTTTTTTTTTTTTTTTTTTCGTCTTCTTCTTCGTCGAGTCTGAGCAGAGGGAGAGGGAGAGAAAGAGAAAGAGGGAGAGGGAGAGGGAGAGAGGAGGAGAGGATCGTCTGCTCACCACCGCCGTCGCCTCGCCGCCGCCGATCGTCTGCTCACCACCGCCGATCGTCGCAGCACCACCGCCGTCGCCTCCGGCCCCGCCTCCGCCTCCTCCTCCTCCCACTGTTATGGCCCCCTCCAGTCCACTCATCCTCCTCCTCCTCCTTCCCCCTCCTCCTCCTCCTCCTCCTCCTCCTTCCCCTCATTCCCCTACTTCTGAAAAAAAAAAAAAAAAAAAATTAAGAGGATTCGGGGGATGCATTTTCGAGCGACATAGCATGGTCCATAAATCTCAACTTGTTCATAAACTTTTTATGATTCATTCTGTGTTTTTAACCCTAGTGATTCTAATAATGGGTTTGTTGCATTTTTCAAAAGGCAACTCTATTTATTTTAGGTTTGAATAATCATCTATTTTTAATACCTCTCAATTAAACTCAATTCAACAAACTTTAATTCTAGTTATTCAAGCATGATAGTTATTTTAGGTGGCACAACTCGAAATTATATCTAATATTAATATTTAAAATGTTTTTTGAATTAATTAATTAAGCTCAATATAATGAGACAAATATTTTTGTAAGAAAATTTTGTGAAATTATATTTCTAACTGCAAAAATTTATACTATATTTTTAAATGCCAAATGTGAATACCTCTTAAAGCCTCAAGTAAAATACATGATAAGAGATTCAATTTTAAGTGAAATAAAACTCCTCATGAGAACGTTACAATGCACCAAAAAATTAAAATAAAATAAAAATTTGAAAACTACCAAAATGAAGAAACCAGCTAACAAGCAAAATTGCATTGTAAAAATCTCCAACATCTTTCAACACGTATTATATATATTGATTTAATATGTTGATAAGAATTCATAGATCTAACGAGAATATTTATGTGTTTAGCGCTAAATTACTTAATACATTACTCTCCTTTTCTCCAAACTCGAAAATAATTGTGTAAAAAATAAAACACTAGATACGATATAAACGGGATTATATATAGATTTTATGTGTAAGTATGTAATATAAAAATAAATAAAAGGTCTTGATACTATATTGTAGGTATTGTTGAATTGAGAGCAACTAGATTTGGACCCGTGAACATGGGTGAGTTGGTCCTACAACTGTCTTTACAATGCAACTATACTGAAAAACAACAACACTAATGGGAAGGGTACAAATAGAAAATTACAAAAAACTGATGGGGACAAAACAGAAATATCAATAACTAATAAGGACAAAAAAATAACAACGCAAATATAGCAGCAACTGATAAAAAAATAAATACTAGTACCACCTCCACCACCAGCTAACGCTCACTCTCTCTCTCTCTCTCTCTCTCTCCCCATAACCCCCACTTCACGTCGTTCGTTTCTCTCTCTAAAACACACACACACACAATGTATATTGGAATTGAAGAAGATGGAGTTGTTGAAGCGAAGTAGGAGAGATTGAATGCAGAGAGAGCGATGATTAGGGAGAAGATGTTTAGGTTGCATAGGCACAAATCGTCTACTAAATCTGGAGAGAGAATCGACTTCAACTTCTCCAACATTCAGGCTCTTCAGGTCCCCTTTCTCTCTCTAAAACCCTCCTTTTTCTCTCTCGTTGTGTGTTTGGTCATTCAAATTTTGATCTTTTGGATCTCTGTTTGGCCTCATTAATGCGTTTAATTTGCTGTTCCATTGAAAAAATAGTCAATTTACGTTGATTTCACATGTATATATATGTTTTTGTTATTATGTATAATAATGTATGTATGGAGACACACCAGACATGTATTTATTTCTTTGATTGATAAAGAGTTGTTAATATTACATTGTGTTGAAATAGTGTAAATTATCTAATAATAAAGATTTATGTTATTACTAGAGTTCTTCATGATAAAAATGATTAGTTTTCATGAATAAGTACTTTACTGGATTTGTTGCTTCGTGTTCGCATTATTGATTTTGGGATGTGTTTGATGTGATTAGATGGCTTTGGCTTTGGATTTTGGGATGGCTTTCGCATTATTGATAGTCGCACCATTTTGGCTAATAGAATAAGAAAATTTTGGATTGGGTACTTGGATGTATGCCAATGGAGGAGAGAAAATATTTTATTAAATTTTCTATCCTCATGATCTAACCACAATTCATGTGTAGAAATTTCGTCTGAATTAATTTGAAGGGAAGAAGGAAACTTCTTACTAAAATGTTTTCAAGTTTACTGGATCTTGTTTTCAATTGAGTATGATATCACATGTCCAACTTATATTCAGCCGCTACAGTTCTTTTTTTTGATAACTGGTTGTTCAAGCCACCTTATGCACACTTTAACTAATCTCAGAACCCATGCAAAGCACCCCATTCACGTGGATTGGGCAGAGCCCACGGGAGTAACCCAAGGAGTTGATAACACCTATTGGAAGTTGAACCAGAGACCTGGAGGGAGCACACCCCTAGGCCCCAATCTGCACCCACTAGGCCAACCCCTTGAGGTTGTTCGTCTTTCCTTTTGTTTGCCCATTGAATTTCCTAGTTCCGTCATGGGTTCTTTTAATTGGATTGTCAAATCCCCTCTGGTTGGGCATCCAGCAATATTGACTTGTGATACACTGATACAGTATTGTTGTTCAAGCCTGCCATGGCTCTCATTATAATCAGAGAGTTCTGCTGTATGACAGAACAAGAACAAATAATCGATGCATTCTTTTTGATGCACCAGTGATATTTTATCTCTGAACTGTGATACAAAATAGGACTTCTATTAGATTTTGCTGACTTCTTTCCAACATCAGCTTGAATTACACTACTACAGTCATGCTAGGCGGTTCTGGATTTAGAGTGAAGGCATATGGATGTCACTACCTAAGAAATTGTAACTATCACAAAATGTTGACTGATTGAATAGTTTTAAAAAAATGGACTTTGTAATCTAATGTAATAGCAGGCTGGCTTACGCTATTGTCTCCCCTGCCCTAGAATTATGACCCAGTGATTTCTGTTTTGAGTTTTTATCCAAGCTTATTTGTTTTAACTTCTTTTTTTTTCCCTGTTACATTGTTCATTTAATTATTATTTTTTTCATGGTTTTGCTCTCTCTATTTTTTTTTTCCCTTCTAGGTACCCAAAGGATGGGACAAGCTTTATGTCTCTCTTCTCTCCACAAAAACAGGGAAAACTGTCAGCAAATCAGGGAAAGCATCAGTACAGAATGGGACGTGTCGATGGACAGAGACTTTGTCAGAGTCTGTCTGGATTTCACAGGATGAAGCTCCAAAGGAATTTGAGCAATACTTATTCAAGCTAGTCATTTCGATGGTTGATGCCTATGTTGATTACCATTGTGTCTTTCAATATCGTTTTAATTAAGATTTGACAAGCTGTGTGCCGACCATCATTTTTTCTCACTGGGTTCCTCTTCATGGTCTTAGCAATTGATAACATCAAACTAACAATGTGCTTATTGTAGGGTTCTGCTAGATCCAGTATCCTTGGAGAGGCTACCATTAATCTGGCAGGTTACATGAGTTCAAGAGCTTCTATTCCAGTTTCATTACCTTTGAAAAAGTGCAACCATGGGACAATTTTACAAGTGAGTCATCTCCTAATGCTTCCAAAGTTTGTTTTCGGTTAATGATCCATGATGCTAAAACTCTTTTAGTTTATCTGGAAGTGTTGCACATATTTTTGATATATTTTTGGGTAAATTACAAAGACACACTCCATGAGGTTTGTTAAAAACATGGATTCCCCCTCACGTTCTGCAAATTACAGATACCCCATTGTCAGGATTTTTCCTGCAACTGTTCTAATAGAAATAAATAAAATTACTCAAATGCCCTCTAATGCCAAAATAAAATTATCATACTATCCTTATTTTCATCCACCCACCACCAAATCCTTCTCTCTACACCACCACAATATTCTCCGACCCTCCTCGGTGACATACCAAATGCTTGTAGTAAACAGTAATGATGGTTGTGCTGATTGAGAGTGGAAGAGGGTGGTGTATCCAATCACATGTGCAACACTCCTCTTACCATGTCGCACTTTAGTAATATCAAATTATATATCTTAAAATCCCGCCATCCAAAATTTACACAAATTGGGTTTATCCCTTAATGCTTGTTGACACGAATATGATGTTATCTCAAGATTTAAGCTTCATGTTAAACCTCAATCACTCAAGTGAGTGGGTTTAATTCATGGAAATTAAGATAATGGAGGTAATACCAAAACACTGCATATTCAGATACACAACATTCTTAAGCATTGAACTTGATCCTTAGTGCTCCAACTGGAGTTTGGATTTGTTGGCCATCAACCTAGATTTCATTTGGTTTTAGCAAATAAAACTCTTAGTTTTAACCCCTCATTTGATACAAGAACTTTATCATCTTTCTTCTGCAGGTTGAGATTCAGTGCCTAACTCCAAGAACAAAAAGCAGGTTTGTTGTCTCACACGGGCTTTTTCTTCTTCTTTTTTTTTTTTAGTGTGTGTGTTGTAAAAGTTTGTTGTTGTCTTTTTTCAGAGAAGAAAAACAGAGACACACAAATTCATATGCGGAAGATGCAAATTCAGATCTTGATGATTTGGAAAATAAATCAGAGGTGTCTGATTGTACATTCACTAGGAGTGTTGGATCTTCCTCTAGTAACCATTTGGATGGTACATCTCATCCAGGGGATCTTGCTAGCAGGGTATGCTCACCTAAACCTCTCATAATGTGATGTTTTGCTGTTGAAGTACTTCTATAAAAAGTTGTTGCCTTTTTTGTCTGCTCACAGCTATTTTCTTACTGCTTAATCATATTGATATTCAGCAATATTAATACGGTGGTAAAATTTCATCTTGTGTGTTGGCTGAAGTGACAACAGTCACACCAAACCCTCAAGTATGCTCAAACTGTGTATGATATCTACCATGGATCTTGATCCAGAATTTTTTCATTCTTTGTGGGAAGGAGGGCATAATAAGGTCTCTTAGGTCAATTTTCTCTTGTTCTTCTGTAAATATTTAAAAATATTATGATATATCATAAAAAATAATTGCCATCATAGAACAGCTTATCTTAATGTTTTATTGTCTTGAAGTTTAAAACATTAAGAGGCATCATTTGGAAAGTCTCATATGTAATGATACAATGTTATTTGGAGAATTGTTTTGAGGATGTAAATACAGTCACTATATTAGGTATCACATACTTTTTTACTTTGGCTATTAATTAATGTTATGGTGGTGCCTCTTCAGGGAGATTTTTCTCTGCACACTTGAGAAATATCTCATTCTTATTACCTGGGAGTATAAAGAAACTATGTTAATAATCTGGAGGTTCAAAAGCCATTTCATGGACCATAGTGTTCTTAAATCTTCAGTTTTTTGAATTAAATAGACCAGGAATCAAGGCTTCTGCATTTTGTCAAATATCACATGGAATTATGCAAGAGATGTCTCATTTAGTTTAGTCTGATATTGTTTTTGCATATCCCTACTGGCACACTTCAAATAGATGTATTTCATGGCCTTCATGCTGCCCTAATGGAGCTAACAATCCATTTTCTTCTTGTTGCAGGAGACAAGTTTCTCAGCATCAGGTAGCTTTGACTCAACAGAAGATTCCTTAGGAAGGGAAAGCTTTTCTCCTCAAAGTAACGTAAGTGGGGTTGTACAACATGTCATTGGAAGGCAAGATTCAGCTGGCTCGCAATTTTGTGCACCTCATGGCTCTCATCCTGTCTATGATTCTCCCGGTTCAAACAACTCATCTAATAGTTCGGTGAACTCTGGTTCAGTAAGGCATCTTCAGAATCAAAGAGGAAACTATGGACAAATCTCGCATATCACGTCACCATTACGAAATGCTGGTTCCTCTATAAATTTTCTGGAAACTGAAGAGGTCACAATTGAAGAACTTCGGGCAGAAGCTGGGATGTGGGAACGAAATGCTCGGAAGTTAATGCTTGATCGGGAATTATTGAGTAAGGAATTTGCTGACCAGTCAAAACAACTGACAAATCTTGATGTGGAGCTTTCTGCATCACGTACAGAATGTGATGGGCTCAAGCAGGAAATTGAACACTTAAAAGTCCTCTTAGATGAATCAATGGAGAAACAAAAAGGTATTGAGAATTTGAAGATTCAATCCAAGGATATGGATAATATTGAGAAAGTATTGGAAGATGAAATCAAGTTTCAGAAAGATTCGAACGATAGTTTGGCTATGCAGCTTAAGAGAACACAGGACTCAAACCTTGAGCTTGTTTCCATCCTTCAGGAAATGGAAGAGACAATAGAGAAACAAAAGTTGGATATAGAGAACCTCACAATGCTGCAATCTAAATTTGGTGATTCAGGTAAAAAGTACAGTTTCAGGCCTGAGGACAATGGAGAAGTAAATCCAAGCGAGGAAGTTTCAGCAGAGAAAATGAGGAAGGTCTCTTGTGATTCAGACTTGGAAGGTAGTCCTGTGGAACACCTGATAACTGTTTCGTATGCAGAGTTTGAACAAGAGGACTACTCAAATTTAGAACTCCAGCTGCAACAGCTGCGAGAATCACAAAAGAATTTGGAAAGTACCATCCTACATCTAGAAAAAACACTGGAGGACAAAAATCATGAGATAATAATTGAACGAGACCTCAAGCGTCGAAGTCTTCAGGATTGTGAAGCGGAATGGAGATGTAAATTAACTGCGAAGGAGGAGGAAATCATCAACTTGGAAGCAAAGTTATCAAAAGCACTCGGCAACAGAGATTCAACAGTAACGGAGTCTGAAAATAGAGGTGATCTCAATCTGATCGAAGAAATTGAAGTTCTAAAAGAAAAGGTTCAGGAGCTTGAGAAAGATTGCAATGAGCTTACAGATGAGAACTTGGAACTTCTGCTTAAGCTAAAAGAAGCCGGAAAGAATCTTCCAATAAATAGTGCCTCTGAATCTGATGTAAGAAAACTTAGGTACCAAATATGCCAGCTCAAACAGGAGATAAAGAATGAGGAAATCCCTATTGAACGAGTTGCCACCAATCATATACGGATTCAAAATGTAGATCTTGAACATAAGTGTGCTGAAATGGAACTCCAGTTGCAGTCTTTCAAGGATGAAGCTTGTTATCTTAATGCTGAACTTCAAAAATGTCATTCTAAAACAGAAGAGCAGGAAATTCAAATTGCTGCACTGCAGCGACAGTTAGAATCTTGCCAAGGGGAAAAAACTGGAAGTAAGGACAATCCTGCAGATATTGGTACAAAGTTGGAGAACTCTGAATCTCCAAATGCCATTGATAAGTGTGAATTGCTGCCTGCATTATTTGAACAGCTCCAACTTCTCTTAGTCAATGTAAAGAAGCAACGGTATACTCTTTATTCACCTGTAGATACTGAATATACATGTGCTGCTAATAATTCATATAGTCTATATTGTAAAGAACTGACTACTCAAAAAGGACTGGAGGAAGCTGTATTGGACAATTTGGTCCAGCTGAACAAATTATTTGAAGCAAAGATAGCTGTGTGTGAAGACAATCTTCCATGTACGGAAACAGTGATCACATCCACAAATGCTAATGAAATCCAAAACAAACCAGAGGGTGATAATTTGGAGAAAATTACCCTTTGTAGTGAAGGAATCAGCAGTTCGAATAAGGAAGTAAAATCCAGAGTTGCAGATCTGAGTAAGGAACTGTTGGCAAAAACTTCTGAGATAGAAGAGCTTAATGCTGACCTTTTGCTGAGGGAAGAAGAGATCGAAGCTTTAAGGCATCATCAAAGGGACTTGGAAACTCAAATTTCTGATCTCCAAAAGATAAAAGAACAGATGGAAGGAAATATGGAAATCATGCAAAGAGAAAGAAGTGTCACCTCTGAATGTTTGGATAATTTGAAGAGTGATTTGATGGTGCTAAGCAGCAGTATGGAATCCAAAATTTCAGACAACAAGGTCCTTGAGAGGAAATCACTGGAGCTAGAAAGTACCAGATGTGAATTAGAGCATCACTTGTCGGAACTAGAAGAAGAAAACTTATGTTTATCGGGACGGATAGCTGGCATGGAGGCTCAATTAAGATATTTGACTGAGGCAAGGGAGGCAAGTCGTTTGGAACTGCAGCATTCAGAATCTCATGTTTTGAATCTCCAGGATGATATAAGAAAATTGGAAAATGAAATGGAGACTCAAAAGATTAGTATGAAACAGAAGACAGAGGACATGCAAACCCGGTGGTTAGAGGCTCAAGAAGAGTGCGATTATCTGAAAAAAGCAAATCCAAAATTGCAAGCAACTGCAGAAAGTCTCATTGAAGAATGTAGTTCACTTCAAAAATCCAATAGAGAGCTAACAAAGAAAAAAATTGAATTGCAAGAGTGTTGTACTGTTTTGGAAGTGGAACTCAAGGTATCGCGAAATAAATTCTTGAACTGCTTGGAAAAGATTGAAGATTTAGATGCAAAATTTTCTGCAATTCTTGAGGAAATTGCCTCGAAAGAGAAAATCTGGATTTCAGAACTGGATGCTCTCCGCCAACAAAATGAAGAATATAAAGAGAAACTTGTTGTCAAGGATGGCTTGTTTACTCTAATTGACTCGGAGAAGGCAGCTGAAGTTGAAAACCATCAAGAGGTAGCAGACCTCACTGGTCAGATTCCTGAAGCTGATCTTGAAGAAGTCCAGGGAAATTTTCAGTTGTCTCAGAAGAAGCTTGAGATCACCCACATGGACTGTGACAGAAAGATACTAGATCTGATGAATGAGCTTGCTGTTTCCAAAGAAAATCATGAAATTCTGGTGGCTAACCATGAAAAGCTACTGGGGTTGTTGGAAGATGTCAGATCTAATGAAGACAAACTCAAAGGCACGATTAATAGTCTTGAATCGAAACTAAAATCGGCTGAACATGAAAGGCTACAACTTACAGAAGAAATATCCGGCCTGAAAATCCAATTGCAGAAAATTTCACCTCTTCAGGGTGAAGTTTTGGTTCTCAAGGGATCGCTCTACGGGACAAAATTTGAAAATGAAAAACTGCAGACCTCATTACAATTCTTATCTGGAGATTATGAAGAATTGAAGACTGAGAGAATCTCACTTCTTCAGAAAATCTCAAGCATGCAGAAGGCTACTTCTGAATTGGAGAATTGCAAACGCAGTAAAGACGCCTTGGAAGAAAAGATGTTGCGGCTGGAAGGGGATTTAACTGCAAGTCAAGCACAATGCACCCAGGATGCTGAGCTGAAAAATGAGCTTGGTCGAATTAAAAGACTGAATAGCCAATTTCTGTGGAAGATAAAACATGTTGAGGAGGAGAAGGAAGAGTGGCTCCAGAGAGCTCAAGCCCTTGAAGAGGAGCTGAAGCAGAAGAAAGAAGTAAAACAGGAACAAATTGAGTCCAGAAGTAACCATTTTGTTGAAGACCCAAGATCCTGTGCTACAAATACTTCTATCAACCAGGAATTGAAACTTTCAGAGGTTCTCATCAGCTATTTTTCTATCTCATTTTAATTTGATATTATTTGGATTGAAGAATAAAAATACTGATTTGTAAAGTTTGTGTTGTATTGACAGAAAAAGGAAGAGGGTGACATTGTCCAATTAAGCAAAGATCAATCAGAATCATGTGTGAAGACTGAAAATCAAGGAATAGCTCTCCATCAAAGACACGTAATATTATCATACTGCTTTGCTGCGTTCCATTATGACTTTCCAATCTCAATAAATGAGAATAATATTTATTCTCGTGGTTTTATTTACAAAGCATATGTAAATTACAAACTTCACCTTTCTTGTCCTCGTTTTCCTTTTAACTCTCAGGACAATGATGAACAATATGATAATACGGCAAGCTCTCCAAAGGCAGCAATTGATACAGCTTCTAGGATACAATTTCTTGAGAATGAACTTGCCGAGGCTTTGGAGGCAAATGACTTGTATAAAGCACAGCTTAAGAGGTGAGTAATGTTCTTATTCTTAGCATAGTATGTCTTTGCTTCTTACAGCTCATACCCTAGAGATGTTATTTCCTTGCAGTAATAAAATTTTTTGAACATCCTTTCTTCTAGGTTTTTACATGCTTTAGGAGAGAGATGATGCTATCTACCAAGTAATCTGGATCAAAATAAACTGATGCATTTAACTGCTGTGAAACATATTGCATGCCCTGTCAGACCTTGAATTCTACTTTATTAGCATTTCGGATTTTTTATGAACTCTTTGGGTTTTGAGTTGAATGCATCTCAAGTCCACATTGCCAAAATGGTGTACTAGCTGAAACATGAAGTTGGAGAGTATAATCTACTAGATCTTATTTAAAACGTTGATTTCTGCTTTTATCCTCAGTAGTAGGAAACTCTTACTTGGGTGACCTTTTTTACTCAAAAACTCGATTTTGTGCTCTAATGTATGAAACTAGTAAGAAACACACTCCCAATTGAGATAGAACATCCCAAATATAGAAATCTCAAATAAACAAAAGAAAAACAATTCAAATTTATTCTAACACCTCTACCACCCTGCAACCACCCCATCATCACCACCCGCCACCACCACAACCACTATTCCACCATTTCCACCACTACATCACCACCACTAATACAATCACTACCACATTAGTTTCAAGGTCGCAACCAAACATTGGAAAATGCTAGCGTAAGAGAGTGAAAGCAATTTTAGTTCCATATGTAACAGTTGTAATGGGTTTTTCTCTTCTTTTCAGTTTGCTGGCTGAGGAGGTACAAATTGGTCAAGCAATCAACAAAGAAGAAGAAAAACAGAAAGCAGATAACCTGGAAGCCGAGTTAAGAGAGATTAGTGAGCGCTATTTGGACATGAGTCTCAAATATGCAGAGGTAGAAGCTCAGCGGGAACAACTTGTGATGAAGCTCAAGGCCGCCAATAGTGGGAAGAAATGGTTTTCATAAAGACAGGAGGGAGGTTTTGGCTTTATCTTCCCAATATCTTAGCAATTTTTCACCCTATTCTTCATTTTTTTTCTGTAGAGTTATAGCTTCTATTACAACTTGCACTTTTTACAAGTGATAAAAGAAAATATATTCCATACAAGGCGGTGGAGGAGGCAGCTCCTTACATTAAAGGAGGTGAGATGAAGAAATGAAGATGTCTTTATATTTTTGGTCGGGGAAAGAGATTAAATGTTAGCTTAGCTTGTACCAAATATCCCATACAAAATTTAGTTAAAACAGCAATATAATTTTTTTAAAGATAATAATAATATGATCACAGCTCCTTGTAATTCCCTCTTCTAGTTCAGGTACAATAGCAAAAGTGTGTTAAGACCGGATCTTCTGAAGCAATGGATGAATGGGCACGAAGTGTATACTTTCAATTAAAAATTTTAATATGAGAATATATAATTTTTAAGACTTTCGTTTTTGTACTGGACCAATAATTTAGGTACGTAAGATTGGAAAATGTCATGTATATATTTACTAGTTTTGACTGGGTCTCACATCAGAACTTGTGAATGTGTTTGTACGTTTATTTATAAAAATGTTGGAGGACCTGTTTGGGATGGTTTTCATTCCATAGATCTCGTTTTCATTCTGAATTTTTTATTTTTATAATTTTTTTAAATAAAAACAGCAGAAAGTTCAAAAACATCATAACTTGTCACTTTCCTTCTTTATAAATTTGATTTTGAGAAACATATTTGGCAAGGATCCATTTTATTCCCTCAACAATGTTCATTTTTCATTTGTCTAAAATTAAAAAACGGGAGTTTATTTTTTGGACTTTTTTCACTACTATTTTAAAATTATGTCAAATTTCTTTATTTTTTAGAGTCATCTTTGACTAGACAATTTTTAAAAAATCAGAAAAACAAAAAAAGACAAAAATAAGCCATACTTAAGTATTTTCTTATACAATTTGAATTAATTTGGCCTTTAGTGAATTTTTCCAAAATTGATTTTTTTTTTTTTTTTTTCTTCTTAAAATTCGTCTAGTCAGACCAAAAAAAAAATTTCAAATTTTAAAAAAATCAGTAAAAAAATCTTCCGTTGCGAGGCGCCTCCTAAACATTAGGTCACAATCTTATTGAGAAAATACAAGACGCTAAACCAGCAAGAGAAATTTCAGAAATAACAATTATTGACTAGAAGAGTTTCCCAGAACAGGGCGTAATGAGAACGAAAACAGAGAATTTTCAGTGGAATTTTATTTACGAATGAATGAAGAATCATCAAAAAAGATGCCATTTTTGTTAATTCCAATTATACAATGCAAAAGCGTTTGCCATATAAATAATATCAGAAAACACCGGCAAAACTAAACACACTCTCTACAAAATAAATACTCGAAAGTTAATGATTCTCCTAAATATTTTCACTCAATTGTTTTCCTCTTTTTCTTTTAGCCTTTTTCATTTTACAGTATGGAGTAAGCACGAATAACCTCAACAATGGGTGCCCGGCACAGTGGACACTTCCCCCCTCCTCGAACCAACTCATTGGCACATTTCGAACAAGTGCACATGTGCCCACATCTGCAGAAATTTTAAACAGAGGAACAGAAAATATATCAACATAAAACATTAAATTACAGAAGCAAAAAATTAATGGGCAAAAAACGCTAGAGTGGTGATTGGTAAAAAGTTGTTTTATTTCCTTTTCCATTTACATGGTGTGTCGTATGGTGATCATATGATACGAGCTGGTGGAATTCGAAATAAAGAGAGGATGATGTCGACAAATATGATTGGCTGCCATTGGAGGTGTTTGGGCTTTACTGGTATGAGCTGGAATACTAGTTATTGTATAAGTAGAACAAAGAGAGTGTTATTGTGAAGTGTTGTAATCTTTTTAGTTTCGTTCAGTCTCTGTAACAGAGCTCCGGGGGCTCTGTTTTTTGTTTCAGTAAATGGCAGTCATTCGTCTCTCAAAATCATATCATCATAGCTATACATATATCTATCCATGTATGTGCATTTAGGCACGTGTCTGTATGCATATCTGTGAGCTTGTCTACATATCAAACAAGGAATTGCACAAGGAATGAGGTGTACCTGTACAAAAGAGAATCAATGTGGCCATCACAGCAAACACAGCAAGTTCCCTTCTTAACATGACCCCATTTAGATCCATCCTCCGATGACTCTGCCAGCCCTGCAACATATTGCATTTCTCAATACAATTACAAGAATAAATAAAGTGAGAAACAAAAGTGATTGCTGCTATTATATAATTTTTGGTTAAAACCCCCTTCTTTTTTTTCTCAAAACTGAAAGCAGAATTCACACATCATGAAGGGCATGTGCGAATTCTCATTTTCAGTTCCTAAAGCTCCGTTTGGATTGCTAGGTGAAAAAAGAAAAGAAATGATTGTGTTTTCTCACCATCAGATGAGTAAAAAGCAAGGTATGTGATATAAGGATATATGTGGGATTTCTTTTTCTTCCTTTGTTTTTTTTTAATGGGCAATCTTGGTATAATAAAAAATATACAACCAATCAGATTGTTTCTTCACCAAATCCTACCAATTTTGGTGGAAAATGAAACCTATAAAATAAGAGAGTTACCTTTCTCTCCATTTCTTATCCTTTCTCACCTAGCTTATAAACTAAATATGAGAGAATTTTTTTCTCTTCATTTCTCACCAAATCACTCGAGACACAAATGGACTATAAATGTGGTGTTCCGTAAAAGTGAAAGTGCAAGAATCATTAAATAGGGACTGTACACTAACCCTCTCCACCAGATGACCGGTTTAGAGCTGCAGAGACCTCCTGTCTTACCGAGCGTTGCAACTCCAATTGCATGTCCATGCAGGCCTCCAACATCCTCTGCATGTGACTCATGCCCTGTTGAAGCCTTGCCATGTCTGCTCTTAGATCATTAATCATCTCCCACTCCTGCTCCATATCACCATTCCCACATTCAGTTCAAGGTGACATGTGCATAAACATATATACAAATACTAGATATAGGTGCGAAAAAAAAAAGTTTCATCAGACACTGAAAATTAAAATGAAAAAAAATTCCCAAAAATCGTTGGCCACCAAGAAAGGACTAAGAAGAGATAATTGTTATGTCCTAATATGAAAGAGTCCAAAAAGTGTCCAGTCAGTAAAAGCCAACTTCACCAAGATTGCATATTAGTCAAGAATAAAATTAAAATGGCACTCATGGTATAAATCCAAGTGGTTATATGCCCCAAGCCACCAAATTATGTGGATATTTCATATTGTTCTAGAACCAGGTAATGCTATACAAACAGAATTCCTATACAAAAAATTATGTCTCATTTTTATCCATTCATTGGAAGTCAAAATGCCCCTCACTTTGGTTCATAATTACAAGACTGTCATTAACAAATCATTTTTGACTTAAATTCTATATGAAAATTATGTATGAATATCATTTTCCAAATAGGAATTGCTCCCAACTACTATATAGTAGCATTTCCATATAATATTCAGCAACATGAGTAATGACAGAACACAGAATGAACGGATGATTTCCTATAAATCTAAAAGAGTGTTTTTTGTGAGGGAAGATTTGAAAGACAAGATGTTTGTAGTGGTTATGGAGGGGATTGTTTTCGAGCAAGTATTAGTTATGACTAGTTGAGTTTTCCTTCCTTTAGTACGAAAGGGAAGCCGTTACGCGTTGGCGCTGGTTGCTCCTGCCGTTCCAACTCCCTTCAGAAGTCCTCTTGGTTGACACCCAGTGCAACCAGATGTGGTTAGAGCTCCTCTTTAAAAGGGGATTAAAAAAGAAGAATTTGTACTACAGATGATACATAAAATATAAGATGAATCTGAACCTATAGATGATGCATAAAACACAATGAACATAATCAGTTTTCACAAAACATCTATATGGTTTTTCCACTAAAAATCATCGCACAAGAAAACATAATACTGCGATAGACTGAGAAATATATATACTCCCTCCATCCCAAAATAATAGTCCCTTTTGGGAA
This sequence comes from Camellia granthamiana, assembly GCA_036172215.1. NCBI lineage: Eukaryota > Viridiplantae > Streptophyta > Magnoliopsida > Ericales > Theaceae > Camellia > Camellia granthamiana. Next base: position 168,065,902 of record CM069903.1, on the reverse strand, counting down.
ATCTAACTTTTTTTGGTAGTACAATTATTGCACTTTAAAAAAATTAATTTTCCAAAATTACCCTTTGATAGTTTATTTTTCAGGGAATATCAATTGCCATAATTGTACTTTTTATGTTGTTAATGAATTTAAAAGAAGGACAAAATAGAAAATTCATATTATTTTTGTCCTTGATTTTTGAAAAATGACTAATATTTTAGGACAATGAAACATGGAATAAGAGACTAATATTTTGGGACAGAGAGAGTTTTTTTTTGGAGGGGGTAGGGTGACTCACAAGTTCTGAACGATGCATGCCATGTCGAGGCCAAGTAGAATGATGTAAATCCTGATGCCAAAGTGGCTGTGGAGGGGGCACTGGAGGAGATGGTAGTACCAGTGAAGGTCTACCCATAGCATCATTCGGATTCCCGTTCTGCTCATCCCTCTGTTGCTCCTGATCCCGCTCTGGTGAAGCAGGCATCGGAGTAGGCAAGTTCCTGTGCAGATCCCAGTCAATCGGAGCATGGGCTTGCCTTTCTACGTATGACTGAATTAATTGGTCCAGACTCTCACGGAAACCACTTCGAAGAAGATTAGAAACACTTCTCCTACAATGAGCAGAAAATCCCATTTGAGAAGAAAAGCAAAAAACAAAAACGCCTAGATGGCTCATATACAATTCAAAAATAACAAACAAAAATACCCAAAAAAAAACTTTTCACACACATACTAATACCTGCTTAAAAGTTCCCTGAGTTCCATACTATACACATTATCATCATCAGGTGGGTGGAATCTATTGACTCTTCTGATTGGGATAAAACGGCGCATTCTAGGGGGGTCGGAAGGTGGTTCTGACCAATTTTCCACAGCTTCCCTCGCATCATTTTCATGCCAACCCTCATGGGTCTGTTGTGGATGACCCTCTTCGACACCTTCATTTCCCGGAGTTTCCTGGGGCCAATCATTAACAGGATTTTCCTGCCAATTAACATCCATATCTCCAGCAGTGCCATCTGTCCATTCATTAAACTGATTATATGCAGCGTTCTGCCAGTTTCCTCTCCCATCTTCCATGCCTTGTTCCTGCCAATCACTTCCGTGATTAACACTAGCTTCCCAAAAAATGCTCTCAGCAGCTGTGTTGTTTTCAGAATTTCCTATAGGATCCGATAACCGATGGATGTCAGCTGCCTGGCTTCTAGGTTGCGACTGCTCATGGTTTTCATGTTGGGCCCCTTGTGGAATGTTTGTATGGATCTGATCATTTCTAGAATCAGTGGTGTTATTGTTAGGTGAGGTATCAGGATTGGTGACTACTTGACCACGAACAATAGTTTCTAATCTGGTGCGGAACCCTTCCCTGCTCGAAAGAATTGCTCATTATGTCATTTTAAAACCATCACCATTTAAAAAAAAAGGCTAATACTAGGACAATAGGCCTCGTTTAGCAAGTGACTTTTTTAGCTAAAAAGCTAAAAAGTCATTAAAAAAACCAAAAAACCAACAACCTATACAAAAAAGTCAAAGATTCTCTTTTCTCTATACTTTTTGCACATCTTTTTGTAAAAAACTAAAAAGTCATCCCAAACATACTAGTTTTTTTTACATCATATTTTAGCCAAAAAGCCAAAAAGTTATTAAAAAGCCTGTTCTCAAAAGTATAATAATAATAATAATAACCATCAATAAAGTTGTTCTTGACGCTGTGATGCCAAACAACCAAAGACTCTCAGCAAATTGGCATTATAAAATGCTGATATCACTAATCTAATCCCTGGAAACAGAGAACTAAACCACTACATTGCACATAATTGATCCATGCCAGATAACTGAGTATGTGCATGTAGGCTCATAAATGAACAGACAAAGACCTAAAATCCCAATCATGTGCTTAAATCAAATAAGAATCCATCCCATGGACTAATAGTTTTTACAAGTCAGTGTATTATGAATAGTACTGCTCGTCTCATTCAGATGTTAAATCACATAAATATCAAAGGGGGAAAGACCTAAATTGACATGAGATGTGGTAATTAAAAAAAATATAGGAATTTATTTAATTTAGTTAAGCATATAGCCCATGACAGAGCCAAATGACAAAAAAGAATTAATGTAATTGATCCCACTTGATTGGGACACAATGCTTAGTTTGGTGTGGTTTGGTTTATTTTATTTGTAGTTGACTATAAAAACCTACATGGTGAAGTCATTATAGCATATTAGCATGACAGAGAAATACGAGATCTCATTGATGTCTGACTATTGATAGTCAGATGACTCATAAGATCCCCACTGAACTACCAAAATGCACAGAGGAGTAATCTCTTTTTTTACTTTTCTTTAGTTTCTTACTCCAATCACCAGCAGATCTGCCATTCTGGATCCCAAATATTCAAGGGTATTGGCAGGGGGGCAGACTGGGTACAGTTCTAAATTGTACAAAGTGGCCTCAGACTTCAACACGAGTTCATTGTTAGTAATTTCACATATGCTTAGTAGCCCAAGCTTTTACCAACAGACCAAATGATGGCCCCTTCCAATAACCACTAGATCTAATGTTTTAAAACTATAAAATCGGAAAATGAATTTACCCAGGTCGTGATGGTGCATCTTTTATTATTCCTCTGACCAAATTGTATCCAAGTATTTAGCATAATAAAACTAGAATAACAAATCATTTTATTCATAAATGATTTATGAATTTTTTATTAGTAGCAATAAAATTTCATTAAAAATAGACAGCATTAAGGGATTGCCGCCCATGTAATAATTAATGAAATTATTTGCGCCTTTTTAAATAAATAAAAAAATCCTAATGATGTAATCACAGAAACTACCAAACAATTGACAACTCGTGTACTTGGAACAATAGACCTAAAAAAAGGTCCCCTCCTCATACTAAAAGTATTAAACTATTACAGTAATCTTTTTCTCACTTCTTAAGACCATCATAAGAACAACCAGATCATATACAAACTAACTGATCATCTGAAAAACATAACACCAAAGGAGTTCCAACCAATAGTAAATTTAAAAATTAAAACACTATTGTACATGAATATATATTAAAATAAAACATACCTTAAGCCAGAAACAGTATGTCGTTGTCTTAACTGAACCAATTCACTCGCTGCCATAGAAGGGGGTCTCTCCTCCTCAACAGGCCTTTCATTTCGCAAGAATCTACCTCTGAGTAATGACTGGTAAAATTTGCATAAATGGTCAAGCCATAATTAAACATGCAAACTCAGAATCAAACATATTCACAAGGAAACGATTTCAGGGCTCAATATCAATTAATAAATAAGTCAATGCCTTATTCTGTGATAAATCTGAATCTAAGATGTAGGTTAACTAATTCAAATACATTGTTACTAGTAACAATTATCCATTTGTTATTGCATACAGATTACTTATTTTAGAGCATCGTTACATGAAGCACTGCAGATTAAAAAATAAATAAATTACAAATAACCAAAGCCTATCCAATACTGCAATATAGTTTTTTTCATTACCAATATCTAAATCTCAAAGGTAGACAAGGAATCTATAAAACCTTGAAATATTCCTTTAGCATATGTATGCAATAAAGAAGCACTTGTATTTCTTGCCTAGCCAAAAGGAGAAAATATGGAACAACTGATGGATTTTTCTGCCATAGCAATATGTAAAATTAAGAGGGCAAAATCAAAGTGAGAATGAGACAGATATTACTGACTGAAATGTTTACAAAGTAGTTACTAGTTAAACCTTGTTCCTGAGGAAGTTCAATCTAACAGGGTGGGAAAAAGACCACCGATCTATTTGTCCACGAGGACTTTAGGCAAGAAACTACTTTCCACAGATCAAAACTAAGCTGAGAAATGCAATGCCCAAGATTAAAACAACTTGTGGTGACCTACACAACTTTTTTCATCATTTGGTTTTATCTATTAAAGATTGCTAACTTTTCAATCAAGAAATAGTTAAAAATTGTCAATAGAAAAGAATTAAAATATTAAACAATATACATTCAATCACAATATCCATGAAGATATTGTAAAAAGGGCATCTGAATAAGCACAGAACTTTTCTCCATCCTGCATTTCACACACACGCTCTATTTGTTATAGATTACTCTCAAGTTGATATAAGGGTTGTTTGGGAAGTGCTAGATTAGCATACTTTTTGACTTTTTACAAAAAAATATGAAATATGGGTTGGATTTGAAGTGATGTGGTAGAGAGGAGATGTGGCCCAAATAAGATGATTATGACCCAAATAGGATAATGTGCTAAAATAGCATGTGCTATTTTAGCACATGCCAAACAAGCACATAATTTCCATACAACAAATAAAATTGAAACCCAAAACCAACTTCTCAGAACCATAACTACTACATGCATGAAGTATGGACACAAAAATTGTAAGGAACATAAGAACATCCTAAATTGATTTTAGATTCCATCAAACAAATCCAATGCATTTTTTGTATTTCTATTTCGAGTCAACACGTCAGTTTTTATGCACGGTAGGAAACATATAAAGTCAATGAACAACAATATAATGAACAAACAGTGTCAATGAAAAGCAACAGACCTGAATGCGGTTGCGATGAGCAAATTCAGAAACAGCCCGATGCTCCAACAGACCCTGAAGTTCCCCCTGTCTTTCTCTCTCAATCCTCATAAGCAAATCGATTAGAGCTTGTCTCCCACGCAACCTCAGCATGTCCCTGCGAGCATGCTCAGGCTGGCCTTCATCATGGTCAACAACCAGCCCTTCCCGAAGTTGGTCAGCTTGAGGTACAAGTCCAGCAACTTGTTCATCCCTTCGACCACCACGAGCTCCTCTCTGTTGTTGACTAGTCATTTGCACCCATTCCCTCACAATCCTAACCCTTTCACGCTCAGTTTCACCAAGCCACTCTGCTCTTGGACTATTATTGCTCCTCTGTGTTACATTAGGTGAATGGTCAGTGATGTCACTCTCCATCCATCCCCGAACAATATGCCTGACCCTCTCCCTCTCAACTTCACCAAGGTCAGGAGATTGCTCACGGCTAGAAGTATCACGGTCACCAAGCTCATTCTGTCTCACCATCTGATCATGGGACCAACTTCCAAAGTCATTCTCACTTTCACTAGCATCCTCCAAACTTCCCTGAATCTCACTACCCCGGCTTTCAGACATATTTGTAGACACATTTGTATTCGACTCAACACTCCTCTGTTGCCTCAATCTTTCTCTCACCCTTCCCCGAGCACGATTCAACAAGTGCTCATCCTCCAACTCCCTCCACATTTGCAAAATAGATGATGACTGGGTGCTTGGTCTCTCGACATTACCCTGCCTCCTCGAAGTAGGAGACTGTGACTCCCTTAAGAATGACGAATCAAGCATGGAAACTGTATGAAGACCTGCGAGTGCCATCAACTCCGATTCTCTATTCCTCCTCTCGATCGTCGTAATCATCTCCTGTGCCTGCCGGGCAGCCCAACTGCTCAAAATCCGCGAGTGACGCCTCCGGGCAGCAGAAGACTCAGCTAGATCATCCCCTTCAAGATCAGACCTCCTCCTCCTCCTAACAAGTTGATCACCCTCATCATCCTCATCCTCGGCATTACGTGGAGAGCTACATGATGCAAATGGCATACAACCATCGAATTGTCCACGCATAAAATCCTCCAATCCCAGCTCAAATTCAGAACGGGCATCTGTGGCGGTTTCAGATTTCTGTTGCAATTGTTGCTGAATATCTGTCATCTTAACCCACTACCCTCTCCCCTGGGCCACCCACCACCACACTCAATCACAACCCACCATTTCTACACCTAAAAAGAAAGATCACCCTAACAAACAAAACCTAATCAATAGATACAAAATCAAAAACCCAAATTTCAGATCAAAACACAAGAAATTGGAAAACAACAGTAGTGGCCTAATGAGATTAAGATTGATTGTTCCACACATATCACCTGAACAAAATTCACATACTTTCTTGTTAAGATGGGATTGTACAATCAAATCGAGATCTAGAATGCAGAGAAATTCAATACAAATCCATATTAGGTGCAACAAAAAGTTGAAATTGAAATTGATGAACCAAAAGCGTACCTTTTGTGTGGCTGTGTGTTCGTCGTCCAAGTGTCAAAAACAAAACCCTAATTTTCGGAGATAAAAACAGAGAGAGAGAGAGAGAGAGAGAGTGTGTCTGTGTGTATGTGTGTTAAAAACAATGTCACAAAATTTCTTGAAGACGCGAAGAGAGAGAGAGAGAGAGAGAGAGAGGTTTTTTGGGGGGGGTTTGTCGAAATTGTTTTTTTTGTTTTTGTTTTTGTTTTTAATGTTTTGAGAAACAGAGAGAGAGCGCGGATTTTTTGGGCAGAAAAAGAGAGACACAGAGAGCGAAGGTGAGAAGCGCCGATCTGCCTTTTTTTTCTCTATGAATTTCACAGTTTTTTTTTCTTTTTCTTTTTTTGTCTCTCTTGTAATTTGACAGTTGACACAAGCGTAATAAATAAAATAAAAAAATTCAAGACTTGACCCAATAACAAATTATATTTTAATTTTTGTAATTATTTTTAATTTGAACTTTAATTTTTTTAAATAATATCAATTTTAATTATCTATTAATTAAAACTAATGAATAGGGATAATAATCAATTTTTATTAATGTTGCTAGACGTACGTGGTAGTTATGGATTAGATGATAGTGAACTAAAAAACGGGAGAAGTAACGATAGAAGGAAAAAAAGAATAGAGCAAAACGATAGCAATGAGTTAGAAAAGAAGAAAGATGGGAATGGATATTGATAACGGTAAGAGTGAGAGTAATGAATGGTTTAAAAATTTAAGATTTGATTTATTATGTGGTCAAATTCTAAAAAATTTTACAATTTTTCCAACCAAAAATATGGATTATTATTTGTAGATCATATAATTAAAAAATTACAGCTAATTTTATGTTTTTAGCATGACCATATCATTCTTTTTTTAAATATTAAGTTTACTGACTAAATTCCAACTTTTTCCACAAACTACAATTAGTTTTGGTCTATTTATATTTTTTAACTGTATTTTAATTATCGAAAATGATCCGTAGCTCGAATGGATAGAGCTCGAATGGTACGGAAAATATTATCTTACCGGTAAGAGAATAAAAAAAAATCCTAAAATGACGTCGTTTTGAAATTTCGAGCCAGAACCTTTGATATTTCGAGTTACGTAGCAGATCTGTTTAATTATATAGTGATACTAATTCAATAAATTTTTAAGAAACAATTACAGTAGGAAACTAAGCGTGAACATAAAATTACTAAAATCATATTATAGACAGTAATTTTTTTATCGTGTGAATGACCATCCATCATGAAGGCCAGTTAACTATATAATTTTTTTTTTTTCCTACGAATTTAAAATTTAAACAGAACATAAAGAGTTTAATTAAATATGTCTTTGCAACATTGTGAACTTTCTTACAAAATCTAAAATTTTACGGATTTAGGATGGTTGTTGTACGCAGTTATATGGGCCTATTTCGAGACCTATTTCGATAATCCAAACCATTCACATTTTAGAATATATCAATTAGAAAATACTTATAAAAAATTAAGTTAATCGAATATCGTTTACCCATTCAACCACTCATATTTGTATTTATTTTAATACTTTAAATCACAATTGTTATTTATTTTTATAGATATAAATGTGAGTGGATGAATGGGTAAACGATATCCGATTAACTTAATTTTTTGTAGTTATGATCTACTTGATACATTCCAAAATATGAACGGGTCAAATTATCGAGATAGACTTATTTAGCTGTACAACAATCGCTGTTGTACGGAATGCATAGTAGCCACCCCAAATCCATTAAAGACCAAAAACCAATATAATGCAGAAAGTTGCCAAAGCATTTAGAACAATTGCAATATATAAAAAAACAAAAAATAAAAAGCAATAAAATGATTAGCAAACATATGGTGGATAATGTTTTAGAAATTCAGTATGATGGTATGTCTAATGAAACGTAGACAAATCTCCTTCTTAACTTAGTAATGGTTTTGACTAAGTAATGTATCTTGATGTGCAACAAATTAATCATATTGTTAGATTATGATATGTCAAGAAAAATGTTGTTATGTTCATAAACCAAAAATAACACTTTTATGGCATGTTTGATTGAGTGGATTAGAGTATGGGATTGGGATTATTAATCCGTGGGTCCAATTATCCTATATTTGTCTTAACATTTTGATTTAGAATTATTAATCCAATAGATAATTAATCCAACAAATTTGTAGGATAATTAGTAATGGGGTAGGGGTAAGATTATTAATCCAATAGATATTAATCCAACTGAATAATGAATACCACACTAATTTAATAGGATTATTAATACTTCACTATTAATCTTGTGAATCAAACATGACCTTATAGTATTCAAAATTCAAATTATTTATATATTCAAACATCATGAAGAATTACTCCTTATTTCATTACTTAAAAGAACTTGACAAATTTGCATCTATTTTGGCTCTTCCCTTCAATAGGTAACAATCAAATTTACTTGTTAAATCTTCCTTTTGGACATATAACAGTATTCAACAAAAATATCTACGTATATAGAATTAAACTATAGAAAAATATTTTGAAAAATGAACATAATAACACAATGGAACCGATCTCTCATGATCATAGTGAGGAGACAGACAAATAAAGATATCTCTAATGAGTTTCATTATATTAAGTGCTCGTTTGGCAATGACTCTTTTAGTTAGTTTTTTTAACTTTTTTAGTTTTGAACTTTTTTGGTCGTTTGGTATTTTTGTTTGGCTTTTTGGCTTCGACATAGCAAAAATTTTTTTGTTCTTTTGTGATTTTTCGTCTTTTTTTTGTCCTTTATAATTTTTTAACCCAACTCAAAAACCAAACGACCCCTAATGGAATTGGGGATGCTGCTGCGTGGGCTGCACAGCAACAACTGCTATGCAGTGAAATGTGCCCATTTCGGGGTCTATTTCGATAATCCGAACCGTTCATATTTTAGAATACATCAAGTAAAACATACTTACAAAAAATCAAGTTAATCAGATATCGTTTACCCATTCATCCACTCTACAAAAATAAAAAATAATTGTGATTTAAAATATTAAAATAAATACAAATGTGAGTGAATGAATAGGTAAACGATATCCGATTAACTTAATTTTTTACAAGCATACTTGATATATCCTAAAATATGAACAATTTAAATTATCAAAATGAGCCTATTTTCGCTACACAACAGCATCCCCCAATTCCCATACTAACACATACATATTTGCTACCTTCAATGAAAATGCAAAATAAGGAAGCTTCCTCTTTTGTCTTTTTGCTTCTAAGGAGAAGAGAGGAAGTTTCCTATTTTGGAAGAGCTCACCCATTTCACCATTTGCTTTTCCTCCCCTTCTTGGCTTAGTGGTAAGGTAAAATTGTTGTGCTAATTATTGAATCTATGAATTATAAATATAAAAAATATATATTAATTATGGTATTTCATACATTCACTCTAGTAGCCAGCCAAAAATTTCATCAACATTGCAACAAATTTCAAAACTCGAGTAACAATTATATAAACATGCAAATTTTGTTTCAAGTAATACTACATGTACCTGAATTTCTTGTCCATTGAACACAACAATATTGATGCTTACATTAACAAATACAAACTTGAATTTATTTATTATATATATATTTTTTTTTTTTTTGTTAACTAATAATTGAAACCTAAGTCCCTTTAAAATATATCGGAACTTGAACTAAGACCTCCGTATAGAATTTGAGTACGATAGATCAATTTGTTTCTCTAGCAAGTTGTTTTACTTTTACACTATGTTTGGGAACCTAGGAGAGAAAAGAAAAAGAAATGATTAGTTAAGTTATAAAAGAAAAGAAAATAAAAGAAATGATTGTGAAGATAAAAGAAAAGAAATTATTTTATATTATATTACCAAAATAACCTTTTTATATTTTCAATCATTTTATTTCTTTTATTTTTACAGGGACAAAATTGGTATTATTAAAATATTGGTTTCTTTTCTCTTCCAATCTCTTCACTTTTGATGAGATTGAAAATGAGAGTTATAAGAGAAATGAATTTCTCTCCATTTAAGTTATCTAAACAAGTAAGAAAAATACATATCTCTCCATTTCTTTTCTTTTCTTTTCTCTCACAATCACTCAATCCAAACATATAAATTCTATTTGTTTTATATATGCTAGTGTTAAAAGTTTAAAAAAGGAAAAGGGGATTAAGCTCTAACTAACCACAGAGTTGAGTAAGGTGTGGGGATAATTAGGGGTTGTGAGTTCCAATCCCTAAAGGCACAATCCTTTTTTGTGAGGAATAGGGTTAGGTGTATCTCATTTCTGGACCCTAGGAAAATCTGTCCCTTGTCTTACTCTCACGCAACTAAATTGGTTTGTGTGTTAGGCTGCCTTTTTCAATACCCTCTCTTCTTCTCCCATTTTTTTCTTTCTTTTTCTTTTTTTTTTTTTTTTTTTTTTTTGAAAGAAATGCATGATTCTCTAACGTATCGTGCTACGTGTGCAGAACTAAAATATAGAAATATACACAAAAAGTATATTTTGTAATTTAAATTTATTTTCAACATGACCTACATATCACTCAAGATAAATTTCAACCACACATTATTCTTTTTGTCTATTTTCTATATTTTAACTTTGTACAACTAGTATTCTCTACTCTAATTGTTGAAAAATGTACACAAAGATGACTATGTTTGGAATAAACCAACAATCGTGCTAGAATATCATGGTATTATTTTTTATTTTTCATGTTTTTAAAACTAAAAATAATAAAATGTTTGAAGACAGTCAGTAAGTCATACTTGGCACATGCTATTACCATGCGAAGTCCTTTTAAACAAACCTTGAAATTACTTTAATAAAATTTAAAACATTTTTTTCATTTTCACTTCACTATTTTTTTCTATGTGACATGAAAAAGAAACATTAAAACAAGTTAAAACTATGATTTGAACTTCCTTTATTTTGTGATGGGATATCAAGATATTGTGCACACTTTGCTTTCTCTCAAAGTCAAGAAAGTTTAAAAAAATGTAATAATTGATTGCAATTAAAAGTCTAAAAACTTCTCATTTGCCACCATCACATCCATAAAAATAGTAATGTCTGTATGCTTCATATGATGAGTATATGCAAATTATTAGCTTTCTTTTCACTTTGATTATGTTAGATAATGGACTTTAATGTGTTGAACTCAATTAAGATCTATAACCTAGTCCCTAGAGTAGCCAATACTTTTTTGTTTTTCATTTTTTTCCTTTTGATATATAAACTTGGTGTAAATGTAACATTTTTTTTATTTTTTCAAAATACTCTCCCTTAAGTATCATGTCTATTGTAACTGTTCAAATCAAAATATCCTATAACTAATGAAATTCATATTCAAATTAAAATTTATAACTTATAACATATATATATGAAGTTCATTGATAAAAAAAACTAGTGGTGAAAAAATGGACAAAATAAAAGTAACAAAAATATTATTTATTATTGAATTTTGTTATCATTCGAGTTATTCAGTGAGTAATTTCCACCTTATTGGTAAGGGTTTAAAGATTCCAACTACTGAAAAAAATAAAATAAAATAAAATTGTAAATCAAAATAATTGTTTATGGTTGCAAAAACATTAACCATCCATCATTTTGTATAAATTTTTATATGTTTTTCCTGGATAAAGACAACTAACAGCAGCATATGTCAAAACCCTACTAATATTTTATTTGATTGGATCATAACATGCATGTCCCTGAGGAGGGCACTTGCCACCCTACTAAGATGGCGACACACGGCAATTGTTGCTCTTGATTAATACATTTTTAAAGGTAATTTTTATTAATAATCACAATTATTATATTTGAAAAAACATATTTCATTTCATTTTATCAGACAAAGTATGACATTGAATCATGGAATGAAGTAGGTTTGCCTCATGAAATGTTCTTTCATAAACAATGGGCATGATTTGCTACCATTTTAATAATAAATTGATTCTCTCTCAACCTACGGCAAAAAAGAGTCAGTATCTCAAACCATATCATATATATATATATATATATATTATTAAAAATAATATTTTTCTCATATTTAAATAGCATATTATAAGAATTCTTTTTTTCTAAGAAAGTTATGTCAGCACATATTCTCTTAATTACATATAAACTTCTAAACAAACCAAATCTAATTTAAATTATACTAATTTTATCTATTTCATATGAATTCTATTTGACAAATATTTCTTTTCAATATATTTTTCATAGTAAATTAAGATAATCCACAAATCCAATATCAATTTTGCGTTTCACGTTTTTCTTCCTAATTCTTTCAAGAATATTAAGATTTTTTTAATACTAAATTGCCCTTTTTTTTTCTTATTTTTACGTACATTATTTTATACCCAATACTAAATCTATATTATTTTATATTATGAATTTGTCATTTAAATTTTATAGAGATTCTATACATAAAATTATAGTTCATTTCTTACATTATTTTATATAATTACAACTCACAGAAAGAAAAACCTACACAACAATAATACTCTCGAGAAACCTTTAAAGTTTAAATTTACTGTTCGAGTTATTTTTTTAATTGTTGAACAGTAAGTTCTTTTATATTTTGAAATTATATTACAGATGATTAATCGCTTCACATACTAAGATATATCTATCGTTTGAATGTTTCCATTATTTTTTCTTTTTGATTTTAGATGTTGTTATGTAATTCTTTCTTAGTTAGTCGTCGTTGAACTTCTTTTATATAGTTGATATTTTAATATAATTAAGAGTATTTATTTTATAATCTTATAATTTAATACATATATCATATAAAATCATTATATGATAATCCAATTATAACATATTTATATTTAATTTTTTTAATAAATTTTATATAATTTCTATTTCTACATATTTTTATTTTCTAAATGAATATAAAAGAAAATTAAATAGTTAGAATTACTTTCAATTTTATGTTAATAATTCTTCTTCTAATTTAACTATTATTTTTAATATCAAAATGAGTATTTATTTTATTATTTTATAATTTAATATATATCATATAAAATTATTATATGATAATTATATTTTATAATACGATAGAATTAAAATTGTCAAATACACAAATAATTTAACTAAAATTAATATATATAAATATTCAAGTAACAATTTTATTGAATGATAGCACCAATATTATCAAAATAAATAATTAAAATCATACTTTAATTTTAAATTAAAATTAAAATTATTTTTTTATAACACACATTATACCATAAAATATTTTTTGAAAAAAAATAAAATAACATGTGTATTGCACAAATCAACTGCTAGTTAATTTATCAATGCTTTGTTTGGTTGATCAGAAAAGAAAAGAAAAGAAAAAGAAAAAAAAATTCTCATGATTGTAGAAATTGAACCTAGAGCTTTTGACACATACTCTCCAATACAATGATTTTTTTAAGAAATATGATGCCAGAAATGCATGCTTGCATTAGTATCATTTTTGGAAAGTTGAGGAACTTAAAGCAAAGCTCTATATAAAAATAAAAAAAAAAACAACAAAAAAATAGCTATAGGCTTAGCCATATGGTCTTACTCACATTTGAGGTGCCGCAAATAGCACCCAATTGAATTTTTTTTAACCTTGATTAATTTATTTTAAATTTTGTAAAATTTTATTCAACACTCCATTTAATATCAAAACTAATCTCACCTTTCAAATACTTAACCCTACCCCACCCCCCTCCACTCACCACTCACCAACTTTCGCCACTATCTTTAGCTCCGATTATACTTTCCTACCCTTCCCAGCTCCAACCAGCCCCTCCCACCCTTCAATGCCAACCCCAACCCTTCCCCACCGTCTAGTGCCACCCCCCAACCCCCCACCCCCACCCCCACCCCCACCATTAGTAGCGAACAAAGCAAGGGAGACGAAAAAATCACAAATGGGGGAAAGACTAAGGACAACTTCGGGGGTGTGGGGTAGAAGGAGGCCAGAGGTGATGGCCAGAGCTAGGAAGAGGTTGGAGGTTAGCAGCCGAAATTGGAGATGGGCGAAAGCGAATGGTTGTGGCTGCTGGTGATAGGTGGTAAGTGGTAGTTGGGGTGGGGATAAGGTTATGGTTTGGGAGGTTACAGATGGGGGCATGACTGAAATTTTATGATAAGAAAAAATTGTAAGAAAAAACTTTGAATAATTGAAAGTTCAAATAAGAAATTGGGGTGCTACTTTCTTCCAAATCGTAAAAATTCTTTTATTGTACATATTGCATGATGCATTGTGTGTTACTAGCATTGGTGAAAGGGATAAAGAAAACATGTATGAATAGGTAGGAATTAAATATGAATGACAAATTAATTGAAGAGTATATATGTGTGTCCATTGGCATTAGGACAAAGTCATTGGGATTGAAAAAACAGGACAGTGTGTAGTTAGGTTAGGTTACATTTCATTCATATCTTCACCTGCTTGCACGTTCATGTCCCCCCATCCTTCCCTCTTATCAATTGCTAGGGTTTTAGCAAAACTCCAATCTCCAAGAAATCCACAAATTATTTCCATCATCACATTCACACAAACACAACACCCTTGGACTTACATGGGGAAGGTCTACCATACAGAATATATCTAACATGGTCGGAAATGGTGGCTTCTCTCTTTGGGAAACAAATCACATTCCCAAACTTCTTCATTGGTGGATTTTAATGTGTTTTCATTTTTCAATGTTCATTTTCGTTTTTTCAAAAATAATTGCAAATATCTACTTTAATTTTAAGAAACGCCAAAAGTTATTTCCACCCACAAAAATGGAACAGTAAATGTTGCTAGATCACCAATTGTCGACAAAAATGGAACAATGAGCTCAGCAATATATATCAAGTTAATACTTTTTCTCACGCAAATTAAGTACACACAGTGATAATAGATTAAGTGCACAATAACTGAGAAAACAAGATAAATGAGATTTGAACCTATTAGATCACCAACTTAAGTTATTAGGAAGTAAGCTCAAAAATATATATAAAGCTTACAACTGTTTTCAAATATTTGGTTATTTTTGTTTTCAAGAACACCAAAAAACGAAAACACAACTAAACAAACCTCAGGTTCTGAAGCTGGGGTTCCAAGAGAATAGAATCCTAAGTTGTAGATAGAGCTTGCCAAGGGTTTCGAAAATGATAGGAAATACAGCATGGCTTGGGTCCATATGCCAAGTAGTTTTTTGTTGAATGGCTTCATGGTTGTTGTCTACTTCTATCACAAGGGAATATATGTCACTTTCTTATCTAAAAGCCCATGTCATTTTTTCCCAATTATGCTTATAGTTTTTGTTCTGTTGTGAAATATATCTCCTTAGATCTGCAATAATATTGTAGAGTTGCATCAAAATTGTTTAGACTAAATGATCTTGTGAATTGTGATTTTCACATGGACATCAACATATTGTGCACATGCCATGTTCCACATGTCATGTCATGCATGATGATGATCAAGTATGCATTATTACGTATCCAGATTTGAAACTTTCAAATATTGTCCAATATTGACCAATATATAACCATATCGCCAATACCAATACATATCTAATACCGTTATTTAAAACCATTAGCAAGTTTGTGCTAATAAGAGTAAAAGTATTTGGGACGTTACAAAAAAATAGTTAAATAAGTCAAAAAGTCATAAAGTCAAAAAAAAACATGTTTATCATAAATAAAAAAAATCCAAAAAACAACTCAACTTCTCTACTAAAAAAAAAAATTAGCAACTTTCCAAACATTTTTAGCTTCTCAAAACCAAAAAAATCATTAAAAAAGCCAATCTAAACAAGAGTAAAAAATATGCATGTCAGTGCGATGACTACACCTCTAGCAAAAGTGATGAGGATACCAATAGATGATGATATTTTTATCATGCTAATATGTACATTTTTAATATTTTTCAATAATTTAATTTAGTGTACAATACTTTCCAAGTCAAAAAAAAATTAAAAAAAGAGGGAAGTCATTGAGAAACTCTACTCAAAGGCATAAGAAACTAGAGTGCCATGTAAAGTCTCTTATTTTTCCATGTTTAATGAGGAGAGTGATAGTTAACATAAAACCAAAAGGGAGTTTCTCAACAACTTTAATGGAGACATATACGATCAACTCTACCATATAATGCACAAGGGTGACTTGGGTAGGTTTAATTAAGCTTAATTTTAAGTTTCATTTAAAAGTTAATTTATTGACTTAAAAAATCAATTTTGCTATAAATAAATAAATAAAATTAATTCATTTGACAAAATCATTTTGCACAAAAATCCACTTTAGCCCTTCCGAAAAAACATTTAGAAAAGTCAAAATATATATATATATATGCCAAACAAACTAACAATTTTAGAGCATTAAATTTTTTTGTAAGTTTATTTTTAATCAATAAATTAACATTTTAGCTAATACAACAATTGTTAAGGCATAACAGTTGACATTGCAGAATCATTGCAGAATCACCATCAATTGTGCAAATAAATTTCAGAAGCAAACAAAATAAGCAAACATAAAGCAGGTAAGCTTTTCTCATCTCGTAGTAAATTATTTACTTAGCTTTTGTCATCTTCTGCTTTACTTTTGCATCTACTACTTTATTTTTACTTTACAAGAACATTACATTATATTATATAGTTATAACCTAAGGAGAGAGAAGTGTTGATGAAATTGAACCCAGCCAACGAGCAGAGCATTCAAAAGAAGACATAGGTTAAATCATAATCTATCCATGAAAATGACTTAACAAGGTACCCCATAAATAAATTAACCATTTTCGAGTTGAAAACTTTGGAACTGTTTTACTTATTTCTCTTGTTCCATGTCCGTCATATTATTTATTTATTTTCTCTTTTGGTTTGAAGAAAATGCTAATATTCTTAAATCATTTTCTTGTTTCAATTTTCACACCATGGAGGAGTTGGTTTTTTATAGCAGTGGAAGTTGCTACTACTTGTGATGAGGAGTAACTAACAATGATTCACCCCTTTTTCAAATTTCAGGTAGCCCTATTGCTGAAGCAATTAACCGTGAATGAACAAATCCACCCTTCTAATATTCACTAGAAAACTTCAACTCGGGAGGACAATTACATCCACTAACCGAAAATTTGCCTTAACAACTGCCATGGCATTAAAGTGAAATACCAATAGTCTATTACCCTACCTCATCAATCCCAAGCAACATGCAACCAAAATAACTTAAATAAAGTGAAACATGTTGATTATTGAGAAAAAAAAAAGAGATTTTTAATTTCTACTTTCTGATTATAAGTTTTCAAGTTTGAAAATTTGCAAGACTAGTGCTATTAGGTGAGGATACAAAAGTGGCCCATCAAGTTGTTCTCCACCTTCTAGGAAATTGCAGCTTTCATGAAAAGAAAATAGAGATGTTTCATTGAACACATAAGAGCAATGTTGACATGTTTGATTTTTGGTCATTTGGTGGCCTCTTCTTGTCTTGCTCTGTTTTGTCTTATAAGACCGATTTTAACATAATGGAGGAAAATCACTGGTTCCATCATTGGTATTGGTATTGGTGTTGGAATTTCACTATTTATAGTGTCATAATGTCATTTATAGTCCACTTATCTTGTGGCTCTCTTGGTTTTATGCTAAATTCAATAAAATCAGTATCTACTAATTTATGATTTCAGATTTCTGAATCAGAAAATATTGCATTCTGGGCCTGCGCTCCATGTGCAGACACTGGGCTGTGATAAACTGGAATTGTGGCCCTCTGTAGATTTTTGAAGGCCCAATCAAGTGCAAATGTCTAGGATTGTTACTATGGATGCCAATTTGGGGTCCAAACAAAATGTTAACACGTATTTTATTCTCTAATACCTACTTGGTTCTTTTAGTAAACAGAAGACAACGGCATCTGGGTGATACACATGGTCAGTGTCTTCGACATTTCTAATTGCCTATACAAGCAGGACTTTAATTGCCTCATGAAACACTTAAATTCTGATCCTAGCATCATAAACAAATCTATAAGGTGACAGATTGTACATACCTTAGTGATCCTCTAAAAATATCTGTTGTGAAAGTTTGCATCTCCCTTCAATCTCCTCAAATAGTACCAGACAGCCAACAAGGTCATCAGCCTGAATCAATTCAACCAAAAAATACATTGAAAAAAAAATAAAAAGACAAACAATAAATAACTAGAAAAAATGACATGCTAAATGAAGGTCTTTAGATTTCTTGGGATAATACAGATTGAACTGTCCCTATACAGAATTTTTTACAGATTAGTTTGGTTATACTTTGTTGATCAATACCACCACAGTTAATTTGCTGGTACAAAAAATTTGATGAACTGGATTTGAAGGTGAGGAATCCATATATAGCGGCAAAAAGAAAATATATGAACAGAGTTGATTGCAACAACGCAAGGCCGACTCGTGTGTAAAGCCACTAAAGCAGTGGGCTTTAAACGCCCCAAATCTTTGAACATGAAAATAATAGAAATGTTTTTTTAACACCACTATTTTTTGAGGAGGCCTGTTTTGAAAGACTCCAAACTGTGTTAACAACTATAATATAATTCTTTTCTACTAGCAACTGTATTTTTTAGAAAACCCTCCATCTGTCAAACCCAAAATTGTTTCCTAAAATTCCAATGACAAGTTAAAAGATATACTGTAATAAAATTACACTAACCTTCCTAAAAGTTTAAAGAAAATATAATAAGTCACACTGTTTTGACATAATTACATTGAGCTCACTTAATTCATATAACACTTGACTTCATTTTCATCAATAACTTATTAGTTAAACCATCTTCAACAATGAATCAAAAATCTCATCAAATTTGAGTAAAATTTTGATAAAAATTTTTATTTGATACCCCGTTCGCTCCAATGCTAAAATTATAATTTTTATCAAATTTTTTCACATTCCTAGTTGTTCGAAAGGACGTCCAGATAGATGTCCTTGAGGTCATCCGGACATAAACAAAAAAGCTATCAAAATTGCTCTTGGTGGACATCCGTCAGCCCAACAGTAATTTTAATTTGACGAAAGATAAAAGACTCCTTGTATTTGATAAAAGTTTTGGTTTTACCTCTATTTTATGACTTTGGTGAAAGAGTTGGAATGCCCCATTTGGCGCTTTTCATCAAATTTCAAATTTGATTAAGCATATATGATACTCGATTGGAGATGCTCTTGTATAGATAAAATATATATATATATATATATATTGTCATCTATTTTACACAAAAATATATACTTTAAGCTATTTATTTTTGTATTTTCACACAATTTATATTAATTTTAAGAGATCCTATAAATTGAGAACGTGTACATTACCCTCCTCTAAGACCCACTTTATAAGGAGCCTCATGCACTTGTCTTTTTATATTGTTAAAAGTAAAATATGACTACATATAAGATTTTGCTTTAAACCTCAAATAAGATTAGGTTGGGCCAACCCTGGCAACAATGACATTCCTTCCTAAAATGCGTCCGGATCCTCTAGAGTGACTCTCTAGAGTGATCCTCTAGAGTGATTTCTCAGGTTGCAACACGTGTCTCATTAATGCATCGGACGGCTGTGGTTAAGCCTCACCAAAACGACGTCGTTTTGGTGAGGATTTTCAAAAAAAAAAATAAAAATAAAAATGGAAAAAACCAGATTCAGATTTTCAGATTTTTCAAATGGAAAATTTTTTTTTTCAGATTTTTCGATTTCAAACACAAGAAGAACGAGATTTCCGTTCCGCTCATTGAATCCCAGTGCTTTCCCCTTCCGTCCTCGATCTTGAGCACGAAGTACCTCGACGAATCGAGCACGGGCTCGACGGAGGTGTCACGCTGGCCAGGGAGGACGAAGCAGGCCGCGAAAAGCTCCCCGGAGGAGGGATCTTCGAGGCGGATCTCGCAGCGGTCCTTGCAGGAGACGACGCGGAGGCGGCCGGACCAGATCTTGTCGGACTGGAGCCACTCGCCGCACTTGTAGCCGCCGCTGGTGGTGCGAGGGGGGATTTTGTAGACGGCGACCTCGCGAACCACCAGGAGGGTGTGCTCGAACGACTCCTCCTCCTCCTCGAACGACATCGGTTTTTTTTTTTGGGATGAATTTGATGATAGAGGTTTGAAGTTCAAGGAAGATTTGGAGGGTAGGGTTTTGGTGGAGATCTGATCAGATTGATAGGTTATTGTTGAGTTTTTGGATCGGAAATCTCGTTTTTGGATCGAAAAATCTGAAAAAAAAATTTTTTTTTTTGGAAAATCCTCACTGTTGAGTTTTTGGATCGGAAATCTCGTTTTTGGATCGAAAAATCTGAAAAAAAATTTTTTTTTTTTGGAAAATCCTCACCGAAACCTGAATCTGGTTTTTTCCATTTTTATTTTTTTTTTTTTTTTGAAAATCCTCACCAAAACGACGTCGTTTTGGTGAGGCTTAACCACAGCCGTCCGATGCATTAATGAGACACGTGTTGCAACCTGAGAAATCACTCTAGAGAGTCACTCTAGAGGATCCGGACGCTCCTAAAATGACGTTTAAGCGCTGTTGGGGAAACCGTGGTTGAGACTATTATAACCTGATTTGAGTTATTAGCCAAAAAACTTTCAAATCAAATTTTTTCAAAAAATAAATAAATAAATAAGCTCAGCGCCGGACAGTGTAGACTGTGCCTACACTGTCACAGTCTCAAAAGTCATCATCAACGGCTAAATTACCATTTTACCCATTTACATCAATTTAAAAAATTATAAGTTAGAAACAATTTTATCATTTTAAATTCAAATATCATTTCAACACACTTTTTAATACAACAACTCAACTAAAAATTCATCTCATCTTCCCAAACACAAAAACTAAAATAGCCTACTAAAATAGATAAAAAGCCAAAAAATCTATAAAATAATCACTTTCCAAACGAGACATTACTAGTTTTTCCTCAATAAAAAAAGTTATGATAGAGATTGTACCAATGCCATACCTTGTACAACTAATAATTCATCATCCACAATAACAACACAAACATGCAACTGAAAAGGCCAAAAAAGAAATCAAATGCAGTGGCATAAAGTACCCATTTCTTCAATCTAAAATTTCACCTTTTCAGAGGGCCTTGAGGCATCTCATCTCCTGAACCCCATGCTTGGTAGTCTTTTACAACCTGCAACGCCATAGAAGGAAACAAAATTAAAGATAACATAAAATATTCTTGAAAATGTGATAAAACTCTGTAGAACATCAATAATCAATAAAAAATGAAAAGTTGGAACATTTTTTAAAAAATGTGCAGATTCGTCATTTCATTTAAGCATGTATCTTCTTAGCCATGGAAGAACAAAATCAAACATCCTACTAACCCCATAATCTAACAAAACAACATTTGATGAGTAATTATAATCAACAAGAACTCCATAAGACTGATTAAAGCTCTATAAATAACTCATTCAACAATTTCCACAAACCACATTGATGAACATTGAACAACAGACAACAAGAAACAAATTATTACTTCAATTAAACAAATTATTACTTCAATTTAAAGCTGTAATAATTTGCATAGTTGAAACTCAAACATAACAGACAACAATAAACAAAACATTACTAAAACTTGAAATTCATTCCATTTCAGCTGACATTACACGAAATTTGATTAATAGTTCAAGATCTTTACATTCAAAAGCCCTAGTTCAACAACTGCTTAACCACCAAAACATTCAAAAACACACAAACCCTAACTTATCAAGAGCTAGTGAACTTAGTAACCGCCTTGGTTCCTTCAGATACAGCGTGCTTGGCCAATTCACCAGGAAGAACAAGCCTAACAGCAGTCTGAATCTCCCGAGACGTAATAGTAGGCTTCTTGTTGTATCGAGCGAGCCTCGAAGCCTCTTGCGCTAACTTCTCGAAGATATCGTTGATGAAACTGTTCATGATCCCCATAGCCTTGCTCGAGATCCCAATGTCCGGATGAACCTGCTTCAGAACCTTGAAGATGTAGATCTTGTAAGTCTCTACACTCTTCTTCGACCTCTTCTTCTTCTTCTCAGTCGACGCTTCCTTCGGAAGCTTCTTCTCCGCCTTCGGTTTCTTCTCCGCCGGAGCTTTCTCCGCCGCCGGCTTCTTCTCCGCTGGCTTCTTGTCTGCCTTGGGCGCCATTGTAGAGACTGTTGATGAAATCCTAGAAAGAGAAAGTTGAAGGAAATTTGCTTCACTGTGTGGAGTGAGGAGGAAGCGGTGGAGATGTTTATATGGAGGTTTGGGGCTGGGCAGTGATTGGTTGGTTTGAAGTGACGAGGATCGTGGATTTGGACCGTTGATTTGGAAATACGGAAATGGATGGTGTGGATTGTTTAGAGCGAATTGGTTTTGAAATTTAATTTCGTGCGCTATTTTTGGGCGTAATGTCATTTCAAGTGTTTTGGCGGTTGTTTGAAAAAATGGGGGATGTCATTATCACCAATCTTAAGTTTTTAACACGTCATTGAATTCTTGTAGACTTGCCTTGCAAGCTAGCAAAAAGTTAATTATTAACTTCTTTTTTTTTTAGTTAAAAAAATTAATTTTTTAACCTAAGTTATTATTTAAAAAATTAGTTTTTTGGGTTGAAAAACTTAAAAGTTAATTCTTTACTAATTTTTTAAAGAAAAATGACTGGTAATTCGAAAAATTTGGCTCTATTTTGACTCGAATCGCAAAACGACGTCATTTTGCGATTCGATTTTTTTTTTTTTCTTCCTTTTCTTTCTTTCTTTTCTTCTTCTTTTTCGTTGAACACAGAGAAGAACAGAGGGGAAGAGGAGGAGAGAGGAAGAAAGAGAGAGGAGAGGAGAGAAGGGCCCCTCCTGTACCTCCGTCGCCGCCGATTGTCGCAGCAGCTTCGATCATCGCAGCCCCGCGCAACCCCGCCTCCGGCCCCGCCTCCTTCAGCCCGATTTTGATGGCCCCCTCCCCTCCAGTTCTCCTTCTTCCTCCTCCTTCCTCCTCCTTCCTCCTTCTTCTTCTTCTTCTCCGAATTCGAGCCAAATTTGAGCTTCCGAATTCGAGCAACGAATCGGAGTTGTTTTTCAAAACACTCCTATTTAAGTGGGTAGATTATTAATAGGTCCTAATAGTTAGACTTAATTAAAATAAATTTTGGTACAATTGTCGTTAAAAATAATTTTTTGTGACAATTTTTTACGTATGTCACTAAAAATTGACAATTAGTTACTTTTTTTGTCATGATTTTTATAAATTGTCGCTAAAACTTATTATTAGTGACTTTTTTTATGACAAATTTTTTTCATAGGACCTATTATACAATGGCTCTGTTTAGTGTAGTTGTTAAAACAACTTATAGATTATAGCTTAACAGATTATAAATTATGACTTTAATCAGAAGTTGTTAATCTGTTTGGTGTAGCTATTGAATTATAGATTTAGGTTGCTAAGTAGTGTTTGTTAAATAAGCTGTGAAATAGTTTTTTCAATTAATTTTTATTTATTTTTTGTTTACTACTTTTTACATTTCTCATAAAAAATAATAATAATAATCTATAGTCCATTTGAGTCTTTTTATATTTTTAAAAAAATAAAAAATAAAAAAATCTAGGAGTATAGCCATAAATTAACATGTCCACAGCAAAAACTGATAATCAGAAATAAGGGATGAGCAGGTTCTCAAAATCAGCTTTTTTGAATTAAAATAAGCTGTTAGAATCAGAAACTATTTGAAAGTTTAACCAAACAGTCCAAAATAACTTTTTCAAAACTAAAAGTTATAAGTTAGTTTTGAAAAACTGAAACAAACACCTCGAATAAGTCCACTTATTAGGATCTACACGTAAGTACCCCTAAATTTTTAGTTAAAAAATTAAAAAATTATTAAAAAAATTAAAAAGTTAATAACTTATATTAAAAGATTTTTTTTTTTTTCTCTCTATTTTTTGTATATTTTTTCGTAAAAATTAAAAAATAATCTAAATATACTAATTTTTTTACATCATATTTTAATTAAAAGTCAAAAAATTACTAAAAATTCTATTTCCAAACAAGGCTTAAATTTTAATAACATTTTTTTTAACATCTAATTTAATATTAAATTTATTTTTATTCATAATATTATTACACATAAATATAAATCCATCTAATTTTACACGCTCTTCGTCATCATAGTTGAAGACAATCCTTCTCTTATTAAAGGACGACGATGACGATCCCCATCGTGTTGAAAACTAATAATGATGAAAGCCTCTTTCTTTGATATATTCGAAATTAGTGAATAACGGTATTCATTTTATCAAAATCGTTATATTATTATTGTAAAATTGAGCCAAAATCACACCATCGGTCAACTATCCAAGGGTTGATTCATCACTGCATTGTCAAACATAAATAATTTTGTCAGCATTATGTTGCAGAATATAAGTTATTTATTAAATACTGTATTACCAAACATAAACAAATTTCATAACAATGTGTAACTTAACCGTCAATTCACTATTTTTCATTCCAAATCAATATAACAAACAAAATAACAAACCGCCATTCAAATTCAAATGGTGAAAACAAATACGTTTAGGATTATAATGAAAATAAATATGTTTAGGATTTAGGATGGTGATGAAAAGAAATATGTTGGGTTTAAAATGGTGATGATGAGGAACTTTGGGTCTAAAGATGGTGATGAAGAGAAATACGTTGGATTTATGTAGGTGAAGAATATGTTTAGGCCCTATTTGTTTTCAGAGGTAGAATGGGAGGGATTGATAGTGAGTGGATTAATAGTGAGGGATTGATAGTGAGGGGGTTGTGTTTGTTTTGATAGTAGTTGTTAATGTGGGGATTGTTAAATTATTACCTTATAAAAGAAAAAATAAAGTATTAAAACAAATAAAATTATCATTTTTACTTAACAAAAAATACAAAAATATTAAACATTAATGTTTAAAAAAAATGCCCAATATGTAAATAAAAAATAAAATAAATATAAATAAATAAAAAAAAGCTAATCTGATCAGACTAATTTCCTAATACCATCTCCACCTCCTCCATCTCGATCCCAACACCAAGGCCCCTTCTAATCCCATGGGATTATAAATCCCCACTTCATCTCAAAAAATAAACACAACATATAGTGGATTCTACCTCCATCTCAATTTCAATATCATCTCTATCTCCCAAAATAAACGGGGCTTTAGGTTTGGAAAGTGGGTGTATAATATTATAGAATTATCTTTATTTAGTGAGTGGGTATTTTATTAAAAATTGTATTTTATTATAATTTTAGTTTAGAATATAATTATAACCAAAAAAAAAAAAAAAAAGGGAATTGGAGATAAAAAAATCAAGTAGACGCAGCTCTTTGAAAAATATGGAACGTGTTGCTAGGGTGCGCTCTGGGTGTGTATTGTAATGGTGTGATGTCCTCCATCCACTGCATTCTGTACGCCAATCATATAAGAATGTGTTTGTTTGTACGGATTGAATAATGAGATATTATAATTTATTAGATTTTTAGTTTTACAATACATTATTTTTAGATTATTTTGTTGGATTGGATTTATATCCTATGTTTATTTAGTCATAGGATTAGATGTTTGGATTTGATTATTTTTAGTGAATGTAATGTTTGGTTAGACAGACTGTGTCACGACCCGCTCCACGTACCCAACGGGTAAGTATCGTGATGGCCAGTAACTAAGGTTACCTCCGGCTAATTCTAAAACAAATCAATAAACGCAAGCGGAAGTAATATTTAAATAAGGGTAACAAAATAATCATTGGAGTTTCTATTTTTTTTACAAAATATATTGACAAAAAATGTCGATATTTACATATAAAAATATCATTAAAAGTACTGTGTGTGTCTAATCTGCAACCTCGCATCTAAGACTTTCCAAAAGCTATTTCTGAATTGCATGTTTCCTGAAAATTGGTAAACAACTATAAGCACACATGGCAGAGTGAGAAATATTATACCAAGAGTATAAGGGACACGAAATAACCATGGATAGTTAGTTAGGCCAAAACATTTACATAACTCAATTTGGTACATAAATCATTTACATAAGCAAATCATTTAAGTGGCAGAAACTGAAATACGGAACTTATGTAAATATATGGTCATAACCACGGTACTGAACAGAACAGAGCAGAGGTCACAGAAGTGACAGTCAGTACAGAGGTACGGATTCAAGAGGTGGCTCGTACGGATTCTAGAGGTGGCTCCCACAATAGTGTAGCACTTAGTTCCGCACAGTACTTTGGTCCGCACAGAACAGGGGTCAATGGATCAGAGGGCCACAAAGTAACCAAACAGAGGCCAATGGTTATTTAAGTCCCCCAATGCGTGGGACTCCCGTGGTGGTACTTACAAAACATAATTGTATATAAGGTCATAGCCAAATATTCTTTAAAATATAAACAAACATATCCATGGGTTTCATTTTAAGCAAATAAGGTTTAGAAATAAAACCACGTAACTGAAATCTTTATAAAACATAATTTTTATTAATATACTAATAAAACATTACTTGTGCAAAACAGATTTTGGTAAATCAAAACATACGTAAAATATATTTTGGTGACTCAAGGTATAATATAACTCACTTTAACTTTAATACCTTATTCTTTCTTCTCACTATCAAAGACCCTTTTAACTTCCACCATTTTTCCTTTCTCTCCTCTCTTTTCTTTCTTTCCTCTCTTTCTTCTTTTCTTTTCTTTTCTTTTCTTTCTTTCTTTCTTCTTTCTTTTCTTTCCCTCTTTTCTTTCTGTTTCTTTCCTCCCTTCTTTCCAGCGACGCCTCCTCTCTTCTTTATAGGGGGAGAGTTGATACGTGACAGATTTCAATAATAATTACAAAAATTTATTATTATCTTTAATAGATATTTAGGATAATTATATTTTGACCTAATATTTTAATATAATTATATAAATAAATTAATTCTTAATTAAATTATACTTTATCTTATACTAACAGAAAATTAATTATTTATTTTAATACCACACCCATTATTATTATTATTTATATTATCTATATTATTATTATTTATATTTTGACCCATAAACTTTTAATAATTATATTATTTTATAAAATTACGCATAATAATATATAATAAATTATATATTTTCCTATATGAGATTAAATAATATTAGTATAAATTCTACAGAATAATTAAAAATCTGGGTTGTTATAGACTGGATAAAGATAAATATTCAAAAGACTATTTTGTAATTTATAATTTTTATTTAATATATAGTTTTAAATTTGTAATCAATAATTTATTATTTAACAACACTAAAAAAATTAAATTTATAAGGCCTTAATTTTTAATTTATTATTTTCAATTAAATTAAATTTATAATTTATATTTTTATTTAATATATAATTTTAAATTAACAACACAAAAAAAATAATTTTATTTAATATATAAATTTAATTTTTTAACAACACTAAAAAAAATTAATTTATAATGCCATAATTTATAATTTATTATTTTTAATTAAAATTAATTTATAATTTATAATTTATATTTAATATATAATTTTAAATTAACAACACTAAAAAAAATAATTTTATTTAATGTATAAATTTAATTTTTTAACAACACTAAAAAAATTATAAGGCCATAACTTTTAATTTATTATTTTTAATTAAATTTAATTTATAAGTTATAATTTATATTTTTTATTTAATATATAATTTTAAATTAGCAACACTAAAAAAATAATTTATAAATGTTCAAAAGACTATTTTACCTTTTTTCAAATTGTTTATTAAGTAATAGTATGAGGGTAAAATTGACATTTCACACATTAACCTCATGGATACCAATCCCATGGAAATAATCTCACCCCCCTATGATACAATAATCACTCATATGAGGGACTAATAATCCGAAGGGACTATTAATCCACAACAAAAAAATTGAACAAAACAATGAACTATTAGTCCGAATGGACTAATAGTCCAATCCTATGAAATAATCCCTCAAAACAAACACACTGTCACTCTATTTGGTTTTAATTTTTATAATTCATTTTTCAAAAAAAGTTATTTTTTCATTTTTCATTTTTCATATGTTTTTGTTTTTATTGAATTTTTTTAATATTTTAAGTATTTTTTTATTTTTATACATCTAACATAAAGACGTTTAAAAAAATATAATATTTATAAAAAAAAATCTTTAAAAAATTCACTAAGTACCAAAAATACAAAAAAAAAATACATTTTTTGTATTTTTGTGTATTTATTAATTTTTTTAATATATTTTTCATAATTTTTTTTATTTTTTATTTTTATTTTTGGTTACAAGAAAATCCTCCCAACCCGCCCGCAGGTCTAAGGCAGCGCCCCTTACAGAGATCACCAAAGTGTCCTATTAGCCGGACCGAGTGAGGAGACTATAACCTGAGAACTTGCCCCGACCTCCCAAGACAAGCTCCGCTGAAGTCAGGACTCGCATAGCGGGGGAGTATTGAGCCCACACCAAGTGCCGCTTAAGTCAGGACTCGCACAGCGGGAGAGTATTGAGCCCACACCAAGTGCTGACTAGACAACTTGAGGTCTAACCTCCTAACCAACAGTGCTTCGCCCAGGAGATTGGCCCAAGGAAGGAGTTGAACTTGTGACCTTGGGGCTTAAACCCCAAGGCTTTACCACAATACTACACCCCCTTGGGTTATAAATATTTTATTATTTAGATACATCTAAGTAAGATGCATCTAATAAAATGAAAAAAATTACTTAAATTTTTTAAAATATTCACTAAAAAAAAAAAAAACTCAATTTATAGAAACTGAATTCATAAAACTAGAACCAAACGCACGTGTTTTTCTATTTTTATGTGGTATATTATATAGGCTTATTTTATAAAAAAAAAAAAACCACGTTATCATGTATTTTCTTAATTATATTTAGAATTGTACAGAAATCCAAATCTAGTTTAAACTATACTAAAGCTATGTTTGGCAATAGATTTTTGGCTAAAAAAATACAAAAGACAAAATTGACTATATAAGTCAATAAGATAAAATGTCACATCTAAACCATAATCATTATACTTGTTCTCTCACAAAAGTCAAAAAAGTAAAAAATAAAAACCAAACGAGGCTAAAAAAGCCAGGCTAAAATAGCAAAAAAGTCAAACTATTTTAGCTATTCCCAAACGAAAACAAACTTTATCTATTTTTTATGAACTCTATTTGACAAATATTTAATTTTCATATATTTTTCATGATAAAATGAGATAATTCATAAATCTAATACCAATTTTATATTTCATGTTTTTATTCTTAATTTTTTCAAGGGTATTAGGTTTTTTTTTTTTTAAAAAAAATACTAAATTGTCTTCCTTTTTTCTTCTTATTTTCCCATACATTATTCATCTAAACCTAATGCCAAATTTATATTATTATATATTATAGATTTGTCGTTTAAATTTTTTAATGATTATATATATGGAATTATAATTCATTTCCTCCATTATTTTATATAATCACAACTCACATAAAAAAATCTATACAACAATGATACTCTTGATAAACCTCCAAAGTTTGGATTTGTTACTTGAATTACTTTTTCAATTATTGAACAATAAGTTCTTTTATGTTTTGACATCATATTACGGATGATTAATCACTTCACACACTGAGATGTATCTATCGTTTGGATGTTTTCATTATTTTTTCTTTTTGAGTGTAGATGTTATTATGTGATTATTTCTTGATTAGGTCCTGTTGAATTTCTTTTATATAGTTGATATTTTAATTTATTTAAAAGTGTTTATTTTACAATTTTATAAGGGATTTTTATTGATAAATCCATCTTAGAGTTGTTATAACCCATTAAGTCCGCAAAAGAATATTATAACCTGATTAGTCCCATATACTTTTCTTTTTATTCCATAAAGTCCATTTTTCTAATTTTATATTTTTACCTGGACTATTATGCCCTTATATATATATATATATATACTGTGTTAATACATAACATGTTCCCTCTGATTTCGTGGATTCAGTTTTGGCAGTTTCTATCATTATAATTCAAATGGATACGTTTCTATCTTGCATACTCGTTCTGAGGCTTTGATGTGCTAGGGTTTCATTGTTGTTGTTGTAGTCTGATTCGGTGATTTTCAAGTGAAGACGACGAATTTGAAGGTGTTTGGTTCTCAGATTTTCTGGAGTATAACTACTTCAAAGTAGTTGTTTTCGAGTTTCTGGATGATTGTAGGATTGCATGATTAAGGTTAGTATCATTTTGGTTATGAATACATGTTCACTTTATGTTTTGATTTGTACAATGGATCAGATGCTCTGTTTTTTTATTGATATGGATCAGATGCTCTGTTTTTTCAATTATATGCATCATACGTGATATAATTCAGAGTATGTGGATCAATGTGAATGTTTACATTATGGTCCTGTGGAGGGGAGGTCATCAGATTAGTGATGAATGTGGATATTCTATAATTTAGAGTATGTGCAACAATGTGAATGCTTACATCGTGTTAGTATTATGTGAAGAATGTGGATGTTTGCATTTTACTTTGATGTTTGCTTAATGAGGCTCTGTGTGAGTGATATAATTCAGAGTATATGGATCAATGTGAATGTTTACATCGTGGTCCTATGGAGGGGAGGTCATCAGATTAGTGATGAGTGTGGATCGTCTATAATTCAAAGTATATAGAACAATGTGAATGTTTACATCGTGTTAGTATTACGTGAAGAATGTGGATATTTGCATTTTACTTTGATGTTTGCTTAATGAGGCTCTGTGTGGGTGATATAATTCAGAGTATATGTGTCAATGTAAATGTTTATATCGTGTTAATATTAATGAAAGAATGTGGATGTTCTCACTTTACTTTGATGTTTGCTTAATGAGGCTCTGTGTGGGTGATATAATTCAGAGGATATGTATCAATGTGAATATTCACATCTTGTTAATGTGAATTATGGATTTAACACTTGAACTGTACACGTAGTCATCTAATTTTTGCACAATGTGAATTTTCATATCGGTTTGGATTATTGTTGATTGTTGTATTGTTGTGTTTTTACAGGAGATGGATACCTTTATGATGTTGGTGTGTACATATGGTTGCAGTACAACTGTAATAAATGTTGCCTATGTATTGTGTTATTCGTGTTTGGTGGACGGTTTGTGTAAAAAATGGGGGGAAGTTGTCTGCTGGTTCTATTTCATTGTTCTGTCGGTTACTTGGGATTAATAGGTGTGATTTGGACAATGATGAAGAATTTTAGAACATGCTACTGCTTGCTAAATTAATGAGGGTACAACATGTAGAAGTTGTGGTAGAGTTGAAAAGTGATATTGGTCAGTCAAGTAGCTCGGGATCGCTGCGTGTGGGGGTTAAGGAAGATATTGATGCACTACGGAGATTTTGCCTGTCACGCCCCAAACTCGCCCCTAGAAGTTTGGTGACGAGACCGGCCAGTAATCCTTGATTACCACAGGCCTTTCTATACATAACATAAATAAAATGGGGCTCGCGGAAACACATGCAAAAACTATAGTCCAAGAGCTGTGCATTTATATGAACAAGTGTATATACATGCCCAAAAATGATAATTACACACACTATGTTACATAACATGATCCATGACATCACATACATACAAGTCACAAAGAACAAAAGACAAAACTCTCTCATGGCCTTCCAGGCCTAGCCCCCAGCTCGGAGGCACACAAAACTTCTGGTTAGGCTTCAAAACGGCGGTTCAGCTCGAGACTCCGCCTAGGCTTGGCTACCTGAATGCTCACCTATAATACATAAATACAAACAATGAGCTAAAGCTCAGCAAGTAACATTAAAGTAAAAGGGTTAGTGAACGAACTCCAACATTCTTTATAAAACCATAAACGTGACATGCATAATCATAATCAGTCAACGGTCAACATATAAGAACATAAGTAATGGCATACTCCACAGAACCTTTCCATAACTTTCATAACAGTCTACAGTCTAACGAGATCTCGAGACTGGCCATGGGCCTTCATCTTCATGCTCTACCATGTTTCACATCATGGCCCTGCATGTTCATGTCGCTCCCTTGACCTAACTATCTATGGATGCCATACTAGATTCGCAATCAGGACATTCGTTCACAGTTTAAAATCACCTTTCAGAACATATCATATCATAACATATCACTTTTGAACATACTTTCATAAGAACATATCATTTACAGAAATGTTACTTACAGCGGGTTTCCAATACCGGTTGCACGGTCTTCGATCTTGACCTGCAAACATCAACATTATAACATATTCCTTAACATTCATTATCATCATACTTTAAACCATTCATGCCTTTCTTTTCCTTCCTTTACTGTAATTCATGTCATTTCATTCATTCATTCTTTACTTCATTTCATATTCATTTCATGCTCATGAGATGCTAAATGATGCAATTCACATACTAGAATTAAATATACAACTTCCCCGAAAAGTTCCCGAAAAAGGCCTTCCCGCTCAAGCGCCACTTTGGCCGCTCGAGCGTAATGAAGAAAATGACCAAAACTGCTGGGAGGGTGATTTCTGCGCTCGAGCGGGACTCCCTCCGCTCGAGCGGTCCATGCAAAAGTCTGAAACTCTGGTTCTTCTTCCCTCTTTCAAACTCCAATCTCTTCTTTACAAAATCAACTTCTAATACATGAAATACAACCTCTCAAACACTTGATTAACACTTTAATTAACTCATTACATCTTCAATCAAAACTCAAATATATCATATAGAAGATCAAACCCATGAACATGTACATAAAAGCTTCATTTTCAACTTCCATGGAGGTTTTAAGATAGAACCTCCTTAATATACCAAACATAACATGAATCATAACATATGTGCCCAAATTCAACATAACTTCTCTTTCCTTTTCATTTACTTGCCATGAGATCATGAAGAATACAACCTTAATTCAAGAAATTAGGAGAAATTCTTACCTTAATCACTTAAGAAGCTTGACTTTCCCCCTTTTCCTTTCTCTTGTTCTCCCTTTTTCTTCTCTTTCCCCGAACTCTCTCTCTCTCTCAGATTTTCTCTCTTTTGTTTGAGTCAAATGGGTCAACACATCCTTATCTAATAACATATATATCTATATAATCAATTTACTCATAACACTTAGCCAAACAAGGCCCTTATTTGCTTATAACAACTTTGCCAAAACATTTGAGCCAAACGGAACTTAGCGAATTAGATAAATTTCAGTCTTCAATTTAATTTCTGCAATCGTTCTAAAAATTCCCGGTATTACGTAGACGTATTCAATTTCATTTTCTGTACCCATTACGGTCATCAATTTCAATCCCAAAGTCGTAGTCTCAACAGAAAATTTTCTAACTGAAACAGGTAGTCTTCCGTTAAATCATACAACACATAATTAATTACTGATAATCACATCATGCAGTTCCGGGTCATTACACTCTCCCCAATGTGGGTTTCAGTTTACGTATGTCAAGAACGAGACAACAAGAGTTACTGTTGTGTGTGCGATGCGTAAGGAGAGAGGCTACTTGTGGGTTATACATTGTAGAGCAAAACGAGCAAATGATTTTTTTCTACATCAAGAGGTTTAGTGATGTGCATAGTTGTGGTACAGATGTCCGAACATCGAAGAATCCGCGAGTTAGTTCGGATTTGGTGTCGAGTACCATATCTGAAATTGTGAGGGACAAGCCGTTGACTCGGCCGTGTGAGGTGGTGACTATTTTGAAGAGGGATTATGGGCTAGATGTGAGTTACCATGTCGTATGGTTGGGTGTGGAGAAAGCAAAGGCTGGTATTCATGGAGATCACTCATTATCGTTTGACCAGCTACGATGGTATTCGGATGCTATGATGCGGTACAATCCGGGGAGTTATGTCAATATTGACTATGATGCGAGTAGTCAACAGTTTTGTCGTTTCTTTGTGTCATTCGCTGCGTGTATTTCTGGGTTCAATTCTTGTCGGCCTTTATTATTCTTGGATGGAACATTCCTCAAAGGAAAGTACAAAGGTCAGCTACTTGCGGCAACGGCAAAAGACGGAAACAATGGTTAGTATTTTTTTTAGCTGTCTATTCATGTCAATATTCACTCTGAGCAGCATAGTCTGGACAAATGAGTGATTGAGAAATTATAAGTAATGTGAACATTGACATTAGTATGCGCTGATGTGAATGTTCACATCTGTGTCTGCTAATGACAGTAATGTGAACATTCACATTATTATACACTGATGTGAATATTCACATCAGTGTATACTAATGTCAGTTGATCCATTAATGAACAGTATTGTGAATATTCATATTATCAATGACTCAACAATCAACAATGAATTATTAATGGTCGTTAATGTGAATGTTCACATCGTTGATGTTTACGAACCCGAATCCAAAAATAACAATAGTAATAGGGCAATGTAGATATAAACATTCACATGACTGTAGATGGCCCCGAACTCCCGGCTCCGTGCGCGAAGGCGTGAAATTCGTGGTTCTTAGCTACTACAGTTTAGACTCAATGTCACGGTTCTGAATCTAATCTCGCAAAGTGCAATGCAAGACCGATAAATCACCAAAGAGTCCAAATCCGACAAATCGTTTTGGAAAACTGATTTTTATAAAGAAGTGCCAAACATGGACTGCTTTGCCAGATACAGAGTCGCCACTGTCAGGACCCCAACCCGGCCCTATGGGTTTAGCACCGTAACCGGCCAGTAATCCGAGATTACCGAAGGCCTGCTTAACAGTAATACAGTAAAATAGAGTACAGGGCCTGGCGGAAGCCAATATAGTAATAAAACAATGTCCAATGAGCTGTGACAGTCTGTATGCCAAAAGATTTTTCATACATATTTACAGAACAGTACATATACATACATGTCATTCAGTGAAACAGGGACTTAATCCCCAATCAACAGTACGGTAAAAATTCAGTCTATACAATCCATTCGGTTATTACAAAACAGTACGACAGTGCAAAAAGGGGAAATACTAAAACACCCCTAAGCCTTAGCATCATATGCTCGGAACCTCGCAGTGAGGCACATAGGCTGGCTTGACAAAACTGGAGTTTACTCCGACGCTTTTAGCTTTGGTCCGGTGCCTGTACACCTACATATATATATGAGCAGTGAGCTAAAGCCCAGTGAATAACATAATGCGTAAAGAGGTTAAGAATGAAATGTCCTTACAGTAAAGAAAACAGTTCATTAAATAGTATTTCAGTCTTTCAGTCAGAACAGTTATTCAGTCATATGTGGTACATCCATTAGCATAGCAGTAAACAGTAGGTCTTAAAGACCGAACAGTAATGATGGCCATCAGTCAGTAAACAGTAGTGGTCCCACGAGGGAACCGACAGAGATCTCTGTAACAGTAACAGTAAACAGTAGGTGCTAAGGATGCCACAGTACAGTTCAGAAATGAAGGACATACATTCATTCAATAAACAATATCAGTTCAGTAAGCAGTTCAGTTCAGTGTTCAAAGATAATCATTTTGAACATATCTTTACACAATTGTTACTCACAGAGTTCTGGGCTACGGTATGCTAGAGCGTGTCTCCCTGGAATGCCAACCCTATACAGTTAACAGAGTGAACACACACTAAGTTTCACAGTTGGGAAAGATAAACATTAACTCCCTATAATACCTCGGTGTGTTCTACATCTATATCCTCATTAAGATGTCTAAAACTAGGCCTAGGAATGCCTAGGATGGAAGGAGGATGCAAAGATGTATTCAGAAAACATTTGCAGAATTTTCAGTGGAACAGAGTCCCGCTCGAGCGCAGGTTTCCCCGCTCGAGCGGACAAGCAGACAAAGGTACCCGCTCGAGCGCCACTTTCCCCGCTCGAGCGTGTCACTCAATACTCCGCTCGAGCGTACACTTCTCCGCTCGAGCGGACTAATGAACAGTGCAAAGTACTGGATGCTCGATTTTTCCGCTCGAGCGCTACTTCTTCCGCTCGAGCGGACTGTAAAACAGTTCAAAGTACTGGGAGCTTGATTTCCCCGCTCGAGCGGCACTTCCCCCGCTCGAGCGGACAACCAAAATCTGGAAATTCCAGATTTGTGTTCCAAGTTCAAAACTCAAATTTGGTGCTCCCAATTCGATCATCTTGGGCCCATTTTCTGGAAAACTCTTTTAAACACATAGAATAACATGTTTCAAAGCTCAATTTAAGAAATCAAAGCCCAAGGGTGTTTAATTCAAGCTCAATTTCAAACCAATTTCATGAACATGCTATAAACATGATATGCATGAGTTTAAAACAATTCCAAGCCTCAATGCTAGCTGAAATGAGCTCAATTCTTTGAAAAACAAGATGACAACATGGTCCTAAGCATTAACATGGACATGCATGCAAAAATCCGTGAAGAACAACCTCCCAACTTGACAATATGCACATGCATGCACCAATTGAGCTATAATTCAACATGTTTGAACTTAAAACATGAATTAACTCTATAATGAAGCATGAACCATGCAAGACCTAGCTCAATGTCAACAATAAGAAGATGAATTCCTTACCTAGAGTTCCAATCACAAGGTGAGGAAGCTTAACTTGACATTCTACACCCCAATTCTTCAAGATTCAAGCTAAATCCCCAAAGTTGAGTCCAAATCTCTCACTCTCTCTCTAATTCTCTTCTTGGTCGGTTGGGTGTGAGAAGATAACTGATCAAAATGTTTTGGTCAAGTGTATGCAAGCCCCTAAGTGTGTGAGGTAATGGGCCACTAAGTGGCAATTCCGTAATTAAACCAAGGTTTGCAATATATCAACATTTAATCTAATTTAATCATACCAAATCACATTTTGATCAAATACACCATAAATTATATAAATTCTAATGGTTCCAAATCATCAATCAATTTACGGTTCGGCCGCCGATAAGGCCTTCAATTAGCAGTTTAAACATAAATCATGAACAGATAAATGATCAATCAAACAGATAGAATATGCAATACAATAGTTATACTCAATCAATCAGTTTCAATTTCAGTCAGTCAGTTCAGTGATCCAGTCAGTTCAATTACCAATCATAATCATTCTTAGTTTAGCAGTACTCGGTAATTAATCGGTGAGCAGTATGAGGGTTGTTACAGCCACCTAAATGTTTTATTTTTGGAAAATTTAGGAAACCCTAACTCGTGCCAAAGGCCACATGTCCATCATCACCAAGGTTGCCTCGACTCGGGAACTTAGGTACGAGAGGGAAAGGTCATGCAATGAGTACCCCCTCTCGCCCGATCAAAAAGATCGGCCTTTACTAAGTATGATATTTTGTTTTTGAAAACATACGTGTTCTTATTCCGGTTTATTAGCTAGCTTACTACGTGATGCACACAGCATACAAGTATAGACTAGATCACCTAAGTTTGAACAAAACATCTCATGTTTGTTTGGGTGAAAATGGTTTGAAGGTGCTATTCGCAAGTAGGCTAAGACGTAGGTTTGCCACCCTAAAATGGGCTTAGGAAAACATGATTTGCCACCCTCAAGTGGGCTTAAAACTCGCATTTTGATTAATTGTTCCAATTCAAGCAATCCAACCTTCATCCACAGGCATTCATGCAATTAAACATTTAAGCAAATAGCATCATGGCAAGCATGCTATCATGGCAACACTCACACTCATGCAGGGATGCTAAAACATAAACACTTACAGTGTACTCCAAGCCAAAACAACAACTACTTAAAAATCATGCATGATCCTAGTTTATGTTAAGATGACTAATGCAACACAAGCAAAATGCAACTAGAAATAGGCTCGGCTATTCTAAGATGGCATATAAGATGCAACTTGATACATGTATTCAAATAGGTATTGAAATACAATGCGGTTTGTATGATGTGCCAAGTCCGGTGCATGCAAGACAGATGAATGAATGCAAACATGCAAGCATAAGGATGCTAATCAAAATATGACTTAGAACTAACCATCGTAAGCGGTTAAGTAAAAGGGAGAAAGACGTGGGGTTGGAAGACATTCACACACTCACGCATACTTATTACAAAATTCGCCCTCTTGACGAAGGGTCCGAATAAATAATACAAGCTAGCTACACTAAGCTATTCTAACTAATCTAATAATCTAATTAGACTAATTATTACATAATCAAATTGAATATTAGCTAAGCTAAGAATTTACAATGATGAATTAAATTAGCTAACACATTAACTAATTAATTACAAATTAACTGACTATACAAAGCAGTTAAAACGGCCTCGAGAAAAGGGGCATATGCATGCTTGATCAACTTTGCTCGGAAATCCGTTGCCATGCCTCATGTTGCCTCTATTTGCACACTTTTGTACCTCTGAAAATTATGCCAATTTCTGTGATGCTTCTGACCTACCTCATGGACATTCTGAGAGGTCATCGGCCAAGAGGGGTGTCCATCGGCCAGTGGATAATGGTCATCGACCAATTTTGAGACTATCGGCCAAATATTGATAGCCGATCGGCACACTAGATAGCCGATCGGCCATGTCTTCCTTCAAACTCTCCTTTTGCTGTAACAGAGCACAAACAGAGGCATGGCAATGTATTTGCAAGAAAATATGTGTGCAACTACACCCCTTATCATGTCTAAGGCTCAAAGGTGTGTAGTGCTCGACTCTCAAGCCATCAATCATGCTTTTCGATGCATGATAGCCAAAGAGGCCGAGTCGCACAAATCAATATCACATGAATGCACAGAAACACACAAATGCCTTTAACCTCTATCATGCATGATCAAGAGGGTCGGCGACCGAGAATTGAGGCACGTTTCATCACTTCAAGTATGAAACGTCCCTCGTTTTTCGTGTTTGGCTTAACACCCAAACCAAACACAATGCAATGCATGCACAACTTAACAAAGTTAATGGCATGCAAACGATACTAATGCAATATGATTGACTTATCAAAGCCAAAGGCATGCCAACTTAAAGCAATGCAACCTAAGCATGCAAACAAAGCCAATGCAACATGAGCATGCCAACAACTATGTAAACAAAAGGTACGTAAACAACATGTAATGCAAACAAGCATGCAAAATGGACTTAAACCGGATATGGACAGACCTTACCCATGCCCAAAACAGTGGCTAAACACATGCTGAAATGGAGACTCCAAGGACTAGCCAAGCATGCATACATGTTAATGTAAGATTAAGGCACAAGACACAACTCTCCAAAGGCATTGAAAGGATGAAACATGGAGTACAATGGCATATGTCCCAGCACTGAAATGTCATGCTAAATGACTTAAAATCATACAAACAACTCATGTGATGCATGTTGCAAGGCTTAAGCATCAAAGCTAGTGAAGTGTATTACACTAGAGGCATGCAAGACAATGCTCAAATAGCCAAACCAGCCCCAAACAGACCTTATGCAGGCCAAAACAGTAGTCAAAATGGACTGAGATGATGGCTTGAAAGGCAAGAAAATGAGGCTTATGCAATGGCTCACAAATAAGGCATAAAGGTACAACTCTCAAGAGCACTTAAAGAGTGGAAAACATGGAAGTGTAATAACACTATATGCTCTGAAATATCATGCCAAGTGATATCATATCATGCAAATAGCTCAAATAAAACATGCCAAGAGACTCGAAATACAAAGCTAGTCAAGGGCTTTACACTACAACCATACCAAGCGATGCTCAAATGACCTAAAGCACTCAAAATAGACCTAAGGCAGGTCAAAATGGTAGCAAAAACATGCTAGGTTCGCAACAAAGATGGCAAGAAAGATAGGCTCCCGAATTACTCACAAACAAGGCATAAGGGCACAACTCTTAAACACAATGAAATCATGAGAGCATGGCAGAAGTTTATGGTTTGAAGTTACCTACCAAATGATTCCATATCATGCAAATAGCTCAAATATGACATGCTAGGGGCCCAAAGTGCAAGGCTAGTAAAACCAAATACACCATAGCTATGCAAAACCAAACATGCATGACCAAAACCACTCAAATCAGACCTCAAGCATGTTAAATCAAAGCCAAAAATGTGCTGGAGTGGAGCCAAAACATGCTAGAATAATAGGCTACAACATCAAACATATAAGGCTAACAAAGAAGATTTACACTACAAGTGCAATAAACATGCAAGAGGTGACCAAGATAGCCAAGAACAGAGTTATGGCAAGTTTGGAAAGTCACAAAAAAGAGCCTAAACAAAGTCATAAAGAAGTAAAAACACATGCTCATTTGGTTGGCCATAAACACTAGCAAGCAAGACAAGAGGAGAGGGGACCACCCTCTCCTATTTGGGCCCTCAAACTAGGGTTTTTACCACTGAAAATCCTCTAGATTTTAGTGGTTAAAAGGCCACAAAAAGTTGTTTTGAAAGGCCTTAGAAGATGGTTCAAAAGCTATACAAGCTAATGAACAAAAGGGAGAGACAACCCCCTAACACAAAATAGGCCTAAACCATCACTTTTAGGACTAAAAAACAGATATTTTCTCAATTCAAAACCAAGCCAAAAACAGTTTGCAAATGTGGTAAAACAAGCATACAAAGCAAAGGTAAAAGGGGTGAGTGATTACCTTTGGAGCACAGCAGCAAAAACAACCACTTTTCTTGAGCCAAAACCACCTTTTAGAGCTCAAACCAAGTTCCAAGGGACCTCAGCCCAATGGTGATCAAGTCTTCTTAAGGGTTGATAGGTTGAAGATGGTTGTATGCAAGCCTTCTAGCACAAATGCTCAAGAGAGGATTGTAGAAAGAGAGGTTCTAGTGTGAGAAGCTCCCAAACCTTTTGCCAAAAATGTTCTCTAAATGTTCTAACCCTTGAATATGAGATATAAGGCTTCATTTTATAGCAAAATATCAAGCTTGGTCGAAAATATCTGAGCTAGGACAGGTGGCACAAGCTAGAAACAGCTGGAGGAGAAATATCTGCCAATTCTGGGCTTTCTGGACATTTTTGGCCTATCAGCCAACATTTGTGGCCGATAAGGTTCACTTTTGGCCGACCTATAGCTGCTGAGCTCCAATTGTGGCCGATGCACTTCCATAGAGGCCGATGGCAAAAATTAATCATGGTCCCTGACTTGAAGAAAGCCTAACTCCTTCATCTGGACTCCTTTTTAGGTCATTCTTGACCTAAACTGTAGCCCCGGAAGTCTTCTTTCCAATTATGCAAGCCTCACATCAAAATTCCATGTGTGCTAAGAGATATCCCTCTTTTAGTGAAGGCTACTCAGTTTCAGTCCAACCGGAATGATGCCCAACTTCAGCCAATCATATCTCCCCCATCTGGACTCGGCTTTAGGAGATTCTTAAGTGAAAAATGAAGCCCCAGAAGTAAGCTTTCCAACGGTGGTGGCCTCATAGTTGAAATCCAAGTGTTCAAAAGGATAGGCCTGATTTAGCGAGGGCTGCTCGACTCTCTCTCTTAACTGTTCATGCCCAACTTCTTCCTCAACTAGGTTTCTTCCCTCTTCTCCTCTTTTCTTCAACTCCAAACCCCTAAACAAGGTGTTTTGAAAGATTTTTCAAAGATTTCATCTCTCTTTCATTCATTTCCACTTTGTCCTCGCTCGGTTTGCTGAAAAGCGCAACATTTGACAAAATGCAAGCCTCGGAACATCGTAGAAACTTCTTTTCAAAAATATTTTGAAAGAGAGGGTTTTAAGGTCCAAAAACCATTCAAAATAGTTTTAGTCCAAAAATGGGGTGTAAGGTTAGGATTTGACTCTCCTTGCCTGAGAAATCAAACATTTGCATAGCATAGCCTGCATCACTAAGTAAGCCATCAGTAGTGCCCAAGTCTTAAGGGCGGTCAAAAATGGGGTGTCTACAATGACTTGTTTTGTTTATACTGTTTTCTATTCACTTTGGAATATTGTGAAGAGTTGTGTATTGGTGTTGTGTTGTAGGTCTGTTTCCTGTTGCATTTGCGATTGTTGATTCAGAGACCACGGCCAATTGGTCGTGGTTCTTGCATGAACTTGGGAAGGTTGTTGATGGTTAGCGCCAGATTACTTTTATTTCGGATCGTAATCTTAGTCTATTAGAAGTTATGCCAAAGGTGTTCCCATCGGCTCATCACAGTTATTGCTTACAACACTTGAAGAGCAATTTAAGAGACCGGATGAAAGGAATTGATAATGGATTCAGGGATCACCTAGTAAGTAGTTTGGGTGACTGTACTTACAAGCCAACTGTGGTAGGGTTCCATGAAAAGCTTGCAAAATTAAAAGAGGAGGGTAAACAACGAGCTCATAATTTTTTAAAGAACTTGGCACCTGAGCACTGGGAAAATTCATACTTCAGGTAATAATAGTTTCCTAAGGTGTTCCATTTGTCAAGTTTAGAATGGTAGCGATGTGAATTTTCAGTTTAGAATGGTAACAATCTTCCAATTATGTTTCATGTTTAATGTAAATGATGTGAATGTTCACATCTGCTAATGATGACTGATGTGAATGGTGTGAATGTTTACATCTGTTAATTTGTCAAACAGTCATGCAATGTATTACAAATTTGAATGTTGACACCTGTCATATTTTGTTGTTGTTAACATTCACATATGTCTATCATTTAAGTTGACAACATAATAAGCATATAATGTTCACTGCGAATGATGTTAATGTTCACATCTGTCAACGTGAATGCTCAGACCTGTTAAATTCTGTATTGTACAATGTTTGTGATATTGTGCAGGGGCATGCGTTATGGGGAGATGACATCCAATGAGGCGAAGTCATTTAATAACTGGATTAAAGAAGCACGTAATCTTCCTATCACTCAAATGGTGGACACAATTTGTACTTAGTTGATGCGGTAAATGTCTGCACGGTGTGACCAAACAAACAAATGGAATGAGCTTATTTGTCCTACATTCGAAACAAGGCTTATGGATTCGTTCAATGACAGCAGGTCTTGGCAAGTTAGCAAAGCCAATGAGGATGTGTTTGAAGTTCATTCGATACCATCTGTTACAGTTAATGTTGCGAGACGTACATGTTCTTACTTCAAATGGCAAATCAACGGATTCCCATGTGACCATACTATTATTGCTATTTAGAAGAGCCGTTACAATCTCAATGATTGTGTAGAACATTACTTTCATGTAAAGACATATCGTGCAGCCTATTCAGGTGCCATATTCCCTATACCATCGGTGGAGAAGCCGTCTTTTGATCCCACGGACTTCACTATATACCCGCCAACCGTGAAAAGACCACCCGAAAGGCTTAAAAAGAATAGGATCCCATCAAGGGGTGAGAAACTAAAGCAAATAAGGTGCGGGAGATGTGATAAGTTGGGGAGCCATAATCGGAAATCATGCACGGAGCCGATATAGGATGTACATTTTTCATTTCAACATTGTGTTTTACATTGGATTCTTATATTCATTTTTGAAATAAGATTGTGTTGTGTTGCAATAAGATTACGTTGCGTTGGCAAACATAATAATGCATTAGTATTTGATTTGTGTTTTATTTTTAATTTTTTAAGGTACTAATCTGACATTTATGTTGTTGTGTTTTGGATGAATGCATGATGTTAACATTCACACTTGTGTAATATAATCACATTATGTGAATAATTGCACATGGGTTTGAACTTTTAAACATTTCTGTGGTGTGAATGTTCACATTCTTGTTACTATTAACAGCATCAAAGTAGATGACATGAACGTTTACATCAATGTAACCATTCACATCATCAACTCATAAGATGTGAATATTCATGACATCGTTACTACCATTCAAATAATCAGAAGTTATGATGTGAATATTCACATCATCAAATTATTAGATGTGAATATTGACTTGTGTTAAGAAATATCATATTCACACCTGTCATATTGTGTTACATGAACACTTTAAGCAATATTCACATCCATGTAGTATGGTTTAAAACATAAAAAAGTGTATGATCATTCTGTGATGTGGACATTCACATCATGTCATGTGCCAAAAAAAGAAAAAAGAAAATACAATCTCAATGTGCATGACCAACGCAAAATAGGCCTGAAAATGCATATATATATATTGATTGAAAAATATCTGTACAAGCAGTGATATAGACTTGATTTACAATTAAGCTAGTCAGCTCCAATATGTAAAATCTATTGACACTAAATTGTCTTAAATGTGGATAACATATTTGGGTAACAGTGATAGGTGGACACCCCCCACCTATAGGTTTTCACATTGCACTGTCTTTCTGTGGTTCAGAAAAAGGTGTACTAATGAGTCTCTTATTTGACACCATTCAAAGCGATCTAGGCTGGCAACAATGTCTTCATGGTATACATGCGCCCTCATGATGTAACAAACTGCAGGCCCGCAATCCACCCTGAAAATGCAAACTTCTTGTTAGATTTTGAAATTTAGGTGGGTAATGGTTGTGGAACATGTATACAAATCGATTTTAGGCTTACGAATCTGATGCTTGCTAAGGACAGATGTCTACTGATATAATTGGTTATGAAGTATTTTGGCTTGATAATTTGGTCCATAATGGTGATGATGGTCCAATGTTGTGCACCAAAGCCTCGATGTAGTCCCTCTG
The DNA here is from genome assembly GCA_036172215.1 of Camellia granthamiana. NCBI lineage: Eukaryota > Viridiplantae > Streptophyta > Magnoliopsida > Ericales > Theaceae > Camellia > Camellia granthamiana. Next base: position 168,021,318 of record CM069903.1, on the reverse strand, counting down.
CCAACAATGAAATTTCATATTAGGCACCAACCAACATAGTGCATACGTCCAAGTTCAACTATTACACATCATGACAAGTATTATATATGTCAGCCACTTACCAACTATTTGTGCTTTGTCAATATGTGGGTCATGTATGCCTTCTCTTGGGCGCAGCGAGTTATAATGCCTCTATACATTCTCTTTCACGTCGTACACAACAATTGTCCAGTGGAAGTTGTCGTGTATTGGGAAGATTAAGAATCTCTAGCCTTGATACTCCTTAATGTGTACATCAATCAGTTTATTTCTCTTGTGGGGGGGGTACTCTTGCATGATTTTCTGCACACAAAGGGCATACAATGATGTATCAAGTATTTATATCAATGTTCGATGTGAATGATGTGAATGTTCACATTTGCTAATGGTGAGTGATGTGAATGATGTGAATGTTCACATCTGCTAATGGTGAGTGATGTGAATGTTCACATATGTTAATGATTAGTGATGTGAATGATGTGAATGTTTACATCTATTAATTTGTAAAACAGTTATGCAATGTATTAGAGATGTGAATGTTCACACTTGTTATATTATGTTGTTGTTAACATTCACATCTGTGTATCATTTAAGTTAACAACATAATAAGCATATAATGTTCACTGCGAATGATGTTAATGTTCACATCTGTCAATGTGAATCTTCTCATCTGTCATTTTATGTTATTGTTAACATTCATATCTGCCTATCATTTAAGTTAACAATATAAGCATATAATGCTGAGATGAACATTCACATCTATTGAAACATAAACAAACCAAAAGTCTAGTGGTTACCAAACATGTGCTTGAAAGATGAATGTTGAATCCTCCAAACTTGGGTTGACTAGCCCTTGTAGTTTAAGTAGGATTTCACCATATGTATCTATCACCTGCAGAAACAGATGGGTGGCAGTACATTATTTGCAGTGTCTTTACAGTGTGTGTGTGTGTGTGTGTGTGTTTTGTACACATTTACAGTTGCCATACGTTATTGGTTATTGATTCTTCCTTGATGATGTGTATGATGTCATCAAAATACACATCTTTAGTCTTTGAGTCCTCTCGCCACACTAGCAACCTGTGCATTGTGATTACAGAAAACGTTAATGTCAACATTGCACATTTATGAAATGATCTAATTTATTAAGTATGTATGTGAACTGAACATGAGCAAAAAAAAAAAATTTCAGTTGGGGATATGTAAGATCACTTACTCATCACCGCCGTTCTTGTGCAAATTTTGGATCTTCTGCTTGTTGAGTTTGCTCATGTTGGCCCAAACCTTCAGTTTGTTGTTCAAGGTTAACTTCTTGTACGTTGTTGGCTGCTTTTTTGTGGATGCTTATCTAAATCTTGTGCAATTTGGACTGCATGGGATTGCTCTTCGGCTCCCTCTTTCCCTTTCTTTTGACCAGGCAAGTTGGGGTATTCAAACTCATCCAATCGGTGCTCTTTCCTTACCTTCTGCTTTATGCGCTTTACCCTCGATGGTAGGCTAATAATGTGTTCCAATGCTGCCGTGGGATGCTTCTTAAGGCTGTCATGAGCCTTTTGTGCTTCAACTTGAGTAATAATGTGGACAGACTGATCGTCAAAAAGGTCTTGAAGAATTGCTTTTTCGCATTCCAAGTTGATGACCAACTTTGTCAGCCGCTGAATTTCTGTATCTTTCCACTCCATGCAATTCTTCATGTCCATGTCCATATTGGATGGGCCTGATTGGTCAAATAGTTTGGCTTCAAGGGTAGCAATCACCCTTGCCCTCAACTCCTATGATTCCTCCAACTATTTGTATTTCGCTTCCCATTGTCGTGCAAGACCCCAAGCTTTTTGGTTTTCTTTTATAAGTACATCCACAATGTCCGGCTTAGTTGGTTGTGCTATGATGATACCTCTCTCAGCATTGGGGGTGTTAAAGCTGGGGTTGATATCATGTCCAACATCATTCAGGTCCATTGCATCGACAGAAAATCCATCTCTATTGTCACTGTGTTGACTGTCTTTGCTTTCATCATCATTGCTTTCATCTTTCTTCGCTGGTGCACTTGACAAAATCTCAGGTTTGTGCTCCACATTCAATTTTGTATGATGGTACATCTTCGCTTCAGTTGGGGATGCCATTAGCTCGCCGCCATATACCTGCAGTTAGAGACATTATGCTAGTTAGATAGTTCCTTGTCTCACTATGTGAATAGGCACAATATTTTTTGTTGTACTTCTACCTCATTTAAACCAAGCTTAGCCAAAGATATGGACTTCATGTTGCTATGTAAGGCTGTGAGGTCCTACTTTACACATCGCGGAATGGCATTGGGGTTGCGGGGTTGTAAGATTGTTGTATACTCACACAACCAGTACTGAAACAAATAACAAATATCAGTAATGTGAATGTTCACATCAATAACACTGATGTGAATGTTTACACCAGTGGCCAGTGATGTCAATGTTCACATCAATTAACACTGATGTGAATGTTTACACCAGTGGCCAGTAATGTGAATGTTTACATCAATTAACACTGATGTGAATGTTTACACCAGTGGCTAATAATGTGCGTTTATACATTACTGAACAATAATATGAATGTCCACATTATTGATATCAACTTCCACACCATTGCCTAGTAATGTAAATGTTCATATCAGTAATGTGAATGTTCCAAATTTGTTTTGGTGCTACCATCACATCAATCTACACTTATGTGAATATTTACACCAGTGTCTACTAATGTGTGTTTGTACATTACTGAACAGTAATGTGAATGTTTACATCACTGATGTCAACTTCCACACCATTGCCCAGTAATGTCAACATTCACATCAGTAATGTGAATGTCCAACATTTGTTTTGGTGCTAACATCACATCAATCTACACTGATGTGAATGTTTACACTAGCGTCTACTAATGTGTGTTTGTACATTACTGAACAGTAATGTGAATGTTTACATCACTGATGTCAACTTTCACACCATTGCCCAGAAATGTGAACATTCACATCATAGTGGGCAGACCCCGTAAATGTTCATATTAAACATAGAATAAGTTTTATGAGATTTACCATTAACAACATCACACATCCGGTGACTCGTCCTGATTTTCCACAGTTTTGGCCCAATGAACCTATCAGGGTTGCCCGGATGCTCTCAGCCCAATCATACTCGATCTTGTTGTCTAATGGGTCCATGTATGAGTAAAAAGGCCATCCAATTGTTTCTCCGGACGTAGAAAAGAATAGCTTGACGCATGCATACATGCAAACTAATCTTGCGACCTCTTCATTGTTTTGTTTCTTTGTGCCCTTTAATGCTTCGCTCAGAATTTCTCGTATTTTGGCAGCACTTAACCGACTAACATCCTTGCACATTCGATGTATGATGTCGGTTGTTGGTTTTGCACCATAAGAGAGGTCCATCGACTTGGTGCCGCAGTCTACCCCAAAAATCAGTGATAGATCGCTTCTAAAAATTTGGATGTTTTTATCCCCAATGTAAAACCTCCCACTAGATGGCTTGAATGTCTGCACTATCTGTACAATGACATCATCATATTTCATGCAGTGGTCGAGGTCGACTTCATTACTGATCAAGCAATCAAATAATGGCCAAAACAGTGTTTTTCTAAGGCATTTCAATTGGCCACTTGTAAATTTTGTATCCTTTAACAGTTTGACCAATCCAGTTATATTTGACCGATAGTTAACTTTTTTCATGTTCACCTATTCAGGAACAGCTGTTTGATCAGGTTTGGATTTGGCACGGGATTCCTCTCTCTTTCGCTTGCCATCAAATCTATGGGGAAGACCTGGGTGTTCAAATAAGAACATATAATTGGTTGAAAAACAGAGGATGGAACCAAAAGCACCAAACAACATTCAACAATCAACAGTGACAGTAATGTGAACATTCACATCATTGTACACTGATGTAAATGTTGACATCATCTATATTTGCAAAATCAATTCCGAAAACAACAACAGTTATAGGGCAATGTAAATGTTTACATGGGTAATCACATTATGTTATAATTGGCTAAAAATCAAAGGGTGGAACCAACAGCACCAAACAACACCCAACAACACAAACAAGTCTGACATTGATGTCACAATGTGAATATTTACATCATATTCCATCACATTGTTGAGTGAAGATTGGGGGTTCTATGGACATCAACAATCAACAATATCAACAGTGACCTCCTCCCAGTAACAATCAACAATATCTCTCTCTCTCGGTTTTTCTTTCTTTATTTCTTCCCTTCACATACAACACCTCCTCCCTTATATATACACAGGTCAAGTGATGACTCAACACCCTAAGGCTCCAAGTACTCACTCCCTCTATCTAAGTCTAGTGTCTAGGTGGCTCTCTGTCTCTCAATTTGGTAGATTTGTAATCTAACTATTTAATGCTCATTGATCTGTTTTGATAATCTGGCAGATTATAATCTAAGTAATTGATCACCCTTGGTTTGTTTTTATCTAATAATAAAATTGGTATTTAATTTATCTTAATAAATTTCTTCATCATATATTTAATAATCATAATGATAAATTAATTTATCTAGCACATATAACTTATTCATTTTATTATTGCCATTATTATTCTTCTTATTCCATATATTATTGTTATTATTATTTATTTATTTGTTATCTTTAACTTTAAATTTGACCCAACTAGTATTAGAATTTCATATTTCTATTAATTTGGCCCTAAATAAAAATCCCTAATTAATCCCATATAACCCAGTGCAAAATTAGATTCTGTATTTATTATTAATTATTTAATAATATATATCACATACACCCATAATTATATAACTGTAAATATTTATGTGGTATTTAATTAAATATTCAGGGTGTCACATTTCTCCCCTCCTAATTAGGAGTTTGTCCCCAAACTCGACGTAGCTTAATTTTCGAAGAGGTGTGGGTATTTGGTTTGCATTTGACTCTTCGTTTCCCATGTAGCTTCTTCGATGTGATGATTTCGCCATAAGACCTTTACCAGCGGTATGGTCTTGTTTCGGAGAACTTGATTACGACGATCGAGAATCTGCACTGGCTGTTCTTCGTAAGAGAGATCTTCTCGAACTTCCAAGTTCTCATAGTCGATGACATGTTCTGGATCTCGGAGATACCGTCGGAGCATTGATACGTGAAACACGTTGTGGATATTAGATAGCTCAGGAAGTAGTGCAAGGCGATAGGCTATAGGACCAATTCTTTCCAGTATCTCGAATGGCCCGATGTAACGTGGGTTTAGTTTCCCGCGCTTTCCAAATCGGATTACTCCTCTTGTTGGGGAGATTTTGAGAAACACATGATCCCTTACTTGAAATTCCAAGTCTCGTCTCCGAGTATCCGCATAACTTTTCTGGCGGCTCTGAGCAGTGCAAATTCGCTGTTGGATGAGTTAGCTTTTCTCACTTGTGACTTGTACGATTTCGGGGCCTAACAATTTCCTGTCCTTGACATCTGTCCAGCACAGAGGCGATCGACATCTCCTTCCATGCAGGGCTTCGTATGGCGCCATTCCAATGCTTGCCTGATAGCTGTTGTTATAGGCGAATTCTACCAAAGGTAGGTGCTCATCCCAATTACCTTTGAGGTCTAACACGCATACACGTAACATGTCTTCCAATGTCTGGATTGTTCTTTCGGATTGCCCATCGGTTTGTGGATGATAGGTCGTGCTGAACTTCAGTGTAGTTCCCAAAGCTTCTTGCAATTTATTCCAGAAGTGAGACACGAAATGAGGTTCTGGATCGGACACGATTGAAACTGGGATACCATGCAACCAAATAATCTCTTTGATATATAAAGTGGCAAACTTATTCAGAGGGTACATGATTTTGATTGGTAGAAAGTGTGCTGACTTTGTCAATCGGTCTACTATAACCCATATTGCATCATTCTTTGAAAATGACTGTGGTAGCCCGACCACGAAGTCCATAGTAATGTGTTCCCACTTCCATTCAGGAATAGGGAGTGGTTGCAGTAGCCCCGCCGGTCTCTGATGTTCTGCTTTAACCCGCTGACAATGCAAACATTTAGAAACATGGTTTGCTATATCTCTTTTCATTCCGGTCCACCAGTAATGTTCCTTCAGATCATGATACATCTTTGTGTTGCCAGGGTGGACTGCAAATCTTGAGTTATGAGCTTCCTCCAGTATCTTTTTCTTGAGTTCCGGGATATCGGGTATGCAAATTTGATTCCGAAATTTCAGTATCCCATTGCTTATAATGAAATCAGGATCAGGCGTGCTTCCTTGTTCCTCGTACATTTTCTTCAAGAGTTTATCTTCCCATTGACGCGCTTTAATTTCTCCAATCAATGCAGGCTCCACGGTTACGTTGGCGAGTAACCCATTGACCTTGTGGGAAACGAGGGTGCATGCCAAGCTTCTTGTTGACTTTCGGCTCAGTGCGTCTGCCACCACGTTAACTTTGCCCGGATGGTAATGGATTTCTATATCATAGTCTTTCATAAATTCCAACCACTGCCGTTGCCTCATATTCAGTTCCTTTTGTGTGAATAGATATTTTAGACTCTTGTGGTCAGTATAAATCTCGCAAGTTGTACCGTAGAGATAATGACGCCAGATTTTGAGAGCAAAGATTACCGCAGCCAATTCCAAATCGTGAGTCGGGTAGTTCTTCTCGTGAGTCTTTAATTGTCGTGACGCATAAGCAATGACTTTTCCGTCTTGCATGAGAACACAACCCAACCCATTGTATGATGCATCACTATAAATTACGAACCCATCTGCTCCGGTAGGGAGTGCTAGTATAGGGGCTGACACAAGTCAACCTTTTAATTCTTGAAAGCAACGCTCCTGTTTATCAGTCCATTCAAAGGGTGTGTTCTTCTGAGTTAGTTGGGTCAAGGGCGATGCTATCTTTGAGAAATCTTGCACGAAGCGTCGATAATAGCCAGCTAGACCCAAGAAACTTCGGATTTCCGACACATTAGTAGGTTGTGGCCAGTCCATGATTGCTGCAACTTTTTGGGGGTCAACCGAGATGCCGTCTTTGTTAATGACGTGACCGAGAAAGTGTACACTAGTGATCCAGAATTCGCATTTCTTCAACTTGGTATAAAGTTTGTGATCATGTAGTGTTTGTAGAACCATTCGCAAGTGCTGCTCGTGAGCTTCTGGTGACTTTGAGTATATGAGGATATCGTCAATGAAGACGATGACGAACTCATCAAGATAGGGTTTGAACACTCTATTCATGAGGTCCATGAAGGCTGCTGGGGCATTCGTGACGCCAAAAGGCATGACGAGAAATTCGTAGTGTCCGTAACGGGTTCTGAAGGCAGTCTTTTCAATGCTTTCCGTTTTGACTTTTAGTTGATGATAGCCAGAACGTAAGTCAATTTTGGAAAATACTTGTGCGCCTTAAAGTTGGTCAAACAAGTCATCGATTCGTGGCAGAGGATATCGATTCTTGATGGTAACCTTATTCAGCTCCCGGTAATCAATGCATAATCTCATCGTGCCATCTTTTTTCTTCACGAACAGTACTGGAGCTCCCCAGGGTGAGGTACTAGGCCAAATGAAACCTTTGTCCAAGAGTTCCTGGAGTTGAGTCTTCAGCTCTTTCAATTCTGCCATCGACATGCGATAAGGAGCTTTTGATATATGCTGCGTGCCAGGTTGGGTTTCAATGGTGAATTCGATCTCCCGATCAACTGGAATACCGGGTAGATCTTCAAGAAAGACATCCGGGAATTCTCGAACTACAGGAATTGCATCAACGATAGGGGCCTCTTTTTGTGTATCAATCACATAACAAATATAACTACCACAACCCTTTCTTAGAAGTCGTTGGGCCACCATGGAGGATATGATATAGGAAGGGTTAGAAACTTTAGCCCCATCAAAGACAATTTCTGGTTGGTTTAGTAATTTGAGGGAGACCTTTTTGGCTTTACAATCGATAGAGGCGTGGTTGGCAGCCAGCCAATCCATACCTAAAATTACATCAAAGTTTTCAATACGGAGGGGAATCAAGTCTACATATAAGGTTTTGCCTTTTAGGAATACAACACAAGATCTGTACACACCAATACTACAGGCAGACTTACCAGAAAGAAAAGACACAAACAATGTATATCCTAGTGGTTCGGGTGTTGATGTTAACTTAACGGCAAAGTGTGGTGCAACAAAAGAATGAGTTGACCCAGAGTCAATAAGGACATGAGCTGAAAGACCACAGATAGAAAGTGTACCTGACACAACATTTTCGGTGACTTTCGATTTTCCAGGTACCAAGGCGAAAGCCCGACCTTGGCGATTTTGGTCCTTCTTTTCTCCTCCAGGTCCTGCGGGTCTCCTGACTGGGCCAGAGGGGCTGGCTGTAGGATTAACCATCTTTGGACAATCCCTTAGCAAGTGGCCAAACTGTCCGCATCTAAAACACGCTTCCGTGTCTCGATAGCATTGTCCCCAATGAATCCTCCCACAAGTGGGGCAAGTTGGAATAGTGCCACCTCGGGGGTTGGTAGGACCTTGGTGGCCTGAGCTGGTTATGCCCATGTTCACATTTTTATGAGGTGCAACACCGGGTCTTCTGTTATCTCTTTCCCAGAACCGCTTCTTGTAGCTTGGTTCTCCAGAACGTGAGGCCTTAATTCCCTTTTCTGCTATGTACGCTCGGTCCACCACTTCTGCATAGGTTGGCAATTTCAAGACCTCAAGTCTGTCTTTAATTCCAGCATCCAATCTTGCTTCAAATTTCCTTGCTTTTCAAGTTTCAGTGGGGATGACGTATGTTGCAAACCGAGCGAGTTGTGTGAACTTGCTCGCATATTTGGCCACCGTCATGGTTCATTGCTCAAGATGTATGAATTCAGATGCCTTCTGTTCCCGCAATGAATCCGGAAAGTATTTTTCGTAGAATACTTCCAAGAATCTTGCCCAAGTCGTAATCTTCTCTTTGGCCAGAGCGAGAAGCCACCATTCCTGTGCATTGTCTTTGAAAGTGAAAGTGGCGAAAGTTACCTTTTGCCTCTCGGTGCAAGGCAGGGCACGAAAAATCTTTTCCATGTCTTTAACCCAAGCGTCTGCTACCATTGGGTCTGGGCCGCCGGTAAATGTAGTGAGTTTCAGATCCTGGAACTGTTTTATAGTAACCGGCCCTTCTTGCTGTCCCGGCGTCCCATTGTTGATGTTAGCTTGTAAGGCTTGTAGAAAGCTAGCAGCCGCTCTTTCCATTACTCTTTCCATCGATTCTGTACCACTAACTGATGACTCACTTCCATTACCATTAGCCATTCTACAAGTAATAAACGAGGTATTATATTTTCAACGCAGCATATATATATATGTAGCACAACATGTAGTACACCTTATATTTATATAAACTGCCAACATTACACATTTTTACTTATTTATTAACAATTCATATTACATTAGTTAGAATATGTTGGTGTCCCATCCCTGTGCTAAACAAAAACAAAAGTCAACAAAAAGGGGATTAGAACATATCAATATCAGCATACAAAAGATTTTCTACTAGCCAGATCTAGAGTGGCGGGTCAGATGGGCCGAAAAACCAGGGGAAATAGTGCTGCATAAAAAGTTCGAACTCTCACCCCAACTGGATTATACCAAAACACACCCATGCTACCTGGACCGCGAAAATGGGGATAGACCGTATATGACCCACAAATGTTCGGTCGACAATCCAAACAAGTGTCTCAACATATGACAGATCATTTTCGAAGTCAACATTTTGAATATTAATGATCTCTAGTGGGTTAGAGACTGTAGTGAAAATATAATCTTCGGGGTACACGTTTCCCCTCCTGGCTGCAAACTCTGGGGGTAGAGGGCCTATAATATAATGCGGGCGGTCATGACCCGAGGCGACGCCAAGGACACGAGATAGTTCGAGAAAACGTCTGCGTGTATGGGCAAGGCTGTGCCTCCATAACAAGTGTGGGTCGTCAGTAGGGTCAACCTGGATATAAATTGGCCGACCTATCAACCGGCCAAGACCTGGGTGCAATTTCCTGACTATCTCCTCAGAATCTCCCCAACCTTCAGGTGAGGCGGGGGCGGGGGCGGGGGCAGGGGCAGGGGCAGGGGCAGGGTGTTCGGCTAAAATTTCATCTAAGTTGATGGCCTGGAGGTCATTCAAAAAAGCATCATCAAGATAAATCTCTGACATCCTACAACACCAGGATAAACGTGAGATTTTACACAAGAAAACTAACGTCACATGTAATTATTTATTATTATTTTATCACATATTTATATATATTGATTTTTTTATTTTTTATTTATTTTTTAGCTATATGGTTTTAGTTATTTATTTATTTATAACTTTTTTTTTTTTTGTGAACCGTTGCTCTGATACCACCAACCCCAGAGGCTTAGAGTTGGAATCATGACTTACTAACTTATTCTTATTCAAAACAAATTAAGCTGCGCAAGTGAAAATAAAAAAGGAGAATTAAACAGAAATTTTATTTCATGCTACTATTTAAGAAAAAGAGGAAATACATTTCTAGGGCTTTCATTATTTTATTATTCAGTGACCAGCCCCGAATAGAGACAAAATGGAGCGAAAATAATAATAATAAAAAAAAAAGAGATAAAATAGTGGTTTAACAACAGTTCATGAGCAGGTTCCATTTTGTGGGGTTATAGTTTCCCCCTACATCTCGTCACCTGAAAGGGTAACAGCTATAAGCACACAGCAGAGTGAGAAATATTATGCCAAGAGTGTAGGGAATACAAAATAACCATGGATGATTAGTTAGGCTAAAATATTTGCATAATTTAATTTAAAACAACAATTTATTTAAGTGGCAGAATACAGAAATCATGAAATTAATTAATCATAACCATGGTATAAAATAGAACAGAACAGAGGTCACCGAGGTGACAGTCAGAACAGAAGTCAATGGATCCATGACAAACAGAGGACCACAAAGTGGTTAAACAGAAGCTAGTGGTTATTTAAGTCCCCCAAGGCATGGGACTCCCGTGATGATACTTACAAAACATAATTGTTTATAAGTTTATAGTCAAATATATACTAAAATTTAAACAAACATATTCATGGGTTTTCTTTTAAGTAAATAGGGTTTAGAGAGTAACCCACGTAACTGGAATATTTATAAACATAACTTTTATTTATATAACTTAATAAATATAACTTGTATAAAATAAGTTATGGAAACTTAAAACATTTGTAAAACATATAATGGTAAAGCAAGGTATAATATAACTCACCTTAATTATAACACTTAGCCGTACTTTGCTATCAGCACTCTCCTAGTATAAGTTCCTTACCCTCAACGGACGTATCTCTCTCTCTCGGTTTTTCTTTTTTTATTTCTTCCCTTCACATACAGCACCTCCTCCCTTATATATACACAGGTCAAGTGATGACTCAACACCCTAAGGCTCCAAGTACTCACTCCCTCTATCCGAGTCTAGGGTCCAGGTGGCTCTCTGTCTCTCAATTTGGTAGATTTGTAATCTAACTATTTAATGCTCCTTGATCTGTTTTGATAATCTGGCAGATTATAATCTAAGTAATTGATCACCCTTGATTTGTTTTTATCTAATAATAAAATTGGTATTTAATTTATCTTAATAAATTTCTTCGTCATATATTTAATAACCATAATGATAAATTAATTTATCTAGCACATATAACTTATTCATTTTTTATTGCCATTATTATTCTTCTTATTCCATATATTATTGTTATTATTATTTATTTATTTGCTATCTTTAACTTTAAATTTGACCCAACTAGTATTAGAATTTCATATTTCTGTTAATTTGGCCCTAAATAAAAATCTCTAATTAATCCCATATAACCCAGTACAAAATTAGATTCTGTATTTATTATTAATTATTTAATAATATATATCACATACACCCACAATTATATTACTGTAAATATTTATGTGGTATTAATTAAATTTCAGGGTGTCACAGATTACACGCGGGAGAGGCGGATGAGGGTTATTTCGTCCTTTTACAATTAATGGACCTAATGGAATATTCAGAAATAGTTTGGGCTTTATGGAATAAAACAGTTACAAATAAGATTTATCAAAAAAAAGCCCTAAAATAAAAATATATATAAAATTTAAATAAAAAATATTAAGATTGAGATATAAATTCCAAAAAGATGATAAATTTTTTAATATAAATCCCAAATAGATGATAAATTTTTTTATGATCTATATTTACCTTCTGTGAGTTTGTTGTAGAATTCCCATATATTTTAACTTAATCTTTTTAATTTTTAAAATAAAAAGATAACTATTTATATATGAATAACAAAAAATAGAGATGAAAAAAATATACAAAAATAAAAATATAACTATTTAAATTTGAACTGCAAAATGGAAATTGATAACAAAATATTTAAATAAAAAAGATTAAGTTTGGGATATAAATATCCCAAAAATATGATAATTTTTTTAACGATCTATATTTATCTTTTGTTAGTTTGTTATCGAATTTCTATATATTTCAGCCTAATCTTTTTTAAGTTTATCTTCAAGTTGAACTTAATATTTTATTTTTTAAAATTATCAATTAATTATTCATATAAATTTCAAATATGATAGAATTCCATATATATCTTTTATCTAAGCATAATCTTTTCAATATAAAAACAAGTTCCTGCAAAAAAAAAAGAAAACCAGGAACAGAATATTAGATGGAAAAACAATCAATATTGAGCCATTTTCGATCCCTGCCTATAATCTTAAATGCTTGCTTTATGTTTGAAATGTGTATTAGCATGAGTTTTTATATTTGTGTGAAAGTGAGTTTATGTAAATGGATATTATTATTTTATTTTAAATTTTTTTTGTTACAATCTATATTTTTCTTTATTTATTTCTTTTTGCTAATAATGTGTCATTTAATTGAGATTTTATTCTTCTTCTTTTTGTTTTATTTTATTTTTTATTTATTTAAAGTGCTACTTTATCAATTTGCAACTTTCTCACTTATTGACTATTTGTATTTAATTTTTTTTTGGTGCAGATGTTAGATTAAAAATGATGAACACATCAAAATTTATTGGATATGGGTTTATACTTTAAATGTATTCATCAGTTGATTTTTTATTGTTGATTATCCTATTGAAATAACTCATGATTAAATTTATTTTCAAAACTCATTTCTTTTGAGAACAAAGCCACAAATTTCTTCTTTTTTAATTTTTTTTAATTCAAATTTAGAGTTTGAGAAAATAGAAGAGATCTCATATTAAAAATGTTAATTTTTTTTTGAATAATTTAAATATGTATATTCTTTATGTTTGTCAATTCAACTTTAATGCATTTCCAAATCTTTTTTTATTTTTATTTTTATTTTTATTTTTATCATTCCAAATCTATTTATGTTTAATGAATCAATATAACCAAAAAACAAATAGCATGTAAAAAATTTTAAACCACTAACTAAATATAATGGGAATTAAAATTAAATTTATTTTAATTCATTATACTATGTGGGATGATTAATGTAATATCTACTATTGATTAAACAAAATTAGTATTACTTTTATTTAATATTAGTCATTTTGATTAATTATAATATGCCTTTGTTACTCTACTTTTAATTGTCTGAAATAATTCTTAGATAAATTAGTTATTATTTATGTGATGATTTACTTAATGTATGATAGTTTTTTTTTTAATTTAATAGTGTGAAATATTAAATATTTTTAATGATGTGAAATAAGATTTATATATACAAACTAAATAAAAATATTAAAAAATACAATCAGATAATAATTTTTTTTAAAAGAATTATTGGCTTTTTAAAATCTCGTGCATCGCACGGATTGCCACTAGTAAGGAGTATAAAACAATGTGTATCATACTCTTTCCCTTAAAATAAAGGGGATTTTTTTTAAAGTTCCAGCAATTAAGATTTTATTGTATAAAGAACACTTAATATTTTCATAATGTCTAAAGTCCCTCAACATCGATCCAGAGAAAATTCAATCTAGAGAATTTCTCTGGACTTCCCAGAGATTTTCTCTCCAAAATTTCTCTGGACTTCCCAGTGATATTCTCTCCAGAGAAATTCTAATTTCTCTGGACTTCTCAAAGAATTTCTCTGAACTTCCCAATGATTTTTTTTCCAGAGAAATTCCCAATTTCTCTGGACTTCCTAGAGAATTTCTCTGAACCTCCCAAAGATTTTCTGTCCAGAGAAATTCTCTATATAGAAATTTCTCTGGACTTCTTAGAGAATTTCTATATGTTTTTGACTAATTTTCTTTAGTTTACTCATAATTTTCTCTATGTTTTTTTTTATCACACTAGATAAAATTGAACAACTACTATTTTTATTTTGACCAATTTTCTCTAGACTGTAAGACATTCAGATAATAGCAACTCAGAAAAAATTGAACATCAAACTTATCAACAGAGAAACACCTCAAAAGCACCAGCTAACAACCAAAGCATATTAGAACTAAACACTACTAACCCTCAAATACCATTGTTGTTTCCATACAAAAAAGAGCTACACATAGAGAAATTTATAGATACACAAAAGAATACACCTTCATTGGAATCAGATTTCTCCTCAAAACCAAGAGCGAAATTGAAATTTATTTGGCTTTGTTCACAAATTTCTCTGGCTGTGTTCACCGAGAATTTCTCTAACTTTGTTCACAAACTTCTCTATATTTGTTCACAATTTTAAACCAAAGAAAATTCTATTAACCAAACCGGAGAAATTTTAGCACAATGATTTTAAACTAGAGAAAATTATTTTAACCAAACTAGAGAAATTTTAATCAAACCAAAAAAAATTTAACACAAATTTCTCTGTGTTTGTTCACAATTTTAAACCAAAGAAAATTGTTTTAACCAAACCAGAAAAATTTTAGCACAATAATTTTAAACCAGAGAAAATTATTTTAATCAAATTAGAGAAATTTTAATTTTAAATCAAAAGAAAATTATTTTAATCAAACTAGAAAAATTTTCCCTCGTTTGCTTCGATGAGTCTAGTGTTCCGATCATGGTGTCAATCAATATATAATCAGAATTGATAAAAACTTGATATGGGATAGATTGTTAGAGAGAGAGAGAAAAGAAAAACCCACCACTCAAAAATTCTTATATTTGACCATGTCCGTGTTTACATTTCCATCTTTAATGGCATCAAAATCACCAACCTTTCTCTTCCTAGGATGCATCTTGACATAGACAACAAGAGCATAATTGTTAGAGAGAGAGGGGAAAAAACCTCACCACTCAAATATCCTTGTCTTTGACCATGTCCATTTTTACATCTCCATCTTTAATGGCATCAAAATCACCAACTTTTCTCTTCTTAAGATGCATCTTGACATAGAAATTAAGAAACAACAAGAGAATGGTAGCATTGAGAATAGAAACAACAAGAGAATGTGAATATATGTATATATGTATATATATATGCACGTATAGATAGGACGACGATGACGACGATGCAAACACGGTTCCTCTGATAACGTGAATCTGAGCCATGGATGTCGCAATTTTTGTATTTGAATCAACAAAACTCGAACCCTAACCCTAGTAATTGAAGCAATATGTATGTTATATGTATATATATGTGTCTGTGTAGAGAGAGAGAAGGGGGTTTTGGAAATTAGCGACAACAGATGAAGAGAAAGACAGATGAGGTTTGATATGAAATAATCAAATTTGTCGTGTAGGGGTTAAAAGATTTTAGATATCACAAAATAATATTATAAATTTTTTTCAATGAAAAGGGGCGGATGTTAGATTAATTTTTCTTAAAATAAAATAAAAAAAAATATTCAGTGTGTTTGGTTTGAATTTTTTGAATTAAATTTTTTGAAAATTGAGTTTTTTATTTTCGTATTTTTTTTGTTTTTAGTGAATATTTTTAAAATTTTAAACAATTTTTTTACTTTTTTATATGCACCTTACTTAGATGTATCTAAAAAGTAAAAAATTTGTGAAAAAATATTTTAAAAAATACATAAAATGTATTGAATTCTCGTTTTTTTTTTTTTATATATATTTTTGGTATTTAGTAAATTTTTAAAAAGTTTTAGTCACAAATTTTTTACTTTTTAGGCATATTTACGTTAGCTATGTCTAAAAAGTAAAAAAATTCAGTAAAAGCAAAAAAAACAAAAAAATAAAATTTTCTAAAAAAAGTATTTCTTGAAAAACCTAACCAAGAAAACTGATCTTCTTTAACATTATATTTAGTTGAGAGAATTAAAAAATATTAAAAAAATAAAAATAAAACATATTTAATAAAGCATAATGGTCTTTGATTTTGGCCTACACGTATTTGTCCTATTAGGATATTTGAACGGCTTAGATCTATTTAAATTATAAAATTACGACTGAGATATATTTTTCAAAAAATATCCTACATGTACATTTTCTAGTTTCCCGCTTCTATCTCTCCTACTTTTTCCTTTTCTCACCCATCCATCCATGATCTCATAATCTCACATTCCTTTCTCTTTTCTTTTTATTTTTTTTATTTTATCCCATTTTTATTTTTCTCTACATTTGTTTATTTTTTTTATTTTCTCCTTTTTGTTCACTTATTTTTATTCGTATTATATGGAAAAGTTTACGATCCCAGAATTAGGAGACAGATTTTACTGTATGCAATGGAGATTAAATTAATAAATTTTATAATCCACAAATTAAATGAATTTGACCAATTAATTATTATTTTTAAATATATTGAATACATGTTAGACTTCATAAATTTAGATTTTATATGAATCTTCAACATCTATATAATAAAGTATGATGGTTTTTGAATTTGTCATACACACATTTGTCCCACTATGACATTTGGACGGCTCAAATCTATTCAAATTATAAAACAACAGCTAAGATATATTTTTCAAAAAATGTCCTACGCGTACATTTTCTATTTTCCCGATTCTCTCTCTCTTACTTTTTCCTTTTCTCACACACCTCTTTCCATGATCCTGTAGTGATCCCGATTTCGATCATTCTTTCATGTTTTGCCACTTTAACTGGGCCGGTCGGGGGTCGAGTTGCCCGGTCAGCTCGCGGGGGTCCAGGGGCAGCGCCCCTTGACGGGTTCAAGAGCATCACCCTGGCGGGGGTTGAGCGGAGAATGTTTGTCCGCTCGAGCTGCCGTTTATACGCTCGAGCGGAGAATGTTTAATTTCAGAAGTTTGACCTGTCTGCAAAGTTGTAACAATTCAGATTTTTAATTATTCTGTAGAATTTATACTAATATTATTTAATCTCAGTTAGGAAAATATATAATTTATTATATATTATTATGCGTAATTTTGTAAAATAATATAATTATTAAAAGTTTAGGGGTTAAAATATAAATAATAATAATATAGATAATAATAACAATAATAATAATAGATGTTGTAATGAAATAAATAATTAATTTTCTATTAGTATAAGATAAAATGTAATTTAATTAAGAATTAATTTATTTATATAATTATATTAAAATATTGGGTCAAAGAGTAATTATCTTAAATATCTATTAAAGATAAAAATGAATCTTTGTAATTATTATCGAAATCTGCCACGTATCAACTCTCCCCCTATAAAAGGGATGAGGCGTCCACTGGGTAAGAGAGGAAAAGAAACAGAAAGAAAAGAAGGAAAGAAGAGAAAGAAAAGAAAGAAGAAAGAAAGAGGAAAGAAAGAGAGGAGAGAAAGAAAGGAAAAATAATGGAAATTGAGAGGGTCTTTGATAGTGGAAAGAAAGAGTAAGATATTATAGATAAGGTGAGTTATATTATACCTTGAGTCACCAAAATATATTTTACGTATATTTTGACTTACCAAAATCTATGTATACAAGTTATGTTTTATTAGTATATTAATAAAAGTTATGTTTTATAAAAGTTTTAGTTACGTGGTTTTATTTCTAAACCCTATTTACTTAAAAGGAAACCCATGGATATGTTTGTTTATATTTTAAAGAATATTTGACTATGACCTTATATACAATTATGTTTTGTAAGTACCACCACGGGAGTCTCACGCCTTGGGGGACTTAAATAACCATTGACCTCTGTTTGACCCCATTGTGGTCCTCTGTTTGTCATGGATCCACTGACCTCTGTTCTGTGCAGACCAAAGTGCTGTGCGGAGCTAAGTGCTACACTATTGTGGGAGCCACCTCTAGAATCCGTACGAGCCATCTCTTGAATCCGTACCTCTGTTCTGACTGTCACTTCTGTGACCTCTGTTCTGTTCTATACCGTAGTTATGGTTATATATTTATATAATATCTGTATTTCAGTTCTGCTACTTAAATGATTTGTTTACATGATCTCAGTTTTGCTACTTAAAAAATTATTTGTTTCGACTAAGTTATCTTAAATGTTTTGGCCTAACTAACTATCCATGATTATTTCGTGTCTCTTATACTCTTGGTATAATATTTCTCACTCTGCCATGTGCTTATAGTTGTTTACCAATTTTCAGAAAATAATGCAATTCAGAAATAGTTTTTGAAAAATCTTAGACGCGAGACTGCGGAATAGACACACATAGCATTTTTTTTTATATGTAAATATCGACATTTTTTGTCAATATAATTTTGTAATAAAAATAGAAGCTCCAGTGATTATTTTGGTACCCTCGTTTAAATATTTTTTCCGCTTGCGTTTATTAATTTGTTTATGAATTGGCCGGAGGTAACGTCAGTTACTGGCCATCACGATACTTAACCCTTGGGTACGGGGAGCGGGTCGTGACAAAAGTACTGGGATAGTGTATTTGACGCTTGAGCGGGGCTTTTCAAGCTCGAGTGGGCCATGTATTATATCAGTTCGTGAATTTGATATTTCACATCATTTTTGTATGTATCTCTCTTTAAAAACATTTCATCTCCCTTCTCTTTACATTTCCTACCAAAAACCTCACAAGATCTTTGATTTCTCCAAATCCATTGGGATTTAGAACCAAGTCTTTCATCAAAGTTGATTATCTAGTCGAGGGCTACGTTGTGTGTGGTGGATATCGAGTTTAGGCATCGTTGATTTTGGGGTTTCAACTCATTTCTTCTTTAAACTTAAGGTAGGGATTTTCTACATTTTAATATGGTTTTTAGCTTAGTTATTTGCTATTGTGTATAGATGATGAGATTTTGGTGTGGTTTAGACAAATCTAGGATTTGGGTGTGAAATGAAAAGAGGGGTTTTGATAAATATGAGGTCAACGAGTATGAGACTTGAATATAAGATCATGTTGTGCCAAAATAGTTGATTTTGGTGTTTGGGTTGATATTTGGTGAAAATGAGATTTTGCCATAATTTTGATTAAATTATTATTTTGCATAAATAATTGGGATTGACATTGAAAACGTGAAATTGGAAGGTTGTGATTATAAATGGTGATATTGGATATGTATTATCTCATCTATGAAAGTTTTGAACAAACTATTTATTTTGATATTGAATATATCTTTAGAAATAACTGCATTGGGCTATCGGTGGAAAATAGCTATGATTGTTGTAGAAATTACATGAGGATTAGGCTATCTAATGCTAATCCATTGTTGGTATCATTGAATATGACCATGTTATAGATACATTGTATATGTATGTTTATTGGGAGGAGAAATGGGATGTACTCCATATGTGATTATGTTTATAAATACATTGCATATGTATATTTGTTTGGGAGGAGAAAGGGGATGGACTCCATTTAAAGCAAGTTGGCCGGAGTGTCTTGGGTGAAAGATTTGAAATTTTATATATAAATGAGTGCCGATTCATTCGGACGAAATATCCATAAAATTGTAGGTTTGAAGTGTTTTGTGAGTTTTGCATAATTGGAAAATCATTGAGTTGTGGTCTCATTTTGATTGTTGAAGGATAACAAATTTAACTCATGAATTTAGTAGCATATATGAATTGGAAATGAAATTAAAGGAAGATGGAATAAGGTTGGTCTTAGTGGCATATGGATATGCTGGTCTTGTGGATGTTCCAGGATCGGTATTGTTTATGCACGTGGTATGTATACATTTACTAAACCTCATAAATTGTGTTAGATTATTTCTACTGGGCTGTTGGCTCACCCTATATGGAAATACAATTTTCAAATACAGGTGAGATGCTTCATCCAAGACAATAGCGTGAATGGAGTTTTGGGAAGCAAGAACTTCTTAATTATGCCTTATGTGTGTATGTTTGTTATTTGTAAAGCCAAGGGCTTAAGATGTAATGAGCGATACTCAATTTGTGTAACCAAACAATGACTTTGAAACATGTAAGCCTACATGACATTAACTGGTTGTTAAACAATGAACTCTGATATATGAAAGTATGTTGTTTCTCATATTTATTCTGTATATGAATTATCTTTATTGTATTATTTTGGGGGCGTGACAGATCCCATGATCCCGCTTTCTTCTGTCTTTTTTTATTTTTTATTTTCTCCCGTTTTTATTTTTCTCTCTATTTGTTTTTTTTTTGATATTTATTTTTTCCTTTTTGTTCTATATATTTTACACATATTTTTTATACAATGTATGTATGCCCGTAATACACTAGGACATTACAAGCATATATACAATTTTTATATAATTATATAAGTAAAAACAGTATTATATGTATGTTCGTGGAAATTATATGTATACTAGGCACATCTATCTATCTAGCTATATATTATATAAGTAAAAGTGAGTTTTCGTGAATGGTTTTTGAATTTGTCTTACACACATTTGTCCTATTAGGACATTTGGACGGCTCAGATTTATTCAAATTATAAAACAACGGTTGAGATATATTTTCCAAAAAATATCATACACGTACATTTTCTATTTTCCCATTTATCTCTCTCTTACCTTTTCATTTTCTCACACTCCTTTTTTCCATGATCCCGCATTCTTCTGTCTTTTCTTTTTATTTTTTTATTTTATCTCGTTTTTATTTTTCTCTCTATTTGTTTTTTTTTTATATTTATTTTATCATTTTTGTTCAATATATTTTACACATATTTTCATATAATGCATGTATGCCCGTAATACACTAGGACATTACGGGTATATATACAATTTTCATATAATTATATATGCAAAAACAGTATTGTATGTATGCCCGTGGAAATTATATGTATGCTAGGCACATCTATCTATTTAGGTATCAATACTATATATTAAGTAAAAGGAGGTTTTTAACCCTAAGCCTTGTGAGATTTCAATCTTCTAATCTAAATTTCCTGATTTTTTTTTAAAAAAAAAAAATTAGCATTTATTAACTTCTCCCAACCCCCAAGTTTTACCCTCATAATAACACTTTAATGCATTAAGAACAAGTATAAAAAAAATTATTTGAAATCCAACACGTATAAATTTCTTGAAAAGTCCCAACACATATAATTATTATCCCTCATAATAACACTTTAATGCATTAAAAACAAGCATAAAAAAATTTCTTGAAAAGTTCAACACATATAATTATTATCAAAATATTAAATTTTAATATAATATAATAAAAAAAAGAAGACATTTAATTCATTGAAAAGACCAACACATATAATTATTATCAAAATATTAAACTTTAATATAATATAAAAAAGGAAAAAAATAAGACATTAAAAAAAAAAAGACATTTAAAAATCGTAATTCACATATATAGATAATTGTAAATATATTAAGGAAAATGGGGTTTCTAAACCCCAGCCTTGTGGGAGCTCCAATCTCTCAATTTTAATTTTCTAAATTTTTTATTTAAAAAAAAAATCTCAGCATTTATTGATTTGGTCAAAATTCCTTAATCAGCATTTATTAATTTTTTTCAATCTACATGCCTATATTTATTGATTTGGTCAAAATCCCTGATTAGTATTTAAAATCTCCTCATACAAATAATTATAGATACAGCCCGTGCATAGTTACTGTAGTAGCCTTTTTAATTTATCCTATACACTATGGTTAGTGATAAGATTGTTAAATTATTTTTATAAAAAATCTTAAAAAACATAATTTATATATTAAAAAAAATTAAAACAAATATAAATATCTATAATTATCCCGTGCATAGCACGGGTGATAGGCTAGTATATTATATAAGTAAAAGCGAGTTTTCGTGAAGAGTTTTGTAAAAACTCCAAAATTTTGTAATAAATTTGTAATTTTATCAAATTAAAAGATAAATTTAAATAATGTTGAAATTACAATTATATTATAATTATAATATTATTTACACCATACTTTTAAGTACGGACATACGCTAATATATTTATAATCCACTTAATTTCATATATATTTTCCCATTCTTTGCTAAATTCCCATCCAATACGCGTAAAAAAAATCTATACAAATTACAAAAATTGTGGCGGTGTGGTTCTGAAATAGAGAGAGAGAGAGAGAGAGAGAGAAAAAGAGGGGCTCTTCTGAGCAAACTGATACAACTCCACAGCTCAGCACATGCTTCTCATCTCCTCCTCCTCTCTCTAGCCATTCAACATTACTCTCTCTCTCTCTCTCTCTCTCTCTCTCTCTCTCTCTCTCCATATATATATCGACACAAATACTTATACGCATATATACATACATATAGATACCAGCGGAGATTTTAGCAAATAGCAATGGAATCGCCAGATACTCGCTACGCTTCGTCTCCGGAGGCCTCGCCGAAGCAATCTTCGACTCGCAACTCTCCGACTCGAGGTTCGATTTTTTTTCCCTCCTCTCTCTTGAAGATCTGTGGTTTTTTTTGATCCGGCATTGCGATGTGCTTCAATTTGCTTAATTGTGTATCACTTCGATTCGGTTTCTGTTTTTGTTTCTTTTGACCTGATTTGGAGCCCTAGAAGCGTTCGTATTTGATGCAATTTGGTGTGTTAGGTTAAATGACAGTGAAATGATTGTCGATGATGGATTGGAATTAATTATGTGATTTTTTGTGTTGTTTCTCTGTCATTTGATTGGATTAATTCTGAAAGCAAGTGTCTTCATTCAATGTTTGTTAACCATTTCTGATCTGAGTTTTGTCTTCATTTTGGTTCTCCGGAGAAATTTTTAGAGTATGAATTGTGAATTATTGAGTTCCTCATGAAATTCAAACTTGCTTTCATCTTTGTAATTTCATATGGTACTCTTCCTTACCATTTGACAATCATTTGTTGACATTTTGGAAAACTTCCATTCATTTTGAAAGTAAATGTTGCTCTATTTCTGCTTCAAATGGCAAGCATATTACTTGAAATAGGCTAAGCAGACTGTGGCTTACTGTTTACTGCATCGCATAACTAGTTCAGTCTAGGTTCACCCAAGGTTGGAGCACAAAATGTTGGATAGTCTGCAGGGGATAAAACAATATCTGTATATAAGAGAAGCTGGGATTTTGGTTCTCAATTGGACTTTTTGCAATTTTGCATCCTCCCTTGTGATAGCATGCATTGTTTCCAGAAAACTGTCAAAACAATACAGGTTATAGGCTGTATTCAATTTTCAAAAACCAAGAAATATCAATATATGCCATGATTTAGGTTCCTAGATGGCATTCACCAAAGTAATGTCCTTGAAGGTGTGACGCTTCTGTGAAATTGTCGTCCTATTATTACTTCCCTAGGATTCTGGAATTGCATACAATAGAAAATGCTTATTCTTTATCAGGTAATGCTTCCTCGTTCCTAACTTATCTGAATTTCTCTTAAAATTTGTTTGATTGACGGCCACCATGTATGGAATAATGATTTTACGGAGGATAGTGCTCTAAACAATGCTCATTTAAAGATGCATCATACATGTGATATGTTGGTTTTTTTTTCTGGAGATTAAATTTGTATTGCTTCACTTCTTTATAGCATCAGGAAGGCGAATAATTGAGTTGTCTTTTTTGGAATACCATGGACAACATACTGGTTAGGATGCTTGGGGTTAGTTTAACCATACATACATATATATATATATTTATTTTTGGTTTCACTGGACTTGTAAACTATTGTGTGGATGAGAGAGCATTGTGCTACTCCTATGCCCTGTGACTTCATGGCTATTGCCAACTTTATTGATTATACAGTGGATGCTTGCTGTTATAGTGTTTGAGTTACGTATCGATGACATTTAGTTACTCTTTTATAACTTTCTCTACTAGTTGTATCGTGTTTTTCTCCTTCAACAAAACTTTTATATTTGCTCAAACGTTTATATATGAAGTCATGCATGAATGGTCTAACACTTACTTAAATAGAAGGTTAATTCTATTTAATTGCTGTCAGGTCTGTCACAATTGTCATTTTCAGAAAATACAGAGAAGAACGCATACATTAGGTTCCTTGTATCTAATGCTGAAGCTGGTTCAGTGATTGGGAAGGGTGGCTCAACAATTAATGATTTTCAGTCCCAGTCTGGAGCACGGATTCAGTTGTCACGCAATCATGAATTTTTTCCAGGAACAACTGATAGGATCATTATGGTATCTGGAACACATAATGAGATACTCAATGCAATGGATCTTATTCTTGCTAAATTTTTAAATGAGGTAATAACCATCATGACATAGCTGTTATTTAGAATACCTTCTCTCTCTCTCTCTCTCTCTCTCTCTCTCTCTCTCTCTCTCTCTCTATTGAAATAAAATTTATTTTTGTTGGTCAGTTTTATGTTGATGATGGTGATGATGTTGACCCCAAGATCAAAACTTAAACTAATAGTACCAAATAGCTCCTGCGGTGGAATAATTGGGAAGGGTGGCTCCACCATAAAGTATGTGTGCTGCTCACTGTATTTGAAGTGGAATAATTTCGATGTTATTTAATTATTTACGTTATTTATTTTTTGGCAAATGAGAAATGTGGTGTGCATTGACTGCTGATGTTTGTATACATTGTTTGAGCAGATCGTTTATTGAGGACTCTCAAGCTGGAATTAAGATATCCCCTCAAGATAGCAATTACCTTGGGTTGAATGATAGGCTAGTAACACTAACTGGTACTGTGGAGGAACAGATGCGGGCTATTGATTTGATTTTATCGAAGTTGGCAGAGGATCCTCATTATGCACAGTCCTTTAGTGTCCCATTTCCATATGCAGGTATGATTTCCTTCACTGATATGCTCAAGCCAATCAATCATGCTTATATTTTAGTTTCAGCTGTTAATTTTGTATGGGCCACTGGTGCCCTTAATCTATTTATTTTTGGATGGCATTATTGATGGGACCCTTTTGTTTGCTCCAGTGACTATTTAAGGCACTTCTTTATAAAATTGTCTTGAAATTCAACTGAAGCAAAGAACTAATTATTGCATTGCTTTGCTTTCTTTTGTCTTTGTTTTGTTTGTTTGGTTTATTTATTTATTAAGTTTTACCTATGCAATGACCTTTCGCTCAACATTTAGGTTTATATTTCCCATTCTATAAACTATGTAGGTGTTTGGCATGCACTAAAAAAGTGCACTTTTTTTTACATACATGTACTGATTTGGGTCACATCAATCAACATCTTCTCTCTACTTTTCTACCAACTTTCTCTACTTTTCTACACATTTTTTTTTTTATAAAAAGTCAAAAAGTGCACTTATTTAGAACATTCCAAACCACCCCTAAGGTAGTGTTTGGTTCATTGGAATGAACTGAAATGGAATGATCATTGTGTCAAAATCTTTATTCACATGTTTGGTTAGACTAAAAATATAATGACAAATGCATTACAAATGGAATCATCTTTCACTATATTAAGGGAATGATCATTCCCATAAGAATGCCTAAGGAATCACCATTCCATCTCATTCCAATGAACTAAATAGAGCATAAGTGTCCTATGTTCAGTGCAGAAGTCTGAAACTTCTCTTTACAAGGAACAGCAATTGCTTTACAATACCTCACTTGAATATTTCTATATTGATTCTAGAATATTTTTTATACAGTTGCAGAAGCCAAGTGGCATATGTTTTCAGTGCAAAAGTCTGAAGCTTCTTTTTACATGGAACACCAATTGCTTTATATTACCTCTAGCTAGTACTGTTTATAGGACACTTCTCCTAATCTTTGGTATAGTTTGTGGAAATGTGTTCTCGGTAAGAGAAAATCAAGGAGGATGGAATTTTCAATTTATGATAATGTTTCAAAATGGAAAGTGGTCACATAACCACCACCAGGAAGGGTTCTACAACTTATGTCATATAAAATTGAAAAGCAAATCTTCTAGGTCAATTTACTATAATTTTGCATGTGATGAATATGGTATTATCAGCTAGAACAGTTTGGATTGCATAAAAATCAAATCCCATCCCCTTAAACCTGGTCAAGTTGCAGTTGAGATGCCTGGTTTGATGCAAACTGGCGCATGCAATTTTCTATGAAGAGCACATACAAAATAGAAATAGCTGACTAAGTTTGTCTTTGTTTTACCCAACAATGTTTTTATCTTATTTTAAGGCCCCGTTTGGGAACAGCTTTTTTAGTAATTTTTTTGCTTTTTGGCTAAAATATGATGTAAAAGAAATAGCATGTTTGGGATGACTTTTTATTTTTTTACGAAAAGATGTGCAAAAAGTAGAGGGAAAAGGGAATCTTTGACTTTTTAGTATAGGTTGTTGGCTTTTTGATTTTTTTAGTGACTTTTTGGCTTTTTTGCTAAAAAAATCACTTGCCAAACGAGACCTAAGTGGTTGATATCATAAACATAGAGAGGTACTTTCCTTTCAAAATCCAGTCACCTTGAATTTAGTGAAAGCACATTAGTAGTAGACTAGAGGTTCCCGGAAAGTCTATTATCCAACTCTCTGTCTATCTTATCTTTCATGTTAGTGTTTTAAGAAATTGAAAGGAGATATATGATGAAGTAGTGCATTAATCAGTAATTCAGCACTATTGATAAAAAAAAAAATATTTGAGAAGTTATTGCTAGTATGTATGTCAGGTACTTTTCTGGGGCAGCTAATACTATTTCATGTCAAAATTATTGAAGGAAAAATTGACGCCGCCTTAGCTTTCTTCAATTTGTTTTTTAGGTGTTTTATTTGCTGGTTTTCATGGTATTCCATATTCATCTGTGATTCCTTTTGCTGGAACAGCGGCGTACAATGGAATGAACTATGGGCCAAATGGAGCTGGAGGAAAGTTACAGAATAACAAGGTTTATTTTTTCTCGAATATTCTGTCGCTAGCTAACATTGCTGATGTTGTTGTACTAACAGTACTTATGATTGTTTTTATAGTTCGTCATTTGAATTTGGCATGCAATCATAAAACATTTTCTGAAGATATATATGGTATGCCAAGAGATGTCTTTTCTAGGAAAGCCCATGCTTATGTGCATCGGCCCACCGGTTCCACCTTCAGTTGTTTCCACAATGGAAAGACCTAGCTCTGTGGTCGTTTGTTGTTGAAGTCCCATCTTTGCTATGGTTCATTGGAATCTCATAAATTTGAATTGTTAAGGGCCTGTTTTGTTGCCTTTTTATTTTCAGTTCTCATTTTTCTGGAAAACACAGAAAACTTGTTTGGTGAACTGAAATTTTCTGAAAACAACACGACTTAGGAAACCCAACAAAGTTATCTTCTAACAAAAATGAAAAAGGTGGCCTTTTCGAACTTTTCATTGTTTTTATTTTTTAAAACACGAAAATGAAGAAAACAGACACACAACCAGACAGGCCCCAACATTGCAAGAATGTGTTCCAGTGTCCTAAAATCTTCACCTTTGTCTAATTGTGCTATCATATTTGATGTGAAGTTTTCTAATTCACTAATCTTTTTCCTCTTGAGTTTGATTGACTGAAAGTGTACTGGTGTTCTGCAGGGAGATCAGAGTAACTCGGTGACTCTTGGTGTTGCAGATGAGCATATTGGGGTGGTTGTTGGCCGTGGTGGAAGAAACTTGATAGAAGTCAGTCAGGTGCGTATAAAGGATTCAATTTATTTTTATTTCCGTCCACAACTTTTGTTTTGTGGGAATATAAGTGTTTACTGAGTTCTTCAATTTTTGCAGGCTAGTGGGGCTAGGATCAAGATATCAGATAGAGGGGATTATATGTCCGGGACATCCGATAGGTATGAAAACTTTACTGCAGCCATATCAACCTCCTGTTTGGTGGAAGTGTGT
This sequence comes from Camellia granthamiana, assembly GCA_036172215.1. Classification (NCBI taxonomy): domain Eukaryota; kingdom Viridiplantae; phylum Streptophyta; class Magnoliopsida; order Ericales; family Theaceae; genus Camellia; species Camellia granthamiana. The sequence goes on along the minus strand of CM069903.1, from coordinate 167,993,241 downwards.
TGAATGATCATGCAAATGAATCTTGATTTTCTTGTACCTTGTTTGGCAGGAAAGTGACTATCACAGGGTCACAAAGAGCAATCCGTGTGGCTGAGGCCATGATATCCCACAAAGTAGCATCTGCTTCTGCCGCAGCTTCTGCTATTGCTTCTGAGGATTGATGGGAGTAATTGGTCTACTTTTCTCATCCATTCTTCAGAAATTTGTCAGTAAACTGATATGCCTTCAAAATTCTATATCCTTTTTGTGGGTTTTTTTTTTTGGGGGGGGGGGGGAGCACATGGTAGATTAGTGAAAATTGAATCTCTGGTGAGAGACCAAAGACCCAAAAGTTTTTGTTGAAGACTTTAACAGATTATAAGAAATATATCTCAACAGTGCGAAATGACCTTTAGTTATTACTTTGGCTAATTACCTTTAGTTATCGATAATTACCTTATTTCCTCACTGTTAAACACAAAACAGTAAGACTTGCATCAATAAGTACACATCCAGTCTACTCATTAATGTCTAAGAGAAAAAAAAAGAGAGAAGAAATGAAATTATGTGTAACCCACTTCTAATGTTTTCCACTACTTCCTGAAGTGAGATAAAAGAATGTTCTGTGAAATATTTTATGTTCTATTTTGTGCAGTAACACATCTTACCTGAATAATTTAAAAAGAAACTGTTTTATCCCTGTTCTAGTAAATGTTTTATTTCAATCCAATATTATCACTATTCGGATGGAGACCATATTATATTTCTAATATTGTAATAACAGTATTCTGGGGGAGAGATACATGTATATAACGTCCATCACCGCCACACACACATATAATGGTGTAACTGTGAAACTGTGCTACAATTTATTTCAAGAGTAACAGATGTGCAATGATTGTACTGCTACTCAAAGGAAATGGGCTCGAACGATTCATGGCTCATCACGTCCATTGCCGTTGCCATATCCAGACCCATATCCCGAACCGTAGCCAGAGCCACTACCTGCACCATATCCAGAACCGTTGCTGCTGCCACCACCACCACCTCCGCCTCCGCTACCACCACCACCACCACCATGACCATGGCCGCCACCGCTTCCATACCCAGAGCCACTGCCACTTCCATAGCCGGAGCCACTTCCAGAACCTTGTCCCGAACCTCCACCACCACCTCCCCCTCCACCTTTTCCGCCGCCGCCACCTCCACCACTTCCTATACCGCCTCCAGACCCATACCCAGAGCCACTCCCAGACCCATACCCAGAACCGGAACCACCACCAGACCCAGAACCACCACCTCCGCCATGGCCTCCACCTCCGCCACTACCGTATCCTCCTCCATGAGAACCACCATACCCAGAACCGCTACCAAAGCCGTACCCTGAACCATATCCAGAACCAGAACCAAGTCCTGACCCACCACCGCCGCCACCACCACCTCCACCTCCACCTCCACCTCCACCGCCTTTACCAGAGACTGACTTAAGGGGTCTAGCGGCAAAGCAGAGGTCCACAAATAACAGAACCAAGAATGCAGTTGCTATCACCTTAGAACTGGCCATCTTCACACTCTTTCAATGTTATCTGAGTTTTGAATGTGAGGAACAACGTTGAGTTAGGGTGAGCCATATATAGGCATTGCAAAGCAGAGCAATTCTAGTAGGTTCTTGATGATGTAGAACTTTAGATGATGATGAAAAGCAGCTCAAATATGAACGTGTCGATACTCCATGGAACGGGGGTAGCTTAGTGGTGTTAGTGGTTGTAGTGGTTTATGGCCCCGTTTGGTGTAGCTGTTAAAACAGCTTATAGATTATAGCTTAACAGATTATAGATTATGACTTTAATCAGAAGTTGTTAATTTGTTTGGTGTAGCTGTTGAATTATAGATTTAAGTTACTGAGTAGTGTTTGTTAAATAAGCTGTGAAATAGCTTTTTCAATTAATTTTTATTTTTTGTTTGTCTACATTTCTCATTAAAAAAAAAAATATAATCTATAGTCCATTTAAGTCTTTTTCTATTTTTAAAAAAATAAAAAATAAAAAAATTTAAGAGTATAACTATAAATTAACATGTCCACAGCAGAAGCTGATAATCAGAAGCAAGGGGTGAGCAGCTTCTCAGAATCAATTTTTTTGAGTTAAAATAAGTTGTTAGAATCAGAAGCTGTTTGAAATAAGTTTAACCAAACAGTTCAAAGTAACTTTTTCAAAGCTAAAAGCCATAAATTGACTCTGAAAAGCTGAAACAAACACCCCATATATGATTTTGGGTGATGGTGGTATATGTACTGTCTTTTACATACATAAACCAACAAACAATACAGTTTGCTCCCACTTTTGACTTTTGAGGCTCTTAAAAACAAAAATCAGAACCAAAAAAAAAAAACAAAAAAATAATTCACAAATAAAAATTCAGCTTTTCCTTGAGTGATCCTCAAATTGTAAGGCATAATAAGTAGATAGGTATGTAAAAAAAATCATTTTGTTTGCTTCTGGTTTTCAGAAAATATTTTTCAAAAAATTTTATTTTTTTATTTTTCATATTTTAATGTTTTCAATGAATTTTTTAAATATTTTAAGATTTTATTTTTATTTTTAGACACACCTAATATAAATATATTTAAAAAGTATAATATTCATGAAAAAAAATCTTTAAAAAATACACTAAATACCAAAAAATACAAAAAAAAATATGAAAATTCAGTACATTTTTCATATTTTTATGCATTTATTAATTTTTTTTTAAAAATACAAATATTTTACTATTTAGATACATCTAAGTAAGGTGCATTTAAAAAAATAAAAAAATTACTTAAAATTTTAAACATATTCATTAAAAATAAAAAAAAATACGAAAAACAAAAAATTGAATTTTTAGAAAACTGAAACCAAACATATTGAATAAAATTAATCAGATATTGATAATTACATGTTCAAATCATATTTTTCTTAAAATGAATCACATGTTTTAAGAATAGATTGTTGAATTTTTTTACCATTGGCAATAGGTTAATTTGGTCAAAAAATCACTAAAAAATTAGTAAGTTATGCAAAAAATAAAATATTCGTTTTCATTTTTTATACATTTTTCGTAAAAATTCAAATTTTATCTTCAAACACTTCAAGTCCACCCCATATTTTAGCCCAAAAAAAATTAAAAAGTCACTTCCGAAATGCAATTTTAAGATAAATATTTTTTAAATATATTTAAAAAATAAAAAAATATTTAAAATATTAAAAAAATTATTGAAAATAAAAAATATACAAATTAAAAAGTCAAATTTTAGTTTTCAGTAATGATTGAGAGAGACCCTTAAAAAACACAACCCCCACAATCCCCACTTACCTGTGATTGGTCTAGAAAGGAAAAGAAACAAAAAACAAACACATGATTGATCCACATCACTTTGAAAGTGGTGAGAGTCTCCAAAAATGAGAGTCTTACTCACTTTCCTTTAATTTTTTTCAAAACCATGTTTGGTATAAACTTTTTAGACTAAAATAGTCATAAAAGGCAAAAGAGACTAAGAAGTTAAGAAGACAAAATGTCACATTCAAAATATAATCATTTTATTTTTTTCTTACAAAAATTAAAATAGTCAAAAAATTTATTCCAAACAAAAAATTTTAACCCTAAATTAAAACAATCAAAAGAATAAAAAATTAAAAAATCAACTTCCCTCTCAAACAAAAGCTAACTAAAAAACCAAGGCCGCAAATGTCCACTAACTTACCTACTCAAATTCAATTTCAGAATCTGTACATATGTGTTAGTGGGTTAGGGGGAATTTGTCTCTTTTTTTAATAGACGACCACCGACGTATAGTTAATTCTTTTATTATATTTAAATTTGATAAATATATATATATATATTGTTTTAATAGTTTCATCAGATAAATATCAAATTGAAAATATAATAAATTTTTTACCAAATTAAGAATGAGTGAGAACTTTCATAAATTTACTATTCATAACCATTATATTTTCATCACTGAATATCCTCTCAAATGCTTTTCGAATGATCACCTTTTTGCAAAAAATTTGTGAAAAAATTACACTGAACGGTCGATCGGCCGGACATCCACCCAATTAACCGGTATTTTGATTAAAGTTTTAAATTTTCTGTTGAAACACTTGATATCAAATAGAATTTTTGTTCAAATTTAATAAAAAAAAATATATACCGTTAAAAATGCTCTAGGCCAAGAATGACAAATGTCACTTTCAGTAATGATTTAGAATTCTAAATAATGAGTTCTAAATCCACCACTAGTGAGGTGAAAAAAAGAAAAAAGAAAATAAGAGCACACATTGCGGCAGTGAGTTATCATTAATGATAATATTAATTAGTGATTTCAAGCATTATTGAGGTCACTTTTGCCTTCTGTACTTCTGCTTTAATGGCTATAACAAGCACACTTTGCACTCTTTATCATGCAGACAATACATCAACCAAACTTCTTGTCAACCAAACTTCCTCTAGTCCATTCCTAATTTTGGATAGTTAACATTTTAATCAACGGTCTTGCTATGTAGCTCGAAAGCTACGTAGCTCGAATGCCCCGAATGTTGTTTTTTTTTTTTTTTTTTTTAGACGCAGAAATGAAGGGGGAGGAGGAAGGAGGGGAGAGGAGAGGAGGGGAGGAGGGAGGAGGGGACTGGAGGGGGCCTAAAAAATGGAGGGGGAGGGGAGGAGGAGGAGGAGGGGGCGGAGGCGGAGGCGGCGGAGGCGACGGAGGCGATCGGGGCAGAGCCGACGAGGGGCGGAGGCCTGCGACGGACGGACGGAGGGCTGCGACACGACGACGGCGGGCGGAGGGCTGCCTCCTCTCTCTCTCTCTTTCTCTCTCTCCCTCTCCCTCTCCTCTCCCTCTGGTTTCAGCCCAAAATGACGAAGAAGAAGAAGAAGAAAAAAAAAAAAAAAAAATACAGCCCAAAACGACGTCGTTTTGGGCTGTCGAGCCGTTCGAGCCAAGGCAATTTCGAGCTCTCGATCATTTTCCTTTAATCAAAATGTTAAAAAGTTATTTAAAAAAATTAACAGTTTAAAAGTTTTCAATCTATACATAACAGTTAAAAGATTTACTATACTTTTATATATTTTTTTAATAAAAAATTAGAAATAATTTTTAAATATATTTGATGATACTGCTAATCCTGGTGGACGAATCGGGTTGACCCACACTTCCAATACCATTGTTCTGATTACTGAGCCCATTGGAGTACCTGCACAAATGCCCAACGGGAAACAGGAGTTCCCCAGCGGCCCTCCGACAATCAAGTTAGAAGAGAGAGAGAGGGGTTGGTGATGAGTCGAGAGAAAGTAAGAATAGAGAACTTAACCTTTTTATGTGTCTTGGAAGCCTCCTTATATCCTTTATTCATCATTTCCTTATTCACTCCGACCTGTTATGTTGGCCGAAAGTCTATGCTCTAGCTTACCTTGTTCATGGTGAGGCAACCCGTTCCGACGTGAAGGAGTTATTGCATTTAATACTGCAGGAGCCTCATTAATGGCTGATGTGTGGTGCAATAACTCTGTAGGATCTTTGTCTGCTTACGTGTCCAGTTCTCTTCTTGACAAGTGTTTGGATGCCATTGGTTCCTGGTGCAACGTTGGGTTTTTAATGGTGTTGGGCTTTAGTGCTTGAACCGTGAATTGGGCTCTAAGTGGTGGGCCAAAAGCTTCTGTGGGCCCACCGATGTCAGTAGTCCCCCATTCCCAAGTGCAACTTCAGTCCAACAAAAGGAATATAAGAAGGAAGACGGGAAGTATGCGGGGCCGAGTGAGAAGACCGACCAAGAAGTGGGCCGATCACTGAAAGGGAAGCAGATCGAGAAGACCGACCGAGAGGAGGACCAATCGCCGAAGGGGAGGCCGATCGAGAAGATCAATCGAGAAGTGGGCTGACCGTAAAAAGGGGAAGGCCGATTCGAGAAGACCGACCGAGAGTAGGGCCGATTACTGAAGGGGAAGCCGATCGAGAAGACTAATCGAGAGGAGGACTGATCGCTGAAGGGGAGGCCGATCGAGAGGTGGTGGCGGTGCACGGGGCTCGAGGTGCGACGGGGCACGTGATGATGTGAAGTGGAATAGACAGGGAAGGGGAAAAGGGTAGTGAATCGTGGTGGTACACGTGGCATGATCCAGTGGTGAGGGAGGTGATGCGTTAATAGGAAGTGAAGGGTTAGGACGTGGAAAAGGCGGAGGTGGAAACTTTCAAAATTTTCAAACTGGCGAAGTTTAATATCGACCCTTGGAATATAGGCAAACCGTGGGCATTTGGAATTATTCGTTTTACATACCTTTTTGCGAAAACCAACACATCCCAAAGTTGAACTCGTTTGTTTCGTGTGACACGCCTCTCTAACACTTTGCGAACTTCCTTGCGCCGATGTCCAAAGCAATACATAGAAACGTAGAAGAGATGGCTTGGGATAAAGCGCTAGCCATGAGGCTAGAGGCATTGGGTGAAGATGATGCGGTGGAATTGGCAGAGCAATATATGATCGAGAGGCGGGAGGAAATAAGGGCGGAGCAAGCGGTGCGACCTCGTCCGTCTCCCATGATCGTATCCGCAAGACCGATTAGCCAAGTGGAACCGGACCACTGGCACACCAAGGCCGACAAGTTGACGTTTACGGCGGAGGAGTTGGAGGAGGTACGAAGGAAGTACCAGATTCCAGCGGAGATAGAGTTGACGCTGCCTATGTCGAATGAGAGGGCGTCGGATGCACGTCCGACGAAATTTACGTTGTACGAGGAAGCATTGTAGGGAGGTCTGAGGCTGCCGCTCCCCTAAATAGTGGTGGACGTACTGAACCAATTAGAGGTGGCGCCAGGGCAGCTGATGCCCAACGCATGGAAAATACTAATGGCCTACGCGACCGTATGGCCACAGGCGATCGGGGGAGACAACGATGACAGTGGAGGAATTCTTTTCTTGCTACAAGGCCTCCGGTCAACAAGAAACGTGTGGTGACCTTGCAGGCTGTGGCGGGCAGAGGATTAGTAGTGGGTTTACCATCATCGGTGAAGGGGTGGAGACCGAAGTGGTTCTATGTATCAGCAAATGGTGGGAGGAGGGTGCGCACAATGTGGAAAGTCCCCACGAAGTTGGTAGAGCCAAGGCTAGAGGCGGATGCCAAAAATAGGGTGAAACGGGTGAAGGAGTTGAGGGAGAAGGAGGGTGTGAAGTGGGATGACCTTGTCCGACTTTCAGCCTTGTTCGCCTGGAGTTTGGGGCTGCAGCTGACTGAGGAGGAACCTGCACTGGAGGAGTTGGAGGCAAGGAGAAAGGCACAGGAGGCGGAGGAGCGGAAAACTTTTGCTAAGGCGGACAAGCATAAGGAGTCGCAGTTAGGGCCTGCACCTAAGCTGGTTATGAGAGAGCGGGTCTGACCACGTCCTAAGCCGTTGGGAGGTAAAGATCTAACTGACTTCGCGCCGCTGCCGCTGCCGCTCCCAGTGGATCCACTGAAGGTAAGGAGCAAACAGGAGGTGGAGGTAGTGTTGAAAAAGAAGAAAAAAAAGATGGTGGCTACGGCAGAAAGTGAGGGTGGCTTGGTTTTGAAAAAGGCGAAGGAAGGGAGGGCGGAAGAAGCCCCAGAAGTAGAGATGAGGGAAACAATGGTGGGAGGGGGGAAGAAGTGATGGGCCCAAATGTCCAAGTGAGGATGGGCGAAGTGGAGCCAGAGCAGGTGGCAGTGGCTGAGGGATTGGGGCCGCAATCACTCAAGATAGGGCCTGTGTTAGAAGTGGCCCCAAGTCCTAAGGAAGGGAAAGTTGGGGTGAGTAGACCAGAGATGGGTGCCCCGTTGAAGACTGCCATATACCACGTGCGCGCGGTGCCCGGTCGATCGGCAGAAGAAGGGGAGGAAGCCAGGGTCGCAGTTGACTGTCTCGTTGGGGTAGTAGAGGATGTGGTCGTGCGGTCGATAACGCGATTGACAGAGGTCGACCTCCTAAGAGGGTTCGGCTCGGCGCAGATAGAGACGACGACTTTGGCGACTGCCTTGCTGAATAAGGCAGCATGCACGAAGGTGGATGTAGAACCGTTGAAGGCCCAGCTAGAGGGGGTGAAAGCGCAGCTGCAAAACCTAAGGGTTGAGACAGCGGGCTGGAGGAAAGCCGTGCGGAGTGCGTGTGCCAAGGGGCTAGAATATGCATAGAGGGCAAAGAAGATGGAAGTACTGGTCGTGGTACAGAGCTTCGTGGCAGAACGTACTGCCGCTGAGCTCGCCGCGACCAAAGCAGAGCTGGAAACGGTGCGCCATAAAGTGGTATTGCTAGAGTTTGAGTTGGCAGGCGAGCATAAGAAGCTAGGCGTAGTCCAAGAAGCTTGCACTATTGCCAAGGAAAGGTTGGAAGAGGCCCTCGCCAATAATGAAGATCTGTGCGACCAGGCGATTAAGGACAAAGAAGAAGTAGATGGGCGAATTGCAGATTTGGAGAAGTTATTGGCTGAAGAGAGGCCCAAAATGGCCTCTAAAAAGGCGGCGTAACCCGACTTATGCATGGCGGCTGTGGAGCAATTTAAGGGGTTCGCTGAATTCTAGATGGCCATTGACGCCGCGATTACTCAGAGCTTGGCGAAGGAGAGTGAAGGGGGGGCTAGGCCGTCGAGAGTGGCCGCTGAAGGTAGGAGCGAATAAGAAGTGATCCTTAGCTTTCAGTAGTCAGACTTCTACAAGCACGAGATGAGCCAGTACTGGGACAGTGGTCGGATGAGTTTCAAGTATAAGGTGCAAAAGCTGTTCCCAGACGTGGACTTCAGTCTCGTGAAAGTAGGAGAAGACGACGTTGCCCAGACCCCCTTGGATGAGGGGGTTGAAGAGGAAGATCTCGCGTCCAGCGAAGGGGATTAAGGGCTAGGCGGTCCTCTTGTTTAAATGTAATATCTGTAAAGAAGTGTACAAAGTTTTTTTGGTTTTTATTTATTTATTTTATTTTATTTTTGAAGTAGATGTAATTTCTGTAATGAATTATATAAAAATGCAACTTTGATAATAAAACGACAAGTTCTGTTATTGTTGTTGTTTTTTTTTTTTTTTTGAATGGTAAAGTTCAAGTGGTAAAAATGAATAAATGAAATGGACAAGTAAAGTTTGTGAATGTGAAATGGTAAAAATGGACAAGTAACCTGACTTGCATAACTGGTAAAAACTGGGCAAGCATAAACTGAGATTGAAAACCAGTCTGGCTAAGACTAATTATGACTAATTGCAACTGCACGCTTTATCTAGATGAAACTAGTGTTAACTTAGTCTGGCCGAGTTGTTGATCTCAGTTTGACTGAGTTCTTCATGCTCAGTCTGGCAGAGGCTGGGAGGGCTCAGTCGAGCTGAGACTTTGGTTGACTCAGTCTGGCTGAGTTCTTCATGCTTAGTCTAGCTGAGGCTCAGAGGGCTCAGTCGGGCTAAGGCTTTGCTTGACTCAGTCTGGCTGAGCTCTTCATGGTGAGTCTGGCTGAGGCTTGGAGGGCTCAGTCGGGCTGAGGCTTTACTTGACTCAGTCTGGCTGAGGTTTGAAGGGCTCAGTCGGGCTGAGGCTTTACTTGACTCAGTCTGGCTGAGGCTTGCAATTGAAACACAACACAGATAAATGGAGATATGAAATTGTTGTCATTAAGTCATAATCTGTCATTCACAAATTTACATCGTGTATGGAAAGGACAAAAATAAACAAGTACGCAGATCGGCAAAAGAGAACAGACAACAGTTCATGGTGAGTCTGGCTGAGGCTTGGAGGGCTCAGTCGGGCTGAGACTTTGCTTGACTCAGTCTGGCTGAGGCTTGCAATTGAAACACAACACAGATAAATGGAGATATGAAATTGTTGTCATTAAGTCATAATTTGTCATTCACAAATTTACATCGTGTATGGAAAGGACAAAAATAAACAAGTACGCAGATCGGCAAAAGAGAACAGACAACAGTTGAGTGATAGAAAAACAAGGGACGCCATCACTGGAAATAACGCTTCAAGTGCTCGGCATTCCATGGATGGAGGAGGTCTCTACCTTCTATATCTTGGAGACGGTACGTCCCCGGGCGAGGTCTACCTTTGACAATATAAGGTCCTTCCTATTTGGCTGCTAGCTTTCCCTCGGTCGGATTTTTAGTGGCAAGGGTTGCTTCGCGCAAAGACTAGGTCCCCCACTGCGAACTCTTTAGGTCGAACTTTGCGGTTATAATGTGTTCTCATTTTCTACTGATATGACACCCGTCTGGCCGCAGTTGACTCCCAGAGCTTTTCAATCAGGTCCAAGTCAGCCCGACGCAACTCTTCGTCTAGTTCTAGATTCGGGTGCAAAACCTGAGGGGTTGGTAGACCAATTTCCACCAGGATGACTGCCTCAGCACCGTATGTTAGGCGAAAAGGGGTCTCCCTAATAGGGGTTCGGGCAATCATCTGATAAGCTGAGAGTATGTTCGGTAATTCCTCTACCCATAATCCCTTAGCAGCTTCTAACTTAGTCTTGATGATCTTTAGGAGGGAGCGATTGGTGACTTCGACTTGCTCATTAGCTTAGGGATGACCTGGGGAAGAGAAACATGGTCTAATGTGGAGCTCTGCACAGAATTTCCTGAACTTGGCATTGTCGAATTATTTGCCATTGTCCGAAACGATGGCCTAGGGGATTCCAAATCGGCACACAATTGACTGCCAGATGAATCTGGTGGTGTTTCGCTCAGTGATTATAGCGAGGGGTTCGACTTTTACCCATTTTGTGAAGTAGTCGATGGTAACCACGGCGAACTTGGTTTGGCCCTTTCCAGTGGGCAAATGACCGATTAAGTCAATGCTCCACTTGGCAAAGGGGTAGGGACTGCTGAGTGTAATCAGTTATGTTGGTGGAGCATGGAAGATGTTGGCAAAGCGCTGACATTTGTCACACTTAAGCCCAAATGCCTTCATAGACTTCCCTCATCACATAGATCGCTTGAGCAGGATTGAGACACCTGAGGTATGGGTGCGAGAATCATCGCTTGTACAGTAGCGCGCCGATAAGGATGTAATTGGACGACCGAGCTTTGACCTTGGCGGCCTGCTGTCTATCATTTGGCAACTCCCTTTGTGACAAAAACAGAAGGATGTCTTGAGCCCATGGGATAGGTTCGTTATGGAGGAAGTGAACCTTCTGTGGGTTTGGCGAAGTAGCAGGATAGGTCAAAATATTCAATGCAGACGCCATGGCTAAGGTCGGACTTGTCGGCCGAGGCTAATTGAGCCATTTCGTCCGCCTTGGAGTTTTCTGACCTGGGTATGTGCTTGATCTGGAAGGTATTGAAGAGGCGAACAAGAGGAAGGGCAATGTCCCTGTATGCTCGCATCGTCTTTTCCTTCGCGTCGAACTCCCCAGTAATCTGTCCGACAATCAATTGGGAATCACTGAATACTTGGATATGGTTTACACCAACGTCTCTAGCTAATCGAAGACCTGCTATCAAGGCCTCATATTCGGCCTCATTATTGTTGGCGTCGAACAGGAAGCGGAGGGGCACACTTGAAGTATTCACCCTCTGAGGTGGTGAGGATTAGACCGGCCCCACTACCTTTTTTGCGAGATGAACCATAAACACTGAGGGTCCAGGAGTGAGGGTCTTCTGCATCAGTGGTGGAGTGTGTTGGTGGAGAGAGTACGTTTGAGGGGAGATTGGTGAATTCCAAAATAAAATCAGCGACAGCCTGACCCTTGACCGCTATTTGAGATCGGTAAGAGATTTCAAATTAACTAAGCTCGACGGACCATTGCATAAGTCTGCTTGACAATTTTGGTTATTGCATGCCCATTCTTAGAGATTGATTAGTGAGAACCACTATGGAGTGGGCTTGGAAATAAGGTCATAGGCGTCTAGAGGCGATGATCAAGGTGAGGGCCATTTTTTCCAACAGAGGATGGTTCTGTTCGGCCCCCCTGAGGGCGCAGCTAATGTAGTAAACTGGACGTTGTACTGAGTCATCTTCCCGGATGAGGGCAGCACTGATCGCTATGTTTGACACAGCTAAGTAGAGGAATAGGGTTTTGCCTAGCAGTGCTCGAGAGAGAAGGGGATGAAAGGGTTGGCCAGACATTGTTTCAGTTGTTAAAAAAGCCTCTTTGAATTCGGTGCTCCACTCGAAAGCTTGTCGGAGGACTTTGAAAAATGGAAGACACTTGTCAGTTGCCCGGGAGATAAAGTGGTTGAGGGCTGCAACTCTGCCCGTGAGCCGTTGAACCTCCTTGACCGTTCTGGGAGACCGCATTTCAATCAGGGCCTTAATCTTTTCGAGGTTAGCCTCAATGCCTCGTTGGCTAACCATAAAGCCCAATAACTTCCCAGATCCTACGCCGAAGGTGCACTTCTCCGGATTCAGTTTCATCTGATATTTGCGTAAGGTTTTGAAAGTCTTTCGCAGGTTTATCAAGTGATCGGAGGAGAGTTTACTCTTAACTAGCATGTCATCGACGTAGACTTCCATGTTCTGACCTATCTGGTGTTGAAAGACGGCATTGACCAGGCGTTGGTAAGTTGCACCGGTATTTTTCAAACCGAACGGCATAACACGATAGTGATAAGTCCCTCTGTTTGTGATGAAAGATGTGTGTTCCTGGTCAGCCGGGTGCATTAAGATTTGGTTGTAGCCGGAGAAGGCATCCACGAAGCTAAACATCTGATGTTTAGCAGTTGCATCGACCAATAAATCTATCTGGGGGAGAGGATAGCTATCTTTTGGGCACTCCCGGTTAAAGTCAGAGTAATCAATGCAGAGGTGCCATTTACCATTGTGTTTGCAGACCAAGACTACATTGGATAGCCACCTGGGGTAGTCCACGTTCTTAATGAACTACGCCTTCAGTAGTTTGTCCACCTTAGAGGCGATGAGGGTATTGCGTTCCAGGTGAAAAATACGCTGCTTCTGCCGGAAAGGTCGGAAGTGGGACTTAATACTGAGGCAATAAGTGATGAAAGAGGGATCAATACCTAGCATGTCCGAGTGGGTCCAGGCAAAGACATCGTTGTGTTCGGCTAAAAGAGCTGTGAGATCGGCCTTGGCCTAAGAGAATAATTGACTGCCAATCCTGGCTGTTCTAGCTGAGTTGGTATGATCGATGGGTACTTCGACAAGTTCCTCCACTGGTTCCCCTCTGACTAACTCTTCCTCGTCTCTGACGTCGTGACCTTTGATGATCATAGTCTCCTTCACCTTGACTTCCTTTAGTGAGACAACGTAGCATTCCCTAGCTATCGTCTGCTTGGCCCACACTATGCCGACCCCGAGATCGATCGAGAATTTCATGGCTAGATGGCATGTGGAGGTAACAGTTTGGAAAGCGTTGAGAGCTGTCCAACCGATGATTATGTTATAAGTAGAAGGACAATCGATAACGAGAAATGTGAGTAGCTTTATAGTCTACCGTGGATATTCTCCGATGGTGATGGGGAGATCGATGGAGCCTATGGAGGTCACCCGATCACAAGTGAAACCGACTAGCGGGGTTTGGAGAGAGGACAATTTTTCTTCTCTGACCTTCAGCTGGCGATAGGCATTCAGGAAAATGATGTCTGAAGAGCTGCCGTTGTCGACGAGCACCCGTCTGACTTTGTAATTGGATAGGAGAGTATAGATAACAAGAAGGTCGTCGTGGGGCTAACAGATGCCTGTGCAGTCGGCCTCCGTAAAGGTGATGGGTTCAGTCCATTGCTTGGGGTGTTTGAAGGGGCGATCTAATGTCGTGACTTCTTTATCGGAGCCTTGTCTGATTTTTCTGAGTTCGACTCGCTGGACGGAACAGGATGGACCTCTATATGCGAGTCCGCCAGCGATGACTTTGATCTCTCCGACCGGGGGGGCAGGATTGCCTTGTGCTCGGGGTTGTGGTGGGGGACGATCATTGTCTCGCTTAGGTTGCGCGGGTTGTCGGAGGGGATATGTCGACAGTGGCCCCCTGACGGGTCGGTCCTCGGGCACTGCTGGAGACGGGCTGCCGTGAACCGACTGAGGCACCCCTAGCGTATCAAGTCCTCGACCTGGTCTTTAAGGTTTACACATTCCTCAGTGTTGTGGCTGTGGTCCTGATGGAAACGACAGTACTTGGATTGATCTTGCCGGTTGGAGGGAAACCGTGACGGTTGGGCCATTTTCAGGTTGTAATCTTGTTAGATCTGGTTCAAGACTTATTCCATGGGGGAATTGAGGGGGGTGTATCTCTCGAACCGACCGGGCGGTCGGGTTGGTGCCGGTCGGTCTGCTCGAGCGAGTCGATCGGTATACTGGAGGGTTTGCTATGAATATTGGGAGGATCTGATTTCGGTTTCCTTTCTTTTCTCCTTAGGGGTGGGATTTTTAGTGGTAGTGTCTTGGCGGGCTGCCAAAGAGTCTTCAGCATTCATATATTTTTGAGCTTTGGAGAGGATGGTGGCCATGGTGGTCAGAAGGTTTTTAGAAAGGGAGAAAAGGAAATCGGATGATCGTAAATCGGCCATGAAGGCTGTGAGGATAACCTTGTCGTCGTTCTCCACCACCTATAGGGCCTCGGTGTTGAAACAGGTGACAAAGCTACGCAGTGATTCTCCTTCAGTTTGATGGATATTAAGCAATTGAGTTGCCGGGCGCCACAGGCGCTGAGCACCAATGAAATGGTTCAAGAAAAAATCGCTTAAGTGTTGGAAAGTAGAGACAACTGATGGTGCCAACTGATGATACTGCTAATCCTGGTGGGCGAATCGGGTTAACCCACACTTCTAACACCATTATTCTGATTACTGAGCCTACTGGAGTACTTGCACAAATGCCCAACGGGGAACGAGAGTCCCCCAGCGGACCCTTCGACGATCAAGTTAGAAGAGAAAGAGAAGGGTTAGTGATGAGTCGAGAGAAAGTAAGAATAGAGAACTTAACCTTTTTGTGTGTCTTGGAAGCCTCCTTATATCCTTTGTTTATCATTTCCTTGTCTACTCTGATCTGTCATGTTGGCTGAAAGTCTATGCTCTAGCTTACCTTGTTCATGGTGAGGCAGCCTATTTCGACGTGAAGGGGTTATCGCATTTAATGCCGTAGGAGCCTCATTAATAGCTGATGTGTGGTATAATAACTCTGCAGGATCGTTATCTACTTACGTGGCCGGTTCTCCTCTTGACAAGTGTTTGGATGCGATTGCTTTCTTGGTGCAACGTTGGGTTTTTAATGGTGTTGGACTTTAGTGCTTGAACTGTGAATTGGGCTCTAAGTGGTGGGCTAAAAGCTTTTGTGGGCCAAAAGAGCTAACTAAACCAGAGTCGAGCTGACCCCATAAGCGTTACAGGGAAAGCCCGACACATGATCTCATTAGGAAAAACATGGAGGATTATGAGGGTTCTGTAGGTCTCCAGATGGTCAATCGGATTTGTTGTGCCGTCGAATGAGTCGATCAAGGGCATTTTGAACTTGGGAGGTAAGGGTTTGTCCCTGATGGAGGCGATAAACGGGGAGTTGGCTGTTGTAGAAGGTTTGTTCTGTATGTTATGCATGACTCCTTAACACTGGAGTTTCATGGCTCGGAGTTCCGCGTCCCAAATAGGAACATTGTCACCTCCAAAATGCAGTGGGGGTTGGACGTTACTAGCCTCTCTTTCAGGAGCAGGTGCTTGAACTGATGGATGTAGACCCCGAGATGGCGGGTTCATGTCTTGAGGTGGGGCTTGTAGACCCTCCAAGTTGGAGAGGTGGGCTTGTTGGAAAGGATGGCTCGGGGTTCGTTCTCGATTGGGAAGGATATCTTGTGGTGGTAGAGGAGATATAGGGAGGTCTCGCTGGAGCAAAGCGTTGATCAAGGCCTGGTTTTGCTCGGTCAAGCAGTTGATGCTGTTGGTGAGTTTTGTGAAGTACTGAGATGGGTTGTTTGGGTTGGGAGGGTCGGCTTGGGGGTCGACGACGTTGTGTTGAGAAGCCATGGATCTCGTTGTGACTATCCACTTTGATGGCCGGCGATGAGGAATTATCGGGAATCTGTCTCCATTAACAATGAGCACAACTGTCACGCGGAATGGCGTTCCCATAGACGGCACCAACTGATGATACTGTTAATCCTGGTGGGCGAATTGGGTTGACCCACACTTCCAACACCGTTGTTCTGATTACTGAGCCCACTGGAGTACCTACATAAATGCCCAACGGGAAACGGGAGTCCCCCAGCGGACCCTCCAATGATCAAGTTAGAAGAGAGAGAGAGGGGTTGGTGATGAGTCGAGAAAGAGTAAGAATAGAGAACTTAACCTTTTTGTGTGTCTTGGAAGCCTCCTTATATCCTTTGTTCATCATTTCCTTGTCCACTCCAACCTGTCATGTTGGCCGAAAGTCTATACTTTATGTAACAACCCAGATTTTTAATTATTCTGTAGAATTTATACTAATATTATTTAATCTCAGTTCGGCAAATATATAATTTATTATATATTATTATGCGTAATTTTGTAAAATAATATAATTAGTAAAAGTTTATGGGTCAAAATATAAATAATAATAATAATGATAATAATAATAATAATAATGGGTGTGATAGAAAAATAAATAATTAATTTTCTATTAGTATAAGATAAAGTGTAATTTAATTAAGAATTAATTAATTTATATAATTATATTAAAATATTGGATCAAAGGGTAATTTTCTTAAATATCTATTAAGATAAGAATGAATCTATATAATTAATTATAGAATCCGTGGAAAGATTTGGAATCCGCCACGTGTTGGCCTGCTGGTGGTGTCTTCTCCCTATAAATAGGGAGGAATGAATCAGTGTGTAGACAAGAAAAGAAAGGAAAAGAAGAAAGAGAGAGAGAAAAGGAAAGGAAAGAAAGAAAGGAAAAAATGGTGGAAGTTGAAAGGGTTTTTGATAGTGGAAGGAAATGATGAGATTTTAAAGTTAATGTAAGTTATATTATACTTTGAGTCACCAAAATATATTTTACGTATGTTTTGACTTATCAAAATCTGTTTTATAAAAGTTATGTTTTATTAGTATATTAATAAAAGTTATGTTTTATAAAGATTTCAGTTACGTGGTTTTATTTCTGAACCTTATTTGCTTAAAAGGAAACCCATGGATATGTCTGTTTATATTTTAAAGAATATTTGACTATGACCTTATATACAATTATGTTTTGTAAGTACCACCACGGGAGTCCCATGCTTTTGGGGACTTAAACAACCATTAGCCTCTGTTTGGTTACTTGGTGACTCTCTGATCCATTGACCTCTGTTCTGTGCGGATCAAAGTACTGTGCAGAGCTAAGTGCTACACTATTGTGGGAGTCACCTCTAGAATCCGCACGAACCACCTCTTGAATCCGTACCTCTGTTCTGACTGTCACTTCTGTGACCTCTGTTCTGTTCTGTTCAGTACCGTGGTTATAGTCATTTACTTACATAATATCTGTATTTCAATTTATACTACTTAAATGATTTGTTTATGTAAATGTTTTGGCCTAACTAACGATCCATGGTTATTTCGTGTCCCTTATACTCTTGGTATAATATTTCTCACTCTGCCATGTGCTTATAGTTGTTTACCAATTTTCAGAAACACATGCAATTCAGAAATAGCTTTTGGAAAGTCTTAGATGCGGGGCTGCAGAATAGACACACACACAGTATTTCTATGATATTTTTATATGTAAATATCGGCCTTTTTGGTCAATAAATTTTGTAATAAAAAATAGAAGTTCCGATGATTATTTTGGTACCCTTATTTAAATATTACTTCCGCTTGCGTTTATTGATTTGTTTAAGATTTGGCCGGAGGTAACCTCAGTTACTGGTTATCACGATACTTAACCCTTGGGTACGGGGAGCGGGTCGTGACAAATGGTATCAGACCAATGGTTTATAAAAAAAAAAAAATCATCATTAGAGCATAGGACACACGCACATTTAAGAAGTAGGATAGTGGGTAATTAGTACCGAATTATTAAATTTTGTTCATCAATTTAATTATATTATAATTTTATATGATTATATATATATATAATAAATTTTTTTAGTGTGCCTAATTTGTGAAAGATATTAGATATAATTTATATTTGTTATAGTAAAAGAAGGGCAAGAAAAGAATGATGTCGGGCTCAAGCACCCACCAAAATTATAATATAATTAAATACATATAATTTTCAGTTTGGTATTCAAAAAAAAAATTATTTTGATGTTTTTTTTTAAAGTGGGTTCAAATTATAAAGATATTAATTTTGAAATTATTTCCCATCAATGAAAAGTTCTTCTCAAATTTTTTTCAACTCTTGCATATAATTTTATCATTATGTTCTCATTTTTATTTATTTTATCGTAAACAAAACGAATGAAAAGTTTTTCAAGTCACCCACTATTTCTCATTTTGGCCCAAACTAATTTTTGACAACTAGACAGTGAGTTATTTTTGATAAAGTTTTTTTGAGGTCCTATTTTCTATCAGATTAATCATCTAACATATATTTATCAGAGTGCGCAGTGGATAGCTTACATATGACAAATTTCGAGGACGAAATTTTAAAAGGAGGGAAGATTGTAACAACCCAAATTTTTAATTATTCTGTAGAATTTATACTAATATTATTTAATCTCAGTTCGGAAAATATATAATTTATTATATATTATTATGTGTAATTTTGTAAAATAATATAATTAATAAAAGTTTATGGGCCAAAATATAAATAATAATAATATTGATAATAATAATAATAATAATAATAATAATAATAATAATAGTAGGTGCGATAGAAAAATAAATAATTAATTTTCTATTAGTATAAGATAAAGTAATTTAATTAAGAATTAATTAATTTATATAATTATATTAAAATATTGGATCAAATGGTAATTATCTTAAATATCTATTAAGAATAAGAATGAATCTATATAATTAATTATAGTGTCCGTGGAAAGATTTGAAATCCGCCGCGTGTTGGCCTGCTAGTGGCATCTTCTCCCATAAATAGATAGGAGGAATGAATCAGTGTGTAGAAAAGAAAAGAAAAGAAAGGAAAAGAAGAAAGAGGGAGAGAAAAGGAAAGGAAAGAAAGAAAAGAAAAAATGGTGGAAGTTAAAAGGATTTTTAATAGTGGAAGGAAAGGATGAGGTTTTAAAGTTAAGGTGAGTTATATTATACCTTGAGTCACCAAAATGTATTTTACGTATGTTTTGACTTACCAAAATCTGTTTTATACAAGTTATGTTTTATTAGTATATTAATAAAAGTTATGTTTTATAAAGATTTCAGTTACGTGGTTTTATTTCTGAACCTTATTTGCTTAAAAGGAAACCCATGGATATATCTGTTTATATTTTAAAGAATATTTAACTATGACCTTATATACAATTATGTTTTGTAAGTACCATCACGGGAGTCCCACGCCTTTGGGGACTTAAATAACCATTGGCCTCTGTTTGGTTACTTGGTGACTCTCTGATCCATTGACCTCTGTTCTGTGCGGACCAAAGTGCTGTGCGGAACTAAGTGCTACACTATTGTGGGAGTCACCTCTGGAATTCATACCTCTGTTCTGACTGTCACTGCTGTGACCTCTGTTCTGTTCTGTTCAGTACCCTGGTTATGGTCATTTACTTACATAATATCTGTATTTCAGTTTCTGCTACTTAAATGATTTGTTTATGTAAATGTTTTGGCCTAACTAACGATCCATGGTTATTTCGTGTCCCTTATACTTTTGGTATAATATTTCTCACTCTGCCATGTGCTTATAGTTGTTTACCAATTTTCAGGAACACATGCAATTCAGAAATAGCTTTTGGAAAGTCTCAGATGCGAGGCTGCGGAATAGACACACACACAGTATTTCTATAATATTTTTATATGTAAATATCGGCCTTTTTAGTCAATAAATTTTGTAATAAAAAATAGAAGCTCCGATAATTATTTTGGTACCCTTATTTAAATATTACTTCCGTTTGCGTTTATTGATTTGTTTAAGATTTGGCCGGAGGTAACCTCAGTTACTGGCCATCACGATACTTAACCCTTAGGTACGGGAGCGGGTCGTGACACTTTAGCTTACCTTGTTCATGGTGAGGCAGCTCGTTCCGACGTGAAGGGGTTATCGCATTTAATGTTGTAGGAGCCTCATTAATGGTTGATGTGTGGTGCAATAACTCTGCAGGATCTTTGTCTATTTACGTGGCCGGTTCTTCTCTTGACAAGTATTTGAATGCCATTGGTTCCTGGTGCACCGTTGGGTTTTTAATAGTGTTAGGCTTTAGTACTTGAACGTGAATTGGGCTCTAAGTGATGGGCCAAAAGCTTCTGTGGGCCCACCGATGTCAATATTAATTTTTATCACATCATATTTTAATCAAAAAACATTTACTAAAAAATCACTTCCCAAACAACCCTATATCATTGCACACTTCTCATCAAAACTTCAATCTTGTCATCCATACTTGGCTTTGGTACCCAACTTTCAATTTTTAAGTGTTCATTTGCACTATGGACTAATATTAGACAGAAAAAAATTCAAATCGATAAATTTTTTACAAAATTATTTAAATTATAGGTTACATAAGTGTTGAATTTGAACTACACAGTGTTTTATTTATTTATTTTATCTCAATTCTTAATCACTAATATTATTAATGCATTGCCATTTGATTGATCCATTACCATTATTACTTGTTAATTAATTAAGGTTACACGTACTATAAAGCTATTATGCTGATGAGACTTACTTACCCATCACCTTTATATTCACCATCAAAACCTCATGTAAACTATTACCTTTATATTCACCAGTTTGTTTTGCCTCTTAAAATATACGAGTTTCACTAGAACTGATGAATGTTTTAAGAACAAAAACGAGTATTAATTATTCAACTTAAATTTTCACTTGTGTATATTTGAAACATCTTGTATAATTTTAAAATTTATATTCTATAAGTCACACTTTTACATCTATACATTTTAACATTAAGATTGTTGTATTGTAATTTTTTTTAGGTGCTAATCCTACTGTTATACATGATTTGTATTGTTAAGAATTAGGCTCTGTTTGGGAAGAAGATTTTGGATTAAAATAATCAATAAAGACAAAATATATTAAAATAGTCAATAAAGACAAAATGTCACATTCAAATCATAATTATTTCACATTTTTTCTCACAATTATCAAATCAACTACAAAATAAAAAATAAAAAATCAACAATCTTTCAAAACACAAATTTTTTAGTCAGACTAAAATAATAAATTAAAAAAAAAACTAAAAAACCAACTAAAATAGCCAACTATAATGGTCTTGTTTTGGAAGTTGACTATTTTAGTCGGACTAAAATAGTTATAATTGGAAAGTTGATTTTTTTTTTTTGTGTGTAATTGATTTCATAGTTGTAAAAAAAAAAGTACAATAATTATAAATTGAATATGACATTTTATCTTAGGGAGAGTTACCTATAAATCCTAAATGTTGAACTTGTGTTCCATTTGGTCCCAGATTAATACTTTGTGATCCATTTAGTCCTCTATGTTATGTAAAAGACAAAAGTGACCTTTGTTGGACTTTGTCAACGTTACAGCTGTGTGATTTAAATTGGTGTATTGTTGGTGGCAAGCGGTTGGATATGTGGCTGTATATAAATGTTTATTGTTTGTATGATGAACATGTGGCAAATTGTGTGCTTGGATGGGTGCCACACAACATAAAAGTGCACTATAGGTTTTTTATGCTTTATGCTATTTGTGTGGTGTAGTGCACGTGCCATACAACAACTGAAATGTACCCAATATGATATTGACGAACAGGTAGTCCGTACCTTTCGTGTGTATTCTAAACAACACAGTGGAAATGTGACAGACACACAATTTCAAAATAGCATCACCATCAAAGACTGACAATGTGCTATCACAAACAACTAGATACCAATATGTCGTCACAAACAACCTACTACCCCCCATTCACACACAAACAACCTGCTACCCCCCCAGTACGAAAATCAAAAAAGACAACCCCCTCCCCTTCACAAAAAAATACAACAAATAAAAAAAAAGAAGCAAATATACCTTTGCAACTTGATAGTCCTGACGGCAATCTTGGGCTTCGCAATTAGTATGTCACACAAACACCCAATCCACGCAGTCCCCATACACCCCCACCTCTGCAGCCCCTCAAAACCCTAACGTAGCACAACCAATGTTCAACTAGTAGAATATACGAATTGACAATTGTACACAACTAATCCCACCAAAAACGGACGTGCATGTAAGGAATGGCACAATTGTCTCACTAAAATAGGCCAAACAAAGGAAATAGGATCAAACGGAAATATATT
Organism: Camellia granthamiana; assembly: GCA_036172215.1. Lineage (NCBI taxonomy): Eukaryota > Viridiplantae > Streptophyta > Magnoliopsida > Ericales > Theaceae > Camellia > Camellia granthamiana. The sequence continues at coordinate 167,970,967 of CM069903.1, read as the reverse complement.
TCCCCACTAACAGGACTAATGAGAACAATAAAATAATCTTGGATCCAATTGGTAAAACTGTTTGTAGGATGAGATTTATCAGTAAATACCCCTTTATGTTATTAATTATTTTAACTATTTTTTTTAGTGAGCAATTTTAGCATAACCCTGTTCCCAAGCACTTCCAGTGCTTCATTATTTCATTAACATTAATTTTAATTTATTCATAAAAATAATAAATAAACCCCACTCCCGATCCATATACAACGGAGAGCGGGTCACCCGAAGTATAAAATACGCGGTTCTCCCTCCAAAACCCTAAACCCTAATCACTCTCTCAACTTCGAATTCGACTCTGGTTCTGCTCCGAAAATCTTCTCCAATGGCGGTGAGTACTCGATGCATGTGATTTTACTTTTATTCATGTTCCACAGTACAATTGCTTTGATATTTTTCATGGAAAATTGTCTTCGGGAAAGTAGTTTCCGTCTAAACAAACAAAATTCCCTAGGGTTCAATTTTTTTATGCAAAAACTGTGCTGTTTTATGTGAAATTTATATACCCTCTGTAGTTCCAAAAATTTCTGTGTATGCATGTATGTATGGGCTGACTGTAGATTCACTGGTGGTGTTGTTTTTGGAATTCCTTGTTTTAATTTTAGTAATCTGCTGTCTTTGATTGATTGGCATTTGTCTTAGGTAGGGTCTGAAAATAATTGAAGATCTGGTGGTGAATTGGTAATTCATGGTTTATTGTGAGAATCTGTTGCATTTTGTGGAGATTATACCATCTACTTGAGAAGAAGTATAATTAACCTAACCTTTTTGATGCTAAAATGTTGAGGCTTATGTGCTGTTTGGCTTTGATTTTGAAATTTTATGTGCTGTTGGTTTTGCAATTAAACTGGACCCTTTTGAATTTAGTGTAAAAAAAAAAAAAAAGATTTGCGTAAGGAAGCCAAATTTGATTGGGAACTTGTTTAGATCCAGGAAGAGATTTGTATGCTATAAAGGAATGATGTTATCATAGAGAAGAAATTTGTTGGGCTACTTGGATAAGTTTAAAGGTCTCTGTTGAAGGAGGACATTTTACGCATGCTATTTGATATGAAGTTAACTGGGAGGTGGCTTATATAGTTTGCTGTTTGCAACTACAAATATTGAAACTGCTGCAAGTTAAGACTCAATGTAGGGAGTCGTAATCTTTTTCAGCTTTAGTTGATACCTAACCTTACTCTGTCGAGGCCCTTTATGTTCACACAAACTGGGCATTTAAGAGATAGTATCATTTCTTGGTCAATATTACAAACTCATGCTAGTTGAAGACGCACATAGGTTATCGCTTGTCAAGAGGTATCTATCTAGTGGTAAATTGAATGCTTTCTTTTTCATTAGGTATTGAGATCATTCAATTTTCCCTTAGATGACAAAGCTTTGCATGCTTTTTTATTTTTATTTTTTTAAATATTTTATTTATATTAAAAGGTTGGTCGTTATATAGTGGCTCTGCATTTGCTGCTTCTACATATACCAGAGCTTTCGATAGTTTTTTAGCAGAGAGAAAAGGTGGAATAAACTTACATCAGTATGGAAGCATGGTTGAAATCATCTAACTGCTACTAACTTTAGGTGATTTCTTTTGAAAGTTAACTATTGTCGTTCACACATACACAATATAGAAACATTACAGGTACCCTAGTCTTCTATAAGCCTTTCCTTATCAGTTGCATGGCACATTGTGAGTGGTTGAATTATAACAAAACGGAAGTATATATTTTTTGGATTTATATAACTTATTTAATTGTTTATAGAAAAAGGAATTGAAACACTACTTTTGGTTAAATGTTAGTTTTATTTCTTACTTGTGGTTGGTGACTTCAATGTTGAAACTAGATTTCATTCTGTTGCACCCACAGGGTCCCGAGGTATCACTTTCTCTGTTTTTTTTTTTTTTTTTTCTTGGGCTCTTGAAGAGTTTCAATCTATAGAAAGTTCTGAGTTAGTTAATATGGCCTTGGCTTATTTCTTCACCGCTTGCCACATTATTTCTGTAGCTGACCCTATAATATTGGTTAGGGATCCTTTTTGTACCACAGGAATCTTTTGCTCAAGTGCATGTTATGTGGTTGTTTGGCATGTACTAAAATAGGGTCACAATCATCTTATTTAAGTCACATCACCTCTCTACCACATCACTTTAAACCAAACCCATATTTCACGTTTTTTCGTAAAAAGTCAAAAGTCTACTAATATAGCACTTCCCAAACAACCCCTATATGTTCCTTTTTTGTATGTGCGATGGATTCACATATAATTTTAGGGATACTTGATCCTAATAAAAGATTCTTGTACCCAGCCCAGAGTAGTTGGGATTATGGTTTTCTTGTGATGAATTGGGACTGGATCCTCATGCTGCATTTGTGTTTGTGTTTTTGTGATGCAAAGAAAGGTGATGAACTTGTTTAATTTGATAAAATATTCCTGGTGGTGTTTATTAAATGACAAAACTTAATTAGTGATTCTTAGGCGCTTTTCCTTTTTCAAATAAATAACCAACTATCCTTTTTAAAAATAAGAAAATAGAAAATATACCATCCTTACCTCAATTATTGTGTGTTTTTGGTACAACATTGAGTATACTGCGTTTAGCATTTATATATGTACATGCTTTTTGTTATTACTGCTTAAATTCTTTAGTTATTACATCTGGTGGTCCTAGTTCTCTGCTTCGAGGCTATGTATTAGGACATATTTCTGTTCTAGTGCATAATTTAAGATTAAAATTTCATTCACCAGTTTACTTTATTTTCTGTGATATATACTGTTGCACTTACCTTGCATTTTGATTTTTTTTTAATTTATTTGAATGTTGCAGACTGTACCAGTTAATCCCAAACCTTTTCTGAACAATTTGACTGGAAAGAAGGTCATCGTTAAACTCAAGTGGGGAATGGAATACAAAGGTATGGCTTTTAGTGGGTGCAAATTACGTATGTTTGCTCGTGCGTGCGTGCGTGTGTTTATAAATTTAACTATTTCTCTGTCCTTTTATTTTCATGAATTCCCTTTATACCTAGCGTGCTTTGGTCTATGTTGTGATTAATAGTAGGAGTTCTGTTAATCTTCATGCATGATTGGAACCATTTTTATTTTTATTTCTTTAAATTTGTTTTCAGGTTTTCTCGTTTCAGTGGATTCATACATGAACTTGCAGGTATTACGCTGAAAACTATTTTCCTTTTTATTTCTAATCATACATTCTGTTGTACATGTGTGCATGTTCTCGAAAGCTACCATTTGTCTTATTTTCATGGATTGGTTCCTGAGCTATCATGTTGAATAGTTTGTTCATTGCAGGATTGCATTTTGGTCTTCTGTTGTTGAATCAAAGCATGTTTAATTTGATGATTCATATCATAACAATGTCGGAAATAAAGAATTGTTTAGCATTGACACATTTCTTAAATTTCACCTTTTTATGTAATTGATTATCTGCAGCTGGCAAACAGTGAAGAATATATTGAGGGACAATTCACTGGAAATCTTGGAGAGATTCTTATCAGGTATGTGATAGGGATAACAATAAGATATCTACTGTTTGAGAATTTTAAGTTTGTACATTACTTCTTCAGATGAGTCAAGTCACTTTACTGCATCTGCAGATGTAACAACGTTCTCTATCTTCGCGGGGTACCAGAGGATGAAGAAATAGAGGAAGCTGAAGAAGACTGAGGTGGATTCATCGCCCTCCAAATAGAATTCTGGCTTCTATTTGACATCAATATCATCTACCCCCTTAGCCTTTTGCATATTGTATTTGTATCACATATAAAAATATTGTTAGTTTGTTGCAAATATTTTCACTCTGTTGTATGCTATGCCCTTGCTAAACTTTATTTTGGGCACTGAAGCCATTGCATCACTCATGGATTTCCAAGCAATGGAAGAAGTCACCTATTATTTTCATTTGTGGGTATGCGAGGCATTGCGATGAAAATTTCATTTCTGTTTTGGGGGTAGGTTTCATTTTGAAAACATCCCATATTAATCTGTAATGAAAATGGATGTTTCATTAACTGGAGAAGCAAGAAGTCTATGTGCCTGTTTGGCAGAGCTTAATTACAGCTTATTTCAGCTTTCAGCTTAATTTAAGCTATTTTGATGTGTTTGGTTTAGCTTATAGATTATAACTTATAGCTTTTTGGAAGTCAGAAATCAGCTTATTCTTTGAGTGGGGCAGGAGATGCTTTAAGAATAATCTGGAAATCAGCTTATGGTCATAGTTATAAGCTATAAGCTGTTTAGGTATAAGCTATAAGCACTTTCCCACAGCTCTACCAAACAGGGCCTATATCCTCTCTCTCTCCCTCTTCTCTTAAAAACACACCCTGTTTGATTGTTTTGATATGTTATTTGTGTAGGATATTTTATAATCTGAAAATAAGATTTAATCCAGTGCTAGCTCTATACAAGGGAAAACCTTCTAATGGAAAAGTTTCTAGTGTTTTTCAATTGTGATTTTTAGCCTCTTTTTATATATATCCCACCATAAAGCTCAGGTTATGTTTGGTAATGTTGTTAGTTTTTATTATTTGAATTAAAAAAAATCAATAAATGTTTGGAACTTATGTATGTTTTCAAAAAAAGAAAAAAAAAGAAAATGGAGTATTTGGAGTGGTGTATGTTGAGAGAGAGAGAGAACCAAAATTGCAAAGAAGACGACCTGTGTTAAGATCCGAATCTCCGAAGGCTGAGATCATTGAACACCGTCTGATCTTGCCGCATTGCCATTTCTAGAATTCAGGTAATCACCACTCCGTTTCTTCAAATTCTGCATTCATATCTGTGTTATATATATACTCTCTCTCTCTCTCTCTCACACACACACACACACACTCTATTCAATGTTATTGTTTGTGTTGTGTGTGAATTTGAATTTCCCAAGAAGAAGGCATAACCACATGAAATGCCCAAACAGATGGAAGAAATCAGAAATTTATGCATACCACTTTTATTATCTCCTCCACCAACAATATACCAATTTTCATAAATGGTGATGCCAGCATGACCAGCCCTAGGGGCCACCAAGTCACCTTGAATTTGTGGTTGCAGACTGTACCAGTTAATCCCAAACCTTTTCTGAACAATTTGACTGGAAAGAAGGTCATTGTTAAACTCAAGTGGGGAATGGAATACAAAGGTATGGCTTTCAATGGGTGCAAATTACATATGTTTGCTCGTGCGTGCGTGCATTTGTTTATAAATTTAACTATTTCTCTTTGTCCTTTTCTTTTCATGAATTCCCTTTATACCTAACGTGCTTTGGTGTATGTTTTGATTAATAGTAGCAGTTCTATTAAACTTCATGCATGATTGGATCCATTTTTATTTTTATTTCTTTAAATTTGTTTTCAGGTTTTCTTGTCTCGGTGGATTCATACATGAACTTGCAGGTATTACGCTGAAACTAATTTCCTTTTTATTTCTAATCAGACATTCTGTTATACATGTTAGAAAAAATTGTGGAAGAAACACTTTAGAATTTATTGAATATTGCAGTGTTTACAAATGGCTGCAGACACACCTAAAATAAACACTCAAAAGAGTTTAAATAGACTCTTCTTCTAGCTACACAATGCACCACTTCCTTATTTTTTGCTACCAGATTACATTGACAGATGATAAAACATCTAAAAACTCTCAACCACTAGGCAACTAATCCTAAAGACTCTCAACTACTTGAAACAAATCCTAAAGACACTCAATCACTAAGTCCACTATCACATATTTGTAGAACAGCAAGAAACAGGTGTCCTACAATCAGATCTGCTACAGCTGTTTCTTTAGCCCACGTTTGAATCATGTTCTAACATTTCCCCCCTTAATTCAACGAGGGGCTTGCACTCCCATCATGGACCGAAATTTCTTGAATTCATCTTCTGCCAAAGCCTTTGTGAGAATATCAGCTGGTTGTTCCTCTGTGTTGCAATACTGCAGCTCTATTTCACCTTTAGAAATCAACTCTCAAATGAAATGGTATCGAATCTCAATGTGTTTTGATCTTCCTTGCTAGGCTGGATTCTTGGTCAATGGAATTGTGGATTTGTTGTCACTAAATATCACAGTAGGACCATCTTGCTTTTCCTTTAGATCTTCCAAAATTCTCTTTAACCAACTAGCATGACATGCTGTGGTTGTGGCAGCTATGTACTCTGCTTCTGTGCTTGGCAAAGCTATACCCTGCTGCTTTTTTGATGCCCATGAAATGATTCCTGAGCCAAGGCTGAATATATAACCTATTGTACTCCTCCTATCATTTGCACAACCAGCCCAATCACCATCAGTAAAAGCAACAAGATTATTGGGTTTACCTTTCATATACCTGATGCCATAATTTGAACTGCCTCGAACATATCTCAAGATTCTCTTAGCTACCCCCAAATGAAGTTTGCTTGGATTGTGCATAAACCTCGATATGAGACTTACAGAAAATGTTACATCTGGTCTTGTATGAGTGAGATACATGAGTCCTCCCACTATACTTCTGAAATATTTCTCATCAACCTTTTCAACCCCATCATTCAAAGAAAGCTTTTCATTTGCATTTAATGGTGTCTTGGCAGGCTTGCAATTCATCATTCCAAATTTTTTTAACAAATCATCGGCATACTTCATTTGACAAATAAAAATACTATTTGAATCTTGCGCAACTTCAATACCCAAAAAATTAATGCAAAACACCCAAGTCAGACATTTCAAAAGTTTGCATCACTGATTCTTTAAATGCTTCTATCATTTGAGAAGAACTTCCAGTATATATCATATCATCAACATACAAACACACAACCAAGAATTCACTGTTATGACTTTATCATACAAGGTTGGTTCACTAGCACTCTTTTGAAATTGGTTATCAGCAAAATAAGTGTCAATCTTGCTATTCCAGGCTCTTGGTGCTTGTTTGAGCCCATAAAGTGCTTTGTGCAATTTGTAAACTTTGCGCTCTAACTCTTTCACGATGTAACCTTGGGGCTGCTCAACATAAACATCTTCCAAAAGCTCACCATTAAGAAATGCAGATTTTATGTCTAATTGATGAACTATCCAACCATTATGAGTGGCCAAAGCCAAGAGAGTTCTAACTTCTAACTGTATCAAATTGAGCAACTGGAGCATAAGTTTCTGTGAAGTCAATACCTGAAGTTTGAGCATACCCCTTAGCTTCCAATCAAGCTTTATACCTTCGCAATGTGCCATCTGCATTGAACTTGGACTTGTAAATCCATTTGACACCCATTGCTTCCTTCCCATTTGGTAAATCCACCAAGGTCCATGTCTTGTTATTCTCAATGGCATCAATTTCTTCTTTCATTGCTTCACACCATTCCTTTTTGTTCTCTGCATCTTCAAAACAAGTGGGTTCCAAAGCAAGTCAAGCATAGTCACATGCAACATAAATATCAGAAAGACTTCTTACCCTTCTTGGTGTGGAATCTGGAGATGGGACACTTGTTGGCTGGAGGATTCAAGATCAACATTTTTTTCTTCCATCAAAGTGGGCTTTGATTCACTAGGGCCCCAATTCCAAATATCACTTTCATTAAACACCACATCACGACTAATAATTAATTTCCCAGATTTAGGATCATACAACCTATAACCTTTAGTTTCTTCACTATAGCCAACAAAAATGCACTTGGTGCTCTTATCTTCTGATTTCCTCCTTAACTTAGAAGGTACAAATGCATATGCAATGGAACCAAATACCTTTAAGTGACTTACATTAGGCTTTCTTCCATTCCAGGATTCATTAGGAGTCTTCCCTATGACTGCTTGAGTTGGAAACCGATTGAGTAGATAAATAGCACATGCCGCAGCTTCTGCCCAAAACTTCTTGGGAAGATCTTTGTCTTTCAACATGTTTTTCGCTGCCTCTATTATAGTTCTATTCTTGTCCTCCGCGACGCCATTCTGTTGAGGAGTATAGCTTGCTGTGAGCTATGTTACACGGACTCGGGTACAGGTATCGGGTGCGGGTGCGTATCTAGGGGTCGGACACTTCAAAATTAAAAATTAAGGATATGTGGATACGTATCCAAATTTGGATACGGGTACGGGGATACGTTAAATAGTTTTTAAAAAAAAATATATTTATTATATGAAGATGAGTTATATTATATATATATATTATAAATATTTTTATTTTAATATACATTAATTATTTAATTTATTTATTATATTTTTTAATTTTACATACATGCATTTATTTATTTTTTATTAATATATATAAGTATATATTATCTTATAAATATATTATATGTTATATAATAATTATATAATATATAATAATAATAGTTATTATTATAGTTATTAAATATTAATAGTTATTATTATTATTATATATTATTATAGTTATTATAATCATAGATATATACGAATAGATAGACAGAGGAGTAGATTATGGGAGAGAATCGAGATCGAGAGATCGAGAGAAGAGGAGATTGAGAGACGAGAGAACAGGTTCTGTATTTAGGGCTATTTCGAGAGACGAAAGACGAAAGACGAAGCCTGCGAATACAGAGAAGTCGGCGACAGGTTCTTGCTCTCTTCTTTCCTTTCTTCTGTTAGGGCTATTTTGTTGCTTCAGTATTTAGGGCAAAACATAGCCGTATCCATCTGTGATGAGCCGTATCCCGGCCGTATCCCGCACCCGTACCCGTGTCGTGTCGTGTCGACACGGGTACCTCCGAAATTTCAAAGAGTCCGTGTAACATAGGCTGTGAGTTGTCTTTGGATGCCATGATTGTTGCAAAACATTCTGAATTCTGTGGATGTAAACTCACCACCACGGTCAGTACGCAATGTTACAATAGAGCAGCCACTCTGTTTTTCCACTGCAACTTTAAATTGCTTGAAACACTCAAAAACTTAAGATTTCTCTTTCAGAAAATATACCCAAGTCATTCTTGAAAAATCATCAGCAAAGATCAAGAAATACTTACTTTTGTTCAAAGAGAGTGTTTGCATTGGACCACATACATCAGCATGCACCAGCATTAGATGCTTTGTAGCTCTCCAAGATTTACCTACTGGAAACTTTTCACGATGTTGCTTTCCAAAAATACATGGTTCACATATTTCCCTATCAGATTTAATCATTGGAAAACCAGAAACCATATTCTTTTTGTGCAATAAATTCAGCCCACCAAAGTTAAGATGACCAAATCTTCTATGCCAAAGCATGAAATCACTACTTGATGCACTAAAAGCATTGACAGAAACCTTTGAAAACATAAGAGGAAACATCTTGTTTTCTGTCACTTTGACTGAGTAAATTAAGTTCATGCTCCTCTTATCATATATCATGCATTCATCGTTGTCAAAGGTAACACAATAACCTTTTCTCATTAATTGGCCTAAACTCAGCAGATTTTGAGCTAACCCAAGAACATACATAACACCATGAATGAGCTTTCTTCCAGGGTTTAAAATCACAGCAATAGTACCCAAACCGCATTCCTGAACATGGTTGTTGTCTCCCATCTTTACTTGTGTCTTCACTAATTCGTCAATTTCCACAAAGAAATTTCTATTACCAGTCATGTGATTACTACAACCACTAGCAAGATACCAAATATCTTCAGACATATCAATATGAGCAGCCAAACATGTAAGAATTAAATTCTCTTCAGATGCATCTTTTACTTCATTAAAATTGGCTTGCTCCTTGGCCTTGTGAAAACAATTTTTCTGAACATGACCAAACTCCTTACAATTATAACATTGTGGAGCATTTTTATTTTGGCTAGAGTTGGTTTTAAGCCAAGAATCCTTATCTTCATGATTTGTCTTTCCACAATGTGAACATGGAGTAAGAGTAGCATTGTTACCTCTATTAAAGTTTCTGTGCTGGCCATTGAATCTGCCTCTTCCTCTTCCATGCAATGAATTTCCATGTCCCCTTCCATTGTTTCCTCGTCCCAAGCCATCTGACATTTTCTTCAAATCAAGCCTTGATTGGAAGGCATGTTGAACAAAAGTTTCTGTTGTTTTGTTCAGCCGCTGCTCATGTGCTTGTAGAGAACCCATCAATTCATGGAGAGAATAATCAGACAAGTCCTTTGACTCTTCTATCGCTGTGACAACATGATCAAATTTGGGAGGAAGGCTTCGCAAAACCTTCTCAACAATTTTCTGATTTGTCAATTCCTCTCCAAGTGATCTAATTTGATTCACTATAGAAGTAACTTCTGAGAAGAATTCCTGAGTTGCTTCTGAGGACTTCATTGATAAATTTTCAAATTCCCGACGTAGAGTTTGCAGCTTCACTGTAACAATTCTACTCGAGCCTTGATACTCTTCTTGGGGCAAATCCCATGCTTCCTTTGATGTGGAGACATCCATAACCCTTGGAAATATGGCTTCATCCAAAGCTTGCTGAATTAGAAATAAAGCTTTGGCATCCTTCCGCTGTTTTTCTTTCCGCTCACTGCGTTGAGCTGCTGTCAGCCTTGTAGCTTGCTCGGGATCCGCAAGATCTACAAAGCCATTCTCCACCAAGTCCCACAAATCATAGGACTTGAATAACGTCTTCGTCTTGATGCCCCAAAATTGATAATTAAGACCAGTAAAGATGGGAACATTTTGAGGGGAGCTTCCTACAATGTTGTTTCCAGCCATAACTTGAAGTGACCAGAACACTGATATGCTAACAAAGCACTCTAACTTGGCTCTGATACCAAAATGTTAGAAAAAATTGTGGAAGAAACACTATAGAATTTATTGAATATTGCAGTGTTTGCAAGTGTCTACAGCCATTTGTAAACACTGCAATATTCAATAAATTCTAGAGTGTTTCTTCCACAATTTTTCTAACAACACATGCATGCATGTGTGCATGTTCTTGAAAGCTACCACGTGTCTTATTTCATGGATTGGTTCCTGAGCTATCAATAGTTTGTTCAGTGCAAGATTGCATTTTGGTCTTCTGTTGTTGAACCATGAATTTGATGATTCATATCATGACAATTTTGGAAATAGATAATTGTTTAGCATTGATACATTTCTTAAATTTCACCTTTTTATGTAATTGATTATCTGCAGCTGGCAAACAGTGAAGAATATATCGAGGGACAATTTACTGGAAATCTTGGAGAGATTCTTATCAGGTTTGTGATAGGGACAACAATAAGATATCTACTGTTTGAGAATTTTAAGTTTGTACATTACTTCTTCGGATTACTTCTTCAGATGAGTTAACTCACTTTACTGCATCTGCAGCTGTAACAATGTTCTCTATCTTTGCGGGGTACCAGAGGATGAAGAGATAGAGGAAGCTGAAGAAGACAGGTGGATTCATCGGCCTCCAAATAGAATTCTGGCTTCTATTTGACATCAATATCATCTACCCCCTTAGCCTTTTGCATATTGTATTTGTATCACATATAAAAATATTGTTAGTTGCAAATATTTTCACTCTTTTGTATGCTGTGCCCTCGCTAAACTTTATTTTGGGCACTGAAGCCATTTCGTCGCTCATGGATTTCCAAGCAATGGAAGAAAGAAGTCACCTATTATTTTCGTTTGTGGGTGTGCGAGGCATTGCGATGAATTAACCCACCTGTGAATCTTTCTGTTATTGAAAATTTCATTTCTGTTTTGGGGGTATGTTTCTTTTTGAAAACATCCCATATTAATCTTTAGAAACAAGAAGTCTATATCCTCTCTCTCTCTCTTTCTCTCTTCAAAAATAAAATTTAATTTATTTTCTTAAAAACACGCCCCCTTTAATTGTTTTGATATGTTATTTGTGTAGGATATTTTATAATCTGAGATTAAGATTTCATCCAGTGCTAGCTCTATACAAGGGAAAAATTTCTAATGGAAAAGTTTCGAGTGTTTTCAATTGTGATTTTTACCCTTATATATATATATATATCCCACCATAAAGCTCAGGTTATGTTTGGTAATGTTGTTAGTTCTTATTATTTGAATAAAAAAAAATCAATAAATGTTTGGGACTTATGTATGTTTTCAAATAAATAAATGTATTTGGTCCTCAAAAAAAAATAAAAATGTATTTGGTATGTTGTGATGTTGAAAGAGGGAGAGTACTGAAAGGATAAGAGAATTGAGGAGGGGAGAATGGAGATAGAATGAAAACTTAAAAAAATAAAATAAAGGGGAGTGAGTACATATTTTTCAAAGTTGTGTTTTCACTTTTAATTTTTTAATTTTTTCCTCTCTCAAAAAATTGAAAACTTCAGCTATTTTTTTTTGTAACAAAAATAAAAAAACTGAAAACAAAAATGTACCAAACATATTATTGTCAGTTATGAGAATGAAAGTCAATCAAGATCGTTTTTTATGATTGACTAAAAATATTTTTCTTTTGTCTAAAAATTTTATTGTACTTAATCAATGTCGCCTCCCCAGCTAGTACCACTATCACTAATAAAATTATAAAATTATTGTCAATATCAATTTTAAAATTAAAACTAAATTAGGGAAAAGTGTTTTGCAGTGGCGCTACGTTTAATTAAACTGAGTCTTTTGCAAAGAGAGAGTTTAGAGAGAGAGAGAGAGAGAGAGAACCCAAATTACAAAGAAGGCGACCTGTGTTGAGATCCGAATCTCCGAAGGCTGAGATCGTTGAGCACCGTCTGATCCTGCCGCATTGCCATTTCTCTCTTCGATTTTGATTCGAATCTCTGCCAACTTCCCCCAAAACAATTCCGCTAGAATTCAGGTAATCACACCCTGTTTCTTTAAATTCTGCATTCATATATGTGTTATATATATACATACTCTCTGTGCGGACCACCCCACTGCCGTAGCACGCACCAAGATGTCATCCGCTTTGTACCACGGCTACACACTTTTTGTTGGAGGTTTGTGGTATAACACCGTCATAAGGCAACGGATTGACGTGGGACGGATTCGGACCCCACATTAATTCCCAAACATATGGGTCCATGTGGTGGAGCTAGGTTTTTCATAGATAGGGCTGCAATCGAATCGAATTATTCATGAATAGGCTCGGCTCATTCTCGAGCTTGAATAAGTTCGGTTATCTTTATTTAAATAATATAAGTAATATTAAAAATAATCTTATCGAGTCGAGCCGACCTGAGCTAAGACTTGCTCGAGCCCAATTAGTTATCGAGCTGAGCTCAAGTTCAATAAACAAGCTTGATAAGCAAATGAGCCGAGCTCGAGCTCAGTAAAGCTCGGCTTGGCTCATTTGCAGCCTACCACAGACACCAATTGTGCGGACCACTGCACTGTCGCAGTACGCACCAAGATATTAGATGTTATTGTTTGTGTTGTGTGTGAATTTGAATTTCGTTTTGAGTTGGATCCAAAGTTTGTGCCATGGTGTTGATGTTGTTTCTGCTTCAATTCTAGTTGCAATTGATTTAGGTTGAAAATGCACATGCAATGCGTGTGATATTCAGAAAAAAAAATATAATAATAAAAAAATAAATAAAATTACGGAAGTGGATGGTTAAAGTAAGTTTGTCCAAAATGCAGTTTGTGTATAACTGTCTCTCTCTATCTTTGTTTCTTTTTCACAAAAACATTTTTTGAACAATGTTTTCTGCATTTTCTAGCGTTTTACACAATAGAAAATGAAAGTGAATGAAAAATGTTTTTAGTGACCAACTAAAAAAAGAGAAATGATAGATAGGCCAAGCTGTTCGCGGAAGCCCACTTATGTGGCTCATGAGGCATAGAATTAGTATAAGGAATGGGTCCACAAAATTACCTCTATTGGTTTCGGTGGAATTTGTGATTTTGGTGACATTGCTAAAAAAAATAAAAAGCCTATTTGGACAGAAAATGTTTATTAAAATACGAAAAACCTTTTACCAATATCACCACACTATCACAATAGCCATCACCACTACCACCACCATCACCCCATCGCCACTAATACAATCATTATTGGATTAGTTTCAAGGATGCAACCAAACATAGGAAAATTTTTAGTGCGGAAAACATTTTCTTGAGAAAATTTCCCATTGTATAATGTTCTATGCCAAAACAAGCGGAGCATTAATAACTTTTTTTCCTTAAGTTTCCCACCAATCTAGCAGTCTTGAAATATAGTGCTTGAATGAAATTTTTAATTTTTTTTTTGTGTGGTCATTTTACAAATATATGAGACTTAAATTTTCAATTAGATAAGAAAGTCAACAACAAAGTACAACCTTAACAATCACACAACTAGAAAGACCCCAATCAATACAGGAAGAAATACCCACACGTCAACGTTGAAGGGGAGAGTTGAAGCCTAACCTCCTAATGAGGTGCAGGGCTATTGGCTAATGAGCTAACCTCATTGGTTGTTTGGATGATGTTATTCCCGTGAGTTACATGAATTTAAACTAGTTTTTGGCACATATGGAAAGCTTTATCTAAACCCATCTTTGAACTAAATTCTGGGAATAATAATGTTTTATAACTTGATGCTAAATTTTATAAATCCTTGTGGGAATAATTTGTGTGGGTTTCTATCTGGAGTTGAGTCATGATTTTTTTGTTTAGTGGGGGGTAAGATCTTACGTGGAATCATACATAATTTTTTTTTACTAATTGACAATTGAAATTTCCCCTAATTTAAACCCTAAATTTAAATGCAATTCAACACCTAACTTTTGACAAATTTAAACGTAATTCAACAACAATACCCAACACTTCTTTTGGACTATTGCCATCTCTTCTTTTTTCCATTATTCTGTCACTTTTTTATTCATATAATCATGTTATGCTGTACACAACTTTCTTTCTCTCATACGGTTGAGAGAGACCACTATTCCATCTTTGTCTTATAGAGATGGGAAATCTTGAACTGGCCAAATTTTATGGATAGAAGCCTATTCAGTGGGGGAGAATACCCATCTTAAATGAGGCAAAAATAATATTTAAATGATCAAACAGTATTTTGCAAAGTTCATTGGGTTCATTTTCCCCCAACTTGCCCCAGTGTACATCGTTCTTTGGGTTCCATAATCTGCTATTTTGATGGATATATGTTTGGGGCCATGCTATTGGCTAAATTGTTGGTCATTGTGCATTCTCATGGCCTTGACTAGTTTGCATTTTGCCTTCCTATTGTCCTTTTGGCATGGGTTCTATGGTCTGATCCAGTGGTGATTATTATACATGGCCAAACAGTTTAGATTGTTATCCTGTTTTCTTCATGTTAACTTTAATTTCTCACAGGTCCCTTCATTTCTTGGTTATGGTGTGTACACTCAAATAATATAAGTTTTTCTGCCATTTAAGGTGCTCTGAAGCTTTGTGGCCTGTGTAGAAACTGAAATAGCATTTGAAAAAAAAATTAAAAAAATTCTTCTCAATTTTTCAATATCTTTACCTGTGCCCAATTACTAGGTTTGTCGGATTAAATTTGTCATGTTTTCTTCCATTGGGTGACACTTGTGTTCAATCACATAATTTTATCTTTCTTTTTACCTCCTTACTTTATTTTATTTTATCTTTTCCCTGCTACTCTTATTTCAGACATTTATTTTGCTCCTGGACTGACAAAGTCTGGACCTCTGAGAAAGTTGGCATGGGAGCAGAAAGTGACAATTGGCATTTGGAGTTAACCCATGACCAGTGGGTAGCACTATCTGTGTCTGGTCCACGACCACCAGCTCGCTACAAGGTTAAGTTCATTCTAGTGATAAATCAAAGTTGATCTCATGTTGTTTCAGCACTTTTGTGCTTTCTCTGTTTTCCTGTTCCTTTGGAGTCTGTGACCAAAACAAATTAATGGATTGCATTTTTTATACAACCATTTTGAATCCAACATCATTTTTTTATTTGGCCTTCCGAAGACAGAAAATTTTGTTTTTTTCTTTAAAAGTCTTTTCTAACTCCAGCTATTATCTATGGGCCAATTACTTACTATGGCATTTGTGTCCTCGGACTGTAGCATGCTGCTGCCGTGGTTGATGAAAAACTATACATTTCTGGTGGAAGTCGTAATGGCCGGTATCTATCTGATACTCAGGTACTGGACTTACCCATCTCCTTCTTCATGTTAAATCCCTTTTTCTTGTGATAATGATAATTGGCTATTCTTTTGCAGGTTTTTGATCTTAAAACTTTGGCATGGTCCACTCTGAACCTGAATACTGAATCAAATGCTGATAAAATTAAAGACAGTCTCCTGCAGGAAGTTCTTCCAGCTACATCAGGCCACAGAATGGTGAGATACTGAGGCAGAATTGTCCCTTTTTTTTTGCTATTGAATTCCATATGATTCTTATTTATTCACAACGCGGTTCAACTCATTTTTTTCTGATCAATTAGTTAAGTTGTTTATCCATATACTTTCTATGGGCAGATCAAATGGGGAAACAAACTTCTTCTTCTTGGTGGGCATTCAAAGTACATTTCTGATAGCGTAACAGGTTTTCCCCTTGGGAGCAATTTCTATATCAGAGCAGAAGCTCTTTCAATTTTTCATTTTATTTTTAATTTTCCCCCCTAAACCTTGTTTTCTTATAAACTGACTACTTGTAGTGCAGTTCATTGATCTGGAATCACACCAAAGTGGTGTCGTGGAGACCACTGGAAAAGTTCCGGTAACTGCCTGATTCTATTAAATGCTAAATTTATATCTGTAATCTTCAAAATAACGTAATTATATAGTCTCCTTTTCTCTTCAATCAACAGAAATTTTCCTTAGCTGTTAGCTATTTTATTATCCAGTAGATTAGGTGCCTCAATCCATTATTCTTCATCAATTTATATGTTTGGGGAAATGGATATTAATTTTGTCCTTTGGTTGGTTGCTTCAGGTATCTCGCAGTGGGCAGTCTGTGACGCTGGTTAGTTCTAGACTGATAATGTTTGGTGGAGAAGATTTGCACAGGCAACTGATGAATGATGTCCATGTTCTTGATCTAGAGACAATGACTTGGGATATTTTGGAGACTACGTAAGTATCTATATTACCCTTACGGGCAGCTAGTATGGTGCTTTGGTTAGAGCTTTGCATCACTGTTTTGTGCTTTCATAGGCAGACACCTCCAGCTCCCAGATTTGATCACACAGCTGCAGTGCACGCGGAGCGTTACCTTCTGATATTTGGAGGCTGTTCTCATTCCATCTTTTTCAATGATCTTCATGTACTGGACTTGCAGACTGTAAGTATTTATCCTTTTCGGATATTGTTTTCTTTATTGCAATGAAATTTTGGCTATTTAGTATACGTGGTGAGTGTTGATATGTTTCAATTTCAGTTCTATTGTGGCACCTGGATTGATAATTACTGACAATGTTGAATAGATTCCAATCTTTATTTTGTGTGTTAGATGATTATATGTACTACACTCATGTCAGATTGAGGATAGTCTGCATACTTGTTAGTTGGTCTGGATTAAGGCCTGCTTCTGTGGTTTTAACAATGGTGGGACCCAAATATATTTTGGAATATAATTTCTAATTAAGCTTGCTAATACAGTCTAAAGGCTGCTTTTGATTTCTTGTTCTTAATTTCTTTTCAGAAGTTATCATCTGTCTGCTGGCATGATGCACTTGGATTCATTATTGAAATACCTTTTTTCTAACTTGATGTTTAGTTCTTCTTAATAAAACAAGATCTATAATTCATGATGTACTTCAGTATTGAGGTCTCACTCTATTATGGTGTTGGTTCCAAATTCTGGTGGATGTGGCGGGGTCACTGATCTTGATGGCAGTTTGCAAAAAGCGTATTTCAGTTCCCAGTGTGGTCAAGTCTGTTGCAGTAAACAAACTCTGCTTAAATATTAGTTTGTGTGTGTGTGTGTGTGTGATGATTGAATGAACCATTCAGTACTACATTGTCCAAGAGGTTTAGGTCACTGTTCTGTGTAAGATGTGCAGGAAATGATATCTTGAATGAAGATATTCTGCCTTTTATTTGTTTGGAGATTGTGCTGTCTTTTGTGAACTTAATTGTTGGCGAGCCATTTACTAGATCCGTAATGTAGCATAGTTGTGAAAAATAATGGGACAAAAAATGAGTTCATTCCCTTCATAGACATGACTGAATGGAAGAACTTAGAACACAATCCTTCTTAGACTGCATGAAATCTATGAAACTATGTTGTCCATTGCTAATAATGCTGTACTATTTCTTGAATTATTTTGCCTTTTCTTTACTTTTTAGATTGACAAGGTCCCATTTATTGCAGTTGGAATGGTCCCAACCACAAATTCAAGGTGACTTGGTGGCCCCTAGAGCTGGTCATGCTGGTATCACCATTGATGAAAATTGGTATATTGTTGGTGGAGGAGATAATAAAAGTGGTATGCATAAATTTCTGATTTCTTCCATCTGTTTGGGCATTTCATGTGATTATGCCATCTTCTTGACTTCATTAGTTACTTCAATAGATGTATTGTTATTGTTTACAGGTGCGCCTGAAACTCTTGTGTTAAATATGTCTAAGCTTGCCATGTCGATGTTGACAAATGTAAAGGATAGAGATCCACTAGCCAGTGAGGTTATTTTTTGTGCCCCATTTCACTATTTTGGAATATATATATATATATTCTCAGTTATAGGGTGTACATAAGAATCTAGAAGCATCAAATAGGACATTAAGGTAATAAATATGTAATAATTTGGGCCGTAAATTATTTTGAATAAATTTATGAGCATAACTTCAGTATGTATTATTTAGAATAAATATCTGGTATTTGTACTTTACATTTTCTTAAGTTTCAAATGCTGAAGAAGTCAATTTCTTAAAGTTAGGTGCTCAGCACAAAAATGTAATGTGTGGTTTTTTTTTTTTGGTGTCATATCAATAATCAATTAAGTACTGCACAACTTATGTTAACTCCTTTTTGTTATACTATGTATATAGATGCGAGATTGTGGAATTTTCAATTTTGAGTGGCTTTTTGACCCGTTCCAAAATTTTAAACATCTTGAGGTCTTAAAAAAATAGATGATTTTACTTTTATGAACCAGAAAACATAGATGATATTTGTTCTTCAGAACTTTGAGGGACCTATTTTACTGTTGACTATTTCATTGATTGCCAGGATATTGGTGGCTGTATTTTTCATTTCTGGCAGCCTATATCTGTATTGTCTTCTTAGCGGCATTTCTAGCTCCACTTATTGTAAAGAGTGGAGGGAGAGAGATGGAAATCCTAGAACACGTCCATTTTTGTTGTTAAATAGATTTTTTTTTGTTTGTTTTATTTCAGCCTTTGTACTTTATACGCATGCCATGCACATGTACATATAATGCACATTTATAATATATATTACCTGCAATTTATATGTCCACATTGGAAACAGGGACTCAGTGTTTCTTCGGCAGTTGTAGATGGTGAGAAGATTTTGGTTGCCTTCGGTGGGTACAACGGAAAATATAACAATGAGGTATTTTTAACACTTGCAGCATGTTTCTTTTGTTGAGGTAGTGACTTGATAATGTTAAAATAATAAAAGTTTGCCTCTTAGATGAAGCAAAATTGGTGAGAGGCTTTAGAATTGACCCTTATGTCCTAGGCTCAACTCCTAGGCTGGACTAGCATTGATGCATCTAATTTATCACCCTTTGATGGCAATACAACTGATCTTTCATGATTGCAGTGTAATGATTGATGTTGCTCAAAGTTTTTTTCTCATATCATTTTGATGGGGATCATGAAGGCATAGGATGAGCATAAGTTAAAGTTTCTGGATTTATTTTAGTATGCATTTGTTATTTATGATTTATTGGGGTTAATTTATTAGATTAGGATTTTCTCTTGGTAACTTTTACTAGGATTTTCTAGGATGTCTATTGTCGTGCCGAGATTTTAACATTCAATTTGTTTATAGAAAAACGAGTCTGAAAATCAGAGTTTGGTATTCATTCATTTTATAAAAAATAAAAAATGGTAGGACAAAATGGGGCATCAATACCTATAAATAGGCTTATATTAGATGTAATGGATTTGTCAGATTTCACTTGAAATTGAAGAATAACATTGAATTGAGAGTTTTAGTTTCTTTTCTTTTTCTTTTTCCTTTGCGCCATGCATCAACACCACTTTTGAAGTATTGCCAGAATTCTTTTACATGAATTTATACGGTCCTTGTTTCATTTTCTGGTGAGAAAGAACAACAAATTTTGTCTGCAACGCTCTTATATGTACACTGACCTTTGATGTATATGTCTCTTGTTAGCCAGGCTTCCCACTAATCCGACACCACATTTTCCCCAATAATAAATAAAATTTTTCATACCTAGGTTTCCCCCAATCGTTAATTTCGTTTTTCCTGATGCCATTCATTATGTCATGTTGCAGTATCTTTAATATGCTTCTTTGCTTTCTCTGAAATTCTAGGTATTTGTTATGAGACTCAAACCAAGGGATTCTCCACATCCTAAAATTTTTCAGTCGCCAGCAGCTGCAGCATCAGTTACTGCTGCATATGCCCTAACCCATTCTGGGAAGTTAGACTTTAACAAAACAGAACATTCAAACATTAAGGTGATCCAAAACAATGGCTCTCAACATGATCTGTCAATTGACATCAATGCAATTAGAGAAGAAAAGAAGGTGTTGGAGTCGGCCCTTGAAGAAGTCAGAGCAGAAAATTCAATTCTCAAAGGAAAGATCAATGAAACTACTAGCACCTATGCTGATTTATCCAAGGTATTCTTAGTTAAGTTGAATTGCTTATGTAGGTTGTGATCAATCAATCAATCTTTTTATTTTTTTTTACTCATTTTCTCCAGGAACTCCACTCGGTCCAAGTTCAACTGGCGGCTGAGAGATCAAGATGTGTTACACTAGAGGTTTGCTTCCTCTTCTTCTTGTCTTTCTACTAATGTAGTTTCTTTATTACATCTTCCTCTTCTTTATGGACTCTATCAAATACTCATGTCTGATACTTTTCATCAGACAATGTCTTATATATTTGTATTTAACAAAACATTATATATATTATTGTATAATTGCTATAAAATGATTAAAATGCCATTTTATCTCACATAATACATTAAAATAAAAAATAAAAACTTTTTTTTGTCGAGTCCGCATATCTTTAAATTTGAGGTTTGATGGGTGCAACCTCTGATACATGCGTACCCGATTGCTGTTCTGTGCTGAATGTTGAGAAGAATGCTTAGGACTTGGGAGTCTCTTCCTTTATTGAAATTTGACATTTTTTATTCGTCTTTTAGGGGTGAATGGATTTTTTTTTGTTTGTTTGTGGTTCTGGTGTCTTCAGGCACAGATAGGAGAGGTACAGAAGATGCTGGAGTCATTGAAGTCCATAGAGGAAGAGATTCAATTACTCGGGAGTCAGAAATCTGCATTGGAAAGTGATGTGGAGCTTTCTGGAGACGTCCAGAGGCAGAGTTCTGGTGGTGTTTGGAAGTGGATAGCTCAATAGCTTGGATTACATTTAAATCACCAAAGTTGCAAGGTCAGGACCTCAATTAAAATTCGGTGACACTGCAAAATAAAGAATGTGTCAGCAGTCATTGCTGTCCTGGAATTTTTCATTTTTTGGTATACAAAGAAACTTTTTAGGGAATTATAGTTAATGAAAAATGTTTGAATAACACCTCATTTTTTATTTAAGAAACATCAAAAGTAATCTGCGAATTTTCAATAACTGTTGTTGCACAAAATGAAAATAATGGGTGTTTTCGAACTTTCACGACACGTAAGCAAAAACACAGCCAACAAGTACGGATTCTGATCTTTTAGCTCATGCAGAATTTACCACTGTCTATCAGGAGCTTTGGCATTGTGTTTACACAGCCACATGCATGGGAGATAGAATCTTCAGATGGTCGTTGGAGTTGGACCGTACAAAAATTTCATGGGAGCTGAAACTATACTAATACAAGAGTCTAGTACATGTTTCAGTTGGTTTGGAATATCCTTATTGTTTGCATAGTGTAATTTTTACTTCTAAAGCTATGCCTTATGTTACTCTGTAATAGTATTTTTTACCTAACTTCGCTATGGTCACCTTTTATTTTTTACTCTGATTTTTGGTATTAGACCATCTCCAACCATTCACCAAATCCATCGTCAAATTCAAATTTGGTGAAAATAGGTGTTTTTTGTGTTCCAACGGTTGCATCAAAACGGTATCAAAACGAGAAAATATCAAACTTTTCACCAAACTGAGGATGGCTTGCCCCTTTCACCAATTTACTGTGCGTAACCGTTAAGTTGGATCCACCGGACGACTGGTCGGATGTCCGGCCGGATGTCCTCTCGGATGACCACTTTAAGACAAAAAATTGTGAAAATTTACACTGACAGGTCGACCACCTCGGCATCTTTTTTACTCCATTTCAGAGCCTTGGATTTGTCTATGGAGATTTGAACACATCTTCACTTTATGTATACAAAAGTATTTTTGTTGAAGACATTACATATTCAGAGACCAATGAAGAGATTTTTGGGGTTCTATCTTTTGTGTTTTGGACACTAGCTTTAGTTCCTCTTCCTAAATATGGGTTCATTGTGCTCAGAGCCGATGATAATGGCGAAGGGGGCACATTTGCTTTGTACTGCTCCAACCACTTTTGGGTCAAGTCGTCTTCCTCTTGTTGCTAATATCTCCCTTCTCCATCTCCATGTGATATTATTATTTACAGATGAAGGAAAGGGATGAAGAAAGGGAACAGACGACAACATAAATGAAGGCAAAAAAAAAAAAAAATTTTGCTCTTGCCGGTTGACCTCCTTGGACGTCCTATGGTTTGTTGAAAGCTCCGTTGGAGCATCTAATATCAAATAGAAGAATTAGTGATATTTTTACTCAAATTTGGTGAAATAGTTGGTAAATTATTGGAGACGCTCTTATAAGAAAAGATAAGGTCATTGTGAGTGATATAAGTATTTATTTTTTATAACATTTGTCTTCTTTTGTTTTTCCTTTAAATGCAGAAGGATGACATGCCCTTCTTTTCAGAAAATAATATTGAAGGCAATTAAATTGAAAATTTTACAATCTTGGTTCCAAATTAACCTTTAATAGTCTTTCTTATTTCTAGTTTAGGGCAAATTGAATCAATGAAAGTGGTCGATTTGAGTGCAAATTGACTCTGGCTACACTTGGGCATGGAAAATTTGCCAATATTTTTGGTATCCCGACGAGTTTATTCATGCCTGATATTTTTTGCTCTCTGTGTTTTTTTGTTTTTTGTTTGATAGCTGATGTTTTATACCACGAATTTTTTTTTTTTTTGGAAAAAAAGAGTGAATATTTTGAATGGACTAAAAATCAAACAATCATAACAATTCTTTTGTCAGAGTAGCAGAGCCACCACATGTTTGGGAGTTCGGATCCTCTCTTTGCAAGCCCTCCTTAATCTCCTCCTTGCAATGGCTGAGATCAGCCGTTGCACATCCAACGGCCATATAAAAAAAAATAAAAAAAAAATGAAATTTCATTTTCATTTTCCCGCCCAAAGACAAAACAGAGCCTATACAGATTTTGGTTTCGAATTACACTCACAAAAACACACTCACCCATCCTCACCGGCGACCCAGTGTCGACGCCGTTGCAGATCCGATGACAGGGAAACTCTCTCGACGCCTTTATAGATTTTGTGTACTTGGAAAAAAACAGGGGTCTTTTATTCTGTAGTTGAAGTTGATTTGTGAATTTCTCTTTTTCTAGTTCGTTTTCTTCCTTTCAAAATTTAGAGTTATTAAACAATCCTGGAATTTGAATTCTAATTATTCAGACGAAAACTTGGCCCCTTAATTTACAGAATAGAATGTTTTTTCAGCCTAAAGTTCAAATCTTTTTTGTCCAAAGAAATTATTTCTCTGGAAACAAATGAAGGTTTTTGATTCTTAGCTGAGGCTGATTTGTGAATTTTTCTTTTTTAGTCCATTTTTTTTTTCCTTTCAAAAATTTAGAGTTATTTGCACTGTGCTAAACAATGTGTGTGGAATATGAATTCTAATTCAGATGAAAACTTGGTCCCTTGAATTTGCAGTAGAGATTGTCTTCTAGCCCCTAAAGTTAAAATCTTTTTTACCCATTAATATTTTTTTTCTCCGGAAACAAACAACGGTTTTGATTCTATAATTGACGTTGATTTACAAACTTCTCTTTTCTAGTTCCTTTCCAAAATTTGGAGTTATTTGCACTGTGCTAAAAAAATCATGGAATTTGAATTCTAATTCAATGAAAATTTGGTCCACTAGACTTGTTGTGGTTGTGACACTAGCAATTTTATTGTCAAGCCTGCAATTGGTCTTTGGGATTAGATTTGTGATTGATAGGGAGGAATGCTTCTCACACAAGGTTGAATACGATGGTTGTTTTTGGAATGAAGGATCAATAACTTGCTCAAAATGCAATGGTTTTGGATCTTTGTGATCAATTTTTGGTTTATAGAACAAGGCGTTGAAATTAGTTGTTTGTCGCAGCTGATGCATGTGATTGTTCATTGTGATCAATTTTTGGTTTATAGATCCGTCAAGAACATGGTGATCAGGTATATCAGGAGTTGATATTAGTTGTCCGATGTTGGCAGTTTTCCTGCCAACAAACATGGATATGACTTTTGTAATTTTGTTTTTAGAATCTATTTTCTAAAAATAATAAAAGCTAATTTGGTGAAAATAAACACTTAAAAATACCTTTTTAAAAATATTCTTGCACCCAAATAAAATGTAGTACAAAATTATTTTTAAAAATATCCTTGCACCCAAATAAAATGTAGTACAAAATTTTTAAATTTTTTTTTATTACCAAATTAGTTTCAATGTTTTTCAGAAACAGATTCTGAAAACAAAATCAAATAACTGAATAGGATTTGTTTTAAAAAAAAAAAAGTCCAAGAGAACGCATGAACCAAAAACCACTCCACTAATCAAATAAGTAAGACATGAGATGAGAAAGAAAAAGAAAATCATAGAATGGACAAGCTCTACAGCCCATAGTACAAGGCAGAGACAACAAACCAATAGCTAAAGCTTCACATGATAATCCACCAAATCAGTACATATACATACAATAAAGTTCTTTTCTTCTCTTTTTTTCCTTTTTTTCTTTTCATATTTTACTCTTTCCCCACACAAAATGCAGTTTTACAACACATAAAATGGATTCAAGCAGCACCCATCATCGATCTACAGCTCTTAAAATGTGGTGGGACCAACTATGAACATGTTCTTTTACTGAAGCTCTTGCTCAGGGAAATAGCCTCAAGATTCAGCATCCGGGGCTTGCATGCAGCAAAACCATTTTTTCTGCAAATCAGTACATCTTCCATATTAGCAAATAATAAGAAAATAAATAGCCCAACAATAACATTCAAATGCTTCTTTTGTGTGCTTCAGAAGAGCGTGACGGCTCTGGTTTGCCAAGTACACAGAATCTGTAACGGCGTCGAGAGTGTTTCTCCGTCGTCGGATCTGCAACAGCGTCGAGATTGGGTCGCCGCCGGTATTGGGTCGCCGGTGAGAGTGGGTTCGACGGAGAAGAAAGAATGAGTGTGTTTTTGTGAGTGTGATTCGAAACCAAAATCTGTATAGGCTCTGTTCTGTCTTTGGGCGAGAAAATGAAAATGAAAATGAAAATGAAATTTCAAATTTTTTTTTTTTAATGGCCGTTGGATGTGCAACAGCTGATCTCAGCCGTTGCAAGGAGGAGATCAAGGAGGGCTTCCAAGGAGGGGATCCGGACTCACATGTTTGGAGCCATGAAGGTAAAAACAAAGGGAAATGAAAATGCCATGCACTACAATGTTATGTTAGTGTGATGCATCTCTCTCTCTCTCTCTCTCTCTCTGAGTATTAAAAATGAACAAAATAGCTTTAAAAGTCCAAAATTCTGAGAGGTAATATATGCGAGTTGAGATCCTTTTCTTGAGTTCTCTCCTTACCTCCCTACTTGTAATTGTGGAGACGCATTTGTTGGAGAAAAATGGTTGAATGAGAAATTGCCTCATAAATGTATATATAACTCACACATTTAAGGCTCATTAGTTTTACAAAATTGATTGGGCAGTTTTGTTAGCATTAGTTAGCATTAGTTGCCACCCTTGATGGCTAGAGGCTCCTCCCCTCTTCCCCATGGTGTATAAAAGGAGGCTCTATTCCTTGAAAAGAGATATAGAATTTTTTTTTGGCATCCATACACTGTCAGTCTACTTCTCCTATAATTTTCTTCCCGAGAGAGAGTGCTGCCGTTGTCCGTTCGCTAAGCTAATCAGAAGGTGCTTCTGTTGTGGCTGGTAAAAACTGTCGTATCCTAGGAAGTAGACGCCGGCGTACCTCCAGCACCCAACGGTGAGGCAGCAAATCTATTTTAAGGAGACTGTGGTATCACACAGGTTTCGGTTTGCTTCCTTTAACCATTTTATATTGTATCTGTATTTTATTCAGCATGTTATATTTTCTGGAATAGAAGGTTTGTTTTGTTCATCTCCTAATTTTGCGATATGCAATGTGAAGTTATGTAATGTGAGTAGTTTTTTGAGTTGATCCAACGGTTTAGATTTGACTATTTAAAAATAAAAAAATAATAAAACAAATTCAAATTTGTTTTTTTTGCTTAAATCTAAACTGTTGGATCAACATTTCTACCATTGTAAGTAGAAAAATAAGAAGAGAGTTCAAGAAGAGGATCTCAACTCGATATATGCAACAGCACTAATGCAAAGGCATTCAATACTCCATTTGACACCTCACTCATCAGTCACTTACAGAAGGTGCCTTGAAGGACAGTTATGTACCAAACCACCTTCTGTCTAATTTGGATTTCAATTCGGATTTTTTTTAAAAAGAATTTAATTCAAAAAAATTTCAAAAAAAGAAAAAGAAAAAGAAGTCATAGTATAAAATTTTCAAGTCCATCGCGATTCACAATTAGAGTTGTATATGTTTTTTATGAAAAAAAAAAATGAACTTTATTTATTTTAATACAAATTACATCGCGTATGGATATAGTATTAAATTATATGCATCTTTAGTTTCTAGTTGGGTAAAGTACACTTTGTTTCCTTTTTGCCCTCGTCAAGTTTATTTTTTCTCACTTTTGATCTTCATATTTCAAGCTTTTCTCAATTTATTTTTGAGACTAACTTCTATTTGAAATTGGATAAAAAATGTCATGTTAACTCACATAACATAAATAAGAATTATATATAATAAAATATTTTTATGTAATGTGATGCATTATTTTCTTTATAATTTTGAACATAAATGAATTTTTGAAGCAAATTTAAGAAAGAAAAAAAAAAACCTTAAAACTCTTTATCTATCCACTAGTGTCCCATATGCATTTAGCAGGGTGTCCAAAATATTCCTAGCCCTTGAACTTTTAAGAGATTTTTGGGATTAAGTGGTGATGACAAGTGTCATATTCAGAGCCTTATAACTATATTTCAAATCAAAACTCTTTATCTATCTAAACCCTAGTCCTGTTCTCCCTCCAAACCAAACCGTTCACATTCACCATCCATCTCTCTGTTTCTCTCTTCCTCACTCCAACTCCCACATCTTCTCTCTCTCTCTCTCTCTCTCTACTGCTACCATGGTGGTAGCAGAGTTGTTTCCTTCGTACACCAAAACGAGCCTTCACTCTTCACAGCTCTCATTCTTCTCATCTCGTCTCTCCGATCACCGACGCATCTCTCTCCCTCGCCCTCAAAATGGAAGAAGAGTCGTTTGCTCTGTTGCATCCAAGTCAGTTTCATCTCTCTCTCTCTCTCTCTCTCTCAAATTACTTACTTGAAATTTTGTGGCTTATTCTAATGACCTGAATCTTGTTTTGGTTTTTGTTTTTGTTTTTTCGTAGTCAAGTTCAAGCTCCTTCCCCTGTCCAAACCGAAGAAGCTAAGACGAAAGGCGATTGCTACGGCGTCTTCTGTCTCACATACGATCTCGAGGCTGTAACTTGTTCTCAACTTGCTTGATTTCACTTCTCAATTATTATTATTATTATTATTAAGTGTTTTGTGGTGCAAAGAATTGCATTGGTGGTGTTTGTTAACATTTGTAATCTAACATTTATCAATTGAGGGACACTCTTTTTGAATAATGTAGAGTTGTCCTAAAAACTGATATTTAATTGTGCAACTTGTGATTTTTGAAATTAGTTAAATGTCAATTATCATTTTGTTCTGTACTGGAAAGAAGAATTGAGGTCATCTCATCCGGTCAGGGTCGCTATACAGTAGTTAGTTTATATAGCATTGCTCTTTTGCTTGTGTTTCCTTGTTGTTGAGTAATACTTCACAAAATAAAAAAAAAATAATAATAATTTACATATAATGATGAGTTGTGGAGTGGATCTATCAAGATAGTTTTCATTATTGACTTATTAATTCATTTAAGTTTCAGGAGATTCTACCATTCTTTTTCACTAAATTTGTCAAAATCATTACCATTTTTGTTGCATGGTGTTGCTTCTGATCTTTTCTAGATATATCAACTTCAATGACTCTGTCATGACTTCATTTTTCAGATTCAATTTGATCTATGTATCATTTGAGCTGCCTTTTGTTTTGTTTTTCTTTTTTTATCCCTTATATTATATCTATATTTAACTGTTATAAAAAAAATTGAACCTTTGAATGATTTTAATAATAAATGTGAGAGAATCCTTTATTTAATATTCCCTCTCTTTCTTGGCTACCTATGGGAATCAAATAGAGAGATCATTTTGCACTGTAGTTGTTGGCTGCAACCATCTTTGGGTGAATATAATTTTGAGGTTGCTTTCTAAAGATTGATAGTGAATACTATGTTACACAATCATTGTCCAGTTTTACATCTCACATAAATATTTGTGATCATGCACCTACAATGTTAATTTTAATTATTGTTCTCCATGAAATTAAGATGTGAAGTATGTCTCCAAATCTGTCAATCTGATGCCAAAAAAATTGTGTTCACACTAGGTTTATGTTTCTGTGCATGTCATCATATGGTTTCTCTACTTTATGATATTAAACTGTTGTTTTCATGTGTTCACAGGAGGACGAGACAAAATCCTGGAAGAAACTGATTAATATTGCAGTCTCAGGTGCTGCTGGGATGATATCTAATCATCTACTTTTCAAAGTAAGGAAAACTTCTATTCTTTTACATTACTTGCCATTGGACGATTAAGGAGGAATTGATTACAAGATCGTGTATTATAAATTTGAAATCAAGGTTTAACCTAAGGAAGGAATATATAACATGACTGAGTTCACATATAAATGCCTCAGGAATTCACATTCAGCAAATGGTTCAACCTCATTGCACTACGAATGCTTTTTGATATACATTGGAAGTGACATAGTTCAATCACTGTTACCATATTTTTAGATGTAGAATACCATTCTCCTGAATGAATTTATATTGAAAATGAAACCTTGATTTCAAATAATTGAACTTGCCCTCAAATTCTCTATTGGAAAATAACAAGTGGTTCAACCTTGCTACGACTGTATTCTGGTGCTTCAAATTCTCTATTGGAAAATACAAACAAAATGAACTCCATTCATGCAAAATCCATCCGTGCCCATATAACTCAAAAAGAAGATCAAGTGGTCAACAGTATGTAGGTCAAAAGTGACAGTTAGCAACATTACGTTATGTTCCAGTATAAATCTACACATCCTGATTAGTAAAATAGCATTATTGCATTCATGATTTTGTGCTTATTCCCAGTAAAACTGGTGAGATTTATATTTTCCCGTGCATTTTAGTATGTTTCAAACACGATCCCCTTCTTGTTTTGATGTGATGTGTCAGCTTGCATCTGGTGAGGTTTTTGGGCCAGATCAACCTATTGCATTGAAACTTTTAGGCTCCGAAAGGTCATTGCAAGCTCTAGAAGGTATGGTTCTTAACTGAGCATACTCGTTAGTTGTTGCTGTGCTGTCCTTTGAGCAGCGTACATATTAGGCAGTATGCAGTTGAAGCATAATTCTACCATGAACAACGTTTGTTGGGGCTAATTGGACTTAAAAATGCTATATGTAGAAGTTAATCTTCCATGAACACTGCATATTAGGCAGTATCTAGTTGTTTTCTTTGCCGTCTTGAAAGATTTCAGGTTGAATCCCAACCCAAGTGTCAAGTTCTACTTACTATGAGTATTAATGCATGCAGGAGTTGCCATGGAACTAGAGGATTCATTATTTCCTTTGTTGAGGGAAGTCAATATTGGCATAGATCCTTATGATGTGTTCCAAGATGTTGAATGGGCACTTCTGATCGGAGCAAAGCCTCGAGGCCCTGGAATGGAACGAGCTGGCTTATTAGACATAAATGGGCAGATTTTTGCTGAACAGGTACTTTTAGCATTTCATTGTTGGTTTAATTAAGTTTGTGTATTATGAGAGAGAGAGAGAGAGCTATGTACTCTTTCTGCCACTGATCTTGGGATGAAACAACGCAGGGAAAAGCTCTTAATGCAGTTGCATCACGTAATGTCAAGGTGATGGTAGTGGGCAACCCCTGCAACACCAAGTAAAAGATCTTAACTTTATCTTCAACACCTAAGTTATGTAGTTATTCTGATGTCTGTTGATGGTAGTTGTGTTAATCATTTTCACCCAGTGCATTGATTTGCTTGAAAAATGCTCCAAACATACCGGCAAAGAATTTTCATGCTTTGACTCGATTAGATGAGAATAGAGCAAAATGCCAGGTATAGTTGGTATTGTTCGGCACTTAGTCATGTCATTCCAAATGAATATCAGGAAAGTTTTTGAAAAAAAATATTTGGTATTGTTTTTGTAGCTGGCCCTCAAAGCAGGTGTCTTCTATGACAAAGTGTCAAATGTGACTATCTGGGGAAACCACTCAACCACTCAGGTCATCGAACAGATTTTGTTGAAGAATTTGAATTTTGCTTGTGCCTGTATGCTCTCATTAACAGTGTTTGTTATGTAATTTTCTCAGGTTCCGGACTTTTTGAATGCTAGAATCAATGGCATACCTGTCAAAGAGGTTATTAAGGATACCAAGTGGTTGGAGGAAGAGTTCACCGAAATGGTCCAGAATGTAAGTTAGGTGTAATCATAGATAACTACATAAACTAAAGTGGTTTTTAACTTCAATAACTAAAATATTCGAAAATGGAATTACAGAGAGGTGGCGTGCTTATTAAAAAATGGGGAAGATCATCAGCTGCATCAACCGCTGTTTCAATTGTTGATGCCATCAGATCTCTTGTGACTCCCACCCCTGAGGGTGATTGGTTTTCTTCTGGAGTAAGTTCATTTCCAATTGTTTTCTATGAGATGATTTTTGGGGTTAGTCGACTAAATTGGCTTTTTGGCCTTCAATTAAATTGAAAGCAATCATTTTGTTGACGATAAACATATTTTTGCACCAAAAGAATAGGGTAATCCTATCTTGCAACGAAAATATGAAAGAGCAATAGCTGAAAAGAGAAGGATATTCCATAGAAGTTGATGATGATCTTTTATTGCTAGTCTCACAGTTTTTACAACGCATATGTAGGTTTACACCAATGGGAATCCATATGGTATAGCAGAGGATCTTGTTTTCAGCATGCCATGCCGATCAAAAGTAAATAATTTATCAGACATTTTCTTTTGACACCATTTCCTGTCCCAATATAGTTAAACATCATCTCTCGAAATATGTTCTTGCATTATTTTCAGGGCGATGGAGATTATGAACTTGTCAAGGATGTAATATTTGATGACTACCTTCTGAGGCGAATTAGCAAGGTACGTAAAATACATTTCAGTTTGTTAGGGAGGTTAGGATACCACATTGCAATGGCAAAATTTCATTCATTTGGTTAATGCAAATGAGAATAGAATCGAGGCATAAAACTTTCTAATGCGAAATCCAATTGTGAAATATTTCATTGCAATTGATAAAGTAGTAGTAAATGATAAGTAATACAATTGACTTCTAAACTACAATACGCGCAACAGAAAAAACCTTTTGTGCTGTAGAAACACGATGGACATATCTCAAATATTAGTGTTAATCCGAATTATATTAAAGGACTTCTTCTACATTATTTTCCAAAGAGCCCTAGTTGTGATGAGCACTGTTATTATGCAGAGTGAAGCTGAGTTACTTGCTGAGAAGAGATGTGTGGCCCACCTCACAGGAGAGGTAAGCGCCTATGTTATCATACCATGAACTCCTTTGTTATGTTGATATTGTTGCCTGGTGGTTATTCATATATGTATATATGTTTCACTCTTTTTCAGGGTATCGCTGTCTGTGACCTACCCGAGGACACAATGCTTCCAGGAGAAGTCTAGAACTAATCAGACAAAACCTATTTGTCCAAAAATTTACCTGGCAGCTATCACAGAGAAATCCTTGTTAAGAAAGCAATTAATGATATTGTATGCGTTGAGTTTTGGCTGTTGTTCATCTAGAATGAGCGTGGCAATAAAGTTAGAAGGTAGTAATAAACTTGGCAATTTTAAGCCATTATAGAGATTTTGAAGTTGTTATGGTAAAATAAATCTATAAAAAAAGAAAGTTGTAATGGTGTACAATTGATATGGCATGGAACTTGTAAGGTGATGAACCCAATTCTCTGTCCACCTTTGCCTGAACAGGTTTTAATCCGAGTCATCTATCTTCTGAATTTATACTAGTATTTTTGTACTTTCCCCAGTTTATTTTTGTTCTCTGAATTATGTATGTATAAAACCAGCTGGTTTTGATTGATAACCTCCGTACATTTTTTGGAAAACATTTATCTGACAAAAATTAAAGGAAAACATTTATTTAAAAAAGAAAAGAAAAGAAAATATGCTTATTTAGACAAAATATTCAAAATAATATTTAGACAAGGTACTTTCCTAATGAAAAATGCTATGAATCTTAAATAATCTATTAAATCTCACATGAAACGTAAAATTCACACAAATCTATGTGTGTAAATCATACACTCGTGAGAGATTTAATAAAAAAATTAATAGATTATTTAGAATCCGCATAACTCTTTTCTAATTTTAAAAGGTGAAGTGCCTTCAAAACTAAAATCTTACTAATACAATCACACTACCAAGTCACCGCCTCCACCACCACAAGTGGCTTTTTGTGATCATTTATTTCACAACATTGAATTGAAACAAATCAAAACTGCTACAACACTCACAAACAATACAGAAAAATCCATTAAACTTAAATTTTCACCCACAATAAGCCATGTTTATAAATGATCAAGAAGTTAGAAGCTTCAAAATCGATGCAAACATGTCGAGCTTTAAACCAACTGCTTACTCTGGCCAATTCAGCTAACCCAGAAATTTCACAAACAGCCAGCAACTACTGACCAAAAGCAGTTAAATCACACGTTTACACGTGGAATAACAAAGCTTACAGTCACTGAACAATTATATCCCAAATTTGAGGACAATAATAATTAAATAACAAACAATCTTCTACTATTGAATATTCTATCAGAGTATAAAGTCAATATCCATCAAGTACCTCATGCTCAACCCACGTACTGTTTTGGGTATCATGAAGCATTGCCTGTGTATAAGCAAGTCCCGATTTTGTAACTCATTGACAGGAGAAGGACCCAAAAAAATATCAGATAGAACCAGCCCCGTGTCATTGAAGAACCCGCCTTGCCCAAAAGTGTGCCAGACATTGGATCCAAACTGGCAGAAGTTGAATCATTGTATGAAATGCCAAAAGAAAGGATGATATTGACATCCGTATGCTTACCAAGCAGTGGGTATGCCCCATTGCCATTCAAGGTCATATTTCTTATTTGGATCATACCAGTGGTAACATGGACTGAACTTGAAGAATGTGATGTAGAATTCAACCGAACCACTGCATCTTTTGAAGGGAACTCTGAAGCAAATGCAGGAGGAGCAGGGATGTTGCCCAACATGCGACTCGCGTGCTTGACAAATGGATACTGAGTATCTGCATCATTTGATAGTACATAAAAATCGAGGTGAATAGAGAGTAGCAAAAAAGTTAGGTAGTAATTTCCCACTTCAGAAGCTAGCAGTGCTATGCCAAACTTGAAACTAGAACATAAGTTCTTGTCCTTACCCGCTCCAAATTTCCCAGGCTCTTGCTTTGAAGTTGACGCAACATCATCATCATGTCCTTTTAAGAGCTGTTGGCTTCCCTCGTGCTGATGTAGTCATAAATTAATGTCATGCCTCAACAATTAGTAAATTACCACCACAGTCAACAGGGACAATTTAATTGAGTTGAAAGCGTTAAGATTACCTTTTGCGCGAGGAATGCTTGGCCAGAAGCAAGGTCCTCACTTCCCATCATCTTCGAAGAATCAAAGGCCATAAACTGTGAGTTGTCGCCATCTGCATCAAAGTATGTAAGGTAGTCTCCTAGCATGCCAAAACTAGAAGGATCTGCCTCAATGGGGTTTGACAGGTCATTAGTTTCCAGGAATAAGCCTTCATCAAATGGAGTGTTACCGATGGCATCCATGAATGGTTCATCAAGTAAGTAATCTACATCCACAGAATTTACAGCATTGCTTGGTTCACCAATATATTCATGCCTTACTGGTTTCGTGTCCATATTGGTTTGCGCTGGCAAATCAAATAACTTCTGGCCATCAGGCTGCCCCGGAACACAGTAACTTTCATCTGTAGCCACCAAAAGTTTTTGAGCATCATCAACAAAGTCCACCGACTCCTGGACCTGATTGCCATCATCCCCATAATAGAAGCTCAAAGGAGGGGGGACATCTTCTGCTGGAATTTCTGCATCAAGAATCTGGAAAACAAAAAAAGAAATCAATCTCCAAAATTTTAATAAACCATAATGAATTAAAAAAGGAAGCGGAGGGGGCACAGGAGCCTTAGATTTGTAATAAGTAGGCAAGGGGGCATTACAAGACAACAATAATCCTAAAAATAGCATGAAGTAAATGATGACTTCATGGAAATGAATTATTATTGGACACCCTTCTGCCAATAAAGATTGTACTAAGGTTCTGAAAAGCGGTTGCGGTGGCGCGGTTGCGGTTGCGAAGTGTAAAGACCGTAGCATAACAATTGCGGTAACCGGAACCGTGATTTTTTTTTATTTTTCGCACAATTTGAAAAAAAAATTACCGATACGCATATTTTTTTCCCATAATCATATTTATTGTGTTTTAAAATAAATATTGATCAATTTTTGTAAATTTTTAAGTATGATCCAATATATTTCATATTTTTTAAATCACTATAAACTGAGTTTTTTACATTTTATTTTAATCATTAATGACTTTATATGTTATAAATCCATATTACGTTTGTGGCCAAAATTTTTTTTTTTCTTGGACTTAAATGTATAAAATTATTTTTTTCATTATTATACTTGTGGAAGCATATGCAAATTTTAACTTGAATAGTTTTAAAAAATAAATTATACATGCTAATGTAATCATATAAAAATTAAAAAATAAATTATAAAGATTTTTTTTTTTTTTTTTTGGATCACTTGAATATTCATTCTCTTTTTGGATAACCTGTAAATAAAAATAAAATAAACTAATTAAAAAAAATTGACAAGTATAAAATATGTATTAATATATAATTATAAGTGTTATGTTTTCTAGATATTTTACAAAAAAATTAATTACTAATTATTATATATAAGATAAACAATAACAAAAGTAAAAGAATAAACAAAAACACATATATATATATATATTTTAATCAAGCTAAATAGATAATGACCACACTTATTATTATTATTATTTTCAAACAATATATACATAGACACACAAACAAAATGGTTGAGTGATAGCAGTCGAATAAAATAACATAGGTCTTACAGTTTCAACAAATCAATAACATGTTTTTCATCTTCCGTTTTCTCTCTCTCTTACTCCTCCATCTTCCATCTTCTCTCTCTATCCCTCTTCCCCCGTTTTTATTTTTATTATTTTCATTTTATTTTTTATTTTTTATTTTTTTATATTTTTTTTCGGGAAAAAAAACAGTTTGGAACCGTTACGTAACGATGCGTAACAGGCCGTTATGGCACTGTTACGACCGTTACAGCCGACACACCTGTGAATCTCAATCACACCGCAAGAGCGAGGGTAACGCGTGGTGCCTACCGCCGCAACCATTACGTAATGTTGCATTTTGAAAGTGTAACAGTGTCTAACAGACAGTTACGATACCTCTACGGCCATTATGTAACACCGAAATAGTCGTTACACATGCGAATTGCTGTCACACTGCTATAGTGGTCGTAATGGTTGCGGCCACTTTTTAAAACCTTGATTGTAACTGAACATGACAAAGTCATTAATTCAGTTTTAAAACAAAACGCGAAACAAAGAGAAAAAGTTCAGGATTTTAGTCTTCAGATGATGCCCAAGCGCAATATACAAAAAATAGATGCTCAGCATGCAACATCCAACAATAGATTCACTTTGGTGAACATTATTAAAAAAAAAAAAAAAAAAAAAGGCTCACCTCGGTACGCCATGTCAGTGGCATACAATTTTAAGGCTATGTTTGGATAAAAAAAATCAAAAAAGAAGGGATGAGAACCTCACCAGGAATCACATTACTAGGATAAAAATCGTGTCAATGATATTCAATTGTTTGGTTTGGCCGGGAATTTTCTACGGAGAATGATAAAATTTTAAATATTGTGTGTCCATTTACCTTTTTTTTTCTACTCAAATGGTTCACATCCCTCCAAGAATGTGAGATTCCCACGGCAGTATGGGGATTAGATTTGTGCTCAATTTAAGAAGGGTGTCCAATTCCAATCTGTTCTAAATGTTGGAATTATAGATATCAATAATCACTTTCGCATTCCCTCTCAAGATTCCCATTATCATCCAAGTTAGCCAACCAAGTAACCTTCCAGAATAGGGGACCCCCACTGGCAACAATATGGTAGTAAAATGGTTTTATTGTACTTTTATTTTGATAATTAAATTAAATATTATTGAAAGGTGCCAACAGGGCGAGCGGCTGAAGTTTGATAACCAGCCCACGTCTATTTATGATCCCTTGCGGATGGGAATCCATATATTACCAACCATATTTAATGTGTAGGTAAGGAAGAGGCACTGAACCAACAAGGTAACAATAAACACAATCTAGCAGCCAATCTTGATCACCATAGACAATGGAGAACCCCAGCAATAAAAAAACCATATAGACCGAGGCAAAGCATTAAGGTGTTGCATTCCTTAGAGATCATAAGCTCAAAATGTCGAGAAAACACGGTTATTTTCTAATACAAAATACCAATCATTAGGAATTAAGTAGCAGTTTTATTGCCAGCTGGTCATTTACTTCTAAATTTTCAGTAAGTCCTACAAAAGTCGCACATTAATATTAGGTCTAAACTATTTTTATTGCAAAAAAGCATAACTCCCACAATTCATGTAAGCTGGTAACACTTCAGTTCAAATGGGAAATTAATAGTTAAAATCTAATTATAAAATCATTTGATACTCTTCTCAATCCTCACTTTCCTAATTGATTTGCAATTAAACTTGACAAAACTATCAATTGCAATGCAACATAACAATTTAGATTGCAGGTGAATGCATGTATGTACATGAGTGGAGAGTGGGAATCGGGGGTGTTGTAGTTTCTTAAATACAAAGTATACTGAGAATGATCACAAACCTGCTCGAGGTCAATTCCATCGAGATAGGCATCATCACTAACTGCCACTTCCTCAGCAGCCTGCTCGCTAGGAACCATGACCAACTCATCATCCTCCCATTCCTCCTCAACAAATGGCGCCCCATACTGCTCCCCGTTCTTTGGTCCTGTACCACTCTTCTGAAATATTCTGCATAACACAAATGCATCCTTCTCGACCCAAAACAAAAAAACAAAGAAACACAAAAAAATCCATTAGATCTCAGAACCAAAATTCATAACAGTTTGTGTTAATTGCTCCACCAATTAGAACTTATGTTTCTATCCCACGATTTTTGTTCATTTTGACTCCCGTTTATTCACATGCACCAAATGAATTATGCCAAAAATTCAGTTTTCTGGGCCTTTAAAACAGAAACATTTCTCGAAAACAAATCCATTCAGCCATTTCTGATACCTGGATTTCATTTTATACACAATTACAAAATTCTCACCTGAAAAATTCCAGAGTTCTCCAACTGCTCATCAACAAGCCTGTACTCATGCATAACCCAATTACTCCTCTCGCCCCGTGGAGCCCGACCGCTGTGATAAACAAGAGTTTTCTTCATCCCAACCGTCCGCGAATTGTGAAGTACCGGCCGGTCCTTCCCCGTCGTCTTCCAGTACCCTCTTTCAGTAGCTCTGTTTGTCCTTGACCCATTCCCATACTTCTTATCTAGCATACTAAAAAAGTACCACTCCAAGTCCCTGCTCTTCAGCCTTGACTTCCCTAATACCCCAAAAATCACCAAATTTTCATTATAAGAATAATATCCAAATAAATAAATATAAGCCAATTTGGTAACCTCAATCCCCGTAATTGACCTAACAAGTTCATAAGTAAAGGGTGAAAAAGAGTGGAGAAGATAGAGATGGCCCTAAACCCCATATCATACCAAACAATTCACCAATCAAAAACTCTAATCGAAGAAATCCCAAAATTGGCATAACAAATTCAGGAGAAAAACCCCAAACAAGAAGGTGTAATGAGTGAAAAAAAGAGAGATGACCCAAAACCCCATAACACACCAAACAATTCACCAATCAAAAACCCTAATTCAAATTGAGAAACAAACCAAAACCCAGAATTCTCAGAAATCTAGAGAGAGAAACTTGTAAATAAAAGACATTACGTAGAGAGAGAGAGAGAGAGAGAGAGAGAGAGAGAGAGAGAGAGAGAGGAGGGGTGAAAAGACCTGGGAGATCCCAAGGCTCAGACTTGTATATGTCGATTTCAGAGATGGCGTCGAATCTGAAGGGCTTTCCACAGACCTTTCGCCTCAGGTAGTATCGAACCAGTTCTTCATCGGTTGGATGGAACCGAAACCCAGGAGCGAGCGAAGCCGATGCCGGATCGGGACCCATGTGCGTGCTATTCAGAGTTTTTCAGAGAGAGAAAATTAGGGTTTTGTAGAGAGAGAGAGTGATTGAATTTCTAGAGAGAGAGAGAGTTCGACCGTAGGGTTTTGAAGAAAGCCATTGCTTCATCAGTCTACGGAGCTTCGACGACTACGTAAAGATGTTATTAAAAACTATTGAGGTAAGTGGGGTTATTAGTAGATTACCTGCAGGTTAGTAAATTTGTCACCGTTGGATACGTGGCAGGATTAGAGGGGTAGAGGTTTATGTGGGACCCCTTTTTGTGGGTCACGTTTGTTGCGGAAGGTTCTAGATGTGTCTATTACCAGAGGTTGTTCGGGGTTTTGGGGGCTTGATGCGGTTGTACGTTGCTCTGGCAATAGTATTGGACGATGAGGGGATAGAACCAGGACTGCTACGTGGGTTGAGGTTGGATGAACTGGTGTGGTGGTGACGCATGTACGTCCGTAAAAAATAAAGGGCGTCTTTGGTTTGCTTTTAAGGGAGTGATTTTTAAAAAAAAATTAGGAAGAGAGTTTAGAATTTTTTTAAATTTGTTTGGTTGTATATTTTGAAAGTAGTTTTAGAGTTTGAGAGTTTGAAATGATTTAATATTTTGTTGTAATTGAGTAGATGTGTGTGAGAGAAAAAGTGATTGAGAATGAGAGAAGAGAGAAAAAAAGTAATTGATTGATGTGTAAGAGAAAGGATGTGATTTTGAATTTTTTTTGAGAAAAACCACAAACCAAACAAAATTTTGGATTTTGGTATAAAAAAAAACAAAATCAAAATTTTGAAAAAAAAAATTCAAAAATAACTCTCCCAAAAACAAACCAAATAAGCCCGTCTTTTTTCTTTTTTTTTAATAAATAACAGTTTGACCCATGGTTTACCTTAAATATACGAAAAATCCTGTAATTTTATTTGTAATACTTAAATTTTTTAGACTTTATATTATATTGTAATTTTTGACAGATGTAATAGAACTGTTCCAAACAATGTCGTTTTATGCACTGCTTGATTAAAAAAAGAAGGAAAAGAAGAGAAAAAAATAAAAGTTAGAGAAAGAGATTGCAATAAGAGAGAGACAAACAACTCTCCCTTTCCCTCCAATGGCCAAAACCAAAAGCTCAACAAAATCCACTAAGAAAAATCAAAAAAACCAACCTGACAATGCCTAAAAATCACAAAAACCATTAGCTTGGTAAGTTGTAAGAAACCTCCTCACCTACAAATACCTCCAGACCTAACCAAAATATATGTATATACCCAGAAACAACTACTAATGATTCCAATTAATTCACAGTACTAATCAATGCCCACTATCACAAATGTAAGAGAAAACACAAATGAATCTTGTGGGTACTTGTAGAAAATCACCAAAACGAAACAAATGGTTTCATTTCAGAAGCTGTAAATCTGGAAATTATGGTAGAAAAGATCAATTTTTTTGAAATTTTCTGTTTGTTGTCACCAATTGTCACCCAATGATGAATCCATTGTCTATCAAATTCACTAATAACTACCAAATTATATGTATACGTGGGAGCCAAAAAAAAAAAAAAATCAACTTATTGGGCTAACCCAAATAAGGCCTGACAATGGGTCCAATCCAAACAAGGAAGCCCATAGGACATATATCACACCCTCTATTTATAAAAGGAGGGCAACCCAAGGAATAGAGGTATGATCTCTCTCTCTCTCTGCAATAGAATACACTCACACACCCCTTCATTTTTACATATTCTTTCCTTGATTCAATGACTAACTTTTTTATCGGAGTGTCCCCTGCCAGCAACCCCGGTTGGGTGGCGCTGATTATGTTCATCCTTGCAGATCTACAGGGACTAAGTTCTTCTCTTCGTTGGATCTCTTCAACAATCCATGTGACATGATTTTTCTAGGTCTCACAATTGGCGCTGTTCATGGGAATCGTCTAAAAGAGTTCAACAAAGTAAATAGCAACATGTTATTGTAAGTAAAAATTGTTAGACAATCTTCACTGTATTTAAATAAATTAATTATGTTTGGGTACTAAACGACAAACAGAATACAAAAGGAAAAATAGGAAAGGAGAAAAAATGTTTGATTACAAAAATCAAACCAATAAATAACAATAAATAAATAAAAATAAATTTTTATTTTGTTACAAAAATAAAATTAAAATCTGATTTAAATAAATAAAAACAAACCAGAAAAATAAATTAACTTACTTGATTAATTTCTTGAACAATATTCTGATCAAGTCCAGTGTTAGACACTGTGTCCTTAAGACAAATTCGTCCTCTCCACGGTGCTTTCAGAATATGGGTGTCTATCTCTTAGGATAAAATGATCAATTAACGAAAAATAGCAGCACTACTGATTTTTCGTACAACGAACACACTAAGTGTTTTATACTCTATCTCACAGAAAATAATAGATGCAGCAAA
Source organism: Camellia granthamiana (assembly GCA_036172215.1). NCBI lineage: Eukaryota > Viridiplantae > Streptophyta > Magnoliopsida > Ericales > Theaceae > Camellia > Camellia granthamiana. The sequence goes on along the minus strand of CM069903.1, from coordinate 167,929,588 downwards.
ATGTAGAGAGCAAATTTAAGGACGAAAAATAGGAGTAAAAATCCAAATGAAGGACTGCCTATTTATATAGGTGAAGTGGTGGCTTGGTGGCTGCTAGTTTTGAATTAAACAAGTACCATACCTGTTCAATATAAATTAAACAGATACAAAATCTATAGGCACTATTTGGTTTGAATTTCAAACAATTCAACAACCTGTTTTGGGTGGATTTGAATTCGAACAAATTCGATTGGACAGATCCGAAACTGTATAAAATTTTTGAAGATATGCAATAATTTTGAATTCAAAATTTTGAAATTAATCTAGATAGAAATTCGGAATGAATTCTTGGACAGATTTTATTTCAAAGAATAAAATTTAAATTCAAATATTTTTGACCCAAAAAGATTAGTATTGGACTGGACAAGCCCAACCCAACCACACACCCGCGCCCAAGCCCAGCCCAGCCCGCCCGACCGGACCGGCGGCGGCGGCGGCGCGAGTGTGTGTGGTGATTTTTGGGTCCAATGGGTCTAGCCCATTTTACTCATAACCTCTCTCTCTACAAAACTTGGGTACCCCTTAGGACACACCCCAAGTTCCAATCCCATGCCTTATAAACCCACTCAAAACTTCCCACCAAATCAATGTGGGACAAGCCATTTTTCAAACCTTTAAGGATTTTCCACCAAAACTCTATTTCCATGGAGCACATTTTTGCTTCAATTTCCCATTCACTCGATAATGGTTTTGAACAACCAAATATACCATGTGAATTACAACGCGGTAAAGAACACGCTACCACTTAGACCCGCCAACTTTGGCGTACGGGTCCCACCTAAATAATAGACCAAAGTTAGGAAAAATTCTGTTTTTTTTCCCAGAATTTCCATACCAACTATTTCTAACAATCCCCCACATGAATAGAATTTGATGACAAACGAAAATGCAACAATATGTAGAATTTGTCGAAATAGTATAAATCGAAAATATCTTGCATCAGGATAGGTAATTTTCGACCTTGAACCTTCCCTAATGATAACCTATCGGACTTACTAGCTAACCAATGGACGCAATGCCTTGAATTGTTAAAGCCATTTGTATAAGCCAAGACAATAGATTTCACACAAAATATCTTCTAACACATCGTGGTTCTCACTGTTGTGTTCATTTTGGCCTTGAACGCTTCTGGTTTTCATGAGTGCTTCTAGAGAATTTAGCCTCTTCATTCTCATAGAACCGGCCCTAGTTTGACACTCATATAGGTAATTCTTATTGTGAGTATCTTCTTATACTCATCTTGATTTTATGCCTAAATCAAGATATAAGTAATCATTAAAAGCAAAGCTTATCCTTATACTCCTACAGACAACACATGTTGCAGATATCACTCTCACCATAGGAATGGGTATGGAATTTTAATCCCTTGGTGATTTCTGGCGAGCCACACATAACTTAGTTGTCCCTTTGAACTTAGTTCTTGGGATCTCCAGTCATATAAGTAGGGTTACCACTATGATGACTCTTATGTAATAGGTTTTAATCCCATCCCCTTCGATGAACTATACACTTGCTCTTTTGTCAAACCTTTTGTTAACGGATCCGCAATATTCTCTTTAGATTTTATATAATATATTGAGATTATTCCATTTGAGAGCAATTGCTTTACGGTATTATGTCGACGACGAATGTATCGTGACTTACCATTATACATATGATTCTGTGCCTTGCCTATTGCAGATTGACTATCACAATGAATGTAAATAGCTGGTACAGGTTTAGGCCACATTGGAATATCTTCTAAGAAATGATGAAGTCATTCTGCTTCTTCTCCTGCTTTGTCTAAAGCAATGAACTCGGATTCCATTGTGGATCATGCAATGCATATTTGTTTCGTGGATTTCCAAGAAACGACAGCGCCTCCCAGAATAAAGACATATTGTAACGCCCTCAAAATAATACATAAAACCCATCACTTTAGACATGCATTAATATAAGAGAAATCAACCATTTCTATTCATTAGAGTAGTTCTTATAACAGTATTACATGTTAACAACAAAAGCAAATGCCCTACGAGCTTACAGCTTTCCAAGTTAACACTTGGTTACACAAAAGAAGAGTGCTAACTTTATACAAAAGAAGCCTTTGGCTTGATATACATGTAATACAAACAAAATAATAAAAAAAAAGGGTCTTCAACTCCCATAACCATTCAAGCTATATCCTTGGAGGTGGCATGCTACCTATACCTGAAAATAATGTCCCATAAAGGGTGAGCCAACGCCCAGTAGAGATATGCTAAACACAGTATGAGCAGTAACTAAGACATTAGCAATTGATAAATGTTTAGTTCCCATAAATCAATTCATATCTGTTTCCATTACATGACCACTATGTCCATGTTTCATTTTCACTTTCCATTTCTTGTCAAGTTCACAATTTACAACAGCGGCTTAGAACCTGGCCAACGATTTACATGAGATAGTGACTCATATTAAACATTTCCCATTTCACAATAGATAAGCATACTAGCTATATCAACACTTCGATAGATGAGCATATAAACTATATCAACATCTCAACAGATAAGCATACAAGCTGTATCCACACTTCAACAGATAAGCATATGAGCTATATCAACACTTCCATAGATAAGCATATGAGCTATATCAACACATTAACTGACAAGCATATGAGCTGTATCAGCGGAGTCCATCCCTTATCTCCTCCCAAACAACATCCGATTTAGAGGTCCATCCCTTATCTTCCCCTAAACCGTGGAGTACATCCCCTATCTTCTCCCACACAACACAATATATATACACATAGGTCATATACACAATCAATCAATACATAACGTTAATGTATTCTATCAACCGTCATACTCTATGACACATCCAATTGATTAGTTTTAGTTTGCCTAATCATCATGCATTGTCTACAACAATCAAAACTACCCTCCACCGGTAGCCCAAAGCAATTATTTCTAAACAGATAATAAAAGCTCCAACAGATAAAATATCAATGTTTTCAAAAGTGAGCGATTAATAAATCCAACTCCACCATTTTTTTGACATAATGAGCCAATTTCATGATCTCCAACTCGATTCCAAATAATCACAATTTTTCCAAATTAATTATACCAATTAATTTATACAACAAATTAAGGTCTTCTACCTCGTTTCCCAATATTGACCCAATGGTCCATATTTCAACAATCAACAACAATATCATTATTTTGAAACTCAAAATACACATTTTAGAATCAAAATAACAAAACCCTCTTTCAACATTTTCAAACCCTAACTCCCCAAATCAACCATTTAACAAAATGCCCAAAAATCTAGGTCAAAACCCATAGTAGTGAGTATGAACCCCTACCTCAAAAGATGACACCCAATGAAGAAGATGAAGAAAACGAAAGTGCTCCAAATTCCAAATTTCTCGGATCAAAAGATAGCCCTCGATGATCAACAACCTTTTTGTAAAGGCCAAAGGCGAGGAAACAACTCCTACTAGATCAATACTTAAAGAGAAGTTGAGGTTTTAGAGAGAGAAGGTCTCTAATGGCGGTTTTGAAAAGTAAGAGAGAGAAATGGAGTTGAAAAAGTGATCCAAAAAGTCGGATCTCGGTTTTATATAAAAGTCGCCCCACTCGAGCGTGGAAACCCCCGCTCGAGCGTCACTCACATACTTCCGCTCGAGCGTCCAAACCGCCGCTCGAGCGCCGGATACACACTCCCAGAACTTTTGCAGAACCAGGTCCCCGCTCAAGCTTCCAACTCCCCGCTCGAGCGTCACACACAAACTCCCGCTCGAGCGTCCAAACGCCCGCTCGAGCGTCCAACACTGCAGAGGAAAATACTGGGAGATGGAAAATCACGCTCGAGTGTCAAAACACCCGCTCGAGCAGAAAAGCAACAACGAAGGACCCGCTCGAGCGTCAAAAGCTCCGCTCGAGCGTGAAGGCACAAATCTGGGCAACTACTTTTGGTTTCTAAGCTCAACCAACCTGTTTCAAACCTGCCCAACACAACCCAAGACTCAAATACAAAGAGTAGAGGATGTAAACGAGGTATACACAACAACCAACTCCACGGAACCTAAGTCCGAATACAACAAATAAAGAAGGGAAACCGGGATTGCTATACATATCTACTAGTGGATTTTGAATCTTTAGTATCCGATATCCAATTGGCATCACAATAACCTTCGAGTACTACTGGATATCGAGTAAAGTTCAAACCACGATCACGAGTAAATCTTAGACATCTTAGAACCCGAATGATCGCTTTCCAATGGTCTTCTCCAGGATTACTAGTGTACCTACTCAATTTATCGACTGCATAAGCTATGTCAGGACGAGTACAATTCATTAGGTACGTTAGGCTTCCAATGATTTGGGAGTATTTTAACTGAGACACTGCATCACCTTTATTTTTTGATAAATAAAGACTGATGTCTACAGGTGTTCTAGCTACATTTAAATCATCCTTGATAAATTTATCAAGAATTTTCTCAATATAATAAGATTGAGATAATGTATATCTGTCAGATATTTTAGTAATTTTCATTCCTAATATAATATCTGCAACCCCCATATCTTTCATATCAAATCTTTTGTTAAGTATTTGCTTAGTTGATTTGATCATGTTTTGACTGCTTCCAATGATAAGCATGTCATCCACATAAGGACAAACTATGACATATCCTTGGTCAATATTTTTAACATAGACGCACTTGTCACATTCGTTTATCTTAAACCCATTAGTAAGCATATCATGATCAAATTTTTCATGCCATTGCTTAGGTGCTTGTTTTAATCCATAAAGCGATTTTACAAGCCGACAAACTTTATGTTCTTGCCTCGGTACTACAAACCCTTCGGGTTGTTCCATATAGATTTCTTCATTTAGATCACTGTTTAAGAAAGCTGTCTTAACATCCATTTGATGTATTTCTAAATTAAACAATGCCATTATAGCAATAAGCATGCAAATGGATGTTATTCTTGTCACAGGGGAATATGTGTCAAAATAGTCTAGACCTTCCTTTTGTCTATAACCTTTTACTACAAGTCTTGCTTTATACTTGTCTATTGAACTATCTGCTTTCATTTTTCTCTTGAATATACACTTATATCCAAGAGGTTTAGAACTAGGTGGAAGATCCACCAATTCCCAAGTATGATTTTGCATAATAGATTCAATTTCATTATTAACAGCCTCTTTCCACAAAGGTGCTTTAGGACCTGTCATTGCTTCCTTAAAGTTTTGAGGTTTATTTTCTAACAGGTATGCCAAAAAATTTGGACCAAAGGATTTTGATGTTCTCGCTCTCTTACTTCGTCTTGGTTCATCATCAGTTAAATCCTGTTGGTCGAGACCATTACTAGTCTCTTATGTTTGATTGTCATTAGTCTCTTGACTTTGTGTACAATCATAAGTTCTTTTCTGTGAACTTAATTCATGTTCTTTCTTGTAAGGAAAGACATGTTCAAAAAACACAGCATTCCTTGACTTTATAATAGTGTTCACATTTATATCAGGTATTTCTGATTTATAAATCAGAAACCGATATGCACTACTATTCTGAGTATAACCAATAAATACACAATTTACTGTTTTTGGTCCAATCTTAGTCTTTTTAGGAACATGAATTTCAACTTTTGCCAAACACCCCCACACTTTTAAGTATTTGTAAGAAGGCGGTCGACCTTTCCAATATTCATAAGGAGTGCTGTTGGTGTAACGACCCCAAAATCCGTATTAGAGATTACCTTTACGGCCTTATGAGTTAATGCATTTTAATTTAATGATATGTATTCAAATTGAGGAATTAACTGTTGAGCCACGGCTTTAAAATTGAAATTACCGACCTTTACGGGTTCAGAAATCACAATTGAGGACTTGGATGTGTTAATGGAAATTTTTAGAACTATTTGGAGAACTTAATTGGAAATCTAATTTGTCTGATTCGTTAATGTACGTTTGGGTGGTTAACTTGGTACTACAAATTGAAGGCTTTAGAGGCTTCAGAAACCAGAACAGGGGACATATTTATGATCATCATAATTTTTAGAGTCATCTAGAAAGTTTAATTGAAATTTAATTTTGTGTGATTCGTAAGGGCGCGTTTGGCCCCCCTTATTTGTGATAAAGCTTATATAATTAAATATATAGGTGTATATGAGTGATATGAGTAGGACTCATCTTTTGGAGCTAAAAAATATCTAAGAAGAGAGGAAGACCCGTGAGAAAGAGAGGCCAAGAGAGAGTGAGAGAGAGAGTTCACCATTGTTGGGAGCTTGAAGATGACTTGAAGAAATTGAAGAGAGAAGAAGGAGATCGACCATGGAAGCTTGGAGAAATTAAAGAGAACTATGAGAAAGTCAAAGAGTGAACTAAGGTAAGATAAATTATCTTGAATCCTTATGTTTGAGGCATCAATTTCATGAAATCATGATAATAAGGGAAGCTTTGAACCCATTTGAGTTAGGGTTCTATGTATATATTTGATTGAACCTTGATTTTCTAAGAATTTCTTGATTGAAGAATTAAAGTCATTATATTTGTTTATTTTGAGGTTATGATGTTTGATGGAGATTAATAATGTGAAATTGGTCATGTATTAAAGGGTTTTGGGTTTTGATTTACATGTAATTAAGGTTTGATTTTGAAAATGAGAAGTCCAACAGATCCATGTACGGTCATTCAACTGCCGCAAATAGCCGAACGGCCAAAATTGCCAAACTTTCAGCAAAGTCGAATTCATCTTGCCGAGTTACTGACCAAAGATCCATGTTTGCAATGCCTCGTTTCAGTAAACCAAGGAAGTTGCCAAGTTGGTGACCAAGTGTTTCGGCAACCCAAACGATCGGGGAGTTACCAATTATTCACCGTTGAGTGCGAATTCAACGCCCATTGTGAGCCTCACCAAGCACGCTCCTCCGCCGAGCACATTCTGCTCCAAGTACCTTTTGCTGAACAATACCCATAACAAAAAATAAAAAAATCAATAAAATAAAATATAACAACCTAGAGGAAACCAATTACCCGAGTTCCATTTATGTTCCATCCATCTCGGCAGCGAAAAGCTTGCTCGGTAACATACACCATGTCTTCACCACTTATTTCACGGCGGTATAAAATTACTTAGTCTCACGTAACTCGACCAAATGGAAACAGTAACACAAAGCAACTACAATTCCGCCACTGAGAATAATATTTCACACTTAAGCATGGCTACTTACCAACTCGAACTCGACAACTAGTTCTGTTCGACGCCGAGACGACACAACACACGAGTGCCTCTTAATTACACAGTGGCTAAACTCGGCATCACCACTGTTCAGCTCACTACTGCTCGTTCCTCTTCCTCGGCAATAGTGGAAGCATCAAAATTTGCCTTTGATAGTTGTTCGGCGAACCCATGCATGGAAGCATCAAATTTGCCTCTACTATACCATCCACTCCCCGGTGAAACTGAAGCATGGTCAGAATGACCATTTCGAAAATTCTCGTTTCATTATCTACATCAAATCGGCTCAACAACATTATTTGGCAACATTGCTTATTTGGTTAACATTGCTTACTCAGCAACATTACTCGGACACACATAAGTCATTCGGCTACCAACTTATTGAAATCGCACAGCCGCTCAACTGTTTTTGGACGCATGGGACCACAACTTCATCGCCACGCTCATCGACAATGATAATTGTTGCACACGGTGCAAGTATCTATCCTACGTTGGCTACAACCGTGATGCCGAGAACAAATTTAGTCGTTCTCTTTTTTGGAGTCACATCTCGGCAACATGCTCCACAACATTGGACATTCTCGGAACAAATACTATATATATTAATCCATCTACCTTTTCAGTATGAATCTCATGATATATATAGCAATATTGCTCTGCACTTCTCTCTTGGTATAGAACTAGCATCTCGATTTATCGAAATTAACATCTGAATATACCAGAGGATTCGCGTCAACTCAAAGAGTCCAAACCCACCAACCCGAGGAGCCAAAAGGTCACCAAACCAAATTTTCATCAAACTAAAATTTTCAAAGTTGTCTAAATCAAGTTTTGACCGTACCAGTGTAAAGTACTCATTGAGACGAGTCCAATACAACAAACTGCGTCGAAATCAGAGCTAAAACGAAACCGTACAAGCCAATCGAAGTTTTTCTTGACATACAACTATTTTGCCGAAAAAGACAACCCAAAGTTGGCATATATAAGAAATTATTCAGTGCATTGCGACTAAGTTACATCCAGTAATAACTGAACCATAATCAAGTTCAAATATTTATCTTGCAACATATAAACAAAGAGATCTGTGGTGACAAAGTGGTTAAGTCTTATTCTTTCAAGGGTGTGAGTTTAAACCTTGTCGACAGTAACTTTATTTAACTTTTTTCCAAGTCGCCGAGACGAGTTGTCCAACTTAGCATATTTCAAAGAAATTATCTAGTGCTTCATGGAGCACAAGTCTCAGACGAGCTGTCCAACTTAGCATATTTCAGAGAAATTATCTAGTGTTTCACGGAGCACAAGTCTCCACCGATTTGAGTCGTCAGAACCATTTTGGCTAAAACGACACCATTAGGAGTCCAATTACAACGATCCAATAGTCGTTTCCAATTATTTGGAGCCTTCTGAACACATCCGTATGATCTGATTTTACAAATTCTATACCAACAATTTGCTGATTTTATCTGCAATGTCACATATCGCAGCTCAAACAACATCTTTGCTGACACCCCTAGAGTTTGATCAATGCCGAATTCAACCACTAAAACATTTGGCGACTTCTTACTTATATCACAACGCCGACCCTGCCCGAAACATGGCAGATCAATCCTTAACAATGTTGGACAATTTGTCATCAGCTTCATTCTCGGTACTTTGGGCCCATGTCCAATCTGCATTCCTTCCGACTAATAATTGTCATTCAAAAGCAATGGGGCAAGTATACATTAGACAAAACACAAAACACAAAATAGTAACTTAACAAATTTGCTTCCAATATCCACTCAACGGCTCTTTACAATGGCGCAATGCTATATTTTAATGCTTTACAATTGGTGTCAATTTTTCAGCTTTCCACTTATTTGTGATCACCAATTCTACATCATTTGGTACAAGCAATCACTGACACGGGATGCACTATTCAATATCCTTGCAATGTCTGTAATTGAAGCAAAAGTCTCCCAATGTGGAGCAAGAAAGCCTCTGAATACAGAGCGCCCTCCGTGTTCAACACGGAGCGCCATTAGCAGAAGTCTCCAAATGTGGAGCAAGAAAGTCTCTGAATACAAAGTGCCCTCCGTTCTCAACACAGTGCACCATCAGCGAAAGCCTCCAAATTCGGAGCAAGACATACATACATTCATGCATACCTGCATTCATACAAGCATTTATTTATTTATGTTATTCATTTATCAAATATATTCTTTATCAAGAGACCTAACATCTATTTGAACAGTATAACTTAGCAACAAAAACTCTTATTCCTTCTACCAAAGACAATAAAAGTTTTGAGGCAATTGTGGGAGCCAAAAAAAATATATATCAACTTATTAGGCTAACCCAAACAAGGCCTGACAATGGGTCCAGCCCAAACAAAGAAGCCTATGGGACAAATATCACACCCCCTATTTATAAAAGGAGGGCAACCCAAGGAATAGAGGTATGATCTCTCTCTCTCTTTCTCTGCAACAAAACACACTCACACACCCTTTCATTTCTACATCTTTTTTCCTTGATTTAGTGACTAACTTTATCGTCGGCGTGTCCCCGGCCAGCAACCCCGGTTGGGTGGCATCGATTATGTTCATCTTTGTAGATCTACAGGAACCAAGCTCTTCTCTTCGTTGGATCTCTTCAACAATCCATATGAGAGGATTTTTCTGGGTCTCACAATATATATATATACACAAAATAGCTATAGCCACTAACAAATTTGGTGAGAATATGTGTATATATGTTCATACAACTATATATATAGAATGATTAGAGATTTTAAAACACACATACACATACCCAAATCCAAGGCCACCAAAATAACTTCTCCACCTAAAGGGTTGTTCATTATTGGAGATAAAACAAAATCAAATCATTGGCTTCTTCTTTCTGTATTATACAGATTACAGAGAGGGGCAACCACCATCAGAAACATCTCATTCCTCTGCTTGAAGCCTCTTTCATTCTCTGGGTTTCAATCCCCAAGCTTGTTTTGTTTCTCCAATGCCCTAACTATATATATACATGTTCATATTTATGCTTATCCCTCTCTCTCTGGTTGCAATCTCTCTCACTCTCTCTTCCCTCTTTCCCTTTTTTTTTGTTTTTTTATTTTGTCTTGTTTTTTTTTTGTTTTGTTTTTTTTAATTTTAATTTTAATTTTTTTTATATCAGGCGGTGCACAAAATGACATCGTTTTGTGCACTTTTGTTACGTTTGTAAAAAATTACAATATGGTATGAAATCTGCGTGTTTAAATGTTACAAATAAAACTATAGAGAGATTTCGTGTTTTGGGGGAAAACCACAAGGGGTTAAACTGTTGTTTACCCCTTTTTTTTTTTTAGTAGATCTTAATAGGTAGACTTATTATTCAATAAGTCCTATGATAATTAATGACATTTTTCATCAAACATTATTAAAAACATCACTAATTGTTAATTTTCAGCGACAATTTAAAAATTTTGTCACAAAAAATATCATTAATTATAAATTTTAACGATAGTTTTAAAAAATTGTTACAAAAAAATCACTAATTTTTAACTATCAACGATAGTTAAAAATTTTGTCATAGAAAACGTCACTAATTGTAAGTTTTAGTGACAATTTATAAAAATCATGACAAAAACAAGCCACTAATTATTAATTTTTAGCGACATATGTAAAAATCATCACAAAAAATTATTTTTATCAATGATTTTATTAGGACTTATTTTCCTTAGGACTTTATAAGAATTAAATCTAACTATTATGTCTTATTGATAGTTTATCCTTTATATATATATATATTTATTTATTATTAATATGGCAAGCTAGTATTTGTAGTGTGACCTTGTATTATTTTGGTTCTTATAATATTAAGTGACTCAATTTTGATTCTGAATCTTTTACTTTGTTTCAAATTAGTCTAGTTGATTCTAATTGTCAACATATATATTTTTTTTTTTATGACAAATGCACACATAAATGGCATACGTTATGGTTTTAATAGTAAAATTATAAACTTGATCAATTTAGTTGTTTAACATTAACCAACTCAGTGATCATTTTTCATAAAAAAAATCATAACGAATTTATTAGTTTAATCAAATTGACATAAAATTTAAAATTAAGTATTAAAATTGAGCCAATTGAAACTAAATGGACAAAAATAATACAAACGATAAAATATTGAGACTAGTGGTATAATTTTTCCTCTTTTTTTTTTTTTTGGGGTCAAATGAGTCCATTCGAATCCATTTTAACTCAACACTTGTTTGGCAATAATTTTTAAATTGAATTTTTAAAGTAACATTTTCATTTTAATTTACATTTTTAAATAACATTAATTTTAATTTTCTAATATTATTTAAAAGAATGCAAATAAAAATAAGGTAAATTACACAGACTCTCCTGAAGCTTATGACAATTGCAGATATCTCCCCTTATCTCTTTTATTTTGCCCTCCGTTTTTACAGTATTAGTTTAGCATTTGTCTCAGTTTATCTTATGCTTGAATTCATGAGAAAATCACAAAAATTAAAAGAAATTTGAAGAAAAAAGAGTGAATACCCAAAACTTTGCAGCTTCGAAATCTTGAATCTTCTTCATAAGTTCCTCAGTTGGTGGTGGTGACGAGTCTATAGATGGACCCAAATCAAATGAAAATCAAAATCCATGAGAAATTAGGTGTTGGTTTTGGCGCGTGTAAACAGTCCTAGGCTGTGACAACTAATCTCAATTATACACTAAAATTTTGTGTGTGTGTGTGTTTTTTTTTGAATTCACACTAAGATTGTGTTTGAATTTGTTAAAAAAGAAAAAAAAAATTAAAAGAAAAGAAAAGAAAAAGAAGAAAGTGAATGAAAAAGAAGATGATTTTTTCACAAATTCCTTTCCCTTCTCTTTTCCATTCAAGAATTCAAAATCCAAACATAATTTCAGTAAAAGTCAATCAACCAAATATCTTTCCAAAACTTGATTTCAAGCGAGTGTTAAGAATTTGAGCCCCTTTATAGTGTGAAGTTAATATCCTACAATCATGTTAAATTTTAGGTATATTCCTAGAGGGAACAAGTGTTGTAATGAGTATCAACAGTAGAAAAAATAATGCCACAGGCAACTAACACAGGCTAAAATTCCATTTCATAATGTTGGATAGAGAAACTAGAATCAATTTCTCAACAACAACAATCAAGATCAGAAAAGCAAACATGTTATTCTGATAAAATGATTCAACAGACAAGGCATCGTCAATGGCCAACCGGAACATCCATTCAGAATTCAGATTACAACAAAGAACTACAAAAATAGTTTTACACAAGCGCCATAAATAGCTAGACATCTCAAACAGGGCCCCCTTCAAGCCCTTGTTTTCCTTCTTTAGAAGTTCAATATGCAACTGACGAAAGTTACTCATGGCTTCAGCGGTTGGGCCAACTACAAAAACAGATTACATTAAAAGTTGGGAAGAAGCTAACGATCTCGAACAACCCTTCTCAAGTCCTCGTTTTCCTTGTTCAGAAGATCAATACGCGATTGAAGAATGTTAATCATGGCTTGGGCCCTCATCACTTCAAGCTTCATCGTCTCTCTCTCCATAGAAACATTAAGGATCTCATTTTCCAAATTGCTGATGAATTTCAAATATCCGGGAGGCACAGATTTCTCAAGATTAGCTGCATCGAATGTTGGCGGGTTATTCGGATGGTTTTGTTTGGGTTCAAGAGATTCCAACAAAGGGAATTCCAAGAGTGCAGAGGGAAATTTTGTTGTGGTTGCTACAGTTGTAGATATACAAAGATCGTGAGTTGTCGTGATTGAATCTTCTGAACCATTTGCACAAGTGGAGTTGGGATCATCTGGCTTTGATCTTTTATTCTGAGCCAAAGAGAGTGGTTCTGCGTCAGCTGTACACGGTAAAGGACAATCATCTGACCTTTCCCTCTTGCAAACAAATGACACGTTTTGAGAACCATTTGGAAGCTCAGTTCGACACAGAGGTGCCTTGATGGAATGAGTGTGAGCATCCTGTAATAATAAGGCAATATTTAGAGGGCATTACTGCAATAATTAAGCCTTCAAAATTTAATGCCTTAGCACAAGACAGATTGAAAACAAAGTAAAAAAAGGAAATGTCTCCCAAAAATCAACCCATAACTAGAGAACATTTTGCATAGGTCATAATGATAAACGCAGCAAACTTGCACAATTTTTTTACGAACATCCTGTAAACTGGTATTTGCATTTGAACATACCGAGATTTAACTGCTTTGAAAAGACAAATTTTAGAATGATTTTTTGTGACAAATCAAACTCACCACGATACAAAATTTTCACTCATTTTCAAATATAAAATTAAATTGGTAGAAGTACCCGAGCAAAGAAGAAACAGGAAAGTAATTTTCATTATGATATTTGCTTTTCTTTTTCCCTCTTTTATAAAGGACAGGTTGAACCCATTTCATTTACTCCAAGATGACGACTCTTTCCCACCATGTCAAAACAACTACTGCAATCACTCTTTCAAGCATTTGTCCAATTCATCCATCCATCCAATTCCAGGCCACTATCCTCTTCAATCTCCTCATGCAAAGCTATCTATAACAAAGAAAGTTGGTAGTTATCATTTTTACCCATACTTCTGTCAATTAGCTTTCACCGTTTCCTTTATAAATCTCAATTTTGTTCGACATACTTTATTTTAGTTGCACTTTCCTAACCTACAGCCACTCTTGCTATAGTCTTCATCAGCTAAAGATCCGAAAGCCATTTTTTCAAGGAACATCCTAAAATGCAGGAAGTTTTGCCTCATCTCACCGTACCGAAACCCCAAAAGGAGTCTTACATGAGGAATGAATACCTAAGGGAGACCAACTAATGCAAAATGAGGCAAAATTGTTTCTTACCAAAGAGCAATAGAAATGGACTTTATTAAATTACGAATAGAGTTATCAATATTTTGTTTTGGCAGAGGTCATAAATCCATTTCATATTTTCATATAATAATTTTTCCTTGGGAGAAGAAAAGTGGATAAAGGAAATCACTTTTTTGCTTATATTCCCATCAATCTGCAAAATCAAAGAAGTAAATTAATTTGGATAGTTTATCAAGAGTTTCCTCAATCATTCCCACAAATCGAAACTGAAACTCTAACTAGTCCCATTGTTGTGTAAAGTACACTGCCATGCTAGTTTTCATTCCAAGAGAGAGGATTTTTTTTATATGTTCAACTTGGGTTGGAAAATTTACTAGGATTCAACTTCAATCACAAACAATGACTATAGAACGAAAGATAGATCAAATCACAGACAGAAAATAAACAGGAGTTTCATAGTTCACCCAAAACTGGGCTTCAAGCTATAAACCCATTTGTTATGGAATGTTAATTTTTCCTTTAGTAATTATATCGGTTAGGGGTGACCATTGGTTCAATGGTAAAACCTTGGCCTAATAATCTTGAGGTTGTGGGTTTAAGTCTCTGGCCAACCACTTTGTACACTACACTAAAGGTTAGGGGTGTACCCAATCTTTCCCAAACACACATTAATGTGTATTATTTGGGCATTATTTTTAATTATATCGGTTCCTACATCTGATTTTCTAAGAGAGAATTCATCTTGTGACCCATAGCATATTCTCAGTTTTCTCTAGTCATCTATCCCTGGTCTCAACCTGCAAGGTTTCAATTTTATAATCAAGTCTCGTTAACACCACATCCATGCTCCTAATCTTCACAGAAACCAATTTTAAATACTTCAAACTTGGTAATTTATCCTTTGACATTAAACCTTTACTTTTAATGATATAACTGTGATTGTACTAAGAGAACCCAAAGTTAAACAGAAAGTACCTTCCTTCTTGCCACGAGCTATCACCATAGCCCCTTTAGTTAACTTCCAAAAGCCACCCATGAACGATGTAACAATTACAGAACTTGAAAGTTGGCTGGTAGAAATTAGATCTTCTTCAAACACGGCTTGTGTCGAACATCCTTAATTCTCATGCCTGTTTCACTCGGTTGATTAATTTGACCTTCATCCATACTGGTTATGTTGCAAGCTTCATCATTACCAAGATAAACTTTGTCGAAATGGCTTTGTACATAATAATGGAACAATTCCTTGTGTGAAGTAGCATGAAACGACATACCCAAATCTATCACCCAAGATTCACTACAAGTATCCAAAGTCAAAATCAAAGCATCAGAAGCATCTTCATCGGAGACATTAATAAAATCCTTAATTGCATGATACTTGTCATCTTGTTGTCTCTTTGGCGTTTTGCAATCCCACTTTACATGACCTTTTGTTGCCACAGTTCTAGCACTTGAAATCCCCCTCTTGATTGAGATTGTGATTGGACCATTATGACCTTGATTTGCTTATGTTTCATTTATTCCTCTATTTACCTTCCTACCTCTATCATTAGTAGTCAACGCTAAACCCGATGAATCATCACCATCCTTCCTACGAGTTCTTCACTCCAAACCAATCCCACAACATGATCAATACTCAAGTTTGACGAACCAATAAAATTGCTAACTTCACAACTAAAGAATTCCAATTTTCAGGAAGACTTGATAATAGTGCCAAAGCCTTGACTTCATCATCAAACATGATATTAACAAATTTCAAAAAACTTGTGAGTTTTGACCTCGTCAACGCTCAATTGAGATTCCACATTTGAGTATCTTGAAGTTGAACAAATTCTTAACCAAATGATCTTTTTTTGATGGTCAATGGTTTCTTATACATCCTTGACAAAGCAACCATCAAACTCACGATTGTCTTCTCGTTACAGATATTGAAGGCTAAAGATACAACAACCATCAACCTTATTGAGTAATCCCTATTCATTGTTCTTCATATCCGTCAACTTCGCCAATATTCCTTCAAAAGGAAGATAAGGATCCTTTACTTCAAAGTAGAGATAATCTTCTATCTGCATCTTTCACAATCCAAAATTTGAACCATTGAATTTTTCAATCTTAATATTTCCTTCCTTTGCTACCATCCTAGCTAAAAAAATAGAACTCTAATACCAATTGTTGTGAAATTTGCTAGGATTCAAAATCCTAACCTAGGACCTGTTCAATCACACATACACGAGACAACATGATTTACGTGGTTCACACAAAATAGGCTATGTCCACAGAGTCACCGTGGCTTTCACTACAACCTCAAACACACACAGATTTGAGTTAATGTCTCACACTTTCCTATCTCATAAAACTCTCTCTGCAATCATAAAATTACACATAGATGAGTTACAAGAATGTTTATATATGTATTGTCCATTAGCTATTCTTAGGGCTAACAGGACAAATGTAGAAAGCCAAAAACACCCCTAAAAAACTTTTAGCGTCGTATGCTTGTTGAATAGTCACTCGCTCGAGCAACCTCCTTTGATTGAGCATTTCAAAGAGCGGATGCGTACTGGAGTTCCATTACAACAAAATCATTGTTGCTCACTCGAGCAACCTAGGCACTTCTCATCAACTTATATCATCTAGTGCAATCTAGGGAAAGAGTTTGAAGATATCCTTTTATACTTGGCAAAAGTTGCAAATTAATTTTACTGATAGCCTTGATCTGCACCTTATTCATTATGCATTCCCTATATTGATCAGTTCATGTTGGATAATGTTTAGTGCTTTGAATCACTAGTATTAGATTTAACTTGCAAGACATAACAATATGGGAACATAATTAAATTATGCACGACTTTTGTGAGCACAGGAGGGGAGGGGGAGGGGGTGAATTACAAACCTGCTCAAGCTCACTCCCTTCCATTTGTGAATCATCACCATTTACCATCTCATCCCCAGCCTCTTCTCCTGGAATCACCAATAATGCATCATCATTCCATTCCTCCTCAATAAATGGAGCATATCGATCCCCATTCGGTGGTCCTAAACCACTTTTTTGAAAAATTCTGCACAGCACAAATGCATCCTTTCCCTCACAAAACAAGAAAAAGTAATAAGATATTCCGTGTGAGATTCAAAATCCTAAATAAGCAAAACCAGTTAAACATATGCACTTAATCTGCGATAATGCAACCAAAATCCGCACCTGTGCGACCCTAGCTCTCTCTAAATCTTCCTCCGCAAGCCTGTACTCATGCATGACCCAATTGGTTCGCTTGCCATCTGGAGCTCGTCCACTATGAAACACAAGCGTTTTTTTCATCCCAATTGTCTGGCCCTTATGACGTACCGGTCGATCCTTTCCAGTTGCCTTCCAATACCCTTTGCCAGTGGCACGATTCAACCGAGATCCATTCCCATACTTTCTGTCTACGGGGCTAAAGAAGTACCACTCTAGGTCTCGACTCTTCAGCCTTGAATGACCTAGAGGCCCATAAAGAGATCAGTAGAATCAATGAATTGAATGTGGAAGAGCTAAATTGCATCAATAACTAAGTAAATTATTAGAATTCACTCGCATCAGAAAAGAAAAAGATAAAAAATGAATATACATAACATAATGTGTGCATATTTATATGCAGAGTGTGGAAGCAATGAAACCACAAAACAGAAAAATACAAATATTGACCTGTAAGACCATAATGCATAAATAAACAAGAAATTCATCAAAAAAGGGGAAAATAGAACTTGAAAGATAAAATACAAATTCTCACACACATAAATAAGCACAAACCTAGTGATTACAAACTTTCTCCCCAAGTTTTTGAATTAACTTTTATGAACACAGACAAATGACAAAATTGGAGCTGAAATGCACAAACAAAACTGGCAATTTATCACACTTCAAACAACTCTAACCCAGATTAATAACGCTTAACACGTATCAAGATACAGAAACAGAAATGATGATAAACAAAAACATCAATTTGAACCACAAGACCTCAATCCCACCGACAAACAACAATTTATCCCACTAAAATTAAAAATAAAATAAAAAACTTGAAGCACATATATATATATATAGAGAGAGAGAGAGAGAGGATACCGGAGAGCTCCCAGGGCTCAGATTTGTAGACATCGATTTCTGAGACGGCATCGAAGCGGAAGGGCTTCCCAGAGGCCTTACGCTTGAGGTAGTACTGCACAAGCTCCTCGTCCGTCGGATGGAACCGAAACCCAGGAGCCAGAGACGTCGGAGGCGGCGGCGACGACGGCGGCGCAGGGGTGATTGCTAACAAATCATGACCCATATCGAAAAAAACACAACAAAACAGATCAACGACTTCGACCCAGATCAGATTTCAACTGATCAGGCTAAAAAACACACAAATTAGGGCTTGTTTGGGGGAATATAGAGATGGGTGTCAGAGGAAGGCGACGAAGACGATGATGAAAAAGAAGAAGATGATAAAGTTGTTGATGGAGGTGAGGTTTTTTAGGGTTGGAAGTGAAGCAACCGATTGCCCATCGGTTAAGAAACCTCGAAACTTGCTTGTCACGGAAATCAATTCATTGAACAAAGCTTATTGAATGTGTATATATATGATATATATACATATATAGATTATGTATTTGATTTTGTTGTTTATAAAGTTTCATTCTTGTTGGGTTTGAACATGTGGTTGTGTCTTTTTCGTATTGATACTATATAAATTTGTATTTATATATTTGTATATATATATAAATATATATACATATATTTTGTTGGTTTTTGAAGAAACCTCTCGCCCTCGTGACTAACGAACGACTATAGCCATTGATCTCAAACGCAGTACTACTCTGCTATTGACAGTACATTAATGGAAAATTTCAGATTTTTTTTCATCTTATTATTATAAATTCTGATTTAATATTTAAAAATTATTTAAAATCATTATCACCCTCTCCCCCCCCCCCAAAAAAAAAAAATTTGGGGAGGTTATTATTATTATTATTATTATTATTATTATTATTTTTTCTTTCTAACTGTGGGTTAATTTTTGAAATCATTTAAAATAGGAAAAATTATTATTATTATTATTTTTTTCTAACTGTGGGTTAATTTTTGAAATCATTTAAAATAAGAAAAATTATATGAGAATAGTCTAGAGCCTACCTTGATTTTCTGGGAGGTTAGAGTTTGAATTTAACAAACTCCTTCAGTCTGTTCATGGAATCAAGATAGAGATTTTAAAAAGAAAAGTGTGAAATATCATTATATTTTATTTTATTTTTATTTTTATTTCTAAAGTTTTTACTTAGTCAAAAAATAGTATAAATGCTCATTAATAGTAATTTAATTTATTATTTTGCTAATAATTTATATTTGATGAAAATAAAAATAAAAAGTAAGAGTTACAAATTAAGATAGTTAAGTTTTTAAATTTAAAAGAATAGGTAAATTTCAAATTTTCTTTAAGATCTATTTTGGGTCATATCACCTATTTATTTATTTATTTATTTTTGCACATTTAAAAAAAATCAATAAATTAACTTTTTTCTATTTTCCAAAACAAGCCTAAGAAGGTATTTGAGATAATCTAAATAAGTATATTTTTTTTATTTTTTACGAAAAGATATATAAAAAAAATAAAAAATTGATGTGATTTAAATATATATATATAAACCATGTAGAGAATGCCAAATAATATCCAAGTCTCCTTGATCATTGTCGCCCTTTCTCCAAGCCTTCTCATTCATTTATCTCCTTTATCATGGGTGCCCCTATTAACTTTATGCTCTATTATAATTGATTGAAATGGTAGTTCTTAATTTTTTCTATGGAATGACCATAAATCACTATTTCATTATAATGGTGAAAAATGTAATTATTTTTTCAATCTAATCAAGCATGAGAATAGATGTTTTGATGGAATGATCATTGATGATACTGTTCGTTCCAAGGGATGGATTGGACTAATCCAAGCTCCTCAAGCCCGGGTGATGATGACTGAGCCCACCGTGGTACCTGCAAGCAAGTTCAACGGGGAACGGGGTAGTCCCCCTGCGAACCCTCCGACGAGCGAGTTAATAGAGGAAGTAAAATGTGGAAAAGAGAGAGAGAGATTAGAGATAGAAAGCTTAACATTTTTCTTGTCTTCAACATTTGCTTATATCTTTTGGTAATCATTTTGTTGTCCCTTCCGACCTGCCCTCCTTGCCGAAAGTCCCTGTTGTAGCCCACCTTGTTCAGGGTAAGGTGGTGCTGTTCTGGCTGAGGGGTGTTGTCGCAATAAATGCTGTGAAAAATGTAATTATTTTTTCAATCTAATCAAGCATGAGAATAGATGTTTTGATGGAATGATCATTTCATTTTATTCCAATAAACCAAATACTATCTAAGATATTTTTTCAATTAGAGAGTACTAAAGAATGAGTTTGTTGAATAAATAAAATAAGAAGGTAAACATTTTTTTTTTAAAATTTAATTTTAGTTACTCATAAAGAAATAAATATACATAAATAATTTACTTCCTACTTTTTGTTGATATTTGAAAAAATCTAAACATAGCATAAATATATAGTAAAAACTTATTAGTATTTATTAGTAGAGAATAAGAAGATTTTTATTTGTTTTCTAAAAGAAGGTGTTCTATATGTTATTAGAATATTTATTAAAACTATTTTTTATGTGGTATCTCATTATTAGGATAAGTTTTATATGTACGCATAATATTTATTGTATACATATAGGTGGTGGATAAAATAAAATAGTGAAAACGAATATTATTTTTCAAAAATAAATGAATTATATTTGAAGTTACTTCAAATTCACAAAACATATTGTTCCGTGTTTGGCTTGGCGATGATAAAGAACCATCTTATTTTTTTTAAACTGTCTTAAAGATTACACTAATATAGAAGTTTGATAAAGTTTGTAATTAGAAGTGGCAAGTTGAATTCAAAGTGGTAGATGCTCTAATTATATTTATATTGTATTTGGATCATAAATTTATATATATTTAAAAAGGAAAAGAAAAAAGCGAGATTAATAAAGAAAAAAACTTATAATATTCTCTTAACATTTTTTGGTTTAAATTTTTCTCAAAATTCATGATTTAAAAATAATTTTATTAAAAATTCATTTATATTAAATAAGTTATATCTTACAAACCTAATTAAAATTAGATTGAAATGTGTTGAATATAGGTATCAATTTAAAAAAAGGACACATAACAATTACAAGTTGAGATGTAAATGTTTATAATGATATTTAAGTCTCGTTTGAGAAGTAATTATTTTAGTTAAAAAGTTAAAAAATTATTTTAAATTATCACATCATTTTTTCTATTTTTTTTACATATCTTTTTATAGAAAATTAAAAAATTATTAAAATAACTCATTTTAATCAAATAAAGGATGAGATATAGGAGGGTCTTTTGCTTTTACTTGTCACATTTTGACTTTGCGTATGTAGTGGAAAAGTGGAAACCAAACCAACCATTATTATGGGGTGAAATGGCCAAGAGTCATATCTCACTCCCCAATAAAGTTTTTTTTTTATTTTTATTATTTCTTTTAATTTTCATTTTTTTTAAGGCAATAAAGTCAACATGGGCCAACATTTACTTCATGGCTATTCCAATTACAACCTTTGTAGGCCGAAACTCCTCACATTTTATTGGGCTTATATGATTGACCCATAAAAGTTTTTTTTTTAAAAAAAAAAAAAAAAAAAAATTAGAAGTAATATGTGGAATCTTGGAAGTCCATACTTTTTATTGGACTTTATATGAAGGTATATTATGAATGTTGGAGATGCTTTGCCATAGGGAACAGGGCCGGCTATGAGACAAGGGGGGTGAGTGCTCGAATTTTATCTAAAAAATAGGATTTTAATTTTATCTAAGTTATAATTGGTTACTTATTTCAGTTTTAAGTTATATTTAATTTATTGAAATGAAATTAAATGATATAATCATTTTATTATAATGTCAATCTTTACGTTTAGTTTACTAAAAAGTAATAAAAATTATTACAAAAGAAATCATTATTCTCATCATTTTATAAAGATACTATGAAATAATCATTTCCTTTCATTCAATTTTATTTCAATAAATCAAACATTTTATAATAGTATTAGTACTAGTAGTTTAAAAATAAAATTTTACAAAAAATAAAAATAAAAATTGAATTGGTGAATTATTTAAAAGTAATGGATGATTGTTTGCCAAATGTATGAATTATTTAAGAGAAGTGATTGAGAGCCCGAGTCTGGCGGCCCCGAATGCCCCGAAACCACGAAACGACGTCGTTTCGTGGTTTTGATTTTTTTTTTTTTTTTTTTTTTCAGCAGGAGGAAGAAGACGAAGAGGGGGAGGGGGAGGGGGGAGGGGGGAGGGGGAGGGGAGGGGAGGAAGAGAAGGAGGGGAGGGGAGGGGGCCAACATACTCTGGGCTGAGGCAGGGGGCGGAGGCGGGGGCGGGGGCGGCGAGGCAGAGGCGGAGCTGCGACGGCAGAGCTGCTGTGACGAGCTCGAGCTGCTGCGACGAGCGATGGCGGGCGACGATCGGGCGGCTGCGATAGCGGGCGGCGAGGCGACGAGCTGCGGTCGTCTTCCCCGATCTTCTCTCTCTCTCTCGTCTTCCCCGATCTTCTCTCTCTCTCTCTCGGGGCATTCGGGCAAAAGATTTTCGAGGCACAAATCTTTTTCCATTATTTAAATTGTTTGACTATACCAGTTACAATTTTTTTAAAAAAATAATTTTTTTTTAAAGTTAAAATTGATCAAATTTTATAATTTGATCTACTACGTCAAGGAAAAGTATAAATAAATTAATAATGTTAACAATTAAAAATATTTAAAATTTATCTCAATAATTATGATTTACGTCAATCTCAATGACTATGATTTATGTTAACTATAAAAATCATATAAAATTGCTTAGGAAATATAATATTATAATATTTGTAAAAAAATAAATTATAATTGATTCACTTACTATTATAATAAATTAAAATTGGATTTCTCACTTAATATTTTAAGTGATTTCCATGGGTAAAAAAATAGTAATTTTAGTGTCTATATATACAACAATTTTTGTGTAGGTACAAGTAAATTTTTTTAAAAAAATTACTATTATTTTATCAATATATATTTTAAAAGATATATGAAGACCGAGCCTATTTTGCCTTGAGCCTCAAAAAAGGTTAGGCCATAGGAAATGACCATAAAGGACCAAAAGATTTTGGTATGTATACTTTCTGGCTAAAAGGCCTTTCAAACTTTTTTTTTTCCCTTCATGTGAACAAAATATCTGTTTAATTATAATTTATTGATCAAAATAAGTTTTATTTTTTAAAATTTTAAATTGTCATAACTTTTTATCTATATATAATTTTTTGATAAAATTTCTTGTTGAGATTTATCAAATAAGATATATGTTGGTCATGAAATTCTAATAAAGGAATACACAAATTTCACTATCTAAACTAAACTTAATATAATAAAATTTTACCATCAACTTAGACAACAAAATTTTACTGTATGCATTAGTATTTAAATATTGAAATTCTACCGTCACCATCTCTAATCACCACAATTACAACAACAAATTTATATAATATTAAGATAGTAAACAAATTTCACTATCTAAATTAAACTTAATGAGAGGGTAATTTATACTTAAAGTGGGCCGAGCTGGGTAAATGGGCTGACATGGGCCCCAGTGCAGAGGGAAGTAGAGTTACTCCGGTCCGAAAGAGAAGTAGGGTGACTCCGGTCCCAGAGGGAAGTAGAGTTACTCTGGTCCGAAAGAGAAGTAGGGTGACTCCGGTCCCAGAGGGAAGTAGAGTTACTCCGGTCCGAAAGAGAGACGTTGGAATTAGACCGGTCATACGGCCGTGGTGGTTAGCCCGGTCACGAAAGGTCTTATTTTCTACTCCGGTTGAGTAAAGTAGCAAGAATGTTTCGGTCTTCAGTGATTACTTCGGTCGAAGCCTGTGGAAAACCGAGGTAGGCCATGGTGCTGAATGTAGTTCGGCTTAACTCCCTTTTGGATAGCTCGGTCTTAGTATGGGAAAGCCGAGGTAGGGGAGAGTATAGCGAGGACCGAACTAGCAGTCATTCTGGTCATCTTGGAGCCCGACCATGGAAAATCATCTCACTTGGTTTAAGCAGTGAGGGGGGTGTTGAAGGATAAGCATTATCCTTCAAGAATGTGAGTCCTAACAGGACTCTACATGGAAGAGTTAGAGTCCTACTAGGATTGTGCCACACGAAACCTATATAAGCTCACCAATATCACCTAAGAAGAGGTAATGCAACTTTTGCTCCCTGACTACATTGAGCTTTTGCCTACTTGTCTTGCTTACTGACTTAGGCATCGGAGAGGTTTCCGGCATACACCCGCCGGCCAGCTCACGTTTGTGTTTTCAGGTGGAAGACCGACGACGTACAGAGGAACGCAGGCTTGATCAACAGGATTATACGAGAAGGTGTATCTCTTTCCCGTACAATTGGCGTCGTCTGTGGGAATAACAGACAAGAACAACCTCTTGATCAAGCTTTTTCTCTCAAAATTCGATGGCGTACAATGAAGAACTACCTCAGTCCGCCATTGACGGACAGACTCCAGACGAAGGTGCAAGGCACGAGGGCCTACCTTTGGTCCCTCCCATGGCGAACCTGGAACCACAAAGACAAGATTCCAGGAGGGATGCCAGGGGTAGAAGGAGGAATAACAGCCCTCATCCTTCTCGTTCGCAGAGCCCAGAAAGACAAAGGCGCAGGGTAGATCCTCAAACTTTGGAGGATCGCGTCAGGGAACAAGACGAGTTGATACGGCGGATGGCGGCAGACATGGAAGCTCTAAAACGTCAGATGAAAGGAAAAGAAGTGGCGACAGGAGAGGGGCGCAACAACAAGACGCCCCCTCGCCACTCAGAGGGTCGTAGTAGAAATTCTACACCCTCCCAAGCAGAAAACAGAAGCCTCAGGACAGGCGACACGCAAGCCAGGTCTTCCAGGACTCGTCACTCCAGGTCTGAGAGGACGAGATCTGAAAGGTCTTACACAGAAGGAAGCACTTACTGGCCCTCGCATACGCACCAAACCAGGTTCAGACAGACCGAGTTGCCCAGATCGTCCGACCTACGAACCGTGCTAGATGAAAAGGCACGATGCAGGGAGGACGCCAGGGCACGTGATCCACATAGAGTTTCTGCCTTACAGCGGTTGGCTCCTCGGACGCATGGAAGCGTCGAGGTTGGAATGCCACTACCGCGCCCGGCCTACGAACCAGGGGATAAGGCATTGGCAAGGCTGCAGACCTCACCATTCGTCCCAGCAATAGAGAACGTGCCCCTACCATCAGGCTTCCTTCAGCCCAAATTCAATACATACGAGGGGAAGACGGACCCCTACTCGCACTTGAGCCACTTTCGCCAGGTCATGGCTGTATACCGGCGGAATGAGGCCTTGATGTGCATCCTATTCCCTTCAAACCTTGGTGACCTCGGCCTGACTTGGTTTGAGAAACTTCCAGAAGGCAGCATAGCCTCTTGGGCGCAATTGGCGGAGGCGTTCGTCACAAGGTTCCGAACGAACACTAAGACCCCGGTGGAGATCGATCAGTTACTCTCCATCGACATGGGTGAGAAGGAAACCTTACGATCCTACAACAGTCGTTACTGGGAGACATTCAACCAGATTGGGGATTGTCCCACCAATCTCGCCATTGCCCAGTATAAAAGAGGACTCCCAGTCGGAAACAGACTAAGGGATTCTATCACCATGACGCCACCTCTTACCATGGAGGCCCTGATGGAAAGAGTGCATCAGCACATCAGGGTGGAAGAGGACGGCGCCCGTGCTAAAGCAAAGCCTAGCACAACCGCAGTACCAGAAAAGAAGGCCTCAGCAAAGGTCAATGCGGTAGATCGGCCGAACAGAAACGGGCGTGGCAGACGGGACAACGGAGAAGACCAGGACAAAAGATGGTTGAGAGTCCGCACCGCCATCACCACGGTCTTCAAGAAACCGATCTACCGAATACTTAGTGAGATTCGCGATGAGCCTTTCGTCAAATGGCCAGCTAAGTTAGGCGAAGCTCAGAAGGACTACGACGACAGATCACGGTGCACCTTCCACAAAGAAAAAGGGCACCGCACTGAGAACTGCACCCCATTGAGGCAGCACTTGGAGGAGTTGGTGGCGGCAGGCCACTTAGACAAATACATTGAAGGCGGGGCACAGCCAGCCCCCCAGGACCATAATAACTCCAATGGGATGCTAATCGACGCTCCACCTCAAGGCATTATCAATGTAATACATGGAGTTTTCGAACCTGAGCGTGTATGTGAGCTCAGAGGTTCGATCAAGAAGGCTGAGCACTTAAGGGAAATACTAAGTGCCCAACCTGTCGCCAAGAAGGGGAGGACAGAGGCCACAAATGTTATGTCTTTTTCGGATAAAGACTTGGACAGAATATATTGCCCTCACAATGATGCCCTGGTCGTCACTCTCCGAGTCAAGGATTTTGACGTCAAGCGGATTCTGATTGACCAGGGTAGTTCATGCGAAATCATGTACTATGAGACGTTCAAACAATTGAAGTTGCAAGATAAAGACTTAGCACCTGCAGTGTCACCCTTGATTGGATTTAACTCGATGCCAGAATAGCCAGTTGGCAAGATCATCCTTCCAGTCAGAGCAGGGAGTGTGACGAAGCAAGTAGAGTTCTGGGTGTTAAAGGTCCCATCCACCTATAACATCATCTTGGGCAGAACATGGCTGCATGCCATGCGCTCGGTGGCGTCATCCTACCACCAAGTGATGCGGTTCCCAAACGACACCGGAGCAATAGAGGAAGTCTATGGAGACCAAATCATGTCCAAGCAATGTTTCGTCACGGTGAACGGAAGCCGCGCTGCGAAGGGGTATGTTCATTCGGTGGAAGAACCTGAGAGTAATGAACTATTTGCAGACGTCGGCAAAGCAGCAAGCCAGAAAGCGATGGAAGATTTGGTGGAAGTCAGAATAGATGAAAAGAACCCGGATAAGTTCTTTCTGCTCGGTTCGTCGTTGTCCAGCGCTGAGAGGTTAGAGGTCTTGGAATTTTTGACCTCTAACATCGAAGTGTTTGCCTGGACTCCATACGACATGCCAGGCATTGATCCCAACTTCATCTGCCACCAACTCAATGTCCACCCATCTGCCAGGCCAATCATTCAGCGCACCCGCAGATCGGCACTCCACCACGCCGAGATAGTGGCGGAAGAAGTGGGAAACTTGTTGGAAGCAGGGGCAATCAGAGAGGTGCACTACCCCAGATGGATCTCCAACACAGTCGTAGTGCCAAAGAAGAATGGAAAGTGGCGCGTCTGCGTCGACTATAAAATTGTCAACAAAGCATGCCCTAAAGATAGCTTTCCTCTACCACGGATTGACCAACTGGTAGATCTGACGGCGGGGCACAACCGACTAAGCTTCCTGGATGCATACAGAGGCTACCACCAGATCGCAATGCATGAACCGGACCAGGAGGTCATATCTTTCACCACACCAAGAGGACTCTACTGCTACAAGGTCATGCCCTTTGGCCTAAAGAACGCTGGGGCGACATTCCAGAGAATGGTCACCAAGATGTTTGAGCCGTTGTTAGGCAGAACAATGGAAGCTTACATCGACGACATGGTGGTCAAGAGCAAGGATGAAAATGACCACCTCAAGGACCTAAGTGAGATGTTTGAGATTCTGAAGAAGCATAAGTTACGCCTCAACGCGTCGAAGTGTGCATTCGGAGTAGGATCAGGCAAATTCTTAGGCTTCTTGGTGACCAACCGAGGTATAGAAGCAGATCCTTCTCAAATCAAGGCAATTCAGGATCTGGAGAGACCAAACTCAGTAAAAGAAGTACAACATCTCACCGGCATGGCAGCCGCGCTCAATCGGTTCATTAGCCGATCGTCAGACAGGCTACGACCATTTTTTCATGCCCTCAAGGCCAAGTTTGAGTGGGACGAAGAATGTGACCGAGCTCTGGAAAGCTTGAAGGAATACATGTCTTCTCCACCACTACTTGTAACACCAATTCCTGGATAAGAACTCTTCTTGTACCTGGCAGTCTCACAGCACGCAATCAGCGCAGTGTTGGTCCGTGCAGAAGGAGTCCAACATCTGCCCATCTACTATGTTAGCAAGACACTGCTGGGCGCCGAAACAAGGTATTTGCCACTGGAGAAACTGGCATTGGCCTTGATGATGGCCGCAAGGAAGCTATCGCACTACTTTCACGCTCACACCATTGTTGTCCTCACAGCCTTCCCACTAAAGGCTTTGTTTGAAAGGGCGAACTTCTCCGGGCGAATTCTGAAGTGGGCAGTAGAGTTGGGACAATACGACATCAAGTACCAACCCAGGACGGTAATAAAAGCCCAAGCATTGGCAGATTTCGTCGCGGAATTCACACCAGGAAGTCATCCCATCTGCCCAGTCGACCTAACTGAAACAACCGAACTAGGGATGGAAGTTGACGTCGGAATAACGCAACCCCTAGTACTGGTTACTCAGTCAGGCCCCAAGGCGGACCAGAGTAAAGAAAGGAGGGAAAAAGCCAACCATGCTATACCAAGTCCAGACTCACCAACAAATAAAGTCTTGGTACAATCAGATTGTAAGGGGCAGACAGCAAGCATGGACTTGGAAGAAGACACCGGCAACACAGAAGATCCTAAGGCATCCTCTGATCCCTCCACCTGCTGGAAGTTGTTCGTTGGGGAGATGTAGAAACTCTTCGTGGATGGAGCATCCAACCGACATGGAGCAGGACTTGGCATAGTCCTCATCTCTCCAGACGGCCTAGTAGTGGAGCAGGCAATCAACCTTGGCTTCCCAGCGTCAAACAACGAAGCGGAGTATGAAGCGCTTCTTGCAGGTCTCAAATCAGCATTCTATATGAAGGCCACCGAGCTAATGGTTTACAGCGACTCACAGCTGGTGGTAAACCAAATATCTGGCGACTATGAAGCAAAGGATGACAGAATGGCTAAGTACCAAGAGCTAATCAGAACCGAAATCAAGAGGTTTGAAGTGGTGAGGATAGAACAGATCGGCAGGGAGGAAAACAGCAGAGCAGACGAACTAGCAGGCTTCGCCTCAATGGCAAATACCTCCATCCCTCATCCACTACTGATCGACTACCTGCCTAGACCAAGCATTGAAGATCCAGAAGCAGAAGAGGTGTGTTGCGCCGATCTAGGCCCTTCCTGGATGGATCCTATCATCCTGTTCTTAAAAGACGGCACCTTATCGGAAGAAAAGAAAGAAGCCAACAGAATAAGAGCAAAGTCGCAGCGGTTTTGGCTCTCTCCATCCTTGGCATTGTACAAGAAGTCGTTCTCAGGACCTTACTTAAAGTGTGTTCACCCCAGCAAGGTAGAAGCATTCCTGTTCGAAATACATGAGGGGGTATGTGGCAGCCATCAAGGAGGAGGATCACTGGCATACCGAGCTATCTCACAAGGGTATTGGTGGCCATACATGCAAGCGGATTCGGAGAAGTATGTCAAAAAATGTGAAAAGTGTCAGAAGTTTGCGCATCAAATACACTAACCTGCCAGAGAACTTCTACCTCTCACTAGTCCATGGCCTTTCGCAATGTGGGGCTTAGACATAGTGGGACCACTCCCAACAGCACCAGGCAACAGGAAGTTCTTTCTTGCGGCAACCGACTACTTCACAAAGTGGGTGGAAGCAGAAGCCTTGACATCAATCAAGGAAAAAGATGTGAAGAAGTTTGTGTGGCAAAACATCATCACTCGCTTTGGCATACTGAAGGCACTGATCTCAGACAACGGTACTCAGTTCGACGGTAAAATTTTCAGAGGCTTTTGTGAGGAGTACAAGATAGAATTCTACAATTCTACACCGGCGTATCCCCAAGCGAATGGACAAGCAGAAGCTTCAAACAAGGTAGTCTTGGATGGACTGAAGAAAAGACTAGAGAAAGCTAAAGGCAAGTGGGCAGAAGAACTCCCTCATGTTCTATGGGCTTACCGCACCACGCCCCGGCGATCAACAGGAGAAACACCATTCTCCTTAGCTTATGGCATGGAAGCAGTCATCCCATTAGAAGTTGGTCTCCCCACAATTCGGAGTGAAAACTTTGATCCAGACTTAAACGCCGAAGCAATAGCATTAGAACTTGATCTCGCGGAAGAACGAAGAGACAGAGCATTGGTTCACATCGCCTCCTACCAACAAGAGTTGTCTAGAAAGTACAACAAAACGGTGCATCCAAGACAGTTCAAGATCGACGATTGGGTACTTCGCAAAGTGATGGGAAACACCCTGGTTCCAGGAGATGGCAAGTTGGGGCCGAATTGGGAAGGACCTTACAAAGTGGTCGGCTTAGCAGGCAAAGGGGCATACCACTTGGAAGACAAGGACGGCAAAGCAATCCCAAGGCCATGGAACACTGCCAATCTTAAATTATTTTATTTTTAGCTTTTTTCCTTTCCAGCATGTGTAATTTTTTCCTTTCTCAATAAAACAAGTCGATTCTTTTCAGCATGTTTGTTTGTTTTTCTGTAAAGGATAGCTTTAGCAAGTTAGGAGCATTGTAAACATAATTGGCCGGAATAACCAACTATGGACCCTTCCTAAGCCCCGGATAAGGATCTAGGCTGCAGGATGTTTGGCCGAAATAACCAAACACTTTATTCTAGGTCGGCTGGAAAAACAACCTAGAGGTTGGCTGGATTAAACCAACACTCTGTACTCTTCAGCCGAAGTATGGACACGGCTGAAGAGTGGTTGGCTGGATTAAACCAACACGGTGTACTCTTCAGCCGAAGTATGGGCACGGCTGAAGAGTGGTTGGCTGGATTAAACCAACTCTTGGTACTCTTCAGCCGAAGTATGGGCATGGCTGAAGAGTGGTTGGTTGGATTAAACCAACACTCTATACTCTTCAGCCGAAGTATGGATATGGCTGAAGAGTGGTTGGCTGGATTAAACCAACACTCTGTGCTCTTCAGCCGAAGTACGTGTATGGCTGAAGAGTGGTTGGCTGGATTAAACCAACTCTTTGTACTCTTCAGCCGAAGTCATTATATCGGCTAAAGAGTGGTTGGCTAGTAAGTTATATAGCTTAAACCGGAATAAGGTATACCGGAATAAGGTATATCGGCCCAAAACCGAAATAGTAGCTTGCAAGCAAACATTCAAAACCGAGATCACAGTTCAACAAAGGAGTTCATGGAAAATTCAACAAATGCAAGCATATATGCACAAAGCCGAAATAAAAGTCCAAGAAATTTTTCATGAAAGTGCAAACCAAGTACAGTTGAGGGGCCGCAGCCCGGTTACAAAAGTTCAAAAACAAAAGAAAGAAAACAAAATCAACGGAAGAGTTCATCAAGCTCGGCATCGAATTCTGCATCATCATTTGTCCGGAGTCCTGTGTCAGCTGCGAGCACGGTTTGATCTGGGAGCTCGGTTTCGGCTTGAACCTCGGTTTCTGTTGGCTGTGTGTTGTCAACCAGCAGCTCATCAGTTAAGTCCTCAATAACCGGCTCCGACCGAACTGCCTGACTGTTTGTTTTTTCGTTGACGGCCGGAGTAAGAGTTTGCTCATCTTCACTAGAATCTTCATCATCATCTTCATCAGAGCCTTGGCCTTCAAGAAATTACTTCTGCAGATCGGCAGCATATTGGGAGAGCGAGGCCGGAATAGAATAAGCCAGAGCATTGTACACCTCGGTCTCGGCCCCACAGCCGAGCTTCTCCACAGCGCTCCTCCAACCGCACTTGAAGAACAGGTCCTTCGCAGCGTCGCACTGAAGGGTGTATGCGTCCTCTGCTTCTTTAAAGCCTTGTTTTTTGGCGGCCTTGACGTCCTTCTTCAACTGTGTTATTTCAGCGTCCTTCTTCTTCTCAATCCTGGCCAGAAGGCGTAGGTACTTGTCTTTTGCTTCGGCGGCTATCTTTTTCTTTTCGGCTTCAACCGAATTCGATACTTCGGTCAGTCGATCATTTTCGGCCTGGAGTTCGGCCATTTGTTTTTTGGTCTCCTCCAGCTCGGCCCTCTTTGCTTCGGCCTCCGCCATGGCTTCCCTGGTACTTCGCCTAAGTTCCATGACCTTCCTGTGAGTAACATGATTTTTCTGGATGGCCTGCAAAGGAGAAGTGACGTTAGCCGGACTCAAAGTTTGAAAAAATTCACATAGAAAGAAGAAAGATGTTTACCAGGATCATAGACTTCGTAGAAGACCGGATTGACTTCAGCTCGGTGTTAAGCTGTTTGTAGTGGTGCTCCATGTCCTTGGGGAGGCACACACTTTTGGCTAAGTTGAAAGCCATCAAGTGGTCCTTCTCCGCAACAACCGAGTCAGTCTCCTGGATATCTCGGTTGTTGAAGGACAGCTCTGGAACCCACTTGGAAGAGGTAGCACAGTCGGATTGCTCCGGTTGGATTCTTGGCTGGGGGCTGGGAGGCTGGATTGGTGGTAGAACGATCTCGTCCTCATCAACAAGTTGTTGCTCGGTTTGGCTAGTCCGGGCGCGCTTGCGTTGACGGGATGAGGAGGGCTGTTGGGATGGGAGAGCTACCACGGTCTCAGTCGTTCGTCCGGTTTGTGGCACCTCGGCTGGTGTTGTTGCGGTCAGCATGGCCTTCAGTCTGTTCTTCTTTGCCATTTCTTGTTCGGCGGTTAATGGCACCAAGATGACTTGCGGTAAGTTTGGGTCCGGTTCCGGTGCTTCTTCAAGCAGGAAGTCAGTCACCTTTGCTTTTCAGCGACCGGAGTATCGGTAAGTCGGTTCGAAGTTGAGAAGTTTAGCCCAACTTCTTTCCCGAACTCGTAGTGCGGCGCGCAGAAGACCGAGGTTGGGGTAGTTATAGTTTGAGAGGAGATGGGCTTTATCTGCAAAGAGAAAACAAGTGTTAGTTCGATTCAAAGTAGGGAGCCGAAGTAAAGAAAAGAGAAAAAATATGAAATGCAACCGAAGTATGTATACCGGGCTCTCCGAATTTCCAGTTTATTCTCCAGCCAGGAATCTGGGCTTGAAGGTCTTCAAAATTCCCAGAGACCCAAAAGAAGTCGTCATCATTTACATCTTTGTCCGGTGTGTGTTTTATTATTTTCTCTCGGCCTCGGCGTATTCTCAAGTAATAGCACCAGCCTTCATTCTTGGATCCTAATGAGTATTGGTGAAATATTTCGGCTAGGCCTAGGTTGAGACCGGTTTGGCGGTTTAGGGCATCTATGCCCATTATTATACGGTATGTGTTGGTGGAGAGCTGGGTTGGGCATAGTCTGGTTTGCCTAAGAAACTCACAAATTAAAGGCTGGACTGGGAATCGTAGTCCGGTCTCTACTATTGACTGAATGGTAAAGGGGACAAAGCCCTCGTTATCCCATGGGTCGACATCTCGGTCGGCTAGGGTAAGGTGTACATCGTCTGGTATACGGTGGTCCTGGCGGAATTCGGCCAGCCCTCTTGGGGTTTCTACTAGGAACCTATACTTCCCCATTTATTTTATATGTTAAAAATAATTTATTTCGGTTGATAGAAAGTGCTCAGTAGCACGGTTGAGCGCAGTGGAGTGCCTGGCAACCTAAGTCTGCAAAGTGGAAAAACAAGGTGTTAAGCACAGATCATCGACCGTGCTACAGAAGCAAAGCAAGAAAAGAAGACTTATTGCGGTTGCAAAGGATGCTACAGGATTTACTTCGTTTCTCAAATGGTGTGTTATCTCGGTTCGGCAGATTTTTTGGTTACCACGGTTCCAACTAGGCGTTTGTTACTTCGGGTGGGCGTCAAGGGGCAGCTTCTAGTTCGGTTTGGAAACTAAAAGCTGGCCTAGCCCCTAGGCTTACCTCGGTCAAGGGCCGAAATTTTCTAGTTCGGTGCATCTTTATTTCGGCTAAGGTGAATCATGTGGTGGCCTATTGAATCTACTGAGATATGCTCAAGTGCTAGTCCGGTTCCTATATGTGCATAATTGCAAACAGTATCCTAGTTCGGTTGCTTCGTGACTTTGGATCAAAATCAGTGTTCTACAGGTTATCGTGTGCATTCATATGTGCTATGGCTAAGTTTTTCAGAAACAATGCAAAAAATGTTTTGCAAAAACACATTCCACAAACGGATTGAACAAAGCAAGAGAAACAGAAACAAATTTCTGATGTTTACCTGGTGGGGAGGAAAATCTAGAGGACGGAAGCAAACGCAGCAATGGGAAGCACGAACACAGCAAGCTCGAAGAACTCAAGAGCAGGAGAGAGAAAGAGTAAAAGTGAGTAATTCAGAAGTGAAAGGGTTTGTTTGTTTTGTGGAGAGAGAAGAGGCAAAGGCGGTAACTGTTCAAATTAGCGAAGTACGAAGAACGGCGTTACAGCTGGGGATAACCAATGAGAGCCTGCTACGTGTCATTGGAAGGACAATCGATTCAGTTTCTGCAAACTGAAGGGACGTTTTGACCGGACGCGCACAGTACGGCTCAAGTTTAGCTCGGCTGGATAAGCTAAATGGTTTTTAGCTCGGCTGGATAAGTTAACTGGGTCTTAGCTCGGCTGGAGAGGCTTAAAGTTTAGCTTGGCTAGAGTGATTGGAACTGTAGCTCGGCCGGAACATGGGTAATCCCTATCATGCTTTGCAGATGGAATTAAGGGGCAATTGAGAGGGTAATTTATACTTAAAGTGGGCCGAGCTGGGTAAATGGGCTGACATGGGCCCCAGTGCAGAGGGAAGTAGAGTTACTCCGGTCCGAAAGAGAAGTAGGGTGACTCCGGTCCCAGAGGGAAGTAGAGTTACTCCGGTCCGAAAGAGAGACGTTGGAATTAGACCGGTCATACGGCCGTGGTGGTTAGCCCGGTCACGAAAGGTCTTATTTTCTACTCCGGTTGAGTAAAGTAGCAAGAATGTTTCGGTCTTCAGTGATTACTTCGGTCGAAGCCTGTGGAAAACCGAGGTAGGCCATGGTGCTGAATGTAGTTCGGCTTAACTCCCTTTTGGATAGCTCGGTCTTAGTATGGGAAAGCCGAGGTAGGGGAGAGTATAGCGAGGACCGAACTAGCAGTCACTCCGGTCATCTTGGAGCCCGACCATGGAAAATCATCTCACTTGGTTTAAGCAGTGAGGGGGGTGTTGAAGGATAAGCATTATCCTTCAAGAATGTGAGTCCTAACAGGACTCTACATGGAAGAGTTAGAGTCCTACTAGGATTGTGCCACACGAAACCTATATAAGCTCACCAATATCACCTAAGAAGAGGTAATGCAACTTTTGCTCCCTGACTACATTGAGCTTTTGCCTACTTGTCTTGCTTACTGACTTAGGCATCGGAGAGGTTTCCGGCATACACCCGCCGGCCAGCTCACGTTTGTGTTTTCAGGTGGAAGACCGACGACGTACAGAGGAACGCAGGCTTGATCAACAGGATTATACAAGAAGGTGTATCTCTTTCCCGTACAATTGGCGTCGTCTGTGGGAATAACAGACAAGAACAACCTCTTGATCAAGCTTTTTCTCTCAAAATTCGATGGCGTACAATGAAGAACTACCTCAGTTCGCCATTGACGGACAGACTCCAGACGGAGGTGCAAGGCACGAGGGCCTACCTTTGGTCCCTCCCATGGCGAACCTGGAACCACAAAGACAAGATTCCAGGAGGGATGCCAGGGGTAGAAGGAGGAATAACAGCCCTCATCCTTCTCGTTCGCAGAGCCCAGAAAGACAAAGGCGCAGGGTAGATCCTCAAACTTTGGAGGATCGCGTCAGGGAACAAGACGAGTTGATACGGCGGATGGCGGCAGACATGGAAGCTCTAAAACGTCAGATGAAAGGAAAAGAAGTGGCGACAGGAGAGGGGCGCAACAACAAGACGCCCCCTCGCCACTCAGAGGGTCGTAGTAGAAATTCTACACCCTCCCAAGCAGAAAACAGAAGCCTCAGGACAGGCGACACGCAAGCCAGGTCTTCCAGGACTCGTCACTCCAGGTCTGAGAGGACGAGATCTGAAAGGTCTTACACAGAAGGAAGCACTTACTGGCCCTCGCATACGCACCAAACCAGGTTCAGACAGACCGAGTTGCCCAGATCGTCCGACCTACGAACCGTGCTAGATGAAAAGGCACGATGCAGGGAGGACGCCAGGGCACGTGATCCACATAGAGTTTCTGCCTTACAGCGGTTGGCTCCTCGGACGCATGGAAGCGTCGAGGTTGGAATGCCACTACCGCGCCCGGCCTACGAACCAGGGGATAAGGCATTGGCGAGGCTGCAGACCTCACCATTCGTCCCAGCAATAGAGAACGTGCCCCTACCATCAGGCTTCCTTCAGCCCAAATTCAATACATACGAGGGGAAGACGGACCCCTACTCGCACTTGAGCCACTTTCGCCAGGTCATGGCTGTATACCGGCGGAATGAGGCCTTGATGTGCATCCTATTCCCTTCAAGCCTTGGTGACCTCGGCCTGACTTGGTTTGAGAAACTTCCAGAAGGCAGCATAGCCTCCTGGGCGCAATTGGCGGAGGCGTTCGTCACAAGGTTCCGAACGAACACTAAGACCCCGGTGGAGATCGATCAGTTACTCTCCATCGACATGGGTGAGAAGGAAACCTTACGATCCTACAACAGTCGTTACTGGGAGACATTCAACCAAATTGGGGATTGTCCCACCAATCTCGCCATTGCCCAGTATAAAAGAGGACTCCCAGTCGGAAACAGACTAAGGGATTCTATCACCATGACGCCACCTCTCACCATGGAGGCCCTGATGGAAAGAGTGCATCAGCACATCAGGGTGGAAGAGGACGGCGCCCGTGCTAAAGCAAAGCCTAGCACAACCGCAGTACCAGAAAAGAAGGCCTCAGCAAAGGTCAATGCGGTAGATCGGCCGAACAGAAACGGGCGTGGCAGACGGGACAACGGAGAAGACCAGGACAAAAGATGGTTGAGAGTCCGCACCGCCATCACCACGGTCTTCAAGAAACTGATCTACCGAATACTTAGTGAGATTCGCGATGAGCCTTTCGTCAAATGGCCAGCTAAGTTAGGCGAAGCTCAGAAGGACTACGACGACAGATCACGGTGCACCTTCCACAAAGAAAAAGGGCACCGCACTGAGAACTGCACCCCATTGAGGCAGCACTTGGAGGAGTTGGTGGCGGCAGGTCATTCAATGTAGAGTTTCAATATGAATTTGGGTATTTTTAATGTTCAAACTATTGTGAACCCCTTATATTCAAATCATGGTTTACATCTTCACGTGGTCAACTTAATAGAAAGAGCATGTGATTGTCAAAAATTACAAATTTATAAAATTCCATGTTTTCATGTCATTGCAATATGTAAATTTGCCAGCCTTGACCACTTGCAATATGTTGATGAGTGTTACACACTGAAAGCACAAATGGCATGTTTTCAATACTCATTCAACCCTGTAGTTGATATTGTTTATTAGTGAGAGTCTAACTTTCCAAAATTCCATCCCAATCTAAACCGTGCTAGAGCTCGTGGTCATCCAAGGACAACACGACTTCGAAATGTTATGGATTGATGCGAGTCTTAAACCAAACAAAACTGTGGATTGTGTAGGCAATAAGGTCATAATCGGAGGAGATGTCCAAATAGCAATATAATAGCCTTAAGTAGTGGGTCATATAATTAATGATTATCCAAATTTATTGTACCATATTTTGTATTTCAATATTGAATGTAATGTTATCAATCTTAAGTTATGTTGTATGTTGTATCATATTTTTTAATATAAAAATATTTTATAATATTTATATTTTTTTGAGTAAAATTAAGTAAATGATAAACATTACAATTGACATAATTGTAGTGTTGATATAGATAGTTGATTTAGAGAGTTGTCAATTGACATAGTTGTTACCAACGATGTGAAATTTAAAAACAAATATATTATGCCTCACATTTTTCATATAATTACGCTAATCTCCCTTTTAATAAAGTTAAATAGACAGAAACTAATGCAATATTGTATAAGTACAAAATAAATAATGTAAAATAATAATTTTGTTTAAAAATGATAACAATATTTTTTTTTATTCATATAACTAAAAAAAGTATTAATGAAAATTAAGTATTATACAAATTAAAATAAAGAAACTCAATGTAATTGTATTAAAATTATAGCGTTTACTATATTACATTAAGGGAGGCCTTACCTTTTCCCAAAATTAACTTCAATATATAGGAAGGGAAAAAAAAAAGAAAAGAAAAAGAAAAAGACATATAAGGAGTGATGATTTGATATGAATAAAAATTGATATGTACTAAAATAATATGAATAGTTTGGCTATGTATGTTAAAAAAATGTTAAAACGAAATGACTTTTATTTTGCCAAGTTATTGCTGAATTTCAATTTCAAATGCCATTTTCAGAATGGGTTTTGTAATTGAGCAACTTAAAATCACGTTTTCAAGTTTGTACTCTTTCTTATTTAGTTTGTATTTGAAAATTTCTATATGTATAGATGTTTGTATCTTCGTATAAAAGACGGGTTGCATGTGAGGAAAGGTATTTGCTAACAACTAAAGTTTTGGAACTACTGGTGATATGACACATTTTTGAATTCTTGCATCCAGATCTTGATCCTTGTTTTTTGGTTAGATATGTTATTTTTCAAGCCAAACTGCTCTTTAATGGTTATAGTCTAGTCCCAAATATGACAAACTAGCTTATTACTATTCACTGGTTTCATTTATAGTCCTGGAACAACGTTGAAATTGTCTTTTCAATACTTAATATTATTTTCTAATGTTTAATTGCTAGCTGGTGAGGAGACTCATATTTCTCCTTGCAGGGCTTACATTTGCTGAAAAATGGGAAGCAGCTAATAAACCTTTGAATTTCAATTTTAAATGTCATTTTCAGAATGGATTTTATAATTGCACAACTTAAAATCGCATTTTCAAAATGTGACTTTATGTTGAAATTACATGTTAAAAATGCAATTTCAACTTGCCACGTTAGCATAACAGAAACCTATCAACTTAAAATCGCATTTTCAACATGCAATTTTGTTGGCTTTTTGGCTTTCGAAGGTTATTTTTGTAATTGTGAGCGTGCCAGCAAGGATCAATCAGTCATTACAAAATGTTAATTGCCAACCAATTATCAGACGATTGTGTTTTAGTTCTTTCAGCCTCAATGAATAGGACTTTTACTGGTGGCTTTGTTTAGGAAAATTAAGTAAACAATAATTAAAGGAAGGACAATTGTAATATTTCATTAAGTAAAATGAAAGACTTACAAAGATCCAAATCAGCCTCGTAGAGGTTTATAGCAACAATCTATTTGAAACTACTCCTATGAACGAAGTGCAGTGCAGGAATTTGAAGTACAGAAATGTAAAGAACAAGAAATGTAAAAAACTGGAAAGGAAATAAAGTAGATATAAACTAGTTTTCTGGATCTGAGTCTGGGGGCACTTTCTGGGGCCTTCTCTGCTATTTATACTTCTCAATGACAACCGTCGAACTGCATTTCTAACCGTCGAACCACCCTTCCATGATCACTGATCATGTTGCCTTATAGTTAGCTCCACTATGCCATATCTACAGTTAGGTTTCCCCCTTGATTTTGAATTTAAATATGAGTAACCATTGAAGCCACGTCATCTTGTATCTCTTTGCTGATCCAGTGTTATGCAGATCTACAAAAACCAATACTAACTGCCATGTGTGTGATTCTAATTGAGGACTTGAATTGTTTTCCCGTATTGCCCTTGTTTAGCCACGTGTCGAACTGTAATTGGCTTATACAAAAATATGTAGCCAACATTACCCCCCGCACTAATATACCCAATACTTGGTGATATTAGTAGATCAAGGTATTTTATCCACGTCTTAGAACGTGCATGGGCTTTGCATTTTCCAGAAATGCAACCGTCATTCATCATTTGCATTAAATTCTCCTCTAATCCTTTGAACATCCCCACATATTCCAGTATTCGAAAAGACTGATACATCTTTTATGGCTAAACCAATCTTCTCTTACATTGATCAAGCATACGAAGAGTTATTCGATGATGCTGTTCATCCTTGAAAGAACCTTCATGCATTTATTGGCTACCTTTACCCACCTTCCTATATTCAAGTCATGAAAGCTTTTGCAAATTATTAACCTTTGGACTACGAACCTGTTATCCACGATTCTTTAACCCAAAATTTTGCAAACATGGATATTGGGAGCTCTTCTTCTAACCCAAAACCTTCTGCGTGGGATGAGGCTGCAGCTTTTTCTTCCTTTGGAGCTTCTAGTTGGAGAAGCTAGCCGGAACCTGAAGAATCTAAGTTAAGGGAACGAATCAATTATCATTTTGTCGAATTTGTTGATCCCCTAACTTTCCCTCCCTTTGCTCGGAGTTCGGTGGTTTATCCATATGTACCCATCGACTACCGACATCGTTTAGAGGACAACCTACTTGTGGCATAGTACACGTCTTTCATGCCTACAAAGATAGTACAAGCCACTCGTCGACTAGAAGAGGCCCAAGGGTACAGTCCGTTATCCTTAGCTCAGAAGGCAAAACTTTGCTCTTCTGACTGGCTTGATATTGTCAATAACCCACAATTTCCTTCTTCCTTCGACATGGAAGTTCCTGTGCCTCCCATTCCGCAAAATCCTCACTGGATGGAGGAATTGAGACTTACTCTCTTTGAGGACCAGTTTCTCCCTTCCTATCACCCTCCATCTCCTCATACCAAAAGTCAGCGACAGCAAGCCCAACTTCTACTTGCGGCCTTTTCTCACTTGCCTTTCAATGTTCTTGAGGACGATGTTCTTCTCAAGAACTTTCGATGGGCTTGTGATGTTATGACCCGGGGTCATGTCCTCAACCTCATTGCCCAAGCAAAACTCCAGATGTTTTTGGACCAACTCCCATTGCTTCTTCATTGGCACCAAACTTCTGTGGCCACCGCCCAATCTTTGAACCAACTTTCAGCCCTTTGAGTTCATACCCGGTATGAAGCAGGGAACCTTATCGAAGAATATGATGACTTCAAGAATAAAGACTCTGCGTAGTGGGATAACTTGGATATGGATGAGATGAAACAAGGGTTAAAAGAAACAGAGTTTGAAATAAAGGCCGAAAAACTCTTTTGTCAAGTAAGAGCACATCAACTTCAGCAGCCAAGCTTGGAGAAAATAGAAGACAAAATAAAAAAGGAACATAAGTTTATTGACCATAGCTGGACCAAATTCCATGATCTTGTCATATACTCTGTTCCTTACTTTTATGAGCTTGAATATGTGCCTAAGCAAGGCCTCTGATGTAATCGTTTCTGTCTTAATAAAGCTTAAGATATTTTCTTTTATTTGGCATGGTCTGATTTTACCCCATTTGTCAAAGTCAAACAAACTTAGGGCTTTAAAACCAATAATTTCATCCTTCGTATCTCAATTCAATCATACCTAATGA
The DNA here is from genome assembly GCA_036172215.1 of Camellia granthamiana. Lineage (NCBI taxonomy): Eukaryota > Viridiplantae > Streptophyta > Magnoliopsida > Ericales > Theaceae > Camellia > Camellia granthamiana. The sequence continues at coordinate 167,888,063 of CM069903.1, read as the reverse complement.
AATACTGAAAACCCAATTTGAATTTTTTTCCAACTTATGGAGTGTAATTAACAACTTTCGTTGGTTTCCTTTTAGAATCAAAGCTTCGAATTTATCAATTCTGCTATTCGAAGCTCGATTTGATCATATCCAGTTCTCCAACACATGGTTAATACAATCAAGTGATTTCAAATCAACTAATTTTGTTTCAATCAAACAGTTTACATTTTCCAAAATATGGAAACCTCTTTTAAGAACCGCATTGTTTTACTCTAAAAAAGTGATTTATTTTGTGTATTATCAAACCAACTATTGGTTCTGGCACTTAGAACAACAATTTCTAACCTTAAGGTATTTCAAATTTTGTTTCGAAGGATTTTACTGTCACTGACAAACCCTAAAACAGGCCCTCAATCCTTTTGAAGTAGACGAATACTTGAATATTCTTGCATCCTTAGGCATAGAATGTGCTTCGAAGTCGACTCCTTGCCTTCGAAGCTATTTGTTATCGGATCTTGGCGCCAAAATTTGGCTTCGAAGCCAAATATTTTATTTTGAAGCTGACATCAGTATTTGAGATGTGTTTCCCTCCAAAACTATCAATATTGAGGGAAACCTTTCGCATCCATACTTTTAGTACTTTTTGTGAATTCCGTTCGTGTCAAACGACCGGGTATATTTTTCAGACACAAAAGTTTTAAAACCCTGTCATTTTGTGCTCTGAATTCACCTATTTGTCTATAGCACAAACCCTTCATCTCTACCGACCTTCCTTTTCTCTCTACTCTCTTTCCCGACTTCGTCCTCTGAGAAAACTCTCTATCAATGGCTTCTTCTTCCTTGAAAATACTAGTCGTCGAGCTTGCGAGTCCGTCTGTAACCTTGAAAAGGACTATTCACACAGAGTGTGAGAAGTACAAGGTTGGTGAGAAAAGCGCCATTGACGGACGCATCTTTATTCCTCGCTATCATGAGCAGCAAGATTATGTGCTTGGGCCCATCTTCAGGGAGATTCCTATTGAGCTTCCAGCTTTATATCCACGTCTAGAAAACCATTGCCTCCTTTACGAAGGTGGCCTTGACTGGGAAAGCTGGAGGATGAACCGCCCCCATCGCTGTTGGCCCACGGTGAGACCAGAGTGGCAAGAATGGTATGATCGGGTTATCCCTGATAGGACTCTGGACCTTCAAGAGTTCTGTCTTTTCGACGCCCTCCAATTATCCAGGTTCACTATTTCAGAGGACCCTTTGTTAATACCTGCTGCCCTTTGCTTTTGGAATTCCACTTTTAATTTCTTTCAATTCAGATGTGGGATGATGGCCCCTACTATTCTTGATATCTGTCATTTATTAGGATTGTCCCCTACTGGAACCCCCATTGGTCCAGATTATCCTGACCTACAAACCCCTTTTTCCCTCCCCTCTCCTAACTCATCCTATAGTGACTTTGTCAAGGCTGAGAATAAAAGAGAGGGTCCTGTGACTGACAGGGAATTCGTTTCTTTCATATTATATTGGCTTTGCAAATTCCTTTTCTGCACCTCTTCTCAGAGGATCATGCCTGAATTCGCCCCTCTTGCCAAAGCCCTTGTCTTACAAAAAAATGTGGCCTTAGCTCTATATGTTCTAGGTCATGTATATAAAGCTTGTTCCCTTTTTTTGTGAGAAACCCTTGGATGCCAATCAAGGAGGTCTATTTTGGATACTCCAGCTTTGGCTTTTTGCATATTTTACTGAGCTACAATCTAAATGCCTTAAGTTTTTGGAGCCAAACCCTATTACTCATGGCATGAGGCTAGCCAACGTTTCATTCTATCCTTCTACCTTTGCTTTTTACTTCTCTTTCTTCCACCAACTCCCAACTTCCCTTTCTTCTCACAGCTTTCGTCTCTTCGAACCTACCAACATTGGCCCATCCTGGTTGAGGACCTTTCTGAGTGATAGGCTCTGCTCTTCACCCCAACACAAGAATATATGGGCCTCTATTTTGATCCATAGAGAGTTGTTTATTGGGACTCTGAACCCCAGAGCTTACAAATACATTGCTGAGCCCTATTGTCCTGCCCAATTTGCTAGGTAATTTAGTTTCTCACAAGGGGTCCCAATACCTCTCTGCGGCCAGACCAATTTAAGCCTTACCAGCAGGGACTTAAAGGTTCGAAGATCCAGATTAGAAGAAGCAACTTCTAAATTTATCCAGGACTTTGTTGACTTTGAGTACTTCCCTTTCATTCCTCAAAGTAACATATTGAAAAGATGTCAGAACTGGTGGATGGCCAACATGGAAGTACGCTTAGCCATTCCTCCTCAAGACCTGCTAATGGTATTGGATGTACCCTAAGCTAAGCCCAAAGGGGCTAGAGTTATCACCTCTTCCACTGCTCCTACCACTTCAATTCTTGTGCCTGCCACCACAAAGTCTATTCCTACTACTTCAACTCCTCTTAGAGTTACTCGAACTGCCTCGAAGAAAGGTATGTACCCTTGTTTCTTTTCTCTTCTTCTCCTTTATAATGCTCTTACCCTTACTTATTTTTTCTTTGGTGTAGGTGGTGCGGGTGTCTCACAGGGAGATTCTCCTCAAAAGGTCCAAGCTTTAAACCTTCTTAGGAGCAAACAACAACAACAAAAGAAAAGAAAGCTTTTACTTGATCTCGAAGAGGAGGCACTTGTGGTTCATGCAGCACAAGAAGAAGAAACAGAAAAAGAAGAGGCAGAACAAGAACAAGAGACACATTTAAAAAGAAGGAAGAAAATGATTGTCTCTCTTGCTGATTTTACTGGAGATCCCATCTACGAAGCATCTGCTAAGGCAGTGCAAGTAGAGCATTCCAAAGAACTTATTGTGTTTCAAAGGCCTGAAAAAAGGAGGCAACAGCAAATGCTCAGGGATGAAGTTGTTGCTGTTGATGCACTCCAAAAAGAAGTTGCAAGAGGACAACAAACTGCTGGACACTACACTCTTCACAGCTCTCCAATCATAGCCACTACTTTTGAAACCAGTAAGTTCCTTCGTACTTCTATTCATCTTTATCAAATTCTTAATACTGAGGCTTGATATTTTGTATTTCTTCTTTTGTAGCAACAATTACTTTGCCTACTCTCCCAATAAAGATTCCTTCAGCTTCAGTTGAAGTTGAACAACCTCAAAGCGTGGAACCTATTCAGATAATACTCCCACTTTCTGGCCCTATATTTTCCATACCTTTCTTGAAGCCAAGAATTCTTGCATCTCTTTCTTTTGGCTTAACTCCATACTTTCCTCACTTATCTTTCGATTCTACTCAATTTGATTTTCTTTCGAGCCTTGCTTCTCTTCCCCCTCCTAAAGAAATTCCAGCTGTTACTTCATCTTTGATGGTAGCTGGTTCCTATAGAGAAGGTACTGATAGCTCTCCAATTCATCGTCCATTATCCTTGCCTAGCCCCAGTCCCTTTTCTCTTGACCAACTGGTAGCCAAAACTATAGAGACTGCTAAGGATACTTCACCTTCTTCTCCTATTCCCATGCAGTCATTTCTTCCTTCTACCAGAGCTCTTTCTGCACCTTCCATGTCAATGGATGAGATGGATATCTTCGAAGCTAGGCTAGCTAGTCTCTTTGACATACCTTCCACCTCTCTAACAGCTAGCAATGAGACTGAGCCGTTAATTCTAGCCGATTCCCTACTAGAAATTTTTGAGAGCTCTTCCTCTAGTGATAAGGCTCCCTTATCTTCAATAGACTTAGACAGCTGTCTGGAGCTGCTGACAATCTTTTTGAGGATTTCTTTCGAAGCCTTACAAAGACCTATAATAAAAAATGGCTTCCTGTAGTGCTGCAAGATTGTTGAGCAATCTGGTATGACTGTTTCAAGTCATTTATCTCAGGCAACAGCCACCATAGATTTTTACATCAACATCTGTCATGCTGTTAAGGCTGCAGAGGAGAAGTTGCTGAGAGACCAGAGTTTTGTTTCCAAAGTTCATGCTAAAGTGCCAGAACTGAAAGAACAACATTCCTCTGTCTCACAATTTCAAGCTCAACTGTTGGAAAAGAAGGCTCAACTTGAGGAAGAATTATCAACAGTTAACCAAGCTTTAGATCGGACGGCTACCAAGCTGCAAATCACTAATCAAGAGCTGGCTGATCGAAAGCAAGAGATGACCACAGCCATTCAATTGTTCCCATCCCTCAAGAATAGAGCATCTATTGTAAAAGAACAACTAAAACATTGTACTGACTTCTGGGCCAATCTATGGCAACATGTATTCAACTCTTTATGAAATAAAAATTCTTATTTATCATTTGAGTGTTCTTATGTTCTTTTATTTAGCACTTATTCTATTCCTTGTGTTTCCCACACGGTTAGATAATGTCACGACCCAAACCCGCCCCTATGGGTTTAGCATCGTAACCGGCCAGTAATCCGTGATTACCAAAGGCCTGCTTAGCAGTAATGATAGTAGTACAGAGTAAGGGGCTGGCGGAAGTCAAAACAGTAATAAAAGATGTCCAATGAGCTGTGACAATTTGAATGAGAAAAGACCTTTTATAAACATGCCACATGGATAACCAAAACATACATACAACACATGCACAAACATATATATACAAACAACCCCGTAAGGGACCAAATCCCTTTTACATAATTGTACAGTCAGGTCTAAACATTTATTACAAAACAGAGACAGAAAGGTGAAACTGAGACACCCCAAAAACAGCCTTAGCTTAGATAGACTTGGGACCTCGAAGTGAGGCACAAAGGTTGGCTTGACAAAAAGGGAGTTAACCCGATGCATCTAGTTCCGGTCCGGTGCTTGGACACCTACATATAAATATAAACAGTGAGCTAAAGCCCAGTGAATAACATATGCGTAAAGGGGTTAAGAATGAATGTCCTTCCAGTATTTAAACAGTCATATCAATCACTTAGAAACCATAGCAGTTATTTGTGGTACATCCAATACCAAAATAGTACAGTAGGTCTTAACAGATCGAACAGTCAATTGATGGCCATCATAACAGTAAACAGTAGTGGTTCCAACATTGGAACCGACAGAGATCTCTGTAACAGTAGCAGTAATTTGCTATGGATGCCACGAATATAGTTTACAAATAGGACAAACATTCATTCATTGAACAATAACGTTTCAGTAAACAGAACAGTTAATCCTTCAGAAAATATTCATAATTGAACATATCTTTACAACATTGTTACTCACAGAGCACTGGGCTATAGGCAAGCTAATGAGCGTCCTCGGATGCCGACCCTACACAGTTACAGAACGAACACACACTAAGTTACACACTTGGGAATCAACAACTTAGTCCCTATCTTGACTTGGTGTGGTTCTATAACATTATCCTCATTAAGATGCCTTAAACTAGGCCTAGGAATGCCTAGGATGGAATGAGGATGCAAAGATGCACTTTAAAACACTTTTCAAAATTTTCAGAAAACAGGGGTCTCGCTCGAGCGTGGCTTTCTTTGCTCGAGCGAGCTTGTCAAAACAGTGGGGTCACTCGAGCGTGGACTTCCTCGCTTGAGCGGTCTGTAAAAAATGCAAAAAGTGCTGGATGTTGAAAATCTCCGCTCGACGCTCGCTCGAGCGTGAGACACAGTCTTCGCTCGAGCGTAGGTTCCCTCGCTCGAGTGTGCGTCTGCGTGCACCAAAAACCTGAGAGTTTGCAATCTACGCTCAAGCCAGCATTCCTTCGCTCGAGCGGAGCTCTGAACAAAAGGTGGTCACTCGAGCGTGGAATCCTTCGCTCGAGCGTGGAAGCCAAAATCTGGAATTTCTAGATTTGCCTCCCAAGCTCAAACCAAGCATTCAACACATCAAAACTCAACCTTTTGGGCCCATTTTCTGGAAAACACTTGAAAACCCATAATATAACATGTTTTGAAGATCAATTTGAAAAATCAAAGCCCAAAGGTAAGTCAATTAAACACAAATTTCAAATAAACTTCAAGAACAAGATGTACATTTAACATGCATGTATTCAATTGAATTCAAAGCTTCTAACACATGATCAAATGAGTCAATCCTTCCAAAAACATGATGAATTCATGAACTACAACTAGAAAATGGACATGCATGTGAGGATTTTATGAAAACAACCTCAAATTCCAAAAACATGTACATGCATGCATGAATTAGCTACTCAAATCAACTCTTTAAACCAATTCTTGACTTAGATCAATGATGACTCATGAACCATGCAAGATACAACTAGAATTCACAATCAAGAAGATGATTCCCTACCTTAGGTCTTGAATTCAAAGTAAAGAAGCTCAAATATGCAAATGCTCTTCAAAACTCCTAATTCTCCAAGCCAATTTTGATGAACTCAAGTTTTCTCCTATCTCTCTCTTTCTTGCTCACGGTTTTGGTCTCAAATGAGATGAGGAAATGATATAAAGTACAACCATTAAGTCCAAACAAAGTGTGTAGGAAATGGCCACTCAATGGCAATTTGGTAATAAAGCCAAACTAATGTAATTTAACATTATACAATCTAATTTAATCATCCCAAGTTGAACTTAAATTAAATCTACCATAAAATCACATAAATTCCAATTAGCATATAACACTAATCAATTTCTGATTTGGCCGCCGATAAGGCCTTCAATTTGCAGTTCGAAATTAAAACATGAATAGATCAATCAAATGACAAACAGATAGAAATGCAAGTAAAGCAATATACTCATACAATCGGTTCAGAATTTCAGTCAAATCAGTTACTTATCATTCTCAGTCACAGTTTAGCATTAATCAGAGGTGAGGATTATCATAGTCTTCCCTCCTTAAAAAGAGTTTGGTCCTCCAAACTCGAATTACCTTCATTTTGGAAGAATACTGGATTTAGTGGGAACAGTTCAGGATATCTTTTCAACATATCATCTCTCTTTTCCAAGTGGCATAAGTGCCACCGTGGTTTTGCCAGTCCACTTTCACTAACGGAATTTCTTTATTCGTCAACTTTTTGATTCGTTGGTTTACAACCTGAATAGGTTGTTCTTCATAAGTGTAGTCATCACTTAGCACTACACGGGTAGGCTCAATCACATGGAAGGGATCCTGAAGATAATCCCTTAACATTGAAATATGGAAGACATTATGCATATGCTCCATTTCAGGAGGAAGCGCTACTTGATACGCCACCGGATTAATCTTCTCAATGATTTCATACGGTCTGACATATCTCGGCGCTAGCTTACCCTTGGCTCCAAAACGAGTCTGCCCTTTCATTGGTGTCACTTTAACAAAAACATGATCACCTACTTCATATTCCCTCTCTTGCCTTCGGACATCCGCATAACTTTTCTGTCGGCTTTGTGTGGTTTTCAATCTCTGTTGAATCAGTTTCACTTTTTCCGTGGTTTCTTGTACAATCTCGGGCCCAAGCAAAGGCCTATCTCCAACTTCTGCCCAGCAGATAGGAGATCGACATTTCCTGCCATACAAAGCCTCGAAAGGCGCCATACCAATGCTCGAGTGAAAACTGTTGTTGTAGGCAAACTCAGCTAAAGGTAAATGGCTTTTCCAATTTCCTTGGAAATCAAGAACACACATCCGCAGTAAATCTTCCAAAGTCTGAATGGTCCTTTCTAACTGGCCATCTGTCTGAGGATGGTATGCACTACTCAGTCTCAGTTCAGTACCCAATGCAGTTTGTAGATTTTGCCAAAATCTCGATGTAAACTTCGAGTTCCTATCAGAAACAATAGATACAGGCACTCTATGCAATCTAATAATCTCATCAATATAAATTGTAGCCAATTTGTCCGCATTATAGATTGTTTTGACAGGTAAGAAGTGAGCAGATTTAGTCAATCTATCAACAATAACCCAGATTGAATCCATACCTTTACTAGAGCGAGGTAAACCAACAATGAAATCCATAGTGATATGTTCCCATTTCCACTCTAGTATTGGTAAGGGCTGCAGTAAGCCTGCGGGTCATTGATGTTCAGCTTTAACTTATTGGCAATGAAGACATTTTGATACAAAGTCAGCAATCTCTTTCTTCATTTCCGGCCACCAGAAATTCAGTTTCAAGTCTTGGTACATTTTCGTATTTCTTGGATGGATAGACAGTTTCGATTTGTGGCCCTCTTGCAGAATTCATCTTCCTTGGAATTTCAACACATTATTCTTAAATTTAAAGTCCGGCCTCGGTTTGGATTCCCGTTCATCAATGATCTTTTTCAGAAACTCATCCTGTTGTTATTTTTCTTTGATCTCTTCAATAAGTGCTGGTTGGGCAAAAATAGCAGCTAATGTTCCACCTTGTTCACGCAAAACAATTTCAACCTCAAATTTTTCAAGGTCACATAGCAGTTCTTTCTGTCCAGTGAGTAAACAGGCTAAATTCCTAATTGACTTCCGGCTGAGTGCATCAGCAACGGTGTTAGCTTTCCCTAGATGGTACAAAATTTGCAAGTCGTAGTCTTTTATCAGTTCTAACCATCTCCGTTGTCTCATATTCAATTCTTTCTGTGTGAAGAAGTATTTCAAACTCTTGTGGTCTGTGTACACCTCACATGTTGCCCCATAAAGATAGTGTAATAACCCGACCCTCGTACATGTTTCCTAATACACTTTCGGTCCCTTATTCTGTGCATCTAAATACTTATTGTAAAATTTTATGTGAAAGTAAGTTTAATGAAGTGAATCTTATGTTTATGGATGTATATCTGTTAATAAGAAAAATATCTGTCACAATTATAATGTTCAGATCAGAAATTGAACGCCTTAGAGGCTTGATAATCTGAAATTTATTTTACATTTGAGATCGGCATAATTTTTAAGTACTAATAAGCATTTTTATAGAAATTTGATTTGGGGTGATTAAATTGATTAAGTTTTGCCTTATTTAACTTTATATATATAATTACTTTCCCTAGATATTTTGACTTAGAAGCCTTTAGCTCAAATTATCTCCTGAGAGGAAAAATTAGAGAAGAGGAGAATGAAAGGAAAATGAGAACTTCATCAAGAGGAAAGGTTGGGGAATTGAGAGGGGTTGTAGGGTTTAAGGCTTAAGGTATGTGAATTTTACTTTAATTAAGTCTTTTCTTAAATTTGAGTAAGAATTCCCCCTTTCATTTGTAAGATTTGGGGTTGTAATTGAAGTTGTGTGTGTGTTAATTGTTGAATTGAGAAAATGCTCTTGTCACTTGGTTGATTGGAAATATTGTCAAGGTAAGCTATGTTTATGAGTTGAAAGAAGAAGATCCAATTCATATTGAGATTGATATATGTTTGTAATGTTTATGTATATGATTTTTGAACCATATCCTAACAATTAAAGAACCTATTTTGAACCTTGAAAAAGTGTACCAAAAATTGGGTTTTGCTGGATTTTCGAACTGCATTCTGCCCAGAATCGCCGCACGTACGGGGATCACTGCCGCACGTGCGGGAAGCCTTGCCGCACATGCGGGGCTCACAGCCGCTTGTGCGGCCCAAGTTGTAAAATTATGTTCGCTCCGTTTTGCATGCTTAACCCTCTGGTATTTTTGAAATATGTGTTTGATGCCCTAAGATGCCTGTAAATTCGTTCGAAGTAAATGATGCAGGAAATAATGAAAGAAAGAAAAAAGAACTAATTTATATGTTATGCACGTGTGTAGGTCATAACCCGGGAGGGCAAGCGCTCCGCTATGGCACTGTGAGTAGTAGTACTGTAATCGCACATTTCTTTACCGTTAATAATTCTTATTATTAACGCTCTGCTCTTCACAAGTAGTTACGTTACGTTAACATTATGTTGATTGGAAAGCGGTGTGAAGTTATGTAAACGTTAAAAGATTTTGGCATACATCAGTACGACTCTAAACCTACTCGGTATTCCGGTTACGGTTAATGGTTATCATTAATGTGCTATAACCTGTAAATTACCTATGAACTCCGCACAAGAATTACATATGAATATTAACACTATGCGATTAGTTGACGGGAAGGAATTATGAATGTAAATCTCACTTAATGGGAACATGATATTTTGAACGAGAACATAATGTTTTGAATGACCTATCATGAACTTCTACAGTTTTATTTGGTTCAACACATGTTTTGTGACCATAGATATCTACCCAGAGTGGATTATCAGAATGAATAATTAGATCAGACCACAGATTGTTTTCTACGTTAATAACTACTAAGAATTATGATAAACATCGGATTAACTTACGAATGACTCAACCTGAAGACAGAATTAAATATCAATGACATTGTCATGTAACTCACATTATGATGTAAACTGTTCTGTCTTTGTTAAGTGTACTGTAATGACATGATATAACAAGAAATGCTCTATTTTCTGATATGTTATGTTTTGAATTAATGAATGATTGTCCATACATGTAAAAGTATCCACGACATCCTTCGCACAAGGCCCTTACCCGGGGGTAACAATACCGTGGTCTATGGCCCTTGCCCGGGGGTAATAATACCGTGGTTCAAGTATGTTACAAGTTCCCAATACCGAAGGTTCTGTTATGGAACTAACAAATATGCTCTATATTGATTTGTTAGCGCTATTGGATGTGCCATGTATAATCCAGCATGAACTCTGATTTCTGTTTATGATTCAAGCATAATTAAGAATGTGTATGAATTTGTTTCTGTTTATCTATTTCGTTTATGCTATGTTATGACATGATTTGATTTGATTGGTCTTTAAGACCTAATGATTTCTGGTATGGAACAAAGTGCTGTACGGAACTAAGTGCTGCAATGCGAGTCACCTCTAGAATCCGTGTGAGCCACCTCTTGAGTCCATACATACATGAACTGGGCTTAAAGCCAATCTGGGCCTATGGCCATTCTGTATTTCTGGTATGGAACAAAGTGCTGTATGGAACTAAGTGCTACAGTGTGAGCCACCTCTAGAATCCGTGCGAGACACCTCTTGAGTTTATACATACATGAAAAAGGCTTAATGCTGTTCTGCTTAAGGGCTTAATGCCGTTTTGTTTAAGGGCTTAATGCCACTCTGATCAAGGGCTTGAAGCCATTCTGTTTAAAGTTTAGGCCTAAGGCCATTCTGGAAATAATTACAAGATAAAGTTAATTATATGTTCTCTGCACTTATATATGTACATTGTAATTCAAGTTAATTGTTAAATTATTTACATACTACTATTCACTGAGCTTGGCTCACTTTATGTTATGTCTGTTTCTGTAGGCACTCCACCTGGAGGTTAGTCTTAACCCATGGCGTCCGTTCCTCTTTTGTCAACCTCAGAATGTCCAGGCACTTAAATGAAAGCAGCTCATTTTATAGAGTTTTGCTAAGCTTTTGGTTTTGTACCCTAATTGTCTATCTAAGGTTGAAGTGTATTTAATCCTTTTACCTTCCAATGTTTTTGTTATACGCCCAATCTGGAGGGCTAGGTCTATATATGCATATGTACATAGCTAAATTCTCTGATGCACGTCATTGTAAGTTTATCTGCCTTATGTTCTGTTTGTGATCCTGCCATGATAATGGTCGCTCAATGGATGTAGTTCTGTTATTTTTTTGTTAAATTATAATAGTTAATGTTTCTGTTCAGGCCCCGTATGTTATGTATATCAGGTTAAGTGTCCGTTTCTGATTAGGTCATGCCCAAACTTTTAGGGGCGGGTTTGGGGTGTGACAGATAGTGACGCCAAATTTTCAATGCAAACACTACTGCAGCAAGTTCCAAGTCGTGGGTCGGATAATTTTTCTCGTGCGGTCTCAATTGTCGGGAAGCATATGCAATAACTTTACCATTCTGCATTAAGACACATCCCAAACCCTTATAAGAAGCATCACTAAATATGGCAAATCCATCCGTACCTGAGGGTAGGGTAAGAATCGGTGCAGTCACAAGTCGAGTCTTTAACTCTTGAAAAGCTGATTTTCTCTGGTCAGTCCAGTCAAATGATATCCTTTTTTGAGTCAACTGAGTCAGCGGTAAGGCAATTTTGGAGAAGTCCTTCACAAATCTTCTGTAGTATCCGGCTAAGCCTAAGAAACTTCGGACTTCAGTAACATTAGACGGTCTGGGCTAATTCACTACTGCTTCAATCTTCTGTGGGTCAACTGTAATGCCATCCTTACTGATCACATGTCCCAAAAACATTACATTGTCTAGCCAAAATTCACACTTCGTTAGTTTTGCATACAGTTTCTGTTCTCTTAAGATCTGTAAGGCAATGTTCAAATGATGTTCATGTTCTTCCGCGCTTTTGGAATAAATCAAAATGTCATCTATGAAAACAACTACAAATTCATCGAGGAATGGTTTAAAAATTTTATTCATAAGGTCCATAAATGTAGTAAGTGCATTAGTAACTCCGAAAGGCATAACAAGAAATTCATAATGTCCATACCTCGTTCAAAATGCAGTCTTTTCAATGTCCTCTGGTTTGACTTTCAACTGGTGGTATCTAGATCTAAGGTCAATTTTAGAGAAAACCTGAACACCCTGTAACTGGTCAAACAAATCGTCAATTCGAGGCGATGGATATTTGTTTTTCACTGTTACCTTATTCAGTTCACGGTAGTCAATGCAGAGTTTTAGTGAGTCGTCTTTTTTTTTCACAAAAAGAACCGGTGTGCCCCACGGTGAAGTACTGGGCCTGATGAACTTCTTATCTAACAATTTTTGCAGCTGAATTTTCAGTTCTTTCAATTCAGTAGGTGCCATTTTGTACGGAGCTTTAGAAACTGGCTGTGTACCCGGTAATACTTCAATGGTGAACTCTATCTCCCTATCAATCAAATCCCCTGGCAGATCATCTGGAAAAACATCTGGGAATTCTCTGACTATAGAAATACTGTCCACATTAGCTTTAGTATCAGTAGGTACAGTCAATATACAACATAAATACCCTTTACATCCCTTCTTAATCAGTTTAAAAGCTTTCATAGACGAAATCAGATATGCGGGAGGCACTACACCAACTCTGTTAAATACAAATTCAGGCAATCCAGGTGGACGGAAAACAATTTGTTTTGTTACACAGTCTATGGTAGCATGATATTTTGTTAACCAGTCCATTCCCAATATCACATCGAAATGATCGATATTTAAAGGTAGTAAATCAATATACAAATGCACATTCCCAACAATAATTTCACATGCAGGGTACATATAAGCACAAGTCATGGATCCCTCAACAGGTGAAGATACAGCTAACAAATAATTCATGGGTTCCAGTGGTCTATCTAGTTTTCGCGAAAAAGCATGCGGGAGATATGAATGTGTAGACTCCGAATCAATCAGAACATAAGCATTTTGAGCACAAATTGAGAGTATACCTCACCCAACGGTCTCGGTATTCTGCACATCTCCCGGTACAAGTGCGAACATTCGGCCTTGCCTTAGAGGCTCCTTTCTGGTAGCTTTGGGATTAGGTTTCGGTGCAACAGTTGATGCTACGGCTGTGACAACCCTCACCTCCGATTACTGTTAAACTGTGACTGAACATGATAAGTAACTGATTAGGATGAAATCCTAAACTGATTGCATGAGTATGTTGTTGATTGCGTTTCTATCTGTTTATCAATTGATTGATCTGTTCATGTTTTAAGTTTTGAACTGCAAATTGAAGGCCTTATCGACGGCCGAATCTGAAATTGATTAGTGTTATATGTTAATTAGAATTTATGTGATTTTATGGTAGATTTAATTTAAATTTGATTCGAAATGATTAAATTAGATTAAATAATGTTAAACTACATTAGTTCAAGTTATTTACGAAATTGCCACTTAGTGGACAATCCAAGGCCATTGTTTACTCTCCATGTTATGTGTTGGCATCATTTCCATCCATCTTCCTAAGCCAAAATCGAAAAAGGAGAAAGAGAGATAGGAGAAAACTTGAGTTCATCAAAATTTGCTTGGAGAATTAGAAGAATTGAAGAGTAGATTGCATAATTGAGCTTCTAGACTTGGAATTGAGGACCTAAGGTAGGATATTTATCCTTTAGTTTATGAATTCAAGTTGGTTCTTGCATGGTTCATAAGTCATTAGTGATCTAAGTCAAGATTTGGTTTGAAGAGTTGATTTGAGTAGCTAAATCATGCATGCATGTACACATTGTTGAGTTTGAGGTTGATTTCATGGAAATCCTCACATGCAAGTCTATATTCTAGCTATGGTCTATGAATTCATCATGTTTTTGAGTGAATTGACTCATTTGATCAAGTATTTGAAGCTTTGATTTCAATTGAACACTTGCATGTTACATATACATTATGTTCATGAAGTTTTGTTTGGATTTGTGTTTAATTGAACTACCTTTGGGCTTTGATTTTGCAAATTGATCTTTGAAACATGTCATATTATGAGTTTTAAAGTATTTTCCAGAAAAATTGGCCCAAAAGAATTGAATTTGATGCTTTAAATGTTGAATTTGAGCTTGGAGGTTCAATCTGGAAATTCTAGATTTTGGATCCATGCTCGAGCATAAGACTTCACGCTTGAGCGTACACTCTAAGTACATGCATCCCGCTCGAGCGGGGAAAGTAACGCTTGAGTGTGAAATCCGTGTATCTAGTACTTCTCATATGTTTACAGTCCGCTCAAGCGAGGAAATGCATGCTCGAGCGAGGACTTGTGTCTCACGCTCGAGCGGAGGTCGAGCGCCCATCGAGCGTGAATTGCATGCATCCAGTACTTTTGCTTACGTTTACAATCCGCTCGAGCGAAGAAAGTCACGCTCGAGCGGAGATCCTTTGTTTGCATGTCCGCTTGAGCGTAGAAAGCCACGCTCGAGCGAGACCCTTAATTTTTGAAAATTTTGAAAAGTATTTTAAAGTACATCTTTGCATCCCCTTTCCATCCTAGGCATTCCTAGGCCATGTTTAAGGCATCTTAATGAGGATTGTGGAGAAGTGGTTTGGAAATACTCCTCTGATCCTAGGGAGTGCTCGACATCTGCTGATAGTCACCTGAAATGGGATAAACACTCTGGTCGGGGGTGCCGGAATTAGCACTCTGACGGATAAGTCAGTCTCTACACTCAAGAATGCTTGTGTTCTAAGTTAAGTGTAGTAATTCTCACATACCTTTCTTAGTCTATTGTTCCTTTATTTATACCTGTTTTCTGGGCCTCATGGCAAGGCCCACTTGTCATTCATTATCCTCTTATTTACTCGGCTCCATAGTTCAGTATCTATTCGGCCTATCTATTATATTCGGCATCCTTATCATGTAGGGTAGAGCCGTGTAATATTTGTCTTCTAGAGTACGCTTCTGATTATTCCAAATATCCGGCTCCCACAATTGCCCCCCAAACACCTCGCTAGCATCAGTTAGTCGGCGTGTTTGGCTAGAAGTCAAAAATTCGGCGGTTATTCCTCTTCCCGATGCGTGTCAGAAGGCGTACGTATTTTTTGGTCACTGTAACGCTCTCACACCCCATTCGTGCTTCTCTCGCATTTATTACGATTTGAAACTTAAGTCCCTTTGAAAATATGCTTTTTCGAATATTTGAACCTCCTGGACTGCCAGCCGGTATCTCTTTTTCGACGCATTTTCTGTAACTCCTATCCGTTCTCTCCTTGTCTCCTTTGCCTTTCGTAAGTTTTCTTCTCTTCTCCTTGCAATCCTATTTTCCGCTTTTATTTTTGATTTAGAATATCATTGGGTCCTTACTAGAATGGCCAAGCATTTGAAAGACCTCCTTTCCGAGGGTCGAATTTCTGGGTTCTGAAGACATTTTTCTATCCCTGAGGACGTCCATCTTTCTCTGGTAACGGACAATACCCTTGATATAGAGAGGGACGACCAAAATACAATCGTCTTCCCTCTCCTATTTATTGCGGAGGGCGGAGTTCGCTTTCCCCTACACCCATTTCTCAGGGCCGTCCTCCGTTATTGGAGTCTGATTCTTTCGCAACCCAATGTGAATTTTTTCCGAATCGTAATGGGAATCGTAGAGTTGAACCGGCGTTTCAGGATCAACCTTGGCATTCCGGCGATTCGGCACTGCTATGCTTTAGCCAAATCCTCCGGTCGGCTCGGGCGCTATTTTCTCAGGGCCAAGGACACCGACCATCACTTGGTAACGATGTTGGCCAGCTCTGGCTAATGAGTTGACGATGTAATGGTCAATGTCCGAGGCAACTGGGAGTTCGGCGAAGGCGAAGATCGCCTAGACCCTATTTCCAGATGGAGGGGTGAACCAGGTTGCCGTGTAGCTCCTTGTTTGTCGATCTTTCTTTTATGCGGCTTTTTTCTCCAAACCTTACCCTTTGTTCTTGCAGGCAATAAGTTGAAGAGGATTTTGACCTCAGCTGACGACGCAGTCCTTGCGGAAATTAAAACTGCACTAAAGTACTTTGGCCGTCCAAACGTACAGAAGCAAGGGAGGGCTGCCCATATTCTCCTGCGGTACGAGCCTACCTATACTACGTTCTCGGCCGCAGACGATATCCCGATCCCAATCGGCGAACAACACGTTACAGCTCTTGTCTTCCCCAGTTTCAACACCCTTAGGCAAATTGGTCTCGAAGCTTCTGATTCGGAGCAAGGCTTAGAGCCGGTTGTTGAGGTAGATGCCGAATTAACGAGGGAGTTCGCCGCCGAGGCCGAAGAGGTCGACGAAGCTCTGAAATCAGCGTTTGAGGCAGCCGATCTTAACCAGCCTAACTCACTGTCCACTTCGGGTCGGGCGGAGTTTTCCTTCGGAGATATTTTTACAAACTTGGGAGACCTTCCCGGCACTTTTTCAGAAGGCATGGCTGGGGAGAATCTTACGCAGATGGCGAGAAAGAGAAATGCCGAGAGAATGGCCGCTCGAAAGAAAGCCGAGGCCGCTCGTTCTGAGCCTGCCCCGGTTGAATCTTTTCAACCGGTTACTGGAGAAGAGACGGCGCAAGTTGTTGTGGCCGAGACGGATGGGGCTGAACAGCAAGTTACGAAAGAACGACTAGTTTCAGAAGGGCGAGGCAAAAAACGTTCCGCCGAGGGAAAGGCCGGCTCAGAGGATAGCCCTGCTGACAAACGGCCTCGCTTAGAGGAATCCGATGTGGTTTTCCCCTTCGTTGTTCAACCAAAGATCAAAGACACGCCAATCCCCTCTAACGCATCTGCCATGAAGGATCCAGCCGTGGCGTTGAGCTTGGCCGCCTCGGTTTCGCTACCGGTTGACAAGGCCATCTTTCGAGAAGAGCCGGATTTGGTAGCTATAGCGCTCGCTGCCCAGTCGGCCCTTCTGGTATGTATACGATTTTTTTTTTCTTTTCTTTTTTGCTCGTTTGGTTTGGTTTGCATACGATGTTGCTTGATGTCGTGATCCGAACTTGTTTTGCAGACGGTTGGAAGGATAGCCGAACTAAGCTGCCGATAGCGTGATGCCATTGAAAGAATTGGCCGCTTAAAGTTTGAAGCTGAAGGTGAAAAAAGCAGGGCTGAGTTCGAGGCGATGAGGGCCGCAATGGAAAGTGCTTGAGCTGAAGCTGAAAAGGAGAGGGGTTAGACTGCTGACCATCTCAGATCCTAAGCCAAGGATAGGGCGAACGCGAGCCAGGAGTCGCTCAAGTTAGCCCAGGAGGCGCTTTCCAAGGCAGAGGCCGAATTAGAAGAATTGAAGGCGGCCAAGGAAAAGGCCGAATCTGTAGCTTCTACGGCGCTAAAAGCTGGGAAGAGTGCCGCCTTGAAGGAATACGTAGATGAGGTCCCCAAATTCGAGAATCGGGGATTCAAATATGGGTGGCTCAAAGCCCTTGCTGTCGCTGGAGTTACATTGGCCTTGCCAATTCCATACGAACAAGTGGACGTTGAGCCACTTGAGTCTGATCCCGAGGATTGATCTGGGAGACATTCTAGTTTTATTTGGTATCTTTAATTTCAATGTACGTTTTTGTTTAGTGGATTCAAGGTGATTTTCATGTATAAATTAGTTACTATCTGAGCTCAATTTAGTAATGAAAATTTCCTTCCCGCTTCACTGTTACTTGTACGCAGTTTTTGATATTAATGAAGGGTTTTGCCTTCCATTACTTTGGATAACAGTGTAATCTTGGCCATTATATTAGCTTAATCTCAATTTATCCGAACAAATTGATTCTTTGTGCCGAATAGGATTAATAAATCGATTCATGAAGTGGCTGCGGCACTCAAGCTGAATAGATTGATGAATCTGCCCTTACCCCAGCTACTTCATGAATTTGAAACGCCGACTAGTACAATATTACTGAGTATATTTGTGAAGCGGCTGTGGCACTCAAGCCGAATAGATTGATGAATCTGCCCTTGCCCCAGCTGCTTTATGAATTTGCCTTTGCGGAAGTTAGACTGCCTATATCAGTATGTGATGGGGGCACGACTCGGTCGGTCTCGGGCTGTTGAGGTTTCGATATTAATGAGATTGCCTTGGAGGCACTGCCCTCGTAGGGAATCAATGAATAAAGGTCCTATTTAAGTGCTCAGTGAGCAACTCAGTCCAGGTCTTTGACGAAGTATAAACAAGTGCGAATGTCGAATAAACTTTTCTTTAATAGCAAAGGGAAAGCGAGGACGCTAGCTGAGCTGGGAGGAGACATAAATCGAAGTGGCGGACCTTTGCGCTCCGGAGGTAGGATTTCGAGGGATCGGGAGAGGCATCAATCTCCTTGTCGTCGAAGTAGGTCGCCCAGGAGGGACAAGGAGCCACAGGGCAAATCCCCGCAACCCCGTTCTGGAAGGGAGCCCAGTGAGAACCCACGCCCATTGAGTTTTGCAGTCTTTGTGGGGAATAGGCCTATGACAGAAGCGGACTCGATCGTTCGAGATTCAAGTGTGGCAGTCGAATTCGCTCGACAGATTTTTCCTCCCGAGGTCCAGCAGTCGATGGTAGGTCGACAGGACTTCGAAGTGTTTCGTGAAGGCATTCATGGTGCGGTAAAGGGGCTCTATACCGCCTACGAAATTGGCATGCTTCTCCGTGCTTCCCGCCGAGAAATAGAAAAAAGGGATGAACGCATCCAAAGTTTGGAGGCTCGCACGGAAGCGGCCGAGCGTGAGCTAAGGAAGGTCAAGGCCATTCAGGCACAACCCGTCGGTCAGGCTAACCCAATCGTGGAAGAAAGGGTCACCCAGCGGCTTATCAATACCGTGCTCGCCGATCGCGATACGGCGAGCATGTTCGGGATGGAATCCGCGAAGGGGAGGGCCTATGAAAAAGGCTTCCATGATGGCCGGAAAGTAGGGATACAGAAGACCAAGGAGAAGCTCGCCGAGGAAGTTTGCCGATGCGAAAATCGTGGATTTAAGCATGGTTGGATTAAGGCGCTTCAGGCCGAGGAAGCTCTCCAAGCAGCGGGGGTTGATTCGGCATTACCACTGTACCAACGTAACCATTTTCCGTTTTCTGCCTTTGAAGTCGAGCAGAGTGAGGATGAGGGCGATGCCGTATAGAAATATTCAATGTAACTGTGACAACCCTCACCACTGTTTACTGATAACACCACTGATTAGTGCTAATCTATGATTAAGCATGTTAATTGATTGATTGACTGAATGTTCTGAACTGATTGATTGAATGTGCTAGTTTGAATGCAATCTTATCTGTTGACTACTAAATTATCTGTTCATGTTTTATGCTTTAAACTGTAAATTGAAGGCCTTATCGGCGGCCGAATCTGAAATTGATTAGTGTTTTGTGCTAATTAGAAATTATGTCATTTTATGGCATGTTTAATTGAAATTTGATTTGGTATGATTAAATTAGATTAAACAATGCTAAATTGCAAGAGTTGGCCTTATTTGCAACTTTGCCACTTAGTGGCCCACTTCATATCATATTTTGAGGCTTGAATTATGCATTTGATACATCATTTCCTCAGCCATTCCTTGAGACCAAAACCGACTAAGAGAGAGAGAGGGAGAGAAATTGAGTTCAACTTGAGGGTTTTGCTTGGAAATCAAAGGAATTGAAGGTTAATTGCATAGTTGAGCTTCTACACTTGCAATACAAGGTTTATGGTAGAGAATTCAACCCCTCATTAATGTATTTATGTATTGTCTTGCATGGTTCATAGTAAAAAGGAGCTTAAGATCATCAATTGGTTGTAGATGGTTGAATAGAGGCTTAAATCATGCATGCATGTGCATATCTTGAAGTTTTGAAGTTGTTTTCATGGAAATTCTTGTATGCATGTTTACATTTTGGTTCTAGTCCATGAATTCATCTTGTTTTTGAAAGAATTGGCCCTTTGGGGCAAGTATTTGAAGCTTTGAAGTTGTTTAAATCCATGCATGTTATATTTGGGTCTTGCTCATAAAGGTTCTTTGAAAATGTGTTTAATGGAACTACCTTTGGGCTTTGATTTCTCAAATTGAGCTTTGAATCATGTAATATTATGAGTTTACAAGTGTTTTCCAGAAAATTAGCCCAAGAGGATCGAATTTGGTATATTAAAAGTTGATTTTGAGCTTGAGGTTCAAATATGGAATTTCTAGATTTTGGGCCCACGCTCGAGTGAGGAACTCCACGCTCGAGTGTACCGTCTGAGATCATGTCGTCCGCTCAAGCAAGAAAAGTGACGCTTGAGTGTGAAATGCGTGTATCCAGTACTTTGCATAAGTTTACAGTCCGCTAGAGCTAGATAGTTCACGCTCGAGCGAGGACTTGTGTCTCACGCTCGAGCGGGGGTCGAGCGCCCGTCGAGCGTGAATTTTGAGCATCCAGTACTTTTACTGTAGTTTACAGTCCACTCGAGCGTAGGAATACACGCTCGAGCGGAGCCCTTTTGTTTGCATGTCCGCTCGAGCAGAGAAAGCCACGCTCGAGCAGGACCCCTGTTTCAGCAAAATTTTGTAAAGTGTTTAAAAGTACATCTTTGCATCCTCTTTCCATCCTAGGCATTCCTAGGGCATGTTTAAGGCATCTTAAGGAGGATATTGATGTAGAACCACACCGAGTCTAAGTAGGGACTAAGTCTTCGATTCCCGAGTATGTGACTTAGTGTGTGTTCATCTTGTAACTGTGTAGGGTTGGCATCCGGGGACGCGCACTAGCTTATCTGTAGCCCAGAACTCTGTGAGTAACAATGTTGTAAAGATATGTTCCATAATGACTATTTTTTGAACAATTGAACTGTACTGTTTTCTGAAATGATACTGTTACTGAATGAATGATGTCCTATTTGTGAACTGTATTCGTGGCATCCATAGCAACTTACTATTACTGTACTATACTGTTACTGTCACAGAGATCTCTGTCAGTTCCCATGTTGGAACCACTACTGTTTACTGATATGATGGCTATCAACTGACTGTTCGGTCTGTTAAGACCTATTGTACTGTTTGCTATTGGATATACCACTTATGACTGCTATGATCGAATAATTGTTATACTATTTAAATGACTGTTTTAAATACTGAAAGGACATTCATTCTTAACTTCTTTAAGCATATGTTATTCACTGGGCTTTAGCTCACTACTCATATATATATGTAGGTGTACAGGCACCGGACCGTTGCTAGAGGCGTCAGGATAAGCTCCTGTTTTGTCAAGCCAACCTTTGTGCCTCACCGCGAGGTTCCAAGCCTGACCGAGCCAAGGCTGTTTGGGGTGTTTTAGGTCCCCCTTTTGTCTCTGTTTTGTAATACTGTATAGACTGAATGATAATTGTACCGTACTGTTCTAATAGGGATTAGGTCCCTGTCCTGGATGACTGTATATGGATGTATATGTACTGTTTATGTGTATATGTATGAAAAGTCTTTTTGCATACAGAATGTCACAGCTCATTGGACGTCTTCTATTTACTGTTTTGGCTTCCGCCAGCCCCTGTACTCTGTATTACTGTTTTACTGTTAAGCAGGCCTTCGGTAATCTCGAATTATTGGCCAGTTACGGTGCTGAACCCATAGGGGCGGGTTTGGGTCGTGACAGTAACGTTCGAACGCGGATCACGTTCATAACTATGTAATTATTGCCTGATTGAATAAAACGTTCTATTTTAAATGTTTCTCTGTAAATTTCATTCGGTACACACGTGTTTCCATGTGTTTCGTTGTATAAACATTGTCCGGCTCGAATAAACTAGGCGCTTTAATTCCAAATGGTTACATGCTGGCCTGTCGTGGGCATTCTTCGCTAAATATATTTTTGGCGTGTCACGCAAGGTCAATTGCGTCGATAAGGTTTCGAATTCGAAAACTTATCCGGCCCAAAGGTGCCATGCACCAGGGGCGCCGAATCCGAAGACAGTCAGCCCAACTATAATTGCCGTTTATATAATTAGGCCATTTTAACTCCAAAAACCAAAAGGCCAAAGGTTGGTACATGGAGTGGCTACGGCCGATATCGCTCAGCGTCCGTCTTTTGGAATTCAATGCTAATGAAATCGCCTCGGGGCCACTGCAAGGATTTTAGAAATAAATCGCCTTGGACTTTTCGCTCTAGTGACTTCGCTTACTGTGCTCAGACTCGATTTAAAATGATTTTGTTACGTGGGGTTAGATGAGTGTGAATGGAGTTTTTCTTTAGCAGCAGAGGAGAAGCTCGGACTCTAGCTGAGCCTGACATTGTAATGAATCGCAGCAGAGAACCCATTCGCGCGGAAGGTAGGGCGTTGAAAAAACGGGAAAAACGTCAGCCTCTAAGTCGTCAAAGCAGATCACCTCGAAGGGAAAAACAGCAAAGGCGAAGCTCTCCACAATCGCGACCGAGAAATGAGGCCGACGTAGCACCGTGACCGTTGAGCATTACTGCTTTGGTGGGGAATTCCTTTCTTATCTTGGATCTTGGCCTTGACATTGTCTATGGTGTCAAAGGTCCCCGCCTGAAGGGTGATTGTATCGTCGTTGCGAATCGTGGATCCAAGCGTGGTCAGATCAAAGCATTTCAAGTTGCGGGTGCTCTCTGATCAGCGGGCGTTGATTCAGGGCTGTCGCTTGTACCAGCATGACGCCGTATAGACATTGTAATGCTTTGAACGCAGATTGCGTTTTTTGTAATTACTGTTTGATCGAATAAAATGTTTCATTCTAAAAGTTTATTTCATTCTAAATTTTTGTATGCTGAATTAAGCATCTTATTTTGAATGCTGGAACGTTTTGTCTTATTCATGCGGTTGTACTAGTTCAACCTACATATCCCTGCTTCGATGTGTAAATGTTTTCATTCTGGAGGGCGCTCCGAATTCGGAATATTACTTGGCCCTTGGGCGTCGCTCGGTGGCATTATTTGGTCAGCCGAATTTGGAGGCTTTATCGGCCTGAAGACGTCGTGCGCCGATAGGGCTCCGAATCCGGAGTCTGGCCAATCGTGACATCTACAAAGGGCGCTCTGAATCCGGAGGCTTTATCGGCCCAAAGACGTCATGCGCCGAGGGGGCTCCGAATTCGGAGACTTTATTTGGCCAATCGTGACATCCACGAAGGGCGCTCCGAATCTGGAGGCTTTATCGGCCCAAAGACGTCATGCGCCGATAGGGCTCCGAATCCGGAGACTTGATTTGGCCAATCATGACATCTACAAAGGGCGCTCCGAATCCGGAGGCTTTATCGGCCCAAAGACGTCATGTACCGATGGGGCTTTGAATCCGGAGACTATTTGGCCAATCGTGACATCTACAAAGGGCGCTCTGAATCCGGAAGCTTTATCGGCCCAAAGACGTCATGTGCCGATGGAGCTCTGAATCCGGAGACTTTATTTGGCCAATCGTAACATCCACGAAGGGCGCTCCGAATCCAGAGGCTTTATTGGCCCAAAGACATCATGCGCCGATGGGGCTCCGAATCCGGAGACTTGATTTGGCCAATCGTGACATCCACGAAGGGCGCTCCGAATCCGGAGGCTTTATCGGCCCAAAGACGTCATGCGCTGATGGGGCTCCGAATCCGGAGACTATTTGACCAATCGTGACATCCACGAAGGGCGCTCCGAATCCGGAGGCTTTATCGGCCCAAAGACGTCATGCGCTGATGGGGCTCCGAATCCGGAGACTATTTGACCAATCGTGACATCCACGAAGGGCGCTCCGAATCCGGAGGCTTTATCGGCCCAAAGACGTCATGTGCTGATGGGGCTCCAAATCCGGAGACTATTTGGAACACTTAAACTGGATTGCACGGTGAGTAAACATGAATCTTTGCATTACAGAAGTGGAAAGTGTACATGATGAGCCATTTAGAACCAATATCATTCCCCACAGGTCGGGCTTGATGATAGAATTTGCGCAAGTGCGTTAGGAGTAGGGCCGCGTGCCTAATTTTCCATCAACCGGCCTCCTATCATCTGGAAATACCTTCAGGGGCAACTTTCCCGGCGTGTAGCGGCGCAGCTGGACGCGTTAAGCATACGTCTTGGGAAGCTGCTGCTGGTATCGCCTAGAGCTTCCATGGAGTTGACCTGCGTCTCTGTTGGTGTCTTTTCAGAAAGGAGATAGCATGTTTGTGCGGATTGCCGGGAACCCCGAATTTGCTTAACGCCGTGTTCGGTCGGGAAGCGTAGCAGCTGATGATAGGTGCTTGGCACGGCCTGAATAGTATGCAACCAAGTTCGCCCCATGATGAGGTTATATGGCGAAGGGAGCTTGACGACCAAGAATTCTACATCAACTGTTTGGGAGCCTGCTCGAACGGGTAACGTGATTTTCCGCAACGGGTACTCAGGATTTGCGTTGAAGTCGAATAATGGATGAGGAGTCGGAGATAGGTCTGATTCGTTGAAGCCGAGTTTGATGAAGGTCTCGTAATACATGACCTCCGAAGTGCTCCCCTGGTCTATGAGGACGCGTTCAACAGCAAATCGGTTCACGTGTAGTTCAATGACCAATGGATTAATATGGGGGAGCGTTATGCCGATAAGATCGGAATCATCAAAGGTAATGCTCGGAGCTTTGTGGGGCTGTTTCGTTTGCGTGCGTTGCTTCTGGGGGCCTAAATGAATTGCATGTATGGTATGTGGCGATGGAAGGCTGTATATCATATGTATAACGCCGAGGGGAGGTGACTCCTGCCGAAGGGCGACAGTTTTGATTGTGCTCTTCCGGACGTGTTGCTGGAGCCGACCATCTTGCACCAATTCCTCAAGATAGTCTTTCAAGGAATAGCAACTGTCTGTGTCATGACCGTGATCTTTGTGATATTTACAACGCTTGTCCGCCCTTCTCGTGTCAAGAGGTCCCACAATCTTGGATGGCCATTTGAAGAATGGAAGATGTTGGATTTTGGACATAATCGAGCTGATTGGTTCTGACAGCTCCGTATATTTCTTGTCGGCGCGCTTTGTGCGCCTGCTATCGACCTGCAGTTGCTCATTTGCTTGGTGTGAGCATTGATCGTTGGATCGGCGAGAATCCCGTCTCTTGTCTCGTTTAGCTCGCTGTCGTGGTTCAGGGCTCTAAGGTGGTATTGAACTTATTAGCTGAACGATTTCGAGAAGGGTCGTTTTGTTGGCCACGTGTCCGGCTTTAACCCTTAAGGCGTCATCTTCCACTTTGCAATATTCCTCTACTTTCTTCATCAACCCCCAAACTGTTTTGGGGGGTCTTCTAGTCAATGAACTGCGGAGGGCACTATCTGGGTGTAATCTCATTTTGAAGGCGGTGATGGCCATGGAGTCGTTGCAAGCGTCATCAACAAGATTAAAGCATTCCCAATATCGCGCCGAAGAAGCTCTTAGTGTTTCTCCTGGCAGGATTTGCATTGCCCAGAGAGAGTCGGCTTGCTTCGGCTGGACTTCGTTGGTGATGAATCTGGCCCTGAAGGATTTCTATAGTTGGTGGAAGGTTTTAATCGAAGCTGGCTCCAATTTATAATACCACCTGACCGCCAATGGTCCCAAACTGCTGGGAAATATTCGGCACATGAGGGCCTCGTCGTCTGCATGCAAAGTCATGACCTGCTTGTAGTGGCGGATGTGGTCGGTGGGATCTGATTTGCCGTCGTACAAGGTGAACGACGGTGTTTTGAATTTCTTAGGTAGCGCAGCCTTTGCAATCCGTCGTACGAAGGGATCGTGTTGGTCTTCGTCTGAACTGTTCCTTCTTCGCTTGTGCATTGTACGTGGACTTTCTTCGGAAGAACTGGTGGCTTCACGTCATCCCTTCTTCCTGGGCTTCGGGGATGATGAATCGGAGTCGCTATCAGTGTCTTGTCGTGCTTGAGGTTGTCGACCACCTGCCTTCGGGGATCGTTCCGGGTTTTGGCGCGCAGCTTGCTTGGACTTCGCCATTTCCAAGGCCAAATCTTCACGAAGACGTTCATTTTCAGCGATCATGTTCTTCAACCTCTGTTCATTTTGCTTTGCTTGTTCCATGATCGCCTGCATTGTCTCGTGCTCGAAGTCGAGGGTGAGGCGAAATTCAAGGCACGTCTTGCGGCGATAGTCTCTGTTCCAAACAAGTTTGTTGGAGTGGTTTCATCTTGCGGTATAGGGTTGACAGTGACTGTCGGAGGGTCTTCCGTCACGCTCGCCATGGATGTGCTTGAGTATTCCCATAGACGGCGCCAGCTGTGGAAAAGTGGTTTGGAAATACTCCTCTGATCCTGGGGAGCGCTCGAGATCCGCTGATAGTCACCTGAAATGGGATAAACACTCCGGTCGGGGTGCCAGAATTAGCACTCCGACGGATAAGTCAGTCTCTACACTCAAGAATGCTTGTGTTATAAGTTAAGCATAGTAATTCTCACATACCTTTCTTAGTCTGTTGTTCCTTTATTTATACCTGTTTTCTAGGCCTCATGGCAAGGCCCACTTGTCATTCATTATCCTCTTATTTACTCGGCTCCATAGTTCAGTATCTATTCGGCCTATCTATTATATTCGGTATCCTTATCGTGCAGGGTAGAGCCGTGTAATATCTGTCTTCTAGAGTACGCTTCTGATTATTCCAAATATCCGGCTCCCACAAGGATATTGATGTAGAACCACACCGAGTCAAAATAGGGACTAAGTCATTGATTCCCAAGTGTGTAACTTAGTGTGTGTTCATTCTGTAACTGTGTAGGGTTGGCATCCGAGGATGCTCGTTAGTCGCTTATAGCCCAGTGCTCTGTGAGTAACAATGTTGTAAAGATATGTTCAATTATGAATATTCTCTGAAAGATCAACTGTTCTGTTTACTGAAACGTTATTGTTTAATGAATGAATGTTTGTCCTATTTGTAAACTGTATTCGTGGCATCCATAGCAATTTACTGTTATTGTACTGTTACTGCTATTGTCACAGAAATCTCTGTCAGTTCCCATGTTTGGAACCACTACTGTTCACTGTTATGATGGCCATCAACTGACTGTTCGGTCTGTTAAGACCTACTGTACTGTTTGCTATTGGATGTACCATCTATAACTGCTATGGTTTCTAAATGACTGATATGACTGTTTAATGACTGCAAGGACATTCATTCTTAACCTCTTTACACAACTGTTATTCACTGGGCTTTAGCTCACTGTTTATATTTATATGTAGGTGTCCAGGCACCGGATCGGAGTTAAGAGCGTTGGGTTAGCTCCTTTTTTGTCAAGCCAACCATCGTGCCTCACTTCGAGGTTCCATGTCTGTCCAAGCCAGGGCTTTTTGGGGTGTCTCAGTTCACCATTTTGCTTCTGTTCTGTAATATTGTATAAGACTTGTACTGTACTGTGCTAATTAGGGATTTGGTCCCTAACCTGAATGTTGTACATGTGGTGTATATATGTTTTGCTTATGAATGTGAATATGTTACAGAAAAGTCTTTTTGCATACAGACTGTCACAGCTCATTGGACATCTTTTATTACTGTTTTGGCTTCCGCCAGCCCCTGTACTCTGTATTACTGTCTTTACTGTTATGCAGGCTTTTGGTAATCACGGATTACTGGCCGGTTACGGTACTAAACCCATAGGGACGGGTTTGGGTCGTGACAACGGCGCTAGCTGCAGCTTTACTATTGCCTTGAGAAGTGGAAGGGCAATCCTTGACTATGTGGCCCACCTTGCCACACCTGTAACAAGCACCCAAAATTTTATAACAAACTCCTTTATGCCTTTTCCCACATTCAGAGCAAGGTGGTATGGAACCACTTCCCTGATTAGAACTGTTTGTTGACCCTGTATTTTGCTTCTTATTCAATGAACTGTTTCGACCTTTCTTAAACTTAAGGCCCCGTCTCTTACCGCGCCACTCAGACGCTGGTGTTTCAGTCTGTTTCAATGCCTCGATATTCGACTCAGCTATTATTGCTCGGTCAAGAACATCCACATATTTAAGCAGTTTCAAAACATTGATTCGGTCAAGTATTTCTACATTAAGGCCGCCTTCAAATTTCCTGGCTTTTTTGTAATCAGTGTCCACCATGTGTGGTGCGTATCTGGCGAGTTCAGTGAATTTAGATTCATATTCTGCTACCGACATGGTGCCCTGTTTCAACTGTTCAAACTCAGTCACTTTGCGATCCCGGACACACTGGGGAAAGTATTTTTCAAAGGACTCTTTAAACTAAGCACAAGTCATGACAGTATTTGTGTCACGAACAAGCATCCACCACCTTTTGGCCTCTTCTTGTAAAGTAAAGGTAGCCAGCAATACCTTGTGTGCTTCGGAACACGGAAACACTTCAAATAATTTCTCTATTTCTAGAACCCATGCTTTGGCCTTTAACGGTTCAAGGCCTCCCTGAAAGGATGGTGGTTTCATTTTGCTGAACTTCTGTATCAAAACAATTATATCATCATTAACATTCTGTTCGGGTTGTACTGGAGGAGGTGGGGGCTGTTGGTTCTGTTGTTGTCTTAAAGTTTCAGTCAACAGTTCAACTGTTCTTTCTAATCTTGCCATTCTGGCATCAGATGATTCCGTTTCATCGGCATTCCTTACATTGTCCATTTCACTATATGCAATACAGTAATAATAAACATATGAATCGCTTACTTGAACACATTAGCACATTAGCATATATATTCATGTCTTGGCCACACACACTTTTTCAATGCTCATATAATGCCCTATTCACTTTTCTAGGACATCCTATAGCTCATTTGGACACGTGTGTGCGGTATAACTCGTGATTTGATATCGCTCTGATACCACTCTGTCACGACCCAAACCCGCCCCTATGGGTTTAGCATCGTAATCGGCCAGTAATCCGTGATTACCAAAGGCCTGCTTAACAGTAATGACAGTAGTACAGAGTAAGGGGCTGGCGGAAGCCAAAACAGTAAATAAAATATGTCCAATGAGTTGTGACAATCTGAGTGAGAAAAGACCTTTTATAAACATGCCACATGGATAACCAAAACATACATACAACAGATGCACAAACATATATATACAAACAACCCCGTAAGGGACCAAATCCCTTACATAACTGTACAGTCAAGTCTAAACATTTATTATAAAACAGAGATGGAAGGGTGAAACTGAGACACCCCAAAAACAGCCTTAGCTTGGACAGACTTGGGACCTGAAAGTGAGGCACAAAGGTTGTCTTGACAAAAAGGGAGTTAACCCGACACATCTAGCTCCGGTCTGGTGCCTGGACACCTACATATAAATATAAACAGTGAGCTAAAGCCCAGTGAATAACATATGCGTAAAGGGGTTAAGAATGAATGTCCTTTCAGTATTTAAACAGTCATATCAATCACTTAGAAACCATAGCAGTTATTTGTGGTACATCCAATAGCAAAATAGTACAGTAGGTCTTAACAGACTAAACAGTCAATTGATGGCCATCATAACAATAAACAGTAGTGGTTCCAACATTGGAACCGACAGAGATCTCTGTAACAGTAGCAGTAACAGTACAGTAGCAGTAATTTGCTATGGATGCCACGAATACAGTTTACAAATAGGACAAACATTCATTCATTGAACAATAACGTTTCAGTAAGCAGAACAGTTAATCCTTCAGAAAATATTCATAATTGAACATATCTTTACAACATTATTACTCACAGAGCACTAGGCTATACGCAAGCTAATGAGCGTCCTCGGATGTCGACCCTACACAGTTACAGAACGAACACACACTAAGTTACACACTTGGGAATCAACAACTTAGTCCCTATCTTGACTTGGTGTGGTTCTATAACATTATCCTCATTAAGATGCCTTAAACTAGGCCTAGGAATGCCTAGGATGGAATGAGGATGCAAAGATGCACTTTAAAACACTTTTCAAAATTTTCAGAAAACAGGGGTCTCGCTCGAGCGTGGCTTTCTTCGCTCGAGCGAGCTTGTCAAAACAGTGGGGTCGCTCGAACGTGGACTTCCTCGCTCGAGCGGTCTGTAAAAAATGCAAAAAGTGCTGGATGTTAAAAATCTCCGTTCGACGCTCGCTCGAGCGTGAGACATAGTCCTCGCTTGAGTGTAGGTTCCCTTGCTCGAGCATGCGTCTGCGTACACCAAAAACCTGAGAGCTTGCAATCTACGCTCGAGCCAGCATTCCTTCGCTCGAGCGGAGCTCTGAACAAAAGGTGGTCGCTCGAGCGTGGAAGCCAAAATCTGGAATTTCCAGATTTGCCTCCCAAGCTCAAACCAAGCATTCAACACATCAAAACTTAACCTTTTGGGCCCATTTTCTGGAAAACACTTGAAAACCCATAATATAACATGTTTTGAAGATCAATTTGAAAAATCAAAGCCCAAAGGTAAGTCAATTAAACACAAATTTCAAATAAACTTCAAGAACAAGATGTACATTTAACATGCATGTATTCAATTGAATTCAAAGCTTCTAACACATGATCAAATGAGTCAATCCTTCAAAAAACATGATGAATTCATGAACTACAACTAGAAAATGGACATGCATGTGAGGATTTTATGAAAACAACCTCAAATTCCAAGAACATGTACATGCATGCATGAATTACCTACTCAAATCAACTCTTTAAACCAATTCTTGACTTAGATCAATGATGACTCATGAACCATGCAAGATACAACTAGAATTCACAATCAAGAAGATGATTCCCTACCTTAGGTCTTGAATTCAAAGTAAAGAAGCTCAAATATGCAAATGCTCTTCAAAACTCCTAATTCTCCAAGCCAATTTTGATGAACTCAAGTTTTCTCCTATCTCTCTCTTTCTTGCTCACGGTTTTGGTCTCAAATGAGATGAGGAAATGATATAAAGTACAACCATTAAGTCCAAACAAAGTGTGTAGGAAATGACCACTCAATGGCAATTTGGTAATAAAGCTAAACTAATGTAATTTAACATTATACAATCTAATTTAATCATCCCAAGTTGAACTTAAATTAAATCTACCATAAAATCACATAAATTCCAATTAGCATATAACACTAATCAATTTCTGATTTGGCCGCCGATAAGGCCTTTAATTTGCAGTTCGAAATTAAAACATGAGCAGATCAATCAAATGACAAACAGATAGAAATGCAAGTAAAGCAATATACTTATAC
Source organism: Camellia granthamiana (assembly GCA_036172215.1). Lineage (NCBI taxonomy): Eukaryota > Viridiplantae > Streptophyta > Magnoliopsida > Ericales > Theaceae > Camellia > Camellia granthamiana. Next base: position 167,856,767 of record CM069903.1, on the reverse strand, counting down.
AATTGGTTCAGAATTTCAGTCAAATCAGTTACTTATCATTCTCAGTCACAGTTTAGCATTAATCAGAGATGAGGGTTGTCACAGATAATAAGGCTTCAAATATCTGCCATTAATCTTCTTGGGATGTACATATCCATTCAAAATTTTCAAATGGTATGCTTCAAAAGGCAGGACTCTATGAACTTGATATGGTCCTTCCCAGTTTGGTGACCATTTGTCACACTTGTAGCTTTTAACCTCTATTGGGAGTATTGTCTTCCATACCAAATCACATTCATCAACGCCAATGTGCTTGACTTTCTTATTATAGTTTTTGGCTGCTTTCTTCTTTTGGAAAAGAATGCTATTTAATGTCAGAATTCTAGCTTCATCTATACTTTCTAATTCCAAGCACATACTCTGATGGTACTGCTCAAGATCTAACTGATCCTGGCATCTCAACCTCAAGGACTTAACATTAATTTCCACAGCTAAAACTGCATCATGCCCATATACTAAGGCATAAGGAGTGATTCCTGTACTTGATCTTGGTGAAGTCCTATAATCCCACAATATATCCATCAGCAAGTTATGCCAATCCTTGGGATTATCTTCCACAACTTCTTGAATTCCTTTTTTCAAAGACTTATTGGATGATTCAGCTTGACCATTGGCTTGTGCATAATAGGGGGTAGAATTAACAAGGCTAATTCCAAACTCTACCACAAAAGACTTTACCATTTTCCCATCAAATACAGTCCCATTATCAATAGTTATAGTCTGTGGGATACCGAATCTGTGGATCAAATCTTTAATGAATCCAATGACTTCAGTCTGGTCCACAGCCTTATATGGCTTAGCCTCGACATACTTAGTGAAGTAATCTGTAGCCACTAAAATGAAACAATGATGCTTCGAAGAGGGTGGATGTATTTTCCCTATCATATCCATAGCCCATCCTCTAAATGGCCAAGGCTTCACAACTGCATGCAGATCAGTTATGGGTACATGCCTTATTGTGCCATGCTTTTGGCATGCCTGGCAACCTCTAGCATATTCTATGCAGTCCTTAAGGATGGTTGGCCAATAATAGGAATGTCTTCGAAGTAGCCATCTCATCTTTACACTAGGCTGATGAACACCACAGGTGCCTTCATGAACCTCAGCCATGGCTGTCAATGCTTCCCTTGGACCTAAACATTCTAATAATAAACCATCTGCCCTCCTTTTGTAGAGAGCATTACCATACATTATGTATTGCATAACTTGCAATTTGATTTTCCTGCTGGCTTTCGAAGATGGGCCAGCTAGATACTGCATTATTGGATGCCTCCAATCTTGTTCTTGTAAGTCATTATGATTAACTTCCAGGACCACATCCCTTTTACTTAAAGGTGGTATTACTTTCTGATATGTTGTTTGGCTTATATCCCCTTGAGTATTATCCCTTCTCTTGAAATTCGAAACTTCCTGAGCCACATCATTAGCTTTATTATTCAAGAATCTTGGGATATAAGTTACATTTGCTATCTGAATTGAGAAAGCAAATGTAATGCAACCATATAGTATGGTAACATGCTTACACTTTGACATTTGAAAATCCCTTTCACCTGGTTTAACTACCAATTGGGAATCTCCAAATATGTCAACTGCGTGAGCTTGTAATCTAATAAGTATTTCCAGTCCCATTATTAAGGCTTCATATTCAGCTTGATTATTGGAGCAAGCAATTTCATCCACTCTGAAACCATGTGTAGTTTTTACCCCTTATGGTGACTTAATCACCACACCAATTCCAATTAAACCATTGGCTTTTGATTTATCGAACCACATTTGCCATGGTTCAATACTAACCATACCAAGTTCCATTATCTCTTGGGTTTCTGTTTGACATGGATGATCTGCCAAGAAGTTAGCTAAAACTTGTCCTTTTACTACCTTTTGGGGGACATATTCTAAATGAAATTCTGATAAAGCTAGTATTCATTTGCCAATCCTTCCCCTCAACATGGGTCTAGATAACATATATTTAACCAAATCTGTGGTTGCAATTACCAAGACAGTTGTAGGCAAAAGATAGTATCTTAATTTCATTGCAGCAAAATACAATGCCAGGCACAACTTTTCTACAACTGAATATTTATATTCACAAAAATTTAGAAACCTACTAAGGTAATAAACAGCTTGCTCCTTGCCTTCTTCATTGTCTTGGGCTAAGAAAACTCCCAATGAATCCTCTACTGTAGCTATGTACAACTTCAAGGGCTATCACCCTTTGGTGGCATCAGCACTGGAGGGTTGGCCAAGTAGGCTTTGATTCCTTCGAAAGCAGTTTGATGCTCTGCTGTCTACACAAACTCTTCTTCATCTTTCAGCCTTAATAAGGAAGAAAATACTTTAGGTTTCCCTGCAGTATTAGAAATGAATCTTCGAAGAAAATTAACCTGTCCAAGGAATTTTTGTAATTCTTTCTTACTTGATGGAGGTTTGGCTTCAATGATAGCTTTGGCTTTATTCTGATCAATCTGTATTCCCTTCTTGTGTACTACATAGCCCAAGAAGTTTCCAGTTGATACACCAAAAGTATATTTGAGAGGATTAAGTTTCAACTTGAACCTTCTCATTCTTTCAAAGGCTGCTTCCAAGTGAAACAAATGTCCCTCCATGGATTGGGACTTTACTACAATATCATCAATGTAACACTCTAAATATCCTCCAATGAGGTCATGAAAAATAGTGTTCATAGCCCTTTGATATGTAGCCCCAGCATTCTTCAAACCAAATGGCATTTTAACCTATTAGAAGGTGCCAATATTCCCAGGACATCTGAATGCTGTCTTGTGGATATCCTCCTCTACAATACAGATTTGGTTATAACCAGAGTGCCCATCCATCATTGATAAAATTTGATGCCCTGCTGAACTGTCTACCGACAGATCTATTATAAGCATAGGATACTCATCTTTTGGGGTTGCTAAATTCAGGTTTCTGAAATTGATGCATACCCTCATTTTACCATTCTTCGTAACTACAGGTACAATATTGGATAGCCATTCAACGTACCTGGCTGTCCTAATAAAGCCTGCCTTGAGGAGCCTAAGAATTTCCTCCTTGACTTTCTGAATCACCTCAGGGCTCATTCTTCTTCGTTTTTGCTTGTATGGCTTGAAATTAGGCTTCATAGGGAGCCTATGTTCCACTAATGACCTATCCAATCCTGATAGTTCATTATAAGACCATGCAAAACAGTCTTTGTATCTCCTCAAGACCACCAACAACTGGTCTCTGTCAAGAGCATTCAACCAAGCACTTATATAGGTGGGCTACTATATGGAACCTTCCCCTAAGTCCACTTCTTCCAAGGGGTCTTGTACCTGAGAACTCACTCATACTTCTTCTTTGATTCTGTAGACACCCCATTTTTGACCGACCTTAAGACTTAGACGTCACCGATTGAGCGCTCGGTGATGTTGCATATTGTGCTCGTTCAGAAGTTTCAGAGTCTCGGCTGCGAGCCTTGCTTCCGGACTTCCGGGCTCTTTCGTGTCTGGCCTCGGTTTGCGAACCAGGCTCCGTTTTCTCTTCCCGAAGGGAGGGAGAGGTCTCGTAGACCATCTCTCAGTGGCCGTAGGCTACGTTTTGTGGTCGTAGGCCATTTTTCCCGTTTGGAGCCTAGTTTTCGATTTTCGGAGCTGTCGGTCGTGTGTCTCGGTTCGGGACCGCTTAACTACCTCCGTTTGCTCCGGTTTTTGGCGCACACCTTGTTTCCTCCCTTTTGAGGAACATTGTGGCCTGGGAGACCAACTTCGTGGTCGTAGGCCATTTTTTCCCGTTTGGAGCCAGTTTTCGATTTTTGGAGCCGTCGGCCGTGTGTCTCGGTTCGGGACCGCTTAACCACCTCCATTTGCTCCGATTTTTGGCGCACACCTTGTCTCCTTCCTTTTGAGGAACACTGTCTCCTGGGAGACCAACTTCGTGGTCGTAGGCCATTTTTTCCGTTTGGAGCCCGGTTTCCGATTTTTGGAGCCGTCGGCCGTGTGTCTCGGTTCGGGACCGCTTAACTACCTCCGTTTGCTCCGGTTTTTGGCGCACACCTTATTTCCTCCCTTTTGAGGAACATTGTGGCCCGAGAGACCAACTTCGTGGTCAAAACGCCACTTCCGAAATTTCCCCCCTTGTTTTGCTCCATTTAAATTGGTTTTCCCCCCATTTTTCCCCCCATTTTTTTCCCCTTCTCTCCCTCTATAAAACCAGCAGCTCTAGCTGCATTTTAGAGGGTGAACAAAAATTGTTTGGAGCTCTTGCATTAAAACTCCCTCTCTCTCTATTCCAATTCTCAAAAAACACCCTTTGTTCTTGGCCATTTCTACACCAACCCATAGCACCACACCTCCATACTCCATTCCAGCCCTTTGAAGCTGATTTCTAGAGGTTGAGAGCTCCCAAACCTGGTCCAAAAGTGGTTGAAGTTTGGTTCTACAAGGGTGAGTCCTTTTCTTCCTTTTTCTAGTCTTTTCTTGCTTCATCTATAAGCCATACTTGCAAGCATTTTTGGGCTCCGACCCAAACTGAAAATGGTCTTATTTTGAGCTTATCTCCATGTTTTATTAAGGACCTTTCTCTGTTTAAGGTCATCTACTATCCCTTTCCTTTTATCCCTTTTTTAAGGCCTAATCTTGCATGATATATTTGCCTTGTTTTTGAGCATTTTTGGGCTCTGAGCCAAACTGTAAATAGTCATATTTTGAGCTGATCTCCATGTTTGATCAAGGGCCTTTCTCTGTTTGGGGCCTTCTTCTCACCCTTTGTGATTAAACTCCCTTTTAGGCCTATTTTTGCATGGTATTTTAGGATTATTTGTGAACTGTTTTGGGCTTGGTCACAAACTGTAAAGTGAGTTTTTTTGAGCCCTTCTTCAACTTTGTTGAAGGGCTCTCATCTGTTTGAGGCCATCTGCTGCCACTTGTTTCTTTATCCCTCTTTTAGGCCTTTTTCTTGCATGCTAGTTTAGCCTTGCTTATGTTCATTTTTGTGGCTTGCTATAAACTGTGAAGTGCCTTATTTTGAGCCTCTCTTCATCTTTGTTGAAGGGCTCTTTGCCATTTGGGGCCGGCTGCTGCCCCTTGTCTCTATTCTCTCTTTTAGGGCCATTTTTGCATGATAGATTAGCCCTATTTGTGTTTATTATTGAGACTTGCTACAAACTGGAAAAAGTCTTGTTTTAATCTCATCTTCGAGTTTTTTTAAGGTTCCATTTTTTTTTGAGGTCATATGCTCCATTGTATGCTTGTTTGCTTCTTACTTTGAGCCTTATACCTAAGCTCTTGGTACATGCTCTGTTTGGTCTTCTAGCCACTGGAATCCAATGGATTTCTAGTGGCTTTGATGCTTTTTTGAGCCTCCAATACAGAGGGGGATGACCCTTTCTCACCTTGACTTGTTTGATGGTCATTTTGGCCTTACAAAGAGACCCTATCTTGCATACTTTGAAGTCACATTTTAGGGTCAATTTGGTGAGTTTTGGGACTATCATATTTGATTTTCAGAGTTTTTTATGCCATGATAAGTGTCCTTGATGCATGTGCTTAATAACTCCTTGCATGGCCCTCTAAAGTAACTCATCATTTTTGCATGCCATGGCTGCATATCAGTGGTTATTTGGGCCTATTTTGGCATGTTTTATTCACTGATTTTTGCTGGTTTGGTGAGTGCTCACTTGCTTCATGTACTTGTCATGTAATCCATGTTTGATAGTCAAAATTGCATGCTACTTTAGCCCATCTTGCTAGCACCTTTTGGCCATGCTTTGAACTAAGAAAGTTCATGTTTTGGGACTGCCTTGACTCTGTCTTCATGCTTCATGATCAAATAATGCATGCTTTGTATAGCTATAAGCCATTCCACGTGCCTAGTTTTGAGTTTCGGGGTCCATTCCATGCATCGGGTGCCATGATTCCATGTTTCGGGGCTGTTTAGTATCATATTTTAGTGCTGGAATTTGCATGTTTGTATGCCATATCCCATGCCTTGCCATGTCTTGTTAGAGTGGCATTTGTGCCTTAGGATCGGTCCTCGGTTTGCGTGCATATGTTCACGCATCTCGAGTGTCTCATTTTCATCTTATGGCCTCCTATGTGAGTGCGGCTGAGGCCCACTTGTGTTGGTGTAAGTCCATTATGCATTGTGTATGCCATTTCATTTCATAGCATTATGTATGCTAGGTTGTATGTTAGCGCATTGTGTATGCCATGTCACCTCGTGCATCGTGTATGTCATTTCATAGCATTGTGCATATTAGGTTGTATCTTAGTTGCATTCATGCATGTCACGCATATTGCATTGTGTTTGGGATAGGAGTTAGCCCGAGCACGGGAAACGAGGGACGTTTCGTACTTCGAGTGACGGAACGTGTCTCAATTCCCAGTCACCGACACTCCGGATTATCCATGATGGAGTCTCGGTCTTGTTGTGTTTATATGTGCATTCATCTCATATTGAGTTGTGCAATTCGACCCCTCGGCCATCATGCATCGAGATGCGTGATTGATGGCACGAGGATCGAGACATGCATACATATGTGAAAATTCATTGCCATGCCCCTTTCTTGCTCCCTGTTGCAGCAAATCAAGAATCAACAGCCTTTTAGAGCTTTGCACAATATTCCGAGCATGAACTGTAAACAGAGGCTAATCGGGGCGTCGCAATGGATTTCCGCGCCAAGCAACCCGAGCATACATCATTCATTATCCGGAGCAGAGTTGAGGCAGTCCCTGGCTTGCATGCAATTCATTGCTTTCCTAGTTAAATTTGTTAATTAATTAGGGTTTTGTATTTATTCGGGACTGTACTATTTATTCGGGACTGTATATTATTTATTCGGACCCTCCGAGCGAGGGCACAACTGTAATAAGTGTGCGTGCGTGTGATGTATGTCTTCCAACCCCACGTCTTTCTCCCTTTTATTTACCAGCTTATGATGGTTAGATTAGGGCATGTTTCAATTAGCATACAGTATGATAGCATGTTTACATTCATTCATCTGTCTTGCATGCACCGGGCTCGGCGCATCGTACTAACTGCATTTGTATTTCAATTCCAAGTTGAATACATGTTAGCTGTAGCATCATCATATGCCATCTTTAGAATAGCCGAGCCTGCTATAGTTACATTTTTGTATGTGTTGCATTAAGCATTTCTGTATAATTAGGATCATGCATGGATTTCTAATTAGCTTCTGTTTTGGCTTGGAGTACTCGGTAAGTTTTTATGCTTTAGCATCCTTGCATGCGTGTGAGTGACTGTCATGATAGCATGCTTACCATGAGGCTATGTGCTTATGTGATATAACTGCCTGAATGCCTGTGGGTGAAGGTTGGGTTATTTGGATTGGAACAAATCATCGACTGCGAGTTTTAAGCCCACTAGATAGTGGCAAAATCATCTTTTCTAAGCCCACCCGAGGGTGGCAAAAATCTGCATCTTAAGCCTACTTGAGAGTAGCAAACCATCTTTCAAAAACAAACATGAAATGTTTTGTTCCAATTCAGGCGACCCAGTCTATACTTGTATGCTGTGCGCATCACATAGTAAATCTAGGCTAATAACCGGAATAAGAACGCATAATGTTTTCAAAACTTGATATCATGGTTAGTAGAGGCCGATCTTTGATCGGGCGAGCGGGGGTGCTCACGAAGTGACCTTCCCCAATCGTACCCAAGTTCCCAAACCGAGGCAACTTTAGTGATGACGGACATGTGGCCTTAGGCAACGAGTCACGGTTTCCTAAATTTTCCAAAATAAAATATTTAGGTGGCGACTCTGTATCTGGCAAAGCAGTCCATGTTTGACACTTTTTTCAAAAATCTGTTTTCTCAAAACGATTTGCCGGATTTGGACTCTTTGGTTCGGATTAAGAACCGTGACATAATCGAGTCCGAACTGTAGTGAGGTCCCCCGCGGACTTGTTACATTTTCTGGCGACTCTGCTGGGGATTTAGAGAACTTGACTCGAACTCATGATATCTGGTTTTGACTACACTTGTGTGTTTCTTTGCATTGCATTTGCATTGGTGCGCCTAGGACACCGTGTTTTCCATCTGCTATTCCTGAACGGTTTGCCGGAGGCTTGTCTTGTCAAGGCATGACCATAAGGCTGACCGATTGTGGGCTCTGCCAGTATGGGAACACAAACCCCGGTTTTACCGGGGCACCCTTTTTGACCATTCGACCTAGTGCATATTCGGAATCCATAGTGACCATTTCAAACTAGGACAGGTTGCTTACCCGATCATAGGTTGTTTGGAAACCGCTGCGTGCATAGTGAAACCCTAGCTCCTGACAAAATAGGACAGGGAAACCCTACCCCAACATAGGGGTGTTTTGGCTCTTACTTATCTGTTATGTGCTTTTAGAGTGCGTCTCTACAGGAATGCATGTATCAGTTTGCAAGTTTGGGCATCGGGCCTGAGGGCATCAGTATTTGGGAATCAGTTTTACCTGAGGGTATCAGTTTACCGGTAGAATTTTGGGCAGAATTCAGTAGAGAGCACACTCATTCAACTACGCTCATATCTGTTCAGGTGAAATCAGGCTGAGATGCTGTCTATTTTCTCTTTTGCTAGGTAGTCTTGGAACCATAGCTTCAGAAGGCTCCAATATCCCCGGGTACACCGAACTTGTGTTGATAGACTTTGCCGGGTCAGAGATTCAGTTCAAGGGCAATCAGTGTTCCTTTACCAGAGGCAGGGTGGAAAGGTTGGTCAGGCACAGACCCCCAGTACAGTAGCTACCAGCTCAGTGGTCTTTGCACAGCCAGGTTGAGATTTCCAAGTCTACTGCAGAGATAGATATACTGGTGGTTCAATCAGATCAGGACAGTATGTCAGGCTTAGAAGAGATGGTGCACCAGCTCCAGGATAGTATGAAAGCCATGCAGCAAGATGCTGTCCGTCAAGCGGAATTCGGCAAGCAACAGGCCGTGGTCATAGCCCAACAGGCAGAGACAATTGCTAGGTTAGAGCAGCAAACTGGAGTATCTACTTCACACCAGGTTCCTCCCCCACCAATAGTTCCCATACTCGGGGAGGCAACCCACATCCAGGATGATACGGACATTCCAGGCGGGCCAGCTCCGCCCCCAGTTCTACCCCAGCTATCTAAAACACCCACTAACCTACCAGACTCCCCCTTTGAGTTCGAGACGGACCCCACAGCATCGAAAGTGAACAAGCTTGAGAAATTGTTTAAAAAGTCTCAGGGGGCCCACTCTATTCCTGATATATAGGATGGTTATACCGACTCAGTGGTGACATTACCGGATCGGTTCAAAATGCCACATATCGATCGATTCGATGGCTCTGAAGACCCAATGGTGCACCTCCAACTGTTTTCTGATATCTTAAGGCCAATGGGTTTGACCACAGCCCAGAAATTGTCATTATTCGGCCGAACCCTGTCTGGGATAGCCGCAATCTGGTATGCAAAATTGGAGAGCTCTGTGAAACGGACCTGGGAAGAGCTGGCTGAGGCCTTTATTGCTCAATACTCCTACAACACAGAGATCGAGGTCACAACTCGTGATCTTGAAGTCACCCGCCAAGAGCCAAAGGAAGGTTTCTCAGAATTCATGACGAGATGGAGAGCAAAGGCCTCAATGATGACTACAAGGCCTTCCGACAAAGATCAGATCAGGATGATTGTTCGGAATTTGCATGGCAAATTACTGCAAAAGATGGTCGTTCTACCTCTGTTTACCTTTCCAGCCCTTCATGAAATGGGGGTTCAAATCGAGGATGCCATTAGACAAGGGATCTTTGCAGAAGATAATGAGCCTTTGAAGAGGAATGTTGCTCCCAGTTCCAATGCTACTACTGATGGTAGCACAGCTGCGAAATGCTCAGAAGTAGACACTATCACCACTTCCCTCAATGGCAAAAAACTAACCATTTCAACTCGGCCCGAAGCTCGAAAATTCCATCCTCTTTACATGAGTCTCTCTCAAGCTTTGAAAAAGCTGCAAGAAGAAGGGCACCTAGAACTCCTAGAACCCCAACCCCTTCCAAATCCTCTTCCACTAAGGTATGACCCAGCTAAATACTGTGCCTATCATCAACAGCACGGTCATGATACCAACCGTTGCATCCGCCTTCGTCATAAGATTCAGGATCTTATTGACGAAGAGACCCTAGCTCCACCAAAAGGACCTCAGGTTAGTACTGACCCATCACCTCTACATCTCAACCTCATCCATATACTGCCGTCCACCTACGACCCTAGCATATACATCACCCCGGCCCATCTACCCAAGCCTGAGGTGTTCATTCCAGAAAGCATGGACTTATGCATGATGGATGCACCTGGACCCCAATCATCTCAAACCCGTGAGCCCACTACTTCTGAGCTGAAGGGAATGATCGAAGATCTTCAGAGAACTATGGCAGATCTGGCCTTTGGAGTTTTGGCTCCGTCATCAACCACATCACATACCAGGGAGTTCATGTCAAAAGGCTCCCCAGTCTTGAAACGGGCTACATTTGAGGAATGCCAATCCCTTGGCAAAGTGGAGGCGAGTGGAAAGAACAAGATAGGGGCGAACATGGATCCCCATGAACATCTTCTGTTGGCTGTTGAGGCTTTGAAAGCCGAGGGACTGAACAAAGAGCAAGTGCTCGCAGTTGTTGCAAAAACTGTGGATGACATTTTTGCCACTCAAGTTGGGGGCAGTTTGAACCAAGGGGCAAGCCGGGAAAAGGGCCGTTGTACCAAGAATGTTCCTTTTAGCTCTAATCCCATGCTCGGAAGAAATCAGCGAACCCAGTCAGCGCCTGCCAATCCCTTTACTTGTGCGTCCAGCAAAAATCCACAAACCTCGAAGTATCTACCCCGAGGACAGAAGATCTTCCATGCCCTCTATATGCCTTTGTCCAGGGCTCTCCAAATCCTTGTTGAACAAGGCCATCTCAAACCGTTAGAGCAACGGCCTCTACCCGATCCTCTCCCTCCAAAGCATGACCTGACTAAGTACTGTGCTTTCCATCAACAAACCGGTCATGACACCGACAGTTGCGTCCGTCTCCGCCACGAGATACAAAATTTGATTGACAACGGGGTCATCCCCGCACCAGGTCCTGCAAAGTCTATCGGCACTTGATCAGTGAACTTGTGGGGGATAATGTGATGTGATCGGGGGATGAACCACCTGCGGGCAGCGCTCAGTTTACTCCAGATATGGTGGATGGCATGCACTGTTTTGAGCATTTGCGAATGCTGGCTTTTGTGCTTTCTGACTTGGGTATTGGGTAGGTCTTGTTGTTTTGTTTTGGGTCTGTCTTTTTGTTTTGAGTCAGTCTCTTTTGTTTTGGGTCTGTCTTGTTGTATCAAGTCAGTCCTGTTATATAGGAATCGGGTGATTCTGGGGGGTGTTACATCGGGTGTCACCATTTTGTTTTGTGTTTGTCTTTTCGTTTTGTTTTGAGTCTGTTTCTGCCTTGGAGCCAGTAACGCCAACAGATTTGAATGAACAGCAGTGGTTTTTCATGCTTTTGTGTTTGCTTCTGCCGTGTGCCAGTTGTACCAGAAATTCCAAATGAGATGGCAGTATTTGACTAGAAGCTGTGTCTTTTCTGTGCCTTGAATTCATTACATCGACCTAAGTTTTTCAAAACTTTTTTGAACACTGCGGTGAAAACGAAGAGGAAGGAATTCCTCGGGATTTGCAAAACTTTGATCATTTGAGAGAAAGAGAGGCGTGCTAAGCCTTTAATGAATGAAATCATGCTTGTTAGCGTGAGTACTGAGAAGGACCCTGGCTTGATCCAGACTAGTTTCACACTATCTTCAGCGCGAGCGACTTGTCGGTTTCTTAAAAATTTTCAAAAACAAAATGTTTTGCGCGGTCCTGCGAAGACCTGTGTGGAATCGCTCTTGAGATTGTGCAGCCTAGGATCGCTCTCAGCCTCAAGACTCAACCCCTTTGCTTCCAAACCTTGAACTTGATTTCAAAATGTTCAACGGTTAACTACAATGTGAGGCCTGTGTGGCCAGATTTGAAGTAGCCCTCGAACAAGAGGCCAGGAAAGTTGAATCAAGAAGATCAGAAGAAGCTTGCAAAGCTAGAACAGAAGTACCCTTCGAACTAGGGGCAAAGATGTCAGATATGCTTGAAGAGCCGAAGATGAGTCCTCTTGCAAATCAACAGCCACTCTCCTGGATACGGATGACTTCAAAACCCTACAACCATTTGGCATGGACCAAGCTACACTTTTACCCTTTGAGAGGCTCGCTGGGTCGAAAACCCAGAAGGGTGACCCAGGCAAAAGTTAGAGCGAGACAAAAAATATATACAAAAAATGCAAAAAGAAAAAAAAAAGAAAAATGCAAAAAAAGAAGAAGAAAAAGGAATGAAAAGAATATAAAAAAAAAAAAGAAAAAGAAAGAAAGAAAGAAGAACAAAGCTCGCAAGGTCGAAAACCCGCGACGGGCGCCTTGGCAAAAGTTAGAGCCTAAAAAGGAGAGGTTAATACCCGAGTGTACCTTAACCCCGAACTACGTAAGGCTTGATTCCCATCTTTGGGATACGTAGGCAACTTCATCCTGAAGTCCAGCCGTAAAACACTTCAATTTGATTGTGCCCATGTAATGGTTTTGATTATCTTCGCCTTCTCTGTATCCGAGAATTTGGTTGTGTTCGTCACTTTGAGGACTGACTATAATGCGCTGCGGTGCTATCCAAACAAGGGGCAACTTTCTGTTGCCATTCAGTATGCTGCGGCGTCATTTAAACAAGGGGCAACTTTCTGTTGCCATGCAGCTCTTTTCAAGCAAGGGGCAATTTTCCTTCAGATCTGAGGTTGTGCATCTCAAGAGTAGGTTCCGTGCTCGTTGAGCAATGGCCGTTTGCAAAATAGTTTTTGAGAATTTTTACTGAGGTTGACTAATTCTCTCGAAAATTATTTCAATTTTTCCAAAACTGGACCATTTCTTGGACCCAAAAAAGGAAAATTTTCAGTGCTCATAGCCTGACTTGCATGATTTTAAATCAGAAAATTGAACAAGCATGTTAATCTAACTTTCATTGTGGTCAAAATTGTTTTAGTAGAAAGCCAAAAATAGAAATGGTCGAAAGGATGAACTAGGGGCACAGTTGAGTCAGGTGTTCTGTCTTTTCCCCGTTGTCACCATACTTGCCAAGAAGGACACTCTACCTGCCAGAAGAGGGCACAACTGAAGCTAACAGCAAAAGGGCAGAAAGCTCTCACATCCTCCAAGCAATGAGGTGTCAAGCCAAGTGCGAAGCACGAACTGGAATGGGGCCAGATATTCCACCCCCTCATCTGGACGCATCTGATTACATCCAAACTCCCCCGTGGAGCATCGTCAACCGATGTCAGCTGCAGATTCGCTACACACCCAGTTGTAGCACAACCCCTCTGTGGAAGAAACTCACTGTTGTGAACAAGAAGAAGAATCTAGCGGAATGCTAAGGGCAAGACCCTGCAACTTTCTGTTTATCCATCAACCACCCAGGGAAGGGATAAAAAATGAGAGATTAAAGAATAGAGAGATGTGCGATGAGAGAAAAAGTGAGAAAAGGGTTTTGAGAGAAAAACAGAGCCTGAGGGCCGAGTGATGTGAGAACCACAAATGAGAAAGGGTGGGAAACAATACCCGGAGAAACTGGCTCCTCGTGTACCGAGAGGTCTCTCGCCTTTGTAACACAGCTGAGTGTTGAGTTTGTGCGTTTTTGTTTGTCTCGATTCTTGTTTTGAGTCGTTTAAGTGTCAACAGATGTGTTTAGGTCATTCTACCTTGTTTTTCCTTTGTTGAGTTGTGTTTTGGTTGTTCTACCTTTGTTTTCCATTGTTGAGTCGTTTTGGCTGTGGTCAGTTGTAGGCTCAATACCCGGTTGAGAACACTTTTCTCATTTCAATTTCAAAAATCGTTTTGTGCTCAGAGTGCCGTGTCGTTCTCCACATTTGTGCAAAACAAGATTTTGTTCTTTCAAACACCGCAGGGTTCAATCTAGGTCACGTGAGAACAGTAAAATAAGGACCTATCTGAAGCTATGTGGGTTCCAGACTGCAAAGCAAAAGAAAAGAGGGAAAATTGAAGCATCTGAGTGTGCTTCAACTTCAGAAAATTCCGTGATTGTATTTCGGATGTACCTTTTCAAGCCTTGTCAATACTCCGAAGTATGAGTGTGCCTCTACCTCAAGCGCAAGATCAAGCCCGCTTCAAAGTTATGCACCCTTCTACCCGCATTGTTATGCACTTTTCCACTTGTATTGTCATGCACACCATACTTGCATTTATTTGCATCTTGTGTTATCATCTACCACTTATCCTTTTACGCTGAGCAGCGTTTGGGATCGTTGTCCCTCGGGACTTTCTCAGGTTGCGCCGAGCACGCACCTGAGCGGTTGTTTTTGGACTTCTTCTCACGATTTCAGCGTGGTTAGAGTGTTCCTTTCCTTACGCGATTTCAGCGTGTTTGGAATTTATCCCAGGTTGCGTTGTGCGCGCACCTGGGCGGTTGTTTTGACCTCTTCTCACGATTTCAGCGTGGTTAGAGTGTTTCGTTCCTTACACGATTTCAGCGTGTTTGGAATTTATCCCAGGTTGCGTTGTAGACGCGCTGGGCGGGTTGTTAGACCTCTTCTCACGATTTCAGCATGGTTAGAGTGTTTCGTTCCTTACGCGATTTCACCGTGTTTGGAATTTATCCCAGGTTGCGTTGTAGACGCGCTGGGCGGGTTGTTGGACCTCCTCTCACGATTTCAGCGTGGTTGAGTGTCCCATTCCTTACGCGATTTCAGCGTGTTTGGAATTTATCCCAGGTTGCGTTGTAGATGCGCTGGGCGGGTTGTTGGACCTCTCACGATTTCAGCGTGGTTGAGTGTCCCGTTCCTTACGCGATTTCAGCGTGTTTGGAATTTATCTCAGGTTGCGTTGTGCGCGCACTTGAGCGGTTGTTTTCAGACCTCTTCTCACGATTTCAGCGTGGTTAGAGTGTTCTTTTCCTCACACGATTTCAGCATGTTTGGAATTTATCCCAGGTTGCGTTGTAGACGCGCTGGGCGGGTTGTTTTAGGACCTCTTCTCACGATTTCAGCGTGGTTTGAGTGTCCCGTTCCTCACACGATTTCAGCGTTTTTGGATTTTATCTCAGGTTGCGTTGTGCGCGCACTTGGGCGGTTGTTTTCGGACCTCCTCTCACGATTTCCGCCTGGTTAGAGTGTTCTTTTCCTCACACGATTTCAGCGTGTTTGGATCTTATCCCCAGTTGCGTTGTAGACGCGCTGGGCGGGTTGTTTTTGGACCTCCTCTCACGATTTCAGCGTGGTTTGAGTGTCCCGTTCCTCACACGATTTCAGCGTGTTTGGATTTTATTTCAGGTTGCGTTGTGCGCGCACTTGGGCGGTTGTTTTCGGACCTCTTCTCACGATTTCCGCGTGGTTAGAGTGTTCTTTTCCTCACACGATTTCAGCGTGTTTGGATCTTATCTCAGGTTGCGTTGTAGACGCGCTGGGCGGGTTGTCTTTGTTTACCTCTTCTCACGATTTCAGCGTGATTGGAGCCTCCCCTTCCTCACACGATTTCAGCATGTTTGGAATTTATCTTAGGTTGCGTGGAACGCGCTTCTCATTGATTTTCTTTGTTCTTCCTCCACTCACGAGTCCAGCGTGGTTGGCGTATGTCACCATTTTGCATCTATTGTACTCTCTGTTGCATCGCATCTATTATCTATTGCATCACATCTATTACATCCGTTGCATCATATCTGTTTTATTGTATGGTCTGGGAGACCTTAAATCCTCCGGTCTAAGGAGACCTTAAATCCTGCATCATCATTCGCGCTGTTTTGCGCATCGTACTTGCATTTTACTTGCATTTCATCGCACTGTCTCGTGCACTCTCTGGTCTAGGAGACCTTAAATCCTCTAAAGGTGCAATTCCTTTGGTGTTTGTCGTGCCCGAACGACTTCCGGTGGTCTGGTATAACCACCTGCCTATGTTTACGGTGAGTTCCTAGGAGACCAACTGAGACGGTGGAAACTAGAGTTCGAATGGCTTATGCCTAGAACGCAAAGGTTCGGGATTTCCGAGACTAAAGTCTGGTTTAAATACCTAGGGGTATATCCTCGGCTTGAAATCTGTATGGCAGCCCCATAGATTGAGATAGCATTTGTATGCACCTCAATTCTGGATACTGATCCAACCTAGTCTGTCACCCTGTTGGAGAATAGGGAAAGCTGCAACCATAGTCAGGGAGAAAAGTAGTACCTGTGGTTCAATCAAGAAGAAGCGAGAGATCCCCAGCACCATGAGGCACGATATTGTATGTACGGTTCATTTGAGGCTGGTGCGACCAGACGAACCGCGCAGGTATTGTATCTTCTCCGTGTGAGACATGGCGAGAATTGAATAATTCTCCGCATTCTTAACTGCATGAAATGTAGTTGTTGCTTTGCATTCTTGCTTAAAACTGTTGCATCTATTGTGAATATGTGCTTCATTACAGCTTGCTGCATTTGCATGATCATTGAGTCACCTTCGGCGTCTTGCATTGCCAGTTGCATTTTGCCCCCCCTGCCTGCGGGCGCGCCTGCGGGCACATCTCTGTTTATCTCACCTGTTTGTCTAAGTCTTCGGCCTTGTCAAAAATGGGTCGTCTCTGGACTTTGACATTCACTCCCGTCACTTATGACTTTCGAGTTCTGTCAAAGAGGGGCAACTGTAGACACCCCATTTTTGACCGACCTTAAGACTCAGACGTCACCGATTGAGCGCTCGGTGATGTTGCATATTGTGCTCGTTCAGAAGTTTCAGAGTCTCGGCTGCGAGCCTTGCCTCCGGACTTCTGGGCTCTTTCGTGTCTGGCCTTGGTTTGCGAACCAGGCCCCGTTTTCTCTGTTTTCTCTTCCCGAAGGGAGGGAGAGGTCTCGTAGACCATCTCTCAGTGGCCGTAGGCTACGTTTTGTGGTCGTAGGCCATTTTTCCCGTTTGGAGCCTAGTTTTCGGTTTTCGGAGCCGTCGGCCGTGTGTCCCGGTTCGGGACCGCTTAACTACCTCCGTTTGCTCCGGTTTTTGGCGCACACCTTGTTTCCTCCCTTTTGAGGAACACTGTGACCTGGGAGATCAACTTCGTGGTCGTAGGCCATTTTTCCCGTTTGGAGCCCGGTTTCCGATTTTTGGAGCCGTCGGCCGTGTGTCTCGGTTCGGGACCGCTTAACTACCTCCGTTTGCTCTGGTTTTTGGCGCACACCTTATTTCCTCCCTTTTGAGGAACACTGTGGCCCGAGAGACCAACTTCGTGGTCAAAACGCCACTTCCGAAATTTCCCCCCTTGTTTTGCCCCATTTAAATTGGTTTTCCCCCCCATTTTCCCCCCATTTTTTTTTCCCTTCTCTCCCTTTATAAAACCAACAGCTCCAGCTGCATTTCAGAGGGTGAACAAAAATTGTTTGGAGCTCTTGCATTAAAACTCCCTCTCTCTCTATTCCAATTCTCAAAAAACACCCTTTGTTCTTGGCCAATTCTACACCAACCCATAGCACCACACCTCCATACTCCATTCCAGCCCTTTGAAGCTGATTTTCAGAGGTTGAGGGCTCCCAAACCTGGTCCAAAAGTGGTTGAAGTTTGGTTCTACAAGGGTGAGTCCTTTTCTTCCTTTTTCTAGTCTTTTCTTGCTTCATCTATAAGCCATACTTGCAAGCATTTCTGGGCTCCAACCCAAACTGAAAATGGTCTTATTTTGAGCTTATCTCCATGTTTTATTAAGGACCTTTCTCTGTTTAAGGTCATCTACTATCCCTTTCCTTTTATCCCTTTTTTAAGGCCTAATCTTGCATGATATATTTTCCTTGTTTTTGAGCATTTCTGGGCTTCGAGCCAAACTGTAAATAGTCATATTTTGAGCTGATCTCCATGTTTGATCAAGGGCCTTTCTCTGTTTGGGGCCTTCTTCTCACCCTTTGTGATTAAACTCCCTTTTAGGCCTATTTTTGCATGGTATTTTAGGCTTATTTGTGAACTGTTTTGGGCTTGGTCACAAACTATAAAGTGGGTTGTTTTGAGCCCTTATTCAACTTTGTTGAAGGGCTCTCATCTGTTTGAGGCCATCTGCTGCCACTTGTTTCTTTATCCCTCTTTTAGGCCTTTTTCTTGCATGCTAGTTTAGCCTTGCTTATGTTCATTTTCGTGGCTTGCTATAAACTGTGAAGTGCCTTATTTTGAGCCGCTCTTCACCTTTGTTGAAGGGCTCTTTGCCATTTGGGGCCGGCTGCTGCCCCTTGTCTCTATTCTCTCTTTTAGGGCCATTTTTGCATGATAGATTAGCCCTATTTGTGTTTATTATTGAGACTTGCTACAAACTGGAAAAAGTCTTGTTTTAATCTCATCTTCGAGTTTGTTTAAGGTTCCATTTTTTTTTGAGGTCATATGCTCCATTGTATGCTTGTTTGCTTCTTACTTTGAGCCTTATACCTAAGCTCCTGGTACATGCTCTGTTTGGTCTTCTAGCCACTGGAATCCAGTGGATTTCTAGTGGCTTTGATGCTTTTTTGAGCCTCCAATACAGAGGGGGATGACCCTTTCTCACCTTGACTTGTTTGATGGTCATTTTGGCCTTACAAAGAGACCCTATCTTGCATACTTTGAAGTCACATTTCAGGGTCAATTTGGTGAGTTTTGGGACTATCATATTTGATTTTCAGAGTTGTTTATGCCATGATAAGTGTCCTTGATGCATGTGCTTAATAACTCCTTGCATGGCC
Organism: Camellia granthamiana; assembly: GCA_036172215.1. Taxonomy (NCBI): domain Eukaryota; kingdom Viridiplantae; phylum Streptophyta; class Magnoliopsida; order Ericales; family Theaceae; genus Camellia; species Camellia granthamiana. Next base: position 167,838,012 of record CM069903.1, on the reverse strand, counting down.
CTCTAAAGTAACTCATCATTTTTGCATGCCATGGCTGCATATCAGTGGTTATTTGGGCCTATTTTGGCATGTTTTATTCACTGATTTTTGCTAGTTTGGTGAGTGCTCACTTGCTTCATGTACTTGTCATGTAATCCATGTTTGATAGTCAAAATTGCATGCTACTTTAGCCCATCTTGCTAGCACCTTTTGGCCATGCTTTGAACTAAGAAAGTTCATGTTTTGGGACTGCCTTGACTCTGTCTTCATGCTTCATGATCAAATAATGCATGCTTTGTATAGCTATAAGCCATTCCACGTGCCTAGTTTTGAGTTTCGGGGTCCATTCCATGCATCGGGTGCCATGATTCCATGTTTCGGGGCTGTTTAGTATCATATTTTAGCGCTGGAATTTGCATGTTTGTATGCCATATCCCATGCCTTGCCATGTCTTGTTAGAGTGGCATTCGTGCCTTAGGATCGGTCCTCGGTTTGCGTGCATATGTTCACGCATCTCGAGTGTCTCATTTTCATCTTATGGCCTCCTATGTGAGTGCGGCTGAGGCCCACTTGTGTTGGTGTAAGTCCATTATGCATTGTGTATGCCATTTCATTTCATAGCATTATGTATGCTAGGTTGTATGTTAGCGCATTGTGTATGCCATGTCACCTCGTGCATCGTGTATGTCATTTCATAGCATTGTGCATATTAGGTTGTATCTTAGTTGCATTCATGCATGTCACGCATATTGCATTGTGTTTGGGATAGGAGTTAGCCCGAGCACGGGAAACGAGGGACGTTTCGTACTTCGAGTGACGGAACGTGTCTCAATTCCCAGTCACCGACACTCCGGATTATCCATGATGGAGTCTCGGTCTTGTTGTGTTTATATGTGCATTCATCTCATATTGAGTTGTGCAATTCGACCCCTCGGCCATCATGCATCGAGATGCGTGATTGATGGCACGAGGATCGAGGCATGCATACATATGTGAAAATACATTGCCATGCCCCTTTCTTGCTCCCTGTTGCAGCAAATCAAGAATCAACAGCCTTTTAGAGCTTTGCACAATATTCCGAGCATGAACTGTAAACAGAGGCTAATCGGGGCGTCGCAATGGATTTCCGCGCCAAGCAACCCGAGCATACATCATTCATTATCCGGAGCAGAGTTGAGGCAGTCCCTGGCTTGCATGCCAATTCATTGCTTTCCTAGTTAAATTTGTTAATTAATTAGGGTTTTGTATTTATTCGGGACTGTACTATTTATTCGGGACTGTATATTATTTATTCGGACCCTCCGAGCGAGGGCACAACTGTAATAAGTGTGCGTGCGTGTGATGTATGTCTTCCAACCCCACGTCTTTCTCCCTTTTATTTACCAGCTTATGATGGTTAGATTAGGGCATGTTTCAATTAGCATACAGTATGATAGCATGTTTACATTCATTCATCTGTCTTGCATGCACCGGGCTCGGCGCATCGTACTAACTGCATTTGTATTTCAATTCCAAGTTGAATACATGTTAGCTGTAGCATCATCATATGCCATCTTTAGAATAGCCGAGCCTGCTATAGTTACATTTTTGTATGTGTTGCATTAAGCATTTCTGTATAATTAGGATCATGCATGGATTTCTAATTAGCTTCTGTTTTGGCTTGGAGTACTCGGTAAGTTTTTATGCTTTAGCATCCTTGCATGCGTGTGAGTGACTGTCATGATAGCATGCTTACCATGAGGCTATGTGCTTATGTGATATAACTGCCTGAATGCCTGTGGGTGAAGGTTGGGTTATTTGGATTGGAACAAATCATCGACTGCGAGTTTTAAGCCCACTAGATAGTGGCAAAACCATCTTTTCTAAGCCCACCCGAGGGTGGCAAAAATCTGCATTTTAAGCCTACTTGCGAGTAGCAAACCATCTTTCAAAAACAAACATGAAATGTTTTGTTCCAATTCAGGCGACCCAGTCTATACTTGTATGCTGTGCGCATCACATAGTAAATCTAGGCTAATAACCGGAATAAGAACGCATAATGTTTTCAAAACTTGATATCATGGTTAGTAGAGGCTGATCTTTGATCGGGCGAGCGGGGGTACTCACGAAGTGACCTTCCCCAATCGTACCCAAGTTCCCGAGCCGAGACAACTTTGGTGATGACGGACATGTGGCCTTAGGCAACGAGTCAGGGTTTCCTAAATTTTCCAAAATAAAATATTTAGGTGGCGACTCTGTATCTGGCAAAGCAGTCCATGTTTGGCACTTCTTTCAAAAATCTGTTTTCTCAAAACGATTTGCCGGATTTGGACTCTTTGGTTCGGATTAAGAACCGTGACATAATCGAGTCCGAACTGTAGCGAGGTCCCCCGCGGACTTGTTACAGATTCCTTTTGACTTCAAAGCAATCTCCTTGCTTTGTCTTGCTCCTAGTTTTTTTGATTCAACATCCTTACCCTCCTCCTCATAGACAAAGTCTGTCCATAAGGCTTCTTCCTCCTGTATCTCCTGAACTTTTGTTTTAATGTCCAAAACACAGTATTTATCCAAGGCCACACATCTAACCTGTTGTTGTTCCTGCTTACAGCCAATTATCATGGCTTCTTTCTCTTGCTCTTGTGCTTTCTAGACTATTGATTTTATGTCTAATGTTAAGAACTTAATTAAAGCCAAAGATTTGGCCTCCTTGGTTCCATCTCTTTGCCTACAACCATGCGTCATTGTCATCCTTAACGACAAACTCTTCATCAACACTTTCCTGGACTAAGTGCTTCAGGTGTGCTAATTCCTCATCAGCCGTCACTTCAGCTGATCCATCAGGTTTTCTTAGTATACTGAGTGGTGTTACTCCTTCAGTATACAATTTGGCCTCTGTAAAATTTGCACAAGCTATGAAGGGTTAAGGATCTGAATTGATCTCCTCTCTATCTCCACTGCCCAAGGCCATCATTATTTTCTAATGCAGAGAGGAAGGCACACACTTGTTGGTGTGAATCCAATCCCTACCAAGTAGAGCATTGTACTTAGTATTGTTGTCGATAACGAAGAACACAATCATACAGTCTCTGGTTCCCATACTCAAGTTGATGGGAAAAATGCCTTGAGCCATCTATTTGTCTCCAGCAAAACCAGCAATGGTTGTACTGGTTGGGATTAGCCTGCGGTTCCTCTTTCCTAGTTTCTTCAAAGAAGATTTCGGAAGCAGGTTTACTGCTGCCCCATTATCCACCAATACCTGGTTCATCTGTATCCCATCGAAGAAGGCCTTGATATACAACGGTTTGACATACTGTGTAATGGATGTTGTGGGATACTCAAAAGGGTATGAGAGGTTTATACTCATCTCTTCCTCACTCTCATCTTCAATTTCCATTGGTGTGGCCACTTCGGATTCGTCTTTCACCATACTCACTTGTGAGTCTTCACTGGAAACTGGAATTGGGTTAATCTCCTGACCTCGGTTGTCATCTTCAGCTTGAAACTCCTGTGGTAATATAAGCACCATATTCACTGACACCGGAGGAAACGAGCCAAATTGGACGACTGGCTGTACCTGTTTTTCTTCTTGGCCAACTTGTTCAACTACTTCGGAAGCATCTTCTATACTATATTCTGGCACTTCAGTAATAGTAGCTTTTTTCGAATGGTCTGTTTCTGCTGGTTTTTCAACCAAAAATGCCTGTTCAGCCATGAAGGCTTCAAACATCTCTTCCTCAACCAACTCCTTCCTTTGGCCTAGGCCGACTTTTTCCTCTATGTCACTATCACTTTCCATCAAAGCCTTTTCCAATCCCGCCAAACTGGATCTTTCTTTGGCTTTTAGTTTGGAGTGAACTTTGGCCAATTGTTCTCTGCTGCAACTCCTTTTGTCTTGAAGAGTCGATTTTGGATCATGATCTGACTTTGAATTTTCTTCTCTTTCTGTAACTGGCTCTTTGGCTGGACTAATGAAGAGCTTTCTCCACTTTCTTTCAGATCCTTCTGGTACTAAGTGTACCTTCATTGGATCTTCCTTCTTTGGGACCTAGAAATCACTGGGACCATATTTGGTTCCTTTGTTGTTGGGTGCTTAAGTAACACCCAATTGTTTGGAGCCACCAAAGGAGGTTTAACCATTCTACCTTGGTTTCCAACAACATTCCTTCGGGTAGACATCTCCCCAAGTTTATTCTGCATGATAAACCAATCTGGAACTCCAGGTACCCATGAACACACTGGCCCAGTTATTGAACTGTCTCTTTCATCCTTCGAATCCATCTTCGAAGCTGGCTGTAAAAGCCACTGCTTAGCCTTGACTCCTTGTTTTGGGCCCAATTCAGGCCTTCGATGAAGGTGGCCACTTTCCATCCTGCGTGAGACTGGTCTAGGAGGCCAATCCCTAACTTTGATCCCATAACTTGAACCCCTTTCAGATCTCCTTTCAGAAGGATTGCCCTATATTCTGTAATAGTTAGGTGGTCTAGATTCACGTAGAGGTCTCTTGCCTTTGGAGTGCACTCTAGTGGCCGTTGGCTCAGCCATTAATGGCTGCTGCCTAACACCAGTTGGATATGCCCTTTTGTTATAAGCACTGGTTGGTTTAGGACGCCTCTGCACATCTTTGTAATACTGCTTCCCATCAATCGGAAGCCCTTTCAGTCACTTATAGCTCAACCTGCATCTGGGATACATTCTTTGCATGACAGCTGCCTCCAAAGAATCATCATCTAGTGTTTTTTCATCAGAATCTTCCCTTTGGTCTGGAAGATCTTGTCTAATAGCTGGCAGACTTCTAGCATCTTTCTTGACAGTAGTCTGACTGGCAACATACATTTGCACATTAACCTCTTCCAATTCTTTCAAGGACAAGTTCTGGAAGTTTGGTACAATAACATTGGCTGCCACTTCTCCAATTTTTAGGAATGAATTAGTGTCAATCCCCATGGCTTTTTCTGCTTTAGCTGGGAATTTCAAACTTCCCTTTCGAATATGCTCCTGGATCTTGTCTCGAAAAACAATGCAGTTTTTAGTTGAGTGAGACCAAGAATTATGCCAATTACAATAGACTTTTCCTTTAAGTTCTTCTGAAGATGGAATTTTAACTCCTTTTCATAATTTCAGGAAGTTTGCAGCAAGCAAATGATCAAAAATGTCATCTGCCTTCGTCAGATCAAAAGAGTATTTCCTATAAAAGTCTTTCTTTTTAAACTGCTGATCAATTGTTGTGTTTTTATGAATTAATGCCTCACAGATCACAGGTTCTTTCCCTACAATCTCTGCTGCATCAATCTCATAATTAGGATCTCTATAATACGTCTTGTATGATGCATTACTTCGATCTTATTCTTCTTCTAGTAATGCTTCATACCTAGACATCTTATAAGTTAATTCCACTAAGTCTCTAAACTCAGTTGAGTCAAACTTCTTTCGAAGCCAAACTGTAGACCATTTTGAGTCAATCTCACAAATTCAGACTCTGGCAAGATGATCCTACATTTATTTTGTACTCTTTTAAATCTGGCAATAAACTGAGTAGCTTTCTCATCAGGTCTTTGACTCAATCTTGCCAAGTCTGTCATGGAAACCTTTGGCTCTGTTTGGAAGAATTGAGCATGAAACGCCTCCTCCATTTGTTGCCAAGTTTGGATAGAGCTAGGTATAAGGTTAATATACCATACAAAGGCTGCCCCAGTTAGAGAATTTGGGAACAATCTTAACTTCATATAATCATTGTTGGTAAATTCACCACATTGAGCAGCGAACCTAGCAATATGCTCAACCGTTGACTGGTTTCCATTCCTATAAAAAAGGGCAAAGTCTGGTATCCTGAAGCATCTTGGGTATTCATGTACCCTATCTACTCATTCTGGGTATGGTTTCCTGTACATAGGAGTTTGAACCCCCCGAGCTATTGGTCCACACATCTCTCTAACAATATCAGCAATTTGGTCCCTAGGGACCATATTTTGTGCTTGTTGAACCACTACTGGAGGAATAAACACAGGATTTGGTGGACAACCTTGTGCCTGTGGTCCTCTTGGTCCATAGGGTGGTATGTTTGGGACTGGTTGTCCCTGTGGTGTTGGCTGCTGTTGGGGATATGGGTGACCCCTTTGAGCCTGTCCTGCAAAAAGACCTGCGAAAGGTGCTAGAATAGGTGTTGTGTCTCTTTCAGTTGTAGGAAAACCTTCCAACCCCCCGGGTATAAATTCGAACAAAGGATTAGTGAACCCTCTCATGCCAGGTATGGCTTCGAACATGAGATTTGGAAACATCCTTATGCCATTATCTTGTGTTGGGTTAGATCCACCAATTTGCATGGCTTCACTGTTAAGTAATGAGGCATTTTGATTTGCCATAGGCCTCGAAAGAGGCTCATACCAAGACTGAGGTGGTGGTCTTTCATGGTTTTGGTTACTAGTTTGACCATTAGCATATCCATTACTCTGCATAGGCTGTTTATCTCTAGCCAATCTTTGCTGAGGGACATTTGAATTTTCCTCTACATGCCTTGCATTAGTTGGTTGATGAGTACTCATTTGATCCAAAAAGGATGTTGTCCATCTTTCCATGGTGTTCATTAACTGCTGTCCCATGGTATCTATTAGGCTTCCCCATGAATTCATTGGCTGAGTAGATGGAATAGTGGATGGTCCAATTCCTTGGCCTCGTCTAATACTTTGAACATGCGGTACTTGTTCCGAAGTGTTGGTCTATTTGACCATAGGTTCTGACAAAACAGGTACTTCCACAGGATGTGTCATCACATTATCCTCTAAATTAGGCATTTCTACCTCTCATTCCACGCCTTCTTCCAGGCGTTCATTTTCTTCTTGTCTCCTACGTCTAGCCATTTTAATTGGTCCTACCAGGCGTGCCAAAAATATATGTTGGTTTTTTGGCTTTCGATGGTTATTTTTGTAATTGTGAGCATGCCAACAAGGATCAATCGGTCCTTACAGAATGTTAATTGCCAACCAATTATCAAACGATTGTGTTTTAGTTCTTTCAGTCTCAATAAAGAGGACTTTTACTGGTGGCTTTGTTTAGAAAAATTAAGTAAACAATAATTAAAGGAAGGACAATTGTAATATTTCATTAAGTAAAATGAAAGACTTACAAATATCCAAATCAGCCTCGTAGAGGTTTACAGCAACAATCTACTTGAAACTACTCCTATGAATGAAGTGCAGTGCAGGAATTTGAAGTACAAAAATATAAAGAACAAGAAATGTAAAAAACTGGAAATGAAATAAAGTAGATATAAACTGGTTTTTTGGATCTGAGTCTGGGGACACTTTCTGGGGCCTTCTCTGCTATTTATACTTCTTAATGACAACCATCGAACTGCATTTCTAACCGTCGAATCACCCTTCCATGATCGCCGATCATGTTGCCTTATAGTTAGCTCCACTATGCCATATCTGCAGTTAGGTTTCCCCATTGATTTTGAATTTAAATATGAGTTAACGTTGAAACCACGTCATCTTGCATCGCTTTGCTGATCCAGTGTTATGATGATCTATAAAAACCAATACTAACTGCCACGTGTGTGTTTCTAACTGAGGATTTGAATTGTTTTCCCGTATTGCCCTTGTTCAGCCACGTGTCGAACTGTAATTGACTTATACAAAAATATGTAGCCAACAGATTTTAAGTTAAAAATACGATTTCAATTTGCCACATCAGCTCGTCATTATTCATGTTAATTTGAAATCGCATTTTGAACATATAATTTCAGATACAATTTCAAGTTGAAATTGAATGCGATTTGAAAAGTGAATTAGTTTCTTAAATAATTTAAAAAATTGATCAATTTTTAAATTATTATTTTTTAAATATTAAAAAAAAAAACTCCATAAGTAAAAGTACACATGGCGATCTTAAGAGCCTGAGCCCAATACAAGCAATACTCTCCGTGCCGAAAATGGCAAATTACCAAAACGACGAACTCATCAATCAACTCACTCCACTCGCAAAACGGAGAAATTATTTATTGCCCCAGGGATAAAAATAAAAATTTAAGTTAAATTACTGATAGGTCTTAATAATTAGATTTAAGGGAAATTTATTGATAAATCCCATTTAGAGATATTTTATCCCAATAAGTCCACAAAGAAAAATTATATCCCAATGAGTCCCATATAGCTTTTTTCTTATTCCATAAAGTCCAGTTTTTAAATTTCATATTTATATGTGGACTATTATGCCCTTATATATATATAGACTGTGTTAATACGTAATAAAACTTCCTGTGATTTCGGTATTCAGTTTTGGCAGTTTCTATATTTCTAATTCAAATCGTTACGTTTCTACCTTGCATGCTGTCGTTCCATCGTTCTGAGGCGTTGATGTCCTAGGGTTTGATTGTTGCTGTTCTAGTCTGGTATGGCGATTTTCAAGTGAACAGGACGAAGTTGAAGGTGTTCGGTTCTGTCATTTTCTGGAGTATAACTGTATCGAAGCAGTTTTTTTCGAGTTTTGGACGACTGTTGGATTGGATGATTAAGGTTAGTATCAGTGTAGTTATGAATAGATGTTCAATTTTTATTTTGATTTGTAGGATGGATCAGATCCTTTGTTCTTGGATTGATATTTTTGGATGCTCTGTTTTTTCAATTACATCCATCATACGTGGTCATTGGAGGGGAGGTCATTCAGATATATGTTGAATGTTGTAATATTCCTTTTACTTTGATGTATGTATAATGAGGCCCTGTGTGAGTGATGTAATTCAGAGTATATTGAACAATGTGAATGTTAACATCATGTTAGTATTACGTGAAGCATGTGGATGTAGATGTTTTATTTAATTTCTGTGAGCAGCATTGTCTGGACAAAAGAGTGATTGGTAAATTATAAGTAATGTGAAGATTGACATTAGTATGCACTGATGTGAAGGTTTACATATGTGTATGCTAATGACAGTCATGTGAACATTCACATTAGTACACACTGATGTGAATATTCACATTAGTGTATACTAATGTTAGTTGATCCATTAATGAACAGTACTGTGAATGTTGACATTGTCAGTGACTCAACAATCAGCAATGAATTATTAATGGTCGTTAATGTGAATGTTCACATTGTTGATGTCGTTTTTTACATCGTGTTAGTATTACGCGAGGGGAGGTCATGAGATTAGTGATGAATGTCGGTCTTCTATAATTTAGAGTATGTGTCAATGTAAATGTTTACATCGTGTTCATATCATGTGAAGAATGTGGGTGTTTTCACTTTTACTTTGATGTTTGCTTAATGAGGCTTTTGTGTGGGTGTGAATATTCACATCTTGTTTAATGATGGTTGTTGAATTTAACAGTTGAACTGTACTTGTATGCTGCTAATTCTCGCGCAATGTGAATATTCATATCGGTTTGGATTATTGTTAATGGTTATATTGTTTTCTTTTTACAGGAGATGGATAGCTTCATGATGTTAGTGTGTACATATGGTTGTAGTACCACTGTAATAAATGCTGCCCGCGCATTGTGTTATTCGCGTTTGGTGGAATGTTTGTGTGAAAAGTGGGGGGAGTTGTCTGCTGGTTCTATTTCATTGTTTTGTAATTTACCTGGGATTAATAGGTGTGATTTGGAGAATGAGGAAGAATTTCAGAACATGTTATTGCTTGCTAAATCAATGGGGGTACAACATGTAGAAGTTGTGGTTGAGTTGAAAAGTGATATTGGTCAGTCAAGTAGTTTGGGATCGGTGCGTGTGGGGGTTGAGGAAGAAGTTGATGCACTACGGAGATTTTTCCACCATAAGGAGAAGGTGTTGTTGTCAGCCCCTTGGGCAAATGGTATTACGCATGTGGGACAACGGTTTATTGGAGGTGCACAAGAATTTCGTGACGTTTTGTGTAAGTATGCCATCCAATGTGGGTTTCAGTTTACATACGTGAAGAACGAGACAACAAGAGTTACTGCTGTGTGCGCGATGCGGGAGGAGAGGGGCTGCTTGTGGGCTATACATTGTAGAGCACAACGAGCAAATGATTTTTTCTACATCAAGAGTTTTAGTGACGTGCATACTTGTGGTACGGATGTCCGAACATCGAAGAATCCGCGAGTTAGTTCGGATTTGGTGTCGAGTACCATATCTGAAATTGTGAGGGACAAGCCGTTGACTCGGCCGTGTGATGTGGTGACTATTTTGAAGAGGGATTATGGGCTAGATGTTAGTTACCATGTCGTATGGTTGGGTGTGGAGAAAGCAAAGGCTGCTATTCATGGAGAGCACTCGTTATCATTTGACCAGCTGCGGTGGTATTCGGATGCTGTGATGCGGTACAATCCAGGGAGTTATGTCAATATTGACTATGATGCGAGTAGTCAACGGTTTTGTCGCTTCTTTATGTCATTCGCTGCGTGTATTTCTGGGTTCAATGCTTGCCGACCTTTATTATTCCTGGATGGAACATTCCTCAAAGGAAAGTACAAAGGTCAGCTACTTGCGGCAACGGCGAAAGACGGAAACAATGGTTAGTATTTTTTTTTAGCTGTCTATTCATGTGAATATTCACTGTGAGCAGCATTGTCTGGACAAAAGAGTGATTGGTAAATTATAAGTAATGTGAAGATTGACATTAGTATGCACTGATGTGAAGGTTTACATCTCTGTATGCTAATGATAGTCATGTGAACATTCACATTATTACACACTGATGTGAATATTCACATTAGTGTATACTAATGTTAGTTGATCCATTAATGAACAGTACTGTGAATGTTGACATTGTCAGTGACTCAACAATCAGCAATGAATTATAAATGGTCGTTAATGTGAATGTTCACATTGTTGATGTTTACGAACTTCAATCCAAAAATCAAAATAATAAATAGGGCAATGTAGATATAAACATTCACATGACTTGTTTCGTTTATACTGTTTTCTATGCGCTTTGGAATATTGTGAACAGTTGTGTATTGGTGTTGTGTTGTAGGTTTGTTTCCTGTTGCCTTTGCGATTGTTGATTCAGAGACAATGGCAAATTGGTTGTGGTTCTTGCATGAACTTGGGAAGGTTGTTGATGGTAAACGCCATATTACTTTCATTTCGGATCGTAATCTTGGTCTGTTAGAAGCTATGCCAAAGGTGTTCCCATCGGCTCATCACGGTTATTGCTTACAACACTTGAAGAGCAATTTAAGAGACCGGATGAAAGGAATTGATAATGGATTCAGGGATCACCTAGTAAGTAGTTTGGGTGACTGTGCGTATGAGCCAACTGTGGTAGGGTTCCATGAAAAGCTTGCAAAATTAAAAGAGGAGGGTAAACAACGAGTTCATAATTTTTTCAAGGACTTGGCACCTGAGCATTGGGCAAATTCATACTTCAGGTAATAATAGTTTCCTAACATCTTTGTGAATTTTAGAATGGTAGCGATGTGAATTTTCGATTTAGAATGGTAACAATCTTCGAATTGTGTTTCATGTTCAATGTAAATGATGTGAATATTCACATCTGCTAACGATGACTGATGTGAATGTTCACATCTCTTTAAATTGTCAAATAGACGTGCAATGTATTACAGGTTTGAATGTTGACACGTGTCATATTTTGTTGTTGTGGACATTCACATATTGTCCATCGTTTAAGTTGACAACATAATAAGCATATGATGTGAACATTCACATTATTATAAACTGGTAGCAGATATAAACAGTTACATTATTATACCCTGATGTGAATGTTCACATCACTGTATTCTAATGTCAGTACTATGAATGTTCACATCTGTTAACGTTAATGGTCAGACCTCTTAAATTCCGTATTGTACAATGTTTGTGATATTGTGCAGGGGTATGCGTTATGGGGAGATGACATCCAATGCGGCGGAGTCATTCAATAACTGGATTAAAGAAGCACGTAATCTTCCTATCACTCAAATGGTGGACACAATTCGTACTCAGTTGATGCGGCAAATGTCTGCAAGGCGTGACCAAGCAAACAGATGGAACGAGATTATTTGTCCGACATTTGAAACAAGGCTTATGGATTCGTTCAATGACAGCAGGGCTTGGCAAGTTAGCAAAGCCAATGAGGATGTGTTTGAAGTTCATTCGATACCATCTGTTACAGTTGATGTTTCGAGGCGTACATGTTCTTGCTTCAAATGGCAAATCAACGGATTCCCATGTGACCATGCTGTTATTGCCATTCAGAAGAGCCGCTATAATCTCAATGATTGTGTGGAACATTACTTTCATGTGGAGACGTATCGTGTAGCCTATTCGGGAGCCATATTCCCTATACCATCGGTGGAGAAGCCGCCTTTTGATCCCATGGACTTCACTATATACCCGCCAACTGTGAAAAGACCACCCGGAAGGCCGAAGAAAAATAGGATCCCATCAAGGGGTGAGAAATTGAAGCAAATAAGGTGCGGGAGATGTGATAAGTTGGGGAGTCATAATCGAAAGTCATGCACAGCGCCAATATAGGATGTACCTTTTTTCCATTTCAACATTGTATTTTACATTGAATTCTTATATTCATTTTTGAAATAAGATTGTGTTGTGTTGGCAAACATTGGGTTGCAATAAGATTACGTTGCGTTGGCAAACATTATAATGCATTAGTATTTGATTTGTGTTTTTTTTTCACTTTTTAAGGTACCAATTTGACATTTTTGTTGGTTGTGTTTTGGATGAATGCATGATGTCAACATTAACACTGGTGTAATATAATCACATTATGTGAATGTTCACATTGTTGATCTTTCAAACATTTCTGTGATGGGAATGTTCACATTGTTGTTACTGTTGACAGTATTGAAGTAGATGACATTAGTGTTTACATCAATGTAAACATTCACATCATCAACTCATAAGATCTAAATATTCATGACATCGTTGTTGCCATTCACATAATCAGAAGTTATGATGTGAATATTCACATTTACGTAAACGAATCATATTATGTCAAAAGTTGCACATGGGTTGAACTTCTTTACCTTCTTGTTGTCAATGTTGACATGAATATAAGCTGTTAGCATAAGTTAGTATGAACATTCACATCAGTGTTGCAACTGTGAACATTCACATCTTTCAAACAATAGTGCATATGAATATCATAAGTGAATGTTCACATTTGGTAGACATTAGTGCAAGAATTATGCTCATCACAACACAGCATTACGAATGTGATAAGTGACTATGTACATTCAGAGCAGTGTTGCAACTGTGAACATTCACATCTGTAAACATTACTGCATATGAATGTCATAATTGAATGTTCACATATGGCAGACATGAATGACATTTACAACTGTTATGAGCAAGAACATATGTGAATGTTCACACATGTGTAAGTGATCCGTAATGATGTCATGTAGACCAAGTGTACACTCCTGCACAAAGTATGTGTATTATAGAACACTCAGGTTCAAACATTCGCATGAATTAAACTCATAACAACACAGCATTATGGATATCGTAAGTGAATGTGAACATTCACATCATTCACATCTGTAAAGCATAACAACACCAAAAGTAGTTCAAAATTCCCAGCTGGCTTTTTCCCATTAATAGATGTTGTATCAATGTTTTACAATCAGTTGTTGTGTCAAAATGTTAACGCATTCCATATTAACATTCATATCGAGTCTTGCTTAGTTTGTAGGTGGACACCCCCCACCTATAGGTTTTAATGAAGCTCTGATTTCTTATGATTCAAAAAACTATGCACTAACAAATCTCGTAGTCCACACCATTCTGAACTAGTGAGGCTGCCCACAACTTCTTCATGGAATATGTGCGCCCGCATGATGTAACATACTGCAGGTCCACAGTCCACTCTGTAAAAAAGAAATGGTTTTGATTAGCAGTTGACATGAATATTTGCATAATTGTTATGGAGGGTTTGTAAAAAATGTATTGAGGATTACGAGTCGGCGCATTGTTGAGGACAGACTTCCACACTGTTGATTGGTTGTGCTGGATTTTGGCCTTGTAGCTTAGCGTGTAGGGGTGATGACTCGCCAATAACGCTCACAACATGCTCAATGTACTTCCTCTGTGTATGGTATTTCAAATTAGGTACCAACAAACATTAGTGTGTGTACAGTCATGTAGATGTGAACATTCACAGTAGTATGTACTGAGTGAATGTGAACATTCACATCACTGGTTCAGATGTGAACATTCACATCTGTGAAACATAGGTGAAGTGGCAGTGTTGTGAACATTCACAGTAGTAGATTATGAGTGCATGTGAACATTTACATCACTGGTTAAGATGTGAACATTCACATCTGTGAAACATAGGTGAAGTGGCAGTGTTGTGAACATTCACATATGTGGAACTGTTTTGAACATTCACAACAGTATATTTGTGTTCAAAAATAGCCACTTACAACTTCCTGTGCTTGGTCGATATGCGGGTCATGTATTCCTGTTCTTGGGCGCAATGAGTTGTAATGCCTCCACAAATTGTCTTTAGCATCATACACAACTATCGTCCAGTGGTACTCATGATGCAATGGGAATAGTAGGTATCTCTCTCCTTTGTAGTTCTTGACATGTGCATCAATGTGTTTACTCCTTTTGCGAGGATGGTACTCTCGTATCACTTTCTGTACACATTGGACAAATAATTAATGGTCTGTGAAGTTTCACATTCGCAGTACAAATAGGTAATGGACTGTGAAGTTCCACATTCACATTACAAATAATGGAATGATAGATTACCAAACACAAGCTTGTGAATATGAATGCCGCTTCATCCGAAGTTGGGTTGACCACCTCTTGTTGTTCATGCAACAGTTCAGCATATGCATCTATGAGCTGCACAAACATGGGGTCATATTATATAGATTTGTGGCTGTGAGTGTGTCTGTTTCTATGTGCATATGCATGAAGAGCTAATTATGTTTGTTATGGCATACATTGCTATGTATTGATTCCTCCTTGATAATGTTGACAATGTCATCAAAATACACATGTGTAGCCTTTGAATCTCCTTTCCACACCAGCAGCCTGTGCATTATAAACAAACCAATGTGAATATTTACATTGCACAGATCTGAACAAACCAGAAAATTGAACACAGTGATGATTATAGACAATTACGGAATGTGAATGTTAACATTAGATGTTTGCAGAGTCACTTACTCATCGCCTCCACTTTTTTGTAAAGCTTGGACCTTTTGTTTGTCTTGTTTGGACATCTTGCTCCACACTTTGAACTTGTTGGTCAAGGATAATTTTTTTAGCTGCTTCGCTGGTGGGTGTTTCTCCACATCTTCAACCATTTCGACTGGATGGGGTTGCTTTTGGCCCGGTAAGTCTGGGTACTGGAATTCAGGCAAGCGATGCTCTTTGCGATCTTTTTCCTTTATACGCTTGACCCTAGAAGGTGGGCTGATATTGTGTTCTATTGGGCTACGGGGTTGCTTTTCTGCCACAGCCTGTGTGACAATGTGGACTGACTGGTCATCGTAAAGATCTTGAAGAAGTGTTTTATCGCATTCCAAGTCAATGACCAGCTGCGTTAAGCGTTTGATTTCTTCATCCTTCTGCTGCATGCACTTCTGTATTTCGGTATTTATGTTGGGTGGGCTGGACTGGTTGAACAATTTATGTTCAAGATCAGCTATGACTCTTGCCCTTAACTCCCACGAAAATTGAAGTTGTTTGTACTTGGCTTCCCATTGCCTTATGACGCCCCAGGCCTTCCGATTTTCTTTGATTAGCATGTCAATCAAATCAGGTTGGTTTGTGTTTGGTATTACAATAGCTGTGTCATAATGTTGGCTGCTAAATGGAATGTGAATGTCCTCATCACTGTCCTGTTGCTCAACCCCATCCCCAGAAAAGTCAGAGTTGGTGCCATTGTGTTGTTCATCCTTGATGTCAAAGGGGTTGGGAGATGTTGTGCCTGGTTCAGAAATTTCAGGCTCGACCTTCAATGTTTTATGCTTGAACTTTTGTATTTCTGTTGGGATTGCAAAGAGTTTGCCGGCATTAACCTGACAATGGAAAAAACAGGTTATGTAACGTATATATTTGGGTGGTGTTATAATGTGAATGTTTTGTTCAGCAGTTGAAGGCCCTACCTCATTAAAACCCAAATCTGCTAAAGAGGTGGTTCTCATCTTCTTCTGTAAAGCAGTCAGATCCCACTTCACACACCGTGGAAAAGCATTGGGTTTGTGAGGTTGTAGGATGGTTGTGTGCTCACACAACCAATACTTCAGTAAAACAACAAACACAGTGTTATTTAGGAATTGAATAGTAATGTCATGAGTAGATGTGAGTAGATGTGAACATTCACAGTAGTATGTAATGATTGGATGTGAACATTCACATCACTGGTTCAGATGTCAACATTCACATCTGTGAAACGTAGGTGAAGTGGCAGTGTTGTGAACATTCACAGTATTATGTTATGAGTGCATGTGAACATTCACATCACTGGTTCAGATGTGAACATTCACATCTGTGAAACATAGGTGAAGTGGCAGTGTTGTGAACATTCACAGTAGTATGTTATGAGTGGATGTGAACATTCACATCACTGGTTCAGATGTGAACATTCACATCTGTGAAACATAGGTGAAGTGGCAGTGTTGTGAACATTCACATCTGTGGAACTATTTTGAACATTCACAGCAGTATAGTATGAGTGAATGTGAACATTCACATCAGTGATTCAGATGTGGACATTCACATCTGTCAAAGGTAATTGCCTATGGACATTCACATCAATGGTACATATATGAATGTTTACAGTTGGCTTAGATGCACAACACTGAAGGACATGTGAATGTTATTATTTGAGAACATAGGTACTTACCATCAATAACATGACACAGCCGGTTACTTTTGCTGGATTTTTGTCGTTTTGGGAAATAGACGATGTCAACGTTGTTCTAATTTGCTTAGCCCAATCATATTCTCGCATGGTTTCCAATGGAACCATATGTGTGTAGTAGCCCCATCCTATTGTCTCTCCACTTGTTGTGAAAAAAAGCTTTTGGCAAGCATACATGCACACTAGTCGGGCAACTTCTTCGTTGTCAGCTTTCTTTTTGCCTTTCAACGCCTCGGTCAAAAGTGTGCGTATCCATTTTGATGTCAACCGGCTGACATTTTTGCACATTTTGTTTACAATGCCAGTCCTTGGTTTTGCACCGTACGATATGTCCATCGGCTTGCTGCCACAGTCCACACCGAAAATCAGCTTGATGTCGCTGTTGTGTATGCTCATCTTCTTCTCCCCAATGTAGAATGCATCCTTTGAAGCTCTGTACATTTGTAGTACATGCACAACGACGTCATCATACTTCATGCATTTGTCCAGGTCAATCTGATTGTTTCTTAATGCATCAAGCAAATTCCAAAAAGGTGTTTGTTGAAGGCACCGCAGCTGTGCTTGTGTGAACTTGGTGGTTTTCATGAATTTGACCAGTCCGGTCATATTAGATCTGTAGTTCACATTTCTCATGTCCACATTGGTGCTAGGATTTGTTTTTGGGGTTTCTTCCTTCACATGGTACTCATCTCTCTTCCTCTTTCCTGTTTTCTTGTGTGCAACATCTGCAAAATGGAGCAGTTTTACAAAATTAAGTCCGTGCTCATGTGATTAGCGTAGTGGAACAGATGTGAACATTCACTGCTTTTCCACTGATGTGCATGTTCACAGTTGTGTGCGTGGGTGTGAATGCCCGGAGTTTGTGTCTGGTTGTGAACATTCTCATGATGTTGATTGTGTCAGCACAAACACAATGTGCATATTGTGTGACTGTGTGGAAAACAATGTATTTTTATACAACCATGAACACCATTGAAGAACATGTGCATGTTAACACGAACATATAAAATGACGGATCAATTTATTGGATCACCATTAACAATCAAGAATATGAACAAGGCAAACATTCACAATAGGGGGAAAAAATCTAAATATCCCTAGTCATTGGCCTCATATTTTGCAATCCATGTGAATGTTCACAGCGTAGAATAACAACAACAATAATATCTGATTGTCCTAAAAACTACTAAAATGTTCAGTCAATGTGAATGTTCACAGCCTAGACCAAAGTCACCAACAATATCTGGTTGTACTAAAATGGAGAGGCAATGTGATTGTTCACAGTCTAGACAACAGCCAATAACAAAAGGACCAATAATGTGAATGTTGAGGCAATGTGAATGTTCACAGCCAATAACAAAAGGACCAATAATGTTTCATTCTCGTAAAATTTGCAGGCAATGTGATTGTTCACAGTCTCGAACAACAGCCAATAACAAAAGGACCAATAATGTGAATGTTGAGGCAATGTGAATGTTCACAGCCAATAACAAAAGGACCAATCATGTTTCATTCTCCTAAAATTTGCAGGCAATGTGAATGTTAACATCTTTCATCAACAATAACAACAACAGAATTGGCCAAATATTTTGCAATCCACAACAATGTTCACATCACAAAACAACAACACCATAACTACCTGATTACCCAAACGTTTTTAACTCAATGTGAATGTTCACATTTCAATCAACTACAACAAAACAGAATTGGAAAAACATTTTGAAACCGTGTGAATGTTCACACCATTGAACAACAACCATATAAAATCTGCAATAATTTGATTATCAAACCATTTTCAATGAATGTGAATGTTCACATATTGCAATAACAACCACTACAACAAAAACATTTTGGAATGTTCGTAGTTGTGAACACAATGTAATGCAACTGTAATGTTTTTTACTGCAAAGATCAAAAAAATTAAGGATTATCATGGAGGGGTTCAGAATAAATATTAGGGTATGAACGATATGGACTCCTATATATTGTACGCATACGAAAAGGGGATATTTGTCAAAGTTCAGAATAATGGTTGTTGATAAACAAGATTAGGGTTTAAATACACGAATGAGTAGAATGCTTACGTTTTGTGCCCATTTCGACGAAAAAGATGTTGAGACGAAGGGACAATGCGACGAAGGAACGTATATACTATTCCGGGCGTATGAAGGACGCAGAAGATGTTCACACGATGTGACAATGGAACGAAGACAGGCTTCTCGGCGTAGGGACGAAGGAGAAGATAAATGAGATGATGCGCCGGTGCTACGATGGAAGGAATTCGGTTTTGTGGGAGTTGAGGCGATGTGGAATATGGGTTTCGATACAGGTACTGTGCGTGATTTCCTGCGCAAGAATAGAGAGGGTAAGAGAGACGGTTATGAGTTTCAAAGAGAGAGAGAAAGGCGCGTGTTTTGTTCAGGGATGTTTTGGTCTTTCTGTATGAAATGGACCTAATGGAATATTATAAAACACTATGGGTTTTATGGAACAACACTCTTAAATAATGGATTTACTAAAAAAGCTCCCTAGATTTAATTTCTATCAAATCTTTTTAAAAATAAATCTTAGTAAAATCATCATTAAAAATAATTTTTTTTGTGACGATTTTTTGCATATGTTGCTAAAAATTGATAATTAGTAATTTTTTTTGCCATAATTTTTATAATTTGTCGCTAAAACTTACAATTAATAACTTTTTTTATGATAAATTTTTTTTTAAAGAACTTATTAAACAAAAAATTCATTTAGTAAGATTTACACGTAAATTCCGCCAACATAAATGGTGCTCTTAGTATTGATTGCAATAATGAATCTCCCTATTTACCTGTTTCCTTTAGAAAGGCAAAGGGGCACTTGTTCAAATTTAAATGATGTGTAACAATATTTCTAAAACAATGAATAATTTTTTTATGGTATTAGAGATTTTAAAATTTTATTAAAATTTTTACTAAATGTCTCATATGAATATAAAACTCATACAATATGAATCCCGTATAAATCTCCCATTCATATAAAATATTTAATAAAATTTTTAATAAAATTAAGGTCTCTAGCATTTTTGGTTTTTCACAAAATGCTATCGTCCCCCTATTCAAAACTTACGTGCCACTTTGACTTGTACGTGTCGCGAGGCCGTGCCCTTTCCCAAATGAAATGAATGACTCACTCATTCCTTTTTTTTTAGATAGGTAATGTTAAAGATGCTAAATTTTTTATCAAATAAATAATTAGGTATGGATCCATATGAGATATTTGATTATTTATTTGATAAAAAATTTAAAATTTATAACATTTTTCTTTTTGAATCAGCCTATTTTGAAAATAATTTTTTTTCTTCTCATATCACACACATAAAATATGAAAATAATAAAAAAAATATAGACCTAAATCTCAACTTATTGGATTTAAAAAAAAAAGAAAAGAAAAAAAAAAGAAGACAGAGAATTAGACCATGTTTGGTCTGATTTTTGGCAATTTGTTTAAAAAAATTTATGTAAAAAGTTAAAAATTAGCTTTGTGAAAAGAAAATATCAAAAGTATTTATTATTTTTATATAATTTTATTTTTTTGGAAGATATAAATAATTAAAAAAAATTTAAAGATATATTTGTAATATTTATTTTTATCAAAATAATTTCTTTCTTTTAAAAAAAATCAATAAATTATTTCAAAAAATAAAACCAAATATGACCCTAAAGCATTATTTCGCAACCCAACTCAGTACGATGTCAACCAGAAGCATTGGCCTTGGCCATTTTGGGAAGAGATAAAAACGCGTGGTTTGCGTTTTTATCAAAAAATCTGATTTTTCATCTTTGTTCATTTGGTAAGAGCCAAAAAGTTGGTGGCAAAATTATGTAATTACCCTTAGTATTTATATTTTGTGAGTTTGGGTTAAAAGTAATTTTTTAAGTTGGGTGAGGCTATTTTAGTCATTTTAGTGTACTAAAAATCAACTTTTTACCAACTTCCCAAACCACTATAAAAAATCTTGATTAAAAGTAAAAAAGCTGATTTTTACCATCTTCCCAAAACACCCATCAAAACCGTATCAATTGGGCTAGACACTGACCTGATCTGAATATGGCTTTTCAACATAAGAAAATACGACAAAATCAGGTGGTGACCCATAATATTTGTGATCGGTAAAACGTACGTTTACAATTTTGTGATGAATTATGAAATTTAATAAAAAAAATATAATATATTTTGATTGGTTGCTAAGATGAGTCCTGTGATGCCTCTTAAGGGCATTGGATAATTTTCCACATAAATTTGTCCAAATAAGAGGTTAGAGCCGAATTAGAAACTTCAAGTAGACAAAAGAAAATAAAAAAAGGGGAGGCTTTTATTGTTGGATCCCCGTGGACTGACTATAAAAATCGCATTGGTAATTCAAATAGATAAATGTGTAGGATTTGCAAAGTAATTTATTTTTATAAAAAATTATGTTAATCAGATATCGATAATTATTTAATCAGATCATATATATGTCAACGATAAGTATAATTTTTAAAATAAATTGAGACAAATATAACTTGATCAAGTAATTATCAATATCCGATCAACGTGATTTTTTCTTTATGAATAAAATACTCGACAAACTCTATATATTGAACCGTTTGAATTTTTGATGCAAGTTCCATGATAGATTCACAAAAATCTAACAACTATTAGAAATAAGAGCTTAAACAAAGCAAGTATTTGAGAGAGTTCAACCTTATTCCATAGAATGAAGCAGATAGCTATATATAATAGCTTTACAAAGAGTAACCAAAAAGCAGAAAAACAACACACGTTTTATAACCACCCTAAATACTTGGTAACAAACTAAATACCAAGTCAACATAGCATATTCCTAAACAATAGGGATTTATTGAAACAAACAGTAACTAGCCCAACAATTCCTCCCTTAAACTGGATGCAACTTGCAGTCAATTTATACATGGTTCTGGACAAACACCCAGCATACTTCGCAGCTTCAAGAATGCATCCAACTTGAGAGGTTTTGTCATCAAATTTGCAGCTTGATCTTTGACTGTTGCAATGCACCATCTCCACAGTTCCTACCTTTGTAAGTTCACGAAGAAAATGAAACCGGACGTCTATATGCTTGCTACGTCCATGCATTACTGGATTCTTCGCAAGTTTAATGGCCGAGCTACTATCACAGCGAACAATTGTAGGCATATTTTTCTTTTTACCAAGCACCTCCATAATTCTTCGCAACCATACTACCTGACATGCACAAGAAGAAGCAGCAACAAATTCTGCCTCTGTGGTGGATAGAGTTACAATCGGCTGCTTCTTTGATGACCATGATATTGCCCCTGAACTGAATAAGAAAACATAGCCTGAAGTACTTTTCCTGTCATCTTGATCTCCTGCATAATCACTGTCCGTGTATACCAGTAATTCTCCATTTCCTCCCTTTTTGTAGAACACCCCAAAATTGACTGTTCCTTTTAGATACCTCAGGGCTCTCTTTGCTGCCTGCATATGAAGCTCAGTAGGACTACTCATATACATGTTAATAAGACTTACCACAAACAGCAAGTCCGATCGAGTAGCAGTCAAGTACATGAGACTTCCTACAACCTATTTGTACAAAGTGTTTTCCACTTTTACTCCATCTTCATCTCTTATCAGTTTGCAACCTGGAACAATAGGATTGAGAACCGGATTGCTTTTATTCATTCCAAATCTCTCCAGAACTTCCAAAGCATATTTCCTTTGGCTAATAAATGTCCCATCAGACCTTTGCAGAATTTCTATACCAAGAAAGTATCTCATCTTCCCAAGATCAGTCATGTCAAACTCAAGCATCATTGAATTCTTAACTTCAGCAAACATATATTCATCATTTCCAGTAAAAATGAGATCATCAACATATAGGCTCACAATTAGAATTTTACCTTCCTTTGATGTCTTTGTGAATAAGGTGTGTTCATAATGACATCTTTCAAAACCTTCCTTCATGAAGTAAGACTCTATACGACTATACCAAGCTCGTGGAGCTTGCTTAAGTCCGTATAAAGCCTTTTTGAGCCTATAAACCTGCTGTTCTTGACCCTTGTGCACATAACCTGGAGGTTGCTCAACAAACACTTCCTCATTTAACTCCCCGTGTAAAAACGTTGATTTCACGTCTAGTTGGTAAATTGTCCATTGTTTTTGAGCTGCAAGTGCTATTACTAGACGAATCGTATCCAACCGCACCACAGGTGCAAACACCTCTGTAAAATCTATCCCATGTTGTTGAGAATAGCCTTTTGCTACGAGCCTTGTCTTGTACTTGTCTACTTCTCCATTTTCATTAAGTTTTGTTTTATAAACCCACTTCACTCCAATTTTCTTACCTCCTGTAGGCAGCTCCTCCAATTCCCACGTGAGAGGGTAATTTATGGGTTAATTGGGCCGAGCTGGGTAATGGGCCGTTCTATGGGCCATAGTAAGAAGGGCTTCGTAAGTGGACCGTAGTCCAGGTGTTAGCTCGGTCCAGGTATGGAAGTGACCTAGCAAGGGTTAGCTCGGTCCAGGAATAATCATGGTCACCACGGTCAGAGTAGAGATAGTTAGCCCGGTCCAAGAGAGCTCTGCCATTAGCTCGGTTACCACACTCAGAGCGGTAACAGTTAGCTCGGTCATACCATATTAAGCCAAAGTACGTTGAGCTTTCATCAGAACCTTGCTATTGGTTAGCTCGGTCCAAGCTCATTGTGGTTAGTGAGGTCTCAGACAACCCAGTTGGAATATGTCAAACTGAGGTACACGCAGTGAAAGGAAGAACCGAGCTATTTGGAGCTCGGTCTATTCTGCGGCTTTAGTATGGCCATGTTATCTCGGTCGTATTGACATCCGACCATGGTAGAACCATCTCACTTGGTTTAAGCAGTGAGGGGGGTGTTGAAGGATAAGCATTATCTTTCAGAAATGTGATTCCTAGGAGGACTCTACATGGAGGAGTAAGAGTCCTACTGTAACAAGCCCGCGAGGGACCTCATGGGTTACAGTTCAGACTCAATTTGTCACGGTTCTAAATCTGAACCAAAGAGTCCAAATCCGGCAAATCGTTTTGAGAAAAATAGATTTTTAGAAAAGAAGTGCCAAACATGGACTGCTTTGCCAGATACAGAGTCGCCACCTAAATATTTATTATGGGAGAATTTAGGAAACCCTGACTCGGTGCCAAAGGCCACGTGTCCGTCATCACCAAAGTTGCCTCGGCTCGGGAACTTGGGTACGATTGGGGAAGGTCAGCTATGAGCACCCCCGCTTGCCCGATCAAAGATCGGCCTCTACTAACCATGATATCTTGTTTTGAAAACATTATGCATTTTTATTCCGGTTATTAGCCTAGATTTACTACGTGATGCGCACAGCAAACAAGTATAGACTAAGTGGCCTAAATTGGAACAAAACATTTCATGTTTGTTTGTTTGAAAATGGTTTGATGGTGCTACTCGCAAGTAGGCTAAGACATGAATTTTGCCACCCTCAAGTGGGCTTTAGAAAATATGGTTTTGCCACTCTCAAATGGGCTTAAAACTCGCGTTCAATGTATTGTTCCAATTTAAATAACTCAACCTTCACCCACAGGCATTCAGGCAGTTATATCACATAAGCAGCTAGCCTCATGGTAATCATGCTATTATGACAACACTCACACGCATGCAATATACTAAAGCATAAAAGCTTACCTAGTACTCCAAGCCAAAACAGAAACTAGTTAGTAATCATATGCATGATCCTAGTTCATGTTAAGATGGCTAATGCAACACATGCGAGATGCAACTACAATAGGCTCGGCTATCCTAAGATGGCATATGATGATGCTACAGCCATCACATATTCAATCTTGGAATTGAAATACAATGCAGTTAGTATGATGCGTCGAGCTCGGTGCATGCGAGACGAATGAATGTATGCAAACATGCTATCATGCTAATTGAAACATGCCCTAAACTAACCATCGAAAGCTAGTAAATAAAAGGGAAGAAAGACGTGAGGTTGGAAGACATACACACACTCACGCACACTTATTACTCAATTGCCCTCGCTCGGAGGGTCCGAATAAATAATACAGTCCGAATAAATAATTATCTACTTAATTAATTATTACAGAATTTCTATGTAATTAACAAATTAAATACAGAATTAAAGTGGCCACAGCCTCCGCCTCAAAATGTTTGGATGATGCATGCTTGACTCGTACTACTCGGACACTGGCCGCCATAGCATTGCTGCCTCTGTTTACACTGCCCAGCTCCTCTGAAGACTGCACAAGTCTTGTGTTAGGTTCTCTGCACACTGTGGAGCACCACCGGCTAGGAGGAATGGCCACCGGCCATGGGAAATGGTCATCGGCTGCTGATGAAGTTATCGGCCATTTATGGATGGCCGGTCGGCACTAGAGATGGCCAGCCGGCCAAAACTTCCTGCAGAAACTGGTTTTGGCAGCAACAGAGGGCGTGCAGTGTATGGCGTGGAATTTTTAAGCAAATGTAAGCATGGCCACACTTCCTATCATGCAATGAATTCCAGGGAGTATGGCCCTCGACCCTCGAGCCATCAATTGTGCATTTCGATGCATGATGGCCTAAGAGGCCAAGTTTGCAACTTGATGTAAATGCATACAACAAACAAATGAGTGCCAATACCCTATCATATTGATGTCAAGGGCATTGGCGACCGAGGATCGAGGCGCGTTACGTCACTTTGAGTACGAACGCACCTCAATTCCCATGTTTGGTTTGACACCCCAAACCAAACAATGCAATGTATGCATACAAATATGGCTCAAGTGTACAAAAGACTAAGTTACAAAACATGCCAAATGCAATGTAAGTTACTATGCAAGTGTGCAATGTGCCAAGCTGTAGACACCCCATTTTTGACCGTCCTCAAGACTTGGACGTCACCGCTTGAACACTCAGTGATCATCCATGTTTGTGTTCGTCTTGAGTTCCCGAAGGCCTTGGCAACGCCTAGTCTCAGGACCTCTCGACTCGATTGTTTTGTGATTTGGTTTGACACCAAACACTTGTGTTTTGCCTTTAAGGGGCAGGGAATGGTTTTTGGGACATCCTCACACTCCACCGGCCATGGCTTGAGGCCACCGGCTGTGTTTTGTTGCCACCGGCCAAATGTTTGGCCGGCCGGCACTATAGATGGCCGGCCGGCTATCTTTTTTTGGTCAATTGCATCTTTGGCCGGCCAGCTACTGTGCATCTGCTTTTGCAGATATTTTTGGGCAGCTGGCATGCACTTGGCTCCCCTCCATACACGTGTATGGAGGGATCTCTCTCTTTAGAAGCTTGTCTTGTAAGCTTACAAGACTAAAGCTCTATAAAAAGAGAGGGTCTTCTCTCTTGTGAGGGGTTAGACATTTTAGATAGCTCTTTTAGGGTTTGAGTTCTAGGGTTAGGGTTTGCATATATCCTATCTCTATATTTCCCTCTCTTTGTGTATTTTGTGTGTGTTTTGCCTTGGTTTTGTACACAAACACCCACCATCACACCATCCCTTGGAGCTGAGGCCTTTGAGGGTTGCTTTTGGAGGTTTTAGACTGATTTCAACCCAAAGAAGCTGCTGGAACTCCATTGGTGAAGAGGATCTTCAAGGGTAAGAAGTTTGTCCATTTATTCCCCATTTTTGCATTGTATTTTTACCTACCTTGCAACTATTTTTGAGCTTAGTGTATAACATATAAAAGTTCTATTTTTTGGTGCTCTAAATAGTTGGTTAAGGTTGCTTTAAGTTTTGGGGTTGTTTGACCCTGCTTAAGCCTTGTAAGGCTCCATTTTGTGCCATTTTGTGTGAGCTCCGGGACCATAGTGTTTGGGCCTCCTCACCATTGAAATCTTGAGGGATTTCAGAGGTGAGGATGGTGCCTTGAGGTCCTAGGAAGGAGAGGGCCACCCCCTCTCCTTGTTATCCTTGAAAAGGGCACTTTTTGCCTCTTGAGGGAGCACTTAGTCTAGGTTCATGTTGGCCATGCCTTAACTGATTTTTATGCTTATTATGCCATGAAATAGTATTGAGTTGAGTTGGTTTGGACACACCTTGCATGCCTTGCATACATGTCTTGTAATGCCATCATTTAGCCTTAACATGCACCTAGGCTTTGACCCTTGTTCAAGCATGTTTTAGGCCTAGCTTTGTAAAGGTTTTGTGTTTTTTTTGGCACGCTCAAGTTCTGTTTTTGGTTGTTTTGGTCGACCATGGCATGCTTAGTATAGCCCCGTTGTATTCTTGGCTTGTGAGCTTTAAGTGCATGAACCATGAGCATGCGTTATTTGCATTATTTCAATGGTTTGGAACCTCTTACCATGTTATTTCAGAGCTTATAATGTATGACTTGCATCCATGTTTGCATCCTCTTAAGTATGCTTGAGGGTTGCTCTTTGTGCCTAAGTGATGAACCATGTTTATATGCATGCTTGTATGTGTATTTGGCTCCATTTTCTTAGTTATTGGCCGCTGTTTTGGGCCTAGTTAGGGCTGCCTAAATTAGTTTAAGACCATCATTTTCATGTTATAGCATGCTTGCCTTGTGCATTGTTGCATATTTGGCCTATTACGTGTTATTATTTGCTTGAAATCATGATGCATTTGGCATGCATTTCATTGGTCAAGTTACTTTGCATTGTTCCCATGCTTAGTCTACTTTACATGTTGTTGCATGTTTGTCACTAACATGATTGTTGCACGCCTTGCATGCTCACTTTGCATACTTAGCCTCCATGTCTAGGTTGCATTCCATTTGCATGCATGCTTGGCCTCTTGAAGTGTTTGTGATAGAGGTTGAGTTCCATTGGTTTGTTTATGTGCATTGCATTCCATATCAAGATGCACACTTGATTCTTTGGGCCATCATGCATGGAAATGTATGATTGGTGGTCCGAGAATCGAGGCCCATCCTCCTTTGAGTCATGCACATGATAAGGGGTGTGGTTGGTGCATACATAGCTTGAAATGCATTGCCATGTATGCTTTGTCCTCCGCTCCTGTCAACTGCAGGTTCTGCAGGGAGTTTTGGCCGACCGGCCATATAAAGTGCCGACCGGCCATCCATTGTTGGCCAATGGATGAATTGGTGGCCGGTGACCATCATACATGGCCGGTGGCCATCCCTCCCAGCCGGTGGTGTTCCACAGTGTCGAGAGAGCATAACTTGGGAGTTATGCAATTTTCAGAGGAGCAGAACAGTCAAAGCAGAGGCAGCTTGTGCATGGCAGTGACTTCCGAGCGGAATCGGGCACGCATCACATCGGACCCTCTTCCCGAGGCTGTTTATTGCTTAAATTAGATTAATTAATTTGCTTAATTAATTAGGTGGTCTGTAATTATTTAATTAGCTTGTTAGTTAGTTAAATTGTATTATTCTTTCAGCCTCTCCGAGCGAGGGCAAATTTGTAATAAGTGTGGGTGCGTGTGTGCATGTCTTCCAACCCCCACTTCTTTCTTCCCTTTTACTTACCTGCTTCGATGGTTAGTATTAGGGCATATTTATTTTAGCATCCTTATGCTATGCATGCGTGCATCATTCATCAGTATTGCATGTACCGGGCTCGGCGCATCATGCTAACTGCATAAGTATTTCAATTTCAAATTGAATACGTGCTATTTGTGCATTTTCATATGTCATCCCAAGATTAGCCGAGCCTACTCTAATGACATTGTTGCATTAGCCACTTTTACATGAACTAGGGTCACGCATGTTTGCTGACTAGTTTATTTTTTTTGGCACGGAGTACTTTGTAAGTATTTTATGCTTTAGCATCTCGCACGAGTGTGAATGTTAACATGACAGCATGCTTACCATGTGGCTAGATGCTTATGTGATATAACTGCCTGAATGCTTGTGGGTGAAGGTTGGATTGTTTGAGTTAGAACAGCTCGTTGAAACCCGTATTTTAGCCTACTTGCGAGTAGCAAATTCCAAAGCGTTTCCCAAACAAACGGATATGCAATGTTTTGTTCCAAATTAGGCAATCTAGTCTATACTTGTTTTGCTGTGCGCATCACATAGTAATTCTAGCTAAATAATCGGAATAAGAACACATAACGTTTTCAAAATAAGATATCACGGTTAGTAGAGGCCGATCTTTGGATCGGGCGAGAGGAGGTGCTCATAGCTGACCTTCTCCAATCGTACCCAAGCTCCCGAGCCGAGGCAACTTTGGTAATGACGGACATGTGGCCTTTGGCACCGAGTTAGGGTTTCCTAAATTCCTCCATAAAAAATATTTAGATGGCGACTCTGTATCTGGCAAAGCAGTCCATGTTTGGCACTTCTTTCAAAATTTGTTTTTTCTCAAAACGATTTGCCGGATTTGGACTCTTTGGTTCAAGATTAAGAACCGACACGAATCGAGTCCGAATTGTAGCGAGGTCCCCCGCGGGACGTTTTACACAAGCATGCAATGCTACAATACAACCTAATTAGGCAACTAGGCGAAGTGGTAAACATGCAACAATGCATTGACTACAAGGATGCAACAAACATGCAATGTAATGAGTATTCTACAAGATACGAATGCATGGACTTACACTAGGATGGAGGAACCTCAGCCACTCCCCAAAACAGTGGCCAAAGTGCATTAAAAGGATGATGCCAATCATGCAAAATAAGCATGCAAACTAATGAGCCTAAGACTAAGGCATGAAAGGTAGCTTTCAAGGGCACTCACAAGATAACAAACATGGATGCTAGGCTAACATATTAAGCTCTGAAAATGCATGGAGGAAGATGCCAAATCAACCATGTCATGCAAGCAAGGCATGCAACAATGATCCAAACTTGAAGCCAACCAAGAGGGGTCAAACCATGGCCACGTTAATCAAACCCCAATGGACCAAAATGACCGAAAACAATCCTAGAGGACTCCAAAACAGGGCTAGAACATGCACGGGATAGGGCCAAAAACATGCTACGAAATGGGCATCAAAACAAAGGCGTTCAAGGTCACCAAAATGGCATTACTCTACACCTCCCCCCACCAAACATGGCATGGACTTTCCAATCAAAAAAAGAGTTTTAATGCATCAAAATACACCTTAAAACCTACATGAATGGCAGCCCAAGGATTCAAGCACATAGGCATGCACAAGGACTCAAACATGGAGCATAAGACCACATTTCTTCAAGGCATTGAAAGGATAACAAGTGCAAGCATGTGAGCACAAAACATGGTCTGAAATGACATAATAAGTGAGTCTAAATCACTAAAATAGCCAAGGTAATGCATGCCAATGACTCACACACCCGATGCCAACATGCTAGAATGCAAAGAAACTATACAAAGAATGAAAGGCATGACCAAATCAACACTCAACAGACCTCAAGCATGGCAAAATATGACCGAGAACTTCACAAAACAAGGTCGAAACATGAGAGCATGGTGGTCAAATGGCAAGATGCATTCCTAGGCAAAATGGGGGAATACAAAGCAAGTGTATTATGCATGCAAAGGGGCAACAAACCAACATGAGACAGAGGTATGATATGACCAAAAAACACACAAAAACCTCTGAAATGGAGCCAAAGACAACTGGGCATGCATGCTACCTTTATGAGCCTTAAACATAAGCAAAAGAGACACAAGGGGAAAGGGGTGTCCCTCCCCTATACAAGACCTCAAACCTCCTTCTTCACCACTGAAAATCCACTGGATTTCAGTGGTGAGAAAGCCAATGCACCAAAGTAACCAAAGCTTAATGAAGAGAGCACAAAAAGGGCCAAACAAGGCCCAAGAGGGGGAGGTCGACCCCCAACACCAAGGTGACCTCAATGAAACATCTTAAGCATGCAAATACAAGACTTTTTTCAGTTATACACAAAGTCTAAAACAGTAAGCAAAGCAGGTCAAAAGCTAGTGCAAGATTGGGGAAAATAAAGCAAGATTGTTACCCTTGAAGATCACTCCAAGAACAGCAAGCTCAGGTCCCTTCTTCTGATCAAAACCACTTCAAAACTCCAAGAACAAACCTTCAAGACCTCCCAAGTCGAAGTATGGTGTAATAGTGTGTGTCTTAGTGCAATGCTATGAACTAAACACCCTTTTAGGTCACAAAACACACACAAAAGAGGAGAGAGAGGGAAATATAGAGAGAGAGGGATGTATACCAGATATATATGTGTATAGCTCTGGTTTTTTGCTCAACCAAGACAAAGGAGGAGATGGGTTCCTTATATAGACAATGCAAATGTCTTGAAGCTTCTCAAAGAAGCTAAACAAAAAGAGGTCAAAGGGGGCAAGGGGGGCAAGGCTTCCTGAGGAAGTTGGGATAGCTGGCAAGCTTCTCGAGGAAGCTAAGACAAAGGTCCAAGCTTCCTCAAGAAGCTAGACCAAAAGGGTGAAAAAGGGGCAAAACAGCCACACTTATGCACGGGGGCAGGGTTAGTGCATTCCAGCTGGCACAGCTGGCATGCACCATGCCTAAAAAAGGCAAAAATGTGCTGTCGGCCAGAAAAGGATGCCACCGGCCAAAAGGATGGCCGGCCGGCCACACTAAATGCCGACCGGCCAATGGTATATTTTACCAATGGCCGGCAGCCTCAAAACACGGCCGGTGGGTGCTAGGAGTAGCTAACAAGTTACTCTCTACCCTTATAAGGAAAACACAAGTGTTTGGTGCAAAACCAAACACAAAACAGTCGAGTTGAGAGATCCTGAGGCAAGGTGCGCAACCAAGACCTCCGGGAACTCAAAATGAAACACGAATATGGGTGATCACCGAGTGTTCAAGCGGTGACGTCCAAGTCTTAAGGACGGTCAAAAATGGGGTGTCTACAGTTGCCCCTCTTTGACAAAACTCGAAAGTCATGACAATGACGGGAGTGAGTGTCAAAGCCTAGAGACGATCCATTTTTGACAAGGCCGAAGACTTAGACAAGCATACAAGCTGCAGACGAAGATATGCGCCCGAAGGCAGGGGCAAAATGCAACCGACAATGCAAGGAGTCGAGCATAACTTATGATCATGCAAAGAAAACTGTAACGAAGCATAACATGCGACAGTTTTAAGCTAGCATTCACTAAACTACACTACAATATAGAAGGGATGTAAGAGAATTATGCAATTCTCGATACGTCTCACTCGGAGGATACAATACCTGTCCGGTTCGTTTAGTTGCACCAGCCTCAAATGAACCGTACATATAATATTGTGCCTGCAAAAGAAAGTAACTTAACAGGTACAATATTGTTAGCAACCTGTATATCAATGCGATTGAAAGTGTGTGACGACGCAAAGCAAGTGGGAAACATAACAATGCTGTGAAGGTACAAGCACAGGTAAGTAAAGAACACGGGACAACGTGCGCAATGTGTGAAGATGTAGACACATGTAAGTAAAGTATACGCGACAACGTATGCAATGTGTATATAAGGAACTTGAACACATATAAGTAAAGCGATGCATGTATGCAATGCAATGTGTATAGAAACTTGAAATTGAACACATGTAAGTAAAGCAATGCACGTATGCATGCAATGTGTATAAAAGGAATTTGAACACATGTAAGTAAAGCATAACATGACAACGCATGCAATGTGTATAAAAGGAATTTGAACACATGTAAGTAAAGCATAACGCGACAACGCATGCAATGTGTATAAAAGGAATTTGAACACATGTAAGTAAAGCAATGCACGTATGCACGCAATGTGTATAGAAACTTGAAATTGAACACATGTAAGTAAAGCAATGCACGTATGCACGCAATGTGTATAAAAGGAATTTGAACACATGTAAGTAAAGCAATGCACGTATGCACACAATGTGTATAGAAACTTGAAATTGAACACATATAAGTAAAGCAATGCACGTATGCACGCAACGTGTATAGAAACTTGAAATTGAACACATGTAAGTAAAGCAATGCACGTATGCATGCAATGTGTATAGAAACTTGAAATTGAACACATGTAAGTAAAGCAATGCACGTATGCACGCAATGTGTATAGAAACTTGAAATTGAACACATGTAAGTAAAGCAATGCACGTATGCACGCAATGTGTATAGAAACTTGAAATTGAACACATGTAAGTAAAGCAATGCACGTATGCACGCAATGTGTATAGAAACTTGAAATTGAACACATGTAAGTAAAGCAATGCACGTATGCACGCAATGTGTACGGAAGGAATTTGAAATATGGTAAAGACAAGTCCTTCATGATATTGAAGTGCAAAGTACTGCAACACAGTATAACTGAAGTGATTTGTGGAGTTCACAAGATACAAAAAGGATACGGGGAGGGGTATTCCTTGCGCGTACGGAGTATCGCTCATAGCAAACACAACTTGAGGTCAACTCGGAGGTCTATGAATGTTCTGAAGGTGTACTCCCTTGCACTGCCTCAAGAAATGAAGGTGCCAAACTATACAATTGATCCAAATAAGGGCGCGAGAGATGTATTGACCACAAGGGAGGGGCTATCGGTATCAACCCTGATACTTTGCTGCCTTGCTCCTTCTTTTTGCTTTACTTTCCTTTTTACTGGTAGTTTAAGCACATTGCACTGCCTCAGGCAGGTTTTACTTTTTTTCTCAAAACTGTGTATTTTTTTTACAAAACAGATGATGGAAATGAAACAGCTATTTTGTTCAAAATGTGTTGTATTTGCACGTTCTATGCATTGCATCGCATGGTATCACATAACAATGTGAATGAAATTCGTTTGAAAATAGAGCAATCGCATATTTTACCAATGGCCAGCCGGCCACACTAAATGCCGACCGGCCAATGGTATATTTTACCAATGGCTGGCAGCCTCAAAACACGGCCGGTGGCCTCAAGCCACGGCCGGTGGGTGCCAGGAGTAGCTAACAAGCTACTCTTTACCCTTATAAGGAAAACACAAGTGTTTGGTGCAAAACCAAACACAAAACAGTCGACTTGAGAGATCTTGAGGCAAGGCGCGCAACCAAGACCTCCGGGAACTCAAAACGAAACACGAATATGGGTGATCATCAAGTGTTCAAGCGGTGACGTCCAAGTCTTGAGAACGGTAAAAAATGGGGTGTCTACACCTACTAGGATTATGCCACACAGAACCTATAAAAGCTCATAAAATCACCTATGGAGAGGTAACACAACTTTAATTCCTGAATACACAGAGCTTTTGTCTATTTGTCTATTTTGCTGACTTAGGCATCGGAGAGGTATCCGGCACACACCCGCCGGCTAGCTCACGTTTGTGTTTTCAGGGAGTAAAGCGACGTCGTACGGAGGAGCGCAGACTTGATCAACAGGATTATACGAGAAAGAATATTTCTTGCTCGTACACCACGTATCATTCTTTTCTATTGCCTTGATTTCTGAATCCATAGCTTTTCTCCATTTCTCATTTTTCACTACTTCTTCAAATTTGACTGGATCACCCGCTGCAAACATAACAAAATGAGCCACGCCATCATCCTCTTCAGAGAAACCTTCCCCTGTTTCATAATCTTCCATCCAAATTGGTGGTCTTCTATTTCTTCCTCCATTTAGTTCCCCTCCTGTGTCATTGTTCAACTCAGCAAAAACTTCTTCATTTTCAGCAACATCTTCCTCTTCATTTTCAGCAACACCTTCTTCATTTTCAGGGGCATTTTCTTCTTCATTTTCAGCAACTATGATTGCTCTTTTTTCATTGTCTCCCCATTCCAAATCAGCAATGATTGCCTCCATATGTTTCTTGTCCCAATCCCAACTTTTATCCTCTTCCAATACCACATCCCGGCTGACCAATATTTTTTGAGAGACTGGTTCGTACAATCTGTACGCTTTTGACTCCTCACTGACTCCAAGCAGGACGCAACTCAAACTTTTATCATCTAACTTTTTTCTTTTGCTATCAGATACATGCACATGAGAGATGCACCCAAAAACCTTGAAATACTCCACTGACGGTTTAACTCCACTCCAGGCTTCTTCTGGAGTTTGATTCTTGACAGCAAAAGTTGGGCTTCTGTTCAACACATGCACAGTCCAGTTAACTGCTTCTGGCCAGAATGTTTTGGGAATTTTCTTCTCCAAGAGCATGCTTCGAATCATGTTCATGATGGTTCTATTCCTCCTCTCTACGACTCCATTCTGTTGCGGAGTATATGGTGCCGCTAATTGTCTACGTATTCCGTTTTCATTACAAAAGTTGTTAAACTCCTGTGATGTAAACTCACCACCTTGATCTGTTCAGAGACCTCTGATACTTGAACCTGTTTCTTTTTCTACACGGTTTTTATAGCTTTTGAAGGCAACAAAAGCATTTGATTTTTCTACCAGAAAATAAATCCATGTCTTACGATTGTAATCATCAATAAAACTAACCAGGTACCTTTTCTTGCTGTTGGATATTGGAGTGATTGGCCCACAAATGTCAGCATGAATAAGTTGGAGTATTAGAGAGGCCCTCCATGTGCTCACTTTTGGAAATGAATTCCTGTGTTGCTTGCCCACCAAACAATCTTTACATACTTTGGAAGGAGTCTTGAGTTGAGGCAAGCCGTTCACCATTTGTTTATGTTGGAGAGTTCTCAAACCTTGAAAATTCAAATGGCCATACCTACAATGCCAAAGATGCGTTTGATCCTCGGTGACCGTATTGAAGCACGCAGGTT
The DNA here is from genome assembly GCA_036172215.1 of Camellia granthamiana. NCBI lineage: Eukaryota > Viridiplantae > Streptophyta > Magnoliopsida > Ericales > Theaceae > Camellia > Camellia granthamiana. The sequence continues at coordinate 167,802,611 of CM069903.1, read as the reverse complement.
GTCCTGGTTGAGAGACAGCAAGTAAAACAAACATCCTGTTGGAGGACATTCCAGACTCCATAATCAAACCTCTTTCAGGATGAAAGATTTTGCACTTTCCATGTTGAAATACAATAGTAAGTCCCTTCTGCTGAAATTTTCTGATGCTCAGCAAGTTATTTTTCAGCTCTGGTACATAAAACACTCCAGTAATGATTTGAACAATCCCATTCACTTGCAGCCGTATATTTCCTTTTCCGTACACTGCCATGCTTGAATTGTTTCCAAGCTTGACTGATTCTCTGAAGCTTGCATCCAAATCCGAGAAACAATCCTTCTTTCCGCACATATGATTACTGCAAGCCGAGTCAAAATACCACAAATCTTCCTTGTTCTTTTTCTTATCGTCCACATAGGCCATCAACAATACCTCTTCATCAGCTTCAGCAAAATTTGCTCCTTTTTCTTTACTTGGGCATTCATATTGAAAATGCCCTAGTTTATGACAATAATAACATTCCACGGTGGACTTGTCAAAGGCCCTGCCTCTCTCGCGACCTTTGCCTCTGAAATTGCCACGTCCACGACCTCTTCCTCCAGAATTCTCATCATGCGTAACCTTCAAGGCTTGCTCTTCTGTGACATGGTCATTCGTACGTTGTTCATGCACAAGTAAACCGCTCTGTAACTCATCAATGGTCATAGAGTCTAGATCATTTGACTCCTCAATAGAGCAAACAACATAATCAAATTTAGAGGTCATTGACCTCAAAATCTTTTCAATAAGCAACACATCTGCCATCTTTTCACCATGTATTCTCATTTTGTTGGCTATGGTGAGAGTCCTGGAAAAATACTCATTCACAGATTCTCCTGCCTTCATGTGAAGAACCTCAAACTCTTTTCGAAGAGCTTGTAACTGTGCTCGCTTGACTCGTGTTGTGCTTTGATACTTCTGTTTCAACGAGTCCCAAATATTCTTTGTTGTATCCTTGTTCAAAATTGTCTCCAGGATTGACCGATCGATTGCTTGGAACAAATAGTTCTTGGCTTTCAAGTCCATCAACTTTTGATCTTCAATAACTTTCTTCTGCCCTTCTGTGAGATCTTCTTCTTCTGCTGTTGAAGGAATCCCATTCTCCACCAGACCCCAATATTCCTTTGATCGTAAGAAGTTTTCCATGAGCATAGACCAATGATCATAGTGCCCATCAAACTTAGGAATTGTTGGCTGCACAAAGGTATTTTCTGACGTCATATTCACGCCTAGAAGACTGCTGCTTCTCTAGATCTCAAAAATCAAGCTCCCTAGAAGGAAGCTTTGATACCAATTATTAGAAACAAGAGCTTAAACAAAACAAGTATTTGAGAGAGTTCAACCTTATTCCATAGAATGAAATAGATAAGCTATATATAATAGCTTTACAAAGAGTAATCAAAAAGCAGAAAAACAGCACACGTTTTATAACCACCCTAAATACTTGGTAACAAATTAAATACCAAGTCAACATAACATATCCCTAAACAATAGGGATTTATTGAAACAAACAGCAACCAGCGCAACAACAACACCCTCTAATTAAAAAAACCCACCCTCTAATTAAAAAACCCCACCTGAAGAGAATCCTCTCCCAAATTAAAGAGGGGTCAAAATCAGTCCACATTGCATTTTGAACCCGGAACTAAAAATATAAGCTAAAATTATTATAATAAGGCCAGTCAAGATGAGTGATGTTAACAACAATATTTCAAAAATTAAAGTGAGAATAATATTTAAATAATTAAAATTTTAATATATTTTTATAACTTAATTTTTCTTAGAAACTCGTGTATGAGCTCATAATAAGCTTCCGTTTGGGAAGTGGGTTGGCTTTTTGGCTTTTTGACTTTTTTGGCTTTTTTAGCCTGGGCTTAAAAGTTTGGTTTAGGAAGGACTTTTTGACTTTTTGGCTTTTTTGACTTTTTTTGTGAGAGAGGAGTGTAATGATTATGGGTTGGATGTGATGTTTTGTTTTTTGTGACTAAAAAAGCCTATTTTATCTTTTGTGGCTAAAATAGCCAAAAAAGCCCAAAAAAGTTTCTGCCAAACGGAGGCTAAATCTATTTCAATGATCTATCTATTTATTTTTTCTATTAATAATCTATATAATAAATTCAAATTAATTAGATACGTGTCCATTACACATAATTAAAGTATACATTAATTACCCTTGATTTCGCTTTGATTAGCATTTCATTTTTCCCATTTTAAGATTAGCTTTTGACAAACCATGCTTCATTTGCACAAAGAAGGGGGAAATGTGCTGTCTTGCCACCTAAGATTAATGATGTAATCAGAGTGTATTATCATTGACACTTGTCTAATTTATGTTTTAAGAGAAATAAAGACGTTATTACTGACAAATATTTTATTTTACATTAAAAAAAAAAACTAATATTTAGAAGTGAAAAAAAAAGAGAGTGAAAATGTTTTTTGTTTGCAAAAATTAGCACAGGTTCTCTCAAAACAGTTTCACGTTAAATCAATTATAATTATTTTTTTATGGTTAAATTTCTCTATTGCAATAATAATAGATAATTTCTTATTGTTTGTGTTGATAACAATAAAATTTCACTATTCAACTGCATAGAAATTACTCTATATTCAACTTTTATTCATTTATTAATTATTACTACATATAGAAGAACTGCAATTTTAAAGATTTTTTCTATTCATTAAATGCACTTGAAGAGTATATATGAACAGAAAATTTGTACAGAAAAATAATATAGAATAATATGATAATTTATAATTTAATTATTTTTAAATAAACGATTTATCAAGATAGCCTATAGTTTCACTTCATCATTCTTGTTACAAATTATATACAAAAATTTTATAAACATATAGGTTCCGTTTGATTTAATTTTTGAAATGAGATTTGAGTTTTGTTTTGAAAGATAAATTGTTTAAATGAGTTTTGAAATAAAAGATAAATTGTTTAATTGAGTTTTATTTTCAAATAAAAGATTTATCTACCCCGCCATCTTTTTAATTTTTATGTTAGTTCACCCATGTTTAGGGACGGAACCAGAATTTTATTATCGGAAGGGTCAAAAAAAAAATAATTTTTTTACCATATACACAAATACACATGTATGTACAATATGATATATAAATTGTATATATACATAAAAAAAATTATATACCATATAAGCAATCTCTAATTGGATGAATAAGTTTTTTTCATGGAAAATAGAAAAAGAATGTAAGATGAGAAAAAAATAAGATATATATTTTTTTATACTGAGAGACCATTTTATATATAAAATAATATATATATTTTTAAAATATTATAACAAATTGTATTTTTCATAAAAACAAAAAGGTCATAACCCCTATAATCTCTCTTAATTCCGTCCGTGCCCATGCCCCAAACCCCAACTTAATAAGTGTTGTGTCTCTTCCAGTTGTAGGAAAACCTTCTAACCCTCCGAGTATAAATTCGAATAAAGGATTAGTGAATCCCCTCGTGCCAGGTATGACTTCGAACATGGGATTTGGAAACATTCTTATGCCATTATCTTGTGTTGGGTCAGATCCACCAATTTGCATGGCTTCACTATTAAGTAATGAAGCATTTTGATTTGCCATAGGCCTCGAAAGAGGCTCATACCAAGACTGAGGTGGCGGTCTTTCATGGTTTTGGTTACTAATTTGACCACTAGCATGTTCATTACTCTGCATAGGCTGTTTATCTCTAGCCGATCTTTGCTGAGGGACATTTGAATTTTCCTTTATATGCCTTGCATTAGTTGGTTGATGAGTACTCATTCGATCCAAAAAGGATGTTATCCATCTTTCCATAGTGTTCATTAACTACTGTCCCATGGCATCTATTAGGCCTCCCCATGAATTCATTGGCTGAGTATATGGAACAGTGGATGGTCCAATTCTTTGGCCTCGTCCAATACTTTGAACATGCGATACTTGTTCCGAAGTGCTGGTCTGTTCGACCATAGGTGTCACGACCCAAACCCGGCCCTATGGGTTTAGCACCGTAACTGGCCAGTAATCCGTGATTACCAAAGGCCTGCTTAACAATCATACAATATAACAGAGTTCAGGGCCTGGCGGAAGCCAAAACAATAAATGAATAGTGTCCCATGAGCTGTGACAATCTGTATGCCAAAAAGTTTTTCATTCACATGCACATAAGACAGTACAGTACAATACGGCATACATTTATATACACATCCATAACAGTCGGTGAGAACAGGGACTTAACCCCTAGGACAGTACAGTAAACAGTAATAGTCTATACAATGGTCCCACAACAGTACAAAACAGTGAGACAGTCAGGGGGAAATACAAAAGACCCCAAAGCCATGGCATGGCAACACGGAACCTCGCAGTGAGGCACATAGGCTGGCTTGACAAAACTGGGGACCAATCCCACGCTCCTAGCTCCGGTCTGGCTGCTGAGAACCTACATATATATATAAACAGTGAGCTAAAGCCCAGTGAATAACATAATGTGTAAAGAGGTTACGAATGAATGTCCTTACAGTAATGAAATCAATTCATTAAACAGTATTTCAATCTTTCAATATTTCAATCAATCAGTATTTCGATCAATCAGTATTTCAATCAATCAGTCATATGTGGTACATCCATTAGCCTATAAACAATAGGTCCAAAGGACCGGGCCTTAACAGACCCAACAATAGTGATGGCCATCAATCAATAACGATATGGTTCCACGAGGGAACCGACAGAGCTCTGTATTAATCAATAACAATGGGTGCTAAGGATGCCACAATACAATTCGAAATACAGGACATACATTCATTCAATAAACAATATCAGTTCAATAAACATTTCAGTTCAGTATTCAAAAGATAACCATTTTGAACATATCTTTACACAATCTGTTACTCACAGAGATTGGGCTATTAGCAGCTAGAGCGTGTCCCCGAGAGCCAACCCTAAACAATTAAACAATTGAACACACACTAAGTTTAACAGTTGGGGAAGTACAATGATTAACTTCCTAATATGCCTCGGTGTGTTCTATGTCTAAATCCTCATTAAGATGTCTTAAACTAGGCCTAAGAATGCCTAGGATGAGATGAGGATGCAAAATTCCACTTGGAAGATATTTTTCAAAAGTTGCTGGAAATAGGCACCTCGCTCGAGCGAGCCTTCCTTCGCTCGAGCGAGCTTCAAAAATCAAAGGCTTCGCTCGAGCGAGAAATCCTTCGCTCGAGCGATCTGCATGAACAGTGAAAGTACTGGTTGCTCAATTTTTACGCGCGATGGTCGCTCGATGCTCGCTCGAGCGAGCTGGCAAAACCAAAGGGCTCGCTCGAGCGAGGAATCCTTCGCTCGAGCGAGGAAGCAAAATCTGGAATTTCCAGATTTGTCTCCCAAGTTCGAACCAAGCATTCAACCATCCAAAACTCAACCTCTTGGGCCCAAAATCTGGGAAAACACTTTAAACTCAATATACTACAAGTTTTAAAAGTTAATTTGCACATGCAAGGGCCAATGGTTGGTCAATTAAAGCCATTTTCAAACCATTTTCAAGAATAATTCCAAAACATGCAATGCATGAGTTTTAAATCAAAATCAATCATTAAATCTTGCTCCAAAGAGCTCAATACTTTGAAAACAAACTGAAAACATGGATTATAATGCAAACATGAGCATGCATGTACAATCAATCATGGATTCAACTTCCAAAAATCACTAAAATGGGCATGCATGCATGAATTCTAGCATGAATCAACTCCTTAGCACTAAAACATGGTTTAATCCTACAATGGAGCATGAATCATGCAAGATGAGGCTCAAGAACAACAAGAAGATGATGACTTTTCTTACCTAAGTCTTGTACTTCAAGAATAAAGGTCCAATTTTGCAATACACACTTCAATCTTCAAGTCCTCTAGTCAAACCCTCAAGGACACTCAATTTCTCTCTTAACTCTCCTCTCTCACTTCTCTCTTGTTCTAATTTCGGTGGTGAGGCAACAAGGAGGCTGATGAAATGTTGTCTTAGTTAAGTGTATAGGCTCAATGATAGGATTAAACAATAGTCCACTCTAATGGCAATTTGGTAAATAAGCTAAACTAGGCAATTAACTCATTTTAATCTAGTTTAATCATTCCTAATCAATTTTCAGATAATTATATCATTAAATCACATAAATCATGCTGATTACAAAACACTAAACGATTCCTAATTCGGCCGCCGATAAGGCCTTCAATTAGCAATTTAAACATATAAAATGCAAACAGTTAATCAAACAATGCAATATGCAATTCGATAGTCAAACTTATTCAATTTCAATTTCGATTTCAATCGGTCTATTCAATACTTCAATTAACTCAATGATCAATCGTTATCAATTCAATTTAGCAATAATCAGTATATAATTCGGTAATCGGTAACGAGGGTCGTTACAATAGGTTCTGACAAAACAGGTACTTCCACAGGATGTGTCGTTACATTATTCTATGGATTAGGCATTTCTACTTCTCATTCCACGCCTTCTTCCAGGTGTTCATTTTCTCCCTGTCTTCTACGTTTAGCCATTTTAATTGGTCCCACCGAGCGTGCCAAAAATATATGTTGGTTTTTTAACTATCGAAGGTTATTTTTGTAATTGTGAGCGTGCCAACAAGGATCAATCAGTCCTTACAGAATGTTAATTGCCAACCAATTATCAGACGATTGTGTTTTAGTTCTTTCAGCCTCAATGAAGAAGATTTTTACGGGTGGCTTTGTTTAGGAAAATTAAGTAAATAATAATTAAATGAAGGACAATTGTAATATTTCATTAAGTAAAATGAAAGACTTACAAAGATCCAAATCAGCCTCGTAGAGGTTTACAACAACAATCTACTTGAAATTACTTCTATAAACGAAGTGCAGTACAAAAATTTGAAGTATAAAAATGTTTTTTTTTTTTTTTTTGATCGGCATGAAGTATAAAAATGTAAACAACAAGAAATGTAAAAAACTAGAAATGAAATAAAGTAGATATAAACTGGTTTTCTGGATCTGAGTCTGGGGGCACTTTCTGAGGCTTTCTCTGCTATTTACACTTCTTAATGACAACCGTCGAACTGCATTTCTAACCGTCGAACCACCCTTCCATGATCGCTGATCATGCTGCCTTATAGTTAGCTCCACTATGCCATATCTGCAGTTAGGTTTCCCCATTGATTTTGAATTTAAATATGAGTAATCGTTGAAACCATGTCATCTTGCATCTCTTTGTTGATCCAGTGTTATGCTGATTTACAAAAACCAATACTAACTGCCACGTGTGTGATTTTGATTGAGGACTTGAATTGTTTTCCCGTATTGCCCTTGTTCAGTCACGTGTCGAACTGTAATTGGCTTATACAAAAATATGTAGCCAACAGATTTTAAGTTAAAAATACGATTTCAATTTGCCACATTAGCTCGTCATTATCCATGTTAATTTGAAATTGCATTTTGAATATATAATTTTAGATACAATTTCAAGTTGAAATTGAATGCGATTTGAAAAGTGAATTAGTTTATCAAATAATTTAAAAAATTGATCAATTTCTAAATTATTATTTTTTAAATATTAAAAAAAAAACTGCATAAGTAAAAGTACACGTGGCGATCTTAAGAGCCTGAGCCCAATACAAGCAATTCTCTCCGTGCCGAAAATGGCAAATTACCAAAACGACGAACTCATCAATCAACTCACTCACTCGCAAAACGGAGAAATTATTTATTGCCCCAGGGATAAAAATAAAAATCTAACCTAAATTACTCATAGATCTTAATAGTTAAATTTAATTTTTATTAAATCTTTTTGAAAATAAATTTTAATAAAATCATCACTAAAAATAATTTTTTATAACTATTTTTTATAAACGTTGCTAAAAATTGACAATTAATGATTTTTTTTGCCATAATTTTTATAAATTGTCACTAAAATTTACAATTAATAATTTTTTTTATGATAAATTTTTTTTAGAGATCTTATTAAATAAAAAATTCATTTATTAAGATTTACATATAAATTCCCCCAACATAAATGGTGCTCTTAGTATTGATTGAAATAATGAATCTCCCTACTTACCTGTTTCCTTTAGAAAAGCAAAGGGACACTTGTTCAAATTTAAATGATGTGTAACAATATTTCTAAAACAATGAATAATTTTTTTATGATATTAGAGATTTAAAAAATTTATTAAAATTTTTAACAAATGTCTCATATGAATATGAAATTTATACAATATAAATCCCGTGTAGATCCCACGTTCATATAAAATATTTAATAAAACTTTTAGTAAAACTAAGGTCTAGCATTTTTGTTTTTTCACAAAATGCTATCGTCCCCCTATTCAAAACTTATGTGCCACTTTGACTTTGTACGTGTCGCGAGGCCGTGCCCTTTCCCAAATGAATTGAATGACTCACTCATTCCTTATTTTTTTAGATAGATAATGTTAAAAGATGCTAAATTTTTTATCAAATAAATAATTAAATATTTTACATAGGTGTGGTATGGACCCCACAACTATGTGAGATATTTGATTATTTATTTGATAAAAAATTTAAAACTTATAGCATTTTTCTTTTTGAATTAGCCTATTTTGAAACAAATTTTTTTTCTTCTCATATCACACACATAAAATATGAAAATAATAAAAAAAATATAGACCTAAATCTCAACTTATTGGATTTAAAAAAAAAAGAAAAGAAAAAAAAAAAGACAGAGAATTAGACCATGTTTGGTCTGATTTTTGGCAATTTGTTTAAAAAAATTTATGTAAAAAGTTAAAAATTAGCTTTGTGAAAAGAAAATATCAAAAGTATTTATTATTTTTATATAATTTTATTTTTTGGAAGATATAAATAATTTAAAAAAATTTAAAGATATATTTGTAATATTTATTTTTATCAAAATAATTTCCTTCTTTTAAAATAAAATCAATAAATTATTTCAAAAAATCAAACCAAATATGACCCTAAAGCATTATTTCGCAACCCAACTCAGTACGATGTCAACCAGAAGCATTGGTCTTGTACCATTAATAATTTTTCATCAAAACCGTATCAATTGGGCTAGACACTGACCTGATCTGAATATGGCTTCTCAACATAAGAAAATACGACAAAATCAGGTGGTGACCCATAATATTTGTGATCGGTAAAACGTACGTTTACAATTTTGTGATGAATTATGAAATTTAATAAAAAAATATAGTATATTTTGATTGGTTGCTAAGATGAGTCACGGGATGCCTCTTAAGGGCATTGGATAATTTCCCACATAAATTTGTCCAAATAAGAGGTTAGAGCCGAATTAGAAACTTCACATAGACAAAAGAAAATAAAAAAAGGGGAGGTTTTTATTGTCGCATCTCTGTGGATTCATTATAAAATTCACATTGATAATTCAAATCTTTAAATGCGTAGAATTTATAAAGTAATTTATTTTTATAAAAAATTATATTAATCGGATATCGATAATTATTTAATTAGATCATATATATACCAACGATAAGTATAATTTTAAAAATAAATTATTGAGACAATTATGACTTGATCAAGTGATTATCAATATCCAATTAATGTGATTTTCTTTACGGATAAAATACTTGAGAAACCCTATATATTCAATGGTTTGAATTTTTGATACAGGCTCCGTAATGAATCACAGAAATTCAACAACACCTTCAATTAAAAAAAAAAAAAAAAAAGGGGGAGGGGAGGGGGGTTGTCAAAATCAGTCCACATTGCATTCTGAACCCGGAACTAAAAATATAAGCTAAAATTATTATAATAAGGCCCATTCAAGATGAGTAATGTTAACAACCATATTTAAAAAATTAAAGTGAGGATAATATTTAAATAATTAAAATTTTAATATATTTTTGTAACTTAATTTTTCTTAGAAACTCTCATTTATGATCTCATAATAAATCTATTTCAATGATCTATCTATTTATTTATTTTATTAATAATCTCTATACTAAATTCAAATTAATTCGATACGTGTCCATTTCACGTAATTAAAGTATACATTAATCACCCTTGAATACGCTTTGATTAGCATTTCATTTTTCCCATTTTAAGACTAGCTTGGACAAACCATGCTTCATTTGCACAAAGAAGGGGGGAAATGTGCTGTCTTGCCACCTAAGATTAATGATGTCTAATCAGAGTGTATTATCATTGACACTTGTCTAATTTATGTTTTAAGAGAAATAAAGACGTTACTACTGACAAATATTTTATTTTACTTTTTAAAAAAAAAAAACATTTAGAAGTAAAAAAAGAGAGAGTGAAAATGATTTTTGTTTGCGAAAATTAGCATAGGCTCTCTTAAAACAGTTTCACGTTAAATCAATTATAATAATTTTTTTATGGTTAAATTTCTCTATTGAAATAATAATAGATAATTTCTTATTATTCGTGTTGATAACAATAAAATTTCACTATTCAACTACATAGAAATTACTCTATATTCAACTTTTATTTATTTATTAATTATTATTACTATATAGCACGGTTTCTCTGACCATGCGTGTACTATATAGAAGAAGGAAAATACTAAGAATCTTAAATAAATTATCAAATTTTTTACAAATCTCTCGCATGGGTGTGGGATCCACAAACCACATATGTGTAGGTCTCACACCTATATGAGAGTTTTGGTAAAAAATTTAATAATTTATTTGGGATCCTTAGCATAACTCATAGAAGAACTACAATTTTAAAGATTTTTTCTATTCATTAAATGGCCTTGAGGAGTATATATGAACATAAAATTTATATAGAAAAATAATATAGAATGACATGATAATTTATAATTTTATTATTTTTAAATAAAAGATTTATCAAGATAGCTTATATAGTTTCACTTCATCATTCTTGTTACAAATTATATACAAAAATTTTATAAACATATAGGTTCCGTTTGATTTAATTTTTGAAATGAGATTTGAATTTTGTTTTGAAAGATAAATTGTTTAAATGAGTTTTGAAATGAAAGATAAATTGTTTAAATGCGTTTTATTTTCAAATAAAAGATTTATCTACCCTGCCATCTTTTTAATTTTTATGTTAGTTCACCCATGTCCAGGGTTGGAATCAGAATTTCATTATCGGAGGCGGCCAAAAAAACAATAATTTTTTTACCATATATACAAATACACATGTATGTACCATATGATATATAAATTGTATATATACATAAAAAAAAATTATATATTATAGAAACAATCTCTAATGGGATGAATAAGTTTTGTTGGTGGAAAATAGAAAGAGAATGTAAGATGAAAAAATAATAAAATATATATATTTCTTATATTGAGAGGCTATTTTATGTATAAAATAATATATATATTTTAAAAATACTATAACAAATAGTAATTTTTTCAGAAACAAAAAAATCATAACCCCTATAATCTCTCTTAATTTCGTCTCTGCCCATGCCCTAAACCCCAACCTAACATTATCACTTATTTCATTTTTATTTTTATTTTTCCTCACCCTCTAAAACTCTCTCACTGCCCCGCCCATTCCACAATCATTACAATATGTCACACTTTAAATAAACTTAATCATCCATTATTTTTAAAATAATTTTTATGCACTCAATATCATTAAATAAAGAAAAATATCAATTAATGAATAGTGTCACACTTCAAATAAATTTAAACTAGGAAAAATTGTACTTCAATATTATATATTTAAAAAAAATATGTTTTTGTGATTTGTAATTTTTTTTTAAATTATATATATATATTTTATTTAAAAAAAATAAAAATAAAGGAGAAAGGCCGGTTAACAAAATTGCCAATTGTTTAACACAATTTATTGAGCGAAACTGATTGGTAGCTCGAAACATTTTCGAGCCAAACGGCTCGAATTTCAGCAGACGAAGAAGAGGAGGGGAGGGGGAGGGGGGAGGGGAGGGGAGGGGGAGGGGGAGGGGGAGGGGGAGGAAGGACTGGAGGGGGCCCTAAAAAATGGAGGAGGAGGGGGCGGAGGCGGCGGAGGCGACGGGGCAGAGCCGACGAGGCACTGGAGGTAACGATCGACGGCGACGATCAGAGCAGAGCAGCGAGGCGGCGAAGGCGGCGAAGGCGGAGGCGCGGCGATCGGCGCTCAGCGACGGCGACGGCGACGGCCTCTCCCTCTCCCTCTCCCTCTCGTTCTCTCTCTCTCTCTCCTCTGTGTTGAAGTCGACGAAGAAGACGAAAGAAACGGAAGAAAAGAAAAAAAAAAAAAAAAAATAGACAGCCCAAAACGACGTCGTTTTGGGCTGTCGAGCCAAATCGAGCCACGGTAATTCGAGCTCTCGATCATTTCCGTTTATCGAGAAGGTGACAAACAAACAGAGCCAAAATCCAAAACGGCTCGAAAAAGGTTCTAAAAATTTCAAAGGGGACCTTCGTCAGGTGTGACCCATCGCAAGGAGCCTAAAAAATTGCAGTGATGGCGCGTGTCATCGCAACAGACTCACAACCGTCTTTATGAAAATCCGACGCTTGTTTTGTTTCCCATTTTCCTTCTCTCTCCTTTCTCTCTGTTTCCCTCTCTGTTTTCTCATAGATATCATTATTGAATGTTCTTCTTCTTCTTCTTCTTGATATGTGATTGAATGAGCTGATATGGTGATGGGTATGTCATCCACTTGGGGAAAAGGAGAGACCAACAACAACAATGGTAATTATGATTACTCTTTCAAGGTACTGTTGATTGGTGATTCAGGTGTCGGCAAGAGTAGTCTTCTTCTCAGTTTCATCTCTAACTCTAATAAAGACCTTCAAGATCTCTCTCCCACCATTGGTACACCTCTTTCTCTCTCTCTCTCTCTCTCCATACACACATATATACAAACAAACACATGGGTGTGTGTGTGGAACTTGATTCTTCTTGGTTTATGAATATTTGTAGTTGGTTCTTCAATAAACATGGTTTAAATTCTGGGTTTATAACAATTTTGGGTAGAACATTTGGAAAATTTGATTGAAGGTTTGTGGGTTTAGTTGCAAATTTCTGTGTTGGTAGTTTTAAGGTGAATTGAACTGACATAAACAGGGGAATCAAATTTGATTGCTCTGTTTTTGGGTTGGCAAATAATGGAAGTACACCTCATGCATGCCTGTGTAATGGTTCTTGGGCATTTTCGTTCATGATGGTTGCTGAGGATCATCGCTGGCTTCTTTATGATTTCAAATTTGAATTATCCATTTGGGAATCATAAGTTTCTGAAAGGGTTTTCTCATAGTTGGGATAATTCATACTTTCTTGATTTTGTCTGTTTGTTGTTTTATTTCAATTAAAATACCAGAAGGAAAACTCTTTTAGAGATTAGAATTTATTTTTATTTATTTATTTATTTTTTGGTTGCTGAAAATGATTCATATTCACTCAACTCAATCTCTCAGAATATTTGAATGGGTGCTTAGGGGGATAGATGGAATTAATATTGTTGTTAAGAGCAACCCCTAAAAAGAAAAGAAAAGAAAAAAAGGAAAGGATAGAATAATGTACGTTATATTTCTATTGCTTGACATGATTGTTGGGGCATATATTACGCAGAGACTTCATATGAATTAGTATGTTATTACAATTTGTAAATCCCATTTTGGTGATTTGGTTTGGATGATCTAGATGTTCAGCATCAGCAATGCAAAGCTCATGTACACTCAAAGTTGCATTTCGCTAATTTGCAGCATTAAGCAGGACAGTAGATTTCAGGGGGCTTTAGCATTGGTATCAGTAGCAATATGCTTTCTAATTGTGTAGGAAGGCTTTGCTATCTTAATGGGCACTTTACTGATATAGAATATGCAATACATCCTAGATATACTCGGCATTCTCTAGAAGTTACCTCCTATTGGATCTCTATGCCTCACGATTTTTTATCCATTTGTGTTTTTTGAACTTCAATGCAACAATTTGGCTTAGAAATGTAGTTTCTTTTTGTTCATTTAGCTAATATAGTTTTCATGTGAAGAATGTAAATGATATAAATTGAAAAATTAATATGCACTTTATTTTTCTTTTGATGGGCTTTACTCTTTTTTTATTTGAATTCATTAAATATTAAGCTTAAAGTCCTTGCTATGACCATTTCCAGGTGTGGACTTCAAGATCAAGCTGCTAACAGTTGGTGGAAAAAGACTGAAACTTACGATTTGGGACACAGGTAATAAACATAGATGACTAGTTATTTGAAACTATTTTGTTTATTCAATGTGGAAAATTTCTTGGATCCTAATAGTATTTCCCCCTCATACACGTTACACGTAACAAATTTTTTAGTTTTTTCTGGGATGTTTTTGTTATAAATCTTTGACTCAAGGCAGGAATGTTTCTTTTTTGGTACTGATTTTCATTTTCACAATAACCTGGCTTGTTAAGCCTTTTTAAGCTATTTTTGGGCTTGAAAGGAAAAAGGCCTATAAATGGTGGCTTTTCGGCTTTCTTACACAATACTTCAATGAATTTTTGAATTTTACAAATTGTCCTTGAGCAATATAATAAAAAATGCGGTTAGGTAATCTATTCCATAAATGATTTTTTGAGCAGTTTTTTTACACGCGAAACGGCTAAAATAGTTGCTAAAATAGCTACTTTCAATACCAAAACCCTACAGCTACCTTTATGAAAAGTTGAGATAAAAAATAACTGCTGAAGTGTTTGTGCAAGTCCGAGTGGTTTCAGAGTTGTGGAAGGAGAGCCCTTAAATTAGATATTGACATGTATCTATCCTTCAAAACAGAAACACAAACAACAATTTAGAAAAGCTTTTTTGTAGACAAGCTTTACTGAACTTGTATTATTCAATATTCAGATATGAGGCTATTAAATTTTTTGGTTTGCAGCTGGACAGGAGAGGTTTGGAACATTGATAAGCTCTTACTATAGAGGTGCACATGGAATTATTCTTGGTAAGATATTTGCATATGCAGAAAATGTTCATTCCAGTGTCATTTATGTGATAGTTATACTTTTGAAGGTATATTTTTGACAGTATTTCACATGGAATTGTTCTCTGATTTTTTTTTTGGGTAACACCTGAATTCTGTTGAAAATTTCTGCTGTCACATGCTTCTTCTTACCATTTCAATCAATTTAAATAGTTTTAATTGTTGATGCTATGTTGTCATCTTTCCTCTACCTACTGTTTAAGCAAACACTTTTGTGTTTACCTTTTGTTTTAGTTTATGATGTAACACGGAGAGAAACTTTTACGAACTTGTTGGAAATATGGGCAAAGGAAGTAGAGCTTTACTCCACAAATCAAGATTGTGTCAAGATACTAGTTGGGAATAAAGTTGATAAGGTAAGTTGCATGGTTTATTCTTCCGTATATTTCTCTGACAGGTGTTACACATGCATAGTTGCATATATGCACTGAAGATGAGGATTTTGACAATGCACATTACACTTCATTTTCAGGAGGGTGAAAGGGCTGTAAGTAGAGAAGAGGGAATGGCTCTTGCACAGGAGCATAAGTCCTTGTTCCTTGAATGCAGTGCTAAAAAAAGAGAAAATGTGCAGCAATGCTTCAAGGAGCTCACGCTTAAGGTAGACTCTTTAGAAGGGATGCTTTTTCTTAGCTGTCATGTTAAATCCATGCATGTTCTAGTAGTTTCTAGATTTTTGTAATGCTCCATTATCAAGACAAAACATGTTGTACCGTAATTCTTTACAAAATTGCATTTGGACAAACTTAAGATTGCCCTGTTTGGAGCACCTATGATCACAATTCAAGTTACTAATTTTCCAATGTAACGTGTCACAAAACTGAACATTTCTTCAGTGTCCTTGTTTTTCCCCTCCAAAAAACAAGGATTAATTTTTCCAACAACATCTAGTTTTTGCAAGATATTTTGCAAAACAAGCCAATTTAGTCACCATTGATGGGGGTTTGGGAGGGGTACATTGGGTACAAAATGTGGGAGAAATTTTGTAGGTTTGGTACATGAGCACCTCATCTTGGTGATAAATTTTCAGCTTGATAACAAAGGACTCCATTTGGTTTAGTTTTGAATATCAATTTTGAAAGATAATTTTTTTAAAAAGTTTGTAAAATTTAAAAACTTGTTTGGTTATATATTTTGAAAATAGTTTTGGGATGATTTGTAGTTTTTTTTGTAGTTGAATGGATAGGTGTGAGAAAAAATTGATTGATTGATGTGTACAATATGAGAGAATGAGAGAGGAGAGAGGAAAAGTGATCTATTGATATGTAAATAAAAAAAAAGAGAGAGAAGGAGAGAGGAAAGAGAAAATAATTTTGAAAACAATTTTCTCTCATTGTAAACCAAACATGTTTTTGGATTTTTCAATCCAAAAGTTGATTTAAAAATTAAACCAAACACAATTAATTTTCTTCCTCTTTGTGAATGTCTTAAATCTTGGGCAATTTGTGTTTGAACTGCCCTTGAAAATACAGTAAAAAGACAAAAATGTTAGTAAGTCATGTAGTTAATAATGGGTTATCTGGGATGACTTAAATAAGTATACTTTTTGTCTTTTTACGAAAAGATGTGCAGAAAAGTAGAGAGGTGATGTGATGGAAAAAAGATAAAAAGATAGATTATTTTGTGTATGACAAACTTGGCCTAAGTCATAATAATTGTGTTTGCCTTTGTAATATAGAATCTTAATATTTATTGATTTCCTGCTCTTGGAATAATACATGCGATGCTACAAAAGCAATAACTTGGTAGTTGCTACTTTTCTATCTCATCAAAAGGGGTATAACAAATGGCTGTTTTACCAGTTAAAACCACATGCGGTTAATGAAAACCAGAATGTAACTTTAGATCAAAATTCTTTATACCTACAATAAAATGCAAACCACATGTGCTCATTGCATTTCGCTTTATATCGTCAAATGTAACTTAACGATTTTACTGGTTTGATTTGTTGCTTGAACATGTTCTAACCAAATTCATACTAGTTTACAGATACTGGACATCCCTAGTTTGTTGGAGAAAGGATCTGCAGTTGTAAAGAGACAAATTTTGAAACAGAAGCATCGAGGGGGCCAAGTGTCACGTAGTGGGAATTGTTGCTCTTAGTGGAAATACTCCGAAATGGAGGTCCCAGTGCCAGTTGCTTACTAGCACAACTTGTAATCAAACAGCATAGATGACAAAGTTCCTAACCTTGTTGGAGCCCTTGTCATACTTTGGAAGAAAAGTCATGTAATCCTTAGTAGCTTATATACATACATACCTACTGTTCTTTCATTTGTTGAATCTTTGCTCAACCCTATAACAATTCATGATGTTTCGGATGGTTGGGGACATCTGATAGGAAAACAGAGTGGTGAAATATGGTCTTGTACATAATGTTTTGTAATTTATATGGTCAAATACATGATATATACAGATCATGCTTAAAAAATAGGGAAATTAATGGCTTTGTTTCTTTCACACTTGGCTTTGGTTTTGCTTGCTTGTTCATATGGATTACATTTATTTATTTATTTATATTTTTCCCTTAAAATTTTCTTAGATTAAGGAAAGAGCTTGATGCTATATATTTCTATCAGAAACTATTTCTTTCTGATTAATGGAAAAATGATCTTAGAGCTGATGATGGTAAATGGATATTCTGAAATATAAGTCAACCATTGGTATGAAGACTTGAGCTGGCACTCTGGGAGGTCTATAGAACAAAGAGTAAAGCTCCGGAGCTCTAATTAGAGCTGCAAAAGTGCAGCTCTAATGAGCTGGCGGCCATTAAAAAAAAAAAAAAAAAAAAAAACAGTGAGATAAAGACAAAAAAGAGGGTAGAAAAAGACAAAATAATGCCCTATTAGTGCTGGTTTTTTAGAGGTCTGAAGCACGACTGATAGAACAAATAATGGTGTCTTGTGACATGAAAGTGGACTGCAAGTCCTAGGGGTAGTCAAGTAATTATCAGGTGACCACCAAAAAGAAAACCATGTACATGGTTTTGGACTTTGCATGATTTTTTATTTTTTGATATCGATTCACTCCGTCATCTAATACAAGACCTTATGAATAAACTTTAAATTCTGCATCTTTTCCTTTACGTTGAATCTTAATTTGGTTCATCATTTTTCAATTAAAACAGTTATTCTTTAAACTTTCGTTCAAGTTGCAATGCGATATTTTCGTTAACTCTCTGTTAAATTTTCTAACGGAAATTGACATATGACTCACAAAACAATATTTTTTGAGAACAAAAATGTAGATTTTTTTTCATTTCCTTGACTGTAATTTCTCTTTGCTCTTTCTCTACTATATTTTCTAAACCCACCACCATTGAACCACCCTACGATCATTTTTCTGCAACCTTCACTCCTTCCGACCATCCATGGCCACCCCATCCCATCCCTTTCCCATCGGCTCCCAACCTGCCATCACCGCCCCCACCTTTCCCATTGGCTAACTGAAGTTTTTATGTGGGTATAACTTTCAATAAATGTGTGTTAGGCTCGGATGTTATGCAAGGTACAGACTCTTCAGTTACTCTTCAACAAATTAGACCTTGAAGTTGCGTACCCGCAACAATTTCTCAGTTATATAATGGGAGAGATTTAGATATTATATTGTATTTGTATAACAAAAATCAAACTTGCATAACAATACAGATGACATTATAAATATATACATGCCATGGCCGGACTCTACTAGGTCTACAGGTTGATCAAACCAAGGCCAATGCTATGTATCATATATATAAATATCAAACAACAAGATGTTTCCTTAATCAATCCAGAGTCGGCATATGCCGTTGAAGGGCATATCAACACTTCCATTGTTATTTCCTCCTGATGTATTTTTTTTGTGTGTGTAAGTTATACTAATGCTTCCTATAATTTCTCTTATGTAAATTCGATAATTGCATAAAATTTTCTATTAAATTTTTGTTGGCGTGTCAATTAGTCCAATTGATAACATACGTTAAGAAATTGAATAAATTTCTGTCAATACGTTAAGAAATTTTTTCCATTGACACCACCATCGATCCCATTCGTTTAGACAATCTGTATGTCACTATGATGAAATCATCACTTCAATTTTCCATTCGGTTATGTTCTCTTTTCAATTCTGTGTGTTTTTAAAAACAAAAAACAATGTAGAATTTTGAAAATTTATGACACAGGTGATCACCATCAATGGGATGTTCCCAGGGCCTCTGATCAATGCTACAACAAACGATATGGTCCACGTTAATGTCTTCGACAATCTTGACGAGCCCTTACTTTTAACATGGTATAGTATTATTACATATAAGCTATGTCTATTCATGAAAAACTTTAAGGTATACATAAACATAACATGAGTTAGGTCCTATACTTTTTTGAGAGAGTTACGTCTGATTCCGTGATTAGCTTCTATGTAAGTAGAAAAACTGATAGGCTAAATATATTCCATGTTCACCTTAGTATTGCTAATATTATCACGGTTTCTTGTGTTGAATGGAAGAAAAAAAAATTTTCCCGAAAATGCCTATAAAATGAAACATATGTTTAAATTTAGTATGTTGGTTCACGCACAAGGTGAATTTTTTGCCACACCTTTTAGGTAAAGTAGCTATCTTTAAAATGTATGAATCGGATTCATTTCAGGTCTAAATTTACACCATATGTTCAAATTTTCATAACATTTTTGCATTTTTAGACCGTCAAATTCATATCATTTCATTAATGTTACAAAAAAAATAAAAAATAAAAAATAAAAAAGTGATACAAAATTAATGCATATCAAAACAAATTGTTGGATAAAGAAGAAATTGGGAATGGTGCAGGAATGGGATACAACAGAGGCTAAATTCATGGCAAGATGGAGTCTCTGGCACCAACTGCCCTATCGAGCCAGGGAAGAATTGGACTTATGTTTTCCAGGTCAAAGATCAGATTGGCAGTTTCATCTACTTCCCTTCCACCAACTTCCAGAAGGCTGCCGGAGGATGTGGACCCATTTGAGTCAACAACAGAGATGTCATCTTAGTCCCTTTCCTAAACCATAAGCCGAATTTGATCTTCTCATCGGGGACTGGTTTTACAGTGACGATAAGGTCAGCAACAACACACTTCTTGATGTTTTCTAGTCAAAGCAGTGATATCAGAAAACACTAATATCTTATTTATTTACTATCCGAAATATGGTATATCTTGGTTTCAAAATAGAATTTGTCATTTATTTGCTTATGTTATATGTAATTGGAACAGGTGGTAAGGACATTAATACAAAGAAAGAGCGTAGTAGGGTCCTGTGGTGGTGTCCTTGATGGAGCCTTGATGAATGGCAAAGGGCCTTATGGGCACCCTGAGTACTCAAAATCCTATGAGTCCTTCAATGTCAATCAAGGTTAGGACATTCTTCAATTCATTTTCCCAAACTTAAAATTTCAACGGTGCTTTAACCATTATGCCACTTAGATTATCGCTTAAGACCTACAAAACATTAAAAATTATTATTGTCGAAGGTCCAAGGCCCCGTTTTGAAATTTACTCTGAGGCCTCCAAAAATCTTGAAATCTTGGCCGCTACTGCTTGAAATCTAGACAAGTCAATGTATGGCCTTAGTTCAATTTGGCTGATTAGCCAATATTTGGTTTTTACTGGTTTTGGAGAACTTGCCAATATGTCTTTGAAAGATTTGGGGCAATTTGTGAAGCCGTAAGCGCAGAATTGGGAGTTTATGGAAGTTCAAAAATTTCCTGGGTTTTTTTGCAACTTGAAAAAGGGTGTTGGAATAATTCTCAAAAAATTTAGGTGACTATCAAGCTTATTTGAACTCTTAGGGGGCCAAAATGGAGTTTTTAAAAACTTTGGATAATTTTGTAATTTCTCAAGAACTTTGGGAGATAAATTTATTTTATGAGTTTTTTAAGTGTGTATTTTAAAGTGTTTATGTGGAAATTCTGGAATGGGCTTTTTTGAAACAATTTTGGAAAAGTCTTGAGTCAGGTTGTAAATACAAAAACTAGTTTGGCGCCAGCACGTCCAGCTCACGTGCAGCTGTGCTTGAGGCCGAAACTTTTTCAAAATTGTTTCAAAAAAGCCCATTCCAGAATTTCCACATAAACACTTTAAAATACACACTTAAAAAACTCATAAAATAAATTTATCTCCCAAAGTTCTTGAGAAATTACAAAATTATCCAAAGTTTTTAAAAACTCCATTTTGGCCCCCTAAGAATTCAAATAAGCTTGACAGGCACCTAAATTTTTTGAGAACTATTCCAACACCCTTTTTCAAGTTGCAAAAAAACCCAGGAAATTTTTGAACTTCCATAAACTCCCAATTCTGCGCTTACGGCTTCACAAATTGCCCCAAATCTTTCAAAGACATATTGGCAAGTTCTCCAAAACCAGTAAAAACCAAATATTGGCTAATCAGCCAAATTGAACTAAGGCCATACATTGACTTGTCTAGATTTCAAGCAGTAGCGGCCAAGATTTCAAGATTTTTGGAGGCCTCGGAGTAAATTTCAAAACGGGGCCTTGGACCTTCGACAATAATAATTTTTAATTTTTTGTAGGTCTTAAGCGATAATCTAAGTGGCATAATGGTTAAAGCACCGTTGAAATTTTAAGTTTGGGAAAATGAATTGAAGAATATCCTAACCTTGATTGACATTGAAGGACTCATAGGATTTTGAGTACTCAGGGTGCCCATAAGGCCCTTTGCCATTCATCAAGGCTCCATCAAGGACACCACCACAGGACCCTACTACGCTCTTTCTTTGTATTAATGTCCTTACCACCTGTTCCAATTACATATAACATAAGCAAATAAATGACAAATGCTATTTTGAAACCAAGATATACCATATTTCGAATAGTAAATAAATAAGATATTAGTGTTTTCTGATATCACTGCTTCGACTAGAAAACATCAAGAAGTGTGTTGTTGCTGACCTTATCGTCACTGTAAAACCAGTCCCCGATGAGAAGATCAAATTCAGCTTATGGTTTAGGAAAGGGACTAAGATGACATCTCTGTTGTTGACTCGAATGGGTCCACATCCTCCGGCAGCCTTCTAGAAGTTGGTGGAAGGGAAGTAGATGAAACTGCCAATCTGATCTTTGACCTGGAAAACATAAGTTGAATTTAATAAATTTAAAAAAAAATAGTTGACAACATAAATTTCAGAATTAAAATAAATTTTATATGTGAAACCAAAAAATTTGAATTTATCAAAAAATAAATGAATGGAGAATGAAAATCAATTAAAAAAATTGAATTTAATAAATTGAAGCACAACACAATAAATAAAAAAAATAAAAAAATAAATTACAAAAAATCTAATAAGGTGACAAATTAAATTTTAATTCGAATAAACGAACAATTAAAATAAATTTTATATGTGAAAATTAAAATGAATGTTGACAAACAAATTGTTTTTTATTTTCTGGAGAAATAGTTGCAATTTTCAATTAAATGAAAAATATCATTAATTTTAATATGGCAATTTTCAATGAAAAATACAATTTTTATTTTTAATATGAAAAATACAATTTTCAATTGTTTGCACCATGTGATAATTGCTTCGTAAATGTGGCCACGTGTCAACGCAGATTTCCGTTTCTAATGTGGGAGGAATGGTGGCCACGTGGCCATTACCAAGTATGTGCAATTAAATATTCAATAGGGGCAATTTGGTAACTTTACATTCCACTATCATTTTAAACACATTTTCCAATACAATAAACCTAAAAAAATTCATCCCATCTTCCCAAACACACAAATAAACTACCATACTAAAATATTCAAATCACATAAAAACCTAAAAAAAAACTCACTTCCCAAACACCTACACAGTATCTATTTTTTGTTTTGGTTACAACGGAAATGATATGTATCTATGTATATACCTTTGTCCTCCTAATCTGTCATTCTATCTACCCCATTATCACATCCGCCAATCTTCACCCCACTTTCTTCTCCGACACCGGTCCGGCCGCCCCATTTCCGGCCACCGCCATCTCCTTCTCCGCCTTCTCCGCCTCCTCCCTAAACTTCTTATAAATATCACTCCTATAAAACTTCTTAGTCCTGATTACCAGAAGCACCGAAACAAGCGCTCCTAACACCGTCACCGCGGTGATAATAACGAAAAAAAGCTTAAAACAATCCACCCCAACACAATTCAAGCCTTGCCCAGCCTTCCTGATCGCCCCCGACGCTCTCATTTGTCGTTCAGCTTCCTTATCGTACAAATGTCCGGTGACTCTGACATTGAGTATATACAATCCAATTGGACTCGCCACCGATCCAAAATTGTATAATTTGGAGTAGTATTTGAGTCCAAATACTTCTGATATGATTGCGAACAGCAATGGCCATTGAGCTCCGAAACAGAATCCAATTATGATTGATGCAATGTAGAGGCCGCTGGGGAAGTTGAAGGCGATGAGGAGGTGACCGAGGCAAGAGAGGAGGAGGATGAGGGTGAGCATGAGTGGGCAAGGGAACTTGTATTTGGTTAGAACGATTTCTGAGACGAACCCGGCGACTACTCGGCCAAGGTAATTCCATATGATAACGAGTGATATGAAAGTACTAATGCTTCGTGACATGGATAGGCCCACAAGGACCACGGCCCACAGTGAACAAACCCAAGCCCACCATTCAGACCCCATTGCATAACCCGGGTAGTAAAACCCAGGACAGCTGGAGGCCAACTGAGCAGGGAAGACCAATGATACTCGGACACATGGCAGGTGCAGAACGGGCCACGTCAGCAGACAAAGATCTGCAAAGTTATTACCACAACACATCACCATTAATGCAGCCCATCGCAGCATTTATTGCGACAACACCCCTCAGCCGGGATGGCACCCCCCTTGCCCTGAACAAGATAAGCAACAACACAAGCTTTCGACGGTGAGGACAGGACGGCAGGGACAGTAAAATGATTACCAAAGGATATAAGCAAAGTTGGAAGACAATAAGAAGGTTAAGTTTTCTATCTCTCTCTCTCTCTCTCACTACGTTGTCTACCGCCTCTTCTAATTCACACACCAGAGGGTTCGCCGGGGGACTACCCCGTTCCCCGTTGAACTTGTTTGCAGGTTATCCGGCGGGCTTGAGGAGCTTGGATCGGTCTAGCCCATTCACCTTCACGGACTGTATTATCAGTTGGCGCCGTCTGTGGGAACCTGGTTTGTCCGTGCGCCAGTTGTGTTCATTGTCGCCGGAGACCCTGTTCCAGTAACCTTTTCACCTCACCCGTCAAGTGCATGGTCACGACTAGATCCATAGCTTCCCACCATAATGCTGCCGATCATCAGACCGACCCTCCCAATCTAAACAACCCACCACAGTACTTCATCGAGCTTACCAACAGCATTAACCGCATGGCCGAGCAAAACCAGGCCTTAATAAACGCCCTGCTCCAGAGAAACCTCCTTATTCCTCCACCACCGCCCCCAGACGTTCCGCCCCATCCAGAACAAACTCCGAGCCATATCGTCTCACAACCCAACCCAATCAACTCGGGAGGTTTTCAACCCCCTCACCCACACGTAAATCCACCACCTCCACCCCCCCGTCCATCGGTCATCACACCTGCCCCCGAGGGAGAAGCCAGTAGCGTCCAACACCTGTCTCCCTCTAGTGGTGACAACATCCCCTTTTGGGACGCGGAACTCCGAGCCATGAAGCTCCAGCTCCAAGGGGTTATGCAGAATATCCAGCATAAGCCCTCCACCACCGCGAACTCGCCATTTGTTGCCTCCATCCGAGACAAACCCCTGCCTGCCAAATTCAAAATGCCCACCATTGACTCCTTCGATGGCACAACCGACCCGGTCGACCATCTGGAGACATATCGCATCCTCATGATCCTCCATGCCTTCCCTGACGAAATCATGTGCCGCGCCTTTCCCGTGACACTGAAGGGGTCGGCTCGGCTGTGGTTTAGCCAGTTACCACCGGACTCGGTCTCCACTTTTCAGCATCTCAGTGACTCTTTCTTGAGCCATTTCATCGGGGCTCAGCGCCAACGACGCCCGGCAACCCAACTACTCAATATTCGTCAGACCGAGGGGGAATCACTGCGCAGCTTCGTTACTCACTTCAACACCGAAGCCCTGCAAGTTGTCGAAAATGACGACAAGGTCATCCTCACAGCTTTCATGGCCGGTCTGCGGTCATCTGATTTTCTTTTCTCTCTCTCCAAAAACCCCCCAACCTCCATGGCCGCCCTGCTCTCCAAAGCCCAGAAATACATGAATGCTGAGGATTCCCTAGCGGCCCGACAGGATCCACTCACTAAACAGCCGACCCCCCGAGACAAACGAAAGGATTCGGAACCCCGAAACACCCAGTACACCAACCAAACACCCTCCCATACCGACCGACCCCCCCCGTACCGACCGGTCGGCACAAACTCAACCGACCGGCCGGTTCGAGCGGTACACGCCCCTTAATTCTCTCATGGAACATGTCCTTCATCAGATCCAACGGGATTACCCTCTCAAGTGGCCACTACCTTCCCGAACCCCCTCCAATCGAAAAGACCAGTCCAAATACTGCCGCTTTCACCAGGATCACGGCCATAATACTGATGACTGTATCAACCTTAAGGACCAGGTGGAGACCCTCATACGTCAGGGGCGCCTCAGCCGGTTCACAGATACCTGCCCCCAGCAGAGGCAAAGGACCGAGCCCCGCAGAGATGACCGCCGGCGCACCTCACCCCGGCCGCCAGCCCAATATAATCAAGGCCATGATCGACCTCCACAACAACCCCGACCACCAGGTCACCCACCCCCGCCAGTTGGTGAAATTCGAGTTATTGCAGGCGGACTTGCCTGCGGAGGACCATCCCGCTCGGCTCAGAGGGCAAAGCTTAGAAAAATACGGCAGGGCTCAGACAAAACGGTCGCCACAGCGGACCGACCCCCCAAACAGCCTAAACAGTGGACAGAACCCATCACCTTCACGGACGCGGACTGTACAGGCATCTGCTACCCACATGATGACCCCCTTGTCATTTCGGCCATCCTCTCCAACTACAAGGTCAAACGGGTTCTCATCGATAATGGCAGCTCTTCAGATATCATCTTCCTCAACTGCTTCCGCCAACTCAAGATTGGGGAGGAAAGCTTGTCTCCACTCCAAACCCCCTGGTCGGTTTCACTGGCGACCGTGTGACCTCCATTGGTTCCATTGACCTCCCCATCACAGTCGGCGAATACCCTCGGCAGACCACGAAGTTGCTCACCTTCCTTGTAGTTGATTGCCCATCTGCCTACAACATCATCCTTGGTCGAACCGCCCTCAACACTTTCCAAGCCATCACATTCACCTATCATCTTGCCCTCAAATTTCCCACTGATCTCGGGGTCGGAACAGTCAGAGGGAAGCAGACCATGGCCAGGGAGTGTTATGTGGCCTCCCTTAAAGAAGCCAAGCTGAAGGAGGCAATGATCATCGAAGGACTTGACGCCCAGGATGAAGACGAGCTAGTCAGAAGAGAACCTGTGGAGGAGCTCATTGAGGTCCCCATCGACCCCACCAATCCACTAAAAACTGCTAAGATTGGCACCGAGCTATCTCCCCAAGCAAAGGCCGACCTTACCGCTCTCCTGACCGAGCATAGAGACGTCTTTGCCTGGACTCATGCAGACATGCCAGGCATTGACCCGTCTTTCATAACTCACCGTCTCAGTATCGAACCTCATTTCCGACCCTACCGACAAAAGCAGCGTATTTTCCACCCAGAGCGTAATAATCTCATAGCCACAGAAATTGAAAAACTCCTTGAAGCTCGATTCATCCGAAATGTAGACTATCCTAAGTGGCTGTCCAATGTGGTTCTAGTTCGCAAGAACAATGGCAAGTGGCGTCTCTGCGTCGATTACTCCGACCTGAACCGAGCTTGCCCTAAAGATAGCTATCCACTCCCCCGCATAGATCTGCTGGTCGACGCCACGGCCGGTCACCAAATGCTCAGCTTCATGGATGCTTTCTCCGGGTACAACCAAATCATGATGCACTCATCCGATCGGGAACATACATCCTTCATCACCGATCGAGGTACCTACCACTATTGTGTAATGCCATTCGGACTAAAGAACGCCGGGGCCACCTACCAACGGTTAGTCAATACAGTCTTCCACCATCAGATCGGACGGAACATGGAGGTGTATGTGGATGACATGCTAGTCAAGAGCAAACTCTCCACTGACCACCTTACTGACCTACGAGAGACTTTTGCCACCCTTCGCAAATATCAGATGAAGCTCAACCCAGAGAAGTGTGCCTTTGGCGTAGGATCTGGAAAGTTCTTGGGTTTTATGGTCAGTCAGCGCGGCATCGAGGCCAACCCTGAGAAGATAAAGGTCTTGATTGAGATGCAGTCACCCAAAACTGTTAAAGAGGTTCAAAGACTCACTGGCAGAGTGGCAGCCCTCAACCGTTTCATCTCCCGCGCAACGGATAAATGCCTACCATTTTTCAAAGTTCTTCGGCAGACTTTTGAATGGACAACTGAATCCGAAGAAGCCTTTCAACAGTTAAAGCAGTGCATGGCCAATCCTCCCCTTCTCTCACAGGCGATCACGGGTGAGCCCCTCTTCCTCTACTTAGCAGTATCAAGCACCGCGGTCAGTGCAGCTCTCATCAGAGAGGACAGCTCAATCCAACGGCCGGTCTACTACATCAGTCGGGCTCTCAGGGGAGCGGGGCAGAACTACCCCCTATTAGAAAAGCTGTCCCTGGCCTTGGTCACCGCCTCCAGACGACTCCACCCCTACTTCCAAGCCCACTCCATAGTGGTCCTCACCGACCAGCCCCCGAGGAAGGTCATGCAGCAACCAGAGCTCTCAGGAAGACTAATGCAGTGGTTAGTGGAACTAAGCCAGTTCGACATCTCCTATCGCCCCCGGACAGCAATCAAGGGACAAGTTGTAGCTGACTTCATCTTGGAATTCACCAATCCAGCCCCAACCACTAACCCTCCACCCCCACCAGCTCCACCAGAGCCTGAAGATCCTCATTCTTGGACACTCAATGTTGACGGCTCGTCTCGCAGGGAAGGAAGTGGGGCTGGCCTCATCCTCACCTCCCCTGAGGGGGCTTATTTCAAATGTGCTCTCCGCCTCTTGTTTGCGGCCAGCAACAATGAGGCAGAATATGAAGCATTGATAGCAGGACTTCGTCTGGCCAAAGACATTGGTGTCAGCCACATCCGCGTGTTCAGTGACTCCCAACTCATCGTCGGCCAGATCACGGGGGAATTCGATGCCAAGGATAGCACAATGCGGGCTTACAGGGACATGGCACTCCCCCTTGTTCGCCTCTTCAATACTTTCCAGATCAGACACATACCTCGGGCGGAAAACTCCAAAGCAGATGAGATGGCCTAGCTGGCCTCTGCCGACCATTCCGACCTTAGCCATGGAGTTCGCCTCGAATACCTAACCCACCCGGTCACCTCGCCCGACCTACAAGAAGTGCAATTCCTCCAGACGGAGCCCATCCCTTGGGCATCTGACATCTTCCTCTTCTTGACCATTGGAGAACTCCCAGATGACCAACAGCAGGCTGCCAAGGTCAGAGCTCGGTCGGCTAACTACATTCTGGTCGACGGTGTCCTTTACAAGCGCGGTTTTTCACGACCGTACCTGCGATGCCTCAGCCCCGCCCAAGCAACCTATGTAATGCAAGAGATCCATGAAGGAATCTGTGGCAATCATTCGGGTGGCAGGGCTCTCGCACACAAAGTACTCCGTACAGGCTACTTCTGGCCGACTCTCAACCAAGATGCCACTGATTTTGTGCTTAAATGCGACAAGTGTCAGCGCTTCGCCAACATCCCCCATGCTCCTCCCACTGAGCTGATCACCCTCTGCAGCCCTTACCCGTTCGCCAAATGGGGGATCGACTAGGTTGGTCCACTTCCCACTGGTCGAGGCCAAACCAAGTTCGCGATTGTTGCCATTGATTACTTCACCAAGTGGGTCGAGGCAGAACCCCTCGCCACAATCACTGAGCGGAACACCACCAAGTTTATCTGGCAATCGATCGTCTGCCGATTTGGCATCCCTCAGGCCATCGTCTCCGACAACGGCAAACAGTTCGACAACGCTAAATACAGGAAATTTTGTGCAGATCTCCAGATTCAACCATGCTTCTCTTCCCCCGGTCATCCCCAAGCAAATGGCCAAGTTGAGGTCACCAACCGTTCTCTCCTGAAGATCATCAAAACTAAGCTCGAAGCTGCTAAAGGCCTCTGGGCTGAGGAACTACCACATGTACTCTGGGCTTACCGAACCACTGCCCGGACTCCTACTGGGGAAACCCCTTTTCGCTTAACATATGGCGCTGAGGCGGTCATTCCGGTAGAAGTCGGTATGCCCACCCCCAGGGTCTTACATCCGAATCTCACCTCAACCGAAGAACTCCGTCGAGCAAACCTGGACCTCATCGAGGAGCTCAGAGAGACTGCTGCTGTCAGATTGGCTTCGTACCAGCAGAAAATGAGAACACACTACAACTGCAGAGTCCGACCACAGGAGTTCTCTGTAGGGGATCTTGTCTTGAGAGAAGCAACTCTTGCCATAAAGAATCCGACTGAGGGCAAACTAGCAGCCAAATGGGAGGGACCCTACGTTGTGAAGGCCCGCCCACGGCCAGGCACTTACCGACTTCAAGACATGGATGGCCGAGACCTCCCCCATCCCTGGAATGCTGAACATCTGAAGCGTTACTATCAGTGAATTCCTACTTTTGTATTATCAAACGTGTTGTATTTTCCTTTTTCAATACATAATACAAATTCCGACTGGAGTTCCAATCTTCTATAATTCAACTGTCTGAATGTCGTTTGCATGAAACTTTCACTTGCAGCACCCAAAGCCTCAGCCAGACTAAGCATTCAAAGCCTCGGCCAGACCGAGCACTTCAAAGCCTCAGCCCGACTGAGCACTTCAAAGCCTTAGCCAGCCTGAGCACTCAATGCCTCGGCCAGACCGAGCACTTCCAAGCCTCAGCCAGACTGAGCACTCAAAGACTCGGCCAGACCGAGCACTTCAAAACCTCGGCCAGACCGAGCACTTCCAAGCCTCAGCCAGACTGAGCACTCAAAGACTCGGCCAGACCGAGCACTTCAAAGCCTCGGCCAGACCGAGCACTCAAAGACTCGGCCAGTCCGAGCACTCAAAGCCTCGGCCAGACCGAGCACTTCCAAGCCTCAGCCAGACTGAGCACTCAAAGCCTCGGCCAGACCGAGCACTTCCAAGCCTCGGCCAGTCCGAGCACTTCAAAGCCTCCGACAGACCGAACACTAATTGCCCCAGCCAGACTGAGCCCTCTAAAACTCAACTAGACTGAATGCCACCATTACTGGTCCAGAGCAAGTCACTTGCAACTCTCATTCCAGGTCCACACTAGGATCATCTTATGAATGAAACTGCAAAAAGTAGGACACTCAGTTACAATCCGAGGCTTAGTCACAATCCCTGGACCACGTTTTCACTCAGTCAAATTCCAAAGATGTTCTCGCGCATTTCATTTACTGACCAGATTATCTTCCCCACCATCCAGCCTACTTCTCAAATTTCCTCTCTACAGGCTTTCAGTGGAACATTCAAGTGTTAATCCTATTCAAACCTCATTTCACACAATTTCCCAATTTCAGTCAACCACTCTCATTCTTCGAATCTTTTATACAAGTCCAATCTCACTCTGCATGAAGAAATTTTACCAGTTCACTCTTACCCTGCGTGACGAAATTTTTAACTTTACTCTGCACAACGTTTTCATTACAAGTTGACCTCTACTCAACATCATTACTTGTTCAAGTTCACTTAGTTCACTTAGTTCAAGTTCACCTAGTTCACTTAGTTCAAGTTCACCCTGTCCCGTAGTTGAATTTTTCATAAGTTCATCACCAGTTTTCATCACAAGCATTCGTCCATTTCAAACACACAAAACAAACCAATACAGTCAATTACAAGACATAAAGAGAGTTTTATTCATTCACAAAATGTGTACACCAGTCCATTGTGGTACTTCAAAAAAAAAAAAAAAAAAAAAAAAACAACTCTTAAAGTATAAAAATCTTCAATCACTCCTCTTCATCGCTGGAGGCGAGATCAGCTTCTTCAACACCCTCATCCAGGGGGGTCTGGGCCACATCATCTTCCCCAATAGTCACACTACTAAGGTCGAGTTCTGGGAACAGCTCTTCAGCCCTCCGTTTGAACATTTTCCACCCACTGTCCTAGTACTCTGCCATTTCGTGTTTGTAGAAATCTGACTGCTGGAAACTTGCAACGACTTCAGATTCAGTTCTTCCCCCAGAGGTCTCCCTTGATGGGCCAGCCCCCCTAGATTCCTCCCTTGCTAAGCTGGCGGCGATCGCAGCATCGACAGCCATCTGAAATTCAGGCGACCCTTTGAATTGGTCAACTGCTGCAATGTACAGATCGGGGTAGGCAGCCCTCTCAGAGGCTGCCTTCGCTCTCTCCTCATTCAGCTCATTTTGCAGGGTCGCCTTTTCAGCAGAAGCTTTGGCCTTCTCAGCTTCCAATTCCTTCTGCAGGGCCTCCCTCTCAGCGGCCGCCCTACCCATCTCCACCTCCAACTCCTTCTGGAGAGCCTCTTTCTCAGCGGCCGCCCTGACCCTCCCCGCTTCTAACTCCTGACGAAGCGTCTCCTTCTCCTCCTCTACCTTGGCGCGTTCGCCCTCCAACTCTTTTTGCAGAGCCTCAACCTTGGCATCTGCCTCATCTTTCAGCCTGACCAGCTCTTCGTTGCTGTTCATGGCCTCTTCGTGCCGCTCGATCGCGATGGCACAAGCTCTTTTGGACTCCTCCAACTTTTTTTGCTCGCCAGACAGTTGGAACTCGAGCGACACAACTTGGCGGCGTGTGTCCTCCAGCTCCAACCTAACTGCTTGCAGATCGGTTTGGGCAGTCTTCCAGTCGGCACTCTCCTTCGCCAACTGGGCCTTGGCCTCATCTGCCTTTAGCTTGGCAGCCGCCGCCTTTTTCAGGAGGGCCCCCGCTAAGGTGGTCACCTCCATTTGAGCAGAATACAGCCCCCTTAGCAGGTCAGCCTCTCCAAATCTTGATGCCGAGCGCAGAGCCGCCTCCTCGACAATCTTCACCAAGCGGTCTGCTCCAGACCTGGCTGGCCCTTCTTCTCCCTCCAGCCGTCCAGCCACAGCACGAGCATGATAAATGGCTGTATTCAGGCTGACCCCACCTTCTTGGGGCGCAGGACCCCCCTGGGGTTGTTCCTCCCCCCTTTGTTCAGGATCCCTCCTTCCCACCCTTATGCCGATCGCAGCCCTCACCGGCACAACTTCCCTAACCTGTGAGGCTACGTCCACCACCTCTGGGACGACCACCCTTTCTGGGGTCTCCTCCACTTCCCCCCCTCCACCTGTTTGGCCTGACCAGCCTCCTCCACCCTCACCTCCTTTCTCCTTTTTTGTGCTGGCTCTCCCTCACTCCGCCTCAACCTCTTCTTCTTCCTCCCCACGCCCAACTCCTCCATCTCCTTCAACGACCTCTCCTTCAAAGGGTCTTTTGGGAGCGGTCGTGGCTCAAACTCGCCCAAGTTCTTCTCTCCCAAGGGCTTAGGACGCGGCCGAATCCTTTCCCTCGCAGCTGGTCGGGGCGATCGGTCGGCTTGCGACTCTTTGAACTTCTGAGCCTTCACCAAGATGGCTTGGTCTTCTGTCTCCTGCACTCTTCTCCTGGCCTCCAATTCTGCTCGGTCGAGGTCCCCACCGATCGGTTTCGGACCCAACCCCGCCTCAAACAGTGCAGACGGCTGCACAAGCTCGTCTCACTTGACCTTCTCCCTTTCCCTCCACTCTTTCACCTTCTTTACCCTCTCCTCCGCCGCCGCACCCAACTTTGGCTCCATAGATCTAGTCGGCACTTTCCATATCGTGCGCACACCAGCACCCCCCGAATTAGACACGTAGAACCATCGGGGTCTCCAACCTTTGATCGAAGTCGGCAACCCTGCCACCAAGCCCTTCCCCGCCGCGGCCTGTAGGGTTACCCAAGTCTCCTGCTGCCCTGAAGCTTTGTAGCAGCAAAAGAACTCATCTATCGTCATGGCCTGCCCTTCTGTTGCCTTCGGCCATGCACTTGCGCAAGATAACAAAATTTTCCAGGCATTGGGCATTAGCTGCCCTGGTGCTACCTCCAACCGGTTGAGCACATCCACCACGATTTGCGGCAGTGGCAATCTCAGCCCACCCTTCAGCGCCTCCTCGTAGAGGGAGAACTCCCCTGGCCTGGCATCAGACGGCCTCTCCGTCGATGTTGGCAGCGTCAACTCCACCTCCGCCGGAATCTGGTACCTCTCGCGGATGGCCTCCAACTCCGCCGCCGTAATAATGGACTTGTCAGCCCTCGAATGCCAGTGATCTGGTTCCACCTGACTGATTGGCGTCGGCGCCGCAACCATGGTGGAACCATGGGAACGCAACCCCGACTCCCCTACCCTTTCTACCCTATATTATGCCGCTAGTTCCTCTGCATCATCGTCCCCTAGCGGGTCCACCCTCACGATCGCAGTTTCTTCCTGGGCCATTTCTAAGCTATGTCTGCGAATCGCTTCTGATGCAGGTGCAAGAAAATCGAACAAATGCTTCAAAGGTGTATCGTGAGCAACGAAGGAATTAACACAAGGGATGTTTTGAGTTTTTGTAAAGAAATAGGTAAATCGTATGATACCAAAAGCCCACGGTTTGCTCGTATTCCAAGGATCCCAATTAATGTTCGCCAGTTTGAAAACTTTTCAAATCATCCACCAAAACTGTCTTTTCAAACCCCAAAATTACCTATCGTTTCATTTTTACTCCCACGCCTCACTTCCCCAGCCCACGATTCTGCCACGTGTATGGTCACGATGAATTGACTCCTCCCCTTACCCTGTCTTTTCCACTTCAAGTCACCACGTGACACGCCGCCTTTTGAGCCCCGTGCCCCTCCGCTCGGCCACCCTCACGGTCGACCTCTCCCGCTCCGCCACTCCTCACGGTCGGCATCTCCCGCTCGGCCACCCTCACGGTCGACCTCTCCCGCTCTGCCACTCTCACGGTCGACCTCTCCCGCTCGGCCACCCTCACGGTCGACCTCTCCCGCTCTGCCACTCCTCACGGTCGGCATCTCCCGCTCGGCCACCCTCACGGTCGGCCTCTCCCGCTCGGCCACACCCACGGTCGGACTCTTCCGCTCGGCCACCCTTACGGTCGACCTCT
Organism: Camellia granthamiana; assembly: GCA_036172215.1. Lineage (NCBI taxonomy): Eukaryota > Viridiplantae > Streptophyta > Magnoliopsida > Ericales > Theaceae > Camellia > Camellia granthamiana. The sequence goes on along the minus strand of CM069903.1, from coordinate 167,768,402 downwards.
CCCGCTCTGCCACTCCTCACGGTCGGACTCTTCTGCTCGGCCACCCTCACGGTCGACCTCTCCCGCTCTACCACTCCTCACGGTCGGCATCTCCCGCTCGGCCACCCTCACGGTCGGCCTCTCCCGCTTGGCCACACCCACGGTCGGACTCTTCCGCTCGGCCACCCTCACGGTCGACCTCTCCCGCTCTGCCACTCCTCACGGTCGGCATCTCCCGCTCGGCCACCCTCACGGTCGGCCTCTCCCGCTCGGCCACACCCACGGTCGGACTCTTCCGCTCGGCCACCCTCACGGTCGACCTCTCCCGCTCTGCCACTCCTCACGGTCGGCATCTCCCGCTCGGCCACCCTCACGGTCGGCCTCTCCCGCTCGGCCACACCCACGGTCGGACTCTTCCGCTCGGCCACCCTCACGGTCGACCTCTCCCGGTCGGCCACCCTCACGGTCGACCTCTCCCGCTCGACCACCCTCACGATTGGCACCCCCCGCGGTCGGCCTCTCCCGGCCGGTCGGACTCATCTCCCTCATTACTATTCCCTTCGTTGGACTAAAGCTGCACTTGGGAATGGGGGGACTACTGACATGGATAGGCCCACAAGGACCACGGCCCACAGTGAACAAACCCAAGCCCACCATTCAGACCCCATTGCATAACCCGGGTAGTAAAACCCAGGACAGCTGGAGGCCAACTGAGCAGGGAAGACCAATGATACTCAGACACATGGCAGGTGCAGAACGGGCCACGTCAGCAGACAAAGATCTGCAAAGTTATTACCACAGCACATCACCATTAATGCAGCCCGTCGCAGCATTTATTGCGACAACACCCCTCAGCCGGGATGGCACCCCCCTTGCCCTGAACAAGATAAGCAACAACACAAGCTTTCGGTGGTGAGGACAGGACGGCAGGGACAGTGAAATGATTACCAAAGGATATAAGCAAAGCTGGAAGACAAGAAGAAGGTTAAGTTTTCTATCTCTCTCTCTCTCTCTTACTACGTTGTCTACCGCCTCTTCTAATTCACACACCGGAGGGTTCACCGGGGGACTACCCCGTTCCCCGTTGAACTTGTTTGCAGGTTATCCGGCGGGCTTGAGGAGCTTGGATCGGTCTAGCCCATTCACCTTCACGGACTGTATTATCACTTCGTTTTGGGTATCCGAGCGAAGCTCCGATCTGACCGAGGTTGTCGATGGCTGTTAAAGTTCCTCCGACACCGCAGGTGGTGGCGAAGAGGAGGATCAGCATGTCGATACTGAAGAGCGCTTGGAGGATTGTGTAGTCATCGCCTCTGTTCGGTGGCCGGAACATGGTTCTCCAACAGGAAACTGAATCAGAATCAACCTGTTTTTGTGATGTTGGTAGTACTAGTACTTCTCCACCACCATTACTGGTCGCCGATGGTGGCAAAATTGTTTCTGTATTTTGATTTTCGGTTACGATTTTCAAATCAATGGATTGTGGTTGGAGTTGGAGTTGGAGTTGGGCTTCTTTTTTGCTCTTCCAAATACTATACTCTTATTTTATAACTACCACGAGCAGTAAACACAGCAGAACGACTACAGCGGCAGCACTGCCGCCGTACTCGCTCTGCGTAAAGTTAAACCTTTTCTGGAAAATAATCATAATCATTAAAAACCCGGCTAACCCTAGCGAAATATAAAGAAAATTACAGAAAACTTTTAACTCATTCGGGTGTTGAACCACTTTCATGATCCGAATCGTTCGTGAAAAGGCAAACGAAATGGCCGCTGGAAGCCAACCAATAAGTAAAATCAATGACTTGGAGTCGTCTCCATAGAAAGCATGGTAGAGCTGAGTGATAATCGCTCCGTTCAACCCAACGAACCCCTTGAGGAGGCCCAAAACAACGCCGCGGCTCTCGGGGAAGTTCTTGACACAGGTGATGAGAGTGCCGGTGTTGGCGAAGGATTGGGAATTGGCGCCGATGCAAATGTAGAGACACATTTTCCAGATTTGGGGAGTGGAGATTTTTTTGGTGACATAGAGCCAAATCATGAAGTAGCCGAAGAAATTGAGAATGGCACCGATGGAGACGACGACCCAGGGAGGAGTGACCTCGTTGATGAGGCCCGAGAGGATGCTGACGTTGGCGCCGAGGTCTTTGAAGAAGCTGAGGAGGTTGAGGGTGGTTTGGTCGTATCCTAAGGAGGATTTGATTTCGGCGGAGTAAAGTCCGAACATGTAGGTGGCTCCGGTGGCGGACATGATGAGGAAGGAGGCGAATACCATGAATCACCGCCCTGTTAGGATTTGGAGGGGTAGGGATTTCATGGTGCTGACCATTATTGTTTCTATTTATTTTGGTTGAGATTGAGAGTGAAGTTTTTTTTTTTTTTTCCCTCTTTGCTTTTTTTGGTGTTAAAAGAGCTTGGGAGTCCTGCACTAATATATATAGATAGAGGGCTTGGTCTTTCCAAATAAAATATATAAAAATCATATCTCTTATCTTTTATTTATCTAAATATAATAATAAAAAATTATAATTATTTCTTTTTGTCAACTCATCTGACTATCCAAACTTTAATAAAAAAATTATAATTATTTCTTTTTGTCAACCCACTTGACTATCCAAACTTTAATATTTGACGTGTACTTGACGCGTACTTGACCTCAAGAAAATAAAATCATATGACGTGTACTTGACCTAAAGAAAATAAATAAGATATTAATGTTTTCTGATATCACTACTTTGACTAGAAAACATCAAGAAGTGTGCTGTTGCTGGCCTTATCGTCACTGTAAAACCAGTCCCTGATGAGAAGATCAAATTCGGCTTATGGTTTAGGAAAGGGACTAAGATGACATCTCTGTTGTTGACTCGAATGGGTCCACATCCTCCGGCAGCCTTCTGGAAGTTGGTGGAAGGGAAGTAGATGAAACTGCCAATCTGATCTTTGACCTGGAAAACATAAGTTGAATTTAATAAATTTTAAAAAAAATAGTTGACAACATAAATGAAGAATTAAATTTAAAATAAATTTCCGAATTAAAATAAATTTTATATGTGAAACCAAAAAATTTGAATTTATCAAAAAACAAATGAATGGAGAATGAAAATCAATTAAAAAAATAAATGAATGGAGAATGAAAATCAATCGTTGGCAATGGTGATGATAGTAGTGACGGTGACAGTGATGATGGTGGTGATAGTAATGTGGTAGAGACAATAAAATTTTAATTTTAAAAAATTAAATATCTTATATCCAAAAAAAAATTAATTTCATAGAAGATAGAGAGAATGTTTTTCAATGCCAAAACAAGGCCTAAATTTGTATTTCAAAACAACCAAAACATGAACCATTATTACCTAATAGACTTAGCTTGATTGACTGAAAAGTCCATATCAAATGGGTCGGGTCCACGGGTAAAGGCCCACTTGCTAGTTTGACTGAATTGGAATAGTGTAACACTCCTCATGCCACAAGGGTGTTATTGATCAATTTTGGGGAGGCTACTATATAGTAGTCCTCTTCATTTTGATCTGCTGCGACAAGTACAGAGTAATATTGGCCAACATGAACATCAAGGGAGTCCAATGTGATTTGATTGGTGTAGGACCCTTCTGTTTCAACCAGCATCATCTCATGGTTTTGAATCCTCAAGTTGTAGCTCAATGTGGTCCCCACATTTGATATGCTGAATCTGTATGTCTTCCGTACATTCCACACAATATTTTGGTTTAATATGATTTTTTAGGGTTGGTTTGGGATATGGATTGATTTTTTGATTTTTTAACTTTTTGACTATTTTAGTTTGGGCTAAAAAATCTTGTTTGAGATAAACTTTTTTGATTTTTGTGAGAGAAAAAATGAAATGATTATGGGTTAGATGTGATGTTTTTTTGTCTTATTGGGTTAAAAATCTAATTTTATCTTTTTGTGACTAAAATAATCAAAACACTAAAAAAGCTAACATGTCAAATGAAGGCTTAGTTTAAAATAAAATATCATTCTTGTGATATTTTTATATGACTGTGTACCGAAAGTATAAACAAAAAATTATATTCTTAGTTTTTTTTTTTTTTTCCCTCTTTTTTTGTGTGTGTCAATCTAATCTCTTTATTTTCAATTGTATTAATTTTGTTTTAATTTTACATCGTGTTAATTTAGCTTAATTAATAACATTCTTTAAAAATTAGATAAAAATTAAAGACAAAATAATTTATTTAAAAATAAATTAATTATTTTAAATTAGACGTTAACCTCTCAATTATTTGATTATTTTATCTCTTGATTATAGTCATGTAATTTGTCAACAACCAAAAAAAAAAAAAAAATGTAAAAGTCAATCTGTGTGTTTGGTTTGAGTTTTCTGGATTAAATTTTTTGAAAATTGAGTTTTTTGGTTTTCATATTTTTTTTTTTAGTAAATATTTTTAAAATTTTAAACATTTTATTTTTATTTTTTTAGATACACCTTACTTAGATGTATCTAAAAAGTAAAAAAAATGTGAAAAAAATACTTTAAAAAATTAAGAAATACATAAAAATACAAAAAATATACTGAATTCTTGTATTTTTTTTTTATTTATATTTTTGGTATTTAGTGAATTTTTAAAAGATTTTTTTTTACAATTTTTTTACTTTTTAGGAGTATTTATGTTAGGTGTGTCTAAAGAGTAAAAAATTTGCATAAAATATTTAAAAAATTCAGTAAAAACAAAAAAATACGGAAAATAAGAAAGTAGAATTTTCTGAAAACTGTTTTTAGAAAAATGGAACCAAACATAGCCAATGATATTTTTCATTTAATTGAAAATTGCAACTATTTCTCCAGAAAATAAAAAACAATTTGTTTGTCAACATTGATTTTAATTTTCACATATAAAATTTATTTTAATTGTTCGTTTATTCGAATTAAAATTTAATTTTTCAACTTATTAGATTTTTTGTAATTTATTTTTTTATTTTATTTTATTTATTGTGTTGTGCTTCAATTTATTAAATTCAATTTTTTAAATTGATTTTCATTCTCCATTCATTTATTTTTTGATAAATTCAAATTTTTTGGTTTCACATATAAAATTTATTTTAATTCTGAAATTTATGTTTTCAACTATTTTTTTTTAAATTTATTAAATTCAACTTATGTTTTCCAGGTCAAAGATCAGATTGGCAGTTTCATCTACTTCCCTTCCACCAACTTCTAGAAGGCTGCTGGAGGATGTGGACCCATTCGAGTCAACAACAGAGATGTCATCTTAGTCCCTTTCCTAAACCATAAGCTGAATTTGATCTTCTCATCGGGGACTGGTTTTACAGTGACGATAAGGTCAGCAACAACACACTTCTTGATGTTTTCTAGTCAAAGCAGTGATATCAGAAAACACTAATATCTTATTTATTTACTATCCAAAATATGGTATATCTTGGTTTCAAAATAGCATTTGTCATTTATTTGCTTATGTTATATGTAATTGGAACAGGTGGTAAGGACATTAATACAAAGAAAGAGCGTAGTAGGGTCCTGTGGTGGTGTCCTTGATGGAGCCTTGATGAATGGCAAAGGGCCTTATGGGCACCCTGAGTACTCAAAATCCTATGAGTCCTTCAATGTCAATCAAGGTTAGGACATTCTTCAATTCATTTTCCCAAACTTAAAATTTCAACGGTGCTTTAACCATTATGCCACTTAGATTATCGCTTAAGACCTACAAAAAATTAAAAATTATTATTGTCGAAGGTCCAAGGCCCCGTTTTGAAATTTACTCCGAGGCCTCCAAAAATCTTGAAATCTTGGCCGCTACTGCTTGAAATCTAGAGAAGTCAATGTATGGCCTTAGTTCAATTTGGCTGATTAGCCAATATTTGGTTTTTACTGGTTTTGGAGAACTTGCCAATATGTCTTTGAAAGATTTGGGGCAATTTGTGAAGCCGTAAGCGCAGAATTGGGAGTTTATGGAAGTTCAAAAATTTCCTGGGTTTTTTTGCAACTTGAAAAAGGGTGTTGGAATAATTCTCAAAAAATTTAGGTGCCTGTCAAGCTTATTTGAACTCTTAGGGGGTCAAAATGGAGTTTTTAAAAACTTTGGATAGTTTTGTAATTTCTCAAGAACTTTGGGAGATAAATTTATTTTATGAGTTTTTTAAGTGTGTATTTTAAAGTGTTTATGTGGAAATTCTGGAATGGGCTTTTTTGAAACAATTTTGGAAAAGTCTTGAGTCAGGTTGTAAATACAAAAACTAGTTTGGCGCCAGCACGTCCAGCTCGCGCGCAGCAGTGCTTGAGGCCGAAAACTATGTTGGGTTCCATTTTTCTAAAAACAGTTTTCAGAAAATTCTACTTTCTTATTTTCCATATGTTTTTGTTTTTACTGAATTTTTTTAATATTTTATGCAAATTTTTTACTCTTTAGACACACCTAACATAAATACACCTAAAAAGTAAAAAAATTGTAAAAAAAATCTTTTAAAAATTCACTAAATATGAAAAATGTAAAAAAAAATACAAGAATTCAGTACATTTTTTGTATTTTTATGTATTTCTTAATTTTTCAAAGTATTTTTTCACATTTTTTTTTACTTTTTAGATACATCTAAGTAAGGTGTATCTAAAAAAATAAAAATAAAATGTTTAAAATTTTAAAAATATTTACTAAAAAAAAAATACGAAAACCAAAAAACTCAATTTTCAAAAAACTTAATCCAGAAAACTCAAACCAAACACACAGATTGACTTTTACATTTTTTTTTTTTTTGGTTGTTGACAAATTACATGACTATAATCAAGAGATAAAATAATCAAATAATTGAGAGGTTAACTTCTAATTTAAAATAATTAATTTACTTTTAAATAAATTATTTTATCTTTAATTTTTATCTAATTTTTAAAGAATGTTATTAATTAAACTAAATTAACACGATGTAAAATTAAAACAAAATTAATACAATTGAAAATAAAGAGATTAGATTGACACACACAAAAAAAGAGGGAAAAAAAAAAAAACTAAGAATATAATTTTTTGTTTATACTTTCGGTACACAGTCATATAAAAATATCACAAGAATGATATTTAATTTTAAACTATGCCTTCATTTGACATGTTAGGTTTTTTAGTGTTTTGATTATTTTAGTCACAAAAAGATAAAATTAGATTTTTAACCCAATAAGACAAAAAAACATCACATCTAACCCATAATAATTTCATTTTTTCTCTCACAAAAATCAAAAAAGTTTATCTCAAACAAGATTTTTTAGCCCAAGCTAAATTAGTCAAAAAGTTAAAAAATCAAAAAATCAATCCATATCCCAAACCAACCCTAAAAAATCATATTAAACCAAAATATTGTATGGAATGTACGGAAGACATACATATTCAGCATATCAAATGTGGGGACCACATTGAGCTACAACTTGAGGATTCAAAACCATGAGATGATGCTGGTTGAAACAGAAGGGTCCTACACCAATCAGATCACATTGGACTCCCTTGATGTTCATGTTGGCCAATATTACTCTGTACTTGTCGTAGCAGATCAAAATGAAGAGGACTACTATATAGTAGCCTCCCCAAAATTGATCAATAGCACCCTTGTGGCATGAGGGGTGTTACACTATTCCAATTCAGTCAAACTAGCAAGTGGACCTCTACCCGTGGACCCGACCCGTTTGATATGGACTTTTCAGTCAATCAAGCTAAGTCTATTAGGTAATAATGGTTCATGTTTTGGTTGTTTTGAAATGCAAATTTAGGCCTTGTTTTGGCATTGAAAAACATTCTCTCTATCGTCTATGAAATTAATTTTTTTTTGGATAGAAGATATTTAATTTTTTTAAATTAAAATTTTATTGTCTCTACCACATTACTATCACCATCATCATCACTGTCACCGTCACTACTATCATCACCATTGCCAACGATTGATTTTCATTCTCCATTCACTTATTTTTTTAATTGATTTTCATTCTCCATTCATTTATTTTTTGATAAATTCAAATTTTTTGGTTTCACATATAAAATTTATTTTAATTCGGAAATTTATTTTAAATTTAATTCTTCATTTATGTTGTCAACTATTTTTTTTAAAATTTATTAAATTCAACTTATGTTTTCCAGGTCAAAGATCAGATTGGCAGTTTCATCTACTTCCCTTCCACCAACTTCCAGAAGGCTGCCGGAGGACGTGGACCCATTCGAGTCAACAACAGAGATGTCATCTTAGTCCCTTTCCTAAACCATAAGCCGAATTTGATCTTCTCATCGGGGACTGGTTTTACAGTGACGATAAGGTCAGCAACAACACACTTCTTGATGTTTTCTAGTCAAAGCAGTGATATCAGAAAACATTAATATCTTATTTATTTTCTTTAGGTCAAGTACACATCATATGATTTTATTTTCTTGAGGTCAAGTACGCATCAAGCACGCGTCAAGCACGTGTCAAGTACACGTCAAATATTAAAGTTTGGATAGTCAGGTGGGTTAACAAAAAGAAATAATTATAATTTTATATTAAAGTTTGGATAGTCAGGTGAGTTGACAAAAACAAATAATTATAATTTTTTATTATTATATTTAGATAAATAAAAGATAAGAGATATGATTTTTATATATTTTATTTGGAAAGACCAAGCCCTCTATCTATATATATTAGCGCAGGACTCCCAAGCTCTTTTAACACCAAAAAAAGCAAAGAGGGAAAAAAAAAAACTTCACTCTCAATCTCAACCAAAACAAATAGAAACAATAATGGTCAACACCATGAAATCCCTACCCCTCCAAATCCTAACAGGGCAGTGATTCATGGTATTTGCCTCCTTCCTCATCATGTCCGCCGCCGAAGCCACCTACATGTTCGGACTCTACTCCGCCGAAATCAAATCCTCCTTAGGATACGACCAAACCACCCTTAACCTCCTCAGCTTCTTCAAAGACCTCGGCGCCAACATCGGCATCCTCTCGGGCCTCATCAACGAGGTCACTCCTCCCTGGGTCGTCCTCTCCATCGATGCCATTCTCAATTTCTTCGGCTACTTCATGATTTGGCTCTCTGTCACCAAAAAAATCTCCACTCCCCAAATCTGGAAAATGTGCCTCTACATTTGCATCGGCGCCAATTCCCAATCCTTCGTCAACACCGGCGCTCTCGTCACCTGTGTCAAGAACTTCCCCGAGAGCCGCGGCGTTGTTTTGGGCCTCCTCAAGGGGTTCGTTGGGTTAAGCGGAGCGATTATCATTCAGCTCTACCATGCTTTCTATGGAGACGACTCCAAGTCATTGATTTTACTTATTGGTTGGCTTCCAGCGGCCATTTCGTTTGCCTTTTCACGAACGATTCGGATCATGAAAGTGGTTCGGCACCCGGATGAGTTAAAAGTTTTCTGTAATTTTCTTTATATTTCGCTAGGGTTAGTCGGGTTTTTAATGATTATGATTATTTTCCAGAAAAGGTTTAACTTTACGCAGAGCGAGTACGGCGGCAGTGCTGCACTTGTCGCAGCAGATCAAAATGAAGAGGACTACTATATAGTAGTAGCCTCCCCAAAATTGATCAATAGCACCCTTGTGGCATGAGGGGTGTTACACTATTCCAATTCAGTCAAATTAGCAAGTGGACCTCTACTCGTGGACCCGACCCGTTCGATATGGACTTTTCAGTCAATCAGGCTAAGTCTATTAGGTAATAATGGTTCATGTTTTGGTTGTTTTGAAATACAAATTTAGGCCTTGTTTTGGCATTGAAAAACATTCTCTCTATCTTCTATGAAATTAATTTTTTTTTGGATAGAAGATATTTAATTTTTTTAAATTAAAATTTTATTGTCTCTACCACATTACTATCACCATCATCATCACTGTCACCGTCACTACTATCATCACCATTGCCAACGATAGCCACACTATCACCATTCACAAAAATTTCAATAATCCCATGCAATTTTAAGCATTTATAAGATAAATACACGTTTTGATATCTTCAAAATTTATGTAATTTTAATTTGGTTCTTCCAAATTTCAAAAAAAAAAAAAATCATTACTTCCATGCAATTTTGAGTATTTATAATAATAAAAAAAATTAGTATTTTGGCCTTCTAAAAATAATCAAAAATTTCTTGCCCTATCCAAATTTGAGTAATTTTAGCCTAGCACCTCCTTTGCATAATTTTTGGATCCACCATTCATCCTGTCGCAGCTGCCTCATCATCACCACACCACCACTAAGTCTTTGCTATGGGCACACCATTATCACCACACCACTTCCATTGTAAGTAAACAGTATAAAATGTTGTAAAGAATTATGCATTTAATCTTATTCTACCACTATTAGCTTCAAAGTTACAATCAAACACAAAAAAAAAATATTTTATTTTCTGCCAAAATAAATGGAGAGTTATTTAGAGTCTGATACATTTTCTCCATGGACGATAGGTTAAACATGACAACGGGAGCTGCAAGGCCGAACCCACAAGGAACTTTTAACGTAACGAACGTGACCCTGTCGTAGACCTTTGATGGATTGTTACACACATTAAATTAAACACAAAATTATACTAAATTTTTTTAGAATAATAAAAAATTTAGGTATCAATTCACAGGGACAATTGTGAAATTAAACTAATTTAATTGTTAAATTCCTAAATTAATTTTAATGAAAAGATTGATTGTTTATAACCTAATTTAATAACAAATAAATTAAATTAAGTAATTAAATTATCAATTATAAATAAAATTAGATTTACTGATTTGGAGAAAAACCTAGGGCAATAAGTCCACCACTAGTTACATAAATAAGGTTTCAAACTGAAAACAATTATGTTATGGTTCGAGCGGAATAATGCTTCGCAACTACAAGTTCAAAGCATTTAACAAAAAAATCATCACGTTTAATGTATGAGCACGAACCATCTCAAATAGTACGAATCGTTCACTCTAAACTAAGGTAGTGACGCGACTCGTCTCTCGTAATATGGTTCGTCTTATACCTTGAATGTGAAAGAATAGAAAACTCTTATATGGAAAACATTCAACAATCACAGAAAGCCAAATATTTGAAGAAATAATGGAAAATAAATATATGAAACTTCTAAAACACCATACAATTGTTCAGACCTTTACATAATTGAAAATAAAAAAGAAAACCTAATTACATGGCTAGGGTTTTATCAAAACCCTAGAAAAGAAGACTAGCACTCATGGAGGAGTGGGAAGAGGAAGAAGATGAGGAAGAAGACCCCATGGAAGTGTCCTTCAAACTTTTTAGAGAAAATCACCTCTTGGAACCCTAGCATCTCTTTCCTTGCAAAAAATCAATTTCGGAACCCTAATCTAACATTTTTCTTACCTATTTATACTTCTGCTGTCTTTCAAATAGGTTTAAAACATCGGGCCCGTTTTCCCACAAAAGTCAACGCACGTGCAGAAAAGCCAACGCACGTGCAGAAATCTATTTTCTCTCCAAATTCTGTCTTTTTACCCATTTTGTGCTCCGACTATGTATAATCTGATTGACATTAAACACACATAAAATATACACTTTGACAAGCAAGTAAAGTTAAGAGATCCTAATTAACGACCTCAATATTGTACAATTCGGCCTTAATCACATCCCCCAACTTACAACTTGCTAATCCTCAAGCAAGTAATAAAAATAAAATAAAATAAAACAAAATCTAACTATTTCCTCTTTCGTGGGAAAACGATTGCATTTAGCATGTGCAACAAGCCTTTGAACCACAGAGTTACCCCAAGTGGACGAGTAAAGTCTCGTGAGAGTTTCCAAAAATGATACCCACAAACATTAACATATTCATATATACTCGACAACAATTAATCACACTACTCCACCTAACAATTAATTTATATGCCACTACAGTGTGATATTGAGACATAATGAGTCATTAAAGGCACAGTGGATAAGCTTGAAGAAACCTATTGAGTCAAAACCATAATTCAGTTAATACAAAAGTAAAGTCCCCTGTACTTGTGCATGCTAGTAGACAAATCATCAGTACCTTCAGTGTAAAGTGCAATCTCCATATTAGTTAACTGTCCACTGTAATAGCCCAGTGTAACTCATAATAACACCCAACATATACAGAAAAACTAAACTGTTGCAACCAAGATTCTCAAAAGTTTTTATTTTTTTATTTTTTTAATGATTGTGCAATGTCCTGATCCATTAAGCTTTCTAATCAACCCATGTGGCAAGCATTGGGCCAATAACTCTCAAACCAGATGGTTTTAGGGCACTAGGTGTGAAGACACCCCTACGGGCTTAATAACTCGAGTTGAAAAGGCTACGAATCCGAGCAAGTCATTCTTCTTATTTTTCCTTAATTGTGCAATGTCTAAGTCCCTTAAACTTTCTAATTAACCTATGTAGCAAGTATTAAGCCAATGACTCCCAAACCAGATTGTTTTAGGGCACTAGGTGTAGAAACACCCCATACGGGTTTAATAACTCAAGTCAAAAAGGCTACGAACCCAAACAAGTCAAGTGTTTTTTTTTTTTTAATTTTTTAATTTTTAAGAATCTTGGCTCCTCATTTATTATTTTCTGCTACTCTAGCCATTATCAATGATGTACACCAGGGATTATAATAAAGAGGTCACCACTATGATAGTGTGTTCATGTGAATTAGCATACTTATGACAAGTGTACTAATACCACAAACATAAACAACTCTCCTAGTGCAAACATCACATGCAAGTATTTACCCAGTAAACCCTTTTCATACAAGTCTACTGTGTTCCCCAATTAACATGTGCAAATATCATCACCCTACTAGCAACAAGTCACATCAAGTGAAGTAATGCAATCAAATGAAATAGGTATAAGCATGAATTATTGAGCCAAATAGAAATGCACAAAAGAAAATATAACCCTCATCCCCCAACTTGAATATGACATTGTCCTCAATGGAAAAGTAAAGAGAAATGAGAGAATATTACCAGAAATTGTAGATGCACATCCAGGTAGGCAGAGAGTAATAGACACACACTTCACATACTTTTTTTATTTTTTTTTTCAATGAAAAGAAGAAATAACTAACAAGAAAAATAAAAGAGACAAAACAGAATAAAGGCCGGTACTAAGGAGAATCCGGTAGCGGTGATGGCCGGAAATGTTGGGCAAACAAGGCGTTCATCAAAGATCGTGTCTCAAAGGCTTCATCCTGAACTCGTTGGTCGAGCTGATCGAAACGCTGCTGGCTCAACTCTCGATATGTATAAAAGTCAGTTTGCAGTGATGCAACTAACTGCTGATGTTAAGCTGGCGGGCGTGTAGCTGGTCGAAGGCCGCCTGAGAATAGTCTCAATGCGCCTGAAAATCTGTGCGTAACCCCATGAGACTCTGGTGGTGATCACGAAGAGTATTGTGGACCTGATCCACAGAGTGCTGAAGCTGTAAGTACTCCTCGTGAGTCATATAGAATGGGTCCCCTTGGGGAGGCACAAGAGAGGTAGGATGAGGTGGTTGGTTGTGGACAGGGTCCTAGGCCTCATCAACCGGGGCACCAACTTGCTACGGGATGTGAGATATGTTATGCTGCCATTCCCGCTGGCCTAAAGTCGGATAAGCTCTATCAATCTCCTCATTCGAATCAATGGGGAGGCCGTTCAGCTCGAAGACAAGTGTGAGCAAGTTGGTAAATGGCAATGGCCAAGTCAGGTTCTGCATAGGTTTAGGCCGAATTGCCTCTCGTAGAAATTTCTGCACATGCATCCATATGATATGCTCAAGCGGGACCTGATAGCTATGCTGATAACCGTGTAAGACCCGAACAAACTCCAAGCGGCGCTCAACTTTATGCCCAAGTGGAAGGGCATTCTAATGGACCATGGAATCAATGAATAGCAAATGGCCAGGTAGCTTGCTCCGCCGCAAGCATGAGAAACTAGTGTCACCGTGGGCCCCCGGGAAGTGCTGTTGGATGAGGCTGTGTATGGATTGTTGGTCCTCAACTTCCAAGAAGGGCTGGTATTTCGGCTTGGAGAAGAACCCTAACGCGTCAGCAATCATGGATTCAGTGATGGTGATGAGATGACCATCAATGGTGAACATCAGTCCGGGCTCGGTGAGTGACTCATACAGGTTCTGGTAGAAAAGCCGTACCAGACGAGGATAAGTGGGCGCTATCATAGTGCAAAGGCCCAATTGTTACCGGAGTTGGAGCTGCTCAACAGCCCAAGAAGTGGCTGGGTCACACTGAAAATATGAAATGTTGAACTGCGTGAGCTTGTGAAGCAAGCGTGAAGCCCACTTCGGTCGTGGCAAGTCACCCAATGGTGGTGGTGAGGATGGTGGTGACGGTGGCGGTGGTGGCGCCGATAAGGTGGAATCTCTTGCCTTTTTGGAGGCCTAGGCGGATATCCGTCGACTCATGTCTTGCACACACCAACAATAGACACATATACACGTGAAACCAACATGAGAATTAAATAAAATATTAAAGCACAAGTCTGCCCACTGATGTACCACATGCAATTCTCATCATTTTTTTTTAAATGTTTCCTTAATTTATTTTTATTTTTTTTGTATTTATTTATATAAAAACGAAAAGAAATAAATAAATGAATAAAAATGACATTAAATTAAAATAACAATTTTATTGAAGTAACTAATGACTAAATAATTAAACTAACAGAACTAAACTATCTAAATAAACTAAACTATCAAGTAAAGAATGAAGTAATAAAAATAAAATAACAGAAATATAAGAAACTAAATAAATAAACAAATAACCTATGAAGTAAATAAAAAACTAAGCAAGAATTTTATTTTATTTTATTTATTTATTTTAAAATAGAGCTATTTTATTTAAGTAACTAATGATTGAATAATTAAAACTATTAGAACGAAATTATTTGCATGAACTAAACTATGGTAAGCAAGCCAAATAATAAAAATAACAAAACAAAACAAAAATAAACTTTTTTTTTTTTGGTATTGGACCGCACGTGTGTCGTAGATGGCTGCACATGCAGAGGTCATCTTCTTCACAGCAATTTTTTTTTAAAAGGATGAACCATAGATAAACAACAAACAAAAACAAAAACTCTATATATCTATTCCTACATCCACAAATCTACACAAAAAGGAAAAGTTACCTTAAAAGAGTGGAAAAAAAGGGAGCAAGAAGGATGATTCGCCGGAAAAAAATGGTGGTCGCCGGAGATTCGACAGTTGGAGAGGAAATAGTGATACCGGCGATGAGATGGTGGTGAGGAAGAAGAAAGGAGGGTTGAGAGCATCAAGGCCGGAAGATACACCCTATCGCCGCTTTTAGTTGAAACCTTCACCAGAGATGTCGTCTATCCTAATAATAATTACCTCAGATTTACTATCCATGGTGATCCGAATCACTATATGGTTGTCAAGCCTACAGTAGAAAACAGCCTTGTGCTATTAGGGCTCGGTCGTATGTTAACCCCCTATACCCTTTGAGTTCTCTTTAGAATATAATCCCCTCGGGTTGTGTTGTGATATCTACTTTGCTAAATACTTTGAGTTCTCTTTAGAATATAATCCTCTCGGGTTGTGTTATAATATCTAATTACCCTAAAAAGTACCTATACCCTTTGAGTTCTCTTTTGAAGGGTTGGTGATGGTGGAGTGTGATGAGTTGGTGGGTTTGTGGGGTTGTGAGAGAGAGAAAGATAGATAGAGATAGAAGATGAGAGGTAGAGAGAGAGAATGACAAAATCTGTGAGTAATTGTGAGAGAAGTGGGTTAGGTTTTGATGAGGTCAATTTTTTATTTTTATTGTTTTTAAATACGAAAATAGAAAAATAAATAAATAAATAAAATGCGATTTTTATTTTTATTTTTATTATATTTTATTTAAATTTTTTTTATATATATGTAAATAAAAATAATTGCATATTTATTTATTTATTTAAAATTTATTTATTTATTTTGAAATAAGTAAAAAAATTAAAAATAATAATAATAGAAGAAAACAAAACAAAATCTGTAGGTTTTTTTTTTTCAAAGAATTGCCGCACGTGCGGGAGTGTACGCCGCACGTGCGGACCCATACCGTGCGCATACCCCGCATGTCCCCCACGAACCTGCTTTCAAAGCATAAGACAAATCGGTGGAATCAAATAATTGCCGCACGTGCGGGATATATATATATATTTTTTTTGAAGAACAACGTTCTGCACGTGTGATGTGCAAGCCACACCTCCTCCTCCGCACTTGCATTTAAAGTAGTGTGTACTTTTGTGGGATGAAATTTTTCCACACGTGCAGTGGGTAGTGTCGCACGTGTGGGAATTTTTTTTTTTTTTTTTAACCCAACTTGTACCTTAATTTTACAATCAAAATAAGAATAGCTCTTGCAAACAAATAAAAGTTTAATAAAGGTATAATCTTCAAGCGAAAACCACGGGTACTACTTTTCTCCTTAACAGTGTTTGTAACTTTCTCTATTCTCTAATAGGGTGACAAACTAGGTTGATTCGGTATCCAGAATCGAGGCGCATAAAGCTAACTCGACCTATGGGGCTGCCATACAGAGTTCAAGCCAGGATGGTTTTGAAGCAATTTCCACACTCCTGGGTATTTAAACCAGACTCTAGTCTCGGAAATTCCAAACCTTTGTGTTCTAGGCTTTGCCATTCGAACTCTAGTTTTCATCATCTCAGTTGGTCTCCTAGGAACTCATTACAAACATAGTTAAGTGGCTATACTAGACCGTTAGATGTCGTTCGGGCATGACGAACACCAAAAGTATTACACCTTTAGAGGATTTAAAGTCTCCTAAACGGAAATAAAGCACAACAAGAACAAAGAAAAATAGAATAAAATAGAAATGAAAGAAAAGGGAACAAGACATCAATCTCTCAATCATTGTAAAAAGGGTCCATCAAAGCAATGGACTCAATCATATCCCCACTCCCAATCCCCTCTATATATGGCTTCAGTCTTTGGCCATTCATTTTGAAAGTGTGGCCATTCTTTGGATCTTGCACCTCAACGGCGCCATGAATAAATGCCTCAATCACTATAAAGGGACCATCCCACCTTGATCTAAGCTTACCCGGAAAGAGTCTCAATTTGGAGTTAAGAAGCCACACTTTTTGGCTTCAGTCTTTGGCCACACCTCCTCCTCCGCACTTGCATTTAAAGTAGTGTGTACTTTTGAGGGATGAAATTTTTCCACACGTGCAGTGGGTAGTGCTGCACGTGCGGGAATTTTTTTTTTTTTTTTTTTTTAACCCAACTTGTACCTTAATTTTACAATCAAAATAAGAATAGCTCTTGCAAACAAATAAAAGTTTAATAAAGGTATAATCTTCAAGAGAAAACCACGGGTACTACTTTTCTCCCTAACAGTGTTTGTAACTTTCCTTATTCTCCAACAGGGTGACAAACTAGGTTGATTCGGTATCCAGAATCGAGGCGTATAAAGCTAACTCGACCTATGGGGCTGCCATACAGAGTTCAAGCCGGGGTGGTTTTGAAGCAATCTCCACACTCATGGGTATTTAAACCAGACTCTAGTCTCGGAAATTCCAAACCTTTGTGTTCTAGGCTTTGCCATTCGAACTCTAGTTTTCATCGCCTCAGTTGGTTTCCTAGGAACTCATTACAAACACAGTTAGGTGGCTATACCAGACCGTCATATGCCATTCGGGCATGGCGAACACCAAAGGAATTACACCTTTAGAGGATTTAAAGTCTCCTAGATGCAAATAAAGCATAACAAAAACAAAGAAAAATAGAATAAAATAGAAAGGAAAAAAAAGGGAACAAGACATCAATCTCTCAATCATTGTAAAAAGGGTCCATCAAAGCAATGGACTCAATCATATCCCCACTCCCCGCGCACTAAAATGACCGCCACATGCAGAAGAATGCCAAAAAGTAAGAATGCCATGCACCTCACTCTCCGACACACACTGTCGGATCACTTGGTCGAAGAAATATTTAAACAACTCCAGATCCTCCCAAAAATAATACCTGACCTGTGAAAAGAATCGGTCTTTGTCTTGCTGTAGACACCCCATTTTTGACCATCCTCAAGGCTTGGACGTCACCGCTTGAACACTCGGTGATCCTCTTTGTTTGTGTTCGTCTTGAGTTCCCGAAGGTCTTGGCTGCGTGCCTTGCCTCAGGATCTCTCGACTCGACTGTTCCGTGTTTGGTTTTGGCACCAAACACTTGTGTTTTTGCCTTGAAGGGCAGGGAATGGCTTGTTGGCCATCCCCACATCCCACCGGCCTTCCCCTAACATCACCGGCTGTTTATGGGTGCCACCGGC
The DNA here is from genome assembly GCA_036172215.1 of Camellia granthamiana. Classification (NCBI taxonomy): domain Eukaryota; kingdom Viridiplantae; phylum Streptophyta; class Magnoliopsida; order Ericales; family Theaceae; genus Camellia; species Camellia granthamiana. The sequence continues at coordinate 167,750,164 of CM069903.1, read as the reverse complement.
CATGGTTTCTTAAAACCAATGGCCGGTCGGCACTATATTTGGCCGACCGGCACTTTATTTTGCCGGCGACCTCTTTTGCTGGCCGGTGTAACTCCTTTGCACCCTTGAGGCATGGTGCATGCCAGCTGTGCCAACTGGAATGCACCATCACTCCTCCCCGTGCAGTTTTTGGCTGGTGTGAACCTTTGAACCCCCTTTCCTTCTAGAAGCTTGAACCCTTTGGCCAAGCTTCTTGGGGAAGCTTGGCCAGCTGTATTAGCTTCTCCAAGAAGCCAAAAACCCTTTGCACCTTTTGCCCCTTTCATCTAGCTTCTTGGAGAAGCCTAGAACCTTGGCCTTTGCCTTTGCCTATATAAGCACTCATCCTCTCCCTTTGTTAGAGGTTAGAGCTTTTGAACAAAAAAAACCAGAGCTTCTATATCTATTTATCTGTATTATACCCTCTCTCTCTATATCTCCCTCTCTCTCATCCTTTGTGTGTGTTTCTAGGCCTAAATAGTGTGTTTTGACCTTACTTTTGCACTAATACACACACCATTACACCTTGCTTCGAGTTTAAGAGGCATTGAGGGTTGATTCTTGAGGTTTTGGACTGATTTTGGTCAGAGGAGGGTGGCTGGAGCTTCTGTTCTTGAAGTGTTCTTCAAGGGTGAGATTCTTACTTTATTTTCCTCAATCTTGCACTAGTTTTCTACCTGTCTTGCATCTGATTTGAGCTTTGTGTATAACATAAAAAAGTCTTGTATTTTCATGCTTAACATCTTTCATTAAGGGTGTTTTGGCATTGGGGGTCGAACCCCCCCTCTTAGGCCTCTTTTGGCCTATTTTGGTGCCTTTTTCTTTAAGCCTTGTTTACTTTGTTGTATTAGCCTTCTCACCACTGAAATCCAGTGGATTTTCAGTGGTGATGAAGTGATTTTGAGGTCTCGTATAGGGGAGGGACACCCCTCTCCCTATTTGTCTCATTTGTGCATGTTTTTGGCTCATAAGGATAGCATGCATGAGTAGTTGCATTTGGTACCATTTCAGAGTTTTCTTGGGTGTTTTGGGTCATATTATATCCTTGTCCAATGGTGGTTTGTTGGCCCTTAGCATGCATTTTATACTTGCTTTGTAATTCTCTATCTTGCCTAGAAATGTGCCATGTGTTTAGCCTAGTATATCCTCATGTTTTAGCTTAGTTTATTGAAGCTTTTGGTCATGATTTGTCATGCTTTAGGTCTGTTGGCCACTGATTTTGTCATGTTTGGTATGCTTGATATAGTTGCTTTGCATTTTGGCTTATGAGCCTTGGTTGTGTGGGTCACTAGCATGCTTAGCTTACCTTAGTCTCATGATTTGGCATCATTCTAGATCATATCTCAGTCCATATAATGTGGTCTTACATTGCCCTTTGTGTCTCTTTCAATGCTTTGGAGTGTTGTAATTCCGTGCCTTGAAATGTGCATTGTGTATGCCTATGTGTTTGGGTCATTTGGGCTGCCATATCATTGGGTTTTGGGGGCTCATTTCACATGTTAAAAATCTGTTTTTGGTTGCTTGGTTCATGCCATGAGTGGTCTTGATAGTGGTAGTAAGATGCTCCCTTTTGTGCCTTAGTCTTAAGCCCATTGGTTTGTATGCTTGTTGTGCATATTTGTCCACTGTTTTGGGCATTTTTGGTCGCTTTTTTTGGATGGTCTGAGGTCTGCCCTTTGTGTTTTGAGTCCACAATTGCATGATCATGTTGCATTGGATTCATGCTTACATGGTATCATACTTGCATGTTTGCATATTATTGACTAGTTGCATTTCATGTCTCAACTCACATGTTAGAGTGCATTGCATTGCATCTTGCATACCTAGCATTGTACATTTGCATGTTTAGTTTACATCACATTTTGGCATATTTGTTTACTTAGCCTCATTTGCATATTTGAGCCATGTTGCATAACTTGAGCCATATTGCATACATGCATTACATTGTTTGGTTTGGGGTGTCAAACCAAACTTGAGGGGTGAGGGGTGTTTGTACTTCAAGTGACAAAACACATCTCAACCCTCGGTCACCGAGGCCCTTGACTTTGGCATGATAGGGTCTTGGTCCTCATTTGTGTGTTGCATACATTTTACATTGAATGGCAAGCTTGGTCCCTTAGGCTATTATGCACAATTGATGGCCCAAGGATCGAGGGCCATGCTCCCCTGAGTTCAATACATGATAGGGAACATGACCATGTTTACATGTACCTGAAATCCCATGCCATACACTGTCTGTCCTCTGTTGCTGTCAAAACTATTTTCTGCAGGAAGTTTTTGCCGACCGGTCATTAGTGAATGGCCGATAACTTCATTAGCAGCCGATGGCCATTTACCATGGCCGGTGGTCGTTTCCCTTAGCCGACGGTGTTCTGCAGTATGCATAGAAGATACCCTGGGATTTTGGCAGTCTTCAGAGAAGCAAAGCAGTGAAAACAGAGGCAGTAGTGCTATGGCAATGAATTTCCGGGCAAGACGAATCAAGCATGCATCATTCGCACATCCCGAGGCAGGGCTGCGGCCACCTTTCTTCTATATTTATTTGACAATTAAATTAGAAGTTTTGTAATAATTAATTGGCTAGGCTAGTTGATTTATTCATTCGGCCTGTATTATTCTTTTGGTCCCTCCGAGCGAGGGCAAATTTGTAATAAGTGTGGGTGCGTGTGTGCATGTCTTCCAATCCCACGTCTTTCTTCCCTTTTATTTACCTGCTTATGATGGTAGACTAGGGCATATTTAAATTAGCATAACAGCATGATAGCATGTTTGCATCATTCATCTGTTTTGCATGCACCGGGCTCGGCGCATCATACTAATCGCATCTGCATTTCAATTCCAAATTGAATACGTGTTAGTTGTAGTATTTCACATGTCATTGTAGATTAGCCGAGCCTATTCTAGTGACATTCTGTATGTGATGCATTAGCCATTTTTAACATGAACTAGGATCATGCATGATTACTAACTAGTTTCTATTTTGGCACGGAGTACTAGGTAAGCTTTTATGCTTTAGCATACCGCATGCGTGTGAGTGTTGCCACAATAGCATGATTACCATGAGGCTAGCCGCTTATGTGATATAACTGCTTGAATGCCTGTGGATGGAGGTCAAATTACCTAAATTGGAATAATGCATTGAAACTGTGAGTTTTAAGCCCACTAGATAGTAGCAAAACCATCCTTTCCAAAGCCCACTTGAGGGTGGTAAAATCTGCATTTTAGCCTACTTGCGAGTAGCAAGCCATTTTCAAAACACACATGTAATATTTTGTTCCAATCTAGGCGATTTGGTCTATACTTGTTTGCTGTGCGCATAACATAGTAATTCTAGGCTAATAACCGGAATAAGAACACATAATGTTTTCAAAACAAGATATCATGGTTAGTAGAGGCCGATCTTCGGATCGGGCGAGAGGGGTGCTCATAGCTGACCTTCCCCAATCGTACCTAAGTTCCCGAGCCGAGGCAACTTTGGTGATGACGGACACGTGGCCTTTGACACCGAGTCAGGGTTTCCTAAATTTCCCAAAATAAAACATTTAGGTGGCGACTCTGTATCTGGCAAAGCAGTCCATGTTTGGCACTTCTTTTCTAAAAATCTGTTTTCTCAAAACGATTTGCCGGATTTGGATTCTTTGGTTCAGATTAAGAACCGTGACAAATTGAGTCCTGAACTATAGTAGACCCACAAAAGCGAACAGAAAGGGACTCACCCTCCCGGGGCGTTCGGGGACGTCTACACTTGCTTAGACCAATTTTGAGGAACTTGCCCAATGGCCAAGTAATTCACAATATGTGCAAACCACAGGGGGTTCGCTCATGACAGCTCAAGGAGTTGTTTCGTCCGGAAACGAATCATGCAAAATAAGAGGGTCACTAGTATACTCAACAAGGATTCGGGAGAGGTGATCTGCCACCACATGCTCAGATCCTTTCTTATCTCGGATCTCTAGGTCAAATTCCTAAAGCAACAAAATCCATCAAATTAACCTAAGTTTGGTCTCTTTCTTTGATAATAAATACCGTAAAGCGGCATGATCAGTGAAGACTATGACCTTGGAACCTAGAGGATAGGACCGGAATTTATCTAAGGCAAAGACAACAGCTAGCAACTCTTTCTCGGTAGTAGTGTAATTCAATTGTGCATCCGAGAGAGTGCGACTAGCATAGTATATAGCATATGGTGCCCTATTGACCCTTTGACCCAACACAGCCCTAACAGCATAATTTGAGGCATCACACATGATTTCAAAGGGAAGTAACCAATTCAGTGATTTCATGATTGGGGCGGTGGTAAGGGCCATTCTCAGTGTTTGAAAAGCCTTCAAGCATGCTTCATCAAAGATAAAAGGTGCGTCCTTAACAAGTAAACTACACAAATGACGTGATATTTTACTAAAGTCTTTGATAAACCTACGGTAAAAACCTGTATGCCCGAGGAAAGACCTAATTTGATGCACAGAATTGGATGGAGGAAGGTCTGCAATGAGGTCAACCTTAGCCTTGTCTACCTTTATACCTCAAGGGGACACAATGTGTCCCAACACTATACCCTCACGAACCATAAAATGGCTCTTTTCCCAACTCAAAATTAGGTTTGCCTTAGTACATCGTTCCAACACTCTAGTCAAATTCCTAAGGCATTCATCAAAACACGGTCCAAACATCAAAAAATCATCCATGAAAACCTCTAAGAATTTCTTCACCATATCGAAAAAGCTGGTCATCATACACCGTTAAAAAGTCGTCAGTGCATTACATGGCCTAAAGGGCATGCGCCTGTAAGCAAAAATGCCAAAAGGGCATGTGAATATGGTGTTTTCCTGGTTAGCGGGGTACACCGAGACTTGATTATACCTCGAGTAGCCATCAAGAAAATAATAGAAACCCTGCCCCGCTAATCGCTCTAGGATCTGGTCAATAAAAGGTAAAGGAAAATGATCCTTCCTAGTCGAGGAATTCAATCTCCTATAATCAATGCACACTCGCCACCCAGTAATGGTTCGTGTGGGGACTAACTCTTATCTCTCATTCTCAACAACAGTGATGCCCGATTTCTTGGGCACCACTTGTGTGGGACTCACCCACTTGCTATCTGAGATGGGGTATATAATACCTGCATCTAACAGTTTCAATACCTCCTTTTTCACCACCTCTTTTATATTAGGATTAAGTCTCCGTTGCATTTCAAGAGAAGGTTTCGTGTCCTCCTCTAGGTGTATATAATGCATGCACACGGATGGATCTATCCTTTTCAAATCAACCACTGACCACCCTATAACACTCTGATGTGCCATAAGAACATTCATTAATTGACTCTCCTGCTCTGCAGTCAAGTCAGATGCAATGATAACTGGTAAAGTATCCTGGGGCCCTAAAAATGCATACTTGAGTGTGGCCGAGAGTGGCTTCAACTCAAGTGTAGGTAGTGTGACCAAAGATGGTATGGTGGGCTCTCTCAACAGAGGAGGAAGTGACTCAAACCGAGCTTTCCATGGAGGAAAATCCAGTGTAGAAGAAGCATTAAGTAAGGCATTCACCTCCTCAACCGACCCGTCAATATCAGAATTTTCAAATCCAAAATGAGCTAGACAAGCCTCTAGAGGGTCCTCTACAAGAATGGAGGACAAAGCTTCCTCCACAATCCTATCCACAATATCCACAAATAAACACTCCTCTCTCTCATGGGGTTGTTGGGATGCTTGGAAAACATTAAGTTTCACTTGCATGTTACCAAATGAAACTTCTATAACCCCAGTACGATAATTAATGCATGCATTGGCCGTAGCCAAGAAAGGTCGACCTAAGATCACCGGGATTTATTTCATAGAACGGGCTACCGGTTCCATATCTAACACCAAAAAGTCAACAGGAAAGTAAAACCTATCAACCTTTACTCGCACATCCTCAATCATGCCACGTGGCACTTTGAGGGACCGGTCAGCCAATTGGAGAGTAACAGTAGTGGGCTTCAACTCGCCAAGCCTAAATTCTTCGTACATAGAGTACGACAACAAATTGACACTAGCCCCTAAATCTAATAAGGACCTATCAATGAAATGGTCCCCTATAATGCATGCAATGGTTGGGGGCACCCGGGTCTTTAAGCTTAGGGGGTGTGTTATTCAATAAGATGAAGCTTACTTGCTCTGTGAGTATGACTTTTTGGGACACATGCGTCCTAGATTTACGCTTTTGCGTACAAAGGTCCTTCAGAAATTTAGCATAGGAGGGTACTTGCTTAATGGCCTCCAACAGGGGGAGGTTGATTTTTACTTGTTTAAAAACCTCTATTATTGCTTCCATAGATGCCGCCTTCTTATTAAAAGGGGACGGTATATCAAGGCATTGGGGAAAGGGTGCCTCAGACACATATGGTGCCTTGGGTTCATGTGAAGTGCTAGGGACTAAGTCATCCCTCTTAAGTGTTTCCCCCTCACCCTTGCTCTCATTGGGTGTACTACCGTGGTCACCCTTCTTAGCTCCAGTTGCATTAGACGCAACTGACTGAGGCTCTAACTTCCTCACACTTCTCAAAGAAATCACCGCTTGCACCTGCTCATGGTGCTTTCCATTCCTACCCGAACTCTCTACCTTGTATTGTCCCTTAGGGTTGGCCACAGTTTGACTCGGTAATTTTCCCTCATCTCTCCTATTCATGTTGTTAGCCATTTGACCCAATTGGTTATGTAGCTTGGCAATGGAGTGAGTATGTGAGTGAACTACTGGTGCTAACCTCTTAAGTTCTGAGAGAACTTCTAACACCTGAGTCTCAAAGGCCGAGTTGCCTTGAGGAACATGCGAGGGTTGTGGTTGCCGGTACGGTTGTAGGGGTTGATAAGGTTGCGGTAGTTGGTAGGATGATTGGTTGGCAAAGTTATTAAAATTCTGCCTTGGTGGTGGAGGATTGTAAGAAATGCCTTGTGAAGGAGGTCTCCATGAAAAATTGAGGTGATTTCTCCATCCGGAGTTATATTGGAATATGGGTCATTACCCGGGTTGGAGAATCCTTGAGCCGTATTCACATGCTCTTGGACTAACTCCGGAAATTGTGATGCCGAAGGGCACTCACTTAAGTCATGAGCAGGGCTCGCACATATAGCACATGCCTTATTAAATTGAGGCTGATCTTGCTGTGTAGGGGCATGTCCTGCAGCTAATAATTGGTCCATTTTGCAGGACAATGCCTCTACTTATTAGGCTAACTCTAGGTTTTGCCCGACCTCATAAATTCCCCATCTCTTTGGGGCTTCAACTATTGGTTGCCGGACTTACCGGGCTGCGGAGGCATGGTGAAGGGAATTATCACTTAGGTTTTCAAACAATTGCCATGCCTCGGCATCATTTTTGGACATGAATGTCCCACTACAGGATGAATCCACCATTTGGCGGTGCGACAAAGTTAAGCCATAATAAAATGTTTGAATAAGTTGTCAATCAGGCACTTGGTGGTGGGGACATTGTTAGAGAAGATCATGAAGTCTTTCTCACGTCTCATGAAATTGCTTGCCATCAATTTGAGCAAAATTAGTGATGGCTCGCCTAAGTTGGTTGGTTTTACCTATGGGAAAGTACTTCTCCAAGAACCGTTGCTGTAATTAGTCCCAAGTTGTGATTGAATTAGCAGGTAAGGAATTTAGCCAATGTTTGGCTTTATCCTTTAATGAGAACGGAAACAATCGCAACATTAAGGCCTCATTTGTGAAATTCTGGATCCTCATTGTCGAGCAAATTTCTAGAAATTCATTCAAATGTTTGTAAGGATCATCATGAGCTAGTCCATGGAAACATTGGAGCATTTGTATGGTGTTGGACTTAATCTCATAATGAGCAGCAGTGGTGTTGGGTAATTGGATGCATGATGGTGACATATATGCAGTGGATGTGAAATAATCCTTAAGGGTCCGGTTGGGCACATTCAGGACATTTGGCTTTTCCATCTCTAATGGATCAAAGTATGGATATGGATATGAATATTCAAGCCTAGGAACACGGGCAGAGGCTCTAAGTGTCCTAAAAGTCCTTTCTAGTTCAAGGTCCAAACTCCACAATTCAGGGTAACAAGAACGGCGCCCGTGCATACACTACTCACACACACACACATACTAAGTTCCGACTCTGTGCACTAAGTATGAAAGCAAAATACCAAAAGGAGAAATACTCACAGCGATTTAACGAAAACGCTTTACTCGTCTTGCAGGTGCTTGACGTGTAGACGTTGTCTCCAACCTCCAATTGAGCTTTGTCTTTCTTTGTAGCACTTTCGTGCCTTGCTTGCAAGTGTTTGCTTCTTTTTTAAGTACTTTAGTGTTGCGGTTTGTTTGTTTTTTTTTTAAAGCTCGGTTGGCTCCACTTGCACTTCAGTGATAGCTTCCGCTTTCAAACCCTCTGCACACTTGGCAACACGAAAGCATAAAATCCTAAACTAAAAATTAAAATAAGAATATAACTTTAAATTAATTAATTTCGTCGGAAGTCCATGGCAACGGCGCCAAAATTTGATGGGTCGTTACACACACCAAAATTAAACGCAAAACTATACCAAATTCTTTTAGAATAATGACAAATCTAGGTATCGATCCACGGGGATAATTGTGAAATTAAACTAATTTAATTGTTAAATTCCTAATTTAATTTTGATGAAAAGATTGATTGTTCATAACCTAATTTAATAACAAATAAATTAAACTAAGTAATTAAATTATCAATTATAAATAAAATTGGATTCACTGATTTGGGAAAAAACCTAGGGTAATGAGTCCACCACTAGTTACATAAATAGGGTTTCAAATTGAAAACAATTACGTTATGGTTCGAACAGAATAATGCTTCGCAACTACAAATTCAAAGCATTTAATAAGAAAATCATCACGTTCAATGTATGAACACGAACTATCTCAAGTAGTACGAATTGTTCATTCTAAACTAAGGTAGTGACACGACTCGTCTCTCGTAATATGGTTCGTCTATGCCTTGAATGTGAAAGAATAGAAAACTCTTATATGGAAAGCATTCAACAATCACAGAAAATCGAATATTTGAAGAAATAATGGAAAATAAATATATGAAACTTCTAAAACACCATGCAATTGTTCAAACCTTTACATAATTAAAAATAAAAAGAAAACCTAATTACATGGCTAGGGTTTCATTAAAATCCTAGAAAAGAAGACTAGCCACTTATGGAGGAGTGGGAAGAGGAAGAAGATGAGGAAGAAGATCCCATGGAAGTGTCCTTCAAGCTTTTTGGAGGAAATCACCTCTTGGAACCCTAACCTCTCTTTCCTTGCAAAAATCAATTTCAGAACCCTAATCCAACATTTTTCTTGCCTATTTATACTTCTGCTGTCTTTCAAACAGGTTTAAAACATCGTGCCCATTTTCCCAAAAAAGTCAACGCACGGGCGAGAATCTGTTTTCTCTCCAAATTCTGTCTTTTTGCCCATTTTGTGCTCCGACTATGTACAACCTGATTGACATTAAACACACATAAAATATATAGTTTGATAAGCAAGTAAAGTTAAGAGATCCTAATTAACAACCTCAATGTTATACAATTCGGCCTTAATCAACCTTCGTCCTCCATGGATCATAAACTTAAATCCATGGCTGCCCACACTACGTCGTCAACAATGTGTCGTATCTTATTGTAGATACACCATTGAAACTCGCTGATTATTTTTGCAACGGGTTGTCAGTGTACCAGCTCAATGCATTTCCAACCTATTCTGTGAATGGAGCTGCTGCATACAGAGTCTCTGTGGTGTCCGTGATCCATAAAGGGTGGCTAGAAATTATGTTTATGAATGATTTGGATGTCATGGATTCTTGGCACTTGGATAGTTTTGGATTCTTTGTGGTTGGGTAAACTTTCTTAATTTTCATTACAAGGGTTAAAAACTGATATTTTTAGTTATTTTTTAATTTTTTTTAAAAAGACATGTCAATAAGTGGAGAGAATGAGTTGACTTTTTGTCTTGCTCTTTTTTTTTTTTTTTTTTTTTTTTTTTTTTTTTTTTTGGTGCGTGTGGGGTTATTTTACTACTATACTTATCATATAATTCATCTGAACCATAGGTTTGGAAATTTGTATTTTTTATATATGGGTTTTCAAACTTTTCCCAAAATTGCCACTAAAATGGTTTTAAAAAATATTTAGGGCAGCAAATTATATATGTGGTCTCTTTAATTTGTCTTTTAATCTTTCACATTGTGTTAATATAGTTGTAGTTTGCTGCTTTAATTTTCCCTATAAGATTCTATTTTTGTCCCATTTGAAAATTATTTCTTTTAAACGTCAAATACCAAAAATTTAGTGTATTATAGGTATCATAGGTGAGATTTTGCCTCAATTTGATGTAAATCTTAGCTCCGCCCCTAATCGGGTTACCTGAATTGTTTCATTCTCAATATGTTTAGGTTTGGAAATGGATAGTTACCTGACTTGTTTCATTCTCAATATGTTTAGGTTTGGAAATGGACAGTGGATACGGGCATCGCATAGTACTTACAACCTCTTGGACCCTGTTGTTCGATATACAATCCAAGTATACCCGAAAGGGTGGAGTGCAGTTTATGTGTACCTTGACAACATAAGAATGTAGAACTTGAGATCACAACACTTGAAAAATTGGTATATGGGCCAAGAGTTCTACATTAGGGTTTACGACGATAGTTCCAACCCTGCCAAGGAGCGACCAACATCAGAAAATCTCTTGTTATGTGGTTAGTACTACCATATCGTCTGTAAATTTTTATTGTCCTCTTATTGTCTAATATCAACAAATATATGATTGTATTGTCGATATTAATACATATACTGATTTGCTTATCTGCAGGGATATTTAATGATTCTATATTTGCTCATGCACCAGCTCCCCAACTTGGATGGTTTTAGCAAATGTTGATTTTGTGATTATTCATATTAATGCTAAAGCTGTCCTGATCGTGTGCTTGATTTGAGGCCTTGGTTTATATTGTAATAATTAAGGGGGAAATAATTATTTGCTAAATGCATAAAGATTTTTCTTTCCCCTGTTTATTTTGTAATATTATCCTAGAATTTGAATTTGATATGTTATGTATAAAGGCGAAATAACATTTGAGTTGTATGAAAAATAATATCAATCTCATGAAAAAAAAGTTTATGAGATTGTAGCATAGTATTCCATTAAGGTGAAATTATTTCAGTTAAATTCAATTGAAATGGTATTTTATTTAAGTCATTTTTTATCTCATAAACTATAATCAAAAAGCTACAAACACTCTAATATAGATTTTAAAAAAAACAAAACACAAAAAAATAACAAGGATGAATGTAAATGATTCACATTTGCAATGATTGTTTGGATCAGTTTTGTTATAAAACTGTAAACCACACATAAACAGTGTGATCAGGGTTGGCTGGCTAGCTGTTGTGACACACATGCACACACTTCCTTTACTAAATGCATTGTTTCATAAGAAATATTGGAAAGATTACACCAAAATTCCTAAAATACTCATCAAAGTGATAAGAATTCAAATATATGTAGTGTAATTTAAATTTAGTGTGTTACAGGTCATGTCTAAAATGAATATAATTCAAACATTTAAATTTTAAATATAATTTTTTTGACAGAAAAATTGTGTACCTCCAAAAATAAAATATAAGATATAGATTTAAATTTTGTAAATATGAGTCATACCCAATGTGTGAGTGATTTTCCGATCACACTGCCCGTTTAGTAATTCAGCAGTAGAACACTGGCAGAATAGATGGCACCTTGCTGTCCTGCACAGGAAGAGAAAGCTCTGGCGGTGGTTCTTTCACCCGGGGGCTCTCCGACGATCAAGTCAGTATATCTCAAAGATAATCAAGTGCTAAACTCACTACTCAAAGTATAAAATTGCGTACCTTAGACCCACGGGGGTTCCTCTCTTTTATAGTTTACTCAATCCTAGTCCCACTAGAAGCCTGACTTCTATGGATTCCAATTCAGTACTTACTTTGGATTCCTCAAGTGATAAAGATAAACTCCCTAAGAGTGTTATCTTTATCCATCCTGAAGTCTTTCTTCATCCTTGGACTCCTATCCCTTATCCGCTTATCTCGGATTCCGATATCTTCGGAGATAACCTCGGCATCTTCGAGATCACCTCGGCACAACGTCCAAGGCACGTGGCACCTCGGCTGACACGTCGGCGTCACCTTGTCACGTGTTGGAACTGTGAAAATATATCCCCACAACTGCCCCCTAGGTTCTATTACCTCGACATTCTGAGGTGATGGAACCTATATTGGTACTTTCCAGTATGTCGGCTTAAAGTATCACAGCCGAGATCATCGTTAAAGCCGACATGTCTCTTTAAAGAACAAGAATTCCAAGAACCCGTTCACGCGTATGAGCTGTCATACACAACTTTTCAACCGTTTTTCTCACGCGTTGTACCCTCATTGGCTCGTGCCTGTGACGCGCCTGTAAATCCGTCTGGTGTCTGCAGGCGCCGTCTGATGTATACGTTGTTCAAGGAGCATTAATTGCTCTATCTTTGCCGCTGTTTCAAGTTTTTAACAAAACTTGTTTTTTTCCTCTTTTCGCCTCTTCATTTTGCACTTTGATTTCTCTTACTTTTCCTCTCTCCAGCTAAATTACTCTTGAATCCGCCATTGTTCTAGATTTCAAGCTCTGTAACTGCCTTAGTTTCTCCTTTCTGGTAAGGCTTTGCCGTTCTGTTACTTCTGTAACTGTCGTCTGATTTCGGCGATCTTCGTGTCGGCTCCATTCTTTCTGGTAAGCTTTTGTTCCTTTCGTTTTCAATCCTGTTGATTTTCTTCATTACCTGCTGCCATTACTGTTTTGTTCACACATTTATCTTGTGAACCACATATCTGAATGCTCTAATTTCGCTTTTGTCCATGTCTTGAACACTTGCACTATTTCACCACTTTTCTGTCACTGTTCTTGACCATATATCTCCTGTACTTTTGAGAACCCTACCTCTGTTCTTGATTCTGAAACTTTATTCTTTGTTTCTTGTTTTCTGTGTTTCCTTCCAGATCTGTGCCCCCAATCTTTGCTTTCATAGATTCAGTTTTGGGATTTGTTTATAGAACCTACCAATTCTTAGGAAAAATTGAAACAACCCTTACTAGTATTTACCTAGGTTTTGCCGAGGTCTTAAAAACCCTTTAAGAACATCTTTTTTCTGAAGTCGAATACCTTTACGCCGACATTATGGGCATGTGGAAACATAGGGTAGATACCCCAACCAAACTTCAATACTTTAGGGAAGAGTTCGAAATTCCTGCCGACATCCATCTGAGACTGGCTGGGGATGACGACTCTATCATGCCCACAAATGATACGATGCCCTTTCCCATTGTTGCTTTTACTGAATGTGGACTTCGGCTTCCACTTAATCCCTTTTTTCGTGAAGTTCTCCATTACTATAAGTTGAACCCCATGCAACTTACCATAAACTCTTATCGAGTGATTAATGATATTATAGCCTTAGCCAAACAAGAAAATGTTAGGATAACTTTAGCTGATATCCAGTACTGTTACACCATGTGTGCCCTCAATCTGAAAGAAAAAGGCTATGTCTATTATCTTAAGCCGAGGTTTACAGAGTTCAAAATTGTAGCCGACCTCCCAGACTCCAACAAGGGGGCTGGAGATAATTACCTCATTACCTCGAGAAATTGGGAGTTTGCCCCAAACGAGGATGCCCATCTCTACCCTCTTCCTCGGTCAGTTAAAGAGGGCAAGGGTAAGAGCCCAGTGTCAATACTTAGTTGTTTCTTTTCAAGTCCTCAATACTCTGTCTGTTTCTAATGTCTGTTCTTCTTGCAGATGTTCGTAAGCCACCGAAAAGCTTTCGCCGATCCTACGTCCCCAGCAAGGATTTAAAGAAGCTCTTGGACTTGCCAGTCCAGAAAAGGAAAGCGCCTTTGCTTCCTAACTTCATTCCAACATACAAGTCGATTTTGCCCGACGTCCCTAAAAGGAAGAAGAAAAGCCTTTCTCCACCTTCTGCCACAACCCAAACTGTATCTGTATCCTAAACAGATCAAGGATCAACATCGGATCCAGCTAATCAGCCATCAACCTCGGCTCCATACCTGATCCCAATACCTGAACGGAAAAGGCGGGGCAGACTAGTCCGAACTGCTGAGATGGGTCGCCCAAAACCTATTGCCGAAGATCTCTTAGCCGACCTCCCTACCGATGTTGACGCTCAACCATCGCAAACCATGTCCCCACCGAAGCCGAAAAGAACCAAGAAAGCTCAGCCAAAGGCTAAAGTAACTCAGGTTAAATCTGAGGATACTTTACCTATCTCCAAACTTGCTGAGAGTGACAAGTCTCAACCTTCTGCTGGGAAGAGGCGTGCAGAAACCCTGCCATCAGAATCCACAAAATCAAAGAAGCCGAGGTCATCGTCTGCAACTACCTCGGAGTCCAAAAAACCTGACGTCCCTTGGACCCCCCAAATTACTTTGGAAGACAGGCCAATTATGAACAGTGAGAGCGCCGATGACATTAATGTCTGCGTTGCCCTTAGTACGGCGCTGCTTCTTCCTGGCGATTTGGAGCAAAATGCCGGGTACAGTGAGTACGAGAATTATGCTCTAATGCTACAGCACTCAGTTCAAGTAAGTGTTCCTGTTTGGTACTTTTTCTTTCTTTATGTTTTTACACTTAAAATATTTTCTAATAGTTCTGTTTTCTTTCAGGCCATCCAGCACGCCCATTCTTTTTCTATGCAATCGTTTAAGAATCAAGAGAAGTTGACCGAGATGAAGAGGGAGTTTTCTTCCCTTCAGAAGACCAATAAAAGCCTTCAATTAAAAATGAAGAAGCTGGAAGACCAGGCCGAAGCTGCCACTAAGGCCCAACAGATAGCCGAGGAGAAGGCTGATACTGCTGAAGCCATTAAGAAGGTTGCTGAATCGCAGAAGAGAGAGGCCGAGGAAAAAGCGGCCCAAGCTGAAAAGGAGCTTCAGGAGGACCTGGCTACTAAAAACACCGAAATCAAGGCGGCTGACGAAAAGGCTTACGCTCAGGGTATGGCCGACGTCACAGAGGAATACAAATTACAAGTCAGGCAGGCATGCAACAGGGGCTTCTCCCTTGGTTGGATGTCCCTGGCAAAAAAGCTCAATATCCCTGATGATTCACCACTGCGTAAAGCCGATGCTATTCCTCTTCCATTCCCTTCACCTCCACCTCCAAGTCAAGCTAAAGACGAATCTGAGTCCGATTCTGAGGATGAGGATAAGGATGATGATGATGCTTTAGTAAGGAAGCCTAAAGACACCAATGAGACCAAGTCTCCTCTTCAGGATGATCAAGTCCTAGACTTGACTCATGATGAGGAGGATGAGGAGGTTGTCAAGGAGGCTACTGCTGAGCAAGCATCATCTGACGTTCCTTCAACCAATAAAAGTCTTGATCAAACACTTGCCGAAATTGATGCCGAGATCGTGGCAGAAAAGGCAGCCGAGGCATCGACCCAGCAATCATCTGAACCTCAGACTCAACCAACTGCCACTGTTGAGGAATCTTAGCTTACATGTTTTTTCTTTTGTTTCTTTTGTACTTTGTGAGTTTTTGCGTGGCCGATGTGCCTTCTTCTAAACAGTTACGCTTTGTTTGTTCCCTCTGTAATAAAAAACTACAACTGTATTGTCTGCATGCCTCAATCTTTATTTTCTCTTGATTACTTCTGTATGATTCTATACTTAGAATATTTTGCATGTCTTTCATGCTTTGCCTTCTTTGTGCAATCTTCTCGGGGTTACATACCTCGGGTATAATAACTACAGGCTTTACTTTGGCAAGATACTGACCTGCAAACTTCTCATAAATTTCGACAAGTGTAAAACACATACTGTTTTAGTTTCAACCTATAAACTTTCCTCAAGTTATAATAAGTGCTAAACAATGATCTATTTGTAAATTGCTACAAATAACAAATGTTTAAACAATATACTTAGCTTTTACTTTAACTTGTAAATTGCTGCAAATTTCAACAGATGATCATATGTCGGCTTAATGCCATCTTGTAAATTGCTACAAATTTCAACAAGTGTTAAGCATGTTCTTTGGGTTAACCAACTTGCAAATTTCTACAAGTGTTTGATCAATAACCTCGGCTTTACTTCGACTTGTAAATCGCTACAAATTTCAACAAGCGAAGATAAGGAATCAGCTTAACTTCAACTTGTAAATTGCTACAAATTTCAACAAGTGAAAATAAGGAATAATCTCGACTTAACTTTAACTTGTAAATTGCTACAAATTTCAACAAGTGAAGATAAGGAATCAGCTTAACTTCAACTTGTAAATTGCTACAAATTTCAACAAGTGAAGATAAGGAATAATCTCGGCTTAACTTCAACTTGTAAATTGCTACAAATTTCAACAAGTGTTAAGCATATTCTTCTTCTCTTTGCCCCCAATGTGAACCTGAGTTCCACTTGGGTTCTCATTATTCAAAAATAATATTGCGCATCTTTTATTAGTGTAGAGGAATTCTGCTATGATTTTATTGATGACGTTGAAAAAATAACAAGGAACATCTAATGATAGAAAAATTTTAGATTACAAGTGTTCCATGGTCTAGGCAATGCTTTGCCCTCATTATCTTCAAGTCGATAGGCTCCATTGCCTAATACCGAAATGATTCTGTAAGGTCCTTCCCAGTTTGGGCCAAGCTTGCCCTCTTTGGGATCCTTCTTGTTGCCGACGAATTTTCTCAGGACTAGGTCACTGTAGCACGTCCCCGAACGCATCCCGGGAGGGTTAAGTCCCGTTCCGTTCATATTGGGGTCACTACAGTTCGAAGGACTCAAAATGTCACGGTTCTTAATCTGAACCAAAGAGTCCAAATCCGGCAAATCGTTTTGAGAAAACAGATTTTTGAAAAGAAGTGCCAAACATGGACTGCTTTGCCAGATACAGAGTCGCCACCTAAATATTTTTTAAAATGGGAAATTTAGGAAACCCTGACTCGGTGCCGAAGGCCACGTGTCCATCATCACCAAAGTGGTCTTGGCTCGGGAGCTTAGGTACCATCGGGGAAGGTCAGCTATGACCACCCCCTTTCGCCCGGTCCGAAGACCGGCCTCTACTAACCGTGATATCCGATTTTGAAAACATTACACGTTCTTATTCCAATTATTAGCCTAGAATTACTATGTTGTGCGCACAGCAAACAAGTATAGACTAGATTGCCTAATTTGGAAATAAACATCGCATATCCGTTGGTTTGGAAAACGCTTTGGAATTTGCTACTCGCAAGTAGGCTAAAATACGGATTTCGATGAGTTTTCCAACTCAAGCAATCCAACCTCCACCCACAGGCATTCAAGCAGTTATATCACATAAGCAACTAGCCTCATGGTAATCATGCTGTCATGGCAACACTCACACACATGCAAGGATACTAAAGCATAAAAGCTCACCTAGTACTCCAAGCCAAAACAGAAGCTCATTAGAAATCCATGCATGGACCTAAGCATACTGAAATGTCTAATGCAACGCATACAAAGATGCAATCTAGGCAGGCTCGTTTATCCTAAACATGGCATGTGAAATGCTACAAATAACACGTATTCAATTTGGAATTGAAATACAATGCAGTTTGTATGATGTACCGAGCCCGGTGCATGTAAACAAATGCATGGATGCACGCATGCATAGCATAAGGTATGCTAAAATAAACGTGCCCTAATACTAACCATCAAAGCAGGTAAGTAGAAGGGAAGAAAGACGTGGGATTGGAAGACATACACACACCCACGCACACTTATTACAAATACGCCCTCACACGGAGGGACCAAAAGAATATACAGTCCGAATAATGAATAAAATTAATTATTACAAAATTTCTAACTACTTAATAAATAAATGCAAAGCAGGAAAGACCGCAGCCCCGCCTCGGGATGCGCGAATGATGCATGCTCGATTCCCACTCGCCTGGAAAACCCGTGCCATAGCACTGCTGCCTCTGTTTTCACTGCCCTGCCTCTCCAAAAATTCCCAAAGTTTCAGAATACCTCCCAAATGATCTGAAATACTCCACCGACTGGGGGAAGAGCTCATCGGCTGCTTGTATTGGCCATCGGCTGCTTGTGGTGGTTATCGGCACAAACAAAGTGCCGATCGGCACATTATACTGCCGGTCGGCAGAAAGTTCCTGCAGAGGACAGTTTGACAGCAGCAGCAAAAACAGCAGTACAAGGCATGGTTTTTTGGGCATATGTAAGCATGGCCATGGCCTCCTATCATGCTTGGGGACTCAAGGAGGCATGACTCTTGGTTCTAGGGCCATCAATGATGCATTTGATGCATGATAACCTAAGGAACCAAAATTGCATGTTTTAATTGAAATGCATGCAACACAAAAGATGAAATCCAAAACCTTATCATGTGTTAGTCAAAGGTCTTGGTGACTTGAGGATGGAGACAAGTTTCACCACTCAAAGTGTGAACTCCTCTCGATCCTCATGCTTGGCTTGACAATCCCCAAGCCAAACCATGAAATGCAAGTATGCAGCATGGTTCAAATGCAATGCAACCTATCATGTTAAGCATGCAAAGAGCTAAAGTATGCAAGGTATAAATGTCATGCAACATGGACCAATTAAGCGTGGAACTAGCATACGCTCAAGGCCTCATTAATCAAACATGCAACAACCGAGATACAAGCATGCAATAATGGACTTAAGCCATAGAGGGCAGCCCTCAAACTCCCCTAAAACAGTGGCAAAACATGCCTCAAAACAAGAGCAAGATGCCACACAAGCATGCAAGCCATAAGGCATAAGGCTAAGGCACAAAGTGGGGCATTGAACCACCACTTAACAAGACCAAACATGGCACATGTTAGGCAACCAAAACAGGTTTTTATCATGCAAGATGGCACCCAAATCCCCTCATGGCACCTCCCAAAATGCATTAAACATGGAAGCATGCACAATGCACCCTTGAATGCATAAAAGGACACACCCTTAAAGCATGAAAGAGAGGACAAAAATGAACATGTGAGCATGGATTAGGGTCTAAAATAGCATGTAAGAGGGTTCCAAACCCTTGAAATCATGGAGGCAATGCATCCTACACATGCACCTACTTGAAGCATACAAGCTACAATGCAAAGGGGCTATACAAAGCATGCCAAGATTGACCCAAACAACCTAGGACAGACCTTACACATGGAAAAACAAGCACATTTCCAGTTTATGACCAGCCACAAAAATAGAAGCAAGATAGGCTAACAAAGCATGCAAAATTACGGTAAATAGAAGAGATTATGAAACAAGTGCAAGATAGGGATCCCAAACAGGGTTGAGCCCTTCTTCAATGTTGAAGAAATGCTCAAAATAAGCCTACTTACAGTTTATTACATGCTCAAAAACAGATTATACGCCAGCCAAATATACTATGCAAGAATCATGGCATACAAGGGGGTAAAGAGATAGGTGCTAGATGCTAACATCAAACAGCCAAATACCCTTCATGAGACATGTAGAGGGGGGAAAGATAAGCCACTTTTCAGGCCTGTCGAAGGCCCAAAAATGGAAGCATGGTAGGCTAAAGAAACATGCAACAAAATAAGGACCCAAGGGGGTATTGAAGCAAGTCATACATGGGGGTCCCAAACAAGGTTGAGCCCTTCTTTAATGTTGAAGAAGGGCTCAAAACAAGCCTCTTTGTAGTTTACATCGAAGCTCAAAAATACATGCAACTATGGCTTAGATATGAACCAAGAAAATGCTAGTTTTGGAGAAAAGTGTGCTTACCCTTGTAGACCAACAAACCAGCACCCCTTGGTCCAAGTTTCTGAGCTCCTAACCTCTGCAAATGACCTCCCAAATGCTGGAATGGAAGATGGAGGTGTTGTGCTAGGTGTTGCAGAGCAAATGATACAAGAACCAAGGTGTTTGGAAGCTTGGATAGGATAGATATAGAGAAGGAGGTGGGATATATGTATCTATATCAGAATATATGTATATCCTCTGGTTTTTTGCTTAAGAATCTCCAACCTAGACCAAGGGAGAAGAGAGGTGCTTATATAGGCCAAGTAAAGCACTTATCTTAAGGGCTAAGCAAAGAGAAAGGTTCAAGGGGGGGTGCAAAAGAGTCTAGGCTTCTTGGAGAAGCTAAGACAGCTGGCCAAGCTTCTCCAAGAAGCTTTGGCCAAAGGGTCATCTTCTAGAAGCTCTAGGGGGTTCAAGGGTGCAAAAGGGTGCAAAATAGGCACATGTATGCACGTGGATCTAGTTCTGTGCATCCCAGCTGGCACAGCTGGTATGCACCAGGCTTGGAGGGTGCAAAGGGTGCAAACCGGCCAGAAAATTTGATCATCGGCCAAAATAAAGTGCCGGTCGGCACTATTTTCTGCCGGTCGGCTAAATAGAGTGCCGATAGATGATTCTGAGGTCAAAAAATGGCCGGTGGGTATGCAAATTGAAGCCCCGGAAGTTAGCTTTCCAATGGCGCAAACCTTGCATCAAAATTCCTCCTGTGCAAAAAGTTATGCCCTTTTCCGTAAAGCCGCGCAGACTCGATCCAACCGGGATGATGCCCAGCTTCAATCAATCATATCTCCTCCACCCTGACTTGGCTCTAGGAGATTCTTGAACCAAAAATGAAGCCCCGGAAGTCTTCTTTCCAATGGTAGTGGCCTCATAGCTTAACTCCAAGTATGCAATTGAATAAGCCTGATTCAGCGAGGGCCGCTCGGCTTTCTTTTACCCGGATTCATGGCGAACTTCTTCTCCAACCTATTTTCTCCCCTCCTCTCCTCTTTTCTTCAACTCCAAACCCCTAAACAAAGTGTTTTGAAGGGTTCGCCTCTCTCCTTGCCGAAGGAATTGAATCTTTGCCCTGCACATCTCTCAACACCGAGCAAACCATCAGTAATGCCCAAGTCTTGAGGGCGATCAAAAATGGGGTGTCTACAGTCACCGACTTGAAAATCCCTTGGATTGACCTTCTTGTTGTAAGCTCTGGCAAGCTGTTGCTGGTATGTTGCGAGCTAAATTGCCGCTTTCTCTCTTCGTTCTTCTAAAAGATCCAGATCTCAGGCTAAGAGTATGTCATTAGTCCCATTCTCAACTCCCTGAGTTCGGATCCCTGGGATGCCGACTTCCAGTGGGATGACTGCTTCTGTGCCATAAGCCATGGCAAAGGGGGATTCTCATATTGATTTTCTCGGCGTAGTCCGATATGCCCAAAGCACGTTGGGCAATTCGTCTACCCACTTTCCTTTTGTTGCCTGCAGCCTCTTATTTATTCCATCCAAAATTACTTTGTTGGATACTTCAGCTTGTCCATTACTTTGAGGAAAACTTGGTGTTGAAAAGTAATTCTTGATCTTGAATTTCGCACAAAAGTTTTTGATGAGTTTGCTGTCAAACTGCGTTCCGTTGTCGACAACTATTGCTCTTGGAATCCCAAATCTGGTGATGATGTTTCTCTATATAAAGTTCTTGACATCCACATCTCGGATTTTGGCAAGAGGTTCTGCCTCTATCCACTTCGTGAAGTAATCTGTTGCTACCAGCAAGTATTTTCTCTGCCCAGTTGCCTGGGGAAGTTGGCCAACAAGATCCATGCCCCACTGGGCAAACGGCCAAGGGCTGGATACTGGATTCAGGTCAGCAGCTGGCTGGTGTATCAAAGGTGCAAACCTTTGGCATTGTTCGCACTTCTTCACATATGCTTCTGTATCTTTTTGCATGTAGGGCCACCAATACCCCTGGGTAATGGCCCTATGAGCTAGTGATCTGCCCCCAGCGTGGCTTCCACAAACTCCTTCATGAATTTCATATAAAAAATCTTTAACTTGCAAAGGGTATACGCACCTTAAAAGGGGTCCAGTGAAGGACCTTCTGTAGAGATATCCGTCTGCTATCAGACTAAATCTTGCCGACTTCAATCTGACTTTGTGTGCCTCCTTGCGGTCTTCTAGCAGCTTTCCTTCTTTCAGGAATGCAACTATTGCATCCATCCAGCTTGGTCCCATATCCACACACATTGCTTCCTGCTCTGTGTTCCGTGGTTCTATGCTCGGGCCCGACATATAGTCAATCATTATTGTCCTTGTTTTGCCAGTTTGTATTGAACTTGCCAGGTTGACCAACGTGTCGGCGTGGCTGTTATCATCTCGGCTTACTTGGAGTAGTCGGCAATTCTGAAATAAGGCTGCCAATCTGATGACCTCTTTTGCATATGCCGACATCCTTTTGTCTCTGGCTGCAAATTCTCCTGTTGACTGGTTAACAATAAGCTGTGAGTCACAAAAAACTATTACCTCATCTGCTTCTGCTGCTGCTGCCAGCTTCAGCCCTGCAAATAGTGCTTCGTATTCTGCTTCGTTGTTTAAGGCCTTGAACCCCAAACGGATGGATTGTTCTACTATCTCTCCATCTGGAGATATCAATACTACTCCTGCCCCTGCTCCCTGCCGGTTTGAGCTCCCATCAACGAAAAGTCGAAAGGAGTCGTCGATGTAAATGCTGCAGGGTTTGAGTTTTTTCTTCATTGGTTCTTTTGCCTTTGGCTGGGCTTCTCCTTCCTTGTTTGGACATCGTTCATCTTGGCTCACCGAAACTTGATGTTCGATAGATTCTGGCATGAACTCGGCCACGAAGTCGGCCAAAACTTGGCCCTTAATTGCTGTTCTCGGCCTGAATTCCAGGTCATACTGGCCTAAGGCCACTGCCCATCTTGCTATCCTTCCTGTTAAGTCTCTTTGTTGCAACAAGGATTTCAGCGGGTGCTCTGTTAGCACTACAATCTTGTGAGCCTGAAAGTAATGGTTCAGCTTCTTTGAAGCCATTACTAAGGCCAGCATCAATTTCTCCAGTGGTAGATATCTTGTTTTTGCGTCGGCCAAGGTTTTACTTACATAGTAAACAGCCTTCTGCTCTCCTTTCTCTTCTCGGATTACCACTGCACTTACTGCGTGTTCTGAAACTACTAAATACAAAAACAGTTCTTCCCCAGGTTCAGGCGTTGAGAGGACTGGAGCCGTGGTTAGATATTTCTTCAGATTGGTCAAAGCGGATTCACATTCTTCAGTCCATAAAAAGTCTATGGCCTTCTTCACCAGATTGAAAAAAAGTTTACATTTGTCCGAGCTTCGGCTTATAAACCTGTTTAGGGCTGCGGCCCTTCCGGTAAGCATTTGAACTTGTTTCGCCGATGTCGGACTCTGTAACTCCAGGATGGCCTTGATCTGATCTGGGCTGGCCTCAATACCCCTTCTGGTCACTAGGTATCCCAAGAACTTACCGGATCCGACTCCAAACGCGCACTTCGATGCGTTGAGTCGAAGCCAATATGTTTTGAGTATGTCAAAGACTTTTTCTAGGTCGGCAAGATGACCCATTGGTTCCTTGGTCTTCACGACCATGTCATCGATGTAGACTTCTACTGTTCGGCCAATCAAGTGTTTAAACATTTTGGTTACCAGCCTTTGGTAAGTTGCTCCTGCGTTTTTCAACCCAAAAGGCATTACTCTGTAGCAGTACAGGCCTTTTAGGTTGATGAATGCTGTCTTCTCCTCATCCAGGGGGTACATGGCTATCTGGTGATACCCCCTATAAGCGTCCAGGAAGCTCATCCTTCCATGTCCAGATGTGGCATCCACCAACTGGTCGATCTTAGGTAGAGGAAAGCTATCTTTGGGACAAGCTTTGTTCAGGTTTGTAAAATCTACACAGACGCTTCACTTACTATTCTTCTTCTTTACTACCACGGTGTTTGATAGCCATGTCGGATAATTGGCTTCTCTGATGACCCTGGCCTCCAGAAGTCTGTCTACTTCCTCCACCACTGCTTCGACGTGCATCAACGTCGGTCTTCTGGCTCGTTGTATTACAGGTTTGGCCGACCTGTCAACGTTGAGTTTGTGGCATGTGACCTCGGGGTCAATGCCAGGCATTTCATAAGGTGTCCAAGCGAACACCTCAATGTTTTTTCTTAAAAAAGCTTCCAGCTCTCTTTCCTCTTCTTCGACTAAGCCCGAGCCGAGAAGAAAGAAGCGTTCCTCATCGCCTTCCTAGATAAGGATTTTCTTCAGTGCTTCTTCACTTTTCTCGGCTGGCTCCTTGCCAATATCATCTAGGACCTTCATGTCCTCTTCCTCAATTTCTGACTTCT
Organism: Camellia granthamiana; assembly: GCA_036172215.1. NCBI lineage: Eukaryota > Viridiplantae > Streptophyta > Magnoliopsida > Ericales > Theaceae > Camellia > Camellia granthamiana. Next base: position 167,725,982 of record CM069903.1, on the reverse strand, counting down.
CTGGTTCTCGGATGTTGCAGGTTGATTTCATTGCCGCCATGGAGCAAGTTTTTGCCTGCAGTTGATCTCCTCTGATTTCTTCAATCCCAAGCTCTGTTGGGAACCGCAATAATTGATGCAATGTTGAGGGAACTGCCCCCATTCCATGCAACCATGGCCTTCCCAAGATGATCTTGTATGGTGAGGATATGTCAATCACAATGAATTCCGTCTTGATTTTCTTTGTGCCGGCTTGTACTTCCAAGCTTGTTGCGCCTAGTGGCCATGTCGGCGTTCCATTGAAGCCGACCATCGGGCCATTGGATCCTTCCATGTCATCTGGGTGAAGGCCCAGCTCTTTGTAACATCTAACGTACATGATGTCGCAAGAGCTGCCTTGATCAATCAAGATACGCTTCACTTGGCACTCCCCAACCTGGAGGGATACTACCAAGGCATCATTATACGGGTGTTAGACCATCTCTAGATCGGCTTCAGTAAAAGCTATCATTGGTCCTTGGCACTCCTCTGGCCGATGTCTCTTTTCCCCGACTTGGTAGACATGCTGTAAATGCCTTACCCTCTGGGTCTCTCCTCTGACTTCGTTCTCGTTGACCCTTGAGTGGATTACATTAACCACTCGTGGTCCCCCTACCTCTGGTTGCTGTGCTGGGGGAGGCGGGGCTGCTGGTGCTTGAGGCAATCTTGCCTATTCCTCTCTTATCCTGGCTTCATCGACAAGGTCTCTCAGATGGCCTTGTCTCACTAAATCCTCTAAGTGTGCTCTTAGGGCTCTGCAGCCCTGGGTTGGGTGCCCTTCTTCATTGTGGTAAGCACAATGCCTACCAACGTTCCTTCCCATGTATTCTCCTAGGGCCTTTGCCGGTGCTCTGAAATAGGGTTGGTTTCGGATTTGATCCAGGACTTTGTAGACCGGGATTCGGAACACAGTCGTCACTGCCTGTTTGGCCCTCAATTCTGTTTCTTGTTTGTTGAACCCGTTGTTACCTCGGCCTCGCTTCGGCGAGCCGTTGGTTCTTTCTTGTTTTATCTCTTTATTCCCCGATGTATCTTCCTCGACTCTGGCATACTTCTCTATTCTTGCCATGAGCTCCTCCATGCTTTTCAGCAATGTCTTTGCCAAGGACTTCCGTAATGGACAATCATCTTTCAAGCCGTTCTTGAAAGACACGACTGTCACCTCCTGGTTGTATTTGGGTATTCGGTTAAACACCTTATAGTACCTTTTTGCATAGGCCCTAAGGCCTTCATCCTTGCTAATCTTCAGAGCCATCAATGCGTCCACCCTCAATGGCTGCAACTTGTTTGTCACGAATCTGGCCACAAACATCTCGGCCAGGCTTTCCCAAGTCTTCACGCTTCCCTTTGGGAGCTTGTGGAACCAATCTGATGCAATCTCCCCGAAGGATGAGGGGAACACTTTGCAGAGCAACAGCTCGTTTCCGCTATACAATGCCATTGAGTTCAAGTATAATCCAACATGAAAGTTTGGGTCTTACTTACCATCGTATATTTGAAATCTCGGCATACTGAATCTCTTTGGTGCCTAGAACTTGTCCAATTCTACCGAGAATGGTGTCCTTGGCTTGTCGGGTGAGGTTACCTCGGCTTCTCCATTCTATTGCTTCCTCTTGAGGTAGTTTCTCAAGTCTTCTTTGCTCTGTCCAGGAGCTCGGCTATCTGCTGACTTCAGTTTCTTCGGCATACTGCTCTCGGCCTCGTGGTGGGCCCTTTTCGATCTCTCCCCATGAGTTGTGTCAAAGCATAACGCCTGCCCTTGAACATGCCGATGTTTCTTGGGTTCTGCGTCCTTTGTGTGATATGTCTTTTGGGACTCTTCTCTTCTCGGCTCCTCTCATCCGACTTCCCTGGAAGGCCGATGAGAGTGCCTCCCACTCCTAGTGTGCTGAGGGGCTTCAGGAATTGTTTTCTGCCCTTACTTCTGGGCATTGGTTGCTGGTATTGGTGTGTCGTGCAGTGGGTATGGCGGCTGCATGACGTTGTTTTGCATCATGAAGTTGAGGACCGATTGTAGGTCTGCCAACTTGTCTGCCATCTCTTTTACTTCTTCATCCCTCCGTAGGCACCTATCCCTCCATACCTGGAGGTTGTCTTCGTTGTAGTATCTGCTCTGATCCACCTTCTTTGAAGTGTCGCTTTCCTGTCCGACGTCTTTTGCCCCGTGATTCTGGTCACGAGTTTCTATGTTGCGGTTGTTTCCTTCGACATCGAGGTCAATAGGTCTTTCGCTCCCAGCGGGAGTGCCGTCCCTAATCTTTTCTTTCTGTGCGTTATTGGCCATCTATTCGTCTTTCTTTCCCATAGACGGCGCCAAATTGTGTGAGTGATTTTTCTGATCACATTGCCCGTTTAGTAATTCAGCAGTAGAACACTGGCAGAATAGATGGCACCTTGCTGTCCTGCACAGGAAGAGAAGGCTCCGGCGGTGGTTCTTCCACCCGGGGGCTCTCCGACGATCAAGTCAGTATATCTCAAAGATAATCAAGTGCTAAACTCACTACTCAAAGTATAAAATTGCGTACCTTAGACCCACGGGGGTTCCTCTCTTTTATAGTTTACTCAATCCTAGTCCCACTAGAAGCTTGACTTCTATGGATTCCAATTCAGTACTTACTTTGGATTCCTCAAGTGATAAGGATAAACTCCCTAAGAGTGTTATCTTTATCCATCCTGAAGTCTTTCTTCATCCTGAGACTCCTGTCCCTTATCCGCTTATCTCGGATTCCGATATCTTCGGAGATAACCTCGGCATCTTCGAGATCACCTCGGCATCTTCGAGATCACCTCGGCACAACGTCCAGGGCACGTGGCACCTCGGCTGACACGTCGGCGTCACCTTGCCATGTGTTGGAACTGTGAAAATATATCCCCACACCCAAAATATATTTTATCCATACATTTAGTTTTCAAAATATTTATAAAATATTTTTTTCAAAGTGTATAATATTACTATATTCTCAGAATACATAACATTACTAACAGAAGAAACATCGAAAAGTAGGGTCCTGTTATGGTGTGCAATCCTTTAGGGTTGCACACCATATGCAACCAACACAAAAGGTATAAATATGAAGTGTAAACATAAAACAGGAGGTGCAGGTGTAAGTTGCACATTTAAGAAAAATCCCGAAAAGTATTACAACGGCACATCTAGGCATACAATCATTAGCTACCAGACCAATTAAATTGCTTCTGTAAAACAGCTCATGATGTTAGGATATGCCAACACAAAGGACTAACAATAAATTATTAGTTGACTAGAATGTCGTGCGGTTATATCTCAGTTCAATCATAAATTTTTATGTTTTTTTTTATGTTTCTTAATTAAGGGATTATTTAAGATGTCTTAAATAAGTGTATTTTTTTATTTTTTAAATTAAAAAATTGAAGAAAAAATTTGAGTTAATTTTTAAATTTTTTATAAAAAAATGTGTATTAAAAATTTGTATAAATTAGTGTGTAGGGAAAAATTATGATTGGGAATTGTGCAGCTGTACTTTTTGACTTTTGGTGAATAGTGATAACTTTTTGAGTAACTTTTTGACTTTTTTATTTTTTTTCAACTTGCCAAACTTGGCCTAATAATACAAAATTGAAAATTTCATCATTTTCATCAATCACAATACATGTTGAGCTCCACGATGTTACCCTACTGTGTTTGATTGAGGAATTCAAGAAGAGATTTGGAAAATGAAAGAAAAAATATGTGTGAAATTATGGGTTGGTTTGGCAGAAACTAAATAATATAAAAAGTCAAAAAATCACTATCCTATTTAAGTTACATCATCTATTTAAATCACATCACCTCTCTAACACATCACATCAAACCCAACCCATATAAACCAATAAGTCAAAAAATACACTTTTTTAAAATATCCCAAACCAACCCTATGTGAAATATAAGTATATTTTATTAACATTTTACTTATATTTTTTCTTTTTATTTTTAAATCTCTTCTCAAATCTCCTCAATCAAACACCGTATAAACAATCAATAACTTCTCAGATACAGTTGGTATAATACGACTTGTCGGCTTTAATCTTTAATTTGAATCGACATTATGCATAATTTGTGCTGATTAAACGACAAGCTTTAATTATTGGAGAAATGCTAACCACTGCGCAATGAGCAGTGATTAATGTTGATTCATAAATAAATAAGGAAAATGATTTGCCCCTCTAAAAATGTCCCCTCTAATCCTTTTAATGTCCAAAATGACATCGTTTTGGGTAATTTTTTTTTTTTTGCCATGGTTTGAAATTTAGGGGGATAAATTTAGGAGAATTAGGGGGTCAAAAATTAGGAAATGTAGCAAGGCCCAATAAATAATGTATAATATGAAACTTATTTACATGGCCCTTGCACATGTTAAAAAAATAATAAATGATGTTTTAATTTTCTCCACCTCTATAAAAATAGAAAAATGTTATGGATCTTAAATAATATACTAAAGTTTTGACCAAATCTCTTATATGGGTGTGGAAATCCCACAGACTAACATCACATCCATGTGAAAGGTTTGATAGAAAATTTAGTAAATTATTTGGAGCCTCTAGCATAACTCTAAAAAATATAAATGTAAAAGGGATATTAATTATGATGTTATTAAAGAGTTAATTTTTTTTGAGTAATGTTAGGGATACCAAATTTTCTACCAAATAAATTACTAAATGTCTCACATGGGTGTGAGGTATGCAATTTTGTTGACCCTACACCCATGTGAGACATCTGATCATTTATTTGGTAGAAAATTTGATACCTATAACATTTTCTATTTTTTTTTTTTTTTATATGTACATAAATACCTTTGTTTTCATAATACTGTGTTTGGTTGGGGATTTGAAAAGGAAAAAGAAAAGAAAAAAGTTAGGTAAAATGTAAATAATATATATATATATATTTCATCTAGTTTCCCGTATCTTTTTCATTTTCCTTTCTAAATTTCTCCTCAATCTCCTAACCAAACACAATGTAAGACTATTTTTTTAAGCTACTATTGCATATGATAAAAATAAAAAATAAAAAAATAAAATGGGTACTTACCAATTAGTCCTATTCACTAGACTTATTTACCTACAGGTCCTAACTAATAAATTTAACACTATAAAAATAAGAGAGTGATAAATTTATCACTAAAAATTTATTCATAAAAACAAAGAGACTGATAAATTTATCGCTATAAATTTATTCATAAAAAAAAAAGACTGATAAATTTATCTTTATCACTTAATAAATTTATCAAATAGGACTTAATGAGTATTAAGTCTCCAAAGTAGAACCTATTGGGTAATAAGTCTCCAAAATAGGACCTATTGGTAGTTTACCCAAAATAAAAAGACTATATGTTTATATATTTAACGTTCTAATTTAGTGACAACCCCACCAACATTTATGATATATTTGAATTTTAAAATATTATTTTATGTTCCAAAAAAAATCATATGAAAATAATTAGTGTTTGATTTTTATTTTTATTTTTAAAGTCACCAAACTAAATTTTAATTTTTTTGAAAAGTATATTAAAAAACTCAATCAATATATATGTATATATGGAGTTTGATAAAATACACTTGAAGTATAAGTTAGTACCAATGAGGATGAAAATAATATAGAACATATTTGAGGAAAAAAGAATATTTTGGTCTTATTATTTTGAAAATAATTTATCACAAAAAAAAAAAAGGTGAAGAAGAAAAAAGAAAAACAACAAGAGTGTTTCGGCCTTATTATAAAAAATAATTATTTAATTTGGACATTATTTAAGTTTTAGAAATGGGGCAATGCTAGAGACCACTAAAAGTGATGTTCTAAAGCAATCACTAATGATGTGGTATCCATTTTTCAAAAAAAAAAAAAAAAAAAACAAACAAACAAACAGACACAACAACATTGTGGCAGTGGGTGGGACCCACCGCCACATCATTAGTGGAGCACTAATTAGTGCTCCTACTCATTTTTCCTTAGAAATGATACATCTTTCTAATTTGCAAACTCTTAAACAGCACTATTGATGTGGAAAATCGAAAAAAAAAAAAAATCAAGGCCAAAATATCACATCACATGGGATCCACACACCAATTAGAACTCTTAATTTACAGCTCCTAATCTTTTTTTTTTTAAGTTTTTCAACAATGATAGAGAGCTCTAATTTTGGAACTCTAAAGAAAGCTCTAATGATGTGGAAAGAGAAAAAAGAGCACAAAAATATAGATACACACATCACATCACATGTGGGCCTCACCTTTTGCCACATTACTAGAGCTTTCTTTAGAGTTCTAAAATTAAAACTCTCATCTTTATTTTAAGTTTTTACAACTTTCTATAATAATGGAGATAGTTATACCTATTTAATATTTCCATAACATATGTCCTTAGGTACAAGTTAACAAAAACTTTTATAATAAGATTAAAACACCCATTTTGCTTTGCGCCCCGTTCCTCTTATTTTTGTATGCCTCTTCACTTTTTCTTCAAATTTGATATTTGATATTACTTTAGTTTGGTGGAAAAAAAATCAAATACTATTATTTTGATATAATTTTTTAACATAAAATAATATTTAAAAATTCACATGTATATTAATATTTATGTTTGTCAAAAATTTATAATTTTTTAAAAATAAATTCAAAATACAAATTCTAAAAATTTAATCAAATAAAAATATTTTACAACTAAAGTTTTTCAACATTACCTTCACATATTTTGGTGGGGTTCTCACCTTATTAAAAACCGTTACAAAAATAAAACAAAAAAAAAAAATATAAGATAATTTTTTTAGTTGTTAAAAAAATTGTCTTAAAAAATAGGGTACTTATGTCTATATGGAGAAAAAAATACGGTGGTGCTACATGTACCAATTAGTGTACTAACTAATATACCAACACTAGTTATGACTTATTATTATTGACTCCATTCATTATATAAATTATAAATATAAAAAATATCTTAAATTATGTCATATCATCAATTGGTACACTAATTAGTACATATAAACTATAACATTATTAAAAAAAATAACTATTAAAAGTCATCATAATTAATTTCTCTCATCTCCTCACATTCCCATGCAAGTGGAAGGAGTTAAAATCAAGGAAAATGAGTGAGAGCACTAATTAGTGCTACCACTAATGATGTGGCAGTAGGCCCCACCATGAATGATTTGATGTTTTGGCCTTAGTGTTGTATTTTTTTTCTTTTTTTATTGAGTGACATGTCATTAGTGATTTTTTTAGAGCTCCAAAATTAGTGATCTCTATCATTGTTGTAAAATCAATTATTGTTTTCTTAACATGTACCCTAAGGGCACATGTCAACAAGATCCTATTATAAATTTTAAAAAATTAATTAAGATAGTCATTAAAGTTGTGTTATTTTCTATACAAGTTGATATAAATGTATTTATTTAATGTCTTCTTAGCATGTGCCCTTAGGGCATATGTTAACAAACAGTGGTGTTACATATACTAATTAGTGTACTAACACTAGTGATGACATTGTTATTGACCTCACTCATTATATAAATTGCATATATCAAAAACCTCTTAAATTATGTTACATCATCAATTGGTACATTAATTAATATACTAATTGATGCATATAGTATTGTTCGTTAACAAAAACCTCTCTTTATCTGTTCTAAATCACTTTTCTATCCTTTGTAATAGAAAAATGATTTGAGATAATGAGAATAGGTGATCCATGCGATGTTCTAATTAGGCATATTTGAGTAGGTTAATAAATAAATAAAATTATTCATAAACACAAATTTTATATATAAAACTTATAATGATATAGCAGTGACATTTTTATAATTATGAACCACAATTAAGTGTTATAACTTGACATTTTTGTAATTATGTGTGAATATGTATATATATATATATATTTTTTGAAATAGGATTTATGAATTGGGTTAGTAAGAGGAGTTACCACTAGTCCATCCACTCTCCTCTATTGAAATTTTGATTGTTGTATTTGCACATAAATTAATTAATAAATAGGACACAACTTTTTTTTTTGAATGTAAAATTTGTAAAAGGTGAAACTCAACTTATGCAAGAGAGTTAAATCCTATATTGTAATCGATTTTGTTATCAACAATTTTTTTAAAAATTTGTTTGTATAAGATTACCCATAACTAAACATAAGGAGTGGTGGGCCAAGCAAAGAAAAAAACAAAAATAGACAACTATGGATGTACTTAAAAGCATCTTACTATTATTGATTAAATTTAAAATTAAGAGAATGAAGAAAAAGGTGGGTGGTGGATTCATTTGGAAGTGCAGTTTACTTACTGGCATTCCACACTTTCATTGTTGTCATCACTTAAGAGAGACAGAGAGACTCTTTCTTTTCTTGTAAATGAAAACAACGAAACTTAAACCACAAAATACTTTTGGTTGTGGTGGTGGTGGTGACAATTCCAACCCAACCTCTCCCTCCTTCTCACTCTGTTACACATTCTTTACACTGAAAAACAAACAAAACCAATAAAATAAAATAAAAAAACTCAAAACAGAACACCAACTGCACAACAATGGATTCAAAGAATTTCAAGTCAAATTGTATTATTTATCAAGATGTGAAAAAAACAAAAAAATAATAATAATCCAAAGAATCCCCAATTCTCAATGGTAACAATAAAAAAGAATAGTGGGTATTACACATCATCTAACCCTGAAATTAATCGTAAACGATCAATATTTAAAAGAATAATTGGGTTAGGAGTATAATAAAATTTCACAGAATAATACGCAGATGTAAAGAATGAAAATTTGAACCTCGAATTAGTAGTGACAATCCACCAAAGCGGGGGCGATGGACAAGACAAGATGCGATTGTTTTTGCTGTTTTTGTTGCTTGGAGGCGAAGCAGAACTTTGATTCTTGATGATGATGATCATCCACATCTGGGGCTGGAAGGTTAAGATCCAGATCCAATGACAACACATTTCTTGCCCTCTTGGCTTCTTGAAGATCATCAGACTCAAACTCAGATGTCCTCAATGACAAGGATGTGGTTGTGGTGGCGGTGGTGCTGGTACCTATAGGTGGTGGTGCACGGTGGCGCCTCATGTGACCTCCCAAGGCCTGTCCGGACATGAACTCAGCCCCGCAGATCGAGCACTCATGAACCTTTGATGATGACTTAGAATGGCTATTCAAAGGCTTGTACTTGAATTGTTGTTGTTCTTCATCGGAGGATGTTGTTGCCATCATAGTTGGTCTTTTTTCCTTGGGCTTAGGCTTTGTGTGGCTAGCCCTGTGGCCTCCCAATGCTTGAAACGACGAAAAAATTCGAAAACATGTCTTGCATTGGTATGCTTGGGCCGATCTTTTACTCGTGAATTTCAATCCCATTTCATTATCATCATCATCATCATCATCAAGATCAATTGGGTTTTTTGATTCGTGTCCTTGTGCTAGAAGAATTAGGCAATTGGCCATGTTTTCTTCTTCCTCGGTGGCGCTATCGATGAATTCAGTTGATGTTTCAGGCGACGAGACTTTGTTAAAATTGTCTCCATTGTTGTCATAGCCAACACCACCACCACTCGAAGAATGTGTGGCGGCGATTGAGAATGGAATCGGAGATTGTGGCCTCTGTCGCTTGGTTCGCTTGCCTTTTACGATGTGGGTATGTTCTTTAGAACCACCACTACCACCACCACCACCACCACCACCACCCACAACTTCCTCTAAAGCTTCCATCTTCCTATCCTCCACCGCCACCGCCACCGCCAACAATACAGAACTAGAGGGGGGTGGGGAGGGGAGGAGGAGGGAGGAAGCAAGATGGGGGAGTGGGGGAAAATATATGTATATATATATAGTGAATGAATGAGAGAGGAGTTTAGTTAGGAGTCAAAAGATAGGCTTGGAACAGAAACAGAGTAAACTGTGAATTAGTCTGCCTAGCCATTATTGAAAGTTGATAGTTGTGTTTATGTCTATATATGAACTTGTGTGGGTATAAATTTAGAGAGAGTAGAAATTTAGAAATTTAGAAAGATAGAAGGGAGACCATTGTTGTAAGTGAGGGATATGCTAAATAAAGGGAAGTTAAAACAGTTGGAGGAGGAGAGGCTGGTTTGTTCAAGGGTGAAAGTCCGTGTCACACTCTCTCTCGCAAAACCAACTTCACCATGGATTATACATATGTACTGAGTTAAATATAATAAATCTCTATTTCTGTTACAGTATCCATTTTTTTACAAATGTTTTTAAGTTACAAATATTTGTACAGAATCTGTCATTTTCATAATTAAAATTTTGGATGAGGGGTATCTTTTTTCCAGTTCATATTGGTCTATTATTTTTTTGTAAGTTGCAATATCAATTTTATGTGGGTCACTATTATATGATTGACAAAAAATAGCATCTGACATTTGTGAAAGAATAATGTTATATGTATCAATTAGTATACTAACTAATGTATTAACAGATGATGTGGTATCATTTTAGAGATTTTAGGTATTTATAATTTGTATAATAAATAGGGTCCATAATAATGTCATAACACTAGTTGATACACTAATTGGTACATGTAATACTACCGTTTGTGAAAAGGGCTTGGTGAGCCATGAATTTAGTTATTTTTTTTTTTTAAAAAGGAAGAATTACAAATAAATGAATTATTTAAAGAAAAATTACGAAAGAGTGAAGAATTTAAAATGATGAAAAGAAGGAAATGGTAAGAAAAAATTGTAAAATTACTAAACTATACTTCAATTTATCTCCTCTCTTCCCTTTCTATTTTTCATCTCCCTTGTAAACCCTAACCCACTTACAGCCACCCTCCCCCATAGTTCTCTGCTCTCTGCCCTTGGCCTAGCCCCGCCACACGCCGATGCCCTCCCTCCTGTCCACCACCCTATTCCTCTCTGCATGATGTCTCTTTCTTTATCGATAACGATAAAACTAGTCCCGATAACAGAGGGGACCGTGATGGCGCAAAACCAATAGAAGGGATAGTTGCCATTGCATAGTGTCATTTTAGATCCCAAAACAAAAAAAAAAAAATTTGCTCAAATAGTCAACTTTTATAATTTTCTCACAAAAAAATTCATTGTAATCAAATACATACTTGTTAGCACCATAAATCTGCAATTTTTATTATTTATATAATTGCAGGACATGTGGCATCCTCTTACTCATTTGGAGGTTATGAGAAGTTATGAAATATGAAAAAGATGTTGGAGAATAAAGTGGAGAACATGGAGCATTAATTGGAGGTTAAAGGAAGTTACGAAGACATGGAGGAATATGTGGCATTGTGGGAATGAAGATGGAAAAGTGGGTAATTTTAGGTGGTTATTGGGTAGTTATTTCTGGAAGTTTTTTCCTACAAATATTTGCCTATAAATAGCCATTTATGGCTACATTGTAAAGACCCAGAACTTAAATCAAAGACAGTTGATTTCAATATTTCTTGTCATTTTCCTTATCTTAGGAGTAGTTTAACATAGATTTCATTTCGAAGCATTTATTTTCATGCACTTCCTTTTCGAAGCATAGGAGTAGAGGTAAGTAATTATTACTTTGATTGTTCACTCAATCGTCTTTCTCCGTCCCTCATTCTTCTTTTAATTTTTCTTTTCGCTACACTTGGCAATTTTGAAGTCCTCTTCGTTGAGGCAAAAGAACCGTCAACGCAATCGCTTGATAATTGGCTTGAATTTAATCTGTAAGGGTTTTTCAATCCTTGCTGGCACGCTCGCATTTATGATATTTTCCTTCGTAGGAAAAAAAAACCAACAATTTTGGCACGCCCGGTGGGACAGCCAAGTGTAAGAAATGACAAACAATTTGGATTTCGCCATTCGAATTTGTCAATTTGAAATATATTGGCGTGAAAGAAAAATATTGGATCTTCAAAAAGAGATCCATTTTCTTGATGAAATAAACTTTCATCCATTACAACATTATTTGGTGGAAGAAAAAAGACACCATTTAATTGGAGAAATTCATCAACTTGATATGGAAATTCGCCAATGGAATGATGAGTTATCAACTCTCACTACGAAGTCTTTAACTGAGGCTTTAATAGCCGGAATTGGTGAATTTTTTCAAAATTTTTCCATGGTTGAAAATAGCAAAAACAAAGAGTTGATTTCATCAATGGCTCGGGGGGTTCAAGAGTCCGTTTTCAAAGAGCCAAGTTATGAAATTAACACAACGAAAGAGCATGTTCTTGAGCCAAATTTGGCTAAAAATGATGTTCCATGTATGACTCGGGGGGTCCAAAAACCAAATCTTAGAGAGTCGAGTCATGAAAATAACATATTTATGGGTGATTTTCATAAGCCATTAATGGCTAACATGGAAAAACAACCCACTTTGCTAAATGATTATGAAAATCAATTCGGCAAAAGTTTTGTTTTTAAAACAAACACGGTCAAAAATGATGAACAAGCCACTGTTCATGAATTCAAAATTTTTGACATTTTTCAAAATGTCAAAAAGTATGAATTTTCAATGTCACACTATACCATGACTTTTGGTGTTCAAGATCCTTTCTGGATTTGTGGTTCACATCAAAATATAATTCTAATGATGTGGCTAATAAAATTAACAAATTGTTCTTATGAGTTCGAAGCACTAAGAACAAGGGATCACCATTTAAAATGCATGAATTTGGCTTAAAAAAAAAAAAAAAAAAGAAGCCTATGCATTTAAATAAATGGTTGAGATTGGCTTATCTTTTCAAATTGATGGCCAGTTGTTTGTATGTACACAATCAAAGCATCGAAGATACATTCGAAGCATTAAGAGTTGTTTCGAAGGTTGATTACTTCACCTTCGAAGCTGTATAAAGCTTTGAAGATACATTCGAAACATTAAGAGTTGTTTCGAAGGTTGATTACTTCACCTTCGAAACTGTATAAAGCTTCGAAAACTTTCGAAATGTGTACATCTCTTCAAATATATGTAAAATGACAATTAATTAGTTGTCGAATAATGCCTGTTTTTGGCATGATAAGTTGGTTCGAAGAACAACAGTTTTGGTGTCTTCGAAGAATTAATAATTGGTTCGAAGCACAAAATTACTATTTTTATTAATTATGTATGAACCAGAACATACAAAATTTGCATAACCACAATGTTGGCCAAAAGTTGCTTCGAAGGCCCTTTTGCCATAATTTTGTAAGCTTCGAAGCACTTCATCTTACATTAATAGCTTCGAATAAACAATAATGGTGGTTATGAACCTTCGAAGCTTTGCCGAATATTTCCAAGGATGTAATTTGTCCTTTGTTGGCACTTTCAACCTTCGAAAGATGATTTTGATCCTTTATACCACCTTCGAAGCTGGCTACTAGTCCATAATAGCTAGCATTCAAGGCATCTAGTCATAATTTCATACTCATTCGAAGCATTTCATTGGTACTATTACATCATTCGAAGCACTTTGTTGATATTATTCGAAGCATTTTGTTGCTTAGATTAATCATGTGCTTGGTTCGGCCCTTCAAAAATTCAAATAAACATCATTTTTAAGGGCCGCGGGGGGTAATGTTAGCACCATAAATCTGTAATTTTTATTATTTATATAATTGCAGGACATGTGGCATCCTCTTACTCATTTGGAGGTTATGAGAAGTTATGAAATATGAAAAAGATGTTGGAGAATAAAGTGGAGAACATAGAGCATTAATTGGAGGTTAAAGGAAGTTACGAAGACATGGAGGAATATGTGGCATTGTGGGAATGAAGATGGAAAAGTGGGTAGTTTTAGGTGGTTATTGGGTAGTTATTTCTGGAAGTTTTTTCCTACAAATATTTGCCTATAAATAGCCATTTATGGCTACATTGTAAAGACCCAGAACTTAAATCAAAGACAGTTGATTTCAATATTTCTTGTCATTTTCCTTATCTTAGGAGTAGTTTAACATAGATTTCATTTCGAAGCATTTATTTTCATGCACTTCCTTTTCGAAGCATAGGAGTAGAGGTAAGTAATTATTACTTTGATTGTTCACTCAATCGTCTTTCTCCGTCCCTCATTCTTCTTTTAATTTTTCTTTTCGCTACACTTGGCAATTTTGAAGTCCTCTTCGTTGAGGCAAAAGAACCGTCAACGCAATCGCTTGATAATTGGCTTGAATTTAATCTGTAAGGGTTTTTCAATCCTTGCTGGCACGCTCGCATTTATGATATTTTCCTTCGTAGGAAAAAAAAGCCAACAATACTAAAATAATAAATATTCAAAAAAAATCTTTTTTGAACATTTGTGCTTCACCTTCAGTTAATTTTGATTTCTATCACATTTTTTTCACTTTAATCAAACAATCATTATAAATGAAATAGTGCATACATAGATATGGCCAGAGTGGTAAGTCAATGGGTGGTGAGATATGAGGGGAGGAGGGCAACACAACACCAAGAATTATTTGTGGGCGTAGGTGGTGTGAGGCACGTTTGTTTTGGGGACCAAAATGCTCAGCATAACCACTAGTTTCAGGACAAGCAAAGTATCACTTCATCATCCAAAAACACAATCTATTTGTTTAATATATACTTTGAGAAAGAAGAGTGGCAGGGAATAACTAAGTGCACACCCTTAACCAAGTATGCCAGTGAATATTACCCACCAACTAGTAATATTTTATGGAGAAAAAACAAAGATATGTATCCCAAAATGTACAATGAAATTAAATTAAGTGTTGGATGTAGATTCAAATTTAGAGTTCTGCGAGTCATTTCTAAAATGAATATGATTCATACATTTTATTTGTTATATATTTTTCTATATATTTTTTCTAAATATCTGATGACATTGTTATATTTTATGTCATATCTTGTGTCACATAACTCACATTTTTAGGCTGTATTTGACTTTAAGTCAGTAAGGACTCATTTGATAATATTTAGATAGTGTTATCATGAGCTGATTTCCTTAAAGTTTTAAACAGTAGTATTGATATTGAAAATATTGTATCGGAAACTAATGAGGCAATTTGGGAACATGTTAAAAAAGTTAATTTTTTGGCATTTTAGCTTTTTTGTACAAAAAAGCAAACAAAAAGTTAGCTTTTTTAGGTAAAAAAGCCATCAAAGAGCCAAAAAAATTAAAAAGTCAATTTTTTACCAACTTTTCAAAACACTACTAGGTGACATAATGATATTTTTTTAAAAAAATCGTTACAAAGTCACCCATAAGAGAGGCATGAGAGGGATTCAGTAGCTTTTGAGCAACTCAATATGACATGTTTGTTGCAACTAAGCAAGCAAATATAATAATATTGAAAACTCAGAAACAGAGTGTGGGATAGAGAAAGAGAAAGCATGAAGTTGTGCTCACTTCACACTCACATGTAAATGTCTGACTCGTAAAATTCTGTGTAATGCTTGATACGTGGTGTGAGTTCTTTGTCAAAATGTGGATAAATTAAAGAGTAATGGTAGGATCCTAAATAATTTATTAAATATTTTATTAAATTTTTTATATGGGCGTGAGATTTATACATATGTGAATTTGTGTAAGTTCTACACTTATGTGAGAGATTTGATAAATTATTCAGAGTTCATAACATTTTCCTAAATTAAATTTTGTCTCTTTTATATTTGGTTATTTTTTTATTTCGACATTTTTATTTTATTTTAGCTCTTCATATTTTAAGTTTTTTTCACTTTACTCCTAAAATTAATTTCTATTGAAAACAGACAAAAAAATGACAAATTGACAGTTATAACGAAAGCTTAAACTCTAATATAATAATATGTATTTTATGTTATGTGACAGTTATTATAATATTTTCTGTCTAATTTTGAACAAAAATTAATTT
Organism: Camellia granthamiana; assembly: GCA_036172215.1. Classification (NCBI taxonomy): domain Eukaryota; kingdom Viridiplantae; phylum Streptophyta; class Magnoliopsida; order Ericales; family Theaceae; genus Camellia; species Camellia granthamiana. The sequence goes on along the minus strand of CM069903.1, from coordinate 167,710,173 downwards.
TAAGAGTAAAATAGAAAAACTTGAAATATAAAAAATCAAAGTGAGAAAAAATGCAAGGCCAAATTAAAAAAGTGACCAAAAATAAAGAGGGCAAAGTATAATTTACCCATCAAAATGTAGATCATCATTCCATTAACAAATTATCACATCAATTCAATTCAGAATACTGAATAGTTAGAATTGGATTGCCATGGGTCAAAACTTACATTAATCTATTTTGAAAAGAGATAACTTAAGTGTAAAGAAAAATTTTACAGATATGAGATTAAAGGTAGGCTATAAATATGGGATGGGTCTTGCTACGTAGCTCGAAAGCTACGTAGCTCGAATGCCCCGAATGTCGTTTTTGTTTTTGTTTTGTTTTTTTTTTTTTTTTTTCAGACGCAGAAATGGAGGGGGAGGAGGAAGGAGGGGAGAGGAGAGGAGAGGAGAGGAGGGGAGGAGGGAGGAGGGGACTGGAGGGGGCCTAAAAAATGGAGGGGGAGGGGAGGGGAGGGGAGGGGAGGGGCGGAGGCGGCGGAGGCGACGCGATCGGGGCAGAGCCGACGAGGGGCGGAGGGCTGCGACGGACGGACGGAGGGCTGCGACACGACGACGGTGGGCGGAGGGCTGCCTCCTCCTCTCTCTCTCTCTTTCTCTCTCTCCCTCTCCTCTCCCTCTGGTTTCAGCCCAAAATGACGAAGAAGAAGAAGAAGAAAAAAAAAAAAAAAAAAATACAACCCAAAACGACGTCGTTTTGGGCTGTCGAGCCGTTCGAGCCAAGGCAATTTCGAGCTACCAATCTTTATCCATATGGGGTCCACACATTTGTCTCATATTTATATTCCATTTTATATTTTTTATTTATTTTTATTTCCATCTGAACTATTTGGAGGAAAAAGAAGGGAAAAAAAAAAACAAAAACAAAGCTAAAGAGCAAAAAAATTTCTTTGGTAACCTTTTTTCAATATTATATTAAAATATTTTACTTTTCGGGTTCGTCTTGTGTAAACGAATTTTTTTTAAAAAAAATAAAAATTTAAAAAAAAAAATTAAAAACCAAAATAAGCCAAAAAAATTACTATTTTATGCTTATTTTTGTCTTTTCTAAACTTTTTTTAAAAAAATTTAATTAATTTTTATTTTTCAATTCGTCTCATTGAGAAAAATCTAAAATTCTAAATCTTTTTTAAATTTTTTTTAAAAAATCACTAAAGAGAATATAAATAATAATAAAAAATAAAAAATAAAAACACAAAAAAAACGAAGAGGAGGCTGTGAGACTAGGAGTGAATGCTTCAAAAGCCCTTTAAGATTTGATATCATAAGCAACAGAGGGCCAGCCTTGCATCCTGGCCCCCAAACTGGTCCCAAATTCCTTAGCCTATTATAGTGCTAAATACAAAAGGCCCAATCTAACATAGAGGCCCCCCAAAAAATTCAGGCCTATGTAACTCTTTAAATTATTAAAAAGTATCATTTTGACTGATGACAAGAATTAGCCGTGTATTGGTCTAGCAAAATCAAATTGTGAGTTCCTCCTCTTCTCCCTCTCTTTATTGTTTATCAAATTTTAAAGGAAGACTATAGTTGTTGCCTTAATTTTTTCCCTTAGCCTTAATTTTTGTTCCATAATTTCTTAATTTAATTGTTTACCGTTAATTATGGCTTTTCACTGTTGTAGTTGTTGCCCTCAGTTTCCCTAATTATACTTCTTGCTCTAATTTGTGTTGCCTTGTTCTGTCCATGAATTCAATTTACTGTTATATATGCTTATAAGGTTGGAGCCACTGGAGGTTAATCCGGTTGTTAAATTCAAGATTCTGAGACTAGTCGAGGGGTGCGGAAATTAGCCCGATTATCAATATATATATGCTAATAAGATGAAAAATGTATTTAGCCCAAAGTCAAAATAGTGGTTGTATATGGGACTAGTTAGATAAATAAGTATGGTGATAATATTAGAAACCATAGAAAATATCGCTTTAAGGCGCGTCACAAACGTATAATTATTTGCTCCTACAAACAGTGCAATGGGTAATGGCAAATCGTCTCTAGGATACTATGAAATCCAGCCGAAACTGATTATCAGTCTGCACTTTGCACTTAGTGAAAATTGACCCAAACTATCTTTGGTAATGCACAAAACAGAACAGGTTATGAAATTTTGTTTCTATAGAAAATGGAACCCAGAAGAAGAAGAGAGAGAGTAGTAGATTGCCTTTAGAAAACCTTGTGAAAATAGGAAGAGTGACCTGATGCCTAATCATCTATGTATAGATCGGAACATGACTGTCTCTCCTTTTAAATTTGAATTTGAATTAAATTAACTGTTAATACCAGTCATAAACTGCCACTAAATATACATCTTTCATAATGACAGTCTTGAAATCTGACCCTTTGATCGCATTTTGTAGCGTTTTAACCATCCGATTAAGATAAGAAAACTCTGTTACAAAAGTACTTTGTTTTACCTTAGATCCTCTATTTCTGCTAAGATAAGTGTCTGCAATCTTAGTACTTAAAATTCAGACCCCAAATACATTACACATAACACGATTCTAATCATGGAAGATATTTTGAGGTAATTTGATCGAAGAGACCTTGTTACTGAGTCTTTTTTTTTTTTCTTCTCTATGTAATCAGATTTCAAAAAGAGGATTGAAAGAGGAAATGACCAATGATAATGACTGCACTGTTCAACGAAACCAAAATCCTTAAAAGTTGTTTTGATTTCATAATTTCCATTTGACTTATTATTACTTGGACGGTTTTAGATAAAACAATGACTAGGTAGGACCTCTCTGTTTCCATCAAACCAGAATTCCAAGGCTTTGGTTGCAGATTTTCAAACAATGTTCAACTAACTCTCCTTGATCCCCATGCTCATATAGACTTTGATTTGAGCCTTTTCTTTTCTTTTTTCTTTATTTATTTATTTTTTAAGCTGAGAACATATTTAAGCAAGAGTGCAAACTCAAAATACACATAACCGTCCGCTGGCTTCACATATTAGGCAAAGTTTCAGACACCCATTATAAAAAAGAAAGGAAAATATTACACAAATAGACTTCTTAGAGCATCTCCAACCCTTTACCAATTTTTTCATCTAATTTGATTCCAAATTTGAGTAAAAAGATTGGTTTGATATGAACTATTCAAATCCTTTCATCAAATTTTCATCAAAATCTTTTTAAAAATTCTCCTCTTATCCCGAATTTTCCTTTTCATCAGATTTGATGAAAAAAAATATCATCTCCAAAGTTTCATCTTTTAAAATTGGAGATGATTTTTAAGCACTTTTTCATCAAATTTAGATTTGATGAAAGAAAAGGTGAAGAATTGGAGATTGCTCTTACATGATTTTTTTAGGTCACAAGACAATTTTCATTCATGGTGCACCAGACCCTTCTCCTTACTGAAACAACTATTAGTAGTACTGATGGTGGAGTCCTGGTGGTGCAGAAGCCTTGGCGTTGGCAAAGGGGCAGTCACTGGTGGAATCTCAATGGAGTTAACTGGTGGAGGTGGATGCTGCCACCGTGGGAGTGGTCCAGCCAGCAGGAGTGTTTGAAGTAGTGGCCCGGCTTCCATGACCACCTCCAAAAACTTCCCTTTCTCTGGCACTGGCTTTTTGGATGCCAATTTTTCTGTCAATTCTGCTAGTGGCATTGGTAAGGGTAGTTGTGGATTCAAGTTTGAGGACAAAGATCCAATATTGTTGGGCTCAGAACCCCCTCTTAGTTTATCTTCTTCATCGCGGGTAGTCCCAGACAGGTTTGCAGCAGCCTCTAGTTGTTGTTGAAGTTGCAGCCTCAGACTGTGGTATTTTGCTTTAGCTTCATCTCTCTCTTTCATGGCTTTGGTCAACAGCTCTTTGACGTAGTTTAGTTCATCTTCTTTTCTTGCAATTTCTTGTTGAGTAGATAGGATTGTTGTCTCTAGCTCCAAAGTTGTGTACAATAGACAATGCTTTAACTCTTCAATTCCCTGCCAAGTACGTAAAAGAACTGTAATACTATATACCCAGAATTTTACCCACAAAAATCTCAACCATACATTAATATTCGGGTAAAATTCTTGTCACTTTTTCTGGATAACTAGGTTTGATGATAAAATAATGTACATTGTGGTTGTGGGAGAGTGTGCTAATGAATAAAAGACAAAATAAAGTCAGTACTAAATTTTTACCTCTTCTCGGTAGTGGCAAGCCCAGCTCAGAGGATTACATTGATCTTCCATTTCTTGTTATGGTATGAATTAAAGGCAGAGTGAGAGAGACATAGAGATCTATATATGTGGTTCCTATACTTCTTATAGGATTTAAGTACTCTCTCTCTCTCTCTCTCTAGCTTTTCTTTCAGGGGACATAGGGTAAGACAAAAACACAAAAGGCCAAAAGATTTTCTTTCATAGAATGCCCCATTGGTTGAGCTGAATTTGGAAAGTCAAGCTATATGAAATGTGTGCAATTGTTCTTGAATTGTGCAAAAGACATTAGATTAAGTGCCAAAAAAAAAAAGGTCGTATCCGGCGCACAATGACATGAGACAGATAACAAATAAGCAACTTTATCCCCAACTTGATTTATTTGTTTTATGTGTAGAGACTGATACTTGTGATTCAAACTAGTGCCACACTGCTTAGGCGGATGTTGCCATCTTTCACCCCCTTTTTTTGGATGAACCAAAACCAAATTGATCATCTTGTGTAACCCAAAAAATTTTCATTTTCCTTTTTTTTTTCCCCAAGTACTACTATCTTTTTGGAGTAATATGCAACAATTCCCATGCATCTGACATGTATTTGTTTATATATATATATATATTATTGAATTTTTCATAGTATTTTCACTGCCATATTCTTAAATTATATTATTTTGGTTCTTGGATATATTTGCTTTACCAGAATTATTATGAAACCATGTATCAGCAATCAGGCATTAATTGGTGATGTAAAGTTGAAAACACTGTAATGTGCAATGACCAAATCATAAGAGGTTTTTTGCAAATGTAGAATTTTTTTATGTGTTTGATTGAATTCAAATCCATGTTTATTGTATCGATGGTGTGACGCGGTGAAACACAATGGTTGGACACAACCAACATCAATATCAGAAAATTGTCAAGTACTATGAAAATATTATTGATAATGTCTTGTTGCAAGACTTACAGCTTAATTTATAGCAAGACCAGTCGTAATTTGAATAGAAAAAACCTAATTAGGTTAATTTTTTTTAAGGATTGAAATATAATAATAAATTAAAATAGAAAATTATGAAAAACAACAAATTTCAGTTAAGTAACAATTTGAACAAATGTGGCAAAATAAGTTGCACTGGAAACATATATATCCCCAATTAAGGTTATTACTAAAACAAAAGATTCTATAAACAGCAAAAATATAAATTCAAAAGCCTAAAATGATGGACCTTTTTGACATGAACAAAAAATTCTATAAACAGCAAAAATATAAATTCAAAAGCCAAAATTATGGAATTTTTTGACAGAAGGCATACCGCGTGTCACTTCCAATAAATGCATTAAGTCTTAAATTTCATCTGTCAACCAATTTCTTGCTTAAGGTCTTCTATTCTTACATGATCAATGTCATGTCCATCTCTCTCTCTCTCTACAATGGTAGGGTCCTCATGGAGCCCCTTCTGGACAACAAAGTGCTCCTTGAGCGGAATCCAGGATTTTTCATTTTGACAAAATTTGGAATTTACTGTAATTGCCCAAAACGCGTTCTGCATTGGTCCTACATTTTTCATACATCATGAAAGGGAGATGGGATCCTCTGTCAAGAAGGAAGGAGCATCAAACAGAGAAGGGATAGGTATCCCTTGCCCATGTAGCAACCCTCCCCCTGGATTTAGATGCATACAAAATATTGGCAAAGCAAGGAATTTACTATAGCAGTATTTATCGTGAAATTAAAAAACAAGAATCAGACCCCACAAGAAAAATCAATTTAAAAACACCCTCTAGTATAAACAGAATTTGCAGAGAGAGAAGAACCTGGGTAAGCTGTGCCAGACTAAATCCCGATAGCAGTTTCTTCTCAAGTAAGAATGTGATCATGCTTTGGAGTTGTCTTGTATAGTTTCATTTGACAGCAACAGTCAGACAACACTGCCAGTTTTTTTATTATTCAGCAAAAATTTTCAAGTTGAGGCATCACAACATCATCCTTCTCCCAATTACAATCAACAGACTTGTGCGAAACTAGCATTCTAGATATACTGATGAATCTGCGTACAAGATTTCCCTCTCCATATTGACGAATTAAACATACGGGTAAATGCTCATTATGAGAAACTTGCACATAGTGCAAGGACTGTCACTGCACCTCATAATAATCAAAAGACAGGTCAGGGGGAGATTTACAGAGGAGTGTGTAAAAAAATGAACACAAGCTCATTGCAAACTAGCTGTAAATGAACTAAAATATGAAAACAACACTGTCGTGGACTCTAGACTTCTGGTTCTGAGCCACACACTCGGATATCCACATCAGGTTCCTGATCTCCTGCTCCTTCAACCTCATGTATGCCAAGAACACGGCATAGTGAAACTGCAGTTCAGAAAGGAAGTGAAATTGTTGAGAAGGAATTGACAAAATTGTGAATCAGAAGTAACTAGAATGTGAATCAACATTTCTTTCGAACTTCCGAAATAAGTAACTATCACCGAAAGAAACATCTGAACTCAATAATAGCTCACTCTCTGAAATACAAACCTGTTGCTCGAAAGCTAAGCAGAGCCTCTTCACCTCCTCTTCATAGAATGCCTTGTCGAGCATCTGGCTCTCTCCATAGGATAATTTGGCAAATATGGACTGATAAGGGGGGTATTTTTCCATAACAGCACGAACCTATGACAGCACAATTGAAGAAAGAATTAAGAGCTACAAACGAAACATAACTGCAACATATCAAGGTAACATAAACCAGTAGAAATGGGCCACATCCCCAATCAAAAAAAAAAAAAAGTTATGCCGTAAAAAAGACCAAGATTTACTACATCAGTCTTAAAAGATTGTCGCGATATCACCAGCAGAAGATGCCATGTCAGAGCTACAGCATTTCTATGTTGAATTGAAGTCCACTTCAGTTCTTTTCTTTTCTTCTCTTTTCCTTCTTAGAGGGAAAGTGGGTTCCTTACAAACTCTTTCTATTGTTACTTCTTGGTACAAATTACAATAAATCAACTGCCTGGAAGGCAAGAGAAACACTGAAAAGCATTTAACTTGAACTTAAAAAATGGTCCAACCCTATGTTGCATAACCCAAAGAAGATGCCATCAAAGAAGGCTTTTGATTCAGCAACCTCATTTACAAATTGCAACATCTATAGAAAAAACACTAATATTTACACCGTCAGTCACCAGAGATCATCAAGGTATCACATCCAAAGATGCCATTGCAGAGCAATATCATTTCTATGTTGAGTTCACTTAATTTCAGAGCGATAATTTCAGTTTATTTTGTTAAAGGGAGAGGAGGTCTTTACAAGCCCTTAGAATTTTTACTTCTTGGCACAATTAATCAACTGCCTTGACAACAAGAAAAATACATGAAAAAGCATTTAACTCAAACCTCAAAAAAAGCTCAAGCCTATACGGCATAAACCAAAATCAAAAAGCAAAACCATCATATATGTAATTGAACTCTTACTAGGAAAAGAAAGGAACCTGATCTATATCCTCGCAGACAGCAAGCTCTTCATGACCATATGGGTAACTGCTCACACAATTAAATCATTATCAAAACGAAACTGAAAAATGTCTATAACATCAAAAGTTGGAATAGAAATAAGCTTGAGCAGAACCTTACAGCAAGCCAAAACTAGAGTACAACTTCTTACGATCATCTCGAGTAAGTTCGGTGCCAATGCTGTAACACAAAAATGACACAAAGAATATGGTTCTAAAATGAACTAAAAGACCACCATCATTAAAATAACAGAAATCTAAGGGCACAAAATTTCAAACGGTGACACCACCTGTTTATGGTAATATTAACAGCTCTTCTGTCAGCCTCAAAGGCAAGGAGGTCAGACATGATCTCTGCAGTGGCTCCACCAAGTTTCTATTTGAAAATTTTGCATTAGACTTTAGTAAAAGAAAAAGGAAATAGAATCTGCTTATAATATAAGAATGAAACAAACATCTGCACAATGGGCAGTTAACCCTAACCTGACAGAACCTGTAGAAATCCTCAAGATATGCCTTGTAAAGAGTATTCCTCATTATTTCAATGTTCATGTCATCCAAGTCCTGCAGATGATACAATTAAGTAGAATGAAGAAAAAGCATAATGCTGAACAGTGGATCTCTAAAATAAATCTACAACAATGTAGTCAAATAAAAATATAAGTTACATAGATGTTAACAAAGTGAATACAGAAAAGAAATATCAACCATCATTGTTCCTATTATTCATAGTATATATGAAGACCCATATATGTACCACTAATATGACAAATAAAAATTTTAACAGAAAGTCAAATAGAAAGAGGAAATGTTCTTTTCCTCTGTTTTTTTAACTCGGTTCAACAGAAAAATCAACTGCAAATCTACATGTATGGGTCATTGTGTCCATATGTCCATTTACAGTTTTATATCATTCATCAACAAATACATGATTGCAGAAAATTTCCTCTCCAAAAAACACAAGATTAAATGCATGTTTTTCCTGGTGTCAGAAAAACACATCTCATACAAAATGTGAGGATCTTACTCAGAAGAAAACAAACATGAGTAGCAGTCACTAGTGAGTACCTCAGATGTGATACACTCGGAGAAGTACGGAGCCAAAGGCGTGTCAACAAGCACCAGTCTATATAGCTCTCGCATATTCTGAGCAACTGCCAGGGTAGCAATACTGAGGAAACAAATTAAGAAAAACATTGCCATGTTATTAGTAGTCAAAACAAAACTACAAACCTGGATCAAGTAAACATTACCTGTCAAACATGCCCAAAGGGTGGCATTTCTCTAACAATTCCTGAACATCTCTTTCATGCAAGGTTCCAGTAACGATCAGGACAACATTGTCAATCATGTGACCATATCTGTACAATATGAAAAAATATTAGGTATTTAGGTTTCCAGAAAAATTTTAAGACAATCTATTTTACCAGCCAGGCATTAAATTAAAAACGCAGTAAAGTAAAGGTTCACCCTCATCCTGTTTAGAAGCCAGTGAATTGCACATTAAAGAAGATAAAACTGCATGCCTGTATGCCAACCAAACATAAGGTTGGACTTCAAGCAAGACTTGTAGCCAATGCACAGTTTGGGCTGAATTTAAAGGTATGTCAGACCAGCTAAAGCTTAACTGTTTGACACACTAAATACACCATGTGACTCAAAATAGCACAAACAGACACATGCTTACTGAGCTTCACATAACAATTATCCTGCCAATATAAGTAGGAATGCAACAAATCACATACTACAACTACAAAAACCTTGTAACTTGGGGACAGAATGATTCCAAATGCATGGAAACTTCTCAAACTTTACCAAAAGCATCAATCTTGGGCAGAGAACCCACACATTCACATTAGGGAATACATAACCCTAGAGAATTACCCCTAGAATAAATATTTTGGCAAATTCTGCATGAACATAAACAACCAAGTACACAGTTGGATCTTAAGAGTAGCTAAATTGTCTCAATACTTCACATAAAAAATTAGTCACGCTTGGGAAAGATTTAAATCTCCATACGTGATATACTCAAGAAAGGTTGACAATGGCTCTGTGGCTTGGCATAGCATGTGCTTGTATTCGTCAACCAGTTTAAGAGTGCATTTCTCCACAATTGTAGTTGTATGCAAGGGGGAAGGTTCTGCAGGAAAATTATGATAACCATTATTAGTTCATAAGCTAGAACTATGAAATTCCACTATGAACATAATAAACATATGAAATTCCAACTGCTATTATCTTTCTGTAATTTTTGCTATACATTAGTGTATTTTATTTTTCATATATTCAAAAGAATCCATAGGATGCTCAAATTCTAGTCGTGAATGTGTGATATCAACCATTCTTTTCATTTATTTATGTTTTTAAGATAAGAAAATGTTGGAAGACTTAGGAATGTGTGTATCCTACTTTCAATAGTTTCAAGGACTCGGGCAATGCTCCTCAAATGCTAACTGAGAGTCTGAGAAGTGTTGACTGCATCTGAGCATATGCAATTTATTTTAAAATTATGGTGCATCCAATATGCCTTGACATGGCTCCTATCTACAGTGTCAGTGTGATTCAATTCCCTACATTAGTAACATGATAACCATGATCGAGATAGTCTATTACTAAACCTAGGGCTAGGATTTGGTTCATGCTAATAGAAGACATAGAACACGCGATTAGCTAGATTTTGAAGTGTCATTCAAGTATATTTCTAGTTTAAACAATACATTAGTTGAAAACTTTCCATAAAAGTTTCAACATAGATTTCAAAATTAAACACCTTGATTGCATTCTAGAACTTCAATTTAACATCGTGAAACGTATAATTTCAGCTAGAAGAACCCAATTCAATTGAGAAACACCGAGACCCTGATCCAAAAGAGAATTACAAGTTCATACATGAACGAGATCATAACCCAAATTCTAAATTACGTTCTAGGGCTTCAATTAACACAGTGAAACATGGAATTTCAAAAGCAATTGAATTGAGAACAACGATGAGATCGATCTGAAATTGCAGGGTTACCGTTTTGGAGGTAAGGTCCGTATTCGGTAGCGGAGAGGTGCATCTTGATGTCATCTAGGGTTTCGCACTGGCAGAGATTGTTGTAATCGGCGGCGGTGAGCAAACCAGATCTGTATCCCCTGACGATCGCTTCCAGGTAACCGCCATGGATGTTGAATGTCATGGCTTCGAATCCATACATCTTTGTCAAAGACGATTTGAGAGAGAAACACAGATCTCAATTCCCAAATCGCTAGTTATATAGATTACGATATATATATACTAGTACTAGTGTTATATATATGTGTGTATGTAACGAACTTGTGGATCGTGAGAGAACCTAATTCGATGATATATGATTAACCGCTTCGGACCGACCTTACATAACAATTGTTTCTAAATTTACACTTTGACCCTTTTAAATTGGTCATTTTCCCTCTTTTTAACCCTTAACATTTTTAAAATTTTCTTAATTTACTCCATGCTCTAACTTCTGTCCAAATTTGAATAAAAAAATGGCATGTGTGCCATTGAAAATATATTCTTATACAAATCCAAACTAAAACTCTAACTGTAAGTCTTACCCTAACTCCCATTCTCTTTCTTTGATTTATAGTTAAACCTTAATCCCAAATCAATAATTTTAAAATAATCATTTTTGTATTTATGTGACGTGTAATTATTATATGAAAAATAGTCTTCAGAATTGTTGTTAATATTGAAAGATGTATTAAAATATTTTGAAATATGTAAAATATGTACTGAAATTATGAATATTATAACATTATGTGGTGGTTATTGATAATCGTTAGAATTACTATTAACAAGATCCTTATATTAATAAAGAATATAAACCGCGGAATCTATCTAACAAATATAATTATAATAAATACTATAATAAACTAAGTATAATATATGATTATTGTAATATAATAGTTTTAAAATTGGACTCAACTATAATTAATATTTTGTTTGGATTTCTATGAAGTTTTTGGCCAATAACTCAATTAATTTTTATTTTTTTTGGGGGGGGGGGGAACTAAAATGGATAATTTAGTACACGAATCTCTTGTTAAAATGGAATTTGGAGAACATAAGATGTACACCATTTTATGTCACTTTCTAAACAAGTTGTTTTCAAGCTTTTTTTTTTCACTTGTTTTTCTATTTTTCATTTTGTTCACTCTTGTAGTTCATTAAAACGAAAAATTAAAATGCTGACAACAACAACAACAAAAAACTCTGCCAATTATATCTACTAAATAACAATACAAAAATCAAAACATGCATGATAGAAATTAATATTGGGATTTACACAATCTTTTCTATCTTGTAGTTCATATATATAAATGTTTTGATTTGGGATTAAGGTTTAATGTAAATTAAAGAAAGAGAATGGGAATTAGAGTAAGACTTACAGTTAGAATTTTAGTTTGGATTTGTATAAGAATATATTTTCAATGGCACACATGCCATTTTTTCTCACATCACTTTTAGCCCGTCACTAAATCACAGACTAAAAGTGATGTGAGAAAAAATTGAATTCACTTGTCGACAAAAATGTTTGAAAAGCATATCCTCCCAAACCTTGAGATAGAAGAGCATAACACATTGACTAAATCGACAGAGTCAGTTCTAATTTGGGTGCAAGATGGTCCCAACAGATGCTACCTGATGTGTTTGAAACTGGGTGGACAGGTCTACTATCTTTAAGGATAGAGAACTCAGTCAAGGTCAGAAAATCGGACTTCCTTGGGAAAATGGGAAGCTGTTTTTCTCACTTCTATAGTGAGAAAAAGGTTAACAACGCAGTTTGGCGTTGTTTTAAACAAAAATTCGTTTTCATTTTGTGTTTTCTGAAATAAAACAAGAAAGAGGCTTAGAAACACCACATGGCTGCTAAGCTAATACTCCATCCACAGATGGAGTTAACCAGACACCATTTCACACTTCATACCCAAGTCAGTGAACTTCCCTGTAATATGAAATAATGAGATATAAAACATCTACTCTATTATATAAAATCTACACAACTTTTGGTGTGGAATGTCCTAATACTCCATCCACAGATGGAGTTAGCCAGACCCCATTTCACACTTCAAACCCAAATCAGTAAGCTTCATTCTGTATTATGAGATAATGAGATATAAAACATCTATTCTATTATATAAAATCTACATGACTTTTGGTGTGGAATGTCATGCTTTCTTGATTTTTCAATAATGCCCTTCATATGTAATAACTATATCATTCAATAATTGCTTCACCAAACTGCCTAAAACTGTTAAAAACCATTCAAAGGTTTAAACATAAAAATTGCAAATGCATCACCACTAGTATTTATATATGCACGCATCTATATATATACAGACATTGTTATATGCAAGCCAAGAAATCGCAAAATCAATTCAGCATTTCATTCATCACCTAACTCAGTATTTAGCTACGAAAACCGCAGTCTGACAAATTACAACACAATCATATAAACCTGTCCACTTCAGTATTTCTAGTTATCATCTGCAGATGACTGAGTAAGATACACTCTAGTTTCAAACATACATTGGGTCAACAGCCAAAAGAAATCTACACAAGAGCGAGCAAGAAACAACTTTGAAAGAGAAATGAAAACAGTCAAAAGTGAAGAGTTTGGTCCTACGCTTTTCTGCTACTTAATTGCCCCCGAAAGACAGGGTTGGCCTAGAAAAAAAAAAAACTAACTCACTCGGGTCTCCGCATTTTCATGTTAAGTGGAGTTTCCTTGTAGGACTGAACCTTTTTGGCTGCTAGACGCGAAGGCCTTCCAATAGATGACCTTCGAAGTACAAGAGTTTCATCACTTGAGTCACTATTGACTTCTTTATCAATTTTTTTGACCAACAAACACATGGAAGGTGAACCATCTTCCTGCATTTGATCATCATGCAGAGAACACGCAGGAAATTTTGCATCATCTATCTCAAACACATCTTCAGTGGACTCTGGTTCTTCAGATTTAAATCTAGCAGATTGCCTTCTCAAACAAACCCTGCTAAAAAGAGATAAACAAAGATAATTTTATTCTGATGATCTAGTTAATAGTTGAAAATAGATTCCAACAAAATATTAACATGCAATATGCAACGTAACATCCCCAGATAAACCTTTTGTTCTCAGTTTTTGCATCGTCTATCTCAGACACGTCTCCAGTAGGCTCTGGTTCTTCAGATTTAAATCTAGCAGATTTCCTTCTCAAACCCACGCTGCTAAAACCAGAAAAACAAAGATAATTTTCTTCTAGTCTTCTGGATTAATAGTGGAAAAAGAGATTCCAACAAAATATTAACGTGCAATATGCAATGTAACATCCTGGACAAACCTATTACTCTCAGTTTTGTCCCTCAATAGAACTTGTTTCACAGAAGAAGGGCCCAAACCTGCAAGTGACACATGAGAGACCAGAAGGTCACAAAAGAAAATAAGTTTCTCAAATCTCAAATGGATAATCAGGTTCCAGCAGTTACACTGACTTTTTGATTGTTGCTTCCCAATCTTGTTGGTATTACGAGATTTATTTTCAGCTCTATCTGCTTCTAAGGACTCCCTGGCCTCCTCAGACTTGCAAGTTCGCACCTTTTGATAATGAGAGCAATGAGAAAATAAACATGAAAGCTATAACTCTTCTAAAAAATTGTAAATGAGAAATTACCAAAAAGATTTTCTCAAGTACCTGATTGTCCAATTTTTTACTTGTTCTTATTTTTGCTTTCTCCTGAGAAAGCAAAAACATGAATTAATGAATAGCATAAATTTTGATAAACTCTGACAATGGTAGAGATGATACAACCTAGATAGACTGACCTCCAGTTCAAGTCCTCTTGCTTTGAGCAAACCGTTTTTGCATCCAAGCTCATGATGTAGTGCTTTGAGCTGAAATGAATTAGAGGTCTATTGTAAGTTAGCAGAAGACATCCAACATAGTGGAAGCAGAAGTTTAACTTCATGTACACACTATCCACCAACTTGGATGTCTATAAAAAAAAAGCTTACCCTATCTTTTCCTGAATTAAGTTCCTGCAAAGTTAAAGGAACAATATAATCTACGTCACCAAGAATCCAAATTTGTTAAAAGAAAGTTGATAAAAAATTGAAGAATTCAGATCCATGGTTTATCAAGTATGCGGGAGGAAAACAGACCACTAGCATCTGGCTATTTGCTTGAGCGAGTTGCAAATTCTGTTGCTGCAGTTTCTGCAAATTGATTCTAAGTTTCTGTAACTCAATTCCGCTCAATTCAATGATTTTACTATCAACACAAATCAAGGAAAACTTCAAAGAAGAAAATTCTGACAGGCCCCAACAGAACTACCAATTCAGGAATAAAGCATATTAATGTATGTCCAATAAGGATGCCTCAAAAATGAACCAAATTGATCAAAAAAGGATACTTTCTATCCACTAAAAGCTTCATCAGTGCCATATTTTCCTGAACAAAAGTTTCAAAAAATACCACCAAGCTAAAAGATGAACACCACATAAACTCCAAAAACACTATTATCAAACCCACAAGAACTATACCTTT
Organism: Camellia granthamiana; assembly: GCA_036172215.1. Lineage (NCBI taxonomy): Eukaryota > Viridiplantae > Streptophyta > Magnoliopsida > Ericales > Theaceae > Camellia > Camellia granthamiana. The sequence goes on along the minus strand of CM069903.1, from coordinate 167,694,923 downwards.
TGAAGCTGTTCAATGTACTCTTTTGTAGTATTTGAAACTAATAGTTCCTTGTCAACTTGAGACAATGGTTTAGTTTGCTGTGGCAAGTTGCTTATGTCGCCAAGTCTCTTCCTTGCCACACTTCCAAAAGAGCCCTTAGCTGTTTTCTCTACTTTAGGCTTATCTGATATCAATACCCAATTTCACAGTTACTGAAAAAAATCCCAACCTTAAAACACCGTCATGGGTTAACAAAGATGCGTCCATACGAACTTAAAGAACAAAATTTTAGATTGAATCATACGACACAAAAATGAGTACTTGGGGGAAACCCTCAAATATCAGAATTACAGAAAGAGTGAAGAACTATTAGGGTAATTATGCAAATAGTCACATAATTCAACACATTGGGGTTTTTAGGCAACTAAAAATTAGGGGACAGCCCAATGAAGTCAGATACAAAATTAGAGATTTAATCATGTCAATGTACAAAAATGACAACTTGAGCAAGTCTCTCTCAACTAACCTAACTGATTCAGATTATAAGAATATATAAAAACATGAAACTTCACAAATTTGATGGCATAGCCAATTCTCAAATTACCCCAAAAGAAATCAAAATAACAACCACAAGCGCCCCCCCCCCCCCCCCCCCCCCAAAAAAAAAAAATTCCAGAAAAAACCCTAAAATGAAATTCGTCCCGATTTATGGGAATGTATCAACTAACCTTAAAAAAAATCTAGATTTGGCATTGTTTTAGAGCGTAATTGACCAGTTTGAGAACAGTAAGATAAACATGGATCTAACAAACAAGAGTCGTAGTTACCTCCAACGAGGCTGTTCTCTGAACCAAGAACGAAGAAGCCTTCAGTGACCGACATCGAGACAAACCCTTAAATCTCTCTCTCTCTCTCTCTCTCTCTCTCTAGAATTCTCGATTTCATTTCTCTCACTGAAGCTACTGCGGGATGAATTGAAAAGGATATAATTGAAAAGAGTTGGGAGGTTCGGGAACCGCACGGCCTTCCGCAGCAAATCCCAAGCCTACTCTTTGAATTTCTAACACGCTCCGAGCCTTCTTTATTGGGCCTCATTGGGCTGGGTTAGCCTCCAATACAATTTTGGGCTAAATGTTTCATATTGAGCAGACCCAAATCTGACAAGTTAGTGGTTAGTCACCGCGGGTGTTATGATGGGTGAGAAGTGAATTTGGGTTGAATGATTAAAAAATAACAATACATAATATATGATTGGTGAAGAATATCGTGACTTGATGTCTGAGGGGCACCACTTTCTTCTTTGGACTTTGCAGCCCATTATTGTTATTATTAATTATTAATACTTTTTCTTATTTAAAAAAAAAAAAAAGAAAAGAAAAATGTATGTAAGTGTGATTTAATAAGGGATATTTACATGAATTTTTTTTAATTATTAATGAATATCACTTTACTCTCTCATTTATGAATTTGTATAATATTTTCAAATAAAATATTGTTTGTATGAGTTTATAATTAAAATGGTGAATATATATATCTATATAATAAGGTAAGAGACTTTTTGAAAATGTTTTAAAATGTATCAGAGATACATTTTGAATCAAGGGTTGAGATTATACTTAGCAAATATCTAAGAGTCAAGATAATTTTTTCGTTTTTGCTTTTCCCCCCAAAATGTGTCTTTTCACTTACTCTGTCTCTCTTTCCCGTGTTAGGAGACAGATTCATATCTCTCTCTTCTTATATTCTCCAACAACTCTCCATTTTCCTCACTGGTTTTAGCTTAAATTTCTCTCTCGGTTTCGGTTTTGCAATCTCCAACAACTCTTCACATGTGACATTCCTATTCTCCTTTGCCCTTTCACTCTTCTAACCTATGAAATGGGTTTCTATTTCTGTAAATATTGAAATAGGTTGCAAATATGATGGGTTTTGATTTCATTGAAATGGATTTCTATTTCTATATGTATTTCAAAAAAATGTGATGGGTTGAAAATTTGATGGATTTCATAAAATAAATTTGAAATGAGTTGCAAATATGATGGGTTTATATTTTCTCTCTTTACATTGATGGGTTTACATTTTCTCTCTTTACAGTGGAAATAAGTTGCAAATATGATGGGTTTATATATTTTTGTTTCATTGATGGGTTTTATCAATTAACCTATGATTATAATGGGTTTTGATTTCTATAAAATTATATTTTAGTTTTGTATTTTGAAATGGGTTATATTTCGATTTTGTGGGTTTCATCAACTAAACCTATGAGGATTTCAGAAAATTATTGAGTAAGATTTCTATGAGTAAATGGGTGATTGCTGATGAAATGAGTTTCTATTTTGGGATTGAAACATTAGCATACTATTTTTGGTTTGATTTTGTTGCATTGTGACTGTTTGCAAGAACTGTTTACAGAAATCAAAAAGTCATAATCAAAAGTCCATTTTATTTTGCATCCTGTTTTTGGTGATAATAATTTATGGTGAAACAATTTCTGGTCAACCAATTTCTGCTTTTTTCTGATATTAAAAAATCAGAAATTTAATATTTAAATTAATAAAATTAAAACTCATAGTTTATTTTGTTACAAGTATTAGATTCTAAGTTTTTTTGGGGGGGGGTAAATTTTCCTAAATTTTAGTGATACCTAAAATTATTCAAAGAAGATTGGCTTATGTGTGTTGGTAGCATATAATTTTTCTAATATATTCCTATTTCCCATGATTAATTAAATGTTGAGGATGCATGAAATTAATTAATTAATTGATTAGATATAAATCAGATAAAAAACATTTTTCAGAAAAAAATGAATAAAAAATAAAGGAATTTCATTGGCATGCTGATTAGGCCACTAACAGCAAAAGCTGCCGAAGTTTTTTCACATGCCCCAAACCATGGCATGCCAACATGATTATTTTTTTAATTAATTAGCTTTGATTAATAATTAATTATCATCTCGCCAGCTTGAATAAATTAATGATTAAGATTCTTAATGCATGTTTTACACACAAAAAAAAAAAAAAAAATTATTTTAGGCATTGGGTTATCCTTTTCTTTTTCTTTAATGTTTCCCAATTTTTTGTGAAATTTATGCCTCTCAATGATGCTTTGCTTACATGGTTTGCATGTATCAACTTGTACGTGCGTTTCTGGTGAATATATATATTTTTTTGGCATAAATTTCTTTTTTAAATGGTGAACTCTATTACCCTTGAATTGTTTTTAACTTATTTCTATAAATGGTGGCTGTCAAGTTTGTTGACAATGATTGACCCAGATTATTGGCAGTGATGATTTATTGCTATTTTTAAATAGAAAAAATTAGTGCTATTAATATACAAATTGGGAAACTTCAAAACTATGAGTCATGAATTAACCATCAAAACTTACTATTTGGAATGAAAGATTAGGCTACCAAAGAAATTAGAGGCATCTAAACAAGTTTTCTGGAGTTGCAAATATGGTGACTTTACATTTTCTCTTTTTACATATTTCTCCCTCTACATTGAAGGGTTTATATATTTCTATGATCAAATCAAAATACCTATGATTATAATGGGTGATAAGGTAATAAAATAATTTCAATCTCAAAGTGTTTTGATATGTATATTTTCAACAAATGTACTGATATATATTTTTTTGTTTCCACAAATTACCAAATTGTTGTGCATGTTCCTCATTGGAGATATATACAGGTTGATACAAAAACTTTTTGGAAAGTAATGAGGAGGAAGTTTGGGCAAACACATGTTTGAAGACATGTTATTGACACATCTTTTGTAAAGCATACATATTTTGTTTAGCTTTAATCCACTTTTTGTCAGGCCCGGTCCTGAGATTTTCGGGGCTCAAAGCCGATAATCAACTACTAAATTTCTGGGGCCCTTCACATTTTTTTTGTTATTGAATGAAAAAAAAAATTAAGGTAAAGGACAAAAGATTTGTAAATACCAATATTATAATAGCAATTAATTGGGCAAAAGACAAGACAAATATTTAATTAATTGAATAAAAAAATATATATTTACCTGTACTTACTGTGCTGAGATCAAAGTATTTTTTTAAATCAAAATTCAAAACAAAAGCACCACCACTTAACAAAATACAAAACTTTTAAATTATGTGATGTGAACTATTAAATTTAAATAAATTTTTCTTGATGATGTAAATACCAATATTATAATAGCAATTAATTGTGCAAAAGACAAGATAAATATTTAATTAATTGAATAGGAAAAAAAATATTTACCTATGCTTACTGTACTGAGATCAAAATATTTTTTTAAATCAAAATTCAAAATAAGAGCACCACCACTTAACAAAACACAAAACTTTTAAATTATGTGATGTGAACTATTAAACTTAAATAAATTTTTCTTGATGATGTAAATATCAATATTATAATAGTAATTAATTGTGCAAAAGACAAGATAAATATTTAATTAATTGAATAGAAAAAAAAAAAAAAAAAAAAAAATTTGCTTGTGCTGGTGTGTGCTTCGTCTGGGCTGCTGCTGGTGTGTCTTTGCTGGTGTGTGCTATCAAACAAATGTAGGGAAGGTTGAATTAAGAGATGATAGGGTTAGGAATTATAAAAATGGGCCTTTCAGACTGTTGGGCTGGGCCTTAAACTATTGGCCTTTTAATGGGTCAAAAAAATTAAGTTAGTTTGGGCATTTTTTTAATTTTTTTTGGACTTAAAACACACCTAACATATTATACTAACTTATAATAGGAGGGGCCCCTATTTTGGGCTTATTTTGAGGGGCCCTAAGCCATGGCCTTGTGGGCCTATGGCCAGGGCCGGGCCTACTTTTTGTGAAGCATACACATCTTTTGTAAAACTTTAACCCACTCTTTTGTAAAAACATACATATATTTGTTTTGCTTATGTGGTTATAATTTGATTGGCAGCAGTAGCACTAGCTGGTATGCATTTTAATTTTAATTTTTTTGAGATTGCAGAGCACTAACTAGTGTGTATTGTTTGGTATTTAATTTTTTTTATTTGATTTGTTTGGATTTGGTGAAATGATTTTGCAGTTTGGTTGTAGCTTGATTTCACTACATTTTTTCTTATACAGATTTGTTTCATGAATAAATACAAAAAAAAAAAAAAAAAAAAAATAGAAATAAGATACTTCACTCAATTTTTTGGCCAATAAAGGGCTGTGTTTGTGTTTGTTTCATGAATAATTTCTTGGATTAAGATGTGTCAAGTTCTTGAAATTATTAGCTTTGTTACAGGAATTCATTCAATTTTGATTGGAGTCTAATTGTGTTTAGAAGTGCCATTAAGATATCTTTGGGAATTGGCTTTATTTGTTGTTGTTCATGGTTAAGACGTTTTATATGGCTTCAATTACCTCATCTCTCTCTCTCTCTCTCTCTCTCTCTCTTTTGGGTCTATTTTCTCCTAAAAATCATGTCCCGCCGTGTAAAAGAAGTAAAGAAAACTGTTGGTGAACTTATATGGTTTCATGTCTCTTTTCATGATTTAAACTACAATCTATTAGTTGGTGAACAAGGCAAAGTAGGTTTGTTCTCCTCTGTTTTGGCTAGAAGGCCAATGGAAACTAAAGCAAATAGACAATCATAATATGGCTGTTTGCCATCTTCTTGAAGGTATGATTAGTTAGAGTGTATAGAGTATATAACATCTGTAATCACCATTCTTGCATTTTTCTTTGTTATGTATATCTTTGTTAGATAACCTGTTATCATTTTTGTTTATCCATCATTGTCCAAGAAGAGTGATTGAACAATAATTGAGTTGCAAGTTTAATTTGTGAACATAATCAAAACTGAGGACATCACTTTCTTGCATTATTCAAAGTATCTGAGTGCATGACTGATCAACAATTTCTAAATTAAAAAATTAAACTCTTGATTGAGATTCCTTCTTTGTTTTTGTGGTTTTTTTTTTTTTTTTTTTTGGGCATATGCTTAGACTTGAATAAAATTTTAATTGGCAATCTCATCTCTACTCTATATTGCTCATCTTAGTTTTTTTTAATTTTAATTTATAGAAGAAAACCAATTTCAGTAATACCAATCTTTTGAACCAAGAATTTTTAGTGTCTATACATAATACACCTAAAATTTTTAGTATCTACCATGAGATAATTAATTTTGCCTACAATTCACTAGAAATATCAGTAGTGTTGTAGGCATGGACAATTTTTTATTAATACATTTTAATGTGAATATTCTGGTTTGATTCACTACATTTTATTTTTTTTTACAGTTTGGTTTGTATCTACCGTATTGGTTTCTATTGTTTGTTTCATAAATAATTACAAGTAATTGTAATAAGATGTGCTCCAGGTCTTACAACGTGAGTTCTTTGCTTAGTAATAAGATTTGTTGCAGGTTCTTTTTTTTTTTTTTTTTTCCCGCCTCTTTTCTCCTAAAATCATGTCCCACCGTGTAAATTACTCTCGAGTTTGCTTAGTTGGCGAACTTATAGAATAGTGAAAAGAAGTAAAGAAAACTTTTCGAATTTAAACTACAATCCATTAGCTGTAGCATTATATAAAATTACTCGAGTTTGCTTAGTTGGCAAAGGAAGTTTGTTGGATAAAAAACACCATTCTTCTCATCTGCTTTGGCTAGAAGGCCAGTGGAAACCGGAGCAAATAGACAATCATAATATGGTTGTTTGCCATCTTCTTGAAGGGATGCTTAGATAGAGCATTGAGTAGATAACTTGTGTGATTGAACAATAATTGAGTTGCAAGTTCAATTTGTGATTTTTGTTTAGATATCTTTGTTAGGCTTAACTTTGATTTTTATTTAGATATCCAAGAAGAGTGATTGAGCAATAACTGAGTTGCAAGTTTAATTTGTGCCATAATCAAAGTTGAGGACATCACTTTCTTGCCTTAATCAAAGTATCAGAGTGCATGACTGATTAACAATTTTAAAATTAAAACCTTGCTTTAATTGGCAACCTCATCCCTACTGTAGATTTTCTTGGTTTTGTTTAAGAAAATGTAATCTATGTGAATTAGCTATAAAGTTTAGTACAATAGTTCTTTTGTATGAATCTATTAAGGGTATTAAATCATGGTTTTATGTAGAGATTTGGAAAGGTAAAAGAAAAAAAGTGAGTAAAATATGAATGAAATATAATTTTACTTTTTTCTTTTTTTTTCATTTAAATATAATTCCAATTTAATTCTTTTAAACTACCTTTTAAACAATTTAATTCCATTGTTGTTGTTGATTGTTATATTGTTGTTGTTCATGCTTTTGAATTATTTATCCATAAATCTGTATTAAGAAGGTTATAATTTTTGAATCATTTTGTTGTTCATGCTTTTGATTATGAATATATTAAGCAGTTTATAATTGTATTAAGCAAGTTATAATTGAAATGGATTGATTTTAGGGAATAATCAAGAAATCAGACATTTTGGGGTTGTTTTTCCTATTAATAATCCAATGATGGGTTGTTTTTTTCCTATTTTTTTCTTTCATTTTTCTACTTTCAGTGATCGGTATCATTTATTAATCCGATAAATTGGATTGTGATAATTGAAATGGATTGTCTTGTTTTTTGGCTTCTTATATAGTTGTGGCTTTTTGCTTATATTATTTTTTAATTGTATTTGGCTATAGAAAACCCAAGTATGTATTCTGTTAGGTTTTTATTTTTGGCAATCCCGTTTGACAAAACTCATTTCAGTTGTATGTGTTTTCGCACTTTTATTTCAGTGAGGCTATGAATTTATTAGATGCGAATCCAACCCGAATCAAGCATTGCAGAGAAGTTTGTGATGTTAATGCTTTCAAGATTGCCACTTTTAATGCTTTCAGCTCGCACCCAAAGCAAAATGCAAAATTGCGTTCAAAGTTGGTTGTCCGTCCTTGCTCGCTCGAGCGAAGGATTACGTCTATGCAAAAACCTAAAAGAGCTCATTGTTCGCTCGAGCGAAGGGTTCGTGGCTCGAGCGAAGGCACTAGTGGAAATCACGCGAGTTAAGGTTCTCGCTTGAGCGAGCTTTAAAATCTGGATTTCTATAAGAAATTGGTTTTCTTCCCAAACTAGGATTACTTTGGATTTCTATAAGTAGTTGGTTTTCTCCCAAAACTTCACTACCTCCTCCAGATCTTCTTCTTGGATATTAAGGTTTATATCTGGGGATATTTTGCTAGTTTTCTTTGATGTTTAATTGAGTATTCAACTCATGGGTTAAGAAGAATACGTCAAGGGCTTGTTTGTTCATTCTATACAAGAGAGAGAGTTGTTCTTCGGTGGATTCTGAAGAATTTGAGCCTGAAGCTTTGATGGATTCTAGAGTGGCTCATCGTCAAGACAATTCCGAGGTGAAGACGGGGTTGGAAGAGGCACATAGGGGTTAGTTCAATTCGGGCGTGGATTCGCTAGGTAATTGAGAGTATACCTGTGTAATTCCTTTATATCTTCTTAGTGGATTGTTTTGTGGCTGTTGCCCGTGGTTTTTTTTATCACAATTGGAGGTGTCCAATTGTGGTTTTTCTACGTAAAATCGTTGTGTCGATTTGTCTTGATTGTTTAATTGGAATTGTTATATATTGCTTAAAATTGATACATAATCACAAATCAACATCTAGGGGATTTCTAGATTTTTCATATTCAAAAATAGCAAAACTTAAGCCCTTTGATTTTAGCAACTAATATAACCTTAAGTCAAAACATTGGTTTTTCAAGAAATGGATAGAACACCAAGTTTACACACAACTAGAGAACTATATGCAACTGTTTGGTCCAGTCCGATGAATGCATATTGCAAAAATGATGAGTTTCGTGCTCCAAGTTGAAAGTGTGTCAAGCTAAAGGGGAAAACCAAAATGAAGAGGTGGGAAAATACAGAGTCATATATGACATTTAGCCAAAAAATACTCTCCACCCCAACAGCTCTGATGTGTAACTCCCTCGCTCGAAGCCCTCTCCCCACCCCCACCTTCAACACCCATCATTTCATTTCATTTGATTTTACATCGTTATATATCTATTTTAGTTCGTTTTGAAGATTGATTGTTACATTCTACTTTTTTTTTATATATATATATAAATATATTTATTACATTGTTACAGTGATGCTTAGTTTGTTGTTATGCTTTTGAAATGGATTGAGCAGGTTATAGTTGTTTCTTGAATCATTGTTGATTATGAATGAATAATGGAAATGGGTTATTTTTCTTTGTTGTTTTCTCATCTCAGGAAATCAGACATTTTTGGGATATGGGATGGGATTTAAGTTTTTTAACATATGTTTTATATGTTGCTAGAAATTGTTGTTTAGCGGATAGAGCTCTCAACTTTGCTAAATAGGAATTGTTGTTTATAGGCTTGGATAGCAAAAATTGTTGGTTTTTGGATTTTTTGTATCATTACATTTTTTTTTATTTTTTTGTGTAACTTTTTTGGGTGTTTGATTATTGAAAAAAAAAAAATAGAGGAAAATTTCATAGCTTCTGGAATTGTGAGGTTAGGGTGGTTGAGTTTGATTTGAATAAATTATTTGTTGGTTGTTTAGAGTTTGACTTTGTTGGTTGTTTAGCCACGCTTGGGTGGGTTTAACTCTTTGTAGAGTTCAGTTAATTGCCAATTTAGACAACTTATGTTCAAGCAATGCCTTGAGGATAGAGTTAATTACAATCTCAAGTACCTTTCTTACCTGAAAACAAAAAATGAAAAAAAAAAAAAAAAAAAAAACACTTCAAAAATAAATTTTGGCTCTTTAACTCTAACTTGGAACTTAATCCTAAATAGATTTGCTTCTTTCTACATCTCCTATATTTTATTCTTGCAATTGGATATAGCCTTTTCATATGTAACATTTTCTTCTTACAATGTAACATCTCTCCTAAAAGATGTGCCTAGCTGTAGACGTCCCCGAACGCCCCGGGAGGGTTGAGTCCCCCGTTCCGTTCGTTATGGGCTTACTACAGTTCAGGACTCAAATTGTCACGGTTCTTAATCTGAACCAAAGAGTCCAAATTCGACAAATCGTTTTGAGAAAACAGATTTTTTAAAGAAGTGCCAAACATGGACTGCTTTGCCAGATACAGAGTCGCCACCTAAATGTTTTATTTTGGGAAATTTAGGAAACCCTGACTCGTTGCCTAAGGCCACGTGTCCGTCATCACCAAAGTTGCCTCGGCTCGGGAACTTGGGTACGATTGGGGAAGGTCACTTCGTGAGCACCCCCGCTCGCCCGATCAGAGATCGGCCTCTACTAACCATGATATCTAGTTTTGAAGACATTATGCGTTCTTATTCCGGTTATTAGCCTAGGATTACTACGTGATGCGCACAGCATACAAGTATAGACCGGGTCGCCTAAATTGGAACAACACATCTCATGTTTGTTTTTAAAAACGGTTTGCTACTCGCAAGTAGGCTTAAAATGCAGATTTTGCCACCCTCGGGTGGGCTTAGAAAAGATGGTTTTGCCACTATCTAGTGGGCTTAAAACTTACAGTCAATGCATTGTTCCAATCCAAACAACCCAACCTTCACCCACAGGCATTCAGGTAGTTATATCACATAAGCACATAGCATCATGGTAAGCATGCTATCATGGCAGTCACTCACACGCATGCAAGGATGCTAAAGCATAAAACTTACCGAGTACTCCAAGCCAAAACAGAAGCTAATCAGAAATCCATGCATGATCCTAACTATACAGAAGTGCTTAATGCAACACATGCAAAATGCAACTACAAGCAGGCTCGGCTATTCTAAAGATGGCATGTGAAATGTTACAACTAACATGTATTCAACTTGGAATTGAAATACAAATGCAATTAGTATGATGCGCCGAGCCCGGTGCATGCAAAACAGATGAATGATGCAAACATGCTATCATACTGTATGCTAATTGAAATATGCCCTAATCTAACAATCATAAGCTGGTAAATAAAAGGGAGAAAGACGTGGGGTTGGAAGACATGCATCACACACACGCACACTTATTACAACATTGCCCTCGCTCGGAGGGTCCGAATAAATAATATACAGTCCGAATGAATAGTTACAGTCCGAATAAATACAAAATCCTAATTAATTAACAAATTAATCTAGGAAAGCAATAAATGGCACGCAAATCTATGGACCGCCTCGGCTCTGTTCCGTAATGTTGAATGATGCATGCTTGAGTTACTTGCGCGGAAATCCATTGCAACGCCCCAATTAGCCTCTGTTTACAATTAAGCCCGGAATGTTGCACGCAGCTCCAAAAAACTGCCGGTTTCTGATTTGCTGCAACAGAGAGCAAGAAAGGGGCATGGCAATGTATTTTCACATATGTGTGCACACCTCGATCCTCGTGCCACCAATCACGCATCTCAATGCACGATGGCCGAGGAGTCGAATTGCACAACTCAATATGAAATGAATGCACATATGGACACAACAAAGCCTAGACTCCATCATGGGTAATCCGGAGTGTCGGCGACTGGGAATTGAGATACGTTCCGTCACTCAGAGTACGAAACGTCCCTCGTTTCCCGTGCTTAGGCTAACTCCTATCCCAAGCACGATGTAATATACATGACATGCATGAATGCGACTAATATACATTCTAGCATACACAATGCTATGAAATGGCATACACAATGCACGAAGTAACATGGCATGTACAATGCTCTAACATACAACCTAACATACGCAATGCAAAAGACTAAGATGTCATACACAATGCAATATGGGCTTACACCAACATGAATGGACCTCAGCCACACTCACATCAGAGGCCATAAGATGAAAATGAGATAATCGAAATGCGTGCACACATGCACGCAAACCGAGGACCGAACTTAAGGCACAAAGGCCACTCTAACAAGGCATGGCAAGGGATGCAAGATGGCATACAAACATGCAAATTCCAGCATTGAAATGTGATGCAAAATGATCCCGAATCATGGAAACATGGCACCCGATGCATGGAATGGTCCCGAAACACAAAACTAGGCACATGGAATGGCTTATAGCTATACAAAGCATGCATTATTTGATCATGAAGCATGAAGACAGAGCCAAGGCAGTCCCAAAATATGCACATTTTCAGTTCAAAGTGTGGCCAAAAAGTGCTAGCAAGATGGACTAAAATAGCATGCAATTTTGACTAGCAAACATGCTTTACATGGCAAGTATATTAAGCATATGGAATCTCACCAAACCAGAAAAAATCAGTGAACAAAACATGCCAAAATATGCCCAAATAACCTCTAAAATGCAGTCAACACAAGCACAAATGATGGGTTCTTTTAGAAGGCATACAAAGGGGTTATTAAGCACATGCATCAAGGACACTTAGCATGGCACAACCAACTTTGGAAATCAAATATGAAGGTCCTAAAACTCACCAAATTGACCCTGAAATCAGTCTCAAAAACATGCAAAGAAAGGCCTCTTTGAAAGGCCTTGAATGGGATTGCTCTACACATGCATCATAGACATAAAATATGGCAAAACGGGCTTCAGACAGAGTCGAGGTAGACCTCAAAACACTCAAAATGAGGCCTGGAAAGTGACTTTGATGCATGAAAAATAGGGTCCCTTTAGAAGGTCTAAAAAATCCCCAAACAAGACAATGAGAGAGGGGGTCACCCCCCTCTGATTTTGGCCCTCAAGAATACACCAAGGCCCCTGAAAATCCATTGGATTTCAGTGGCTAAGAGGCCAAAACAAGGCCAATGCAAATGCTCACATGTATGGCTCTAATCATGAAGAGATGAAGCATGCATAGGGGGAGATGACCCCAAACATAGAATATACCTTAATAAAACATGAAGATGATGTTAAAACAAAAAAAATTTCAGTTTAGGTCGAGGTCCAAAAAGTCTCACAAATAAGGCTAATGTATCATGCAAAAATGGCCCTAAAAGAGAGATTGAACAAACAGGGCAGCAAAAGGTCTCAAACAGAAAAGAGCCCTTCAACAAAGTTGAAGAGGGGCTCAAAAAAAGACACTTTACAGTTTATGGAAAGTCTCAAATATGCTCACAAGTAAGGCTACAATATGATGTAAAAATGGCCCTAAAAGAGAGATAGAAAGCAAGAGGTAGTAGCTGGCCTCAAACAGTGAAGAGCCCTTCAACAAAGTTTAAGAGGGACTCAAAATAAAGTATTTTACAGTTTGGCTTGAAGCCCAGAAATGCTTAAAAATAAGGCTAACATATCATGCAAGAAAAGGGCCAAAAGAGAGATAAAAGGGAAAGGGATAGCAGATGGCTTCAAACAGAGAAAAACCCTTGATCAAACATGAAGATAAGCTCAAAATAGGACTATTTTTAGTTCAGGCCGAAGCCCAAAAGTATAAGCAAAAGGAGCTAAAATATCATGCAAAACAAAGCAAGAAAAGAGGAAATAGGGACTCACCCTTGTAGAGCAGCAAACCAGTAGCTTTTGGACCAAATTTCTGAGCTTTCAACCTCTTCAAATGTCCTCCAAGGTGCTGGAATGAGTGATGGAGGTGTTGTGCTATGGGTTGGTATGTAAATGGTGAAGAACCAAGGTGTTTGGAAGCTTGGATGAGAGGGAGAGGGAGAGGGAGAGGGAAGGTTGTATACAAAAACTCCAAGAGGATTTTTCTAACCCTTGAAAATGAAGCTTAGGTGCTGGCTTTATAGAGGGAGAGAAGCAAAGAAAAGGGGGGGAAAAACCAATTCAAATTTCCCCCCGAAACTTATCTCTCTTGGAGATATATCATCATATATAGCAAAAGCAACACTAAAGGTCGAAATATCTGAGCTAGGGACAGCTGGAGGTTGTGGAAGACAGCTGGAGGGAAGACATCTGTCAATTTTGGGCTTTCTGGGCATAAGTGGCCAGCCTACCACCTTTTTATGGTCGGCTTGCTACTTTTCAGGACAAAAATTGGTCTGCCGGAAAGAAAGGTGGCCGGCCAATGATTGGGAAGTCCAAAGGTGGCCGGCCAGGTGTCCAAAATGAAGCCCCAGAAGTCTTCTTTCCAACGGTGGTGACCTCATAGCTTGATTCCAAGTATGCAAATGAATAGGCCCGATTCGGCGATGGTTGCTCGACTCTTTCTTAACAGTTCATGCCCATTTTCTCCCCCAACTGGGTTTCTTCCCTCTTCTTTTCTTTTCTTCAACTTCAAATTCCTAAGTAAGGTGTTTTGAAAGATTTTTCAAAGATTTCATCTCTCTTTCATTCATTTCTACTTTGTCTTTGCTCGGTTTACCGAAAAACGTAACATTTGACAAAATGCGAGCGTTGGAACATCGTAGAAACTTTATTTCAAAAACGTTTTGAAAGAGAGGGTTTTAAGGTCTAAAATCTTTTGATCAAGATTGTTTTGGTCCAAAAAGGGTATGAAGTTGAGCTTTGACTCTCTCCTTGCCGAAGAAGCTGAACTTTTGCACTGCACAACTTTCAAAACCATCAGTCACGTCCAAGTCTTAAAGGTGGTCAAAAATGGGGTGTCTACAGTTGCCCCTCTTTGACAGAACTCGGAAGTCAAGAAGTGACGGGAGTGAATGTCAAAGCCCAGAGACGACCCATTTTTGACAAGGCCGAAGACTTGGACAAACAAACAAAATATAGATAAATAAATGGTTGTGCCCGTAGGCTGCCTACGTATCCCTTTGCAAGGAATCAAACCAGCGTAGTTCAGGGGCAGGATGCAAAATGATACGCAGAAAGATTTTGATAATTGGACTTATACGCTACGCGAAGCCGCTTTGAAGACTGGACTTATACGCTACGCGAAGCCGGTTTAAAAATTGGACTTATATGCTACGCGAAACCGGTTTGAAAATTGGACTTATACGCTACGCGAAACCGGTTTGATAATTGGACTTATTCGCTACGCGAAGCCGGTTTGATAATTGGACTTATACGCTACGCGAAGCCGGTTTGAAAATTGAGGATTCATGCAATGCATTGCAATGTAGTGGCTAAAATGCAATGTAATAGCGAAGAGGTAAAGGTACCTTACAGGGGCAATTGGCAAAGACTTACCTCGACAATGTCCTACCTCATGCTGATGTGGGAATCTTCCTCTTCTTCTCAGTTGAACCACAGGTACTACTTTTCTCCCTGACTATGGTTGCAGCTTTCCCTATTCTCCAACAGGGTGACAGACTAGGTTGGATCAGTATCCAGAATTGAGGTGCATACAGATGCTATCTCAATCTATGGGGCTGCCATACAGATTTCAAGCCGAGGATATACCCTTGGGTATTTAAACCAGACTTTAGTCTCGGAAATCCCGAACCTTTGCGTTCTAGGCATAAGCCATTCGAACTCTAGTTTCCACCGTCTCAGTTGGTCTCCTAAGAACTCACCGCAAACACAGGCAGGTGGCTATACCAGACCACCGGAAGTCGTTCGGGCATGACAAACACCAAAGGAATTGCACCTTTAGAGGATTTAAGGTCTCCTAGACCGGAGAGTGCATGAGACAGTGCGATGAAATGCAAGTACGATGCGCAAAACAGCGCGAATGATGATGCCGGATTTAAGGTCTCCTTAGACCAGAGGATTTAAGGTCTCCCAGACCAGACAATAAAACAGATACGATGCAATGGATGTAATAGAGGTGATGCAATAGATAATAGATGCGATGCAACAGAGAGTACAATAAATGCAAAATGGTGACATACGCCAACCACACTGGACTCGTGAGTGGAGGAAGAACAAAGAAAATCAATCAGGAGCGCGTTCCACGCAACCTAAGATAAATTCCAAACACACTGAAATCGTGAGGAAGGGGACACTCGAACCACGCTGAAATCATAAGAGGAGGTCCAAAAACAACCCGCCCAGCGCCTCTACAACGCAACCTGAGATAAGATCCAAACACGTTGGAATCGTGTGAGGAAAAGAACATTCTAACCACGTTGAAATCGTGAGAAGAGGTCTAAAAACAACCCGCCCAGCGCGTCTACAACGCAACCTGGGATAAATTCCAAACACGCTGAAATCGTGTGAGGAAAAGAACACTCTAACCACGCTGAAATCGTGAGAAAAGGTCCGAAAACAACCGCTCAAGTGCGCGCACAACGCAACCTGAGATAAAATCCAAACACGCTGAAATTGTATGAGGAACGGGACACTCAAACCACGTTGAAATCGTGAGAGGAGGTCCAACAACCCGCCCAGTACGTCTACAACGCAACCTGGGATAAATTCCAAACACGTTGAAATCATGTGAGGAAAAGAACACTCTAACCACGCTGAAATCGTGAGAAGAGGTCCAAAAACAACCCGCCCAGCGCGTCTACAATGCAACCTGAGAAAGTCCCAGAGGACAACGATCCCAAACGCTGCTCAGCATAAAAGGATAAACGGTAGAAGATAACACAAGATGCAAATAAATGCAAGTAAGGTATGCATGACAATACAACGAGTGTGCGTGACAACGCAATTAAAGGTGTGCATGACAAAACCAGTGGAAGAATGCATAACAATGCGGGTGGAAGGGTGCATAACTTTGAAGCAGGCTTGATCTTGCGCTTGAGGTAGAGGCACACTCATACTTCGGAGCATTGACAAGGCTTGAAAAGGTACATCCGGAATACAATCACGGAATTTTCTGAAGTTGAAGCACACTCAGATGCTTCCATTTTCCCTCTTTTCTTTTGCTTTGCAGTCCGGAACCCATGTAGCTTCAGATAGGTCCTGGTTTTACTGTTCCCACGTGATCTAGGTTAAACCCTACGGTTTTTGAAAGAACAAAATCTTGTTTTGCACAAACACGGAGAACGGCACGACACTCTGAACACAAAACGGTTTTTTGAAAGTGAGAGGAGTTCTCAATTGGGTATCGAGCCTACAACTGACCACAGTCAAAACGACTCAACAACGAAAAACAAAAGGTAGACAACCTAAACACAAACATAGACACTTGAAACGACTCAAAACAAGAATCGAAACAAAAAAAAAACCAAGAGACACGACACATAGACGTGCTACAAAGATGAGAGACCTCTCAGTTCGCGAGGAGCCAGTTTCTCCGGGTATTGTTTCCCACCCTTTCTCATTTGTGATTCTCATATCATTCGGCCCTCAGGCTCGGCTTTTCTCACAAAACCCTTTTCCTCACTTTTTCTCTCAGCGCACATCTCTCTATTCTTTAATCTCCCATTTTTTATCCCTCCCCTGGGTGGTTGATGGATAAACAAGAAGTTGTGGGCTCTTGCCTCTAGCATTCTGCTAGATTCTCTTTCTTCTGCGCACAGCTAGTGAATTCCTCCCACAGAGGAGTTGCGCTACAACTGGGTGTGTAGCAAATCTGCAGCTGACATCGGTCGACGATGCTATGCTGGGGAGTTTGGACGTGATCAGATCTGTCCAGATGAGGGAGTGGAAAATCTGGCTCCATTCCAGTTCGTGCTTCGCACTTGGCTCGATACCTCATTGCTTGGAGGATGTAAGAGCTTTCTGCCATTTTGCTGTTAGCTTCAGTTGTGCCCTCTTTTGGCAGGTAGAGTGTCATTCTTGGCAAGTATGGTGCCCTTTCTGGCAAGTATGTTGACAATAGGAAAAAGACAGAACACCTGACTCAACTGTGCCCCTAGTTCATCATTTCGACCATTTTTTGTTTTTGGCTTTCTACTAAAACAATTTTGACCAAAATGAGAGTTAGATTAACATGCTTGTTCAATTTTCTGATTCAAAATCATGCAAGTTAGGTTATGAGCATTGAAAATTTTCCTTTTTTGGGTCCAGGAAAAAGGTCCAGTTTTGAAAAAAAAAGGAATAGTTTTTGAGAGAAAATCAGTCAACCTCAGTAAAAATTCTCAAAAACTGTTTTTGCAATCGGCCACTGCTCAACGAGCATAGAACCCACTCTCGAGATGCACAACCTCAAATCCGAAGAAAAATTGCCCCTTGCTTGAAGAGAGCTGCATGGCAACGGAAAGTTGCCCCTTGTTTGAATGGCACCGCAACGCATTGTAGTCAGTCCTCAAAGTGACGAACACAACCAAATTCTCAGATACAGAGAAGGCGAAGATGATCAAAATCATTACATGGGCACAATCAAATTGAAGTGTTTTACGGCTGGACTTCAAGATGAAGTTGCCTACGTATCCCAAAGATGGGAATCAAGCCTTACGTAGTTCGGGGTTAAGGTACACTCAGGTATTAACCTCTCCTTTTTAGGCTCTAACTTTTGCCAAGGCGCCCATCACGGGTTTTCGACCTTGCGAGCTTTATTCTTCTTTCTTTCTTTTTTTTTTATATTCTTTTCATTCCTTTTTCTTCTTCTTTTTTTGCATTTTTCTTTTTCTTTTCTTTTTGCATTTTTTTTTTGTACATTTTTTTTTTTGTATATTTTTTTGTCTCGCTCTAACTTTTGCCTGGGTCGCCCTTCTGGGTTTTCGACCCAGCGAGCCTCTCAAAGGGTAAAAGTGTAGCTTGGTCCATGCCAAATGATTGTAGGGTTTTGAAGTCATCCGTATCCAGGAGAGTGGCTGTTAATTTGCAAGAGGACTCATCTTCGGCTCTTCGAGCACATCTGACATCTTTGCCCCTAGTTCGAAGGGTGCTTCCGACCTAACTTCGCAAGCTGTTTTTGGTGACATCTGGTCTTCTTGATCTGATTTTCTTGCCGCTAATTCATGGGCTGCTTCGAATCTGGCCACTTAGGCCTCACATTGTAGTTGACCGTTGAACGTTCTGAATTCAAGTTCAAGGTTCGAAAGTGAGGAGTTAAGTCTCGGGGCTGAGAGCGATCCTAAGCTGCACAATCTCAAAAGTGATTCCACACATGTCCTCGCAGGACCGCGCAAAACATTTTTTGAAAGTTTTTAAGAAAGCGACAAATCGCTCGCGCTGAAGATAGTGTAGAACCAATCTGGATCAAAGCTAGGGTCCTTCTCAGTACTCACACTAACAAGCATGTTTTCATTCATTAAGGGCTTAGCACGCCTCTCTTCCTCTCAGTTGATCAAATTTTTTGCAAATCCCGAGGAATTCCTTCATCTTCGTTTTCACCACAGTGTTCAAAAAGTTTTGAAAAACTCAGGTCATTACAATGACTTCAAGGCACAGAAAAGACAGAGTCCTTAGTCAAATACTGTCATCTCCTTCAGAACTTCCGGCATAACTGGCACAAGGCAGAAGCAAACGCGAGAGCGTAAAAATCACTGCTGTTTCATTCAAAATCTGTTGGCACAACTAGCTCCCTGGCAGAAACAGACTCAAAACAAAACGAAAAGACAAACACAAAACAAAATGGTGACGCCCGAGGTAACACCCCCCGGAATCACCCGACTCCTATACAACAGGACTGACTCGATACAACAAGACAGACCCAAAACAAAAGAGACTAACTCAAAACAAAACAACAAGACTGACCCAATACCCAAGTCAGAAAGCACAAAAGCTAGCATTTGCAAATGCTCAAAACAGTGCATGCCATCCACCATATCTGGAGTAAACTGAGCGCCATCCGCAGGCGATTCATTCCCCGATCACATGGTCACATTATCCCCCAAGTTCACCAACCCAGTGCCGATAGACTTTGCAGGACCTGACGCGAAGATGACCTTTTTATCAATCAGATCTTGTATTTCATGGTGAAGACGAAGACACATGTCAGTGTCATGGCCAGCTTGTTGATGAAAGACACAGTACTTCGCCGGGTCGTGGGAGAGAGGAAGTTTATTCAGTAATGGCCGCGGCTCCAAGGGCTTCAGATGCCCCTTTTCGATCAGGACCCTCAGGGCCGTTGACAGAGACATGTCCAGTGGGGTGAACACCCTTTGGCCCCGAGGTGGGTATTTGGCAGGTTGTGAGCTGGTTGTGTTAGATGTACCGGCGAAAGGGTCGGTAGGTGCTGACTTTTGATGATCTCTTCCGAGTGTAGGATTGGAGCTGAAAGGGGTGTTTCTGGTACAACATCTCTTGTCTCGGCTTGCCCCTTGATTCAGACTACCCCCAACTTGAGTGGCGAAAGTATCATCCACAGTTTTTGCAACCACTGCAAGCACTTGCTCTGTGTTCAGTCCCTCGGCTTTCAAAGCCTCAACAGCCAACAGAAGATGTTCATGGGGATCCATGTTCGCCCCTATCTTGTTCTTTCCACTCGCCTCCACTTTGCCAAGGGATTGGCATTCTTCAAATGTAGCCCGTCCCAAGATTGGGGAGCCTTTTGTCGTGAAACTCCTAGCATGTGCTGTGGTTGATGATGGAGCCAATGTCCCAGAGGCTAGATCTGTCACAGTTCTTTGAAGATCTTCGATCATTCTCTTTAGCTCAGAAGTAGTGGGCTCATGGGTTTGAGATGATTGGAGTCTAGGTGCATCCATCATGCATAAGTCCATGCTTTCTGGAATGAACACCTCAGGCTTGGGTAGATGGGCTGGGGTGATGTATATGCTGGGGTCGAAAGTGGATGGTAGTGTATGGATGAGGTTGAGGTGGGGAGGTGACGAGTCAGTACTAACCTGAGGTCCTTTTGGTGGAGCTAGGGTCTCTTCATCAATAAGATCCTGAAACTTATGACGGAGGCGGATGCAATGGTTCGTATCATGACCGTGCTCTTGATGGTAGGCACAGTATTTAGCTGGGTCATATCTTGGCGGAAGAGGGTTTGGAAGGGGTTGGGGTTCTAGAAGTTCTAGGTGCCTTTCTTCTCGCAGCTTTTTCAAATCTTGAGAGAGACTCATGTAAAGAGGATGGAATTTTCGGGCTTGGGGCCGAGTTAAAGTGGTTGGTTCTTGGCCATTGAGGGAAGTGGTGATAGTGTCTACTTCTGAGCATTTCGCAGCTGTGCTACTATCAGTAGTAACATTGGAACTGATAGTGTCTACTTCTGAGCATTTCGCAGCTGTGCTACTATCAGTAGTAGCATTGGAACTGCGAGCAACATTCCTCTTCAAAGGCTCATTATCTTCTGCAAAGATCCCTTGTCTGATGACATCCTCGATTTGAACCCCCATTTCATGAAGGGCTGGAAAGGTAAACAGAGGTAGAACGACCATCTTTTGCAGCAACTTGCCATGCAAATTCCAAACAATCATCCTGATCTGATCTTTGTCGGAAGGCCTTGTAGTCATCATTGAGGCCTTTACTCTCCATCTCGTTACGAATTCTGAGAAACCCTCCTTTGGTTCTTGGCGGGTGACTTCGAGATCATGAGTTGTGACCTCGATCTGTGTGTTGTAGGAGTATTGAGCAATAAAGGCCTCAGCCAGCTCTTCCCAGTTCTGTTTCATGGAGCTCTCCAATTTTACATACCAGATTGCGGCTATCCCAGACAGGGTTCGACCAAATAATGACAATTTCTGGGCTGTAGTCAAACCCATTGGCCTTAAGATATCAGAAAACAGTTGGAGGTGCACCATTGGGTCTTCAGAGCCATCGAATCGATCGATATGTGGCATCTTGAACCGATCCGGTAATGTCACCACTGAGTCGGTATAACCATCCTCTATATCAGGAATAAAGTGGGCCCCCTGAGACTTTTTGAACAATTTCTCAAGTTTGCTCACTTTCAATGCTGTGGGGTCTGTCTCGAACTCAAAGGGGGAGTCTGGTAGGTTGGTGGGTGTTTTAGATAGCTGGGGTAGAACCGGGGGCGGAGCTGGCCCGCCTGGAATGTCCGTATCATCCTGGACGTGGGTTGCCTCCCCGAGTATGGGAACTCTTGGTGGGGGAGGAGCCTGGTGTGAAGTAGATACTCCAGTTTGCTACTCTAACCTGGCAATTGTCTCTACTTGTTGGACTATGACCACGGCCTGTTGCTTGGCGAATTCCGCTTGACAGACAGCGTCCTCCTGCATGAGCTTCATACTCTCTTGAAGCTGACGCATCATTTCTTCCATCCCTGCCATACTGCCCTGACCTAGCTGAATAACAAGTGTAACTCCCTGAGGTATCTCAACCCAACTGCACACAGGTGAGATGGATAATGACTGCTAATCCGAAGATTGTTGAACTGATGATCTGTGCTTGATTGGCCTTTTTACCCGGTCTCTGGCGAAGGAACACTGATTTGCCCTTGAACTGAATCTTTGACCCGACAAAGTCTATCAACACAAGTTCAGTGTACCCGGGGGATATTGGAGCCTTCTGAAGCTATGGTTCCAAGACTACCTAGCAAAAGAGAAAACAGGCAGCATCTCAGCCTGATTTCACCTGAACAGATATGAGCATAGTTGAATGAGTGTGCTCTCTACTGAATTCTGCCCAAAATTCTGCCGGTAAACTGATATCCTCAAGTAAAACTAATTCTTCCAAATACTAATGCCCGCAGGCCTGATACCCAGACTTGCAAACTGATACATGCATTCTTGTAAAGACGCACTCTAAAAGCACATAACAAGCAAGTGAGAGCCAAAACACCCCTATGGAGGGGTAAGGTTTCCCTGTCCTATTTTGTCAGGAGCTAGGGTTTCACTACGCACGCAGCGGTTTCAAACAACCTATATTGGGTAAGCAACCTGTCCTAATTTGGAATGGTCACTACGGTTCCGAATATGCAGTAGGTCGAATGGTCAAAAGGGTGCCCCGGTAAAACCGGGGTTTGTGTTCCCATACTGGCAGAGCCCACAACCGGTCAGCCTTATGGTCATGCCTTGACAAGACAAGCCTCCGGCAAACCGTTCAGGAATAGCAGATGGCAAACACGGTGTCCTAGGCGCACCAATGCTAATGCAATGCAAAGAAACACATAAGTGTAGTCAAAACAAGATATCATGAGTTCGAGTCAAGTTCTCTAAATCCCCAACAGAGTCGCCAGAAACTGTAGACGTCCCCGAACGCCCCGGGAGGGTTGAGTCCCCCGTTCCGTTCGTTATGGGCTCACTACAGTTCAGGACTCAAATTGTCACGGTTCTTAATCTGAACCAAAGAGTCCAAATCCGGCAAATCGTTTTGAGAAAACAGATTTTTGAAAGAAGTGCCAAACATGGACTGCTTTGCCAGATACAGAGTCGCCACCTAAATGTTTTATTTTGGGAAATTTAGGAAACCCTGACTCGTTGCCTAAGGCCACATGTCCGTCATCACCAAAGTTGCCTCGGCTCGGGAACTTGGGTACGATTGGGGAAGGTCACTTCGTGAGCACCCCCGCTCGCCCGATCAGAGATCGGCCTCTACTAACCATGATATCTAGTTTTGAAGACATTATGCGTTCTTATTCCGGTTATTAGCCTAGGATTACTACGTGATGCGCACAGCATACAAGTATAGACCAGGTCACCTAAATTGGAACAACACATCTCATGTTTGTTTTTAAAAACGGTTTGCTACTCGCAAGTAGGCTTAAAATGCAAATTTTGCCACCCTCGGGTGGGCTTAGAAAAGATGGTTTTGCCACTATCTAGTGGGATTAAAACTTACAGTCAATGCATTGTTCCAATCCAAACAACCCAACCTTCACCCACAAGCATTCAGGCAGTTGTGCCTGTTTGGCAGAGCTTAATTACAGCTTATTTCAGCTTTCAGCTTAATTTAAGCTATTTTGATGTGTTTGGTTTAGCTTATAGATTATAACTTATAGCTTTTTGGAAGTCAGAAATCAGCTTATTCTTTGAGTGGGGCAGGAGATGCTTTAAGAATAAGCTGGAAATCAGCTTATGGTCATAGTTATAAGCTATAAACTGTTTAGGCATAAGCTATAAGCACTTTCCCATAGCTTTACCAAACAGGGCCGTTATATCACATAAGCACATAGCATCATGGTAAGCATGCTATCATGGCAGTCACTCACACGCATGCAAGGATGCTAAAGCATAAAACTTACCGAGTACTCCAAGCCAAAACAGAAGTTAATTAGAAATCCATGCATAATCCTAACTATACAGAAGTGCCTAATGCAACACATGCAAAATGCAACTACAAGCAGGCTCGGCTATTCTAAAGATGGCATGTGAAATGTTACAACTAACATGTATTCAACTTGGAATTGAAATACAAATGTAATTAGTATGATGCGCCGAGCCCGGTGCATGCAAAACAGATGAATGATGCAAACATGCTATCATACTGTATGCTAATTGAAATATGCCCTAATCTAACCATCATAAGCTGGTAAATAAAAGGGAGAAAGACGTGGGTTGGAAGACATGCATTACACACACGCACACTTATTACAACATTGTCCTCGCTCGGAGGGTCCGAATAAATAATATACAGTCCGAATGAATAGTTACAGTCCGAATAAATACAAAATCCTAATTAATTAACAAATTAATCTAGGAAAGCAATAAATGGCACGCAAATCTATGGACCGCCTCGGCTCTGTTCCGTAATGTTGAATGATGCATGCTTGAGTTACTTGCGCGGAAATCCATTGCGACGCCCCAATTAGCCTCTGTTTACAATTAAGCCCGGAATGTTGCACGCAACTCCAAAAGACTGCCGGTTTCTGATTTGCTGCAACAGAGAGCAAGAAAGGGGCATGGCAATGTATTTTCACATATGTGTGCACACCTCGATCCTCGTGCCACCAATCACGCATCTCAATGCACGATGGCCGAGGAGTCGAATTGCACAACTCAATATGAAATGAATGCACATATGGACACAACAAAGCCTAGACTCCATCATGGGTAATTCGGAGTGTCGGCGACTGGGAATTGAGATACGTTCCGTCACTCAGAGTACGAAACGTCCCTCGTTTCCCGTGCTTGGGCTAACTCCTATCCCAAGCACGATGTAATATACATGGCATGCATGAATGCGACTAATATACATCCTAGCATACACAATACTATGAAATGGCATACACAATGCACGAAGTAACATGGCATGCACAATGCTCTAACATACAACCTAACATACACAATGCAAAAGACTAAGATGTCATACACAATGCAATATGGGCTTACACCAACATGAATGGACCTCAGCCACACTCACATCAGAGGCCATAAGATGAAAATGAGATAATCGAAATGCGTGCACATATGCACGCAAACCGAGGACCGAACCTAAGGCACAAAGGCCACTCTAACAAGGCATGGCAAGGGATGCAAGATGGCATACAAACATGCAAATTCCAGCACTGAAATGTGATGCAAAATGATCCCGAATCATGGAAACATGGCACCCGATGCATGGAATGGTCCCGAAACACAAAACTAGGCACATGGAATGGCTTATAGCTATACAAAGCATGCATTATTTGATCATGAAGCATGAAGACAGAGCCAAGGCAGTCCCAAAATATGCACATTTCCAGTTCAAAGTGTAGCCAAAAAGTGCTAGCAAGATAGACTAAAATAGCATGCAATTTTGACTAGCAAACATGGTTTACATGGCAAGTATATTAAGCATATGGAATCTCACCAAAACAGCAAAAATCAGTGAACAAAATATGCCAAAATATGCCCAAATAACCTCTGAAATGCAGTCAACACAAGCACAAATGATGGGTTCTTTTAGAAGGCATACAAAGGGGTTATTAAGCACATGCATCAAGGACACTTAGCATGGCACAACCAACTCTGGAAATCAAATATGACGGTCCTAAAACTCACTAAATTGACCCTGAAATCAGTCTCGGAAACATGCAAAGAAAGGCCTCTTTGAAAGGCCTTGAATGGGTTTGCTCTACACATGCATCATAGACATAAAATATGGAAAAACGAGCTTCAGGCAGAGCCGAGGTAGACCTCAAAACACTCAGAATGAGGCCTGGAAAGTGACTTCGATGCATGAAAAATAGGGTCCCTTTGGAAGGCCTAAAAGATCCCCAAACAAGACAAGGAGAGAGGGGGTCACCCGCCTCTGATTTTGGCCCTCAAGAATACACCAAGACCCCTGAAAATCTACTGGATTTCAGTGGCTAAGAGGCCAAAACAAGGCCAATGCAAATGCTCACATGTATGGCTCTAATCATGAAGAGATGAAGCATGCATAGGGGGAGATGACCCCAAACATAGAATAGACCTTAATCAAACATGAAGATGATGTTAAAAAAAAACTTTTTTCAGTTTAGGTCGAGGTCCAAAAAGGCTCACAAATAAGGCTAATGTATCATGCAAAAATGGCCCTAAAAGAGAGATTGAACAAACAGGGTAGCAAAAAGCCTCAAACAGAAAAGAGCTCTTCAACAAAGTTGAAGAGGGGCACAAAACAAGACACTTTAAAGTTTATGGAAAGTCTCAAATATGCTCACAAGCAAGGCTACAATATGATGTAAAAATGGCCCTAAAAGAGAGATAGAAAGCAAGAGGCAGTAGCTGGCCTCAAACAGTGAAGAGCCCTTCAACAAAGTTGAAGAGGGGCTCAAAATAAAGCACTTTACAGTTTGGCTCGAAACCCAGAAATTCTTACAAATAGGGCTAACATATCATGCAAGAAAAGGGCCAAAAGAGAGATAAAAGGGAAAGGGATAGCAGATGGCTTCAAACAGAGAAAAACCCTTGATCAAACATGAAGATGAGCTCAAAATAGGACTATTTTTAGTTCAGGCCGAAGCCCAAAAGTATAAGCAAAAGGAGCTAAAATATCATGCAAAACAAAGCAAGAAAAAAGGAAATAGGGACTCACCCTTGTAAAGCAGCAAACCAGCAGCTTTTGGACCAAATTTCTGAGCTTTCAACCTCTTCAAATGTCCTCCAAGGTGCTGGAATGAGTGATGGAGGTGTTGTGTTATGGGTTGGTATGTAAATGGTGAAGAACCAAGGTGTTTGGAAGCTTGGATGAGAGGGAGAGAAAGAGGGAAGGTTGTATACAAAAGCTCCAAGAGGATTTTTCTAACCCTTGAAAATGAAGCTTAGGTGCTGGCTTTATAGAGGGAGAGAAGCAAAGAAAAGGGGGGGAAAAACCAATTCAAATTTCCCCCCAAAACTTGTCTCTCTTGGAGATATATCATCATATATAGCAAAAGCAACACTAAAGGTCGAAATATCTGAGCTAGGGACAGCTGGAGGTTATGGAAGACAGCTGGAGGGAAGACATCTATCAATTTTGGGCTTTCTGGGCATAAGTGGCCGGCCTACCACCTTTTATGGTCGCCCTGTTACTTTTCAGGACAAAAATTGGTCTGCCGGAAAGAAAGGTGGCCGGCCAGTGATTGGGAAGTCCAAAGGTGGCCGCCAGGTGTCCAAATTGAAGCCCCGGAAGTTATCTTTCCAATGGCGCAAACCTTGCATTAAAATTCCTCCTGTGCAAAAAGTTATGCCTATTTTGGTGAAGCCACGCAGATTCAGTCCACCCGGAGTAATGCCCTACTTCAATCAACCATATCTCCCTCGTCCGGAATTGGCTTTAGGAGATTCTTGAGTACAAAATGAAGCCCCGGAAGTCTTCTTTCCAACGGTGGTGACCTCATAGATTGATTCCATGTATGCAAATGAATAGGCCCGATTCGGCGAGGGTTGCTCGACTCTTTCTTAACAGTTCATGCCCATTTTCTCCCCCAACTGGGTTTCTTCCCTCTTCTTTTCTTTTCTTCAACTTCAAACCCCTAAGTAAGGTGTTTTGAAATATTTTTCAAAGATTTCATCTCTTTTTCATTCATTTCTACTTTGTCCTTGCTCGGTTTACCGAAAAGTGCAACATTTGACAAAATGCGAGCGTTGGAACATCGTAGAAACTTTATTTCAAAAACGTTTTGAAAGAGAGGGTTTTAAGGTCTAAAATCTTTTGATCAAGATTGTTTTGGTCCAAAAGGGGTATGAAGTTGAGTTTTGACTCTCTCCTTACCGAAGAAACTGAACTTTTGCACTGCACAATTTTCAAAACCATCAGTCGCGTCCAAGTCTTAAAGGTGGTCAAAAATAGGGTGTCTACACTAGCCAAAAATATTAGTGCCAAAAGTGGCAGACTTTGGACCAAAACTCATCCAAGAACCAACTGTATGTACAACATTACTAGATTGAAAGGAATTTTGCATATTTAGATTAGCTTAGAATTTGGACTTGCAATGTCTTCAATTGATGATTGATTAGGGGAAGGGAAAAAGTTATTTACTTCCATATTATTTATTTGGCAGTTTGATTGAGTTTCTTCCCCTGTTTTCCTTTCCCCTATGTTTTAATCTTCTGGAATGAAATGTCACGTGAAACTCTAAGGTAGTCTTTGGTTCACTGTAATAAAGTGCAAAGATTCCTTGCACTTCTCATATTTGGTTGACTAAAAGAATAATGAAAAATTCATTACAATGGGAATCATCATTTACCTCATTCCAATGAATCAAATAAAGAATCAATGAGATTGAAGTATTTCAAATATGATTAGTGTTCTGATAAATGATTTGGGTTATTTTGCAAAGTAATGTTATTTGATTGTTAAAAATTAAAATTATAGTGAGAAAGAAATAACCCATTGTACTTAAATTATGGCACAATTAAGTAATCAAATAGCCATTGTACAACCCATTGGTATTTAAACCCAATCTATTTATAGCACTATTAAATGATGAGTTATTTCTTCACTACAGGTCTTTGGTGTTTCAACCTCTTCAACAACCTTGGAGTTCATTTTAATTCATATCATAGACAACATTTATATTTTTGGTTATGTATGTTTACTTTATAGTTTATTAATCGAGGCTTAATTTCTTACTTATTATATAGATTTTTTTCCATAATCAAATGCTTTTGTATTATTTTTTACAGGTGGATGATATGTTAGAGGAAACAGTAATATCAGATCTCTATACTCATTTTTTATTTAATCTTCATTCCTTAATATAATTTTTCTTTGACCTTTCAAATGCATTTCTATACATACACAGGTTCAATTTCTTCAAAACAGAAATGTCAGTGTTGTGATCCATAATGAACGGGACTTTAATGTCCTCTGTATTTGTGGGGTAAGCCCACTAATCAAATTTTGCTTCTCATATTTTTTTTCTTAATAATTTTTGCTTATTTTCTTAAAGGCAAAAGCAAAGGTAAAGGCGAAGGAAAATGAGAAGTTTAAAGGAAAAGGAAAGGAAGACTACTCAAGAAAGGGAATAAAAAATACACAAATGGTATGGTTGTTTTCAAGTTTGTTTTGGAACATGTGTAAAGAAAATCATGGGGGGAATGTGATATTTTGGAGGATGCATAATCTCTGTGTAATTTTATTTTTTACTGTAAAGTTTGTGAAGATGGACATGGTGCTTTTAATGATGTTCAAACTAAATTATGCATCCTTAAAAAATTATGAAGGATCTTTTACATAGATATATAAAATTTTGCAAATAGAAGAGGGAAGTAACTAAAGTTTAAAAAAGAACACAAATGATGAAATAAGGAAATAAATTGAAGGTGTATTTTAATTAAAATTGTGTTTAAATTATGATCAAGTCAAACTTTTGTAGGATTGGGTTGAAAAAGTTAGAGCTCAAGAGGATAAATAAGATTATATTGCTCCGATGGAATTGTAATAAGGTATCCTTGGTTCATATTATTTCAATATCTATTTTTCGTATTGTTTCAATATGCTAATGTTATTGTTTTTTAAATATTAGATTGTTGTGCATGCTCCTCATTGGAAAAAGTACACAGAAGTTGATACATGGACATTTCAGAATGTGATGGAGAACAAGTTTGAAGGTGTCCAAGCGCTTTAAAGGCGGCCAAGTACTTTTTGTAAAAGAACAAGTTTGAAGACATTATATGGCATACATTTTGTAAAGTTGACAAATATTTTGTAAAGTATATCCTTGATGTTAACCACTTTTGTAAAGCTTCCTACTAATATGTACTTCATTGAATTTCTAATATTTTTGTGAAGTCTCTTATTAATGTAAAAGATTGGACCTTATGGATGGTTATTGAGTGTGGACAGTAAAGTGCCCTTGAAAATTCACTAAATTTATCTTTGCATATTTTGGTGGAAGTAACATATGCTTGAAATAGATTTTTGTGAAAATTTAGTGTCTATTGTGCATGAATAATTTATTAGTGGGTTGAAGGAGGATGTTATAGTATTATTGCCTCGTAATTTTTATATACTGTAGTTCCCCCTCCCCCCCTATCATGGTTATGAATTTTCATGGTTTGTTTCTAAATTCATTTTTCTTTTCAAGACCTCTGACTTTCCAACACAGTTGGTTGTGAAATTAGCTTGGATTTGTTGTATCATCCATGATATTCTGGTATTAACAATAAGGTTAGTCTTTAAAGTAACTTGGGTTAGTTTTATTTCATTTATTTATAAGTAGTTAGTTGAAACTGTGAAAAAGTTTGAAGGATTTGAAGTATTCCTATTGATTTGATGTTTTATTTGATTGATTTGAATTATTTCTTAAACATGGCTGATTTTGAAAATATGTTAGAGAATGAGGTGGGAACTCTCGAAGGCATCACCCTAATTATGTGAATGAGGTGGGAAGCCTACATTCATGATAAATTCATTAGGAAATAAAAAATTTGAAATTTATTAGTTATTTATTTCAATTTTCTTTATATCTTTTGTTCCTGTTTTATGTAAAGTTTTAAATTGAAGTGATATTGTCATTTTAAATTGATTTATTATAATTGAATTTCGTAGCACGTATCAAACAAAAATTGTTTATAGTGCCTTCAGGCACGAGTTATCCCTAGTGTATATATATATATATGAAAAAGATAAAGTGATGCTCGCAAATAGTTGAGTGGTTATAATGTAATTAATTCATTTAAAAGAAAAATGAAAAAGAAAGTGAAAGTGTAGAATTTATGAAACATATCTTTTAAGAAAAATGATTTGTGGCTCTAAAACTGCTGGCACTAATGGCACTAATTTCCTGTTTTGGTAACTTTGTTTTGTTTTTTTTTTTTTTTTTACCTGATATAGAAATTAGTGTCATTAGTGCTCAAAAAATTAGTGCCACAAATCACAACTGATCTTTTAAATATTTCACAAAAGCTAATTTTGTTGACATTTTTACATGTTTTAGAACATGTTCTACTGAATGCTTATGCATATAGATCATAATTACAAAACGTTATTATCTCATTAAGGTTGAAAATTACAAATCTTTTTCTTAATTATTTGATTTTGTTAATACGTGTCACAATCTGATTGGTTTAAAAATTAATTTTATATCCTTAAAATATAATTTTAAATTTGAATTCTTACTTAAATTATGTTATTATAATTGGAATGAGATCAATATTCATTCCTTCAATTATACATCCTGTATTTAATTATTATAAAATAAAATTTAAATTTAAATTCTTTTTCAAATTATATTACTACAATTAAAATGAGATCAATATTCACATGTATCATAATATTATTGGTCTAAGAATAATTTGTTTTAAATATATGTGTTCAAATTATTAATCACTATTAATTTTTTTTTTTTTTCCTTTTTTGATTTTAAATTTTATATAAAAAAATTATATCCTTCTGAACTATAAGGATTTGAACAATAATATCTTTTAATATAAAGTTTTTTTTAATAAAAGACAAAAATATTAAGAAAATAAATAACTTTTTAGCACTTGCCAAACATGGTGGATTCTGTTATTTTTTTTATTTTTATTTTTAATCTCAATTGTCAATTAACAAATTTTTAAAAAATAAATATATTTTTGGTTTAAATATCTAAGAAGTGACTTTTGCTAAAATCAAATATAAATAAACATTTTTTTTTTTGGTTAAAAGTAATGGTTAGGGAAACTTTATTTTTTTTATAATAAAAAAATGGAGGTTACACGTATAATTTATAGTTCATCTAGACTTTTTTAGCATTTGACAAATATGGTTGATCTTGTTAATGTTTTTAATCTCAATTGTTAATTAAACAAATTAAAATAAAAAATAAAAATATTTTTGGCTCAAATTGTTAAAAAGTAACTTTTGCTAAAAACAAATTAGAAAGCAATGTTTTTTTTTTAATTAAAGTGATGGTTCATTAAACTTTTTTTTTATTAAAAAAAAAAAGGGTTATAGGTGATAATTTATTATTCATCTAGAATTATTTTTAAATTAAATGAGAACGCCATATTAAATTTTCTTCTTACCCTTTTTTTATTCAAATACTTTTATTTTGTAAGAAATTTTATTTTTATTCTATTTAATATTTTATTGTAATTTTTAAATTAAAAATAATTTCTGAAAATTCATATTTAAATTATTTCATGCCATTATAAAAAGTAATTTATTTTAATATCAACTTTCCAAAAGGTATATTTTTTAAATATTTTCAAGAAAAATTATATTGAAAAATCTTAAGTATATTGCTTTTGCTTTTGTTGATTAATATTAAATTTTTAATGAATTTTATTTATTATTTAAAAAAATAAATTAGCAAATAATTTTATATATTTATATATACAATTTTGTTTTGGTTGCTCAAGTTATTTGGTGTCTGTGCCTAAATTCAATAAAATTTAATTCAAAATTTTTAATTTCTGCACAGGTTCCTACTTAATTAAAAACTATATTACCCACTCTTTAAAAAATTTCAAGCTTGACTCGAGTTGCTTGGGTTGAGCTTACTTAAGTTAGTAATTCTAGTAAGAAAAGTTGAAAATTACATGATTGAATTTGTGACAAATTAAAAATTAATAAATCAATTGTGACAAAATTTTAGAACTTAAATATTTCAATTTTTTTGTTTTTAGAATTTATATACAAAATTTAATTATTTATATTATTTTAAATAAAAATATAATATTAAATTTTTTTGTATATCGTGCGTAGCACATTATCATTAGTATAAATAAATTATAAAATGAATGAATGAATATGCTTGTCCAAATGTTCCAATGAAGTTCTCAGTTGCAACTTGAATTGGGCCACATAGGCGCCCATTCAACTCTTAGAATTGGGCCAAGTCGGCCTGCAACCCTAGCAATGATCCTCCCCTTGCCTTTGCTACTTGGTCCCCTCCTTACAATGGCCCAAATCAGCCCAAGAAAATCTAATGGGCCAAATCACTTTATTAAAAAAAATTTAAATTAAAAAGTTTTTTTTTTTTTGGGATGATTTGAGCCATTGGATTCTCTTAGGATGAATCTTGACCGTTGTAAGGAGGAGGCCAAGTAAAGAAGGCAATGAGAAGATCCTTACTCTTTCAACCCAACCTAACCAGCCCTAGATCCGTATGACGTGTCAGTTGATCATCATTATCATAACTTCATAATATTGGAGATCTCAAAAGTTTTATCAAATTTTTTATGAAATGTCTCACATAAGTATAAGACCTACACCACACGAGTCCCATATAAGTCTTACACCTATATGAGATATTTAATAAAAAATTTGATAAACCTTTTGAGATCTAGTATTTTTCCCACAACAACATCGTAAATTTAACCCTGGCCAAAAAACAAGTCATAAAATCCACCTTTATTTTATGCTTTATAAAATCATGCTTTTATTTTATGCCAAAAAAACGTTTCTTTTCTCACATGCCACGTAAAGCACATATCCTTTGGATCATAAAGATATAAATGGATAATTACTCTTCATAACACAATCCCTCTCAACAATAATTCAAAAATGGATAATTACTCTTCATAACACAATCCCTCTCAACAATAATTCAATGACTGGCGACAAAAAAGTAGCTTTTATTACACTTCTCTAATTTTTTTTCCCTTATTTTTTATTTTTGTTTTGCAGCCAAAGATTTTAAGGAGAAAAAAAAGTATATATTTTGCGTAGCTCTTTCAACTTCTCTCTTTACAAGCCAGCATTTTTTAATGGGTCAGTTATTGAAATGAAAATTATTTTTATATACAAATGTAAATATAGAAGTTTGTTGTTTTTTTAAGATGTTCGAAAAGCATCTTAAATAATTCTTTTCTACAAAAGTAAGATAAATACATTGAGAGTAACAGGGTCATCAAACTCACCCAATGCAATTTAGCTCTGTTGTGAATAACTTTAGAAATCATGTTTTAGCAGTTAAGTTTTTTTTTCCTTTAATGTAATTTTGAGGTGCACTAATCAACCATTTATTTGGACCATTTTGAACAAGTAATTCCTTTTTAGAAAGAAAAAATATATATATAAAAACTCACTTTTTTCTTTTTCTTTTTAAATTTGTACTTAAATTCATAATTCAAATACAACTTAAAAACATTGAGGATAAATTCAATAAAATTTTCTATTCTTTTATTTCACCCTTCTTCTTATGAAATGAAGACGAATTTTCTTTTATTTTTTTTATGTATTTGATGCCTCAGAGGTTGTAATCTTGGAAGTAAGATTTTTACTTATGATAAAATTTGAACTCTTGACTTCTTAACGAATAAGAAGTTATGATATGCTAAACACGATATCTTAGTCATTAATTGATGTGGCCTTTACATAAATTACACACCAATCAATGATTGAGATGTCGTATTGGACTACTCCTAAGTCTCAATCAAGTTTTTATTTTTTATTTTGTATATCTTTATCTTATAATAAATTTGATTCTTTGTTGATGCAAGAAGTCGGTGTTTTTTTTGAATGATTCTTTGAGCTGATGCTTATGGGTTTGTCTCTCTCTCTGTCTGATGTGGGCAATGGGCAGTATAAAACCTTTAATTCCTATTAAGACAAAATACATGTCATTAACCAATATTCATGAGCTGGAAATGAAAATAATACAAGTTATTTGATGTTTTTTTAGCACTACCAGTGGCTGAGTTGCATAGCCGTACCTACTTTGCTTAGGCAGCACGTGAAGGACAAAGATTGAAAGCACAAAAGAGAAAAAAAAAAAAAAAAAAAAAAAAAAAAAAAAAAAAAAAATCTCAAACTTTAAGGTAAATTAAAGAAAGAATGAAATAATAATAATAATAAGTGTTTGATATAATCTCAAACTCAATGTTGATGATATAAATAAAAATTGTGTTAATGTGAAACTTAAAAAAAATTATATATGTAATGTACAATTTTTTTAAGCCATCTTAACATGTGTTATGAAGAACGTGTTAATAAGAACTTATAAATAATAAAGTTGTTTCACTTTTTAAAAATTTAACTTTCTAAATAAATTGATGACCAATAATTAATTAAGTAATAAATTTTGGGTTGGAATCTCACCCCTTATCCAGTAATTAAAAGTAGATGCACCCCTTGGCTTTTCAACAATATTAACTATAAATTTGCATGCAAGGATAATGTTTTTAGTTACATGCATGCATGCCTAGATGTTTTTAGGATAAGGAATTCCCCATGCTGACATGGATGCCATTCCTCTCCCTTTCTGGGTGTCTGCATTTGATTTGAGGGAACCAACAGCCAAGAGAGAGAGAGAGAGAGAGAGAGAGTGAGAGTGAGAGTGAGAGTGAGACAAGGGGGATGAACAATTTGACATTTGGGTCAAGCAGCCTTGAGGAAGAATAACAATATTGGGTATTGTTTTTTGAGATGTTTATAATTTATTTTATTTTGATAATATATATGTCAATATATTTAGTATAATTTTTACTTACAGTTTATGAAATCAAACTACTTAAATAAATTTATTATAAAAAAAATTAATAAATAAATATTATTAATTATCAACTTTCAATTATAAAAAAAAAAAAAAACAAACCCTTTAGACTAAGCTAACTAAAGAGCCATCAACCTGGATTTTCAACAAAAGACACTGACACTTGCAAAGCTGATCTGTTCTATTACCTCTAAAAAGTCTAAAGAATCTCCCATGGCTCAAGAAAAGCACTACTTCCACAGAATCCTTTGAATTTATCTTTATGGTTTCGTTTTTTCTGCCCAATAAGTCAATGCCCTCCTTAATCGCTTTTAAATTAATTATTCTTTATTTATGAAGACTATCTTTGTTAGCATTGGATAGAATTTTCTAAATATGATTTGAGAATAGAGTTATATTTTGAATTTGTGAGTTTTGAAATTATGATTTGAGTGTGGAAATTTTGTTTGGTGAATGAGTTTTGAAAAGAGTTTTGAATTGAGTAAGAAATTTTTGATGTGACAAATGATATTTGATATAAAAATTTACAACTTATAACCAAACACACAACTCAAAATTCTATTCAAAACTCATAAAAAAAATTTAAAAATTTTGAATTTTTTTTATTTAAAATATAAAAAATACCATGTGCCAATTGTAGAAAAAAAAATATATATATATATATAGCACTGCTCCGGTCAACTGGGAGGACGACCGGTTAACCCAAATTTTTCCCTTGCAAAGAGTTTTCAAAAGTACATGTGAAATTAATTTTTAAAAACGTTAAATAAATACCACATTCAAAAATAAGTATGAAATTATATTTTGAAAACTTTACCAAATGGAGCTTTTTATGTTTCTAACCTTATCTTTGAAAATTATTCACTCTCACAGTATTATCATGGTATGTGCACATACTGCACTAATACTATTCAAGTTGTGCAAAAAGGAATAGAAAACGATGAGTTTGGTTTTATTTCACTCAAGTGACCGAACAGAATCAGCATAGCTTTGCTCATAATGTAATTAAAGATCTTATTAGCTTAAAAATAATTGTAAGTTGGTGTTTCGAAAGTACTTTAATCTCGTGTCATTTTATTTTTCTTTTGCCGCCGATAGTTAAGGAGAAAAACACACATAAAGTAGCTCCTTTAATTCCCATTAACATTTTTTACCAAAAAGGAAAAGAAATTCCAACAAAAAAGTTGAACAAACCATTTCATTTTTCATGTATTTTAAGTTTCATTGGGCCGTGTTTTTTGAACAAGAATCAAATTTTTGGTCATCTCTTTTGCTTATATTATGGTGATAATCACCATTTTGCTTATAATATGATGAAAATCAAAATTAGAGTATATAGTTTGGAAAATGATACACGTACCTACTAATTATCAATTTTTTTACCAATCACAGTCTACATGTATGTATGAGACTACACCCGTATTCATGGTTGATAATTTTGGTAATTTAGACTCTATTAGATTTTGGTTAAAAATGTAATTTTTTAAGGAATATTATCAGCCAGTCCTACTTTATCAACTTATTTCCCATTAGGTCCTAAAGACTTTTTATGTACACCACTAAGTCCTTAAATGTCTTTAATGTCCTTATTAAATATTTTCTCTTTTATTCTTTGTAATATTTTTGCAGATCTCTCTCTCTCTCTCTCTCTCTCTCTCTCTCTCTCTCTCTCTCACACACACACACACACACACATTTTTCTACTATTTTTGAAACTTCACACCACCACCGTACATCACCACCATCACCATCTACCGATGGTCGCCGCTGCAACCGCTTACACTGTTACCGCCATCATCTACCCGCTATTGCCGCTACCACCTCTTTGTTTGATCTCCCTATCGTTCACCAATGATTTCCATCATTTTTTATCTCCATTGTCACCGATATATACTTCACCATTGCCAATCTATGCTATACAACCTTCGATCTACACCCCATCATTATCGATTGACTATGACTATTCACCAACCACCTCTATCATCACTAATCTACACCGTTGTTCATATATGGCCATTTACAATGTCAATCTAGTAATGTAACCATCTTCACTGTCAAGATGAAACCATTACATCGTTGGAGCTCTTTCTAATGATATCTGGTCTCTCTCTCTCTCTCTCTCTCTCTCTCTCTCTCTCCTTCAATCTCATTTCCCTTCCTATCTCTATATTATGAGATAGATTTCCATAATATAATCTGAATAAATTTATAGTAATAAATTTATCAGTTTTACACTTTTTTTTGTAGGGCAAATTACCAACACCCCTTGAGGTTTGACTAAAATACGGATTCCCCTGAGGTCTGAAAAATTACAAATTGTCCATTGAGATTTATATTTGCATAACAAATGAGGGGGCAATTTGTTATGCAAATATGAACCTCATGGGACAATTTGTTATGCAAATATAAACCTCATGGGGCAGGATGTAATTTCTCAAATCTTAGGGGGAAATCCGTATTTTAGTCAAATCTCGAGGGTGGTGTTGGTAATTTGCCCTTTTTTGTATGTGTAAATGAATATGTAAGTTAAATTATATGTACGTGAGTAGGAATGTGAGAGTGGAAAAGAGTACTGGTTAAATGGTTTGGTTATTTATCACTGATAAATTTAACCAAACCATTTATCAGTGATAAATTAAACACTAATCTTTTATCCTCCCTTTTTTACTTTCTCTTGGTGTGTAAGTCACTACAACAAATTAAGTCTTGAATGATGATTTTTTTTTTTTTTTTGTCTCCTAAAAGCTAATTTCGTCACTATATATATTTGTGAGGATATATTTTCCTTACCGGTTTCATCATTGAATGTTTGTCACTAAAAATGACTATGACAAAAAAAAAAAATCATCACCAGTAAAATTATTATAGTGACGAAATTTTTTGTCACCAATAAGACAACATTTTCTCGCAAAAAATCTTCATTTTCGTCACAAAATAATTACTCAGTACTGTATATAAAACTTTAGTTGACAAATAAATTTGTCACACATGTTGATCATTGGTGAGGAAATAGTTTCGTCACAATAAGATGTAAAGTTGACGAAATTTTTCGTCACAGTAAGATGTAAAGTTGACGAACTTTTTTATCTCCAAAAATTAGACATGAGTGATGAAATATATTTCATGACAAAAAGATGTATACGTGATAAAATTTTTAGTTACCAAACAACAAAATCAACAAAACTTTTCATATATAAATTGCGATAAATTTCGTCACAAAACTTATTGTTCCATATTTTACAATTCAATTTAAATTATTATTTCACAAATATCCATGCTCATATCTCAATAGCCTTCAAATATACTAACAAATCCACTAGCTATCATACAGCACTCCACAAAACAATTCAGTAACCAATTTATTTCATAAATCAAAATATATCCATCAAACAAATTTAATAATAATTCATTAAGTATAACAAAAACATCATCACAGCAAATCTCAAAATGAACTAAGTATCAATTAACAAAAAAAATAATACTTGATCTTGATTTACAAGTAAAACTAAGTATTAGTCCACAAAAAATATCAACACTTGATCTTGATTTGCAAGTATGCTTCCAAATGTTATCAAAAACTAATCTACAAAGAAAATAAAAAAAGGAAAACATTAATATATTATCAATTACATCTAAACTAATATATAAATAATTTTATTTTGTAAACCAATTTAGCAAAAATGAATTTTTTTAATATTGGACTTTCATCTGTCCTAAATCACAAAAAATAGCTGATCTAACTAAGGGCAAGTAAATCATGTGAAATGAACACATATAAACCTGACAATGTTGAAAACAATCAAGCAACATGATGAGTTTTATTGTCATATAGAATGGTTCAATGAAACTTGAAAATTGGAATCAAATGTGGTTCACTATTATGCAAGCATCATACCCAGCTGGTGAGCAACTAACCAAAAACATAATAAAACAACTATACAAATAAACATAGGAAGGAACAAAACCAATATATACCCCTTAAGCTACCATCCCTTGAACTAGCATACATTCCATTCATTAGTAACAACTAAACACATTCTATATCAACGGCAAAACCAATATACACTCCATTTATTGGTAGTAGCAAATATACACTTCAGTAGTAGCAAAATAATATGTCTTAGCTAGTTTTGAAAATTTAGTAACATATGCTCTATAAACTCAAATCCATTCAAGTTCCTAACTAAATTGACATACTTAAAAGCTTAATTTCCTAAGACTAAGTTTGAATCATGATCTTCAATTTTCTACAGCATGACAAACATAGAATTACTAAGTCTTTCACTTTAATATTGCATTTCAGGCCAGCACATCCCAAATGAAACCATATTTTTTAAAACCAATCTAAAAAATGAAATTACTTGTTCACAAAATAATTATTTCTCATAACTCCTTAAATAACCACAAAGAAAGACAAAACGTAAAAATAAAATAATCTACCAAAGAACACTATATGATTACATTCTAATAGTATATAAATAGAGTAATGCTACAGACTCTAAATATTTTATCAAATATTCTACTAAATGTCTCACATATGTGTGTGACTCATATAAGACTCACATGGTGTGAGTCTCACACCGGTGTGAGTCTTACACCTATGTGAGACATTTGGTAGAACATTTGGTAAAACATTTGTGGTCCCTAGCATTTTTCATATAAATATTTGTGGTGGAGATCCCAATTACACAAATATATGTGTTCAATACAAAATACTTCACACAACCAAAGTGAATAAACTTCTAAATGAAAAATGGAAACTATTAAAAGATTAAAATATATGGCTATGGTGTTAATGCAAGAGGGATTGGCACATAGCTTCCTTATTGGTAAAATGTAGCATAATTGAGTCTAAAAGTGTAACTTTCTTAAACTGTTGTGCTTTAACTAATATATAGGTCTATTGTTACTCAACCGTCAACAAAAACCAAAGCAATAAATAAGTTAAAACCCATCAACTCACAACAAGATAAAAGAAAACACTTAGAGTAATGTTCACTCAACCCTCAACAAAATGCTCCAATATCTTACCAACGCTAGATTAGGGGCAGCATCCCTCTGTGCCTCTACATCAACATCAAGAGGCTATGAGTGTTAGGTCTCTACATCGTCATGTAGTGACATCAAGGAACCCCCATTCGAAACAAAAATAGCCTCATGTGAAGGTTGAAGAGATGGTACTAGTAGTAGTAGTGCATAAAGTTTTCACTTATCTTCTGTTATCCTCTCCAATTAAAGTGATGATAAACCTGTTGGATTTATTTTCTAGTGTGGCCCAATAGCCTACATATTTTTACATGTTTTATTTTATTTGGACTCCACAATTAGATAAAGCCAATATTATATATAAAGTTCAGTAATTAGAATTTTAATATAATCACTCTTCTAAGATAAGAAGAAAACCTTGATGGATTAGGAATTCTTCTGATAGAGTTTATTTGGCCCTCTTCTCTCCTCTATATAAGGATGGGTGACTCCCCTTTCATATCATGAGTATTTTTCTATCACTCTAAGTTTTATAGTCATCCTAATTAAGAGAGACAGAGAGAAGAAGGTGAGCCAAGAATTAAAGGTTCAACCATTAGGGATATTTTCTCAACTTCTCTAATTCAATGGTTGACAAAAGTATGTTCGTTTTATTCTTGAGTTGTATTGAATTCAAGATCATGTTAAGTTTAATTCCGCATTATTATTATGGTTACATGTATTATTAATACTTACATATGGTATTAGAGCTTTAGTTTTGTGAATCAATACACCTTGGAATAATAATATATTTGTGATACTGTTATTAATAAACGGTACCTTTGTTTTATTAAAAGTATTGACTTTAAAATATTATCTCAATTTGTTTGTATTGATCAAACGTGTAATACACATTTTTTATTTTTATTATGCTATTAACATGCTCTCCATAATCCTTTACAATAAGCATATACATAGCCATGACTTTAAAGTTTGCATGATAATAGTCCACTTATCTGCCACATAGGTTGGTTAGTTAAATTTAAAGTTAAAACCTTGCCTTCTTATTAGAGAATTGGACAAGTTTTTTATTTTTAAAACAAGCCACGATAAAAAAATTTGACTCAGACCGTTACTTAGTCATTGCACAATCCAATTGATTTTGCTACCAATTTTGGTTGACTTGGTACATCAAAAATTGATTACAAATTATCAGATTAAAAGTGATTTTAGAATTCATTGAATCATTCAGTCTATTAAATAAATATTTGATTGTATTATGTCAAAGAATTATGGTTTTATCTTGTCTGATTATGTACACTTTATTATTAATATTTATATATTTTCATGATCTAAAATTGATATCATGATATAATTTTATGACATTAACTATTAAATATTGAAGTGGTTAATTCATAATAGATGTAATTCTTATTGACCATTATATGAGATATTCATGATTGTTATATTATATATATATATTCATGTTTGTCTAGAGTTATTATTATTATCATATTGGTAATTGCAATCACATAAAAGAAATTCTAGAAATCATTAAATAGTGATTGAATTACTGATAATTAAATAACTCAAATTAATGAATAGAGAATATTGTTGATTAGTTCCGTATTCATAGGGTTTACTAATTTAGTAGCTGCCAAAGTGGCCTAGATTTATAAAACTTATGAATATAGAACTACATAAAAGAATTGTTAAAAGGGTAACATTAAGGTTGATAATATTCTCAATTGCAGTTATAATTAGGAGATTGAGACTAGCCCAAATGAGAGTCACTTTCAAATAATTATAAACTGGGTAGGATAATGTAACTTATGTAATTTGACAGATTAGAATTGAATACCCAAAGGTAACATGACTAGCTGAAAAATTGCATAAATTACTTTAGACCTACATAAATGATTCTTGATGAGTGGACAATAGATATACCTAAGTTTTGCCCAAAGGAAAGACTTATGTGATATCAATAGTTCATCATAATTCTCAAAGCTTTAATATGTATATTGTTTATGCCTTTTTCCACGTTACTTATAAGATCTTGTCTTAATACCTCTTAAGATCTATCAAAAAGATAGCTTGCTATCTAAGGTGGTTGAACTTAGAAGGGAGGCTATATTAACTCCTCCGACCTTCCTGGGATCTTACTTGGTTATTGACCAAAGAACTCTACCCTAACGCTTAAAGTAAAATTTGGTTAAAGGCTGTTAAAGATCGACAAGCCACTTGCTGGCACTATTATGGCTGAATTGACAACAATGAAATATAATGGCCACCGAGGAGTTTAGGATCACATCCTCAATATGGCGACAAAGTTGCAAAACTTAAAACTTTGGGGATGCAGGTTGATGAAACTTTTCTCGTGCAGTTTATTCTCAACTCACTTCCATCATAGTTCGGTGCATTCAAAATTCACTATAACACCAATAAAGATAAGTGGAGTTTGAATGAGCTGACTAATATGTGTGCTCAAGAGGAAGTGAGGTTGAGGGAGGAAGGACGTCAAACTGCATTGGCTGTAACTCATGGAGCTATAAAGAAAAAGAAGGGTAAGTTTGTAAAATCAAAGAAAAATCTACCAAAGAAAAACAATGAACCTGAGGAAGAAAATCAGGCTCATAATGGTTTCACTGTCAAGTGCTACTTTTGTGGCAAGAAGGGACATGTGAAGAAAGACTGCAGTAAGCGAAATGTTTGGTTTGAAAAGAAAGATAAGAAATTTTCTTTTGTTTGTTATGAATCAAATCTTACTGAAATGTCTTCTAATACTTTGTGGATTGACTCTGGGGCCACGATCCACATTACAAATGACATGCAGGGATACCTCTTAACTAGGAAACCGAAGGAAAGTGAAAGATTTGTCTATATGGGGAACCGTCTCAAAGCTGAAGTCGTAGCTGTAGGAACCTACCGACTGATCTTAGAGACGGGTTCATCAGATGGATCTAGAAGATACTTTTTATGTTCCTTTAATTTCTAGGAATTTAGTTTCGTTATCCAAATTAGATCATGTTGGATATTCAGTTTTATTTAGTTGTGGAAAACTCAATTTAATATTTAATTCAATAACGATTGGTTCTGGTAATTTATGTAATGGTTTATATAAAATTACCTTAAATCATGAGTTTGCATAATCATTAGTAACTCTGCATTCGAATATTGGTTTAAAACGTGGTCTAATTAATGAAAAATCCTCAATCTTGTGGCATAGACAGTTGGGGCATATCTCTAGAAATAGAATTGAAAAATTGGTGAAGAATGGGATTTTGGAAAACCTAGACTTCACTGATTTTGAGATATGTGTGGATTGCATTAAAGGAAAGCAAACCAAACACACCAAAAAAGGTGCCAGAAGAAGTAATGAGCTTCTTGAGATAATTCATACAGATATTTGCGGGCCACTCAACATCCCATGTCTTAGTAGTGAAAAATATTTTATCACATTTGTAGATAACTTCTCACGTTATGGATATGTGTATCTAATTCATGAAAAGTCTCAGGCTGTTGACATCCTTGAGGTGTACATAACTGAAGTCGAGAGACAATTAGATAGAAAGGTTAAAATAGTGAGATCAGACAGGGGTGGTGAGTATTATGGTAAATATGATGAGTCAGGCCGAAATCCTGGCCCATTTCCCAAATTCTTAGAAAAGAAAGGCATTTGTGCTCAATATACAATGCCTGGTACGCCACAGCAAAATGGAGTTGCTAAAAGGCGTAATCGTACACTTAAAGATATGGTTAGGAGTATGTTAAGTTACTCAATTGTACCTATTTTAATGTGGGGTGAAGCTTTAAAGACTGCAATGTATATCTTAAATAGGGTTCCTAGTAAGGCTGTCCCAACAACTCCTTTTGAGTTGTGGATTGGTAGGAAACCTAGTTTGAGACACTTACATATTTGGGGTTGCCCAGCAGAGGCAAGAATCTTCAACTCACAATAGAAAAAGTTGGACTCAAGAACAATATCTGGATATTTCATTGGTTATCCA
Source organism: Camellia granthamiana (assembly GCA_036172215.1). NCBI lineage: Eukaryota > Viridiplantae > Streptophyta > Magnoliopsida > Ericales > Theaceae > Camellia > Camellia granthamiana. The sequence goes on along the minus strand of CM069903.1, from coordinate 167,650,696 downwards.
GACAAGTCTAAAGTGTACAAATTCTATTGTCCTAATCACAGTACGAGGATAGTGGAGACTGGTAATGCTAGATTTCTAAAGAATAGTGAAATTAGTGGGGTGAGAAAACACGAGTGGTGAATTTCGAGGAAATTAGGGTGGATGTCCCAACATTTGACCCTTATCAAAAAATTGTTGTACCTCAGACTTTTTCACAGGCTGAGAGAAACAAACGACATAATGAAAATTCTTCACCACCTCATATTTCACCACTTCATGAAGATACCACCATTGAAAATATTGTAGAACCACCACAACCGGCAGTTCTGAGAAGATCTTAGAGGGAAAGAAAGCCTGCCATTCCAGATGATTACATGGTGTATCTATAGGAATCTGATTTTGATATTGGGATTAACAAAGATCCAGTCTCATTTTCACAAGCCATGAATAGTGATGATTCTTCTAAATGGGTCAATGCTATAAATGAAGAGTTAAAATCCATGGAACAGAATAGTGTTTGGGATCTCGTCGAATTGCCTAATAACTGCCAAAAGGTCGGGTGTAAATGGGTCTTCAAGACCAAGCGTGACGCAAAAAGCAATATCGAACGATTTAAAGCCAGACTTGCTGCCAAGGGTTTTAATAAAAAAAAAGGCATAAACTATACAGAGACTTTCTCTCCAGTATCAAAGAAGGACTCGCTTAGAATCATCCTAGTATTAGTAGCTCATTATGACTTAGAGTTGCATCAAATGAATGTGAAAACTGCTTTTTTAAAATGGGAATTTGGATAAATAAATTTATATGGAGCAGCCAGAAAGATTTGCAAAGAAAGGTAAAGAACATTTAGCTTGCAAATTAAAGAAATCCATATATGGCCTTAAACAAGCTTCCAGGCAATGGTATTTAAGGTTTAATGATACCATTACCTCTTTCAGATTTAAGGAAAATGCAGTTGATCAGTGCATATATCTAAAGGTTAGTGGGAGCAAGTTCATTATTTTGGTGCTATATGTAGATGACATTTTGTTAGCTAGTAATGACCTTGGCTTATTGCATGAAACCAAGGAATATCTCTTTAAGAACTTTAAAATGGTCGATATGAGTGAGGCAAACTATGTTATTGGCATAGAGATCTTTAGGGATCGATCTCGAGGATTGCTAGGACTATCTCAAAAAGGATATATTGATCATGTTTTAGAGAGATTCAATATGCAGTTTTGTTCAGCCAGTAATGCACCCATCATGAAGGGTGATAAATTAAGTGAAAAACAGTATCCAAGGAATGACTTGGAAAGAAAACAAATGAAGGATATTCCATATGCTTTGAGGCTACAAATCATGCTTTATGGTTGCGAAATTTCATCTCAGGATTTGGTGTTGTTGACTCAATTGCCAGGCCGCTGAAGATATATTGTGACAATACCGCAGCAATTTTCTTCTCTAAGAATGGAAAGTACTCCAGTGATTCCAAATACATGGAAGTAAAGTACTTAGTTGTTAGAGAAAGAGTTCAGAAACAACAAGTGTTAATTGAAAACTTAAGCACCTCTTTTATGATTGCTGATTCATTCACAAAAGGATTGCCACCAAAGACATACAAAGAGCATGTTATCAGGAATGGTCTTTTAAGCAACCCTTGATGTGTATGGTTAATCGTAAGTGCTTATTTTTATTTGACACTATTTGCGCAATAATAATTTTGTTTCTGCTTTTCCTGTTCTAAAAGTGTGTGTACACATTAATTTGAATATTAATAAACAGGGAATGGCTTAACAAGACAAATTACAGGGGCCTTTCAGGAAAAATAATTATATATCCCAATAAAGGACTGGGTTGGTGAAGGTTATCAATGGTATAGTGCATAGAAGGAAATATGACATAAATGTTATATAACCGCTATGACTCACATTGGTGATCTAAAGTAATCACAGTATTATAGTTTCTAATATATCTGAACTTATTGGCCATTTTTAAAATTCGTGATCACGTGTCAAAGTTTTTAGTATGGAATCCAATGAGTCAAAAAATTTTATAAGTTGCATATTTTTTGGAAAAACTCATAATTGCATCATAATCGGCTTAATGGACCAAGTGGGAGAATGTTGGATTTATTTTTTAGTGTGGCCCAATAGCCTACATATTTTTACATGTTTTATTTTATTTGGACTCCACAATTAGATAAAGCCAATATTATATATAAAGTTCAGTAATTAGAATTTTAATATAATCACTCTTTTAAGATAAGAAGGAAACCTTGATAGATTAGGAATTCTTCTAATAGAGTTTATTTAGCCCTCTTCTCTCCTCTATATAAGGATGGGTGACTCCTCTTTCATATCATGAGTATTTTTCCATCACTTTAAGTTTTATAGTCATCCTAATTAAGAGAGACAGAGAGAAGAAGGTTCGCCAAGAATTAAAGGTTCAACCATTAGGGGTATTTTCTTAACTTCTCTAATTCAATGGCTGACAAAGGTATGTTCATTTTATTCTTGAGTTGTATTAAATTCAAGATCCTGTTAAGTTTAATTTCGCATTATTATTATGGTTACATGTATTATTAATACTTACAAAACCAACTATCATTTTTTAATAAACTCAAAAACCTTCTCTACCTCTTATTGTCTATCTGAACCCGATATATGAGAACATGAATGACAGGACACTGAAGAAGTTTGCTCCTTAACCGGATCCAATTAACTGATTCATCCACCTCTTACTACCAAATTTTGAAAATATGACAAACCCCTTTCCTATTTATTTCTACACTCAGATCAGCACTGTTAACAACTAGAAAGGGTGTAGTTTAAATTAGTGTTAATTCCACACTTTTCAGTAACTGTCAGCCACATCACACACTCAAATTATATCAATTGTCACAATAACAGAGGTTATAATTGTAAGATATTTTACAAGTAGTTCAATGGAAGAGAAACAGAAACTTAAAAAGGTCCATATTATCTCTAACTTAGCCTCTGCAAGAGCAGTTCGTGATGAGGGACTCCAGTGAACTGGTTTTCTGCCTCTATATACCCTTGAAGGGCCATCTCACCAAACACCTCAATCCAGTAAAGGAAAGGGTGCAGAACAAACAATAGCTAAGTAACTCAACAAATTATAACACCAGCATGAAAAAGATAGAAACACCCTTTCATCTGCAACTATATAGTGGTGTCTCTTCAATATGACTACTATCCTAAAGAATGATAACAATCAGAAACATTAATAGAATCCGAGAATTAATGGCACCTCAAAGAGTTATAGTTCATCCTGCAGATTTGTAAGACTACCTTGCCACAGGAACTTCGCAACTTAAAATGTCGAGAATCCATAGAAAAGAAACTTTTCAAAAAGCCGTACAAGGTACCTAAGCAGCCTCATAATTTGGATCAAGAGTCAGATAAAGATAATCCCAGTCTCCCCATACTCCAAATCGCTGTAAAAATTGAACATATATGCTTAATATTCGAGCATCCCCTAAACTAAAAATTAGCAACAATATGCAAGCAAAAAAGAATTTTTTTGGTGAAAAATGAGTATACACTAAGAACAATTATTACATTTACAAAGACTACAAAGGCCATATGTTAAAGATTACTTTGATGTTTTATTATGGATACCAACAATTCAAGCAACCAACCTTAAATGAAGCCATTTGTGTCTTAATGATAGTTTTCACAAACTTGGTTATGCCTTTGCTCTCAATTTCACTGATGTGAGCTCCTTTCTAACATCGTGCTCCAACGACTGCAACACTGAAATAACTCAAAACAGCAATCAAATCTTAAATAGAAAGTAGAAGAAAAAAAGAGAGGGAGATAGATTCTGCAGAGAAAGCGAGAAAAAGATAGGTATGGAGAAAACTTAGCTCTTAATAGTGCCAAAAGTTCTGATAATTCATTACACTAAACCAGTGAGCCCTATATATAGGCTTCTCCCACAAAAGGAAATAAATAAATGAAAGTCTAAATTAAATTTTTTTTTTTAAAAATCTTAAAATAAATTTGAACTTCTAAATAAATACTCTTATGTGAAGCTTTTGTCTTCCTTGATTTCCATGAACATTTGAGCTTCCAACACTCACAAATTAGCAATCCAACCATCGCAAATCAAATATGGTTCAGGCAACAATTGTGAAGGTGACTTTTCATCTTACTAAACATTGAAAAAAAAAAAATGTAAACATAGTATTTTTCAAAAAAAAATGCAAATATGTCAATAAACTTCACAGTAAAATGACATAAAGCCTCCAACTTTCAAGATAGCCCGCCATATGCAATATGTCAATAAACTTCACTGTTTGTAGTTAATTGGAAGTATCATTGTCAACGATCATAATACCAAGAGAGTTTAAATTAGATGGCAACACTTCTACAAAAAAAAATTATATAAAGAAATGCTTGTCTTTCAACTCAATGCCATGACAATCCTATAACAACCTCGATCCCTGATTTATGTTAATCCATGATTAATTATGCCTAATCAGTAATTAAGGAGAAATTTTGAATTAAATTGCATATGTGTGTTACATTATTTGTGTTTATATCTGTTTAACGTAGAAAAGATCTGCTCATGTTTTCTTTTGGTTGTGAATTGAAGGCCTTATCGGCATCCGATTCAGAAATTGACTTGATTTATATGTTAATTAGGATTTATAGGACTTTATGGTAGGTTTAATTAAAATTCAGTTTGGAACGATTAAATTAGATTAATTAATAATACTTAGCTTAATTTAGATTAATTATTTAAATGCCACTAAGTGGGCTTATGCAAGACCACTTCTACACCTTATTACATGTTTTGACACTCTTGTTTTTCCTCATTCTTGAACCAAACGTGAGGGAGAGGGAGATGAGAGAAATTGAACTCAAACCAAGAGAATTGCTTGAGATCTAGAGGAAATTGAAGAGAGCTTAGAGGATTAAGCCACCATACTTGAAAATTCAAGACTTAAGGTAGGAATCCACCATTTTAATTGTGAAATAGGTGAATTCATGAGGGTTTTGGGCTAGAATTTAAGGAAGCTAAGTCAATTCATGCATGCATGTCCATATCATGGAGTTCGAGGTTGATTTCATGAGAATTCTCACATGCATGTTCATTTCTTTACAAATTAAGCATGATTTCAAAGGATTCTTTCATGCATGTGTTCATCTCACTTAAATTTTGGGAATTCATCATGTTTTCTATCAATTTGCCAAATTTGATCATGTTTTGAAGTGAATGAGTACAGAGAATTCATGCATGTTATGTTCTTGAACATTCATAAAGTTTAAGTTGAAATTTTGTACAATTGGCATGCCTTTGGGCTATGATTTCATGAAATGATCTTCAAGTCATGATGTTTTGTGAGTTTCTAAATGTTTTCCAGAATTTTGGCCCAAAATATTGAGTTTTGAAGTGTTTGGTTTGGGTTTGACGCTTGGAGATCAAATCTGGAAATTCCAGATTTTGCATTCACGCTCGAGCGTAAAAGTTCACGCTCGAGCGAGCACTCTAAGTGCGTACACTTCCGCTCAAGTGACTTGAGGTACGCTCGAGCATGAAATGCATGTACCCAGAAATTCATGTGTTTTGCAACACGCTCAAGTGACAGAAGTCACGCTTGAGCGAGGGTCTGAGTCTCCCGCTCGAGCGAAGATCAAGTGCCCGTCGAGCGTAAAATTCAAGCAACCAGTACTTTTTCAAAGTTTACAGTCCGCTCGAGCGAGGGGAGTCACGCTCGAGCGAAGCCTCACTTTTTACATGTTCGCTCGAGCGAGAAAAGCCACGCTCGAGCGTAGACCCTATTTTCAGCAAGTTTTGGAAAATGTTTTCAAATACATTTTTGCATCTTCATTCTATCCTAGCCATTCCTAGGCCATGATTAACACACCATAATGGGGTCAAAGGCTAGAAACACATGAGTAAACTATGTTCAATCCGAGCGTGTGTATTCAACGTATGTATCTGTCATGTTATGTAGGTCACGCGCCTCAAGATAAGTGATTTGCCTACTCTACTCGTCTATTTGGAGCCACCAGTTATCTGTGAGTAATAACTCTGTAAAGTTATGTTTAACTTTAATTATTTTCTGATGATATGAAATGATAAGTTTTCTAAAATGCTATGTTTTGTATGAATGAATGATTGTCCAATTTTCTTTGAAACGTATTTGTGGTATCCTTAGTAGAGACCCTTGCCCAGGGGACATAATACTGTGGCTTATAGTCATGAGGCCCTAGCCTGGAGGATAATACCGTGGCCCAGGCCCTCGCCCAGGGGAAACAATACCGTGGCACAGGCCCTCACCCGGGAAAAATAATATCATGGCCGATGTATGAGATATGTTACCCAGTACCAGAGGTTCCTTTATGGAACTTGATATGCTTGACCATAGAGGCATGTTTATGCTAATGGAGGTAACAGACATGATTTGAATAAGGATAAGATTAAGATTCTGTTTCCGCTATCTGATTATGATTTCGAATTTCTATGAGGTTTGAATTATGTTATGGGCATCATTCATTAAAGTCTTTACCTTGTTATTATTCACTGGCTTCAGCTCACTGTCTATATTATGCATGTAGGTGAGCAGGCACATGACCAGGCCCTGAGTTGGCGGCCTATGTTTCAGTTTTTTTCAGCCAGCCTTTGCGCTTCCCAAGGAGGTTCCGGATGAAGTCAAGTTTTGTGGCTGTTTTTGTAATCATATTAGACTATGTTTGTTGTTAAGTTTTGGGCGAGATCTTGGCATGAACGCCTAAGTGTGATATGTAAATATTATATCTTGTGACTTTACTCGTAAGTCTATAAAAGTTTTAAGCTATTATGTCCCATGTATGTCATCACAGCTCATTGGACCTCGTATATTTTTGTATATTTGCTTCCGCAGCCCCTAATTATTCGCTAATCTATCAAGAGGCCTTTGGTAATCCAAGGATTACTGGCCGGTTACGATACTAAACCCATAGGGGCGGGTTTGGGTCGTGACAAATCCCAACCAGGCACATACTTTATAGTTTTTCAAAGAAGCTGCTGCAAAAAAAGAGAGTAAATATGAAACAACAATAGCTATATTAAAATTTTTGTGTTTTAATATGTATAACGTTGACAGTGTACAAATAAATTATGCAACCTTCAGACCATAACAATTACCCCAAAAAAGTGCTCAACATGTCTGAAAATGTTGTAATGCTCGTTCAATATTGGGCACTACCAATCTGAATATTGCATCCACTAAGGGTGCAAAATACACGCACTTGATGCCTCTTAGCATCCATTAAGCTCACCATCAGAATATTGTATTCACAATTTTAAGCCAAGTCACCTCAAAGATGGATCAACTTTACTAAAATTATGAATCAGTAGTAAAAAGGGATACGAATTTATTTAATTCAACTAAGAAATGTTGAAGGATCATGTAGACATATAAATGTATCGTATGACCATGTGCCATTAATTTTGAAAGGATGAATATTAATCTGAAAGAAAGAGAGAGAAGTTTACGTTGAAAGAAAGGATGAACGTTATTATGAGTTTGAGATTGCCTTTAGTTCCTTAATGTTTGAGTACAATTACAAAAATAGGTTGGAAAACCAATTATAAATTAAGAAAATATTGAGGTTACTATGACAAGATGTATATCCAAAAAATTGTGAAAGAAACTCACAAAATTCTAATGACCATTTCCTTTTCTTTTTTCTTTTTTTCTTTTTTGTAGTTGCTATAATTAAAATAATTAAAGTAAAATTGCTGCTAGTTTTCTAAATAAACAAATTTATTGACACGTTTTTTATTGTTTCCCAATTTTTTTTTCCTCAATTTTTGGATGTCATAGAAGAAAAAGAAGAAAATACAAAACATCTCCAAAAAATTTCATCTGTTTACAAATTGAAGAGCGTAAAGTTACAATACCTAGTCATATAATTCACCAAAACTATTCTGGATGCAACAAAAAGTACTCTGCAAACACAATCAAAACCCATATCCCTTGCGCAATGCTCGACTACAAATAATATCATAATTACATATAAACAATTAAGTGAAGATTGGTAGGGTTTTGAAAATTAAGGAAAACAACAAAATTAGTTTTGAAAATTAAGAAAAACAAAGATAGAAAAATAAAGAAATTGAGTGTGTGTGTGTGTGTAAAGAGAGAAAGAGAGAGAGAGAGAGAGAGAGAGAGAGAGAGAGAGAGAGGACCCATACCTAAAATTGGGTTTTGGGAGATAGGCAAACTGCTAGTGCCAAGAAAATGGTAATGGAGGTGTTGGTAAGTGCAAAAAAAGAGTAATGGAAAACAAATACAAAGATTGAGAAAGAGGAGTAATAGAAAACATATACAAAGATTGAGAGAGAGAGAGAGAGAGAGAGAGAGAGAGAGAGAGAACTCCATACAAAATAATGGAGACTGGTCGAATACTCGAAGCAAAGCCGGCAGCGCTGACGCTTGCTCAAATATGTGACGTCGGTGACGATGCTGAAGGAGGAGAAGACGTCAGCGGCGGCGCTAAAGGAGGACAAGGGACATTGAAGGGGGAGCAATGAAGGGAAGCCAACATGTGTTTAGATAGAGAGGGAGAGAGAGAGAGAGAGAGAGGAGGAAAATTGAAAAACACAAAAAAGGAAAAATTTTAGTAGCCATTTTTTTTTCATTACCCACTCAATATCTCAAAATTCTTCTTTCAAAATTTGTGACAAAATAATTTTCTCAACAAAAGTCTCAAAACATTAAAAATTATTACCCACAAAAATATATTCCTCACCAAATGATCTCAAAATATTTAAAATCATTGGTGACGAAAATATATTTCTCACTAATAATTTTATAATTTGTGACAAATTTTTCCCTCACGAAAAGTCTTAAAAATTTGGCGCCACCCAAAAAATTTAGCGGGAAAATCTTCGATGATGAAACTTAATTTTTCCCCACATAAAAGTTATTATTTATTGACAAAAATAAATTTCCTCACCTATTATTTTTATTTTCTTATTATATGTGACAAAATTTATAATTTCTCACAGATTATTCTTATTTAGTGATGAAATTTATTTTCTTCACTAATTTTCGTTACTATTGGCTACTTTTGTTGTAGCATAAATTTGTTTTTGTGAATGAATTAATGAATGAGTGTGCCTCAAAGTAAGAGATAATTATTGATTAAAATGGTCTAGTAAATACTGATAAATTTATCACTGCTAAACTTTTCTCCTCATTCCTCATTTCTATTATCATATGATATCTGAAGAGGTGGTTTGAGTGGTGATATAATGGAGATAAGAGTTGTTTTATATGTAAAAATGGTCAGGGAATTGGAAAAAAAAAAAATCACTAGAGGTGTTCGTTGAAAAAATATATTTTTAGATACAAGATCAATGATACTCGCTGCAAAATATCATTGCAGTCTAATGGCGGTTAGAGATGGTGATAGGAGATGATCGTCGGTGACCGGAGATGGTGATCGGAGGTGGTTGGTGGTTGTTGGCGGAGGAGAAGAGTGTTGATAATAGGAATGAAGAAAATAAAGGACGGGTATTTTAGAGATATTAATAGGTGAAAAAAGGAACAAAACTTGTAAATAAATAAGTCTCTTCAATAGGATTGGCTCATAAGTCCCTCATTTTTTTATTATTTAAGAAACAAAAATATGTATGTTTGGTTTTGGCTTATTTGGGCGACAGAGAGAAATTTTTTTTAACCAAAACCTATCCTATTTGACGAGTGCTAAAAAAGTCACATTTTATTTTTTTAAAAAAATTTAAAAAATTTATTTTTTACTTTTCAAGTCCTAATCCAGAAAAATCTAAACAGTAAAAAAAAAAAAAAAAGGTTTATTAAGAGATAAAACTCAAATTTCAAGACCCATTGAACTTTCCCAATAACACAAAAACAACTCACCTGATCAAATTTTATTTTTTTTTTAGCAATAACAGTTTAAGAAAATAAAAAATACTAAATAATCAATTATCAATTATCAAATAAACCCTTAATAGGATACGTAGCAAAGTTGATATTGTTTTGTGCCTCAATACCTTAGTAATTACTTTTGGAAGAACCATGTAAAAAAATTGTTTTACAAGTAATGAACACATAAATTTTTTTATAAAATGAAGCATGGATATGACACCAAAGGTGAGTCTTACATTTGAGGTCTACTATGTGTGAGACCCATTATTTTATTTCGTACTTGTACCCGATTATGTAAAAATGATATCCATATTTAGATTAGTCAAAGTTCTAATTAATAATTTCAATTATGAATGTCGCATTCATTGCTGAATAATCAATTTTGATTCTTATGCGAGCACAAAAATTCTTGGGAGTGTTAGTTAAGTTAACTACCTGAACTTTTATCAAAAAATAATGTTATATGTACTGTTAATAATATTGTCATAACTAGTGTTGGTACACTAATTAGTATACTAATTGGTGTATGTTACATGTATTAATTAATATACACACTAGTGTACCAACTAGTGTTATGCCATTATTATTGACCCCACCTATTATACAAATTACAAATATTCAAAATCTCTAAAATTATGTCACATCATTTGTTCATATAATAGTTAATACATTAATTGATATATATAACATTATTCTTTATCAAATGGATGATTATCTGTTGAATATAGTATAGTATACATTGACCCTTAATTTAGTTAGGCAAATGATATTGTCATAGACCAAATTGTTGCTTCAACAAGAAGCGAAAATGAGTATTGCATATTCTAAGTATTGAGTGAGTTTGCGAAAACAACAGAATTTTGTGCTCAATTATATTTGCAATAATAACACTTTCGCAATCAAACATATCCACCAAGAAATAATAGGGATGTGTGGGTCTCAAAATGCGATTTGGGGTGGCTGTTGTGCGGTTTGGGGTGGCTGTTGTGCACCCACACAACAGCCATTGTTATACACCTAAAATGTCTCATTCCGTGACCTGTTTCGATAATCCGAACCGTTCATATTTTAAAATATATTAAGTAGAACATACCTACAAAAAATTAAATTAATCGGATATCGTTTACCCGTTCATCCACTCACATTTGTATTCATTTAAATCAAATTGTTATTTATTTTTGTAAATACAAATGTGCGTGGATGAAAGGGTAAACGATATCTAATTAACTTAATTTTTTACAGGTATGTTCTTCTTAATGTATTTTAAAATGTAAACGGTTTAAATTATCGAAATAAATCCCAAAATAAATCCATTTAAATGCACAACAGTGACTGTTGTGCAGGATGCACAGCAGCCACCCCATATTTCAAATGCGCCTTTACAACAGCCACCCCAAATTTCAAATGCACCTTTATATCTTCTTGATATGTTTATTCGTAGAAAAATCTAACGTACTTATAGAAATTATTTGAAAAATGTATAAAAAGAACTTCAGGGTTTAACTTTTGTGACAAAATAATTTTTTTATTTTTTATTTTTATTTTGTCAATTTAAACTTCAAACATTTGATAATTCTATTATCTTAATTTAATTACATTTATTTAAAAAAAATTAATGATAAATAGAATTTTTAAAATAATTTGTTCATACTGTTCAAAATAAATCTATTTAAATTAAGTGGCTATAATTATTAATTTAATTTAATATTTTTTGTATGAATGATTTATACATTAAATTGGTCAAAATAAATATAAGAAAATTATAAAATTAATAATTTAAATTATCAAAATCAAACCCATAGCTCACGAGTCTGACAAGTCTCAACTAGATCGATTACAGTTGTTCTAAAAAGATGGTTAAAAGTTGAGATTTTAAATTTTTTCAATTTTTTTAAAAAGAAGTATAAAAATTATAAGAGATGATATAACTAAAAATGAGTTAACATCTTCTCAAAATAGCCTCAAATGTGAGTTCTAATTTTAGTGCGGAGGTAATGTTAATGCTACGAATTAAACGAATTACACGCGCATTTCAAATGTAAAATTACCATTAAAATCACAAGTCACTTCTTTATTTTTTCTTCCGGATATATTTTGCATACATCAACTGTTGTCTAATATTGTATCACTAACGTATGTCCATTCCTGAAGGTTTGGTGTAAATAATATTAGAATTAAAATATAATTGTAATCTCAATATTATTTAAATTTATTTTTTAATTTGATAAAATCACAAATTTATTCTATTTGAAATTTTACATTTCTATTTTAAAATCATATTTCTATATTTTAAATTTATTTTTTAATTTGATAAAATCACAAATTTTAAAATCACAAATTTATTATATTTTAAATCACAAATATAATTGTAATCTCAACACGCGCATTTAGAAATTTTACAATTATATGGAAATTGTATGTATGCCTATAATGTCCTAGTGTATTACGGGCATACATACATTTTATGGAAATATGTGTAAAATATATTGAACAAAAAAAAGAAAATAAACAAATAAACAAATAGAGAGAAAAATAAAAATGGGAGAAAATAAAAAAAAATAAAAAGAAAAGAGAGAGCAAGGTGGGATCATGAAAAGATGGTTGAAAAAAGAAAAAAAGTAAGAGAGAGAGAGAGAAGCAGGAAAGTATAAAATGTATATGTAGGATATTTTTTGAAAAAATATATCTCAGTTATTGTTTTATAATTTGAACAGATCTGAGCCATCCAAATATCCTAATAAGATAAAAATATGTTGAAGATTCAAAAACCGCCCTGTTTTATTAAAATATGTTGAAAATTCATATAAGGTCTAAATTTATGAAGTCTATCAAGTATTCAATATATTTAAAAATAATAATTAATTGTTCAAATTTATTTAATTTGTGGATTATAAAATTCATTAATTTAATCTCCACTACACAAAGTAAAATCTGGCTCCTAATTTTGGGATCGTAGACTTTTTCATATAATATGAATAAAAATAAGTGAACAAAAATGAGAAAATAAAAATAAAAAAAACAAATAGAGAGAAAATAAAAAAATAAAAAGAAAAGAGAGAGAAAGGTGAGATCGTGGGATCATGGAATGATAGGTGAGAAAAGGAAAAAATAAGAGAGAGAAGTGAGAAAATAGAAAATGTACATGTGGGATATTTTTTGAAAAATATATCTTAGCCGTTGTTTTATAATTTGAATAAATTTAAGCCATCCAAATGTCCTAATAGGACAAATGTGTGTAGGACAAATTCAAAAACCATCCTGCTTTATTATATAGATGTTCAAGATTCATATAAGGTTTAAATTTATGAAATCTATCAGGTATTTAATATATTTAAAAATAATAATTAATTGTTCAAATTCATTTAATTTGTAGATTATAAAATTTATTAATTTAATCTCCACTACACAAAATAAAATCTGGCTCCTAATTCTGGGATCATAAACTTTTCCATATAATATGAATAAAAATAAGTGAACAAAAAGGATGAAATAAAAAAAAATAAACAAATAGAGAGAAAATAAAAAAAATAAAAAGAAAAGAGAGAGGAAGGTAAGATCATGGGATCATGGAATGATGGATGAGAAAAGGAAAAAGTAAGAGAGAAAAGCGGGAAAATAAAAAATATACATGTGGGATATTTTTTGAAAAATACATCTTAACCGTTATTTTATAATTTGAATGGATTTAAGTCGTCCAAATATCCTAGTAGGACAAATGTGTGTTTGACAAATTCAAAAACCATCATGCTTTATTATATAAATTTATAATTAAAAATTATAATACTTAATGCCACTAATTTATTTACTTTAATTAGGAAATTCTAGGTGTGTTTGGTTTGTATTTTGAAATAATTTTTTATAAAAAATTTGGAGAGAGAGAGTTTAGAAATTTTTTAAATTTGTTTGATTGTATATTTTGAAAATAATTTTGAAGTTTGGGAGTTTGAGATGATTTGATATTTGAGCAGATATCTGTGAAAGAAAAAGTAATTGAGAAAGAGAGAAAAGAGAGAAAAATTGATTGATTGATGTGTAGGAGAAAAAGTGATTGTGGAAAAAAAATTCAAAAAATTTGAATCAAACAAAATTTTGAAAATTTTTCTCAAAAATTGTATCTTGAAATACAAACCAAACAAACCCAGATTCACACTCTTTGGTTGACACACTTAATGAAAAATAAATTTTATTACAATTTTACCATGAAACAAGATGATCATAATAAACATCAATACACACTAAATAATAACATCTAGTTTTCCCTATACACATTTTTTGGAAATAATAATTCTCAATGCACATCTTTTCGAAAAACAAAAAACTATTTATTTGGTGGAGCTTTCAAAATATAGTTTCACACTCACTTTTGAGTGTGGCATTTGTTTAGCGTTTTCAAAAATTAATTCCACATTTACTTTTAAAAACTCTTTCAAAGACGGGAAAATTTGGGTTAACCGATCGTTCCACCGGTTGATTGGAACAGTGTTTTTTTTTTTTTTTTTTTTTTTTGTACACATGTTATTTTTATGTTACAAAAAAAATATTTGTGAATTTCTTTTAAAAAAATTTATGAGTTTTGAATAGAATTTTAGGTTGTGTGTTTGGTTATGAGTTGTAAATTTTTGTATCAAATATCATATGTCACATCACTCAATTCAAACTCAATTTAAAATTATTTTCAAAACTCATAACCAAACAAATTTTCCACGTTCAAATTATAATTTTAAAACTCTACCAAACACTACCTAAAACCCTCTATTGTTTCCCATTTTCCCCATTGCTACACTCTATTGTCTTCCATTGTTTGCCATAAAATCATCTGATATTTCTTTACTGTTCACACTTTAGGTTGTATAAGTTCATACTCTATTGCTTTTACCATTTTTTCATTTAAACCCACTATCATTCTTGATTTGTGTGAAGGATGATTTGCAAATCAATAGAAGCTCAGATTCACATAAGAATATGACTGTTTACAACCAGTACAACAATGAAAAGGTGAGTTTTATATGCATAATTTGATTTTTTTTCCTTTTTCTTTCTGTTCATGATTCCTATTTTAGCAAACCAATTTCTAACAAATAGACAAAATTCAGAAGTATAGAACTGAATAAATTTAATATTTTCAGAAGTATATAACCAAATAAAATGAATTGATTCGAAAAACCAATTCCAAATAAATTATTTATGTCTCATCATGAACCAACGCTGAACGACAATCGAAAATAGTAAAATTATAACTTGTTTTTGCAGATTTATTTCAGAATTACAACAAAATGGGTGGGAAATAAACATTCCTTATCTTCAAGAATACAGTGGAGTTGAATGTAAGTTTTCAATAGAGTCGAGTATTGCTGGAAATGTGTCGGATTGCCGAAAGAAGACTGGATTTGACGGAGTCAAGTATTTGGTGTGCACAGTGCAAATTATTTAGGGGTGTGACGATGTGATGTGGAAATGTGTTTTTGTGTGTGTACAACTTACGGGTTAGGGCTATACTTGAAACATTTGGTGTGTCAAATGAGAATAATAATATATAATTAAATTTATAAATGTGTGAACTAAGATATGATGTGCAGAGAAATTAAATGATGTTTGAAATAGAATTTTCCTTTTTAATTTTGATCTTAGGGGTTCTTTGGGGTGTCCTAAATAAGTGTACTTTTTGTCTTTTTGGACTTAAAAATTGAGGAAAAAAATATAGATGTTTGGGTTAACTTTTTGACTTTTTATGGAAAAATATGTATTAAAAAATTGTATAAATTAGTGTGTAGGGAAAAATTAAGATTGAAAGTTGTGCAGTCGTAATTTTTGACTTTTGGTGAATAGTAATAACTTTTTAATTTTTTGAGTAATTTTTTGACTTTTTAATTTTTTTTCAACTTGCCAAACTTGATCTTAGTTACGAAAATACCTTACTATAGTGGTACATTACACTTTATCCCATTGAATTATCACATCAATATCACATTACTTCTCAACTCAAAAAGTTCTTTGATTTTTAAGTTAAAATAGAGTTTTTGAGTTTTTTTTATTTATTTTATAATTTTTTTTGTTTTTAGTAACTTTTTTGTTTTTCATGTGTAGTCAAAAATTTAAAAAAATCCACCAAAAACCAAAAAATTGAAAAAAGGTATATTTTTGTATTTTTCATTAAAAATTAAACAAAATAGATTGATAATGTAATTTTAGACATTTCATTTAAGATGTTATGTGTAAGTCACATGTTAATTTTTTTTACCTATTGAAAAGAGATATCCTAAACAAAATATTCATACTGATATAGGGGAAATTCTATTATACACGCCCTTTCAAAGGAGTGTACCATACGCAATCATGGTTATATGTAATTTTATTATTTAGTTATGATAATATATTAGTTATGGCTCATGAGATATATAGTTATGTTATGTAATCTTGTGTTTGGTTATGACTTTTATTTATTTATTTTAGCTATGATTCAAAAAATAAGAAATTATGTCATTTCCTTCTTTAGTTATAAAGTGCATATAATACATACTATAATCTTTCTTTGATATAAAATTATAATTTAAAATGATAAATGTATCATTTTTTAATTGGAGTACAATGATATTGGATGATAGTTTAAAGAGTAAAATGTAATATATCCTCTTGATAAAAATGTATTTTCGTAAAAAATCTTCAAATTTAAAATTAAAAAAAATAATAATAATAAAGGGAGGTTAAATATTACAAATTTTAATTTTTATAATAATTGAGGGGTAAAATGTAATTTACCTTTCTTTCTTCAATGTCCTCTCTCTCTCTCTCTCTCTCTCTCCATATCACTCGCCCATAGTTTTCTGTCTCTAAAATAGGGGAAGGTAATTGGTTGGTCCTAAGCAGTTGCCGGTGGTGCCTCCAGAATCTTGTTGATTGGGTGTAAATGGGTAAAATTCATAATTAAAAAATATGAAAAATCATCCAAATTTATGATTGGTAAAAAAAATCGCCACTTAATGCTTTAAGAATTTTTTTAAAAATATATTCAGACTCTGTAAAAAAAAATTCCAGGCCTCTTTTAAAAATTAAGTTAGAAATCACTTCACAATTTTTAATTCATTTTAAGTTATATCATTTTTTTATATTTTTTATATATATACTTTTTAAAAATCTAAAAAAATTAAGACTTCGTTTGGGAAGCTGAACTTGGGTAGGGGTGCAATTTTGGCTCGGCCCGGCCCATACGGGCTAAAGCCGGGCTCGGCCCATGTCAAGCCTTGCAGGCTCCAGGCAAAAATCGGGCCTGGCTGGGCCGGCCCACAGGTCAAAAAACTAGGCCCAGGCCTAAGGGGTATTCGGGCTTTGGGCAGGCTAGTGGGTCGGTCCCCTAGGCCTGGGCTCGGACTTTGGGTGGGCCTAAACAAATTTTTAATTTTTTTTTAAATTTTTTCCACAAAAAATTTATTATTTTCCATTAAAAATAACACTGGGTCTCGGGCGGGTCAGTCGGGCCGGGCTTTTGAGTGGGCATTGAGTGGGCCAATGAACAGGCCCATGGGTCGGGTCGGGTCGGGTTTCAAAATGATGGCCCGATGTCTCAGGTTGGGCTTGGGCTCGGACCTAAACGGGTCGAGCCCGCTTCGGGCCGTGGGTGGGCTTCGGGCTGCCCACGAGCTGCGAGCCAATTTTACACTCCGAAACTTGAGAATTTTTTAGCTATTTTAGACACAAAAAACAAAATAGGCTTTTTAGCTTAATAAGGGATTGTTTGGAGTGTTCTAAATAAGTGCACTTTTTGTCTTTTTGGACTAAGAAATTGAGAAAAAAAATATGGATGTTTGGGTTAACTTTTGACTTTTTATGAAAAAATGTGTATTAAAAAATTGTATAAATTAGTGTGTAGGGAAAAATTAGGATTGGGAGTTGTACAGCCGTAATTTTTGACTTTTGGTGAATAGTGATAACTTTTTAACTTTTTGAGTAACTTTTTGACTTTTTTTCAACTTGCCAAACTTGGCCTAAGACAAAACATCACATCCAACCCATAATCATTACATTATTTCTCTCACAAAAGAGTCAAAAAAAGTTAGAAATCCTTCATAAACCAGATTTTTTAGCCCCAAACTAAAATAATCAAAAAAACCAAAAAATTAAAAACCTAACCCACTTTCCAAACGCACCCTAAGAAATTAGGGTGTGTTTGGTTTGTGTTTATAGAGTAATTTTTGAGATAAAAAGTACAAAAACTTATTTGATTTGCCTTTTTCAGAAATAGTTTTAGAAAATTATTTTGGGGAGAGAGTTTTAAAAAAGTGATTGATTTGATATGTATGAAAGGGAGAGTGATTTTGAAAAGTAAGTAACTAAACAAAATTTTGAGATTTTTTTTAGAAAAATTTGTTTGATTTGATTACTCTTAAAAATTTATTTGTAGAGAATTTTTTCTAAAATTTTTTCTGAAAAAACAAACCAAACAAACCTTTAATTTGTATCGATCTTCTCAAAATACCTCAGAATATGACGTGGGGCTACAAGTCAAAGGTTCTATTCCAACCTCTCTCTCTCTCTGTCACACCATGCACTGCACTGTCCATATTTGCAAGCGAGTCCGGATCCTCTCCAGCCAAAGATTTCATCCTGTCCTCCCGTCAAGGGCCACGATTTGGCCACGTGGCCCTTTGAAGATCTACGGCTCAGATAAAAAAAAAAAAATTGAATTTTTTTTCCTTCTTTCATTCAACACAGCAGCAGCAGCTTCCATGAAGATCAAATGAAGATCAAAAAAAAATTTGAATTTCTTTCCTTCTTTCATTCAACACAGCAGCAGCAGCTCAGATAAAAATTTGAGGTTTTTATAGAGGTTTGAGTTAGGATCTACGGCTTAGATGCAAAAAAAAAAAAAAAAAAATTGAAATGTTTTCCATTTATGTTTTATGTAAATTTTCCATTGATGATCTGTAAAAAAAATCTGCAAAAATCTGTAAATTTTCACACAAACCATAAAATTTTGATGTTTTCCATTGATGATCTGTAAAAAAAAAATTTGTAATCTGCATAAACATCAAGATTTGGAATCTGCATAAACATCAATGGAAAACATCAATGGAAAAAATCAATGGAAAACATCTGCATAAACATCAAGATTTGAAATCTGTAAATTTTCCATTGATGATCTGTAAAAAAAAAATTGTCCATTGATGATCTGTAAATTTGCAGATTCCATTTATGGAAAACGCATCAAATCTTCATCATCTTCAACATCTTCAACATCATCATCTTCAACATCATCATCTTCATCAACAAACAAAAAAAAAATTCCTCTACAGATCCGGATCTACAAATCTTCATCATCTTGATTTTTCTTCTTTTTCTTCTTCCAAAATATCTGTTCCCCTTCGTCTTGGGTGTCCAATGACGGATAGGTTGGTTGAGTGAGGCCAAAAATTGAGGTTAGGGCTGGGAAGAGTTTGTTAATGGGCAAGATTTGCAGAGAAACGAAATTCAAATTTTTTTTTTTTATCTGAGCCGTAGATCTTCAAAGGGCCACGTGGCCAAATCGTGGCCCTTGACCGGAGGACAGGAGGGACTTTTGGCTGGAGAGGATCCGGACTCAGCCACTTTACTCTCTCTCTCTCTCTCTCTCTCTCACTCTCTCTCTCTCCATAAACGTCAACCTCCTTTGTTTCGCTCTTCCAAAACCCAAATCTTGGGCGGCGTAACCGCGTTGGCTTTTTTTAATCACATTACCCCTTTAAATAAAAAAATTAATTTTTATCTTCTCAAAATACCACTTTGATTTTAATCAAAAAAAATTTAATGGAACTGCTGCGTAGTTCGAATTGTCGAGTTTAAAATTGGCTCGAATCCAATTTCAGAAGCAGAGAAGGAGAGGAGGAGGAAGAAGAGGATGACTGGAGGGGGCATAATCACAGGGGGAGAAGAGAAGGAAGGAGGAGGAGGATGAGGAGAAGAAGGAGGAGGAAAGAGGAAGAGGAGGGGCTCGGGCGACGGCAGTGGTGCTACGACGAAGGGGAAGGGCTCGGCGGGACCGGAGGCGACGGCGGTGGTGTTGCGACGATCGCTGGTGCTGCCACGAAGCGGAGAGGCTCGGCCGACGGCAAAAGCGGAGGGGCCCTCTCTTCTCTCCATTCCCTCTTCCCCTCCTCTTTCTCTTCTCCTCTCTTCTTTCTCTCTTCTCTCTCTCTTTCTCCTCTGTTTCAGACCATCTAAAACGCCCAAAACGACATTCGAGCCAATTTCGAGCCAAGGTTTTCGAGCTACAGCTCATTTTCCAAGTTTTAATTTTTTTAAAAACTCATAATAATAACTACAATTTAAAAACATATCAAATTTAATTCAAAATTATTTTTAAAACTCATACTTCCTCTGTCTCAAAATAATGATAATTTTTAGAGATTTTAACTTTTTTTAGTAGTATAATTATTACATTTTAAAAAAATTAATTTTTCAAAATTATATTTTGATAGTACATTTTTTAAAAAATATTAATGTCATAATTGTACTTTTTATGTTATTAATGAATTTAAAAGAAGGGCAAAATAAAAAATTTATATTATTTTTGTATCTAATTTTTGAAAATGAATTAATATTTAGAGACAATAAAAAATGAATAAGGGACTAATATTTTAGGACAGAGAGAGTAACTAAACATATAATTCAAAACTCAATTTCAAATTCTTTTCAAAACTTAAGATCAAACTATTTTCAAAATTCTATTTTAAAAAATTAAAAAATATTTTTTATTTTGTTTTTTTAAATTATTTTTAGAATCAAAATTATAGTGTAGAGTCGTATTTTGAATTTTGAGTTAAGTTTTGAAAAAAGAAAATTTATTTAGTTGTTAGTTTTGAAAAGAGTTTTGAATTGTATTTTGAAACTTTTTAGATTTATTTTTTTTAAAATATTTAAAAATTTTCTTGATTTTTTTAGAGTAAATATTTTATATTTTTAATATTTATTTATTTATCTATTTTAATGTGTACTGTATTTCATACATTTATGTGTTGTATATTTTTTGAATCTAATTTTTATTTTAAATATTTTATTTTGTTTTGTTAATATATTTTTAAATATTTAATTTTTTAGTTATGTCTTTGGTTACGATTTGAATGTGAAATTTTGGAAGTAGTGTAGAGTTTTAAGTAATGTGTTCAGTAATGAGTTTTAAAAATGACTTTTGAGTTGAGTTTTGAATTTTGTGTTTGGTTACAATTCAAATATGGAGTTGTATTTTGAGTTTAAAATAAATAAAAATTATATATTTAAAATAGAAAAATAAAATTTGCTTAAACGTTCTTAAATATTTAAAAAAACAAATCCTAAAATTTTTCCAAATACTACTCAACATTTAAAAATGCAAAATTCAAAATACAATTCAAAACTCATTTCAAAATTCAAAATTTATTTTTTTTTTCAAAATACTTTTCAAAACTCATAATTAAACAAATTTTGGGTGTGTTTGGTTTGTGTTTTGAAATAAATTTATAAAAAAAGAAAAAGAAAAATTGAGGAGAGAGTTTAGAAATTTTTTTGATTTGTTTGATTGTATAATTTTGTTCTATTTTGACGACAGGGTTAGGTTATAAGTTGGTTATAAGCTTGTTAGACCATCTCTAACGGTTCACTAAACCTGGCATCAAATTTGAAATTTGGTGAAAAATGTACTTTTTGAAGCTCCAACAATTTCACCAAACTGGTATCAACTTGAGAATTGAACAAAAAAATCATCAAACTGAGAACAGGATACAGATTTTAGCAAATTACTGTTTGTGACCGTTGGAGGAGAGGAACTGATCAACCAGCCGGTTGACCAACCAGTCGACCACTAAAAGGTTCAAACTGTTCAAATGGGTAGGTTCAAACAATTCAAAAAAAAAAAATATTTTTGCCTTACCGGTCGACCAGCTGATCGACCACTAAAAGGTTCAAACAGTTCAAATAGGTAGGTTCAAACAATTCAAAAAAAAAAAAAAAAATTTGCCTTACCGGTCGACCAACCGATTGTCCTTGGAGCAGATTTGATGAAAACCAACCATTGGAGCATTCTGTATCAGATTGAGAAAATGGTCATTTTTTTACTCAAATTTGGTGAAAAATTAGGTGAACCGTTGGAGATGTTCTTATAACCAACGCCAGACGCCAGCGTTTTGGACAACATTGATTTGGGATTGTGATATAAGCAACTACATGAAATTACGATACTACCCTCATTGTTGTGTAGGGTTACATATTGCAATAGGGCATTTTGGTAATTTTACAGTTATACTACATGATATGACAACTTTAAAAAATATTATCCAAAAAAGTCAAAAAAAAAAAAAAAAAACAAATAGATTTTGACTAACTTTCCAAGTGATTTTATGAAAAATCTAAAAAGCTTGGTTAAAAGTCAAAAAACAACTTTTACCACCTCTCCAAAATAGGCCAAAGAGTTTTAGAGTTTGGGAGTTTGAAATGATTTGATATTTTGTTGTAATTGAGTAGATATGTGTGAGAGAAAAAATGATTGAAAATGAGAGAGGAGAAAGAAAAAAATGATTGATTGATGTGTAATAGAGATAAATAATTTTGAAAATTTTTTGAAAAAATTTGTAACCAAATATATTTTTGAAAATTTTCTTTCAAAAACATATTTGAAAACACAAACTGATTGTTTGGGAAGGGCTAAAGTGGCTATTTTAGCCGCAAAAGACAAAATAGGCTATTTTAGCTAGAAAAAATAAAACATCATATTCAACCCATAATCATTACACTCTTCTCTCATAAAAAAAAACTAAAAAAGTCAAAAAGCCCTTCCCAAACCAAGGTTTTAGCCCAAACTAAAATAGCTAAAAAGCTAAAAAGTCAAAAAACCAACGCACTTCCCAAACGGAGGCTAATATACCTTTTATCTTTTGAAAATTTAACTCACAATTTCATATTTAAATCGTAACTTTACACTCAAATTACAATTTTAAAATTAGGTCTGATAATCCCCAAAAACTTGAAGGGAAAAAAAAAATACAAAAATCCGATCACTGGTTAGAGTCAAATTGGGATTGGCTTATCAAAGCACTTCTTGTTTGAAATATATTAGGACCAGTGGATATCTATGCCTGAAGATATGGTATAAATAAAATGAGTAAAAAAGAGAAAAAAAAATTTAAAAAAAATTGGAAGGAAAATAAAAAATGAGAAAAAATAATCAAAATAAAAAGAAAAGAATAGAGGAAAGAAAGTGGGCAGAAGAGAGAGAGAAAGATTGTATGAGTGGACAAAAATGGGAAAAAAAAGTGGATGAGTCAGTCTCAACTCTTGAAACAAAATGTATCTCTAAGATTTTTTATACATTTAAAAAAATTCTCCTACTTTATTATATAGAAAATGTAATATTTATGGCCTATATTGGTTATATAATTCTCTTTTACAGATAAAAACATCTTTAATTAAACTATCACAATTTATTACCGATCCAAACCTTTCATTTTGATTTCTTCTTTTTCAAATGATACTAAACTGTTGGTTTGTGGCGGCCATGATTCTGGGTTTGATGGCTGTAGTGGTTGGTTTGTGGTGGCTTGATCGTGATTCTGGGTTTTCGGTTTTGAAGGATTTTTTTTTTAGATAGAGGTTTTGGGTTTTGAAGTCGGTGGAGGGTTTATGATGGTGGTGGTTAAGAGCATCTCCAACATACTCTATTTCTTCAAATTTGAGGCATCTTCTTTCTATTTTCAGCTCTAATTCATCCTCTATATCCTTCTTCATTTGGGACGATGAGTATGAAAAATAAAGGATGATTTCTATAACACTATTCATATTTTTTAAATACCAATTTTGTCTTTAGGCTCTTTTGCTTTTAAATTTATATACCAATTATATCTGATAATACAGTTCGTCCTCGTGAATGGGCTAGACCGGTCCAAGCTCCTCAGGCCCACTGGATAACCTGCAAACAAGTTCAACGGGGAACGGGGTAGTCCCCCGGCGAACCCTCCGGTGTATGAATTAGAATAGGTGGTAGACAATGTAGCCAGAGAGAGAGAGAGAGAGAGAGAGAGAGAGATAGAAAACTTAACCTTCATCTTATCTTCAAACTTCGCTTATATCTCTTGGTAATCATTTTGCTGTCTCTGTCGTTCTGACCTTCCCGCCGAAAGCTTGTGCCGTGGTTCGCCTTGTTCAGGATGAAAGGGAGCCCTTCCGGCTGAGAGGTGTTGTCGCAATAAATGCTGTGATGGATTGCATTAATGGTGATGTGCTGTGGCAATAACTTTGCAGATCTTTGTCTGCTGACATGGCCTGCTCTGTATCTGCCACGTGTCCGAGCATCATTGGCGTTCCCTGATCAGTTGGCCTCCAGCTGTGCTGGGTTTTACTAACCGGGTTGTGCAATGGGGTTTACATGGTGGGCCTAGGTTTACCCGCGGTGGGCTGTGGTCCATGTGGGCCTATCCCTGTCAGTAGTCCCCCATTTCCGAGTGCAGCTTTAGTCCAACGAAGGGAATAATAACAAGGAAGACGAGTCCGACCGGTGGGGGGAGCGTGAGATGCCGACCGTGAGGGCGGCCGAGCGGGTGAGGGCGGCCGAGCGGGTGAGGCCGGCCGAGCGGGTGAGGCCGGCCGAGTGGGAGAGGCCGACCGCGGGGGCGGCCGAGCAAGAGATGCCGACCGTGAGGGTGACCGAGCGGGTGAGGCTGACCGAGTGGAAGAGGCCGACCACGGGGGCGGCCGAGCGGGTGAGGCCGATCGAGGGGGTGGCCGAGTGGAAGAGGCTGACCACGGGGGCGGCCGAGCGGGTGAGGCCGACCGAGTGGGAGAAGCCGACCGTGGGGGCGGCCGAGCGGGTGAGGCCGACCGAGTGGGGGAGGCCGACCGCGGGGGTGGCCAAGCAGGAGAGCACGGGGCTCAAGAGGCGACGTGTCACGTGATGATTTGAAGTGGAAAAGACAAGGTAAGGGCAGGAGTCAGTGTATCGAGGCCCTACACGTGGCAGAATTTTGAGGGAGGAGAAAGGTCAAGCGTTAGATTAGAAGTGAAACGTCAGGGCATTATTATGGGCATTTGGGGAGATAGTTT
This sequence comes from Camellia granthamiana, assembly GCA_036172215.1. Classification (NCBI taxonomy): domain Eukaryota; kingdom Viridiplantae; phylum Streptophyta; class Magnoliopsida; order Ericales; family Theaceae; genus Camellia; species Camellia granthamiana. The sequence continues at coordinate 167,625,789 of CM069903.1, read as the reverse complement.
TGGCGGATGATTTGAAAAGTTTTCAAACTGGCGAAAATTAATTTGGATCCTTGGAATACGGGTAAACCGTGGGCTTTTGGTATCGTACGATTCACCTACTTCTTTACAAAAACTCAAAATATTCGAAGTATCAGTTCCTTCGTTGCCGACGATACCCCTTTGCAACATTTTTGCAACTTTCTTGCACCTGCATCAGAAGCAATACGCAGACACGCCAGAGACATGGCTCAAGAAGAAGCTGGGGATGTGAGGGTGGATCCTCTTGGAGAGGACGATGCTGTGGAGTTGGCGCAGCAGTATAGGTTAGGAAGAGTGGAGGGACCAGTGGTGCGATCTTACGGTTCCACCGTGATAGCAGCGCCGCAACCAATCAGCCAGGTGGAACCAGATCACTGGCATTCGAGGGCTGACAGGTCCATTATTACTGCGGCGGAATTGGAGGCTATCCGCGAAAGGTACCAGATTCCGGCGGAGGTGGAGTTGGTGCTGCCAACATCAACAGAGAGGCCGTCTGATGTCAGGCCAGGGGAGTTCTCCCTCTATGAGGAGGCGCTGAAGGGTGGGTTGAGATTGCCGCTGCCGCAGATTGTGGTGGATGTGCTCAACCGCTTGGAAGTAGCACCAGGGTAGCTAATGCCCAACGCGTGGAAGATTTTGCTATCTTGCGCAAGCGCCTGGCCAAAGGCGACTGACGGGCAGGCGATGACAGTGGATGAATTCTTTTGCTGCTACAAAGCCTCAGGGCAGCAGGAGACGTGGGTAACCCTACAAGCCGTAGCGGGTAAGGGCTTAGTGGCAGGGTTGCCAACTTCGATTAAAGGTTGGAGACCAAGGTGGTTCTTCGTGTCCAATTCTGGAGGGGTTGGGGTGCGCACGACGTGGAAGGTGCCGACCAAGTTTGTGGAGCCAAGGGTGGGTGCGTCGGTGGAGGAGAGGGTAAAGAAGGTGAAGGAGTGGAGGGAGAGGGAAAAAGTTAAGTAGGACGAGCTTGTTCAGCCGTCCGCACTGTTTTAAGCGGGGTTGGGTCCACAGCCAATCGGTGGGGACCTCGACCGGTCGGAGTTGGAGGCCAGAAGAAGAGCACAGGAGGCAGAGGATCAGGCCATCCTGGTAAAGGCTCAGAAGTTCGCAGAAGCTCAAGCTGACCGACCGCCTCAACCGCTTGTGAGGGAGAGGATTCAACCTCGTCCCAAGCCCCTGGGAGAGAAGAACTTGAGCGAGTTTGTACCGCGACCGCTCCCGAAAGACCCTCTAAAGGAGAGGTCGCTGAAGGAGATGGAGGAACTAGGTGTGGGAAAGAAAAAGAAAAGGTCGAGGCGGGGGGAGGGAGAGCCAGCCCAAAGGAGAAGGAAGGAGTTGCGGGTGGAGGAGGCCAGTCTAGCCAAACAGGTGGAGGGTGGTGAGGTGGAGGGGACGGCAGAAAAGGTGGTCGTCCCAGAGATGGTGGAGGCGTCTGTTGCGAAAGATGCCCCAAGGGTGATAAAAGTCAGTCCAGCGCCAGAGACTGTGGAGAGGACCCCAGCAGCACAAGGAAGGGTTGGGGTAACAGGGGCAGAGCCAAGTGTGGGACAACAGACCCAAAGGGGTTTGGGTGGAGCAATTTATCATGTGCGTGCTGTAGCTGGGAGGTTGGAGGGGGAAGAAATCCCAGCCAGGACGGGGGCAAACCGCCTAGTGAAGATCATAGAGGAGGCAGGTCTGCGCTCGGCTTCTGCGTTCAACGAGGCCGACCTGTTCAGGGGGTTATGCTCCGCTCAAATGGAGGTAACTACCCTGGCAGGGGCCCTGCTGAGGAAAGCTGGGGCAGCCAAAATCAAGGCTGAAGAGGCCAAGGCAGAGTTGGCCAAGCTGAAGAAGGGGAGTGCTGAATGGAAGACCGCCCATACTGAGTTGCAGTCGGTCAAGTTGGAGCTGGAGGGGGCACGCCGCCAGGTGGTGTCGCTCGAGTTCTAACTTACTGGCGAGCAGCAGAAGTTGGAAGAAGCCAAGAATGCTTGTGCTGTGGCGGTCGAGCGTCATGAGGAGGCCATGATCAATAATGAAGATCTCGTCAGGCAGAGAGATGATGCAGATGCTAAGTTAGAGGCTCTTCAAAAGGAGATGGAAGGCGAGCGTGCTAGAGCGGCAGAGCAGAGGGAGAGCCTGCATAAGGAGTTGGAGGAAGAGCGCAGCAAGGTGACTGTGGAGAGGGAGACTCTGCAGAAGCAGTTTGAGGCAGAGAGGGCGAAGTTGATTGCTGAGGGAGAGGCCTGGAAGAGGGAGCTGGAGGCTGAGAGGGCTAGGGCTGCAGCTGAAAAGGAGATCCTTCAAAAAGAGCTGAACGAAGAGAAGGCGAAGGCGGCCTCGGAAAGGGCAGCCTACCCCGATCTTTGTGTTGCAGCAGTTGCTCAATTCAAAGGGTCTCCTGAATTTCAGATGGCAATTGATGCTGCAGTAGCTAGCAGCTTAGCAAGGGAGGAATCTGGGGGGGCTGGCGCATCAAGGACGGCTGCTGAAGAGAGGTCTGAGTCTGAAGTGATTGCCAGCTTCCAGCAGTCGGACTATTATAAGCATGAAATGTCAGAGTACTAGGACAGTGGGTGGAAAATGTTCAAAAGGAGGGCAGAGGAGCTGTTCCCAGAACTGGACTTTAGTGGCGTAACCATTGGAGAAGATGATGTGGCCCAGACCCCTCTGGATGAAGGTGTGGAAGAGGAGGATCTGATCTCCAGCGAAGAGGGAGAGTGAACTGAAGACATGCACTGAAGAATTTTTTTTTTTTTTTTTTTTTTTTTTGCATACATATTTTTGTTTTGTTTTTGTAGTATTGTAGTAGACTGAGGTACACATTTTTGAATGAATAAAACTCCATTTATGACTTGTAATTGATTGTATTTGGTTGTTTGATGGGTTTGAAATGAATAAATGCTTGTAATAGGAACGAGTGATGCACTTAGGAAAAATTCTATTTTATGACAGAGTGAACTTGAGCTAAGTGACCCAAGTGAATTTGAATTTGTGATGGTGGTGAGTAGAGGTCAATTTGTAATGAAAACTTCGCGCAGAGTTAAATCAGAAATTCCATCACGCAGAGTGAGAGTGGACTGATAAAATTCCTTCATGCAGAGTGAGGTTGGACTTGTGTAAAGATTCAACGGATGAGTGATTAAATGATGTTTATGAAAGGTCAATGAACAAGTATGAGTGAAGGATCCATGAATGAGGGCAGGAAAGTGGGTTTTAAATGGTAACTAAAAGGTCAATGGTAAACCTGTGGGGGAGAAATTGGGGAATACCGTTGAAATTTGAATAAGTAAAAATGTTGTAAAAATTTGTGACCTCAACTTGTGACTAAGTGTTCTTCCCAGGCTATGGGGGTACTTGTTTCGCTGGGTCTTCTGGTGTTCGAAAGTGTTCGGTCGGACTGAGGCTTTTGAAAGTGCTCGGTCTGCCCGAGGCTTTTGGTGGTGCTCCGGTGGGACGGAGGCTTTTGGAAGTGCTCAGGTCGGACTGAGGCTGTTGAGAATGCTCAGGTCGGACGGAGGCTTTTGAGAGTGCTCAGGTCGGACTGAGGCTTTTGAAAGTGCTCAGGTCTGATTGAGGCTTTTGAAAGTGCTCGGTCTGGCCGAGGAAGTGCTCAGGTCTGACTGAGGCTTTTAAAAGTGCACGGTCTGGCCGAGGCTTTTGAGAGTGCTCAGGTCGGACTGAGGCTTTTAAAAGTGCTTAGGTCTGACTGAGGCTTTTGAAAGTGCTCGGTCTGGCCGAGGCTTTTGACAGTGCTCAGGTCTGACTGAGGCTTTTGAGAGTGCTCAGGTCGGACTGAGGCTTTTGAAAGTGCTCGGTCTGGCCGAGGCTTTTGACAGTGCTCGGTCTGGCCGAGGCTTTTGAGAGTGCTCAGGTCGGACTGAGGCTTTTGAAAGTGCTCAGGTCTGATTGAGGCTTTGAATGCTGCAAAAGAAAGTTTCATGGAAGCGACATTCAGACAGTTAAATTATAGAAGGTTGGAACTCCAGCCGATATTTGTATTGAGTACTGAAAGGAAAATACAACAAGTTTGACAATACAAAAGTAGGAATTCATTGATAGTAACGCTTCAGATGTTCAGCATTCCAGGGATGGGGAAGGTCTCGGCCATCCATGTCTTGAAGTCGGTAAGTGCCTAGCCGTGGGCGGGCCTTCACAATGTACGGTCCCTCCCATTTGGCGGCTAGTTTGCCCTCGGTCGGATTCCTTGTGGCAAGAGTTGCCTCCCTCAAGACAAGGTCCCCTACAGAGAACTCCCGGGGTCGGACTCGGCGGTTGTAGTGTGCTCTCATTTTCTGCTGGTACGAAGACAACCTGACAGCAGCAGTCTCTCTGAGCTCTTCGATGAGGTCCAGGTCTGCTCGCCGGAGTTCTTCGGTTGAGGCGAGATCCGGATGTAAGACCCTGGGGGTGGGCAGACCGACTTCTACTGGAATGACTGCCTCAGCGCCGTACGTTAAACGAAAAGGGGTTTCCCCAGTAGGAGTCCGGGCAGTGGTTCGGTAAGCCCAGAGTACATTCGGAAGTTCTTCGGCCCACAGTCCATTGGCGGCTTCCAACTTAGTCTTGATGATCTTCAGGAGAGAACGGTTGGTGACCTCAACCTGGCCATTGGCTTGGGGATGACCGGGAGAAGAGAAACAAGGTTGAATCTGGAGGTCTGCGCAGAACTGCCTGTACTTGGCGTTGTCGAATTGTTTGCCGTTGTCGGTGACGATGGCCTGAGGGATGCCAAATTTGCAAACGATCGACTGCCAGATGAACTTGGTTGTGTTCTGCTCGGTGATGGTGGCCAGGGGCTCGGCCTCTACCCACTTGGTAAAGTAATCAATGGCGACGATGGCAAACTTGGTCTGGCCCCGACCCGTGGGAAGCGGACCGACCAGGTCGATCCCCCATTTGGCGAAAGGGTAGGGGCTGCAGAGCGTGATCAATTCTGTGGGGGGTGCATGGGGGATGTTGGCGAAGCGTTGACACTTATCGCACTTGCGCACGAAGTCGACCGCATCTTGATTAAGAGTTGGCCAGAAATATCCAGTGCGGAGTATCTTGTGGGCTAGGGCCCTTCCACCTGAATGGTTGCCACAAATTCCCTGATGGACCTCCTGCAGTACATAGGTTGCTTGAGTTGAGTTGAGGCACCGTAGGTAAGGCCGCGAAAAACCACGCTTGTATAATATGCCTGCGATGATTATGTAATTGGACGCTCGGGCCCTAACCTTGGCTGCCTGCTGCTGGTCATCTGGGAGTGCCCCTGTGGTCAAGAAGAGGGAAATGTCTGATGCTCAAGGGATGGGTTCATCCTAGATGGACTGTACTTCTTGTCGGTCGGGCGAAATGGCTGGGTGGTGCAGATATTCGAGGCGGACATCACGATTGAGGTTGGAATGGTCGGCAGAGGCTAGCTGAGCCATCTCATCTGCTTTGGAGTTTGCCTCTCGTGGGATATGCTTTATGTGGAAGGTGTTGAAAAGGCGGGCGAGGGGTAGTGCCATATCCCTGTATTTCCTCATTGTTTCATTCTTAGCGTCGAATTCCCCAGTAATCTGCCCGACGATGAGCTGTAAGTCACTGAATACCTGGATGTGACTGACACCAATGTCCTTGGCAAGGTGGAGTCCTGCTATCAAAGCTTCATATTCGGCCTCGTTATTACTCGCCTCAAACAAGAAATGAAGAGCACATTTGAAGTAGCCACCCTCAGGAGAGGTAAGGATGATGCCAGCCCCACTGCCTTCCCTGCGGGACGACCCGTCGACATTTAGAGTCCAGGAATGAGGATCTTCAGGGTCGGCAAGAGCTGGTGGGGCTGTTGGGGTAATGGCTGGTGTAGGATTGGTGAATTCCAGGATGAAGTCGGCCACAGCTTGTCCCTTGATCGCTGTTCGAGGGCGGTAGGAGATATCAAACTGGCTGAGTTCTACTGACCACTGCATCAGCCGGCCGGAAAGCTCTGGTTGTTGCATAACCTTCTTCAGGGGTTGGTCTGTCAGGACCACTATGGAGTGGGCCTGAAAGTAAGGACGGAGTCGTCTAGAGGCGGTGACCAAAGCCAAGGACAATTTTTCTAACAATGGGTAATTCTGCTCTGCTCCCCTCAGAGCTCGACTGATGTAGTAGACCGGTCGTTGGACCGAGCCGTCTTCTCTGATAAGGGCTGCACTGATGGCGGTGCTTGAAACTGCTAGGTATAGGAAGAGAGGTTCGCCTGGGATTGCCTGCGAAATAAGGGGGGGTTGGCCATGCATCGTTTTAGCTGCTGGAAAGCCTCTTCGGATTCAGTCGTCCATTCGAAAGTCTGCCGAAGAACTTTGAAGAATGGTAGGCACTTATCTGTTGCGCGGGAAATGAACCGGTTGAGGGCTGCCACTCTGCCAGCGAGTCTCTGAACTTCCTTAACGGTTTTGGGCGACTGCATCTCAATTAAGGCCTTGATCTTCTCGGGGTTGGCCTCAATTCCGCGCTGACTGACCATAAAGCCCAAGAATTTTCCGGATCCCACGCCAAAGGCGCACTTCTCCGGGTTGAGCTTCATCTGGTACTTATGAAGGGTGGCAAAGGTCTCCCGGAGGTCGGTTAGGTGGTCGGCGGAAAGTTTGCTTTTGACTAGCATGTCGTCCACATACACTTCCATGTTTCGACCGATCTGGTGTTGGAAGACGGCGTTGACCAACCGTTGGTAAGTAGCCCCCGCGTTCTTTAGTCCGAACGGCATGACACGGTAGTGGTAGGTGCCCCGGTCGGTGATAAAGGATGTGTGTTCCTGGTCAGATGAGTGCATCATGATTTGGTTGTACCCGGAGAAGGCATCCATGAAGCTGAGCATTTGGTGACCGGCCTTGGCGTCGACCAGTAGATCAATCCGGGGGAGTGGATAGCTATCTTTGGGGCAAGCTCGGTTCAAGTCAGAGTAGTCAACGCACAGACGCCACTTGCCGTTGTTTTTGCGGACTAGCACCACATTGGAAAGCCATCTAGGATAATCCACATTTTGGATAAACTGAGCCTCGAGGAGTTTGTCAACCTCCGCAGCTATGAGATTGTTGCGCTCGGGGTGAAATATACGCTGCTTTTGTCGGTAAGGTCGGAAGTGAGGTTCGATGCTGAGGCGATGAGTGATGAAGGAGGGGTCAATGCCTGGCATGTCTGAGTGGGTCCAAGCAAAGACGTCGTTGTGTTCGGTCAAAAGGGCAGTGAGGTCGGCTTTTGCTTGGAGGGATAATTGGCTGCCGATCTTGGCCGTTTTCAGTGGGTTGGTGGGGTCAATAGGAACCTCAACGAGCTCTTCCACCGGTTCTCCTCTGATTAGCTCGTCCTCATCCCGGACGTCAAGTCCTTCAATGATCATCGCCTCCTTCAGCTTGACCTCTTTAAGTGAGGCAACATAACATTCCCTGGCCACGGTCTGTTCTCCCCTGACTGTTCCGACCCCGAGATCGGTGGGAAACTTGAGGGCAAGATAATAGGTGGATGTGATGGCTTGGAAGGCGTTGAGGGCGGTACGGCCGAGGATGATGTTGTAGGCAGATGGGCAGTCAACCACCAGGAAGGTGAGTAACTTTGTGGCTTGCCGCGGGTACTCACCAATCTTGGTGGGAAGATCGATGGAACCAATCGAGGTCACGCGGTCGCCGGTGAAGCCGACGAGAGGGGTTTGGAGCGGGGAAAGGCTTTCCTCCCCAATCTTAAGTTAGCGGAAGCAGTTTAGAAAGATGATGTCCGAAGAGCTGCCATTGTCGATGAGAACTCGTCTGACCTTATAATTGGAGAGGATGGCGGAAACGACGAGAGGGTCATCATGAGGATAACGGATGCCTGCACAGTCGGCGTCCGTGAAGGTGATGGGCTCTGTCCACTGCTTGGGCTGTTTGGGGGGTCGGTCTATCGTGGCGACTGCCTTATCTGAGCCCTGTCGTATTTTTCTGAGTTCTGCCCTCTGAGCTGAGCGAGACGGTCCCCCACAAGCAAGACCGCCTGAAATAACTCTGATTTCACCAACTGGTGGGGGTGGATTACCTTGAGGTCGAGGCTGTTGGGGGGGTCGGTCATGACCCTGGTTTGGTTGGGCTGGCTGCTGCGGTGGGGTATGTCGGCGATTATCTCTGTGGGGCTCAATTCTTTGCCTCTGCTGAGGGCGGGTGTCTGTGAATCGGCTTAGGCACCCCTGACAAATGAGGGCCTCCACCTGATCCTTGAGATTGATGCAATCGTCTGTGTTATGGCCATGGTCCTGGTGGAAGCGGCAATATTTAGATTGGTCTTTCCGGCTGGAAGGGTTCCGTGGAGGGGGAGGCCACTTGAGGGGGTAGTCCCGCTGGATCTGGTTGAGGACGTGTTCCATGGGAGAATTGAGAGGCGTATACCGCTCGAACCGACCGGGGGGTCGGGCTGGTGCTGACCGGTCGGGACGAGGGGGTCGGTCGGTATAGCGGGGTGTTTGGCTATGATATTGGGTGGTACTGGGTTCTTGGTATTTTCTCTTTTCTCTGGGGGTTGGGTTTTTAGTTGGCGGATCTTGCCGAGCGGCTAGTGAATCCTCGGCATTCATGTATTTTTGGGCTTTGGCGAGTAGGGCTGCCATGGAGGTCGGGGGGTTCTTGGAGAGTGAGAAAAGGAAGTCAGATGACCGCAAGCCAGCAATGAAGGCTGTGAGGATGACCTTGTCGTCATTTTCGGCAACTTGCAGAGCTTCGGCATTGAAGCGAGTGACGAAGCTGCGTAGTGATTCCCCCTCGGTCTGACGGATGTTGAGCAGCTGGGTGGCCGGGCGTCGCTGGCGCTGGGCGCCGATGAAGTGGCTCAAGAAAGAGTCACTGAGATGCTGGAAAGTGGATACCGAGTCCGGTGGTAACTGACTAAACCACAGCCGAGCCGACCCCTTTAGTGTCACGGGGAAGGCTCGGCACATGATTTCGTCAGGGAAGGCATGGAGGATCATGAGGGTGCGGTAAGTCTCCAGATGGTCGATCGGGTCAGTTGTACCATCGAAGGAGTCAATGGTGGGCATTTTGAATTTGGCAGGCAGGGGTTTGTCTCGGATGGAGGCGACAAATGGCGAGTTTGCAGTGGTGGAGGGCTTATGCTGGATGTTCTGCATGACCCCTTGTAGCTGGAGCTTCATGGCTTGGAGCTTAGCGTCCCAGAGGGGGGTGTCATCACCACCAGAGGGAGAAAGGTGTTGGATGCTGCTGGCTTCCCCCTCGGGGGCTGGTGCTATAACCGATGGGTGTGGGGGTGGAGGCGGTGGATGTATATGTGGGTGAGGGGGTTGCAAGCCCTCCGAGTTGGGAGGATTGGGTTGTGGGATGGCATGGCCCGGAATTTGTTCTGGATGGGGTGGAATATCTGGAGGTGGTGGAGGAGTAGGGAGGTTTCGTTGGAGTAGAGCATTGATTAAGGCCTGGTTCTGTTCGGCCATACGGTTGATGCTATTGGTGAGCTCAATGAAGTATTGTGGTTGGTTGTTTGGATTGGGAGGATCTGTTTGGTGATCGGTAGCATTGTGGTGAGAGGCCATGGATCTAGTCGTGACCATACACTTGACGGGTGAGAAATAGAAGTTACTGGAACAGGGTCTCCGGCGACAATGAACACAACTGGCGTACGGATCAACCAGGTTCCCACAGACGGCGCCAACTGATAATACAGTTCGTCCTCGTGAATGGGCTAGACCGGTCCAAGCTCCTCAGGCCCACTGGATAACCTGCAAACAAGTTCAACGGGGAACGGGGTAGTCCCCCGGCGAACCCTCCGGTGTATGAATTAGAATAGGTGGTAGACAATGTAGCCAGAGAGAGAGAGAGAGAAAGATAGAAAACTTAACCTTCATCTTGTCTTCAAACTTCGCTTATATCTCTTGGTAATCATTTTGCTGTCTCTGTCGTTCTGACCTTCCCGCCGAAAGCTTGTGCCGTGGTTCGCCTTGTTCAGGATGAAGGGGAGCCCTTCCGGCTGAGAGGTGTTGTCGCAATAAATGCTGTGATGGATTGCATTAATGGTGATGTGCTGTGGCAATAACTTTGCAGATCTTTGTCTGCTGACATGGCCTGCTTTGCATCTGCCACGTGTCCGAGCATCATTGGCGTTCCCTGATCAGTTGGCCTCCAGCTGTGCTGGGTTTTACTAACCGGGTTGTGCAATGGGGTTTACATGGTGGGCCTAGGTTTACCCACGGTGGGCTGTGGTCCATGTGGGCCTATCCCTGTCAATATCCTTTTGTGTCTTTTATTATATGTTATAAAATACAAACAACTTTTAATATGTACATCTAAATTTTATAAATTTGATATCATTAAAAATACTAAAATTATATCTTTAAAATGAGTTTAATATTAAATATATTTAACAAAAATTAAATATTATTAATGTTACAAAGTTTATTAGCTCCTGTACAATCCGAATTAATTTTCTATAAGATAATAGATGGTAAGGAAAATAAATGGAGAGAAATATTTAGAGAAAAAAATGAAAGTTTGTGATTGGAGTTTAAATGAATTGTAACATACTCTATATTTATTTTTTAAATAAAAAAATTATTATCATCCTCTTAGTGAGAGGATTGGGTTGGAGATGGTCTAATGGTGGTGAAAGAAAAGGGATGCAGAGCAGAGCAGAGAGGAGTTAAGGAGGAAGATCACATGAGGATGAAAGGGAAATGAAAGAAGTTCATAAGAGGCGCCCCCCCCCCCCCCCCCAAAAAAAAAAAAATAGTGATAAACTATAACAATTTTAATAATTAAAGTTATAATTTTTTTTCATAAATTTACAAATATTCTGTGGCACAATTGGATTAACTCTCTGTAAAAATCTTTAGAATTCAGTTGAGCCTTGTGAACCCTATCAACCATTTTCAACATAAAGTCGTCATTGTCTTCCTGCCTTTTTATCTCTCCAACTTGAAAAGTGAAAAAGGTTTATATATAATCTACACACTAAAAAGGGATTATGAGAACAATTACTATGTAAACACCAATCTTTGCTTCTTTCCGGCAAATATTCTCGCAGCCAAAAAAAATAATTTTAAACCCACTTTTTAAAAGATAATTAAAGAAGGCATGGAAAAAATTTTATTTTATACATTTTAATTTACTGTCACATTATTAAATTATAAAATTAAAGGGCAAGTTTCACATTAGCCATTGTGGTTTGAGCTATACGCGGACGTCTATAAATAATCAAATAATCCCACATTGTTTGTAAATTAAAATGTACCATAACTTCTATTAATAGAATATATAAATTGACCTTTATGCCCATCAACAAGGTTTATTGTTTTGACGGCTAAAATTGTCCAGCATAACTTCTATTAATAGAATATATAAATTGACCTTTATGCCCATCAACAAGGTTTATTGTTTTGACGGCTAAAATTGTCCAGCATTTCATACGTGATGTGGTTTTATTTGGTTGTTTGGCATGCCAAACGAAAGCTGAATTGGTTGTTTTATTTTTTATGGGCAAAAATAATTTACTTTGGTTGGAAAATTTGAAAAACGAATACAAAGAATTTGATAAAAAAAAACGCAAGCTTGAGCATGCTTGGAGTACAAAACAGAGACATAAGCAGTACAAAAGAGAAAAAGGAGAAATAGAAACGAAAGTAATAAACTCAAATTGCAAATTAAGAGCATTTAGCAACTCTAGTGAAGGGAAAAAAGTTTTAATTATGTGGAAAATCCGAGCAAATGAGGCATTTATTTATTTATTTTTGCTTGTCTCTTTATTTTGCATACAGTTAGAATAAAACTGGACCTTAATCTGCTTCTTCCATTTCTATACTTTAAAACAAACAAATGCTCCAGTCCATGAAGAAACTGAAAGTGGTTTGGCATCATTACTAAATTATGAACAAAGAAGATATTGATATCCAAGATCCTCCCATCACAATACAACAGTAAATGATTTTGTAACTTGCTACCTCGTCACATATCACAGATCTAATTGAAAAAAACATTACCCTTCTATACTATTAAGCAAGCATCTTCACTTTCCCATCCAGTTGGACACACCATTTTTTCCTTCACCAAACAATTTTGTGCTCTTTCAAAAGGGGAATTGATGTTTGCAAAACTTCTGTAATACAGCTTTGTCAAGGGGGTAGTTGGAAAATGAAAAAAAAGAACAGAGAGGAGGCGAAGAAAACAAGGAAGATTGGAGTTGCTATTTGGCCTTGTTTATCAACTTTTAATTTGAGTGAAAAAGTCATTTTTTTCTTTTGTTTTTTTTGCATATATTTTTATACAAATTAAAAAATTATTAAAATAATTTATTTTCAAACAAATCGTGAAAAAAGAGGTGAAGAGAGATAGAGTTAGAAAAAGTATGGCATTTTTTATATATTTAAAAGGATACAAAGGGTATTTTTGTCATAAAAATTGACCCACTTTCTAAAGAGTGTGACTTTCGGGTGCTTCTATTTGTACACACCATAAACTCTCTTCCCACACACTTAATGAGAGAGTGTGTTGGAGAGTTGTGTGTGGAAGATGTGTATAGAGAGAGATGTGTGTGTAAATAGATGCTCCCGTGACTTTCACTCACTGTTATTTTTTAGGAAAATTTACCCATAAATCCTACTTTTTAAAAAGTTGAACCATTTAGTCCTAAAAGTTTTCTCATGCTCCATTTAGTCCCATTTATACATCATCATCGAAACAACATTAAACATCACAACATCATCGAACATCAAACATTATTCATCAAATATCAAACATCAGATTTATATAAATCTATGCCGATCCAAATTCAATCTCCAACTATAATACAAACCCTAATTCGAATCCTAATGCGTTTATTAACCCTAATTGGAATCACATTCTTCCATTATATGTGCCAAGAAAGCGAAGACGCGGTAGGCCTCGCAATACGACGCCTTCGATTCTTCATCAGAACCAGGTATATCATCATATTCCATACTTTCCAAACACTGCAATTAACCCTAGCAATGGGCAATTATCGATTCCTTCTTCTTCAGTTCCGATTATCAAACCTAATGTGGAAAATTATGTTTCTTCGAATGTTAATTATGCGAACCCTAATTTTTTGACGCAAATTGTCCCTGATGTATCTGACGAGATCATTGTGATTAACAAACAAGCCACTTCCGAGGCTTTGATTGCGCTTACTTCTGGGTATCCGGCCGATACCCTTACCGATGAGGAAATAGATGCTGGGGTTGTGTCTCCTGTGGCAACGCTTCCTCCTCCATCATCCTCACCGCCGGCATCGCCGAGGTCGCCACCAGCGCAATCTCCATGGGATCCGGCTTTGGTTTCAACGTCATCGACGCCACATTCAGTCTGTCTGATGTTCTTCGATTTGAGGGATTTGAGGGAAGAACTGTGTTGATGATTTCGATCAAATATCACACCTCCGATGTCCAAGAACATTGAACATCACTGTTGATGATGTTTTGTTAATTCTGATCTATTTTGATGATGTTTGAAGATTGATGTTAATGTTGATTGGTTTTGATGATGTTTTGATGTTTGATCTGTTCTGATGATGTTAGTGTTGATCTGTTTTGATGATGTTAATATTAATGTTTGATGTTTGATCTGTTTTGATGATGTTAATGTTGATCTTTTTTGTTAATGTTGATATATTTTGATGATGTTAATGTTAAGGTTTGATGTTTGATCTATTTTTGATGATGTTAATGTTGATTTGTTTTGATGATGTTTAATGTTTGATGTTTGATGTTTGATATTTGATGTTGTTTTGATAATGATGTTGTGATGTTTGATGTTAATGGGACCTTTCAGTCTATAAGAAAACTTTCAGGACTAAATAGTATATAAGTTATTAATTTGGGATTTATTGGTGCATCACCCTATTTTTTATAGAAGAGTTAACTGTGCATTTTAATGCACAAATTATGTGATTATTTTTAAATATTAAAAGATAAAACCAAAATTACAAGAGGTAGCGTAAAGTTTGTCTAAAATTAAATAGAATGTTGAAGAACTTACGATTTCGGACAAGAAGCACAGCGGGAGATCAGACTTCTTCATTCTCTCTAAAACTTTCTTTTCTCGTTACAAGTTTTCCTTTATTTTCTTACCTTTCTAAAATGAGTTTTTCCCTCTCATCCCAAAGAATGATTAGCTAGCAAGGTAGGAATGTGAATTTCTGACGAGGGTTGCAAGGGAGAAGTAGAGAGAAAACCTTCTCTATCTTCTCTCTCTCTCTCTCACCTGTTCTTCTTCTCCTATGGCTCACCTCTCCATGGACCATGGTGTGTCCCCATCACAGTCACCCCCAAATCTCTTCCTTTCGTGCTGAAATAAACGATGAAAACCTTCTACAACCCTACCATTGAAAGTAACATTTGAGGTTTAATTATTTAGTTCAATTATTATACGCAATCTTATTATTATTGTTATTATATAAAGAACATCACACATTTCCCCAAATTGGCAGCTTCCTATGTGAACGTTCAACAGGAAAGGAAACAACAGCAAAACATCACACATCTGTTGAGTTCTTCTCTTTTATAGAAGCAAACAACAGCAAAACATATACCATACGCCATTATTGCTCCTCCAAGGATGCCTCCTAACACCTGCATTATCTTGTTCTGCCTCTTAACTTCTCTTTCTCCTCTCATTAGAGCCACCTTCAATCTCACCCTCCCCCACCAACACCCCAGCCCCGAAGCTGTGGTTCAAGAAGTCCAGAGGTAAACATCATACCCTCTCAACATTCCGCACATTATCACACAAATGCACATCTGGGTTTTGGGCAGTATAGCATTCCCTCATCTGGGTCTCCATGTTTTTACAGTACACTTGGCTAGATCAACAGAAAACCCCATCTGGGTTTTTGTTCATTTCAGCTCTATTTGGAGTCTGAACAAAATTTATAAAAATCTTCATGTGGGTTTTGCTTGTTACTATTACATTTAGGACTTGCTCCTCTGTTTTCAGACAAAATCCCTTGTCCATTTTATCTCCATTATGAGTTGGAACTATATGCTTTTACATTGTTTGCCACAAACATTGTAAAAATCTTCATCTGGGTTTTGCTCATTCTTACATTTAGCACTTGCCCGGCCCCCCCCCCCCCCCCCCCCCCCCCCCGGCGGCCGTTTTCAGACAAAATCCCAATGTAGATTTTGCTCATTGCATTTCAAAACTGGGCATCTGTTTTACTCTCATTTTAGGGTGTCTTTATACTCTGGATTTTCTAAGTCTTCACACATCTGCTATTACATTGTTTGCCGCAAAAATTGTAAAAATCTTCATCCCGGTTTTTCTCATTATTACATTTAGCACTTGCCCCCTCTGTTTTCATACAAAATCCCAATCTGGGTTTTGCTCATTGCAGCACTTTCAAATCTGCCCCTTTCTGTTTCTCGTTTTAGGGTTTTTATAATCTGGGCCACTCTGTTCTTCTAAGTTCTTCACACGTCTCCTTTTATATTGTTTCCAACAAAAATTTACAAAATTCATCTGGGCTTTACTCATTGCTACATTTAGGACTTTCCTCTGTTTTCAGACAAAATCCCAAAGGGGGTTCTCCTCATTGCAGCATTTTCAAATCTGGATCTCTGTTTTTTCTCTCATTTTAGGGTTTCTATAATGCCATTCACTCTGTTCTTCTAAGTTCTTCACGCATCTGCTACTATTACATTGTTCCCAACAAAAATTTACAAAATTCTTCATCTGGGTTTTGCTCACTATACCATTTTATAATCTGGGCTCACTCTACATTTATCTAAACAGGAGACTCAATGTATCAATATCCAGAAGACAAATGCTATCCACCACCACCACCGACAATGGCAGCTCCAAAGACCAGCTCTCGTGCCTCACCGGAAACCCAATCGACGATTGCTGGCGGTGCGACCCAAACTGGGCCAACAACCGCCAACGACTCGCCGACTGCGCCATCGGATTCGGCCAGGCAGCCCTCGGCGGCAAAGGCGGCCAGATCTACGTCGTCACCGACTCTTCCGATCTCGACCCAGCAAACCCACCTCCGGGCACACTCCGCTACGGCGTGATCCAATCCGAACCCCTCTGGATCATCTTCTCCGGCAACATGCTCATCAAGCTCAAGCACGAGCTCATCGTGAACAGCTTCAAAACCATCGACGGTCGCGGCACGAATATCCAGATCACCGGCGGCGGCTGCATTACGCTTCAATACATCAGCAACGTCATCATCCACAATATCCACGTCAGCCACTGTGTTCCCTCGGGAAACACTATGATACGCTCCACCCCAACCCATGTTGGGCATAGAGGAATATCGGACGGTGACGGTATCTCCATCTTCAATTCTCATGATCTGTGGATTGATCATTGCTCTCTGTCTTATTGTACGGACGGTCTGATTGATGCGATCATGGGGTCCACGGGGATCACGATATCGAACAGCTATTTTACACATCATAATGAAGTGATGCTGTTAGGGCATGATGACAAGTACTTGCCTGATTCCGGGATGCAGGTGACCATAGCTTTTAATCACTTTGGTGTAGGGCTGGTGCAGCGTATGCCTCGGTGTAGACGCGGGTATATACATGTGGTTAATAATGATTTCACGGAATGGAAGATGTATGCTATCGGCGGTAGCGCTAACCCTACTATCAATAGTCAGGGTAATCGCTATACCGCGCCGGTGGATCCCGACGCCAAGGAGGTAAATTTTCTCTTCTTTTTGTTTTTTAAAATTATTTTATTTACCGGTGAATTATACTGTGCCATTTTCTTATTTTTATTTACTCCAAATACTAATTTCTATTTAAAATTAGACACACACAAAAAAAAAAAAAAAAAAAAAAAAGAGTAATGTTATGAATTTTAAATATTTTTCAACATTTTTATTAAGGCCTTGTTTGGCATAACCTATATAATCCATCTTTTTATCTTTTTATATTTTTTCAAATAATACTT
This sequence comes from Camellia granthamiana, assembly GCA_036172215.1. NCBI lineage: Eukaryota > Viridiplantae > Streptophyta > Magnoliopsida > Ericales > Theaceae > Camellia > Camellia granthamiana. The sequence goes on along the minus strand of CM069903.1, from coordinate 167,608,885 downwards.
TTCTGCACATCTTTTCGTAAAAAGACAAAAAATACACTTTTTTAAGACACCCCAAACCAACCCTAAATATCAACCCAAATTAGTGTAGGATCACATGAGATCCACGTGGTATGGTGTGGGTATGTGAGATACAGTATTTGGTAGAAATGTTCATAAAAAACATTTGGGCGGGTGCCTAGCATTTTACAAAATAGGTTTGTTGTTAATGATATACAAATATATTATTATTATATTAAAATTTTGAGTTTGTGTTTTGTGAGGTGTTTTGGGATTATGGTTAAAAATTAATTTTTTGATTTTTTTTTTTTTTTTTCTGTGAGAGAGAAGTGGAAAAGCTGGGATACCCGGTGTTTGATGCATGATTACATGTAATAAAATATTTTTATGTTATTCGATTATTAATATATTATTATTTGTCTAATTTTAAATATAAGTTAATTTTTAAAGTAATTTTTTTAAAAAAAAACTACTTTAAAAAAACAATTTGACTGGTGAAGTGAGAGAATAACTAAACATAAAGAGGCAAATTGTAATTTGAAAAAATGTTTTAGTGCTCTAATTGTTGAACTTTAAAGCCAGCTCATTAGTGGATTTCATTTATTGTGATGTGATGTTTTGGTGGGTTTGGTTATGGTGTGCAACTTACACCTTACACTTACACTTACACCTTACAATTACACTTTTTGTGAAAAATTAAACCTTATACTTACACATTTTTTGAAGTTGCACACCATATGCAACCCACTTACACTTTACACTTACACCTTACACTTACACCTTATACTTATACTTACACCTTACACTTATACTTTTTGTGTAAATGGCACATGGTGTGCAATTGCACACTTAAGAAAACTCCTTTATTTTTTGTTCTTTTCATGTTGTTAGTGTTTCATTAGAGCACCAAACTTAATGTTTTGAATTATTATTGTTGTAATTTATCCTTTATTTAGGAGTGGTTTGGGATGATCTAAATAAGTACACTTTTAAATTTTTTATGAAATATGAGTTAGGTATATGAGTTTGAAGTGATGTGATACAGATGTAATGTGACTTAAATAAGATGATGAAACTGAAATAGGAGAGTGAATTTTTAATTTTTTTAAATTATGACAAATAAAGTCTTACTGTTAGTTTGTTGGAAAAAGAAAGAGAAAAATATTGGGTATTTTAAATATTTTATTAATATTTTTATTAAATGTTTGATATGATTGTGAGATCTGCACCAATCATATGAATCTCATGCAAATCTAATATCATGAGAAACATTTAGTAAAACAACTGTGATTAGTGTCCCCAAATTGGGGGCACTAATGCCCCGAATTTCCTTATATAGCACCAAAAAAAAAAAAAAAAAAAAAAAAAAAAAAAAAAAAAAAAAAAAAAAAAAGTTACCCAGATGAGAAATTAGGGGCATTAGTGTCCATTTTTTTAGTGCCACAAAACAATTTTGTTAGTAAAAATATGAAGAAAAGTGAAGTGCCTTAACATTTAGCTTCCATTTGGAAAGATGGTTTGAAGGCTATTTTGGCTAAAATAGTTATAAAAAAAAAAATAAAAAAAAAAATTAGCCTATTAAGACAAAATATCACATTCAATTTATAATCATTATATTTTTTATCTCACAAAAAAGTCAAAAAAATCAAAAGTTCTTTTCAAATTAAGCTTTTTAATCCCAAATTAAAATAATCAACAAAAATTAAAAAGTCAAAAAATTTACTCACTTCTCAAACGGAAGCTTATATCCTGAGATCTATTTGTCATATGTGATGATAGGTGTACCTGTGTATTTTTCTTAGATAAAACTTGGGAGCTCGAATGAGCTCCCCTCCGAATCCCCCAAAAATGGAAACAGAAGGAAATATAGGGAAAAGAGGGTGAAGGCAAGAGAGAGAGAGGGAGAAAGAGAGAGGAGAGGAGAGAGGGAAACAGAGAGAGAGAGAGAGAGAGGGAGAGAAGCTCGGCCGATCGTCAGCCGATCGCCGATCGTCGCAGCAGCTCGCCGATAGCCGCAGCAACTTGGCCTTCGCCTCGCCTCTGCCGCTGGTTTATGTCTCCTCCTGTCCAGTTCTCCCTTCTCCCTTCCCCCCTTCTTCTTCTTCTTCTCCCTCTCTTCTTCTTCTTCTTCATTTCTGATTCAACCAAAAAAATAAAAAATAAAAAAATGACGTCATTTTTGAAATTAAAAGAATTCGGGAACTGATTTCGAGCGATGTAACATTACTCATTTTTCTTTTTCCTTTTTTTCTTTGAGCTCTTTTTAAAACTCACATACTACACTCGCTATCATTGCTCAAATATTAATAAAGTGCCTTAACAATTACTCGAGAAACTATTCTCATGTCCAAATCAAATTCTGTGCGACTCGTGAACTTTTTGACTTATGTCATGTGGTGGGATAACGTTGTCCTACTTACTGCGGTGGCGCGTGAGTGCACGCGCAGCCTGATTCTGGAAAACCTCTGGTGGGCACCACCTACATATGGACTGTTTCGTGCAAGTTTTAAGAAATTGAAAATAAATACTCCCTCCGTCCCAAAATAATGGTCCTTTTTGGGGAATTTAACTTTTTTTGGTAGTACAATTATTGCATTTGAAAAAAGTTGATTTTCCAAAATTATCCTTTTGATAGTACATTTTTTGGGAATATCAATGTCATAATTGTACTTTTTATATTGTTTATTAATTTAAAAGAAGGGCAAAGTAGGAAATTTATATTACTTTTGTACTTGATTTTTGAAGAAGGATTAATATTTTGGGACAATGAAAAATGGAATAAGGGACTAATATTTTGGGACGGATGGAGTAAATAGAAAAGTTTAATATTACTTGCTAAGGTTTAACTAGGTTGTAACCTGGGTGAGTTTGATCAAACTGAGGAGGGTATGTGGGTGTTTGGGAAGTGAATTTTTATGTAAATTTTATTAGATGTAGGTTTTTATGAGATAAAAAATTTTTAGTGGAAAGACTTTTTGTTTGGGAACTTGCTTCCCAAACACCACCATGTCTAAACTGAAAAGACTTTTTTTATCACATCCACTAAAATTTTTTTTCCACTAAAAGACTTTCCACTAAAAAAAGACTTTTTTAGTAAGTTTTTTTTCTCATTTTTTTCACTAAAAGACGAAAAATTTTAGTGGATGTGGTATTTTGTTTGGATGTATTTTTTTTTATTTTGTAAAATTTTTGTCTTTTAGTGAAAAAAATGAGAAAAAAGTTTTGGGAACTTGCTTCCCAAACACCACCATGTCTGAACTTAACTCTGTGTAGTTTGATTTGTCTTGGTTTTGGCCGAGGCTGATCTTCGGGTTAGGCTTGAATTGTTGGAATACAACAAATAAATTATTTTTGTTTGAGCATTGTTCTAAATTAATGTATTCTACTTTTTTTTCAAAAAAATAAAAATCAAAAATCAAAAAAATTCACAAACATAATATAGCTAGAAATTGATTTGAGTCAATACGGTATAAAGAATGACATGAATAGCTGTGCGGTGGGTTACTCAACATAAATGTGATGGCCTTATTTAGTTTGTTTTTGAGAGAATAGTTTTAGAGAAAAAAAATTTAAATTTTGTTTTGTTTAGTTTAGTGATTTTGGAAAAAAAATTTTAAATCACTTTCTTTTCTTACACATCAATCAATCACTTTTTTTCTTTCCTCTCTATTCTCTCTTTCACTTTTTCTTTCAAACGCATTTACTCAACTATAACAAAATATCAAATCATCTCAAATTTTCATATTTCAAAATTATTTTTAAAATATACAACTAAATAAATTTAAATTTTTTTTCTAAAATATCAAATTTTTTTTTTTTGAAAATTTATCTTTCAAAACCAAACAAAACACACTCAATGTCCTAATCTAATGAAATTAAAACCATTAATTTATGAGGGGAAAATTGAGTGATAATATCCCCTATTGTCCAAGTTGGACTCAAATGGTGTTTCCTTTTGGCATGCATTCACCTTTTCACCTTTTACTTTTTTTGGCAAATTATTAATGCATCTCTCGAGATTTGTCTAAAATACAGTTTCTTTTTTGATGTTTTAGAAATTACGAATTACCTCTTAAGGATTATATCTGCATAACAAATGAAGGGGTAATTTGTTATGAAAATATAAACTTCAAGAGGCAATTTCTCAAACCTTAGAAGAATCTGTATTTTAGTCAAATCTCGAGAGGTGTTGGCAATTTGTCCTATCTTTTTTTTATTTATTACATATGGTAATGAATTACATAAAGTAGTAGTGGGTATATATAAATAAATATATTGTAGATGAAATTTATTATTGAAATGCAAAATGCAGCTTAAAAATAATTGTAGCTAGTTTGGTTGGCCAATACTATTGATATCTTGTTAAAAGGTAAAAAGTTTATTGGCCCTGTTTGGTAAAAGTTTAATTTCAGTTTATTTCAGTTTTCAGTTTTATTTAAATTATTTTGATGTATTTGGTTTAGTTTAATAATACAGCTTATAACTTTTTGTAAGTCAGAAATCAACTTATTCTTTGAGTGGGACAGGAGAAATTTAATTTATAAGTCAGAAATCAGCTTATGTTCATAGTTATAAGCTATAAGCTGTTAAGGTATAAGCTGTTAAGGTATAAGTTATAAATATTTTCCCACAGCTCTACCAAACAGGGCTATTGTCATTAACAAAGCCCTTCCCTTCTCTCAAATTATGGTCTCCGATATATTTTTGTAGAATTGTGAATTCATATTCCTAGTTCCACTGATGCCTTGTCTTCGTTTGAGATGTAAGTTGATTTTTTGACTTTTTAGTTATTTTAACTTGAAAATAAAAAGTCTCGTTTGAGATGAGTTTTTTTGAATTTTTTGACTTTTGTGAGAGAAAAAATGAAATGATTATGGTTTGAGTGTCACATTTTATCTTATTGACTTTTTAGGGTGTTATGAAAAGATGGTTAAAAATTTACTTTTTATCTTTTTTTTTGACTTTTTTTGAAAAAATATGTCAAAAATGTGAGAGTTGATATGACTTAAAATGAGTTAAGAGTTGGTTTTTGGCTTTTAATTGGCTTTCTAGAAGAATGTTTAGTTTTTTTGTGACTTAAAATAGGTAAAGTAACCCATGCCAGCCCATGCCAAACATAGCCATAATTTATTTTCTTAATTTGACATATTGTTTTTGGCATGACATTTATTTAAAATGAATAATTTTGAATAGTTGATTTAATTTGAAAATAACATAAAAAGCATATTTAAAAATAAGGATAATTACAACCGAAAAAAAGAAGAAGCTCTGTTTTCTTTTTATAACAAAATAATTCTGGACTGTTTAATTTTATTAATTTAAATTCAAATATTTTGATTTATTTTCAATTAAATTATAAATTTATTTTTGTTAGGTAAAATTGACGAAAAAAATAATATGTTAGGCATTAAACTCTGGATATAGCTTATAAATTATCTCTTTTTGTTGAGTTGAACAACTAAAATATTTTTTTTTATAAACTTTACTTAAATGAAAATAGACAAATGATTGCTTGGTTTGGGTTGTTAATTGGGCCTAATTTAGTACATTGAAAGGCTAAAGGGAAAATCGGTCTAAGGTCCCTATCCAACTTTTAGTAATGGATTAGATCCACAATCTGTTGTTTTGTAGTCTAAGGTCCCTCACCCTATCCCCTCTCCATCCATGTTGTCCTGAGCTTGATCACCGCTGTCTCTGTCTCTCCCCTATAACAAAATGAACAAAAACTTCAATATCTTCGCTGGGGATTGAAATCTTCTTCCTCCCCTTCCTCACGACCAATCCTCCGACGTCGACTTCTTCTTCCTCCCCTTCTCCATCGCCGCCATGCGTCACGATCTGTGGAGACCTTGTCAGTCTTGGCCATTTCTCTCTCTACACAGGAAGAAGAGATCTGTGGAGGTTTTACATGGAAAGAGCATCGAACAAGGTCGGACGAGTGACTGGCGATTCGGGAAGATCATTCTCTGCTCTCTCGTTCTCTAGCTTTTTTGCCATAATAACATCGGCAATGGGCCAGGTTTCTCGTGAACTGCCACTCTCTGAATGGGATTCCCGAACCTGATTCTAATTTGATCTGGGTTCTTGAAGATCAGGTGATCCACGAGCTTAAGGGGCTTAAATCGCTCCTCTCGGCTTCAGAGAAAAAGTTTTTGGAAGCAGTGGAAAGAGCCAAAGAGTCCAAAGAACTGAGACACAGAGATGATATGTTGCACAAATTAGAGGAGGAAAACAGGAAGGTCCAAGATCAACTCAAATGGAAGAAAGAGCAGTTCAAACATCTAGAAGAAGCCCATGAAAAGCTTCGAGGTCAGTTTAAAGCAAGTAAGGAGTGGGAAACCGAGAAATCTGCATTGCTTGATGAGATTTCCGCCTTACAAACAAATTTAGATTCTCAAACCAGAATTTCAGAAAGTCTTCAAAGCCGATTACAGATGTGCAACCAAGCTCTAGCTCATGAAGAGAGCCGAAGAAAGTGTCTGGAATGCCGTGTGTAAGTTGATCAATGCTGTGTGTAAGTTGATAATTCTGGACACTAAAGCTTACCCTCTCAAAATTCAATCCCTCTCCCCACCACATGATGTACACATCAATGACATACACATTTTGCAAATATTACAGATATCAGCACATAAACTGGTTCTTTTATACACATCAAACCCAGAGAAAATTCAAATTTCTCTGGGTTCAACCCAGAAAAAATTCAGTCCAACAACCCAGAGAAAATTCAGACCAACCAAACCAGAGAAACTGTGAAGAAGGCTATGCCGAAGCCGAGGGAATAGAGAAGAAGGCCAATTTCCTTGAGTTGCAGCTGTTTGAAGTGTAATGGATGATTATAGCCTCTGGGAAGAATTTCTCTGGACTTCCCTAAACTTCCCACTGTAAATATCTCTGCCCTTTTTTTTTTAACATGAGAATTCCCCTACCTCAACTCACTTCCTTGCTTCTCAAAGGTGAGGAAGAAAGGCAACAGTACAATATTATATACATACTTTCATAGGTAGGGTGCAGAAATTTCAGATTTGAGGTTGCAGAGTTTGTGTTTTGCTATTACTTTTCCATTCTTAGTTGGAATTTATGCCAAAAAGAGTTTATATACATATCTCAGTTACCATACATATTTGTTTGGTCAATCCAAACCACAGAATTTCTCTGGATTAATCCAGAGAAATTTCAGTTCAACCCAGAGAGTTAAACCTAGAGAAATTCTGAATTTTTTCTGGGTTGAACCAGAGAAAATTCAGAATTTCTCTAGTTCAACCCAGAGAAAATTCAGAATTTCTCTGGGTTCAACTCTCTGGCTTGAACTGAAAATTCTCTGGGTTAATCCAGAGAATTTCTCTGGTTTCAACCTAGAGAAAATTCAGTTCAACGTGCTTTCCTACCTCGTCATATTTTCTATCATCTACATGCAGCATGTGCATATCTGCAGTGTATTTTTGTGGCCTTGTGTGTGTTGTTCATGTGTCCATCGTTTGATGTTATACTCGCCGACCAAGTTTCTGTAGTCATTTCATTGATGAAACTAAAGAAGTCAGCAAAGGTACTTGTATTTCTATTATTAATATGTATTCAATATTAGGTTTGTGGTTATTTCATGTCATGCACTTCCTGTCCAGGTTGTATTTCATTGCCATTTTCCAGACTTGTTGCTGGCTCAACACACAACAATTCTTAGGAGGATATATCGGAAACCCATTGACTTTATAGAAGAAGTAACAACTGGTATCTTTTCAGAAACCAAAGAAATTTTCAATTGATATTTCAATAACAAACCAGAGAAATATTCAGATTTTTTCAGAATTTCTCTGGTTCTGGTAGAAATTTCTCTGGGCCAGATTTTCTCTGACCAATTTTCTCTGCACTGAAATTTCTCTGGACTGAAATTTCTCTGGATCAAATTTCTCTGGACTGAAATTTCTCTGGACTGAAATTTCTTTTGACTGAAATTTCTTTGGATCAAGGTTGAGGGACCTTAGACATTATGAAAATATTATTGATGGACCTTAGACATTATGAAAATATTTGGTGTCCTTTATGCTAAACAATCATAATACTAAGGACTTGAAAAAAAATACCCCAAGGCTAAATATGTCAAAAAATTAATAAAATAAAATGTTATATATAAATTATAATTATTTTATTTTTTTTCATAAGATTATAAAAAATTTTAAAGTTTATTCAAATAGAATTTTTTTATAAGTTTAAAATACTCAAAAAAAAAAAAAAAAAAGAATCAAATTAGAAAAAGTTTATTTCAAACGTTTTTTTTTTTTTTTAATTTTAGCGTTTAAATTAATAAAATTAAAATTTTATTTTGTTTCAAGACTCGAACTCTAAAGATTGTGTTTGTTGATTGTTGGTAATTTTTGTCAAAAGAAATTATTGAAAAGAAAGTATGATTCTGTTGTTGCACATGGATTCAGTTGCACATGCGACCAAGTTGTGATGGACACTAGACAGTGCCTGCCATGCCAAACAAATTGTTTTTTTTTTTTTGTTTTTTATAATTTGGGAACGATATTCAAAGCTTGGTACCGCACAAGTCATAGTCATAGAGTTAATGACGCGCTTTGTGGCGCTTGACTCTGTGTGTCTGTGTTTTGTTGTTGTTGTTGATTGATTGTGTTGTGATGGGTGATATTGATGAGGTAGTAGTGTTTGTTTTGTGGTGTTGTGGGGACAAAAATACACAACACAAAACAGGTGACGAAGCGCGTGGATACAAACGAGAAAGATTGGACGGATTGGAACTGGAGGACAGACGGGGACATAATGGTAAATGGAGCATTCTTCGTTCCCTCTGGACAAGGCCTCACCGCACAGTACACCAAGGCCTCCAGCGTCGAGCCCAAGTCCGCCGCCCTCATCACCCAACTCACCTCCAACTCCGGCGTCTTCGGTGATCCCAGGTTCTCTCTCTCTCTCTCTCTCACTCTCATTTTTTACTCATAACTGAAAAATACCTGCCCCCTCTGAACAACTTGTCATTTCAGTGTAATATCACCACACTTATTTTGTTTTGTTTTTGTTTTTTGCATAAATATTCCCTTTTAACAAATTACTGATGAATTACCCCCTCTGCAATCTGGTGGTTCTGTTTTTATTTTATTTTAAAATAATGTTGTATGTACTAATTAATATCATATTAGTATACTAATAGATGATGTAGCATTATTTATATGATTTTGAGTATTTATAACTTGTATAATAAATGTGGTCAATAATAATATCGTAACACTAGTTAGTATATTAGTGAGTATACTAATTAATATATGTAGCACAATCGTTTGTTTTGTTTTGTTTTTTTTGCATTGGGAATAGGGTCACCAAACATGTTAATGAAATACGAAAAGAGAAATGATTTGTCTCCCTAAAAATGTCCTCCCTAATCCCCCTAATGCCCAAAACGACGTCGTTTTGGGCATGTTTTTTTTTGCCTTGTTTTGATTTTTCGGGGGATTAGGGGCCCCCAAATTCGGGGGATGTAGCACAGCCCATACGAAAAAGCACACCAAAAAAAATATAAGAGTGTTTTGGAAAGATAATTAATTTTTTTATTTTGGCTTTTTTTATTATTTTATGTGAGATAATATAATTCAAAATGAGTTAAAAGTTAACTTTTAATTTTTTTTAATCTTTTGCCACTCATAACCTAGGGGGAAGGTTGTTGTCGAGCCTGTGAAATTCACCATTCACCATGAATCCGATTTTAATAATTTAAAATATTTATTTTATAAAGCACTATGTATATTATTTTTTAAAAAAATTAAATTAAATTTTTTTCATTTTATCATATTTATTTTTTTGAAAAGAATAGATAATAAATATGTTTTAAAAAATACACAATCCATTTAGGCCATGTTTGTTTAAGTGGACATGAACTTGGGATTGGACTAATAGTTCAATAAAATTATTAATCTGATGTTTGGTTAAACAATTGAAGTATGGACTAACAATTCATCTGGATATGGTATCCCACATATTATGGACTATTCAATCCCACAGAAGGAGATGAGATATAAATTAAAAGACTAAATCAAAGTCTGGACTATTAGTCCTCCTTATAATCCTAACTCAATCCAAACATAAGATAGGATACATAATCTAAAGGATTCGTAACCCTAGGACTATTAGTCATGGAAATGCTAATCCAACCTAATCCAGTCCGCCCAAACAAACATGACCTTAGAGTTTACTTGTCATGTGCTAAAATAATAGATGTTATGTTAATATATTATTTTATTTAGATCACATCATTCTTTATTTGAATCATATTAATTTTTTATTACATCACTTCAATCTTAATTTACATTTTATATGTTTTTTTTGAAAAAAATTAAAAACTATTCTAATTTAACATTTATGAAACAACCTTATAGGGTAAAATAGGGTGCAAAGTGAAGTGATCTTTTTATGGGCAGTATTCAGAAGGAGTAATGGATTAATTCTTGAACTAATCAAGTAGTGGTATGTAATAATTTATTCATTAAAATTAATTTTAGAATGGGATGGAAAAAGTGAATATATATATATAATAATGGGACATGGGGCCACGTGATCATGCGGAGGACTGAGAATCTACTGTCTGCATCTCTAGCCTGTAGCCATGGGACCCCCTACAGCTTTTCCAGTTTTTTTTTTTTTTTTTAAAGTTAGGTGTCATTAGAACCTTTTTCCCACTTCTCTATTTCTTTCCTAGATTGCATTTTATTATTATTAATGTTTGTTTTTGTTGGGATTGAGGTTTTGTTTTACTAGTATTATATAGGCCGTTTGAGAGTAGTCTATTTTAATGAGGTTTTTTTTATTGGCTCTGGCTTTGGTCCAGTCCTTAATCGGACTGGACGGTGCTGTTGGGCCCGTGGAGGCCCACCACGGGTTCCGTTTTGAAAATCTGAACCGTTTAATGTGTAGAACTCGTCGAGTACTATATGTCTGTGAAAAATCACGTTGATCGGATATCGATAGCTATGTGATCAAATCAGTTTTTTATCAACCGTCAATTTATTCACCGTCCATTTTTTTTTATACAAAACTGATTTGATCACATAGCTATCGATATCCGATCAATGTGATTTTTCACAGACATATAGTACTCGACGAGTTCTACACATTATACGGTTCAGATTTTTAAAACGGAACCCGTGGTGGGCCCCCACGGGCCCAACAGCACTGTCCAGTCCGATTAAGGACTGGACCAAAGCCAGGCCCTTTTTTATTATTTTAATTTAGTTAAAAAAATTATATTTAAAATAATAGTTAATTTTTTAATTAATTTAATAATTATAAAAATATATATATAATAATTATAAAATAAATATAATATTTTATGTTATTAACTATTTTTAACTATTGTAATGGCCATATTGAAAACACCTTGTGTTGGACACTTGGAAGACTGTTCCTCATGGGGATCCAATTGTGTGTTGTGCTTGCCCAACAGCTGTTTAATAGTATATATCCTACGTGGGCACCATAGAAATTTAGGGCACGGTCCCTCAAATCTTCCACTTGGGCACCATAGAAAAATCTTTCCTGGGAAGTAACGGTAACCAATAGTTTTTAAAATTAAAAAACCAATTATCTTAAGGCATGCACTTTCTCATGTGATTTTTTTTTTTTTTGCGATACGATATGGTGTTACAAGGTTAGTAAGTTAGATTACAACGAAGAACTGCAGGTCTTTCCATCAACTCGAATCTCCCTAAACCTCTTAACTTTTTCACCATCTCAAAGAATAGTTATATAAATCATTAAGTCAACTGTCCTGTCTGATGTGATTCTATTTGCATTATTTTTTATTACACCCTTTTAAAATTACAAATTATTAAATTTATATCCTTACACTTAGTGGCGGAGCCAGCAAATTAAGTTAGGGGATACTCTTATTAATTATAAGCACAAAATAGGGTGTAAGCACAAAAAAATTAAATATTTATTATTAATAGCAATAAATCAAAATTCTATAATAATGTGAAATAGTTCGATGCGGAATGGTGATGTTAGTTTGCAATTATAGCACAAAAAATTATGGATCAAAATTTTTAATTTTAGAAAATAAAAACATACTTCCTCTGTCCCAAAATAATGGTCCCTTTTGGGAAATCCAACTGTTTTTGGTAGTACAATTATTGCATTTGACAAAAGTTGATTTTCCAAAATTACCCTTTTGATAGTACATTTTTTGAGAATCTCAATGTCATAATTGTACTTTTTATATTGTTTATTAATTTAAAAGAAGGGCAAAATAGGAAATTTACATTATTTTTGTACTTGATTTTTTAAGATGGACTAATATTTTGGGACAATGAAAAATGGAATAAGGGACTAATATTTTGGAACAGAGGGAGTATCATTTATAGCACAAATTGTTATAAAATCTGTGTAATTTTTGTTTGACTAGAGAGATGATATTGCTTATAAATGATGTATTTTGAATAGAAATTATTAAATAGTCTTTAAGTACCTTATGATGTTATCTACGTGATGCTTACATGGGAAACCACAGCTCACACTAGTGTGTCTGTCATTATCTCTTAATTATTCGAAAATTATGAGTTAATTATATCTAATCTATAAGATTTCTTGCTAAATTATTGATTTAAACTATTGTTCCCAAAATATCAAATAACTATGTGTCATAAACAATACAAAAAATCCTTAACTAGAGAGCATGTTAGAATAAAAAAAAATACATTTTACATATAAAAAATAATAATATAAGGTTCAAAACTGAGGGGGGCACGTGACCCCCCTTAGCCTTTTTTGGCTCCGTCCTGCTTACACCCAACATAGTACCAAACATTCTCTCATTTTTACAACTCTAACCTCCTCTCCAGCCGCCCTTCCCCCACCGGCAACCCCTCTCCCCGTCTCCCTAGCCACCAATGCAAGAATTAAAGAGAGAAAGAAATAGGGCTTTTAGATCTAGAACAAAGATTGGCGACTGAGTGGTGGAAAGGGTGCTGGGGGACCCGTGGAGATTGTGGGGGGAAATGCAAGTGTAATGAGAATTTGAGGTTTTTAATTTTTTTAATTTGAATACTTTTTTATAATTTTAAGTGGCAATAAAATATTAATAAAAAAAACAAAACAAATGGGAAGTGGAAAGAGATGTTTTTGTGGTGTGAATAGAGTCACCCACTTTTCAGACTTGAAGGGCATTTAAAAAGTTAGAATTCCCCACTTCACATGGTACTCTAGTACTTTTTTGGGCCCTTTACTGCGATGGTATATAGTTATTTTGTTTTTGGAAGTTTGTATTGAACATTTGGTAATTTATGTGACAAAAATATTTAAATGAACCTTAAAAAAAATTAATTACCTAGAAGTTAATTTGCAAGAAAGTTTCACCAAATGAACCAAAGTGTGAAAGGCATATTGTGCTTGCTTTACTGTGTAATGCAATGGGATGGGATGGGATGGGTGTCTCTTTTGCAAAAAGAGAGGCAAAGCCTTGTATAAGTCATAAGCCATGCAGAAAACAGGGAAGCAAATATGTGTGTGGAAACAGTTTATGAAGTTTTCTTTTAATATATACAGACACTGACTTATTGGTTAGTGTTTGGGAGGATAATGTGGGGACCCTACCCCCCCACCAAAGTCATTTATTGGTTGGTGTTTTCTTGTGAGAATTTGAGTATTGCTGACTCATTTATATTCTCTACAACCTGCTTTCCAGCCAATTTTAGTGGGTTCCACTTAAAATATTTTTTTTAGATATGGGCCCACATCTGATATGTATCAGTACTGAAAAAAAAGGTTCTTCTCCATGACAGCATTTGCTGCCCTGGCCCCCATGTTGCATCAGACTTGTAGAAATAGCAATCAAGTCCTTGGAATTCTTTCATCTTTGGTTTTCCTCCTGAATCTCCTCTGTATTTACATTTTGATCACAAGGGTGTCTCGGACTTCACCCCAACCAATTACTTCAGTGTATATTGTTTTATTGGGAGAGGCATTTTAGACATTTTGTTTGGTCTTTTCATTGAATTGAATCGAACTCCGACATTATAGACAATGCTATAAACATTTTGCGTTATTCTCTGTTGACTAGTTATATTTGGAGAGTTTTTTGAGGCTAGGCAAACTAATTTTAAGAGCAAAGAGGGTTGGTAGAGTACACATTAGGCAAAGTGGTTAAACAAAATGTAGAATTTATTATTTATTTATTTATGTACTTTTGTTAGGGAAAATGCCTATTAGAGTTTGAGTTGCTCTAAGGGAGAGTGGAGAAGACAAATTTTAATTATCGTATGCCTCTTGAAGTTCATTGGAAGAAGTAGAAAAAAGAATAAACATAGGAGATTATATGTTTCTTCATCGCCAACTCATGACTTGTTAGGGATCGTTGTTGTTGTTGTCGTCGTTGTTTGTATGAATTATTATTATTATTATTTCATAAAAAGTTTTTAAAGAAAAGCTTTTTAAAGTTGGAGGAAAAACACAAAGGAGAAAATTTCCCCCCTCACTTCCTTTGTTTTCCTTTACCAATTTCAAGTTCCAAACAAGGTCTAAACTTTTGTAAGTTTTAGAAGAGGTTGGCAAAGCTATTGTAGTATGGTTCGGAAGAAACATGGCGAAATGAAGGCCTCTAGGATTAGGTTATTGAATCTAGCAAATGTAATTATGTTTATCCCCCCCATTTATAAGACTCCCACCGTGGTAACCCTCTCAAAAATTAGGAAATTTATTCCAAATTGGTTGGTTTCAAACAATAAAACTCCCCTCTACTTGTGTCCTTTGTATTTTCATGGAGTTTAGCTTTTGTGGCATTTTGGAATAGTTTCCACCTGTTACCACTTCAGATTTTTTTTTATTTTTTATTTTGATCAAAGGTAAAAACATTCATATTCAACACAACAGCAAAATATACCTAACGAGAGTTTGAAAAGAGTCAAACCAACCACACATCCCAAAAATCACTAGACAAAATGTATATGAATGAACAAGATTTTTTAAAAAATGAGTCTTATCAACAAATTTTATAAAATATTATCCATTTGTATGTATTTTGTGTTCTATTATGTATTTAGTTTTTATGTTCATATCATAATAGAAATGTGATAATAATAAATGTGATTGTAACAATTTGATGCAAAGTAGCCATAAAGAGCTGAGCTAACTATTTGGCATGTTCCTTTCATGTGGGGGCCCTATATTGTTCCCGCAATTTTCTTATTGGATTACTTGGATCTGAATGGGGTTTGGCAAACTTGGAGAGGTTCTTTCCCAACTGTGCCATCATGTGAGGGAGGCTTTTTCTTCCTAGTTGAAACAGTTTAATTGCACAGAGGATTTTCACAGAATGTGACATAAATGTGAGATAAAAGGTAGGTCTCACACCTTTGTTTCACATCTGTGTCACATGTTCTGTGAAATTTTTCTATATTCTTAACATAACCGTGTCTAATTTTACACAATTCAACTGAAAAAATTCCCCAACTGCTTTTTAGATTCACATCAACCACTTGGGACTTGATACATTTAATTGTGATATTGAAAGTGAAACTTATCAAAAAAAAAAAAAAAAAAAAAAAGATACTCGTAAATATTGAATGATCTAGGCCCCATGATGCCATGTCTTAACATCTCAAACCCTTGTTTTGTTTTGTTTGTTTTATTATATTGACATTATTGCGTTGGTGTAACTACCATTCTCTATCAGGGACACCAGTGTGAGCATTTCATACCCTGGTGTCAATGGCGTTGGTACCAGCACCAGCGGAAGCGGTTCTGATGGGGGTTCCGGTAGCAGCAGTGGCGATGGCGGGAACTTTTTTGGGATGATATTTGGGAGCAGCGCGCCACCACCACCTTCTTCATCTACAACCACTACCATCCTCTTGTTTCTTTCAATTATTTTAAGTTTATACATTACCACCAATTATGGTACTCTATTATCATTACTATTGTTATCATCGCCACTATTATTATGATTATTATAGGAAATTTGGAAAGCAAAGGAATTGATATTTAAGAAAGAAAATGAGAAATTTATCAATTTGATTGATTGTGGAGGTCCCACTTTGTATATAATTGGATGGGTTATCAAAAGACTTTTGATCAAATTATGTGGGCTAGCCAAGCTACATGATTTATTTTTTGGATAGGTCAGTATAATGGGATCTAAATATAATATCTTCATTTGCTGATTATTTTATTGTTATTATTATTATCAAAAGTGGATTGATTGCGATTATTTATTTAGCGGAGTTTACAATAAAAGGTGGTAGCTCGAATTTCTAAGGGTCGAATGGCCCGAAATTTCAAAAGGGAGAGAAGAGAGGGAGAGTAGAGAAGAGAGGGAGAGAAGAGAGGGAGAGAGGCTCGTCTGGTTCTGCCGACGACAGCGGAGGACGAGGACGACCGCGAGGAGCTCGTCGCCTCTGCAGGAGCTCGTCGCCTGTGACTCCGCCGTCGCCTCGCCGCCGATCGTCGCCTCGCCGTCCTCGTCGCAGCTCCGCCTTGCCTCGCCGCAGCTCCGTCTGTCTCGCCGCCCCGCCTCCGCCCCTGCCTCACCCCGAGTTTGTTGGCCCCCTCCCCTCCCCTCCCCCTCCTCCCCTCCCCTCCCCTCCCCTCCCCCTCCTTCTTCCTCCCCTCGTCTTCTTCTTCCCTCTGCAGAAAAAAAAAAAAACAAAACACAAAGGGCAAAACGACGTCGTTTTGCCCTTTCGACCCATTCGACCCACGCTCTTTCGAGCTACCAACCGGGATTGCGGAGTTTATTGACTCTTTAGGTTTCTAATAAGATGATGATGAGAAACAAGATAGGATATGGGTGGCTCAAGTGGTACTTTCGGATCCTACGTCAATTTCAGAACCTTTATTTATTATCTCTTCAACACTTAATTTTTTTTTCTTTTCTTTTTTTGGGCTTTCCATAATAATGCCCTTAATAACATGGGATGTCTCCATGTCCGATGAAAATGGCCAAACCGTCCAAGTGAGGATACAGTGTCACTGCTGTGCGTACCATGGAACTGATTTCGGATCTTATTTTGATGATCCAAATCGTTGAAAATTTAAAAAATATTAAGAATAATATACCTGTAAAAAATCAAGTTGATCGGATATTAATAACCTGTTCATCAAATAACATTTGTATTTAGTTTGATATATATATATGTTCATTTTTTTTATATAAAGATGTTATTTGATGAATAGGTTATTAATATCCAATCAACTTGATTTTTTACAAATATATTGTTCTCAATATTTTCTAAATTTTCAACGGTTCGAATCATCAAAATAAGGCCCGAAATAAATTTCACGGGCCGCACAACAGTCAATGCTTTGCTTCAGGCAAAACAATGACACTAGCTCCTCTAAGTGATTGCTCTCTCCATCTTTGGTGCTGTTTGGTGTAGCTGTTAAAACAGATTATAGCTTATAGCTTAACAGATTATAGATTATGACTTTAATCAGAAGTTGTTAATCTGTTTGGTATAGCTGTTAGATTATAGATTTAAGTTGCTGAGTAGTGTTTGTTAAATAAGCTGTGAAGTAGCTTTTTTAATTAATTTTTATTTTTTATTACTCACTATTTGTCTACATTTTTCATAAAAAATAATAATAATATTTTATAGTCCATTTGGGTCTTTTTCTATTTTTTAAAAAATAAAAAATAAAAAAATCTAAGAGTATAACCATGAATTAACATGTCCACAGCAGAAGCTGATAATCAGAAGCAAGGGGTGAGCAGCTTCTCAGAATCAGCTTTTTTGACTTAAAATAAGCTGTTAGAATCAGAAGCTGTTTGAAATAAGTTTAACCAAACAGTCCAAAATAACTTTTTAAAAGCCAGAAGCCATAAGCTGGCTCAAAAAAGCTGCAGCAAACACCCCCTTTGTATTAGCTGTCCACACACATTATGCGGCTCAAAAAAAAATAAGAATAATATAAAAATAATGACAGAGAAATATGTACATAATATGTATTGTTTAGATAGTAAAAATTTTCTTCAATGATCTCGATTTCAAGTTCTATCCTCCCATCTCAAGGGTTCACATAGTATAAATATATAGATATAGACACTAACCTTAATGCATGGTGGTACCAAAATGTAAAAGTTCTAAAAACTAGTACTAATTTACACTTCTACCCCTCAAAAAATATGAAAGAAACTCATTTAAACTATAAAAATTGAAGTTTTAGGAAATAGCTTGGTTGGTTTTGAAGCAGCAACAATTTTTATTTTTATTATTGTTTATATTTTGGGATAAGTAGTGTAAAACGAAATTGGGCGCATGCAATTTAGGTACTGTAAATTAAAGAAATAATATCATTTCATTACATCAACAAAAACTGAAGCAAAATTTTCAATAAAAGTCTGTTACATTAAAAAAAATAAAAAAACAAATGGACCAATCTTACAATCCATAAAAATGAAAATACCTTCAAATGCCTCGAATCATATCATCTGTCAAGTTGCAGCAAAATTCAAGAAAGCCAGATCTTACTGCATACAATTGGGCAATAAATGAAAATTTTATATTTTACATCGCCTATTGAATCTGTTCTTCCAAAAAAAAAAAAAAGACACGGTCCATCCAGAAACAAAATAATAGGTTATCACTGCTATTATTTTTATCGCGACAAGAAAAAAAAATACAAAATAAAGGATCAAGGGCTGAGCTTCATCTATTGAACAAACAAAAACAGTACCTTCTTCTCCCTTCTGGGAGTGAAAAATGAGCAGCTGAAGCAGAAAGTCCTCACAAGCAATTCTTCATTTGCAGAAGACCCACAGCTACAATTTTCCTAAAGTTATATATATATATATAACTTGATTTTTCGATTAAACCTTGATACGGGTTTCAACAGATAAGAGTAGAAATCGGCTAAAATTGAGAGAGACGCGAAGCGGCTTAGGTTTAATCCGATACTTGTTTCAGCTAACCATAACCATATCATCCCCACCAGATTGAGCAGCAACTGCTTCAAGTCTCTTCCATGTCAATTCACGGTGCTCTTCCGATTCCCGGGCCCGGGCTTCTCGCTCGGCATATTGCTGGTCGCATTCTTCAAACAGCTCGGCATCCATTTCCAGGAACATTCTTCGGACGTTGGCGGTCAGACCGTGAACCGCCTGGTTCCAGTGACCCCTCATGTTCTTCTCCAATGCTTCATAGATGAGTGGCAAAATCACTTGTCGGTTCTGGGCAATCAAGGAGACTACGTGTTCATTGTTCCACAAAAAGAGTGCTCGTTCTGCAACCTGTCGTCCACCTTTTGAATTAGAAAATGCTCGTGGAGGAAAATTAAACAGACAATACGTGAAAACCGTACCATAATGGGAACAAAGACATACAAGAGCAAGCAATTCAAGCTAGACTTGTTTAGATTCAGCTGTCCATAAAAGAAGCTCATAAGCATCATTAGACCAGCTTATGAACCTAATTCACACAACCAAGCGCATTCAGAAGAAACAAGCCTGATTACAGGCCAGAATTCCTCTCACAGACAGCAAATAACTATGGTAAATCTCACACATCCGACCACCGGGGAAAAAAACAAAAAGGCAAAAACAACTAACTCTACAAATGGTGCCTAATCACAATATGTAGTAAAACAACCACCTAATAAGCCAATCTGAATTGATTCAGAACTTACCCAAAAGGGAGAAATAAATAAACAAAAAGAGCTCAATTCACATGCAATTTAATCTACAAGTCTTGAACCCAATGTCAATATGATAAATGAGATCTCAAGGACAGAAACGAAATACTTGATGCAATACTGAAGGGGCAACATTTCATTCTAAGCCATGGCATTGCTTGATTTTTTCTCCCCCAAAAATTTCACATGTAGATTTGTTAAAATTGACTAGACAACTGCATCTAGCCTATCCTAATCAACATCTAACATAGAATAACATCCACTGCCAATAAGTCAGTGAAACTCGTTCTCTTTCAACTAGTGCATCATATTCACCACAAAAAAATAATAACTACCAAAAGTAGAGCAACATGAAGTTGGCAAGCAAATGTCATGTTGCTCTAATTTGTGGATTAATTAGATTGAATCCAAGGCAGTGGTGAGCAACAAGAGAGAGAGAACGTGTGCGTTCAGTGTACATTGGTATTCATCACATGGGCTCAATGTTGTGCCAACTAAAAAAGTCCTCAATGAGTAACAGGCTCAGGAGAAAATAGAAAAGAGGTCATAATTCTGAAGTGTTTTCTTATAGCCTATACTATAGGTGGCATTGATGCAAATGCAAACTTGCAAGTTTGGGCATCAATATCAGCATCAGAATATTTTTTTTGTCCCATGGAATTAACATCATCAAAACAACCATCTCATTAACAAATAACAAGCACAGTTTAGAAATAAGTTTGAAGGGGAAATATAGAGTTCAGAAGGAGATGGGATAGCTTTCAATTCCAGTTGGTTTTGGCCAAACATGTTACAAAGGGCAAGATGATTAAAATAATTTGATTACTATGCTACATTAGGTGGACTTGGGTGTAGGTGTCCAATGCAGGTACATGTCCAATTGTTAGATTCATCTAATTCTTGTGATCAATGAAACCAAGACACAACTAAATTTTACTTATTTCTTAGACACTATATTTTTAGAGGGTCTAATGGTGTTTACAAACAAACATAGATCATTTCATGCATATAATTAGAGTCTATGAATAGTTTGTATGGTAAAGTCGACAACTTAGGCATGCTTAATTGGTTCATGTCCAACTAGACATGTTGGACACATCCCATACCCTTGCTCAAGTGTGGAGTATCTGACACAAATAGCTCACAAATTTAGAAGAGTCAATGCAACATACTGAAAACATATCTAAACAAGTATTCTGTTATCAGAATCTTACGATTCGCGATTCAATTAGCAACTTTTGCAAAATCGATACGAATCTATAAGTGCATCTATTTTGGAAGTGAATCTCTAGTAAATCACACGATTCGATTCACTTTTTATGATTCATGCAATTTTTAAAATTATTGTGTCCGACATATTTTCTACTATTTTTTTCTTCATCTTTTTAGTGAAAATGACATTATACAACTTCTAATAGCGTTTAATACCAAAACAACCAACATGTATGCATGATTTGTTATTATTTTAGTGATCATGGAGTTTTTAATAGGATCCAATCAGATTCAGTCGGACCCAACATATTTTTAACATTTCTTCTCATTTTTTTTCCCTTTAAAAAATCATAATATATCTTCTAAAGATGTTTAAGATTAAAGTTACACTATGAATTATCTATTGCTATTTTATTAAATTGAATATAATTGAATATTACATTTATAAGGTCAATTATACCTTTTAAAATGCTTTAGGCTTTAAAATAAAAGATTTTAAATAACTCTTTCTTATTATTTGCTCACTGTTACTTACAAAAATATGTATGTTCATTGTCCAAATATCAATATCGTTGTTAATTATTGTTCCTTTGAAAATTGATAATTTATCTATTTGGTTATTATCTTTATTAAGAATTGTTGATAAGAAATATCTAAAAAGAAAAAAGGTAAGATGGTGATCTTACATAAAAACCTTTGTTAACTTCTTACCTATTAAACTACATGATTATCATTCAAAATAACATTTTCATTTATTTAAGTCTAAATATTTCATATTTATCAGACATATTTAACATCTAAATGTGTAGATATATATTTTTAAGTAATTTGGAAAAAGTGGCCAAAACTTTACGATTCACGATTTGATTCAATTCACGATTCGGTACGAGACTATTTCGATTCACGATACGAATCCCGATTGACAACTATGCTTTAGATTACAAAATATAACATCTTATGAATTGCATAACAAGCTCATGAGAAAAGGCTTTACAAGCCTCACTTCTTCTCGGTGGTAGAATTTTATTTAGATTTTGGTGCATTGATAAAAAATATCTCATCCAAAATCCATCTTCTATGAATTTTCTAGTTCACATCCTACTTTTTCTTCCCCTTGCAAAGCAAATCTGGTTGGCATTGAATGGCTTTTAATTTGTAATAGTATACATGATTTTGTTACAAAAAGACATAAAACGAATAAAAGCAATGGACAATTTAGGGGCTGTTGGTTGAAGAAGAAATACAAGAGAGACTAGATTGAACTCTTATCAATATCAAAACTAAAAAAAAAAAATAAGTATAAGAACATTGAACCACATACGAATCATATCAAGAATAAAACAATTTCTTTTCTTTTTTTCTTTGGGTAGAATGTTCTACCATATGAAAGTACAAGATCATTTAAAAAAACTTGGAATTAGTAAGAAGAAGGCATTTGTCAAGAATGAACCAATGGATTCACAACCAAAAAAAAAAAAAATTGAGCATGTTTTAAAATTACTTCCCTTTATAAGATACATAAGAGAAATCTTTTTGTCAAATGTATTTGTGATTTTTTTTTTTTTTTTGGGATCAATATTTGCAGAATTGTTCTCGATTAAGAATGAAATGCAGTCATCAATGAATACAGCTCAATTATTGTTATAAGCTGCATTATGTAGTCAACAATGAAATAAAGTCAGAGGGGTCACAAGTTAATATCTGAATACAGCTTGTCCAAGGTGTTCAGACTTTTCAATGTTCTACCAAAATATTCAATAACTAAAGAAAAGACTGAAATCTGGTGCTGGCTGTTGAACTGTAGAGAAAGATGCTATGATGTTACATACAGAAGCAGAAGAATGAAAACAATGGCAGAAAAGAAACAAAGCAGAACAAGTTCTACAATTGTCACCAACTTTAATGAATTCTAAAAGTGTCGAGAAGAATTTTTTGATCATACTACAACAAAGAAGAATTAAGTAGAAAAAAGAAAAACTACTATACTCAATTGCACTAATTCATCTCTCCTAAGAAATAAATTATTTTCAAAAGTCTAGAACTCTATTATCAGAATCTTATGATTTGCGATTCGATTCATAATTCGATTAACAATTTTTGCAAAATCGATACGAATATATGGGTGAATCTATTTTGGAAGTGAATCTCTAATAAATCACACGACTCACAATCGATTTACAATTCAATTCACTTTTTACGATTCATGCAATTTTTGAAACTATCGAGTCCAACATTTTTTTACTTTTTATTTCTCTTTTTATTGAAAATGAGATAATACAACTTTTAATAGCATTTAGTACCAAAATAACCAATATATGTACATAATTTGTTTTTATCTTAGTGATCATAAAATTTTTAATAGGATCCAATCAAATTCAGTCAAACTCAACATGCTTTTAACTTTTATTCCTATTTTTTTCTATTAAATAATCATAATATATCTTCTAAAGATATTTAAAATAAAAGTAACTTACACCATGAATTATTTATTACTATTTTATTAAATTAAATATAGTTACATATTACATGGGCGAGGTCAATTATACATTTTAAAATGTTTTAGACCTTAAAATAAAAAATCCTAAATAATACTTTCTTATCATTTGGTCATTGTTACTTGAAAAAAGTATGTATGCTTATTGTCCAAATATTAATATTGTTATCAAATTATTGTTATTTTGAAGATTGAGAGTTTGTCTTTGTTTACCATCTTTCTTAAGAATGGTTGACAAGAAATATCTAAAAAAGAGAAAGGTAAGATGGTGATCTTATATAGGAACCTTTGTTAACTTCTTTTCTTACCTATTGAACTAAATGATCATCATTCAAAAGAACATTTTCATTAATTTAAATATTTCATATTCATATGATATATTTAACATCCAAGTGTGTAAATATATTTTTTCAAATAATTTAGAAAAAGTGACCGAATCTTTACGATTTACGATTCGATTACGATTCGATTCGCAATTCGATACGAGGCCATTTCGATTCACGATTCGAATTCCAATTTGAGAACTATGGTCTAAAATGAATTGGGATTAACGCTTTCTTGAATTCAGCAAAAAAGTGAACAGTTATTTGTAATTGGACAATACATACTGGGCCACAAATAATAAGCAAGAGTTTAGTATAAACATGACGCAGCGTTGTAATGGAATGAATGACTAGATATCGTTCTAGTAGACGAAGGGGAAGAAATCGTTCTTCGGACGGTAACAACTCGAATTCACGAGCAAAGATAAACAACCTTGCGCACAAGACAAATGGAGAGAACTCTGGTTATATTCTTGAAAAAAAAATCTTTTTCTTTCTTTCTATCTTTTGCCACAGGGCTTACAAACATATTTATACTAACTACTAGATACTCAAACTGTGAATTTCCTAATACAGAAATAAATACTAAAACACTCCCTTAAACTCTTATACCAAATACAATGTATCAAATACAAAGAACCTAACCTTTAGACTTTGAAGAGTTTGAAAGACATGAATACAATCCAATGTATCCATGAATACAAGGAATGAAATATATTCAATGTATCCATTAATACAAGGAATGAAGTGTATCTAATGTATCCATTAATTAATTTTCCTTTGAACTTGAACCTGTTCTGCATCAGTCTCCCCTTCTTTGAAAGAACTCGTCCCCGAGTTAACTAGAGGAATTGGGATATCTGGAGTCGTATGATACGCAAATAAGTCTTGGACATTGAAAGTTTTGGAGATGGCTAAATCTTCTAGAAGATCCACCACATAAGCATTATCATTGATCTTCTTCAAAATGCGAACAGGACCAATCTTCTTCTGTTTAAGCTTACCGTATGTGCCCACTGGAAACCTTTCTTTGCGCAAGTGAACCATTACCATATCACCAACTTCAAAAGTCTTCACTCGTCGATGTACATCTGCGGCGGTTTTATACTTCGCAGCTGATTCTTTCAATTTCTTTCGAACATCTGCATGAATGTTGGCCACCTTTTCCACCATATGATCAACAATGATACTCATTCCTGGAAGCTTGGGAAGAGGAACCAAATCTAAGGTGTGCAGCGGGGATCGAACATAAACAATCTCGAACGGAGACTTTCCAGTCGAACGGTTTGGCACATTGTTATAAGCAAACTCCGCTTGAGAAATAACAAAATCCCATTGCCTTGGACTTTCTTGATACAAACTCCGCAAAATATTTCCCAATGTACAATTCATTACCTTTGTTTGACCATCGGTTTGGGGATGACAAGTAGTACTACACTGCAAAGTTGTATCCAGCCGCTTCCAAAGAGACTTCCAAAAATAACTCAGAAACTTGCTATCGCGATCGGAAACTATAGACTTTGGCACACCATGGAGACGAACTACCTCGCGAAAGAATAGTTGAGCAATATTGTTGGCATCATGTGTTTTCCTGCAAGGAATAAAATGCGCCATCTTCGAAAACCTATCAACAACAACAAAAATAGAATCCGCACCACGCTGTGTTCGCGGAAGACCGAAAACAAAATCCATGGACAAATCCTCCCAAGGAAATTCTGGAATAGGAAGAGGCGTATATAATCCAGTATTTTGTGTTTGACCCTTCACAGTCTGACATGTGTAACAACACTTCACATACCTCTCCACATCTCTTTTCAACTGAGGCCAATAATATCGAGATTCGACCATAGCGATGTTCTTGTCTCGCCCCAAGTGCCCTCCCAAGCCTCCACCATAAGTTTCTCGAATAATGTGCTCTCGCAAAGACCCGCGAGGAATACAGAGACGATCATTGAAGAATAAAAATCCCTCAAGTAGCAGGTATTTGCTAGATTCTTGAAAACCTGAATTGCACTGTGCCCATGCATCTTTAAAATCCTCATCATCAACATAAAGCTCTTTCAAATATTCAAAACTAGAAATCTCATTTTTCGCAATGATAAGTAAAGAAGCTCGTCGACTCAACGCATCAGCTACTTTATTTAATTGACCAGATTTGTGCTTAAGAGAAAAGGTAAACTTTTGTATATAAGCAATCCACCTAGCATGCATTCGGTTTGGCTTGGTAGCATTCTGAAGATACTTGAGAGCTTGGTGATCACTGTTTAACACAAATTCCCGTTGAATCAGATATGGCTCCCAATGGTACAAACTTCGTACTACTGCATACAGCTCTTGCTCATACGTCGTCCACTTCTGTCGAGCATCACTAAGTTTCTCGTTGAAGAAGGCTATGGGTCGGCCTTCTTGAGAAAGAACAGCTCCAATGCCAATACCGGAAGCATCACAATCAACCTCAAACAACTTATCAAAGTCCGGCATGGCTAAAACCAGTGTTGTGGTCAATCTCTCTTTCAAAACCGCAAAGCTCTGTTCTGCAGCATCAGTCCACACAAATTGCTTATGCTTCATGCAATCTGTGAGTGGGGCAGCAATGGTACTGAAATTCTGCACAAAACGTCTACAAAAAGTTGCCAAACCATGAAAGCTGCGTACGTCGGTAATGGACTTTGGGGTTGGCCACTCTCGAATGGCTTTAACCTTAGCCTTATCAACCTTGATCCCTTCGGCACTCACAACATAGCCCAGGAAGATCAAGCTGTCTGTCAAAAAACTGCACTTCTTCAAATTCACATATAAATTGTTCTCATGCAAAACATTGAAAACTTTCCTCAAGTGTTGCATATGCTCTTCTTCATCATGACTACAAATAAGGATATCATCGAAATAGACAACTACGAACTTTCCAAGAGGCTAGAATACTTGATTCATTAATCGCATGAATGTACTCGGCGCGTTAGACAATCCGAATGGCATAACAAGCCACTCATACAACCCTTCTCTTGTCTTGAATGCTGTTTTCCACTCATCACCGGAGCGGATACGAATCTGATGGTAACCACTTTTCAAATCGATCTTTGAAAATACTTTCGAACCATTCAATTTATCCAGCATATCATCTAACCTTGGTATAGGAAATCTGTACTTTACCGTGATCTTGTTGATGGCTCTACTATCAATGCACATCCTCCAACTTCCATCTTTCTTCGGAGTTAGCAAGGCTGGCACTGCACACGAACTCATACTCTCTCTGATTAGACCTTTCTGCAGCAAATCATTAACCTGGTCCTGCAAAATCTGAAACTCTTTCGGACTCATTCTGTAATGTGGTAGGTTCGGTAAACTTGCTCTGAGAACAAAATCAATCTCATGCTAGATGTTCCGCATAGGAGGTAACCCTGCTGGCAGCTCGTCTGGCGCAAGTTCCTGAAACTCGGTAATTAATGGCTTAACTCGCTGTGTTATCGCAATGATAACTTTTTCTTGTTCTTCACCCTTGACCACTAAAGCATAAACCAACTGCGTTTCCTTGACTACTTTTATAAAATCTGGTACTATAAGGAAAGATTCTGCCTTGGTTGGGGAGGCTGTTACTCGAATTTCACGCCTCATAGGAGCCAAGACAACTTTTACTTTATCCTTGTAAATGGTGTAAGTATTCTCCTTTCCCCTATGCACAGTGTTCAAATCAAATTGCCACGGCCTACCCAACAACATATGACAAACATTCATGTTGACTACATCGCACAAAACCTCATCTCTATAATTTGGCCCAATAGAGAAAGGAATAACACATTGTTTTGTTACTTTTGTTTCATCGACATCTGTGATCCAGCCAATACTATAAGGAGACGGATGTTTCTTTGTTGGAAGATTCAACTTATCAACCATAGTCCTTGACACAATATTTTCACTGTTACCTCCATCAATAATCAAATCACAGACTCGCTGGTTGACGGTACAACGAGTTTTAAAGATATTGTGTCTCTGAACATCCTCTTTCCGTGGTGTGTACATCAAACGCTGTACAACAAGCGATACACCCTCATCTTCATGGGTCCATTCTGCTGGATCTTCTTCTTCGAAATTCTCCTCCTCTTGTCTGCCTTCTTCTTCCTTATGCTCAACTACGTTGGCAGTACGTCGCTGGGGACAACGATTAGAATAGTGTCCAACTTCTCCACAACGGTAACACTTATCACTTCATGATAGAGCGTAAGGGTCACTCTGTGTTCTTGAACTACTTGTACTCGTCTTTGTATGAGTCTGACCTTTTTATGGGGCCTTGTTCTGATTCTGAGAAGCTTGACTTTGACCTGCTTCAGTGACTGCTTTTCCTTTACCCGGCTCGGACTGATTTTGTACTGGTGAAGGCATGACTGTCCTGGTAGAGGGCTGATTTCGAAAACTCATTCTTCTGGCTAATTGCAATTCGGCCCTTGTTGCCAATTGAATGGCATCCAGCAACATATGAACCGGTTGCATGTTAACCACATCCTGTAGATTTGTACGCAATCCATCCACAAATCGCGCCACCAATTGTCCTTCTGTTTCCGGTAAGTCGTTACGGGAGGAAAGTCGCTGGAACTTAGCAGAATACTCATGGACTGATCTACCACCTTATTGACATCGTTGGTACTGATGGAACAGAACCTGATCATAATCTGGAGGAAGAAAACGTGCTCTCATCAATTGCTTCATTTGGTGCCAAGCCCGAATCTTACTCTTGCCTTGTCGCATCCTAGACAATTGCAATTGCTCTCACCATGCAGAAGCACTGCTTTTCAGTTTGTACGCAACAAGTTTCACCTTCTTCTCTTCTTCGATATCCATGTAATCGAAGAACCGTTCTACTTCATTCAACTAATCCAGAAAATCTTCGATATTTAACTGCCCATTGAAAGAAGGGAGGTCCATCCTCATACGGTAGTTATTGCTGTTATACCGAACACCTTCTTTGGGCTCCTCGTACATTGCGATCTGCTCAAGATCATCATCTGTTGAATCACCATCGTAAACTGGGTTGTTTACAACACGCCTAGGAGGAACCCCTAAGCATCTAGGATTGTTGCCTACCCTTGGTTCACGAACATGCTGGCCGCGAGGTGCAATAGGATCCTCTGTTGTTGCTCTCTCGGCGTTGAGATTCAATTTATTGAGAAGACCAAGAATCTGGTCCAACTGTTGTTGTTGCCTCTCGATTGCACCCCACACAACTTCATTGTTAGACTTTGGTGAAGTCTCACCGTCGTTGGCCATTGAGACAAGGGAGGACCTCGCTCTGATACCACTTGACACAGCGTTGTAATAGAATGAATAACTAGATATCGTTCTCGTAGACGAAGGGGAAGATATCGTTCTTCGGACGGTAACAACTCGAATTCACGAGCAAAGATAAACAACCTTGCGCACAAGGCAAATGGAGAGAACTCTGGTTATATTCTTAAAAAAAAAAATCTTTTTCTTTCTTTCTATCTTTTGCCACAGGGCTTACAAACATATTTATACTAACTACTAGATACTCAAACTGTGAATTTCCTAATACAGAAATAAATACTAAAACACTCCCTTAAACTCTTGTACCAAATACAATGTATCAAATACAAAGAACCTAATCTTTAGACCTTGAAGAGTTTGAAAGACATGAATACAATCCAATGTATCCATGAATACAAGGAATGAAATGTATTCAATGTATCCATTAATACAAGGAATAAAGTGTATCCAATGTATCCATTAATTAATTTTCCTTTGAACTTGAACCTGTTCTGCATCAAAACATGCATGCATTTGCTTGATGTTTTTGTAGTTTAATGGCTCTACCAAAGGTATAGTAGGCACTAAAGAACTTTGGACCATAGATATTAACACACCATAAATCATAACACATGCATCTAATGCATGAAAGAGGGAAACAAGCCTTAATCACATGAGAGCACAAATTAGTAGATAAAGTTTGAAGAAAACTCAGGGACAGAAGAGATTAATAGAGTAAAGGGGGAAAGAAAAAAGATACTTGCTAAGAATAATCATATGCAGAGTTTGAGAAACAAGAAAAACCCACAAAAGGAGTAAAAATCACCTCTAAACAGGGTGACAGCAAATGGAAATGGTGATTTTTCCTAATTCTAAGAGACCCTAGATGTATTTCACTAATATTTATTCTGGTTCATATGATTCTAACCACAGACATGCACTTAAATTAGAGCTGAAACTTGATGAATTAAATCCTCTCAAATCTACTTTCAATAACAACTAGGAGAAAAACATAAAGTTGCACTCTAACATTGAAAGCAGAAATGGAACTACAAAAATGGGGAGAAAAAGCAGAAAAGAACAAACACAATCAGACATACAGAACTTGATAAACAGGTAAGCTATAAAATCAAAGTTAACCATAAGAAACGAAAACAAATGTGCAAAGTGCAATGTATCAACTCATCAAGAAGATAAAATAATAAATAAATAAAACTCATCAAAAAAGCACATAACAACATGAACAGGTAGCAAAGTAGAAGACGGTCTATGAGGGGGTCTATGACCTAAAGTGCTTCCTCAACTACACATACCTAGCAATCTGCATGCAGAAAGATCAATGGGAGAAAATCATTACACTGGTTGTTTCCGAAAGAATAAGTGAAAAATAAAACAACTATAATCCTTGAGAACTCTTAAATAAAATGAAGCCTCTTTAAGGCACTATCTTGCATTCATTCTTTCAGCAAACCAAACAACTTGACTGTTTATTGGCTAGAATAAATAATTTGAACTATATTCCTAAAAAATAAAAAATACCTTAATCATATGAATCAAATAATCCTTCAATGATAAAAGAATGGAAATGATAACTCATCCCATATCCTGCATGAATGCCTAGGAGTACTATAAAATACCAGTACATAAAACATTGATTCTCAAACCTGGAAATGAGAGCTGTTGAGGCAGCGTCCAATCTGTCTGAAAAGAGCAACCATACAGCGCTGGAATTCTGGAGGCTGTGTTGCTTCCAAAACTTCTTCTAATTCTCCAAGAAAGAGAACCTCCTTCCCACAATTAGTAACCGGCCAGTACTTCAATAACCCCCTAATAACAGTATCTGCCAACTTATAATCTTTTTCAACAAACTGGGTGATGCAGTACAACAGTTGTTGATGATACACAGAAATAGATTTAGGCTTGTGAAGTGGAATGAGCGCCCGAACAAGAAACAACTTATGCTCCTCTTTCATCGGAAGTGCAAACCCATTAATTATACTCCCAAGAATCTCCAACAATTCACCAATCCCACTATGCCTCTCGGTTTCAAATATAAAACGGTAAAAGATATTATTTATAGCCTTCCTAATAAACGGGCGATGAACCATGAATTTCCCATAGATACGGTGCAAAATAGTTTTCAAATACTCCCGCTCTCGCGGATCCTCAGAATCAAACAAATCAAGCAATTTCAACACAAACGAGTGGTCAATGTATCGCTTGGCAACCTTAGTGTCAGTTTCATTTGACACAACATACCTCAAAAGCAACTCATAAATGAGTTGCAAGTGAATCCAAGATGGCTCCAAATACACATCATCCTCCTCCGGATCACCAGCTTCGGTCCCACTATTTTCATGAGAAGCTGGTGGCAAACACCGGAAAATATTAACTGAAATCATCCGAATCAACTCTTCCTGAAGAGTTTCATTCAATTTACACGTACCGGACTGGACCAAATCAATCAGCTCCAAAATGGTTTGCCTCTTAATCTCCTTCTCCCTCACCGACTTCAACGTGTCGGAGAAGTCGAACGAAAAGCAACAAATTTGAAGCTTTCGGAGGAACAAAACATGCCGGTCTTGAGGAGGGGAGTCTTTCAACATAGGCAACACTTCAACGACGCCGGAATTGGGCGGAGCAACCATAGATGGAGGTTGAGAATTGGGGGCCGATGACGGCGGGCCAACGGAGGTGCGTGAAGCATGGTTGACGATCACACTCGGAGGTGGATAATTGGATGAGGGAGGTTCAATTGGTTCCGCTTTGGAAACCTTTCGTTGGCCTCGTTTGATTAATTTGTTAAACATGATTTGGGAAAAAACTATATATATATATTTTCTAGTCTACCAAACACTAACCCTAGTATTTTTTGATGAATTAGATGATATTATTATCATATTGTTTTGATTGATTGATTGATTGAGAGATGAATCAAAGCAAAACCCTAGAAATGGATCAAATGTAGAAGTAAAAAGAGAGAGAGAGAGAGAGAGAGAGAGAGAGAGAGAGAGAGAGAGAGAGAGAGATGATACAAATTTTACCTGAAAAGATGAATGAAGAAATGGGGAGGATGAGAGAGATCCGAAAAGGGAGACATTTGGAAGGACGAAACCATCTCCGGGAGAGTTGGCACTTGGGCACTGAGGAGGAGGAAGAAAACGAGAAAATACAGCTACTTTTTTATTATTATTATTAATTAAAATTACCAAACCATAAAACAAAATTTGGAATTTTCTTTTTTAATTTCTTTTATAATACATGCCGCTACCAATATATACTTTTTTTATAGTATGTTCTTAATTATAAATTTGAAAAATTATTCCTTAACATATTAAAATTAATTTATGATTTTACTTAATTTTGTTGTATCCAAAAGTAATAGTTTGTTAGAATTGATTGTATTTTGTCTTTTGTTGAATATTTTTAAATAGTTCTTTTTACTATAGAGCTTTGGTTTGGGCAGAGCTAATTTAGCTTTATTTTTTTGACTATAAAATTAGTTTCGTTTCGAAAAAAAAAATTGATTTTTTTTTGTTTGAATGTGATGACATTTTGTCTTATCAATGAAACTAGTTTATTTTGTTTTTTTGTACTTATTTAGTCATTTCAACTCTCGCTAAATGACGCCAAAGTAAACTGAATTAATATTCTCAATCAATAATCTATCTTAACAAATGTATTAGGGTTGTTTGATATAGAGGGTAATTATAGTTTATTTTAATTTGAGTCTCTACCAGACTGTTTAGTACAATTTCTGCTTATAATTTATATTTTATTAGACAGAAATAACCTATATAAACTGAAAAAAAACTGATTATTTTTAAGTTAGGAAGTGAATGTTTTTGAATTCTACTTTCTCATTAGATTTTAACTCTAAAAATAAAAAAATTAAAAAAAAAAAAACTGTCACACAGGCCATCATATCAAAAACTGTCATAACCCAAACCCGCCCCTATAGGTTTAGCATCGTAACCGGCCAGTAATCCTGGGATTACCGAAGGCCTTTGAGACATAATAACATAATAATAGGGGCTAGTGGAAGTAAATAACAAAATTACAACATCCATTGAGTTGTGCAGACTTATATGAGACAGAAAAATTTGAAACTTTTTATATACATATTTACACATCATTCTTACGTCATCATATATATAGAGATTAGACAAAAGGGGACTTAGCCCTATTTACAAAATAAACAAAGACTTGTTTAACCAAACAAGAAGCAAAACTTGTACTTGTGTACTTAGCCATAACCACTAGACATATCTGGAACCTCCATAGGAGATACATAGGTTGGCTGACAAAACAAAGTCCAAGCAGAAGCTCTAGGCCTGGTCACGCGGTTGATCATCTACATACATAAATAATACAGTGAGCTGGAGCCTAATGAATAATAACAGAGTAAAGACTTTACTGAATAATGTCTATATAGAAATAGAGTCTTGTATATAGAGTAGATTCATATTCGTATTCTTATTCAATTCATATACAAAAATTAGAGTTCATGCTTAATCTTACATAGTACATCCGTTAGCGTTACAAATCACATACAAAGCATCAAACGTCATACTTGTCAATTCCATAAAGGGACCTCCAGCCGGGTATATAGAATACTTGTTAGTTCCATAAAAGAACCTCCGAACTGGAAACTTGTGAACTTGTCAGTTCCATAAAGGAACCTCCAGCCGGGTGTAGAATACTTGTCAATTCCATAAAGGAACCTCCGGACTGGGAACTTGTAAACTTGTCAGTTCTATAAAGGAACCTCCAGCCGGGTGTAGAATACTTGTTAGTTCCATAAAAGAACCTCTGAACTGAGAACTTGTAACATACTTGAATCATAGCATAATGTTACTTGTAACATACTTGAATCATATCATAATGTCATTCGTAACATACTTGAATCATAGCATAAAGTCACAAATACTTGTTAGAGTTGGACAATCATTCATAGAATAAAATATAGCATATTATTGAACAGATCTTACTTCATAGGCAGAAAGCATCTTATCTTAAACTTAGCTTTACTAAGTTATTACTCACAGTGTTCCGCTGCTTGGTTCGTCCCTGCGCTTGACCCTACATAATTCATAACATATTGGGTCATATTATAATTCATTCCGTTCTTTAACTTGTTTAACATTCTTAGGCTGCTTTCATATTCTTTAATTCATTTATAATGTTTAATGCATGCCTAAGAGTGCTTTGAAATGAAAGAGAACGGAAAACGAAGCATAAAATATCTTTTCAAAGTTTCTGAAACAGGGCCCTC
This sequence comes from Camellia granthamiana, assembly GCA_036172215.1. Classification (NCBI taxonomy): domain Eukaryota; kingdom Viridiplantae; phylum Streptophyta; class Magnoliopsida; order Ericales; family Theaceae; genus Camellia; species Camellia granthamiana. Next base: position 167,574,702 of record CM069903.1, on the reverse strand, counting down.
CGCTCGAGCGGACTCCTTTGGTCTGCAAAAGTACTGGTTGCTTGCAAATTACGCTCGAGCGAGACTTTTGACGCTCGAGCGAGGAGTCTAGTAAAACAAGGTGCACTCGAGCGGGACTCTACACACTCGAGCGGACAGGTCGAATTCTGGGTTTTTCCAGATTATGTTTGAGTTTCAAACTTGGTTCCAACCAATGTAATCAATATCATCAGACATATATATAACTTTCAACACGAATATAAGGGCCAATTTTACAAGATTTGAATATCAAATTTACATAAATCCATTTCATAAACTTGAATCATGTCAAACTCACTTCATAACTTAAATATAGGCTTGATTTTCAACTTAATACAATTGATTATCAACTTCATGAAATTCAACATTATCATGCTTGCATGCGCCAAATAGCCTTCAATTCATTATGAAATGCATGTTTGTACTCAAATATGCAAACTCTTAAATAATCAAGAAAATATGATTCATTTTAAATCACATCAAAACTTCTTTAATTTATAAATTAAGCTCATTGTTCATAAACCCATAAATTTCCAAAACTTAATTCTTATTTCATCAAAACATGAAATCCATTATTAGAAATCTATGATGCATGTACAACAAAAATATTAAAACTTGTAGAACTTGTCCATGCGTGTAGAAATCAGACTCAATTCATGCATAATATTCCAAAACCAAACCCAAAGTAATTAATTTCTCACTTAACTTTATAAACTTGATCTTGGCTCTAATTCTTCATTTTCTTGTCAATTCTCCTAGCAAACATTGTATATATGTAATTCCAATAAAACTAACTAATTTAATATATTCAATAACATGTTTAAATTAAATAAAACTCTTAAATGACATTACATGCATGGATTAGAGATTAAAATCAACCCAATTTCCTTCCATAATTTTGAATGCAATTCAATTTCTTCATCATTTTAGTAATTCCTCTTAAATTATGAAATTGAAATTATAAACTCTTCTAAAGAAATATTTGCATATATGAAATTAGGATCAAAACTATTGATTTTATATTTTTTTTTTCCGAAGCAAATCATAATTTAATTCTTGAATTGCTCTAATTTAGATTTTTTATTAATTTTCTTCATATCTGACCCAAATTTAAACTCGTAATTTTTTTTTTTTAACACATGAATTAAATCTAAAACTTTGAAATTCTAACATGCATGTAAGGATGAGCCTTAAACTTATGAAGAATAATAAAATCAAACTCAAACTAATTAATTTTTCCAAATTTATTTCCTTAAATCATAGATGTTCTAAAATATGTCTAATTTGAATCAAACTCTTAAATTACATTACATGCATGGGTTAATAATCAAAGTCAAAACCCATATTTATTCTTTAATTCCTCCAAATTACATGCATGTAGAAATAAGACCCAAATTCATGTAAGATATTCAACATCAAACAAAAAATAATCAATTTCCATGTTCATTTCCATAACCATGAGCCTAGCTTTAAATTCTTACTCAAAACCCAATTTCTTACAATTTACAAGAAATTGATCTCATAGTCTCCTTAATCTCAAGTATTATATATAGATTCTACATGATTTGAGTATGAATTCCTTACCTTAAACTTTGATTTCAGAATTTATGGTTAATTTTCTCTTGGATCTTCAAGCCTCTTCACTTTCTTGTAAGGGATCTTGCCCAAATCTTAAAAGAATGGAGGGTATTTGGGGTCAAAAACCTAGGGTTTTCGGACTAAGGGTGAGAGGAATGAAGAGAGGAGATGGAAAATGTGAAGGATGGTTTAGAAAAGTGCCTTTAAACTTGCTGAATTCGCGCGGTTCGCTCGAGTGTCGCTTTTCCCGCTCGAGCGTACCTGCTTCCAGCACAGATTCCAAAACTTTAAACGGGTATAGCTCTCTCATCTGGACTCCGTTCTAGGTCGTTCTTGTGTCCAAATTGAAGCCCCGGAAATAAGCTTTCCGATGGTTCTAGCCTCACATCCAAATTCAAAGTGTGGAAAAAGAAAAGAGTAAAAGAGTGACGGCTGTTCGTAGGAAAAATTATCCGAATTAAATTCTGGGTTCACTCTTACTTTACTATTATGTTACCACTTCGATCAATGCCCCAAAATAAACCAGGAGGTTCCAACTATTAAATTAAGCTTATTATCATTATCAATTTTTGTTTCGTAAACCACCAAGGTCCTCAATTTCAAATCAAATCCAAAATCCTTGTCAATAAATTTCATATTCAAATTGGATACCTCGTAAATATATTTAATTCATTATAATCATAATTTCTCAAACCTTTTAACATAATTAAACATACAAATTCATATCGAACATATAATCGCATGCGTAATTAAGTATATTACAGGTTGGGTTATTACAAAAACTATTCAATTAATAGTTCAAAAGTTCAATGACCGAAGTGTAATAATTTAAGAAGGCAAAGATGTTTATCAGGGAAAAAAAAAAAAGGGCAAAAATGAATTTTCCTAGCAAGAATCATAGGTCTTCAACTAGTGCTCTTTATGGAAAGTTTAGTTGGGAAGGTGCCTTTGACTTTATTTTATTTATTTAAAAAAAAAAAAAACCATTTTACCTCTTTATCCCAATAATATCCATCATGTGCATATAACCAAAAAAACACTCATGTAAAAATAATTACAGAACCACTAATTATTTGTGTAAGAAAAAATGCAGAAGTGCACTTTAATTCAAGTGATCATTTATAAATGACTAAGTGCACTTTAATTCATGCCTATACCATATACAACGATGAAGTGGAATTTGCAAATTTTTAGATCACAAACAGTGAATCAGCACTTCCACTGACCTGCAAATCATCTTTAACCAAAATGAAATCCACAAATAATGTTCACAAATAATTCTACTTCCGCAGATTCAGAAATAATCAAAGGGAACAAGGAGAAACATATTCAAGTAAACCTTAATTCTTTTCATAGCAGAAATGCATGCACATACATGAGAAGATCCAGCTAAAAACTGTACAGCATAAGATCCAGCTAAAAACCCATCATGCCATCAATATAAAACAATCTTAGCAGAGCATAGAAAGAAGAAAAGCGATTTCAAGCAACCACCATTTCCCAGAAGGAGAGAATCCTGAAAAAAAAAACAAAAAAACACTACAGATACCAATCCGTAACAGTCGCAAAACAACTACATTTCATATGGTTCATCAATTCACAAAATTAACACAGTAGTAAATACTAAAAAGATTAGAGAGGCAGAGACGCGTCAACACCCTTCTTTGTCTTAAGAGCTGGGGCATTCTCGGGCAAAATGCCCTTGCTCGCCACATTTGTAGCAACTGCCACCGCCACCGCCGCCGCCGTGCCTTCCACCACCTCCTCCGCCGCCACCCTGAGGGCATTCCCTGGCCATGTGTCCTGTTTCACCACACTTAAAGCAAGCATTCCCACCACTGCTGCCACCATACCTACCTCCTCCGCCACCACCCTGAGGGCATTCCCTAGCCATGTGTCCTGTTTCCCCACACTTGAAGCAAGCATTCCCACCTCCACCTCCTCCTCCACCACCCTGAGGGCATTCCCTGGCCATATGTCCCGTTTCCCCACACTTGTAGCAAGCATTCCTACCACCTCCTCTTCCCCTGCCCCCACCTGAACCACGCCCTCCGTCAAATGATTTAGTAGCCCAGCTTTCTTGTTGATTTGTGTCATCTTTCTTCCAACCACCAGATGGCTTACTCCAGCTATCACTTTGACCTGTGCTTCCCTTGGACACATCTTCCATATTCACATCATTTTGCTTACTCCAAGAAGATCCGCCTGCTTGGTTACTCCAAGAAGATCCACCACCTTGTTTATTCCAAGAAGATCCACCATCCTTCTTATTCCATGTAGATTCTCCAGCAGTTTTTCCCCAAGAAGATTCTTCGGTTCCTTGACTCTTGGGTTCAGCCGTCGAACCACTAACCCATCCTCCAGTTTGATTCTTGGCTGCATCCGTAGACCCACTACCCCATCCTCCTGTTTGATTCTTGGGTTCATCTGTAGAGCCACCACCCCATCCTCCCGTTTGATTCTTCTTGGGTTCAGCCTTAGAACCACCACCCCATCCTCCTGTTTGATTCTTGGGCTCAGCCGTAGAACCACTACCCCATCCGCCACCAGTTTGATTCTTGGGTTCAGCCATCGATCCACTACTCCATCCCCCAGTTTGATTTTTGGGTTCAGCAGCCATAGAACCACTACTCCATCCTCCAGTTTGATTCTTCGGTTCAGAGCTAGAACCATTACCCCATCCTCCGGTTTGATTTTTGGGTTCAGCCGTAGAACCACTACTCCATCCTCCAATTTGATTCCTGTCTTCAGAGGTAGAACCATTGCCCCATCCACCGGTTTGACCCTTAGGTTCATCTGTCGAACCACTACCCCATCCTCTGGTTTGATTCTTGGGTTCAGAGGTAGAACCACTACCCCATCCTCCAGTTTGACTCTTGGGTTCAGCTGTAGAACCACTGCCCCATCCCCCAGTTTGCCTCTTGGGTTCATCCGTAGAACCACTTCCCCATCCTCCGGAACCACTACTCCATCCCCCAGTTTGATTCTTAGATTCAGCCAACGAACCACTCCAAGATACCTTGCCTCCACCGCTGCCAACCTGAGAGCAGTCCCTGGCCATATGCCCTGTTTCCCCACACTTGAAGCAAGCATTACCCCCACCACTGCCACCATACCTCCCACCACCACCACCACCCTGAGAGCAATCTCTGGCCATATGTCCCGATTCCCCACACTTGAAACAAGCATTCCCACCACCCTGAGGGCATTCCCTGGCCATATGTCCTGTTTCCCCACACTTGAAGCAAGCATTCCCACCGCTGCCACCTCCGCCGCCACCACCCTGAGGGCATTCCCTGGCCATATGTCCCGTTTCCCCACACTTGTAGCAAGCATTGCCACCCGTCCTCCCTCCACCGCCACCGCCACCGCCCTGACTGCATTCCCTGGCCATATGTCCCATTTCCCCACATTTGTAACAAGCATTCCCACCTCCACCTCCACCACCACCACCGCCGCCCTGACTACATTCCCTCGCCATATGTCCCGTTTCCCCACACTTGTAGCAAGCTCCTCCGCTGCCTCCTCTTCCCCTTCCACCACCCGAACCACGTCCTCCATCAAATGTATCATCTTTTTTCCAACCGCCAGAAGGCTTACCCCAGCTGTCATTTTGACCAGTTTCCTTGGACGCATCTTCCATATTCACATCACTTTGCTTACCCCAAGAAGATCCGCCAGCTTGGCTACTCCAAGAAGATCCGCCTGTTTGTTTATTACCCCAACCCCCAGTTTGACTCTCTGGTGCAGAGGTAGAACTGTTCCAAGCTGCCTTGCTTCCACTAGAATCATCTTTACTGCTGGACTTCTCCACAGTTTTGCCCCAAGAATCTTCTTCAGTTCCTTTACTAGCACTTCCCCAACCTTTTGCACCACCATCATTTTTCATTTTCCCCCAGCCACTTGATTCAGCTTCGGTTTCAACTGAGTTTCCACCTGCACTACCCCATCCCCCAGTGCCTTTATCTGAGGAACCAACAGCTTTGCCCCAAGCAGAACTATCATTAGTTGCATCATTTTTCTTCCCCCAAGAGGACCCAGCATCGTTTGCAGAATCAGAAGTTCCAACTTTGAGTTTTCCCCAGCCTCCAACTTGTTCACTAGCTTTTTCATCAGGTACAGCACTACCCCAAGAAGAATTCTGATTTGAAGTTGCTTTAATCTCCCAAGCATTATCTCCCGCTTCACATCATAAAACAAGAAGATTATGCAGTAAAATAACTAGTAATTATATCGTAGACGTGTTCAAAAAAATTATTATAAAAGTGACTAATGCTTTTTCAGAGACATAGTTGATGACTATACCTTTATTGGTATCATTATCAGCAGTACTAAGACCATTTGCAAAACTGGATTCTGGCTGAAGCTGTAAACCAAAGACTCATCAAAAAAAAATTTGGGAGAGGATAGAAAAGGGGGAGAGAAAGACAGGAACAGAATAAATTTAAAGCGAGTTCTAAACTAACCGAGAAGCCAGAAGATTGGAAAGCAGGCCAAGAACTCCTGAATTTAAGTGCCACCAGAATCAGCTCAATATTCAAAGTTAACCAAAATTGAATGAGATTGCACTATATATATGTATATATATACACCCACAGATAATAGAATATGAAAATAAATACAAAAAAGACGAATACGACTACCATCAGTTGAAACGCAATCTACAATTCATGTACTAGATTCCAAAGTAGTCAAAAAATCCAAATTAGACAAATATATATATATATATAAGCTTCTTAAATTATATAATTTTAGTTCAAAAAAGTAAATAGAAAATTATACCAAGATACACGTGACAACTCCTTAACTAAAGAGAAAACAATTACAGTCCCCTCTAATTTTTTATCTTTGCAAATATGTAATTTATTTTCGCTCTTCAAGATTGCCACTTCTCTAATTTTCACAGTGATTATCACATCTACATCAATGTTCCAAGGCAGTCAAACTATAAACAATGCACATTTTAAAAAGCTGGAAAAAAAAAAAAAAAAGTAGCACACTGAGCAATCTGTTCAAACCATCAATTAAGAATTTAAGACTATTCTACTCAGAAATTATGAAATAGAGCACACAATAAAAAAAGTCTTGTCATAATAAGTTCCAAATGTGACTGGACTATTGTTAGATCATGTGCCTAAGGTTCTGCATAATAAAATTATACATGCACTACAAAATGAGCCCACCCACCCACATACAGTTAGCAAGTTCATGGTCAGAAGCTAATATGATCTGCCATGTGCATTTTCATACAGATACAAACAAAAGAAAGTCCACTCTGAAAATTTTAACCGCGACATGATTTAGCACGTATAAACCTTCACATGATAAGGCCAGATGAGAATGTGCACAAAAAATATATAAAATGGACAAGAAAATTATTTTTGACCTTTCAGTAGACAGCCCTCCAGCACCCCATCTATCACCCCCCTCTGTTGATGTTCCTGCTCCGGCCATCCAATCTTCAAAATATATGACCATATATTATCATAACATATAGCACCCCACGAGATAGAGAGTAAGAGAGTTATATGCAGAACATTCAAAGCACACTCCACAAAGAATATATTCACTGACACCCTTACAAAGTTTTGGTAAAGGGATACAATATCACATAAAGTAAAGCATACATTCCTACCTGTGGAGCCGTCTTGAGTTCCAAGCAGGTCAAATGGCTTTCCAGACTCCGCATCATCACTTCAAAAGAAGCAACAGTACATCAAAACGGTATCAGGATATTGTCACAAACTTTTAAATTGAAAATTGTTCAGACTCTTCAAAGTCTTTCAAAACTATACCCCAAGGAAATGGCAGAACTCTTCCCACGGACCTCAGCAAGATGCTCAGATTTAACTGTCGAAACAAACACAAGAGAGAAATTACAACAAAGATTGACCCTACCACCATAAAAGAAGCAAACACAGGCATTCACAACCAAACCTGTAAGAATTTTCTGCTGAGAATCAAGCTTTACAGTGATATCAGAACGACGCACAGCCAAGACACGACACAGGTATCCCTTCAGAGGACCCACTCTGATTCTCAATGATTGACCAACAGAAAACATTCCATCTTTATCCCCTTGGTTGACTGCAATCATAAGAATATGTCCATATAGGAAGAAAGGACGTTAGTATCTTAAAATGGCAGTTGTATATATCAAGAGAACAAAACTCCTAAACATACAGTTGCTGCCATTTTCCCTCGATTGCCAAGCTTTTTTAGGTGATAGAGGAGATTTAGGAGATGAAGGAAAATCTTCAAAGCCTGAGGCCCCTGATTCACCTCCCTGATCAAAATCAAAAATTACATTAAAAAGAAAAGGAAAAAAAATAGGGAAAAGCAATAAAACAACCCTATGTCTACATTCGAGTAAAAAGACGAACAACCTTTCCTTTACATGCATCATCAGAAAGTTTAATTTTCTCACAAAACTGTGCCTTACAGCAGATATAACCACTATTTTCCTGTTCATTTTCGTCATATAAAAAGACAATTCCTCTATAAATTTGCTTAACAATTCCTTGCCGACCCTGCAATACATGACAAAGTATAGTTATAAGCAAATCATTTTCCGTAAACTGCATTGATAGAGACTTCAAACAACTGATCCAAAAATAGCTTCAAACCTGAAATGGACCTTCCAAAACCATGACAGTATCATTAATTGATATTGTCTTAGTGCCATGGTCTAATGCAGTCAATTTCTTATCAAAGGACCCATTCTTTAAGCGATGCAGTTCAACCGTCACCAACATTTGTCCGTCTGAACCATGTTTTAAAATCTGGAACAACTCATAACATGTAAGAGGCCAACCACAGAGGGAAGAAGCACACAAATTAATTTATATACCTTGAAATAATCTTCTTTTTCAGTGCCTACAACAACGCCAAAATCCTTCCGACTGCAATGGGAAGGAAAAAAATTAAAAATAAAATAAAATTACAAAACAAATTAATATGCCCGGTTGGTAAAAGATCTCTGACACAACAATTAAATCGTGAACTTACCCAAAAAACACAAGATCATGCACTTCAAAACCAGTTGCCAGGTTAGAGCTTGATGAACCCTCTCCTTTCCCACCACCTTTGTCACTCTTTATGACGAGTTTTTTCTTTGGCTCACCAAAAAGCTGAGTAAGCCACTCTTGACAATCAGATTCCTCTTTCTTAGAAGGCTCAAACTTAAGGAGCTCGTCTTCAGTAGGCATTACACCACCAAAGCATAATGATTCAATTGATACTTTTTTGTATAAATAACCATCTTTGAGCATCATCCCATCAAGGACATCAAAAGCTTGGCCAGTATCACGGTCACGCCTATATTGAATGAGAGGCCGGAACTCCCTACACAAAGGTCATGTAAACAAATATAACACAAGCTGTAATGTAACATTCCAAACTCACTCTTAAAAATGTGCGTGTGCATATTACTCAAGTTCAGTAGAGCTAATCAATCTTGGTGCAGGAGTAGCTGCAGTCTTCTTGGCAGCAATTCCTCCACCCTGTACACATGAATGAAACATGTCTCAAAAATCTGGCAAAATAAATAGGTTGTAGCCTATAAAATGCAGAGACAACAAAAAGAACAAAAGGAGCTCTTGGCACAGTCTTTTCGAATAGATTCCTGTTGTCATAACAAGATGAAACAGAAAAGACCATCAAAAAACTTCAGCTATCACCTCTATCAAATTTATGGCACTGTACCACCTCTATTGAATTTGTTATCTACTTCAGGTATCACACAAAGAAAGAAGATAGAAAATTAAAATAAACCAATTTAAACAAATTCAATCAAAAAAAAGCTCCTCAAAAAATAAAAAAATTAAGCAAGTCGTGCAAAAAAGTGACCAATATAGAGTATCAGTATGATCCACTCAATAATATCTTCAATCTTTAAATAACAATAAGAAAATAAAGAGCCACGATGAAGTTTCACCAAATGAGGCAAGTTTCTTCTACAATTTTGTTGGTTGAAATAAGCTAGTTTTTTTTTTTCTTAAAAGAGAAACAATTTATTACTTATGAAATTCCTGCCAACAGAAAAAGTAAAAGAAAATGCATTTGCCAGAAAATATTATCTAAGATAAGAAACAATCTGCATTACATATTTTTCAGCCATTGCTTGTAGATCAACTCTAGGGATCAACTTGACAGTAGCTTTTTTCCGTGCATCATTCACAGCTATAACCTGCAGAAACATGATTGAAACAGTTAAGTGGATATCAACACCAGCTAGAGAACAGTTAACCCTTCAAATAAAATAGACACAAGAGAAAAAGTAAAACAAACTTGTCAATATCTCTGTCCAATAGACAAATTCATAATACCTGTGCTAGGTCCCCCTTATATTTCCCATTCTTCACACGGGCCCATGTGCCAACTGAAACTTCATTGTGTTTGCTTCGCACAGTGAGCAAATGAGAAACTTCATTCTTTGTGACAGGTGCCACTCGGCTAGAATATACAGTGCAAATCCCTTTACATGCCTATATTAAATAATCAAGTGTTTGCTCATTAGCTTAACTACTGTGACACCACCAATAGAAGCAATAGTACTGAAATAACAAGAAGAAGTAAGAAAATCACTTTTTCCATAACCAAAACCCCAAAAGCAGAAGAATACCTCATTAACATCAAATTGCCTTTCGGCTTCAATATAAATAAAACCCTTCACATGTTCAAGTGCAAATGCAGAAATTATCTGCAGCTTAGTTCCAAGGGCATGTAAGTCCACATACTTCTGCATCAGACAAAAGGCAGAATGCCTCTCACGTCCAACCTACACGGAAGAAGTTGCTCAGAAATACAAAAAATGAGAAAGAAACAAAGAAGATCAAAGAAGCTGTTTGAAACATAAGCAATAGAATTCTAGAAAACTATACCATGCATTTGACTTTCCAGATGGTTGGATCCCTGGAAGAAGGTATGACTACATTTCCTTCAGTCATTCTTTTAGAATCGTATAGATCTTCTGCATATGTCACAAAACTGGAGCCTGGTTTGTAACGCTCTTCCAGCAGTTTTTCCAGTTCTTCCTCAGTAAGCTCCTCCTCTTTGGGCATAACTGGAAAATTATGGGTTTTTGCAGGTTCACTTTTTACTTTAAGCTGTGTTTTAAATTCGTCTTCCAGGAAGTCTGTTTTCAGAGAAGAAAAGAACAGAGTCGTGACCCTTTTTTTACTAGTGAAGTGGTCAGTCTCAATAAAAATGCAAATAAGCATAGACAAGCAAGTATAATTCCATCACCGCATTGTCCAAACCAACAAGACTAAAAGCATATTTACAGGCATAAGAATAAAGTACAAAACAGATCACATAGTTCAAATGCCAAATAAATCATAAATACTTTTCGGCTTGTTTCATATTAGAGAAAGATAGAGAGAAAACAAAATAATTCTTCATACAAAACCAAAATTGAACATTCAATTTTAACAACCACTTTATTGTACTGCATAAATACTAATCACTCTCCCATGCGAATCTACACAAAAAAATGCATATAGACATTGTGTGTGCATGCATCCACTCATAAAATACAGATATATGTACATATATATATAAGCATTGCTTCTTAAATGACTTATCACCTATGAAGTAGTGATGGAGGTATAGATACTATAACACAACCAAACCTTAAAAACAAGATACAGATACAACTAGGATACATTAATTAAAAAAATAATAATTCTATAATTTCTATAATTATATTATGCATAAACTCAAAGAATGATCAGAAACAATTAATTAGGATACATTAAAACACAAACAGCAGAGAAGCCCTGCTCCACAAAATGCCACTAAAATTTCAACAATTTTCATCAAGGCTAACACTCCATGAGCTAGTTAATCTTGACAAGCGAACCCCTTCCCAAAAACAATTACTAAAAAGGAGCACAACTTCAAGAAAAAGCAATAACAATCAAAATACAGTTTAACACCTTAAACCAACAACGCCAAAATAAAGAAAATGAAATCACCAAAAACAAAACAAACCCAATCAACATTTCTCTCCTAATTCACACACGCCTCATAATAAACCCTACTCGAAACAAATTGATCCTCATTACCGTTACATGTACAGTAAATCCAATAAAAAAAAAAACCCAAATTCATGCTATAACTGGCAACACACAGAGATTCAACAACTTTAAACCAATAACACACTCATACAAACAAAAACCCACCATACATTTCCATCAAACCCACACAAAAAAACCCTAGTAGACAGATTTTAAAACCCTAGTATCACGGGCAGAAAATCTACAGAAAACACACACACTCACAGAGTGAGAAATTAGGTTTTAGTTTTACCATCTTCGAAATCGCTTTCGTCGCTGGCATCGTCGCCCTCATCGACCTCGTATGCGGCGTCATCGAAGAACTGAACAACACCGCGGTTCTTCCTCTTCCCTCGACGGCTGTTCTTGCCGCCACCGTCGTCGCGCTTTCTCTTCCCCGATGAGTCATCTACGGCGATACCTTTACCCTTATACGACATTGTCAGCTCAGAGCCTACAGATCAGCGAGCAGAGAGAGAGAGAGAGAACACTTTTCGAATGAGAGCAGAGAGAGAGAGAGAAGAGAGAGAGTGCGTGTGACGTGGGCTTGGCCGAGTGACACCAGACGTCATATGTAGGTGAATCAAATCGTCTTTGCAATTAAGTCCCTTACTTTTCATTTAATTAGACTTTAATCCTGCATGTATTGGTGGAATCCAAATCGCCTTTCGGGACTAAAAATTTTAATTAAAAAATCACTATAAATTATTAAATTATTTTTTTAATTTTTTTATATATTTGTAGAATGCAAATTGCCTTTTGGGTTAAAAATTTTAATTTAAAAATTTAAAAATTATTTTTTTATTTGAGAAAATTATTGATAAATCCTATTTAGAAGTGTTTTAGTCCAAGAAATTCATGAAGGAATTTTTTAACTCATTTAGTCCCATGTATGTATAGTTTTATTCCATAAAATCCTTTTTCTTGATTTACACTATTTTCTTGGACACTTATACCCTTATATTTAATTTTGATACCCTTATAAATATTTTTTGAACGGTTAGTAATTTATGATGTGAACATTCATATTTTTAAATTGACATTGGTAGGAATGTAAAATTGGCCCGTGGACGGCCCGAAACCAGTCAGCGAGCCGGGGCGGGCCCGACCCGTTAACAATGTGAATATTCACATTGACATGTTAACATTCACATTAATAGGAGTGTAAAATTGGCCCGCGTCCCGTGGCGGCGCGAAACCCGCCCGCAGTCTATGGGCGGCCCGGGGCGAGCCCGGTCTGGGCCGTTGACAATGTGAATATTCACGTTGACATGTTAATATTCACATTGATAATAGTATAAAATTGGTCCGCGGCCCATGGGCGGCCAAAAGCCCACCTGCGGCCCGGGGCAGGCCCGGTCCGGGCCGTTGACAATGTGAATATTCACATTGACATGTTAACATTCACATTGATAAGAGTATAAAATTGGCCAGTGTCCCGTGGGCGGCCAAAAGCCTGCCCGCGGCCCAGGACGGGCCCAGCCCGGGCCGTTGACAATGTGAATATTCACATTGACATGTTAACATTCACATTGATAGGAGTGTAAAATTAGCCCGCGCCTCGTGGCTACCCGAAACCCGCCCACGGCCCGTGCCGAGCCCGGCCCGTTGACAATGTGAATATTCACATTAACATGTTAATATTCACATTGATAAGAGTATAAAATTTGCCCACGCCCCGTGGCTACCCATAACCCGCCCACGGCCCATGGGCAACCCCGGGCGGGCCCGGTCTGGCCTGTTGACAATATGAATATTCACATTGATAAGAGTATAAAATTAGCCCGCGCCCCGTGGCTGCCCGAAACCCTCCCACGACCAGTGGGTGGCCCGGGGCGAGCCTGGCCCGACCTGTTGACAATGTGAATATTCACATTGACATGTTAACATTCACATTGATAAGAGTATAAAATTAGCTCGCGGCCCATGGGTGGCCAAAAGCCCGCCCGCGGCCAGGGGCAGGCCCCGCCTGGCCCGTTGACAATGTGAATATTCACATTAACATGTTAACATTCACATTGATAAGAGTGTAAAATTGGCCCGTAGCCCATGGGCGGCCCGAAGCCCGACTGCAGCCCGAGGCGGGCTTGGCTCGACCCGTGACAATGTGAACATTCACATTGACATGTTAACATTAACATTGATAGGAGTGTAAAATTTGTCCGCTGCCCGAAGCTCACCCTCAGTCCAGGTAGGCCTGACCCGGCCCGTTGACAATGTGAATGTTCACATTGACATGTTAACATGCATATTGATGGGAATGTAGAATTGGCCCGCGGCCCGTGGGCTGCTCGAAACCCGCCCATGGCCCGGGACAGGCTCGTTTGGGTCCGGGCCCGAGCATGTCCGAGACCCTAGGCTAGGGCCTAGGCCATCACTTTGAAGCCTGGCCCGGCCTGGCCCATCGGCTCGCTTAAGGCCCATTTAAGGCTCGGTCCGAGGCCCAGCCCACCTGAGGTACATTGTCTTTTTTTGTGAAAAATAATAAAATTTTGGTAGAAAAAATTAAAAAGAATTTAAAAAAAATGGCCAGGCCCGCCCAAGCCCCGCCTAAGCTCGAGCCTAGGCCTAGGCCCACCGGCTCGACCCGAGGATGTCGTCTTCGGGCCGCGGGCCAATTTTACACTCCTATCAATGTGAATGATAATATGTCAATGTGAATGTTCACATTATCACGAGCCGGGCCGGGCCCGCCCCGGGCAGCGGATGGGCTTCGGGCCTCCCACGAGCCGCGGGCTAATTTTACACTCCCATCAATGTGAATGTTAATATGTCAATGTGAATATTGACATTGTCACGAGCCGGGCCGGGCCGGGCTCGCCCCGAGCCGCCAACGGGTTTTGGGCTGTCCATGGGACGCGAGTAAATTTTACACTCTTATCAATGTGAATGTTAACATGTCAATGTGAATATTCACATTGTCACAGGCCAGGCGGGGCCGGGCCTGCCCCGGGCAGCCGGCGGGCTTCGGGCCTCCCACGGGCCGCGGGCTAATTTTACACTCCTATCAATGTGAATGTTAATATGTCAATATGAATATTCACATTGTCACGGGCCGGGCGGGCTCGTCCCGGGCCGCCCACGGGCTTCGGGTCGCGGGCCAATTTTATAGTCTTATCAATGTGAATGTTAATATGTCAATGTGAATATTCACATTGTCACGGGCCGGACCGGGCTCGCCCCGGGCAGCGGGCTAATTTTACACTCTTATCAATGTGAATGTTAACATGTCAATGTGAATATTCACATTGTACATGGGCCCGGCCCCTACACATTGACGATATGAACATTCACATTGACGGTGTGAGCATTCACATTAGGGGTATTTTGGTAATTATGTCACCCATAGGACTTATTGAAACATAAGAAAATAATATGAACTAAATAGAACATAAGTAGATACATTAGGGGTATTTTGGTAATTATGTCACCCGTAGGACTTATTGAAACATAAAAAAATAATATGAACTAAATAGAACATAAGTAGATGAAAAGGTTTTGGTCTTCTTATCTCAAATAGGACCTAATGGAATAGTCAAAAAGAATATGGGTTGAATGGAACATAAGTAATTAAAGATGAATTTATGGAAAAAGCTCCCTTTTTATTTTTGTATATTTTTTTTTTTATCAAATAGTTTGTTTCTAAACTAGACCTAAGTTCATTATTTTTTAGCTTTGTTTGACATAATTTACAAGAGTACACTTTTTTTATTTTTTTATCTTTTTTAATCACATTACATTTCTATTTTTTTGCAAATTTTTCATAAAAAATTTAAAAATATATTTATTTAAATTATGCCAAATAATTCCAAATATATTTATTTAAATTTATCTTTATTTTGTGAAGCTATTTCATGGTTTTTTTTTTTTTTAACTTTAACAAAATAAAAAATAAAAACAACTTAGTTGCTATAAAAATAAATTATATTTATGATCTTTAAATTATGAGTTACATTTTAATTCGGCATTTTAAGTTTTAATTTTATCAATTTTTTCTTTGAAAATTCTATTTTGAATCAATTCGGCTTAATTTTAAACAGATCATCTAAATAATTAACGGAATTATAATAAAATACACGTATAGTTTTTTTTGCGTTAATTTTGTCCCTAACATTTGGTGACAAAATTAATTTGGCATTTTTTTTGCTTAGTTTTTTAAGTTTGGTGACAGAATATTAATAAAATAAAATTGATAAAATTAAAATTTTAAAGACTATAATGACACAAAATATATATTTAGAGACCATAGTTTTAATTTATAACTATTTAACTCGAATTGAAAAATTTAAAGATGAAATTAACAAAATTAAATTTTAAAATACAAAATTGATATAATAAATATATATATATATATTAAGGACACTAGTCTACGTAATCCTTCATAATATCTAATTAAAATGGAGAAAATTATAAATCAGTGAAATAGTGAAAAAAAATGTTTGAATTTTTATGATGGTGTGTAGTTTTTTTTTTTTTTTTAGTATACATAGTGTAAGTCCTTCTTGTAACTAGTGCAATTTTTTCATGTGTATTAGGGTTGTACCATAAAAGATTTTATCCATAATATAATAATTTTTTACAGTACCATTTAGCTTGTTTGGTTTTGATTTCCAGAAAAACACTTTTCAAAAAAATTACTTTTTTATTTTTTATATTTTTTTGTTTTCAATAAATTTTTTTAATATTTTAAGCAATTTTTTATTTTTTATTTTTAGACATACCTAATATAAATATACTTAAAAAGTATAATATTTGTGAAAAAAATCTTTAAAAAATTCACTTAATACCAAAAATATAAAAAAAATATATGAAAATTCAGTACATTTTTCGTATTTTTGTGTATTTATTAATTTTTTTAAATATTTTTTCACAAATATTTTACTATTTAGATACATCTAAGTAAAGTGCATCTAAAATACTAAAAAAAATATAGCTTAAAATGTTAAAAATATTCAATAAACACAACCAAAAAAAAAAAAACTCAATTTTCATAAAACTAAATTAAGAAAACTAAAATTGATTTGTAATTTTCCAAAACAAAAATGTTGATGCTTTGGCACTTCAAGTTTTCATAGTAACAAAAATATTATAGATTCCAATGTCATACAAAATTTTATACGAAACACTACACCCATGAGTATTTGATATAAAATTTTGTATCCTTTTTTCATTATGGGGAAGAAAATTTGGACCCAAAATTTTATAAAACTGAATATGATTCCAAATTTTTTGGGTCCTTCAATTTTTAAAAAGGCATATTGGGCCTTAATAGATTAGACTGGTTTTTTTTTTTTTTTTTTTTTTTTTTTAACTAGTAATATTCTGAGGGTTTAAATATTTTGGAGGGCCTATTTTTTTATTCAAATTTCGGTCCGAAGGAAGTTGCCTTTTCGGCCTATCACAGGTCGGGCATGCTAACAGAGGAAATTTTAAAACTAAAAGTTTGTTTGGAAAGAATATATTTTAGTTAAAAAATTAATAGACAATTCATTATCTTTGTTTTATAAAAAATTTAAAAGTCATTAAAAAAGTCACTTTCTAAACAAACCTTAACTAAAATAAAATTGTTTAAAAATAATGTGGAAAAACAACTGATTAGTGGTGAAAAAAGTTATAAAAAAATTTCAAAACTCACAATCTTAGACACAATACAAAATTCATTGCACACCCTTCTTTAGAGCCACACCCTTCACAATCTATCTTCATTTTTCATGAAAAAAAAAAAAAATTATAAAGAAAAACGTCATTTTTTTACTCATTTGTTATTAGCCATTAGATCAACACTTCAAACGATCACTCTACAAATTTCAATCTAGCGGATCCGGATCCCTTCTTTAAAGCCACTCCACCCATTTGGCTTGATAATTACTTGATATGTGAAATGGAAAAACTCAAAACACCTTTTAAAAAACTAATTGTTGATTATTCTATAGTTTATCTAGGTTCATGAATTTGTTTTCTTTTCTTACAAAAATAAATTAAAAATTAGCACTTATTCAAATTTGTTTGACAAACTATTTTTTGAATTTTTTCTTGAAAACACTCATTGTTGGAAAACATTTTAAGTTGTTTTCCAATTTTTTGAAAATTGATTTTGCACAAAAAAAATAAAAACAATGAGTCTTTTCAAATTTTGTATTCTTCCTATTTTTAAGAACACAAATGGCATGTTTGATTGGGTGGATTAGAGCATGGGATGGATTTGGGGTGCCTGCTGTGCACCCATGCACAGCAGGCACGGCTGTGAACCAAAACGACAACGTATCCTCTGATTTGGAATTTTGGAGTTGTTACTTGCAACCAAAACAGCTGCGTTTCTTTATGAACCCTCCACAAGGCCAAAAGTTATATATAGCTTAGTGATATTATGCAGTATTTTCTTATAGCTAAAAATTAAGATTAAGTTTGGTTATGATGAAATGGTGAAAAGTGACAGAAATGGAAAAATAAATATATATATATATCTTTTGTTTGAGTTTATTTAGTATGAAAGTGGTGAAAAGTTACAACTCATGATAGCATGATAATTAAGTTTCTAGTTTCTTATATAAAAAAAAATTTTAAAAATTTAATTTATTATAAAAATAATTACTTATAAGTTATAATTAGAATTTTCATTTTCTTGCAGAATTTTCATCCTAATCGAATTCATACAAAAAAAAAAAAAAAAAATTTCCCTCCTTTTCTCGTCTTCTTTCACTTCACTTTCTACTATTTTCAGTTTTCATTATTTATCTCCTTTTAATCAAACAAAGCCTAAGGAATTTTGGGACCATATTAATAAAGAAAAATATTTGAGACCCCTAATAAAATTCCCACAATTTCACCAATGATATGGAAGCAGGGGCGGGGCTATGTATAGTTTAGTGGTGTCAATTGACACTGCTGAACTTTTAAATTTTGTTCAAATATATATGCAATTTTGTTTAATAGTTTTGGATTTTAACAAAATGACCCAGTGAATCTAGATAAATATCACATATATCACATATATTTGGACCTATTTATTGTTTAGTGGTGTCAATTTTAGCTCAATGTTCATTCATTCATTCGCTCCATCGACGCTTTATTCTCTAACAATCATTGTTGTATTGACATCGATGCATTCCTTCATTTGTTCTCTCTCTCTCTCTGTCTCTCTCTCCCTCTGAATGACCCCACTGAGTGGAATTCCTGGCTATGCCACTGTGTGGAAGGATATGTGTCAATTTTTGATTTATCAATACTCATTTATGTGAGGCTTTACTTCCTTACCACATCATTGTGGGTGTATTTAGAGGTCTCAAATGTGAGTTGGCTGACTCAAGTAATGTATGTATAATTCAAATAAGTAAAAATAAAATAAAATATTTACTATATATTAATCATATTAATAAATACTGGTGGTTGTCAGATGTGATGTATGTGTAATTTAATTAAGTAAAAATAAAATAAAATATTAATATAAGTAGTATGAGTTTCCTTATTAAATTCATGTCTTAGATTCAAGTCCTCCTCTTTTCTTTATTTTGTTTAATAGAGAATTGGAGGCTAGACGTAAGAAAATTATTATAATATTTTTAAAGAAAATATTATTTATAAATAATATTTTATTATATTTTTTAATCACTAGATACAAAATAATTATTCTTGGTTATATTTATTATCATGATTACAAAATTTCTTAATATTTAGTTGTAATAAAAATAAGTAAATAAGATCACTTAAAAATATAAACATAGTTTTTGCAAACATATTGTTCAGAAACGCAGCCGTTTTGATGCAATTAACAGCTTCATGTTCCCAAATCAGAGGATACCTTGTCGTTTTAATTCACAGCCGGGCCTGCTGTGCATGGGTGCACAGCAGGTACCCCAAATCCCATGGGATTGGGATTATTAATCCGTGGGCCCAATTATCCTATGCTTGTTTTAATATTTTGATTTAGGATTATTAATCCAATGGATAATTAATCCAACAAATTTGTAGGATTATTAGTAATGAGGTAGTGGTGGGATTATTAATCCAATGGATATTAATCCAATTGAATAGTGAATACCACACTAATTTACTAGAATTATTAATACTTCACTATTAATCTTGTGAATCAAACATGACCAAAAGGGATAAATATAAAACGAAAACTTTACAATGATACCAAACTGAAGTGCATTTAAGTCCTGTTAAAATGGACCCATCTAACTGGTTTGGGCTTTTTCAAATGGGCCTTTCCAGTCATGTTTGCATATCCGCAACAGCATATCATATGATTTTTTTGATGGGCTGATCCAAGTGCTCACCAATCTATAATGTGTTCGTAGATCCAGTCACTTCTACACGTTGTTGGGAGTTACTTGAAAACTATTTAATAATTTTTTCTATGGTACAATAAATGTGTGTACGAATATCAAAAAAACTATGTGGAATGGCTCAAGGCTCATAGGTTAAGAGTGTATTTCTATGTATGGTCATTTAGACAACATGGATTCGAGTTTTTCAAGCCGATATTTGGTGACAAGATTCGTGTCCATTAATCGTGAGTTATTGATTCATAATCATTTTTTCTTTAGTAAGTTTGGATCAAATTTTAATTTAAATTTGGTGTAAGTATCTGTGGGGACATAATTTTTGAATGACAACACGTGGCCGAGGTGTCACCGAAGTGTCAGCCGAGGTGCCAAGTGTCCTGATCATGACGCCGAGATCATCTCGGCTAGATCGAGGTTATCTGCAAAGATACCGGAATCCGGGATAAGCGGATAAGGAACGAGTCCTAAAATAGGAGAAGACTTCAGTTTGGGTAAAGATAAGACTCTTAGAGAGTTTATCCCAATCTTACTAGGAGTCCAAGATTAACAATAATTCTAAGTCCATTGAAGTTAGGCTTCTATTGGGACTAGATTTGTGTTGCTATAAAAGAGCTTTTTATATTCTAAATAGTGAGTTAAGCACTAATTGTTATCTTTGAGAGATAACTGACTTGATCTTGATCGTCGGAGTGCATATGCTTTTTGCATATGCTTTTTATATTCTGAATAGTGAATTAAACACTAACTGCTATCTTTGAGAGATAACTGACTTGATCGTCGGAGTGCCCTCGAGTGGACGAACCACTGCCGAAATCTCTTCTTTTCTGTGACAGGTCGTTCGGACAATCTATTTTGCTAGTGTTCTTCAGCTAAGTACCAATTTAGCAGTGTGGTCGGAAATTACCACACACAGTATCTACGCATCTTTCATATGAGAAAATTATATGCAATAAATGCTGAAAATGACTTTTTGTAGTATATGAGACATGAATAGGCATGGAAATTAACGATTCAGGAAAAGAAATGAAAATGATTTGCCAACAACCCCAATGGACCGTCATGAGAACTTGATGAAATGTTAAGGAATAGACATCGGTAAAAATTTCTTTTCATATCTTAGAGTTGGTTCTAACTTTAAGGGTCGTGTATCTTTAACCTTTAGATCAATTTTGATTTGTGGCAAAGGGACAATATTAGATTAAACAAGATTTGGTTAAAACCTTTTAATTTGGGATAATTAACTTTGATGTATGACAATTTCTATTGGAATGGTATTCTTTTGCAAAATTTTAAAAACATCTTTCTTGAAATTACTTATTCTACCATTAAACATGACTTACAATTTAAATTAAGATTAATCACGTTTTTGATCCTCAAGTTTTGTCATTTTAGTCTCCAAAGCTCAAAACCTTTTAATTAACTACACAAATAAATAACAATGCCCTCATATTTTATCTAATGGTTCGTTTAGAAAGTGAGAGAGTAATTTATGTGAAAATTGGGCCGAGCTGGGTAATGGACTGTTATGGGCCACAATACAAAGGGCTGAGTAGACAAGCCTTGGCGGTAGACCGGTCCTAGAAAGGCCTTAGAGTTAGTACGGCCTAGAAGGGCTTTAAAGTTACTCCGGTTCGGGAGAACCTATTGTTATCTCGGTCCGGAAGTGTATTACGGATAACTTGGTCGTCGGGTTGTCACACTCAAAGTTAGTCCGGTCGCAACGTAGCATAAGTAGTTCGGTCAAGCCTAGCTAATTATTTTGAGAACCGCAGTAAGAGCAGTGAAAGGAGAACCGAACTAAGGTAGTTCGGTCTAATTTACAAGTTTAGTATAACTATGTTTACTTCGGTCACATTGGAGTCCGACCATGGTAAAACCATCTCACTTGGTTTAAGCAGTGAGGGGGTGTTGAAGGATAAGCATTATCTTTCAGGAGTATGAATCATAGGAGGACTCTACATGAAAGAGTAAGAATCCTACTTGGATTATGTCACACGGAACCTATAAAAACTCACAAACATCACCTATGGAGAGGTAACTGAACTTTGATTTCCGAATACACATAGTTTTTGTCTATTTGTCTAGCTTGCTGACTTAGGCATCGGAGAAGTTTCCGGTACACACCCACCGGCTAGCTCACGTTTGTATTTTCAGGTAGCAGAGCGACGTCGTACGGAGGAGCGCAGACTTGATCAACAGGATTATACGAGAAGGTTTATTTCTTTCCCGTATAGAAAGTAATTTTTTTAGTGATTTTTTATTTTTTTATGAAAAAATGTATAATAAACTAAAATAATGAAAAGAAATTTTTTACTTTATGTATATTCTTTTAACATTTTAACTAAATAATCTATTGTGAAACGAGACCTACCTTATGTGTGTTTTTTTTTTTTTTTTTTTTAATGTTGGGTATGTCATTGATTTGCATTTATTGATTTGAAATATTTTTGAAGTGTACAGGTCTTGGTCAATTTTTGTCCTCCCACTACACAACTTTCCAGTTCATTCCCAAGTTTAGGTTTTTTGTTTTTTTTTAGCCCAAAAAAAAAAATATAAATCTTTTCAAAATAAATCGCTGTTTTATGAAAAAATTTATAAAGTTTTCATTGATCTAAACTTATTGTTACAAACACTTACTGATTTGTTATTTTCTTTTTCTATTTTTTAAAAAAAAAATTAATGAAAAAGTAAAAAAGTGAAACTCTGTCATATCCTGAAATTTCTTTTTCGTGCTTCAGTTAATTGTGAAGAATTTACAAAAGAAAAATGCAAATTATAGAATCTTATACTGGGTTTGGATAAGCAGAAATTTGAAAGTTCATTTTCTTTTTTGGATGTTAATAGTGAGTAATTTAAAATTTGGGAGAATACTTGGTTTAGTTTTTGAAAAAAAAATTGAGTTTTGAGTTGTATTTTGAAAGATAAATTATTGAAAAAAGTTTTGAAAATTAAAAATTTGTTTGGTTATGCGTTTTGAAAATAATTTTGAAATGATTTGTAATTTTTTTTATTTTATAGTTGAATAGATTTTTCGTGAGAGAAAATGTAATTGATTAATGTGTAAAATGTGATAGAATGAGAGAGGAGAAAGAAAAAATAATTGATTGATTTATTAATATAAAAAAGGAGAGAAGAGAGAGAAAAAAATAATTTTGAAAAAAGTTTTAAAAATTGGTAAATCAAACATGTTTTTTAATTTTTTGATCCAAATATTAATTTAAAAACTAAATCAAACAATACCTTAACAATGGGATAGAGAAAAAAAAATTATAAAAATATGATTGATGCAAGTGAATCTGTGGTGGGATGCAAGTGAAAAGCTGTAGGATTGCAAATCTCATTCGCACCCCTCCATGTTTATGTATTTTCATTTGTTCTGTTTAACTGTTAAGTAACTCCCCCCCTAGAATTTTAAAAAATTCTCTTTTGGTTCTTGAAACCAAAAGTTGATTCAGCTTGTTTGGTTTGATTTTTTTAAATTTACTTTTCAGAAAATTAAAACATTTTTTTTTCATATATATATATTTTTATTTTCATTGATTTTTTTTAATATTTTAAGTATTTTTTTTAAAAAAAAATTAGATACACTTAAAAAGTATAATATTTATATAAAAAAAATCTTTAAAAAATTCACTAAATACTAAAAATACAAAAAAAAATGAAAATTCTGTACATTTTTCATATTCTTATATATTTATTGATTTTTAAAATATTTTTTTTATAAATATTTTACTTTTTAGATACATCTAAATAAGATGTATCTAAAAAAATAAAAAAATTGTTTAAAATTTTAAAAACATTCACTGAAAACAAAAAAATTAATTTTCAGAAAATTGAATTCAGAAAATTGAAACCAAACACAGTGCATCTTTTAGCTAAAATCAAGTGTAATTTTTCAGTGTTTAAAAAGTTAGCTATTTTAGCAAGCTATTTTAATTTTTGACAAATTTTTTTTTTTGATACAATGGAGGCGGCAACCTGAACTACAAGCAAAACACTACGGGCCCTGTTTGGTAGAGCTGTGGGAAAGTGCTTATAGCTTATGCCTAAACAGCTTATAGCTTATAACAACATAAGCTGATTTCTGACTTATAAATTAAGCATCTCCTGGCCCACTCAAAGAATAAGCTGATTTCTGACTTCCAAAAAGTTATAAGCTATAAGCTAAACCAAACACATCAAAATAGCTTAAATTAAGCTGAAAGCTGAGATAAGCAGTTTTTAAGCTGCACCAAACAGGTACACGGTCATGTTTGTTTACCAGCATGGATGGCTGGATTAGATTACTATGGCTGTGGGTTCCAACTATAACTTGTTTGGTGATGATTTGGGAGGGGAGATTAATAGTGCGAGGGGTTAAGTAATCCCCCTCAGTATAATCTCCTTCAGTAGAGGGATTAACTTGGTTAGATTTTGGCTGGGATTGGGAAAATAGTAAGTGGATTAAGTCTATTTTATATAAAATTTTTGTTTTTTCAATTTTATTTTTTTTACCAAGTGCACCGGTTCATTTTAGTTTTTTTAATATAGAAATAATTAATTTATTTATTTTATATAAAAATAATTTAATAATCCCATCATTAATATCTCCCACACTATCATCAAAACAAATATACTTTTACTTAATTTTCTCATTAATAATTCCATCAAACCTAATCTACCAATTAAACGTGGCCTACAGCGTGGAGCTCCCTCTCAACTTGTTACTAGCTAGAGCCAGCTCCACAGAAGAAGGGGCTGTTAATAGAATTTCAACTCCATCAACCATATCAACAGCAGCTTTGGCTAACAGGACTGCACAATGGTTAGCTTCTCTCAAAATAGAATGCAACTCACACTGCCAATTTCTCTTGAGCATTTCCCCAATCTCTTGGCAGAGTTAAAATAGTTATATTTGGGTGGATAATTGAATTTTTTGTAATTGAATGTAAAAAAAAATTATCTTAAAAAGTGATATATAGTTTAAATTCCATTATTACATAATAGCAATCACCCTTCAAACAAATTACAATCACACACTATTTTTTTGGAATTTTTTCTGAATAAATTTTTTGAATTCATAGCATTGTTTGTTATTGCAATTTCAAGAAATGCCAGAGATCTTCAAAACATTGCTAAAAAATGCGTAAAATTTTAATTTTAATTTTTTTATTTTTACAATATGTAGTATTTTTATGCAATTTCTAAGGAAACAATATAGAATTGAACAGAAACATCAGGAACCAAACTATAGTGCTGTTTGGTGCAGCTTATTATAAGTTAAAAACTGATAATCATAAAACAAAAATCAAAAACACATCTTCCTTAGCTTCTAAATAATCCGCTTTTCTCAGCTTATTTAAATTATTTCTGCCTAAAAAGCTGTAAGCAGAAGCTGCACCAAACAGTCTGACACAGATTCTTAAATTAAAATGATCTATAATCACCCATTATAATCCACACCAAACACCCCTATGTCAAACACAATGGGTAAACTACTAATAAGTCCTACTTTTGAGACTTATTACCCATTAAGTCCTATTGATAAATTTATTAAGTGATAAAGATAAATTTATCAGTCTTTTATGAATAAATTTATAATGATAAATTTATCAGTCTCTTTGTTTTTATGAATAAATTTATAGTGATAAATTTATCAATCTTTTATTTTTATAGTGTTAGATTTATTAGTTAGAACCTGTAGATAAATAAGTCTAGTTAATAGGACCTACACGTAAGTACCCCAAACACAATTGAGGCAACTTTTTACTTTTTAATATTCAGAACAGTATGTTTTAATTGGATAACAGATTATAAATAGTATTTAACATTGAAAACATGAAAGTTTAAATTCATTAAACTAATGAACAGGTGATGCATAAAATGGTATTTTAAAAATTGAATAAATTATAAATATATCTTTGAGATTTATTTAAAGTACAATTGTCCACTGTGATTTAAAGAATTATAAATACCTCTCATTCGAATTTTTTATTTAACAGAATTAACTAAAAAAATAAAATTCATAATTACTCTCCTATACAATAATAAAATTACCTAAATTATTAATTGAAACATATTTCTAATATCATTAAAAACTGTTAATTGATTTGATGATTTATTAATAAAATGAGCAATTTGTTATGAAATTAAAAATTTCAAGGGGTGAAATGTAATTTCCAAAGCCACAAGAGACGATTTATATTTTAATTAAATCTCAGGTCGTGTTTTTGTAATTTATCCTTTAAAATTTATTACCTAAATTTAATCCAATAACATTATTATTTATTATTATAAAAAAAACTAATATTTTTATTTTCTTCTTTTCCATATAATAAAATTAGAAATAGATCTGTATCCTGAAAATATATTATGAAATTATTCTAAAAGTGAAGTGTGGTGTGGATTCAAGTTGTTGTTGCTTAGGTTATTAGTAGATTGAATATGGTACATTAATTTCACTTTCTTGATAATTTTCATGAATATTGAGAAAATTATTTGCATATCAATAAACTTCTGACGAAGTCATTAATAAAATTGTGTACTAAGAAAAACAAAGTGCATGTAAATATAAGCACCCCTAACATTGTCGTATAACTTAGCCAAAAATAAATAAATAAATAACATTATTGTATAACATTACAATAAAACTATTTGTCATTCATAGAAAATTATTTTTCCAAGTGCCGTTTTGGCTAAAATAATTAATAAAAATAAAATAGGTGAAAATAGTTAATAAAATAAAATGTCACATTTAAATCATAATTATTTCATTTTTCTCTCACAACTATCAATGATATTTTGAGAAGATAGTCAAAAGTTGATTTTTTGATTTTTTTAAAAAAAAAAACTTTTTAACTTCTTTTTTTTATGAGAGAGGGAAGTGACTTTTGACCCACTTTCCAAAATAGGCCTAAATCAACCAAAAAAAAAGTCAATCAACTTTTTAAACATAATTTTTTTAATCAAGTTAAAATAATTAAAAAAATAAAAAAAGCTAATTATAATAATCAACTTTTCAAACGTGGTCAATCTTAGAACTCCAACGCGATAGTTGATAAACCATAATATTAGGGGCGTTTGGGAAGGGAGTTTAGGGGTTAAAATACCCTCAAAGTAAAAAGAACTTAAAAAAAAAAAAAAAAACACATATGCCAACAAAAAAAACAAGTACAATCATCTGCAATCAGTCCACGTGGAGTGTTGCATGGCTGGCCTAATAGCATTCACAGTGAAACTGTTAGTAAGTGTTTTAGCCAGTTATTACTTTTTAGCAAGTCATTTTTTGTTTTTGCTTTCATAATGAAATAGTTAGTAGGTGTGTTAGTGATGTGTGTTAATATGTTTGTTATCTGTAGCTAGCGTTTTAGCTAGCGAAGGGGAACTTTTTTTGTTCTTTCGATTGACCAGCCGGATGTCCGGCCTGTTGACCGGTCAACGGCAAATTTTTTTTTTTAACTTGTTGGGTTTTTTTTTGGACTTGAAATTTAATTTTAGGCTTGAAATTTTTGATTAAACTAAATTATTTATTTATTTTATTTATTATATACATATATATATATATATATTTAACACACACCTTAATACATCCCTTAACACATTCATTGTACCACCATTCATTCATTATTCACTTACTAAATTAACAAACTCTTAACACATATTTTTTGGTCCCACTTTTAACACTTTTTGTCATAAAACACACAATTTTAACACATCCATTGTGGATGCCCTAACGATTTTGCCTTTCAAAATTTTTGAAAACAAGTGCAATCATTCAATCAATTGAGGTATTTTTATTATTTATCTTCTTACATCATTTTAAACATATTTTTTAATATAATAATTAAATAAAAAATTTAACTCAATTTTCAAAAATAAAAATTAAAATAACCTACTAAAATAACTAAATAGTAAAAAAAAAAGTAGTCACTCTCCAAACATCCCCTAAGAGCATCTCTAACGATTCACTAATTTTTTCATCAAATCTGAGTAAAAAAAAGATAACTTCCTCAATCTAATATCAGTCGCTCCAACGGTTGCACTATAACTTGCATCAAAAGGCAGGGGATGTCCAGTTGGACAACCGGCCGGTTGACTAGACAAGGCAACTGAATTTTTTTCCCCCCTCCATTTCTGTTTCCCAATTCATTTCCCAATTCTTTTTCCTCCATTAAATCTTTTCCATTTTTTTGTACCTCCAATAATGATTTCATTCCAAAAATTGATATAAATACATTAATTTATGTACCATATACCAGAAAAGAGGTACTTTATATCTATAGCCAACCAGAACTGAAAGCAAAGCATAATGAGTATCTCAAATTCTTACCTGTTCACTTCATTTTCATCCTCTTCTTCTTTCTCATCCTCTGATGAAGAAAAAATGGTCACACTTTTGGGGGTTTATGAGATAAATAATGCTACTATGATTCAGATGCTGCAATCAACTAATCAATCAAAGAAAAGATGTGGTTTTGTTGTAGGACATAATTACATACGTCGCGATAGATGGAAGGGTCATGAGCGATTGTTTGCGGATTATTTTGCGGCAAATCCACTTTATACACCTGCAACATTTCAAAGACGTTTTCGAATGCGTTGTCCTCTGTATTTGCGAATTTTGAATGCCATTGAAGCATACAATCTATATTTTGTTCAAAAACAAGATGCAACTTATATCCTTGGATTGTCTATTCTGCAAAAGATGACTGCAACAATGAGAATATTGTCATATAGAATGGCAATAGATGCAGTTGATGATTATGTACGTATTGGGGAAAGCACTGCAAGTGAAAGTTTGCAACACTTTTGCAATTCAGTAATTGAAATCTTTGGATCAGAATACTTAAGATCTCCAACAATATCTAATATTGTTAGATTAATTGTTATTAGGGATGTTCGTGGGTTTTCGGGTATGTTGGGAAGTTTAGATTGCATACATTGGAAGTGAAAAAATTGTCCAACAGCATGGCAAGGTCAATACGTAGGCCATCTGAAAAAGGCAACCATCATTCTTGAAACAGTAGCTTCTTATGACTAGTGGATTTGGCATGCATTTTTTTGGAATGCCTCACTACAAGAATTTTCACTTTTGGCGACTAAATTTTTAGTCGCAAAAAGTTAATTTTTAGTCGCCGAAGGACTTTAGCGACTAAATTTTTTGGTCGCAAAATTAGTAGCCGAAGAGTAGTCGTGAAAGCTAATTGGCGACTAAAATTTTAGTCGCCAAATGTATTAATTTGCCAACTAAATATTTAGTTGCCAAAAGGTTGGACATTAAATTAAATTAGACCCTTTTCGGCGACCAAACTTTTAGTCACCTAAAGTCTCACCTTTTTAGCTACTACAATTTTAATCGGCAAAGAGTTCTTTTTGGCTACTAAAAATTTAGTCGCCAAAAGTCCCCATCTTTGGCTACTAAATGTTTAGTCGACAAAGAGTTCCTCTTTTGGCTACTAAATATTTAATCGCCTAAAGTTTTACATTTTTTGCTACTAAAATTTTAGTCGGCAAAAGTGTGTTTATAATTTAGTTTTTTATTTTTCGCTACGAAATATTTTAGTCACCAAATGTTTGATTTTCTTTTGGTTACTAAAGTTTTAGTTGCCAAATGTCTTTTTTTTCTTTTTTCTTTTTCCTTTTTGGCTACTAAATTTTTAGTCACTAAATGTCTTCTTTTTTTTTTGCTACAAAACTTTTAGTCGCCAAATGTCTTTTCCTAATTTCTTTTTAGCTAGTAATTGTTTAGTCGCCAAAAACATGATATTATATTTTATCGCGAAATTATAATTTCTCCACAACCTGTCTATATACATTGCAACCTGTAATACGTATAAAAACAAAATGATACATACTATCAATCATTCCACAATCTGCATCCATATATCAAAAATAAACAACATTAAATATCAAAGTCCATACAAATCAACTATTGTCCAAACTAAAATAATAATTCTATACAAAATATATCATACAAAAATCAAAGTCCTCCGTATACAAAAAAATACATTTACCACCAAGCAAGATTACCATATGGCATGGTACAAATTACTATCGTAATTGAGAGGGTAATTTCTATAGAAATTGGGCCGAGCTGGGTAAATTGGGCCGATCTGGGCAAATTGGGCCGAGCTAAAGTAATGGGTCAGTTTGGGCCGAACTGCGAAGGGCTGGGTAAAAGGCCGTCTAAGTTACTCCGATTTGAAGAAATAGCCTTGGTATTAGACCGTCACAACCGTGGTAAATAGTTCGGTCGCATAAGGCTTTATTTATACTTCGGTTTAGGGATGCGGTGTTCGGTCTTCAGTAATTAGTTTGGTCACCAAGGTGTGCTAAGTCAGTACGGCTCAACTCTCTTATGGTTAGCTCGGTCTTGGCAGGGGGAAGCCGAGGTAAGAGAATGGAAAGTAAGGGCCAAACTAACGTTTACTTCGGTCATATGGAAGTCCGGCCATGGGAAAAACCATCTCACTTGGTTTAAGCAGTGAGGAGGGTGTTGAGGGATAAGCATTATCCATCAAGAGTATGAATCCTAGGAGGACTCTACATGGAGGAGTAAGAGTCCTACTAGGATTGTGCCACACGAAACCTATAAAAACTCACCAATATCACCTATGAAGAGGTAATGCAATTTTGCTCCCTAAATACATAGAGCTTTTGCCTATTTGTCTTGTTGACTGACTTAGGCATCGGAGAGGTTTCCGGCACACACCCGCCGGCAAGCTCACGTTTGTGTTTTCAGGCAGTGGAACGACGTCGTATGGAGGAGCGCAGACTTGATCAACAGGATTATACGAGAAGGTGTATTTCTTTCCCGTACAATTGGCGCCGTCTGTGGGAACTCAGACAAGAAAAACCTCTTGATCAAGCTTTTCCTCAGGAAGAATCAATGGCGCACAACGAAGATGTATCACAGTCCGCCGTCGACGGACTAACACCAGAGGGAGGTGCAAGGCGCGAGGGTCTACCTTTGGTCTCTCTTATGGCGGACTTGGAGCAACGACAAAATTCTAGGAGGGATGCCAGGGGTAGAAGGAGGAATAACAGCCCTCATCCCTCTCGTTCGCAAAGCCCAGAGAGACAAAGGCGCAGGATTGATCCTCAAACTTTGGAGGATCGCGTCAGGGAACAAGACGAGTTGATACGGCGGATGGCGGCGGACATGGAATCTCTAAAACGCCAGATGAAAGGAAAAGAAGTGGGGACAGGAGAGGGGCGCAACAACAAGACGCCCCCTCGCTACTCAGAGGGTCGTAGTAGAAATTCTACACCCTCCTAAGCAGAAAACAGAAGCCTCAGGATAGGCGACACGCAAGCCAGATCTTCCAGGACTCGTCACTCCAGGTCTGAGAGGACGAGATCTGAAAGGTCTTACACGGAAGGAAGCACTTACTGGCCCTCACATACGCACCAAACAA
The DNA here is from genome assembly GCA_036172215.1 of Camellia granthamiana. NCBI lineage: Eukaryota > Viridiplantae > Streptophyta > Magnoliopsida > Ericales > Theaceae > Camellia > Camellia granthamiana. The sequence continues at coordinate 167,543,364 of CM069903.1, read as the reverse complement.
GGTCCAGACAGACAGAGTTACCCAGATCGTCCGGCCTACGAACCGTGCTAGATGAAAAGGCACGATGCAGGGAAGACGCCAGGGCACGTGATCCACATAGAGTTTCTGCCTTACAGCGGTTGGCTCCTCGGACGCATGGAAGCGTCGAGGTTGGAATGCCACTACCGCGCCCAGCCTATGAACCAGCTGACAAGGCATTGGCGAGGCTGCAGACCTCACCGTTTGTTCTAGCAATTGAGAACGCGCCCCTACCATCAGGCTTCCTTCAGCCCAAATTCAATACATACGAGGGGAAGACGGATCCCTACTCGCACTTGAGCCACTTTCGCCAGGTCATGGCTGTATACCGGCGGAATGAGGCCTTGATGTGCATCCTATTCCCTTCAAGCCTTGGTGACCTAGGCCTGACTTGGTTTGAGAAACTTCCTGAAGGCAGCATAGCCTCCTGGGCGCAATTGGCGGAGGCGTTCATGACAAGGTTCCGAACGAACACTAAAACCCCGGTGGAGATCGACCAGTTACTCTCCATCGACATGGGCGAGAAGGAAACCTTACGATCCTACAACAGTCGTTACTGGGAGACGTTCAACCAGATTGGGGATTGTCCCACCAATCTAGCCATTGCACAATACAAAAGAGGACTTCCAGTTGGGAACAGACTAAGGGACTCAATCACCATGACGCCGCCTCTCACCATGGAAGCCCTGATGGAAAGAGTGCATCAGCACATCAGGGTGGAGGAGGATGGCGCCCGTGCTAAAACAAAGTCTAGCACAGCCGCAACGCCAGAGAAAAAGGCCTCAGCAAAAGTTAATGCGGTAAACCGTCCGAGCAAGAACGGGCGGGGCAGGCGAGACAACGAAGAAGACCAAGACAAGAGATGGCTGAGAGTCTGCACTGCCATAACCACGGTCTTCAAGAAACCGATCTACCGAATCCTGAGTGAAATAAGAGACGAGCCTTTCGTCAAGTGGCCAGCCAAGCTAGGCGAGGCTCAGAAGGACTATGATGACAGATCCAGGTGCACCTTCCACAAAGAAAAGGGGCACCGCACTGAGAATTGCACGCCATTAAGGCAGCACTTGGAAGAGTTGGTGGCAACAGGTCACCTAGACAAATACATAGAGGGAGGGGCACAGCCAGCCCCCCAGGACCATAACAACCCCAACGGGATGCCAATCGACGCACCGCCTTAAGGCATCATCAACGTAATACATGGAGTCTTTGAACCTGAGCGTGTATGCGAGCTCAGAGGTTCAATCAAAAAGGCTGAGCACTTGAGAGAGGTGCTAAGTGCCCAACCAGTCATCAAAAAGGGGAGGACAGAAGCCACAAACGTCATGTCTTTTTCAGATAAAGACTTGGACAGAATATATTGCCCACACAATGATGCCTTGGTCGTCACTCTCCGAGTCAAGGATTTTGACGTCAAGCGGATTCTGATTGACCAAGGTAGTTCATGCGAAATCATGTACTACGAGACATTCAAACAATTGAAGTTATAAGACAAGGACTTGGCACCTGCCGTTTCTCCCCTAATTGGATTCAACTCCATGCCAGAATGGCCCGTCGGCAAAATAATCCTCCCAGTCAGAGCAGGGAGTGTGACAAAACAAGTGGAGTTCTGGGTGTTGAAAGTCCCCTCAACTTACAACATCATCTTGGGCAGAACGTGGCTGCATGCCATGCGCTCGGTGGCGTCATCCTACCACCAAGTAATGCGGTTCCCCAACGACGCCGGAGTAATAGAAGAAGTCTATGGAGACCAGATCATGTCAAAGCAGTGCTTTGTCACGGTGAACGGCAGCCGCGCTGTCAAAGGATATGTTCATTCGGTGGAAGAAGCTGAGAGTAATGAACTATTCGCGGATGTTGGCAAAGCGGCTAGCCAGAAAGCGGTGGAAGACTTGGTGGAGGTCAGAATAGATGAAAAGAACCCGGATAGGTTCTTTTTGCTTGGTTCGTCGTTGTCCAGCACTGAAAGATTGGAGGTCTTGGAATTTCTGACCTCCAACATCGAAGTGTTCGCCTGGACCCCATACGACATGCCAGGCATTGATCCCAACTTCATCTGCCACCAACTCAACGTCCACCCTTCTGCCAGACTAGTCATTCAGCGCACCCGCAGATCGGCACTCCACCACGCCGAAATAGTGGTAGAAGAAGTAAGAAACCTGCTAGAGGCAGGGGCAATTAGAGAGGTGCACTACCTAAGATGGATCTCCAACACCATCGTAGTGCCAAAGAAGAATGGCAAGTGGCGTGTTTGCGTCGACTACAAAACGGTCAACAAGGCGTGCCCAAAAGATAGCTTTCCTCTACCAAGGATAGATCAACTGGTAGACCTAACGGCGGGGCACAACAGACTTAGCTTTCTGGATGCATACAGAGGCTACCACCAAATCGCCATGCATGAACCAGACCAGGAGGTGACCTCCTTCACAACTCCAAGGGGACTATACTGCTACAAGGTCATGCCCTTTGGCCTAAAGAACGCAGGGGCGACATTCCAGAGAATGGTCACCAAGATGTTTGAGCCATTGTTAGGCAGAACAATGGAGGCTTACATCGACGATATGGTGGTCAAGAGCAAGGATGAAAATGACCACCTCAAAGACCTAAGTGAGATGTTTGAGATCCTGAAGAAGCATAAGTTACGCCTCAACGCGTCGAAGTGTGCATTCGGAGTAGGATCAGGCAAATTCCTGGGCTTCTTGGTGACCAACCGAGGGATAGAAGCAGACCCTTCTCAGATCAAGGCAATACAGGATCTGGAAAGGCCAAATTCGGTGAAGGAAGTGCAACATCTCACCGGCATGGCAGCCGCACTCAATCGGTTCATAAGCCGGTCGTTAGATAGACTACGACCATTCTTCCATGCGCTGAAGGCCAAGTTTGAGTGGGACGAAGAATGCGACCAAGCTCTGGAAAGTTTGAAGGAGTACATGTCTTCTCCACCACTCCTTGTAACACCAATCCCTGGAGCTCTTCTTATATCTGGCAGTCTTGCAGCACGCAATCAACGCAGTGTTGGTCCGTGCAGAAGGCATCCAACATCTGCCCATCTACTATGTCAGCAAAACATTACTAGGCGCCGAAACAAGGTACTTGCCACTGGAGAAACTGGCGTTAGCCTTGATGATGGCCTCAAGAAAGTTGTCACGTTACTTTCACGCCCACACTATAGTTGTCCTCACAGCCTTCCCATTAAAGGCTTTATTTGAAAGAGCAAACTTCTCTGGGCGAATTCTGAAGTGGGCAGTAGAGTTGGGACAGTACGACATCAAGTTCCAACCTAGGACCGCAATAAAAGCACAAGCATTGGCAGATTTTGTCGCAGAATTCACACCAGGAAGTCATCACATCTGCCCAATCGACCTAACTGAGACAACCGAACTAGGGATGTAAGTTGATGTCGGAATAACGCAACCCCTGGTACTGGTTACTCAGTCAGGCCCCAAGGCAGACCAGAGCAAAGTAAGGAAGGAAGAAACGAACCATGCTATACCAAGTCAGGACTCACCAACAAATAAAGAGTTGGTACAAACAGAAAGCAAGGGGCAGACAGCGAGCATGGACTTTGAAGAAAACGCCAGCAACCTGGAAAATCCCAAGGCCTCATCTGATTCCTCCACCTGCTGGAAATTGTTTGTCGGAGAGATGTGGAAGCTCTTCGTAGATGGAGCATCCAACCGGCATGGAGCAGGACTTGGTATAGTCCTCATCTCTCCAGACGGCCTAGTAGTGGAGCAGGCAATCAACCTTGGCTTCCTAGCATCAAACAACGAAGCGGAGTATGAAGCGCTCCTGGCAGGCCTCAAGTCAGCATTCTACATGAAGGCCACCGAGCTAATGGTTTACAGCGACTCGCAGCTGGTGGTAAACCAAATATCTGGCGACTATGAGGCAAAGGATGATAGAATGGCCAAGTACCAGGAATTGGTCAGAACAGAGATAAAGAAGTTTGAAGTAGTGAGGATAGAACAAATCGGCAGAGAGGAAAACAGCCGAGCAGACGAACTAGCAGGCTTCACCTCGATGGCAGATACCTCCATCCCTCATCCACTACTGATCGACTACCTGCCTAGGCCAAGCATTGAAGACCCAAAAGCAAAAGAAGTATGTTGTGCAGAGTTAGGCCCTTCTTGGATGGATCCCATCATATTGTTTCTGAAAGACGGCACCTTACCGGAAGATAAGAAAGAAGCCAACAGAATAAGAGCAAAGTCGCAGCGATTTTGGCTCTCTCCATCCTTGGCATTGTACAAGAAGTCGTTCTCAGGACCTTACTTGAAGTGTGTTCACCCCAGCAAAGTGGAAGCATTCCTATTCGAAATACATGAGGGTGTATGTGGCAGCCATCAAGGAGGAAGATCATTGGCATATAGAGCGATTTCACAAGGATATTGGTGGCCATATATGCAAGCGGATTCAGAGAAGTATGTTAAAAAATGCGAAAAGTGTCAAAAGTTCGCACACCAAATACACCAACCTGCCAGAGAACTTCTACCTCTAACTAGCCCATGGCCCTTCGCAATGTGGGGATTAGACATAGTAGGTCCACTTCCAACAGCACCAGGCAACAGGAAGTTCTTTCTCGCCGCAACCGACTACTTCACAAAGTGGGTGGAAGCAGAAGCCTTGGCATCAATCAAGGAAAAAGATGTGAAGAAGTTTGTTTGGCAGAACATCATTACTCGCTTTGGCATACCAAAAGCACTGATCTCAGACAACGGCACTCAGTTCGACGACAGAATTTTCAGAGGCTTTTGTGAAGAATACAAGATAGAGTTCTACAATTCTACACCGGCGTATCCCCAAGCAAATGGCCAGGCAGAAGCATCAAATAAAGTCGTCTTGGATGGGTTGAAGAAAAGATTAGAGAAAGCCAAAGGAAAGTGGGCAGAAGAGCTCCCTCATGTTTTATGGGCTTACCGCACCACGCCTCGTCGATCAACGGGAGAAACACCATTCTTCTTAGCTTATGGCATGGAAGCAGTTATCCCATTAGAAGTTGGCCTCCCCACAATTCGGAGCGAAAACTTTGATCCAGACTTAAATGGCGAGGCCATAGCTTTAGAGCTTGACCTTGCGGAAGAAAGAAGAGACAGAGCATTGGTTCACATCGCCTCCTACCAACAAGAGTTGTCTAGAAAGTATAAGAAAACAGTGCATCCAAGACAGTTCAAGATCTGCGATTGGGTACTTTGCAAAGTAATGGGAAACACCCTGATTCCAAGAGATGGCAAGTTGGGGCCAAATTGGGAAGGACCTTACAAAGTGGTCGGTTTAGCAGGCAAAGGGGCATACCACTTGGAAGATAAGGACGGCAAAGCAATTCCTAGGCCGTGGAACACTGCCAATCTTAAGTTGTTTTATTTTTAGCTTTTTTCTTTTAAGCATGTGTAATTTTTTGCTTTCTCAATAAAACAAGTCGATTCTTTATTAGTAAAATTGTTTTCAGTAGAAAGTAGCTTTAGTAAGTAAGCATTGTAAACATAGTTGGCCGGAATAACCAACTATGACCCCCCTTAAGCCCAGGATAAGGATCCAGGCTGCAGGACGTTTGGTCGGAATAATCAAACACTGTATTCTAAGTTGGCTGGAAAAACCAACTTAGAGGTTGGCTGGATTAAACCAACACTGGATACTCTACAGCCGAAGTAAGTGTATGGCTGAAGAGTGGTTGGCTGGATTAAACCAACTCTTTGTACTTTTCAGCCGAAGTAGTTATATCGGCTGAAGAGTGGTTGGCTGGATTAAACCAACTCTTTGTACTCTTCAGCCGAAGTATTTATATCGGCTGAAGAGTGGTTGGCTGGATTAAACCAACACTGGATACTCTTCAGCCGAAGTAAGTGTATGGCTGAAGAGTGGTTGGCTGGATTAAACCAACTCTTTGTACTCTTTAGCCGAAGTAGTTATATCGGCTGAAGAGTGTTTGGCTGGATTAAACCAACTCTTTGTACTCTTTAGCCGAAGTAGTTATATCGGCTGAAGAGTGGTTGGCTGGATTAAACCAACTCTTTGTACTCTTCAGCCGAAGTATTTATATCGGCTGAAGAGTGGTTGGCTGGATTAAACCAACACTGGATACTCTTCAGCCGAAGTAAGTGTATGGCTGAAGAGTGGTTGGCTGGATTGAACCAACTCTTTGTACTCTTCAGCCGAAGTAGTTATATCGGCTGAAGAGTGGTTGGCTGGATTAAACCAACTCTTTGTACTCTTCAGCCGAAGTAGTTATATCGGCTGAAGAGTGGTTGGCCAGATTAAACCAACACTGGATACTCTTCAGCCGAAGTAGATATATCGGCTGAAGAGTGGTTGGCTAGTAAGTCAGATAGCTTAAACCGAGATCACAGTCCAGCAAATGAGTACATGGAAAATTCATTTCAAATACAGACATAAAGAACAAAACCGAAATAAGAGTTGGAGCACAGGAAGATTTTTTCATTGAAGAAAAAAGCAAGTACAATTGAGGGGCCGCAGCCCGGTTACAAAGATCAAAAACAAAAGGAAAAGAAAGGAACTAAAATCAACGGAGAAGTTCATCAATTTCAGCATCAAATTCTGCATCAGCATCTATCTGGAGTCCGGTGTCGGTTGGGAGCACGGTTTGATCTGGGAGCTCGGACTCAACTTGAACCTCGGTCTCAGCTAGTTGCAGCTCGTCCGTTAGATCTTCAACCACTGGCTCCAACCGGGCTGGTTGCTCGTTGGCTTACTGATTGACGGCCGGGGTGAGAGTCGGCTCCTCATCCCCATCCTCATCCTCATCATCATCATCAACATCTTCATCATCACCGGACCCCTCAAGCAGTTGTCTTTGGAGATCGGCAGCATATTGCGAAAGTGAGGCCAGAATAGAATACGGTGGAGCATCGTAGACATCGGTGTCAGGCGTACAACCGAGCCGCTCCACCGCACTCCTCCAGCCACATTTGAAGAATAAGTCCTTTGCTGCATCGCATTGGAGGGTGTAGGCGTCTTCAGCCTTCTTGAAGCCTCTTTTTTCGGCCTTCTTCATTCCGGCCTTAAGTTCGTTTATTTCGGTGTCTTTTTTCTTCTCAATTTTTGCCAAAAGGCGCAGATATTTGTCTTTTGCCTCACTGGCAACCTTTCGCTTTTCGGCTTCAACCGAATTAGCAAGCTCGGTCAGCCGACCATTCTCAGCACGCAGCTCGGCCAGATGTTTTTTGGCTTCCTCTAGCTCGGCCGACTTTGCTTCGGCCTCCGCCATGGCTTCCCTTGTACTTCGCCGAAGTTCCATGACCTTCCTGTGAGTAACTTGATTTTTCTGGATGGCCTGCAAAGGAGAAGTGACGTTAGCCGAACTGAAAGTTGGGAAAAAACTAGAAAGAAAGAGAGAAAGTCACTTACCAGGATCATGGACTTGATCGAAGACCGGATGGACTTCAGCTCGGTGTTGAGCTGTTTGTAGTGGTGCTCCATATCTTTTGGAAGGCACACACTTTTGGCTAGGTTAAAAGCCATCAGGTGGTCCTTCTCTGTCACAACCGAATCAGTCGCAGTGATATCTCGGTTGTTGAAGGTTAGTTCAGGGACCCATTTGGAGGAAGAGGCAGTTCGGTCTGATTGCTCCGGTTGGGGGCCTGGTTGAATGTTTGGAGGAGGACTTGGTGGCAGGATGGACTCATCTTCGTCCGCAAGACGTGGCTCGGTTTGGTTAGTCCGGGCACGCTTGCTCGGACGAGATGTGGAGGGCCGCTAGGACGGAAGTGCTACCACGGTTTGAGTGGTCTGCCCGGCGAGTGGTACATCGGCGGGATTGGTCTCGGTTAGCAGGGCCTTCAGTCTGTTTCTTTTAGCCATTTCTTCTTCGGCTGTGAGGGGCACAAGGTTGATCTGGGGCAAGGTCGGGTCCGGTTCTGGGGCGTCTTCGAGGAGGAAGTCGGTCACTCTGGCTTTTCGGCGACCGCTGTATCGGTATGTTGGTTCGAAATTTAGAAGTTTTTCCCAACGTCTCTCCTTAACTCGTAGTGCGGCGCGTAGAATACCAAGGTTTGGGTGGCCGTAATTTGATAGGAGATGGGCTTTATCTGCAAAAAAGAGACAAACTGTTAGTTCGGTTCAGAAGAGAAAGCTGAAATAAAGAAAAGATTGAATTGGAACCGAAGTATGTATACCAGGTACTCCTTTTTTCCAATTTATTCTTCGGCCAGGAATCTGGGCTTGATGATCTTCGAAGTTCCCAGACACCCAGAAGAAGTCATCGTCATTTAGGTCTTTGTCCGGTGTATGTTTTATTATTTTCTCTCAGCCACGGCGTATTCTTAAATAATAACACCAGCCTTCGTCTTTGGATCCTAAGGAGTATTGATGGAATATTTCGGCTAAACCGAGGTTGAGACCGGTTTGGCGGTTTAGCGCGTCTATGCCCATTATTATACGGTAAGTGTTGGTGGATAGCTGGGTTGGGCATAATCTGGTTTGTCTAAGGAATTCGCATATTAAAGGTTGGACTGGGAATCTGAGTCCGGTTTCTATTATTGATTGGATGGTAAAGGGGACAAAGCCTTCGTTGTCCCATTGGTCAACGTCCTGTTCGGCTAAGGTAAGATTTACATCGGCTGGAATGTTGTATTCTCTTCTGAATTCGGCTAGGCCTCCTGGGGTTTCTACTAGGAATCTATATTTCCCTATTTATGGTATAAGTTACGAATAAATTATCTCGGTCAAAAAAAGTGTGCTCAGTAGCTCGGCTGAGTGCAGGGAAGTGCCTGGCAACCTAAGTTTGCAAAGTGGAAAAACAAGGTGTTAAGCACAGATCATTGACCGTGCTACAAAAATAAAACAAGAAAAGGAAGTCTTACTTCGGCTAAGTAGGGTGCTACAGGATCTACCTCGGTTTAAGGAAATTGCTTGTTATCTCGGCTCGGCTGTATGATTGGTTATATCGGTTCCACCTATGGGTTTTTGTTACTCCGGTTAGGCTTCAAGGGGTAGCTTTCTGAGTACGGTTTAGAAACTAAGAAAGCTGGCATAGCCCCAAAAGCTTAGTCCGGTTGAGGGCCTAGTCCTTTTGTTTAGTGCGTTTTTATTTCGGCTAGTGTGAATCAGATGGTAACCTCTTGAAATTACTGTGATTTGTACAAGTTATAGTTCGGTTCCAATCTTCCTAAATCTTTATATAAGCATAAACAGTTTCCTAGTTCGGTTGGATGTGCTTTATGGATCAAAATGAGTGTTTTACTAGCTATTACTTGATATTCAAGAGGTTCTCACGAAGTTCTTTCCAGAAACAAAGCTGAGCATGAAAGGTGTTTTGTAAAAACACCAAACAAACTGTGATGGATTGAACAAAGTACAGAAAATGAAGGAAAAACAAGAACAGATTCGTAATACTTACCAGAAAAAGGGAGGAGAATGAGGTTGAAGCGATTGAAATCAAAACACAAACTTCGGAGATGCGAGGATGAAGAACAGCAAAGCACAGCCCAAGAGAGAAAAGTGAACAGTCTAGTGAATGATTCGCAGAGAGAGGGTTCGCCTATTTTGTGGAAAAAGAAGGGACAAAAGGCGGGAACTGTTCAAATTTGCGAAGTACGAAGAACGGCGCGACAGCTGGGATTGGCCAATCAAAGGCTGCCACGTGTCACTGGAAAGGGAAGCGTTTCAGTTGCTGCAATCGAAATGACGTTTTGACCGGACGTGCACAGCTCGGTTTAAGTTTGGCTCGGCTGGATAAGCTAGATGGTCTTTTAGCTCGGCTGGAGAGGCTAAAAGGTTTACAGCCCGGCCGGAATAGCTATAGGATTGTAGCTTGGCTGGAAAGGCTTGCAAACTCTAGCTCGGTTGTTAAACAGGTAATCCCTATCATGCTTTGCAGATGGAATTAAGGGGCAATTGAGAGGGTAATTTCTATAGAAATTGGGCCGAGCTGGGTAAATTGGGCCGATCTGGGCAAATTGGGCCGAGCTAAAGTAATGGGCCAGTTTGGGCCGAACTGCGAAGGGCTGAGTAAAAGGCCGTCTAAGTTACTCCGGTTTGAAGAAATAGCCTTGGTATTAGACCGTCACAACCGTGGTAAATAGTTCGGTCGCATAAGGCTTTATTTATACTTCGGTTTAGGGATGCGGTGTTCGGTCTTCAGTAATTAGTTCGGTCACCAAGGTGTGCTAAGTCAGTACGGCTCAACTCTCTTATGGTTAGCTCGGTCTTGGCAGGGGGAAGCCGAGGTAAGAGAATGGAAAGTAAGGGCCAAACTAACGTTTACTTCGGTCATATGGAAGTCCGGCCATGGGAAAAACCATCTCACTTGGTTTAAGCAGTGAGGAGGGTGTTGAGGGATAAGCATTATCCATCAGGAGTATGAATCCTAGGAGGACTCTACATGGAGGAGTAAGAGTCCTACTAGGATTGTGCCACACGAAACCTATAAAAGCTCACCAATATCACCTATGAAGAGGTAATGCAATTTTGCTCCCTGAATACATAGAGCTTTTGCCTATTTGTCTTGTTGACTGACTTAGGCATCGGAGAGGTTTCCGGCACACACCCGCCGGCTAGCTCACGTTTGTGTTTTCAGGCAGTGGAACGACGTCATACGGAGGAGCGCAGACTTGATCAACAGGATTATACGAGAAGGTGTATTTCTTTCCCGTACAGTAATCTGTACCACAACAAAAGGTGATAAATGTACCACGACAAAAGTTTTCTATGGACCATTACAAAATGTCCTATATGTACGCCGACAAATGGTATATATGTACCACCACAGAAGGTGATCTATGTACCACGACAATCATTATCTGTCGATTGCCAAAAGTTTTCTGTATCAATAATAATAAACTACACAAAAGGTGAGGACGACAAAATTATTATATTAATTCTATACAAAAGTGAAAATTCTTTTCCATACACCAATATGGATTATCCACAAGTCCACGCAACAAAGCCATCTACAAAGAAAAACAAAAAAACGAAACATTAGAATTGGTTACAAAATATCAATTCAGTCAGCCATATGGAACATGTTCTAACATGCATTTAAGGTAGAACAATCGAGAAATGTCTTCTTGGAAATAAAAGAAAGTACATATATATATATATATATATATATGTATCATGCAATATTTATTCCAACCAACGGCACAAAAAATGTAATATGTAATTTCTTCGTCCTATAAATATATAAAGGCAATTATTAAAATATGTAGATGTTATTTTAATAAATTTTTTGCTTTTTTAACTAAGTGTTGCAATTTTTTTGACTAAGTGTACGGCGTATTCGGGGGCTGTTATGAATTTTCGCCCTCGGAAAGCCCTTTTTTGAGTAAGTTTAGGGCGTATTCGGCTCTAACTTCCAACCTACGGGTCCGAATTACGTTCCGTCAGATCTCACAAGTCCTATTTGTCATGGAAAATCTATCTGTGTGAGCCACATGGTCGTTTGGGGGTTATTTTCAATTTTCGCCCCCGAAACGCCTTTTTTTGACTAAGTTTAGGGGGTATTCGGCTCTAACTCCCAACCTACGGGTCCGAATTTCTTTCCGTCAGATCTCACAAGTCCTATTTGTCATGGAGAAGCTATCTATGTGAGCCAGATGGTCGTTCGGGAGCTGTTTTGAATTTTCACCCTCAAAACGCCCTTTTTCGACTAAGTTTAGGCCGTATTCGGCTCTAACTCCCAACCTACGGGTCTGAATTACGTTCCGTCAGTTCTCACAAGTCCTATTTGTCATGGAGAAGCTATCTGTGTGAGCCACACAGTCGTTTGGGGGCTGTTTTGAATTTTCACCCCCGAAATGCCTTTTTTCGACTAAGTTTAGGGTGTATTCGGCTCTGACTCCCAACCAACGGGTCTGAATTAGGTTTTGCCAGTTCTCATAAGTCCTATTTTTCATGGAGAAGCTATCTGTGCAAACCACACGGTCGTTTGGGGGTTGTTTTGAATTTTCGCCCTCGAAACGCCCATTTTCGACTAAGTTTAGGGCGTATTCGGTTCTAACTCCCAACCTATGGGTCCGAATTACGTTCCATCAGTTCTCACAAGTCCTATTTGTCATGACGAAGCTATCCGTGTGAGCCACATGGTGGTTCAGGGGCTGTTTAGAATTTTCGCCCTTGAAACGCCTTTTTTCTGACTACGTTTAAGGCGTATTTGGCTCTAACTCCCCACGTAGGGTCCGAATTACGTTCCGTCAGTTCGCATAAGTCTTATTTGTCATGGGGAACTTTCTGTGTGAGCCACACTGTCACGACCCAAACCCGCCCCTATGGGTTTAGTATCGTAACCGGCCAGTAATCCGAGATTACCGAAGACCTGCTTAACAGTAGGACAGTAAAACATAGTACATGGGCATGGCAGAAGCCAATACAGTAAATAAACAATGTCCAATGAGCTGTGAGTCTGTATGCAAAAGATTTTTCATATATATATATATAAACAGTACAGGACAGTATGTACAATATTTACAGTCAATCAGAACAGGGACCTGATCCATGTCAAACAGTACAGTACAGTGCTATCAGTCTATACAGTTATTTACAAAACAGGTACAGAGACAGACGGGGGAAATTAAAACACCCTTAAGCCATAGCTTGACAGGCTCGGAACCTCGCAGTGAGGCACAGTAGTTGGCTTGATAAAAAGGGGAGTCTAACCCATGCTCCTAGCTCCGGTCTGGTGCCTGTACACCTACATATATATATAAACAGTGAGCTAAAGCCCAATGAATAACATAATGCGTAAAGAGGTTAAGAATGAATGTCCTTCCAGTATTGAAAACAGTCAATTGATTCAGTATATCAGTCATTCAGTCAAACAGTCATATGTGGTACATCCATTAGCATATCAGTACAGTAAATAGTAAGTCTTAAAAGACCGAACAGTAAATGATGACCATCAATCAGTAAACAGTAGTGGTTCCACAAGGGAACCGACAGAGATCTCTGTAACAGTAACAGTAAACAGTAGTTGCTAAGGATGCCGCAATACAGTTCAGAATATAGGACATACATTCATTTCATTAGCAGTATCAGTTCAGAAAGCGGTTCAATTAAACAGTCAGAAATATTCACAGTTGAACATATCTTTACACAATTGTTACTCACAGAGTTCTGGGCTACAATTAAGCTAGAGCGCGTCCCCAGATGCCAACCCTACACAGTTAAGATAAATCATAACTTAATCCATAATTTGCCTCGGCGTGGTTCTACATCTATATCGTCATTAAGATGCTTTAAACTAGACCTAAGAATGCCTAGGATGGGATGAGGATGCAAAGATGCATTCAGAAAATATTTTCAGAATTTTCAGAAAACAGAGTTCCCGCTCGAGCGTATGTTTCCCCGCTTGAGCGTGAATGCAGACAAAGGTATCCGCTCGAGTGTAGACTTTCCCTCTCGAACGTTCTGCAAAACAGGGTAAAAGTACTGGATAGGTGAAAATCACGCTTGATTGGGCGCTCGACACCCACTCGAGCGTAAGACACAGTGTCCCGCTCGAGCGTCAATTCTTCTACTCGAGCGGACTTCAAAACAGTGCAAAGTGCTGGGAGCACGAATTTCACGCTCGAGCGCCAGTCACCCCGCTCGAGCGTGAGTTCAAAATCAAGTTTTGAAACACCAATTTCGATCCTCTTGGGCTAATTTTCCAGAAAATACTTCAAAACTCATAGTTTAACATGATTCAAAGCTCAATTACAAAATCAAAGCCCCAAAAGAAGATCAATTCAACATGATTTTCCAACTAATTCCATGAATAAGAAGAACATGCAAACATGCATGAATTTAAACCAATTCAAGCTTTAAACACTTGCTCTAATGAGCCAATTGTTCCAAAAACAAGATGAAACCATGGACTTTAGCATAAACATGGACATGCATGTGAGATTTCATGAATATTAACTTCAAAACTCAAGAATGGCAACATGCATGCATGAACTAGGCTTCAATTCAACACCATTGAACCAATTCATACCTTAGATCACTCAAGACTCATGAATCATGCAAGAACAAACTTGAACACACAATTAAAAGGATAAATTCCTCACCTAGGTTCTCAAATATAGGCCTAGAAGTCCAATTGATCACAAACTCCTCCAATCTTCTCAATTTTCAAGCAAATACAAGATGAAGCAAAATGAAATCACTCTCTCTCTCCAGTCGGCAATAACAAGAAACTTGGCTGATGAAATGTTTTGTTTACATGTATAACAAGGCTCAAGTATGTGTTGGCTAAGTGGCCTACTCAATGGCACCATGGTAAATAAGCCCAACTATGCAATTCAGCTTAATTTAATCTAGTTTAATCATACTAAATCATATTTCAGATAAATATATCATAAAATCATATTAATTCTACTGATCAAGGCACACTAACCAATTTCCGGTTCGGCCACCGATAAGGCCTTCAATTTACAGTTTAAAACATAAAACATGAACAGATAGTTCAACAGTCAAACAGATAGAATGCGTTTAAACAGATACACTCAATCAATTCAGTTTCAGTTTTCAGTCAATTAACATATTTAGCCTCAGTTTAACAGTAATCGATGGCTTATCGGTAGACAGTGGTGAGGGTTGTTACAGTCTCCCCTCCTTAAAAAGAGTTTAGTCCTCTAAACTCGAGTTACCTTCATTCTGGAAGAAAACAGGGTTCATTGGAAACAGTTTAGGATATCTTTTTATCATGTCATCTTCCCTTTCCCAAGTGACATACACGCCACCATGGTTTTGCCAGTCAACTTTCACTAACGGAATCTCTTTGTTCCTCAACTTCTTGATCCGTCTGTTTACAATCTGAATAGGCCATTCCTCGTAAGTGTAGTCATCACTCAGCACTACACGAGTGGGCTCTATCACATGGAAAGGATCCCGGAGGTAGTCCCTCAACATAGAAATGTGGAAGACGTTATGCATATGCTCAATTTTAGGAGGAAGCGCAACTTGATACGCCACCGAATTGGTTTTCTCAATAATCTCATACGGTCCGGCGTATCTCGGCGCTAACTTGCCTTTGACTCCAAAACGAGTCTGGCCTTTCATCAGTGTCACTTTCACAAAAACGTGATCACCCACTTCATACTCTTTATCCCGTCTTCTGACATCCGCATAACTTTTCTGTCTGTTCTGTGTGATTTTCAGTCTCTGTTGTATCAGTTTTACTTTCTCAGTCGTTTCATATACAATCTTGGGCCCAAGCAAAGGCCCATCTCCAACTTCTGCCCAGCAAATCGAAGATCTACATTTTCTGCCATACAATGCCTCAAAAGGCGCCATACCAATACTTGAATGATAACTGCTGTTATAGGCGAATTCAGCTAAAGGCAAATGGCTTTCCCAGTTTCCCTGAAAATCAAGGACACACATTCTCAGTAAATCCTCCAGAGTCTGGATGGTCCTTTCTGACTGACCATTTGTCTGAGGATGATAGGCACTACTCAGTCTCAATTCAATACCCAATGCAGTCTGTAAGCTTTGCCAAAATCTCGATGTAAACTTCAAATCCCTGTCAGACACAATGGACACAGGCACTCCATGTAGTCTAACAATTTCATCAATATAGAGTATAGCCAATTTGTCCGCATTATAAATTGTCTTGACAGGTAAGAAGTGAGCAGATTTAGTCAGTCTATCAACAATAACCCAAATTGAGTCCATACCTTTACTGGAGCTAGGCAATCCAACGATAAAGTCCATAGTAATATGTTCCCATTTCTACTCCGGTATCGGTAAGGGCTGCAATAAGCCTGCGGGTCGTTGATGTTCAGCCTTGACTTGTTGGCAATGAAGACATTTTGATACAAAATCAGCAATTTCTTTCTTCATTCCCGGCCATTAGAAATTCAGTTTCAGGTCTTGGTACATTTTCGTATTCCCCGGATAGATAGAAAATTTTGAATTGTGGCCCTCTTGCAGAACTCTTCTTTTCAATTCAGACTCATTCGGTACACACAGTCTTCCTTGAAATTTCAGTACATTATTTTCAAATTTGAAACTCGGTCTTGGTTTAGATTCCCTTTCTTCGATGATCTTCTTCAAGAAGTCATCCTGTTGCTGTTTCTCTTTAATTTCTTCAATCAGTGCCGGTTGAGCAGAAATAGCAGCTAATGCTCCACCTTATTCTCGCAAAACAATTTCAATTTTAGATTTTTCAAGGTCACAAAGCAATTCTTTTTGCCCGGTAAGCAAACAAGCTAAATTGCCAATCGATTTCCGGCTCAGTGCATCGGTAACGGTGTTGGCTTTTCCCAGATGGTACAAAATCTGTAGGTCCTAGTCTTTAATCAATTCTAGCCATCTCTGCTGTCTCATGTTCAGTTCTTTCTGTGTGAAGAAATATTTCAGACTTTTGTGGTCGGTATATACTTCACATGTCGCCTCATAAAGATAGTGACGCCAGATTTTTAAGGCAAATACCACTGCAGCAAGTTCCAAGTCATGGGTCGGGTAGTTCTTTTCATGCGGTCTCAGTTGTCGGGAAGCATAGACAATTACTCTCCCATTCTGCATTAAAACACACCCCAAACCCTTGTGAGAAGCATCACTAAAAATGGTAAAACCATCTGTACCTGAAGGTAGGGTAAGTACAGGCGCAGTCACTAGTCGACTTTTAAACTCTTAGAAAGCTGATTCCCTTTGGTCAGTCCAGTCAAATGATATCCCCTTCTGAGTTAATTGAGTCAACGGTAAGGCAATTTTTGAGAAATCTTTGACAAATCTTCTGTAATATCCAGCTAATCCCAAAAAGCTTCGGACTTCTGTAACATTTGTTGGTCTAGGCCAATTTACCACTGCTTCAACTTTCTGTGGATCAACTGAAATTCCATCCTTGCTAATAACATGTCCCAAAAACATAATATGATCAAGCCAAAATTCACATTTAGACAGTTTAGCATAAAATTTCTGTTCTCTTAGGGTCTGTAGGGCAAGTCTCAGATGATATTCATGTTCCTCTATACTTTTGGAGTAAATCAGTATGTCATCTATAAATACAACAATAAAGTCATCGAGGAATGGTTTAAAGATTCTGTTCATAAGGTCCATAAATGCGGCAGGTGCATTGGTAACTCCAAAAGGCATAACTAAAAATTCGTAATGTCCATACCTCGTTCGAAAAGCAGTTTTATCAATGTCCTTTGGTTTAACTTTCAGCTGATGATATCTGGATCTGAGATCAATCTTAGAGAATACTTGAGCACCTTGTAACTGATCAAAGTCATCAATACGCGGCAATGGATATTTATTTTTCACAGTTACCTTGTTCAGTTCACGGTAGTTGATACAGAGTCTCAGTGAGCCGTCTTTCTTTTTCACAAACAAGACAGGTGCGCCCCACGGTGAAGTACTAGGCCTGATGAACTTTTTATCTAACAGTTCTTACAGTTGCACTTTCAGTTCTTTCAATTCGGTAGGTGCCATTCTATATGGAGCTTTAGATATTGGCTGTGTACCCGGAATCACATCAACAGTGAACTCAATCTCCCTATCAATCAAATCCCCTGGCAGATCATCTGGAAAACATCTGGGACTTCTCTGACTATAGGAATACAGTTCACATCAGTTTTATCATCAATAGGTACAGTCAATACAGAACACAGATACCCTTTACACGCATTCTTAATCAGTTTAAAGGCTTTCATGGAGGAAATCAGATATGGAGGAGGTACTACTCCAACCCCATTAAACACAAATTCAGGTAAACCCGGTGGACAGAAAACAACTTGTTTTGTTACACAGTCTATGGTAGCATGATATTTCGTTAGCCAGTCCATCCCCAATATAACATCAAAATGATCTATGTTCAGAGGCAGTAAGTCAATATACAGATGTGCATCTCCAACAATAATTTCACAAGCAGGGTACATATATGCACAAGTCATGGATCCCCCAACGGGTGATGATACATCTAACAGATAATTCATGGGCTCTAAGGGTCTATTCAATTTTCGTGAAAAAGCATATGATACATATGAATGTGTAGACCCCGAATCAATCAGTACATATGCATTTTGAGTACAAATAGAGAGGATACCTGACACAACGGTCTCGGTATTTTGTACATCTCCCGGTACTAGGGCGAACACTCGGCCCTGCCTCATGGGCTCTTTCCCAGTAGCCTTGGGGTTCGGTTTTGGTGCAACAGTTGATGCTGCGGTGCTGCCTGTAGCTTTACTATTGCCCGGAGCAGTGGAAGGGCAATCTTTAACCATGTGGCCCACCTTGCCACACCTATAACAAGCACCAGATATTTTATAACAGATCCCTTTGTGCTTCTTGCCACACTCAGAACAGGGTGGTATGAACCACTCCCTTGACTAGAAGTAGTCGTTGTCCCTGTATTCTGTTTCTTGTTCAACGGGTTGTTCTTACCTTTCTTGAATTTAAAACCCTGCCTTTTACCACGCCACTCAGACGCTGGTGTTGCAGTTTGTTTCAGTGCCTCGATGTTCGATTCAGCCATCAAAGCTCGGTCAAGAACATTTACATAATTCGGTAGCTTCAGAACATTTATTCTGTCCAGTATTGCGACATTAAGGCCGCCTTCAAACTTCCTGGCCTTCTTGTAATCGGTATCAACCATATGCGGTGCATAACGGGCAAGTTCAGTAAATTTTGTTTCATATTCAGCAACGGACATGGTACCCTATTTCAGTTGTTCAAATTCAGTTATTTTTCTGTCCCTGACACACTGAGGAAAATACTTTTCGAAGAAGGACTCCTTAAACTGAGCCCAAGTCACTATTGTGTTGGTGTCACGGACTAGCATCCACCACCTTCTAGCTTCTTCTTGTAAGGTGAAGGTAGCTAACAGTACCTTATATGCTTCCGAGCACGGAAACACTTCAAATAACTTTTCTGTCTCAAGAACCCATGCTTTAGCTTTTAGCGGCTCAAGGCCTCCCTGAAAGGATGGCGGTTTCATTTTGCTGAACTTATGGGTGAGAGCAATTATGTCCCCATCATTAACATTCTGTTCCGACTGTACCGGAGGAGAAGGTGGGGGCTGTTGGTTCTATTGTTGCTATTGCCTTAAGGCTTCTGTCAGTAGTTCAACAGTTCTTTCCAGTCTGGCCATTTTGGCCTCGGATGATTCAGGTTCAGTAGCAGTGTTTGCATTATCCATTTCACTATAGGCAGTTATAGCAATGATAAACATAAGCAATTGTATGTTTAAACAGATTAGCACGTTTAACATATTGCACAATAGCACATGTATTCATGTCATGTCCACACACACTTTAACATGATCATGCAATGCCCTAATCATTTTTCTAAGACATCCTATAGCTCATTTGAACACGTGTGTACGGTATAACTCGTGGTAAGTATCGCTCCGATACCACTCTGTCACGACCCAAACCCGCCCCTAACCGTAACCGGCCAGTAATCCGAGATTACCAAAGGCCTGCTTAACAGTAGGACAGTAAAATATAGTACAGGGGCATGGCAGAAGCCAATACAGTAAATAAACAATGTCCAATGAGCTATGAGTCTGTATGCAAAAGATTTTTCATACATATATATATAAACAGTACAGGACAGTATGTACAATATTTACAGTCAATCAGAACAGGGACCTGATCCCTGTCAAACAGTACAGTACAGTGCTATCAGTCTATACAGTTATTTACAAAACAGGTACAGAGACAGACGATGGAAATTAAAACACCCTTAAGCCATAGCTTGACAGGCTCGGAACCTCGCAGTGAAGCACAGTAGTTGGCTTGACAAAAAGGGGAGTCTAACCCACGCTCCTAGCTCCGGTCTGGTGCCTGTATACCTACATATATATATAAACAGTGAGCTAAAGCCCAGTGAATAACATAATGCGTAAAGAGGTTAAGAATGAATGTCCTTCCAGTATTGAAAACAGTCAATTGATTCAGTATATCAGTCATTCAGTCAAACAGTCATATGTGGTACATCCATTAGCATATCAGTACAGTAAACAGTAGGTCTTAAAAGACCGAACAGTAAATGATGGCCATCAATCAGTAAACAGTAGTGGTTCCACAAGGGAACCGACAGAGATCTCTGTAACAGTAACAGTAAACAGTAGTTGCTAAGGATGCCATAATACAGTTCAGAATATAGGACATACATTCATTTCATTAGCAGTATCAGTTCAGAAAGCGGTTCAATTAAACAGTCAGAAATATTCACAGTTGAACATATCTTTACACAATTGTTACTCACAGAGTTCTGGGCTATAGTTAAGCTAGAGCGTGTCCCCAGATACCAACCCTACACAGTTAAGATAAATCATAACTTAATCCATAATTTGCCTCGGTGTGGTTCTACATCTATATCGTCATTAAGATGCTTTAAACTAGGCCTAAGAATGCCTAGGATGGGATGAGGATGCAAAGATGCATTCAGAAAACATTTTCAGAATTTTCAGAAAACAGAGTTCCCACTCGAGCGTATGTTTCCCCGCTCGAGCGTAAATGCAGACAAAGGTATCCGCTCGAGCGTAAACTTTCCCGCTCGAACGTTCTGCAAAACAGGGTAAAAGTACTGGATAGGTGAAAATCACGCTCAATTGGGCGCTCGACACCCGCTCGAGCGTAAGACACAGTGTCCCGCTCAAGCGTCAATTTTTCCGCTCGAGCGGACTTCAAAACAGTGCAAAGTGCTGGGAGCACGAATTTCACGCTCGAGCGCCAGTCACCTCGCTCGAGCGTGAGTTCAAAATCTGAAATTTCCAGATTTGAACCTCAAGCTCAAAATCAAGTTTTGAAACACCAATTTCGATCCTCTTGGGCTAATTTTCCAGAAAATACTTCAAAGCTCATAGTTTAACATGATTCAAAGCTCAATTACAAAATCAAAGCCCCAAAAGAAGATCAATTCAACATGATTTTCCAACTAATTCCATGAACAAGAAGAACATGCAAACATGCATGAATTTAAACCAATTCAAGCTTTAAACACTTGCTCTAATGAGCCAATTGTTCCAAAAACAAGATGAAACCATGGACTTTAGCATAAACATGGACATGCATGTGAGATTTCATGAATATTAACTTCAAAACTCAAGAATGGCAACATGCATGCATGAACTAGGCTTCAATTCAACACCATTGAACCAATTCATACCTTAGATCACTCAAGACTCATGAATCATGCAAGAACAAACTTGAACACACAATTAAAAGGATAAATTCCTCACCTAAGTTCTCAAATACAAGTCTAGAAGTCCAATTGATCACAAACTCCTCCAATCTTCTCAATTTTAAAGCAAATACAAGATGAAGCAAAATGAAATCACTTTCTCTCTCCAATCGGCAATAACAAGAAACTTGGCTAATGAAATGTTTTGTTTACATGTATAACAAGGCTCAAGTATGTGTTGGCTAAGTGGCCTACTCAATGGCACCATGGTAAATAAGCCCAACTATGCAATTCAGCTTAATTTAATCTAGTTTAATCATACTAAATCACATTTCAGATAAATATACCATAAAATCATATTAATTCTACTGATCAAGGCACACTAACCAATTTCCAATTCGGCCGCCGATAAGGTCTTCAATTTACAGTTTAAAACATAAAACATGAACAGATAGTTCAACAGTCAAACAGATAGAATGCGTTTAAACAGATACACTCAATCAATTCAGTTTCAGTTTTCAGTCAATTAACATATTTAGCCTCAGTTTAACAGTAATCGATGGCTTATCGGTAGACAGTGGTGAGGGTTATTACACACACGGTGCTTCGGGGGCTGTTTAGAATTTTTGCCTTCGAAACGCCTTTTTTCTAACTACGTTTGGGGCGTATTCGGCTCTAACTTCCAACCTAGGGGTCCGAATTACGTTCCGTCAGTTCTCATAAGTTCTATTTTTCATGGCGAAGCTATCTGTGTGAGCCACATGATTGTTCGGGTGTTGTTATGAATTTTTGCCCCCGGAAAGCTCTTTTTCAAGTAAGTTTAAGGCGTATTCCGCTTTAACTCTCTACTTACAGGTCCGAATTACGTTTCGTTAGTTGTCACAAGTTTTATTTGTCATGGGAAAGCTGTCCGTGAGAGTCACACAGTCGTTCGGGAGCTGTTTAGAATTTTTGCCCCGAAACGCCATTTTTTGACGAAGTTTAGGACATATTCGGCTCTAACTCTCTACCTATGGGTCCGAATTACGTTCCGTCAGTTCTCACAAGTCCTATTTGTCATGGCGAAGCTATCTGTGTGAGCCACACAGTTGTTCGAGGGCTGATTTGAATTTTTGCCCCCCGAAACGCCCTTTTTCGACTAAGTTTAGGGTGTATTTGGCTTTAACTCCCAACCTGGGGGTCCGAATTACGTTTCGTCAGTTCTCACAAGTCCTATTTGTCATGGAGAAGCTATCCGTGCAAGCCACACGGTCGTTGGGGGGCTGTTTTGAATTTTTGCCCCTGAAACGCCCTTTTCTAACTGAGTTTAGGACGTATTCGGCTCTAACTCTCTACCTGTGGGTCCGAATTACGTTCCGTCTGTTGTCACAAGTCCTATTTATCATGGGGAAGCTGTCCATGAGAGTCACACGATGGTTTGGGGGTTGTTTAGAATTTTTTCCCCTTAATGCCCTTTTTCGGTTAAGTTTAAAGCGTTTTCGGGTCGAACTCCCAATGTACACGTGATAATTACATTCCATTTACTGTCACAGGTCCTATTTGTCATGAGGAAGCTGGTTGTGACATCCGTACGGTGGTTCGGGGGCTGTTTTGCATTTTCGCCTCCTTAACGCCTTTTTTCGGTTAAGTTAAAGGTGTTTTTGGCTCTAACTCCCAAATAAGTACCATATGAACTATTTGCTGTTGCAGCAGCAACTAAAAATAAGACTGGTTAGAGCCCTTTTTATGCTGGACATGTACTTCATTTCTCTCTAGTCCCCTCTTGTTCTGCTGTCCGGTAATGGGTCAAATAACCATCTCAATATCCTTCCATTTTTGTGTAGATAAGTTAGTAATTTCAAATAGTAGTCAGAGCTCCATTAACATGATTACATGAACAGAGAACATAGCATGCGTTAAGCTGAAATTAGAACTATCATACTGCTCATGCATATTGGACTCTTTAAGACTATAATTCACTATGACCTTTTATTGTACCCTAAACAAAATACAAAACTAGAATAACAATACCTTTTTGATTTCATGCTTCTAATTTTTTTTTTCCCTCTATTTTCTTCCAATTAAGGCTTGTATGGATAATAAATTCATATTGTTGTTTTGGTAGTATTCCTTTAACCTTCTCAATTTTTCTACTCACTACTAAAATTTAATTATTGTGTATGAGTAGTTAAGGCCAAGTTGTTTCTCTATGCTATCCAACTAGAATCTTATGTATTTAATTTTTTTCTTCTTGTTAAATCATTATATAATTTTAATTTTATACACTCACTTATACATTTTTATACAACTTTGCCAATGATTGAAAATATCAAAAAAATGCATAGCCGCCACCATTGTCTCATCTCTTAGCTTATGTTTACTTCTAGGTTGACAAGTTGTTGGTTATGGCAATTGGTTAGTTTTATATACTCCTTATATTCTTATAAACTAGGTGGAATATTTGTAGTGGTCATGATGGCTCAAGCACACTTTTTTGGTTATTCAGTCCAAGTTTTAGTAAATTCAGATAGGTTATGCCCATCAAATTCTTAGTTTCCAAATATGAATAGCTTAGGAGCTCTTAAAGTCCATGTATAGTTGGATGCAATCCTACGTGAATCTATGTGTGCTACCTACTATATATTTCTACTTCTCTATTGCACTAAATTAACATTTAAAGCCCCAAAACCATATCTGCCTCATCATTTCTCCTAACCCCAAATCATATTTTACCAACCCTAAACCTTTCCTTTTACATCCTTCAACTCTAACCACTACATATCATTGAAATCAACTGCTTATTAATATTCACAATCGTACTATCACAGCTCTAAACCCTTGCCTCTCTTTGTAAAATCATAGCCCTAAACTCTTCCCCTTCTCTTGTATCCAAACAAACCCTTAAAACTCTATTGTTTTGCCCACTAGTTGCAACAAAATCTTAGCATAATCAGTCTCTAAAAAACTTTTCTCATTACTGCCCAACATCAATTTTTTTGGCTAAGTTCAAGGCGTATTCAGCTCTAACTCGCAACCTACGGATCCAAATTATATTTTGTCTGTTGTCACAGGTCTTATTTGTCATGGGGAAGTTATCCGTGAGAGCCACATGGTGGTTCGAGGGCTGTTTTGAATTTTCGCCTCTGGAACGCTCTGTTTCGACTAAGTGTAAGGCGTATTCGGCTCTAACTCCCAACCTACGGGTCCAAATTACATTCCGTCTGTTGTCATAGGTCCTATTTGTCATGAGGAAGCTGTCCGTGAGAGCCATATTGTGGTTCATGAGCTGTTTTGATTTTTGTGAGAGCCACTCTAGCTTTAAGGCAAAATTAAGGCCATTTGGATTACAGACTCAGGTATAGGGAAATAATAGCTGGGCTAGCAGACAGGTGTGCTGGCTATACATCACGCATCCCAAACACCCTAACCATCCTCGTGACCTCATTAGGTAGTAACGGCTAGGAACCCTTCACTGAAGTTTTGAAGACACCACTATTGAGCTACTTTTGTTACTTAAGATGAAAATATACACAAGATTTTACAATAAACTAAAAAGAAAAAATAATATTGAGGGAGAGAGAGAAAGAGAGAGAGCCCACGGACAACTACTTGGTGGCCTTATTTCTGCTTGGTATGTAAACATGCAGTTAGATATAGTAGCATGTAAGTCATGAAGTTAGGCTCTAAAGCCAGATAGAAGAACAAGCCTCACAACTCAAACCATTTTAGCAATGGGGCAATGTTATGACAATCAAGAAATAGGAAATGGCTGCATTCTTTCAAGTAAAAAGTGATTTGATAGTCTAATTGCAATTACTTGTGAAAGGGCAACCCTCTGAGCATGATACCATTATAATAACAAACTATTCACCAGTGAAAAAAAAATAAAAGTATTGATTTTGTCAATCTTGAAAAACACTGCTGAACTTGCTAATACATAAAACAAATGTACTGTTTTAAATGATTAATTGAGCTTTCTTACCTGATCCAAACAGAACATAAAACCCAGAAGCCACATCTATTTCTGACTATTCTTCCCTGTATACACCAGAAAAAGAGAAAAAGAGAAAAATGGAATAGGAATGCTGAATGTATTAGCCATTGCAAAGACATCAGCAGTTACAAACATTAAACAAAAAAGGAAACACTGAAATCTGTAGATGTTCCTGTTTCACTACAATAGTTCTATTTGTTGTGAATCCATTCCTTGTATAGTGTTTCAACATGTTGCTCGCATACATATAGTTCCAGAAAGAAAATAGATGTAGTTATGTTTAAGACCAATCTATCCATATAGGTCAGAGTGGATAAAAGATAATATGACCCCAATACAGGAAATGTGGCTGTTATGACTAGTTTGGCCAGATGACCAACTGCAAGGGTTCATGACCTTACCCAAACAGAATCCCACTCTTGAGTCTCAAGTGAAATGCAGAATACGCAATGCAAGTTTATCATACTCATCAAGGCAATGGAATTGAATGTAGCAGGACAATAAATCTTAAAGACAATAAATCTTAAAGATCTTACCATGCAACTCCTAATAAATAATATAAACTGAAGATTCAAAAGTCTAGATTACTCATTTATATTTGGATGTATTTCAACATCTGCTCAAGACAAAAGATAAATCCTTTTGAGAGTATGCTTAAAGAATACATTATTTTTGGAAGAACAAAATCAAAATCACCACTGCATCAGAACTTTGGATGATATTCTGCAAAATTTAATCAATAAAAGTACTCTTTGACTATCCTCAATAAGTAGAACCAACATGATAATGACAGCTATTTTGCTTACAGCATTTCAAATAGCATTAATCCAACCAAGAAATGAAAATGGAGAAGAAGAACAACAAGAAAAGGAGCAAAGTGAGCCTTTTATAACAAACATGTCTCATTACAAAATGAAAAATAGATGGATAATGGCATAGAAGTTAGGGATTTAAAACAAACACGTCTCGAATTTTTTTTTTTTTTTTTTTTTTTTTTTAGTTTCAACTTCCTCAACATAGATTTTTGGACAGAGAAATCATTGAGATTTCTTGAATAAGAATCAATTGTAACCTCTTACTAGGAAGTTCTTGTAGTCCATACCACAAGATGTGACTACAAGTTTCAATCTGAGCATCTACTTAAAATAACCCTTGTTTCCCCAAGTTTAAAACCAATCACATAAAGATAACAAACAAAGTATGATGCAAATGGAGTTTTTAAACCTCTGACAGGTAATGGATAATATATGAACATCATATAGAAATTTACAGAGGAAAAACAAATGAATACTAACATTCATTGTGTGATTTGATGTAATAGTTAGCATAATACTTCAAAATAAGAAGTCAGCTATAAAAGTACTACATACATCGATGTGGCATATCGACAACTTTGGTAGTGACACCAAGCAAATTGCTCCCAGAGTATCTCTGTATGACATACAAGTAAAAAACATCTCCATAACTTTAGAGGATTAAATTCTAATAACCATTCAAAGAATCAAAAAGTCGTGTATAGGATGTTAAAAAAACCATAAAGAACATTTCACTATTTAGTTGTACCTTTTAAAATGTTCAAAATATGAAATTCTAAACACGATAACAAGTTTACCACTCATTGAAACCCTTACCAAATGAACTTCAATCATTGGAACCTCAGAACTCTTCCGATTTATCACAAACAGCCAAGGAATAAAAAACTTTTCTTTTCCAACTTGAAATGATCTGCATGAGAATAATTTTTAGCACATCTTGGGATATCTGTGCAACTTAAGAACACATGCTTATTGAAAGCATAACTTCAACAATTGTAATAACATATAAAGCAAATAAAGCTTCAAGGGATACAATCATATACACAAGCAATAGAAACTTAAACCATTTCATTTGTATCTCAATAAATAATAAAAATTAACAGCTGTGAGCCTTCAAAATAATGTATAAATAGAAACCAAAGCCAAACTATTATGTTGAGTTCAATTAGGGGTTGCTTAGGATGACCTAAATAAGTGTACTTTTTGTCTTTTTACGAAAAGATGTGCAGAAAAGTAGAGAGATGATGTGATGGAAAAAAGATAAAAAGATAAAAAGTGTGTACTTATTTAGGATAGCCAAACTTGGCCTAAATTATGAACCAGACCCTTGTCAATGCCCTATATCAGAGGCTCTCAACAATCAATACAAGTTGTTATAAGACGCAACATAACAACTAATGCCTGCATAAAAATGAAATTGATACATGAAACAATAGGAAATCTAATTCAAGAGGTCCACTAACAATTAGAGAAGGTTCCTTCATCGTTATCATAAATAAAACTCAATTACTAGTTTATGTAATAAATATATTGTTGTTACATATGCTCTGCATCATTCGCTCCGAATGGGTGATTTTAGATTGTTGCCATTGCTCATCGATAAATACACATACTAACATAGTCATGAACGTACAAACCCACAAACAGGCAAAATGTACCCACTAGGTCAACTAAGAAGCAAAATCTACCTTTCACTATATTAGCGTTTTATTTGCAACACATTAAAAGTTGATGGAGACTTAGTGTGCAGCATTCATGCCATACAAATTTTTCAATACACAATATTTCTTTTTCTTTCCTCTCCATCTTAACCAAATAAGAGGGAGAGAAATCACAATCTTTTCTTTTCTTTTCTTTTCTCTCCTAACATAGCAAATCATTTCTTTTATTTTCTCTCCTAACATAGTGTAAATTATCCATTAAACAGCTTCAAATTTGAGCAAATAGAAAGACAATTTTCTGAAGAAGAAGGCAAAAAGATAAAAATAAGAGCTTGAGAAGATATCTCACATTTTATACGGATCAACGCCAGTGTAACCAATTGGCTTTGCTAAAGGAATCAAAGCTTGCAAAACATTCGAATGAATGTCAAAGTAAATACAAAATCAAAACATACATCTGTGTCCAATTGTGGGTGTGATTGATTCAAGGCAAATAAAAACCCCCAAATCATATATTCAACTTCGAGATGCTAAGATACTCAATAGCCAGAGAAGCAACCTACTTCTAATAGAAATCAAACAAAAGTCAAACCAATTTTGGACTTGAAGAATAATATAATTTCATAGAAATCAAACAATTCAACCAAAACCATTTACGAAATCAACACAAAATTAAACTAAAAAAATCATATAAACCCTAGATGAAGTGCGAGAGATAGTGAAATAGGGCAACGCAGAGAGAGAGAGAGAGAGAGAGAGAGAGAGAGAGAGAGAGAGAGACCCAAATCGATAGAGATGGAGAGAACCGAGAGCGACACAGAGAGAGGGACAAGAACCTGTGATTTGCAGCAGTGGAGGTAGCGACGTGCAGGGGTGGCGAAGTGGGACAGTGAGGTGGAGACCGTCACTGAGTGTACGTCTGGTTTGGTGTACTGATTAGAGGGAGAGCAAGAGAGAGAAAGAACCGTGTGAAGAAGTAATAGATTTGGGCAAAAATTTAGGAGCCAATATGAAATATTTCCCAGTAAAATTCTGAACACATCTGCCGACTAAATTTTAGTCGTTGAAGATAGGTTATCAAAGATTAAAAAATAAAATAAAATTATTCAGTGACTAAAATAATTTTTTCGCTGAAAGTAAGTTTTTGGTGACTAAAACTTTAGTCGCCAAAGAGGAAAAATAATTTTTTTATTTTCCATTTGGCGACTAAATATTTTAGTAGCCAAAAATCAAAATACGGCGACTAAATAATTTTTTGTCGCTGAAAGTAAGCTTTTGGCAACTAAAACTTTAGTCGCCAAAGAGAAAAAATAATTTTTTTATTTTTCATTCGGCGACTAAATATTTTAGTAGCCAAAAGTCAATATATGGCGACTAATTTTTTTTTTTCCGCTGAAAGTAAGTTTTTGGCGACTAAAACTTTAGTCACCAAAGAGAAAAAATAATTTTTTTATTTACCCTTCGGCAACTAAATATTTTAGTAGCAAAAAGTCAACATACAGCGACTAAGTTTTTTTTTTTGTCGCCAATTCTAGCATTTTTAGCGACTAAATTTTTTTTAGTCGCCAATAATGAATATACCCCGACTAAAAAATATTTGTAGCTAAATATTTTACTTTTGGCGACTAAAAAAAATGTTGGTCGCCAATTCCATAACTTTTGGCTACTAAATTTTTTTTACTTGCCAATTTTGGTCGCCAAAGGTGCATTTTGTTGTAGTGCCTGGATCACACAATGACTTGAATATGTTGGATCGATCACCCTTATTTTCTGATCTTGCCCAAGGTATGGCTTTCCTTGTCCATTACACTATTAATGGACACAGTTATAATATGGGTTACTACCTTACTGATGGTATATACTCTCAATGGGCAACACTGGTTCAAACAATCTTTTCTCCCCAAGAATCAAAGAAGCAACATTTTGCAATGATGCAAGAGTTAGTAAGAAAGGATGTAGAGCAAGCATTCGGAGTGCTCTAATCTCGATTTGCAATTATAGGTGGTGTTGTACATTTTTGGGATCCTTAAATGCTTGGGAACATAATGAAGAGTTGTGTTATACTACACAATATGATTGTCGAAGATGAGAGAGAGGGGCATCTTGATTTTGATTATGATATTTCATCAACCAACTCACCAGTAGTACTTTCGTGTAGTACTAACAATGACTTCCAATCATTTATGTCTCGTTATATAGGTATTAGAGATAAAAATGCATATCATGCCCTCCGCAATGATTTAATAGAACAAACACTACGAGAAAAAGCACATTCGGCGACCAAATTTCCCGACTAAAAAAAACTGGGTCACTGAAAGTATAGCCTTCAGCGATCAAAGCAGCATTAGTAGCCAAAAGTAAAGCTTTTTGGCGACTAAACAATTTTAGTAGCCAAAAGTCTACAATTAACGACTAAAAATAAGTTTGGTCGTTGATTATATTGGTTTTAATGACTAAAAAAATTTTAGTAGCCCAAAGTAAAGCTTTTTGGCGACTAAAAAAATTTAGTAGCCAAAAGTCTACAATTGGCGACTAAAAATAAGTTTGCTTGCTGATAATATGGGTTTTACCGACTAAAAAAATTTTAGTAGCCAAAAGTCTACAATTGGCGACAAAAAAATAAGTTTAGTCGCCAAAAATGGTCATTTTTAGCAACCAAAATTATTTTGGTCGCTAAAAGTTAAATTTTTTTTTTTTTGGTACTAAATAGTTTATTTTACATAAATTATGTAATAAAATAATTATGTTTATACATATACACTACAACAAAAATGACTTTTTATAGTATCACATCAATGGCATACAATAAATGCATGCCGTAGTTTCTCACTTTTACAACTTACTTTTTTTGCACGTCGTAAATACTTTTCCAACCACGATATGTCTATTGCATAGGCCGTGAATGGTAATAACAATGATTTTTTTAAAGCTTGCAATGCACGCCATAAATAATAAAACTTTTTACGACATGCATATGACGTGCCGTTAATATATTAATTATACACAACGCACATACGCTAGCCATGAAAAGTGAATACTTTTCACGGCGCACACAACGCCCACCGTTTAAAGTATTATACTTTTTATGACGCACACATTGTCTGCCGTTAAAAGTATTACCTTTTCACGACGCACAATGCATGTCGTGAATTCTATGATAAAAAACAAAGGCGCCAAAATAAAATTTGGGGCGCCAAATATTTTTTTTCCCAAAATAAGTATTTTGCCTTCATCACAAGGGTTTCAATCTCTCTCTCTATCTGAAAGGAAACATAGCAAGGTTTCAAATCTCTCCGTCTCTCTCTCTCTCACATGATGAAGGCCGAATCAAACCTTTGTTCAACACAGCAAGATCGTAGAACTGATTTGGGTATTCTTTTTTCAATGGGGTGAAAATTGATTTGTTAGTTTTGACTTGGGTGAATGGTGAAGAGAGAGAACCCTAAAACCCCTCATTCCTTAATTACAACATTCAAATCATCTTCTCTCTCGTCTTCCTCTACATGCGTCTCTCTCTTTGCTCCTTGTATCAGCCATTTTGTGCGCTGAATTTGTTCGATAAAATTCCTCTATGAAAATTCTTTACTATCTATCTAGTTTCAGAGCTTTTTAAAGATGTATGTTGTGAAGAGAGATGGGCGTCAAGAGACTCTTCATTTCGACAACATCATTGCTCGTCTCAAGAAGCTCAAGGGCGTCACTACCACAAAACCCTATGCCTTGCTCTAATCGACTACCTCATTTGTCGCGACTCATTCTCCTCTGCACAGCAAGTCATTCAGTGAATCATAGTGCAGTGTTCCTCACTCCCTGATGCAATCTCAGCCATCGATTACGTCATAAATCGAGGTATGGAGCTTGACCCATCTAGCTATGGTGCCCTTATTCAAAAACTTGTGTGTTTTGGTGAATATCAGGTGGCTATAAAGTGCTGTATATTGATAGCATTGTAAGCAGAGGTGTTTGTTCCTGATTCATTTTTGTTAGATTCTATGGTGATTTGTTATTGTAAATTAGGAGAAATGGAAGAAGCAATTTTCAATAATTACATCTACAATTGCTTGTGCTTTCATGATGAATTTTCTTATATTACAACTATGCTCTCTCCTTGCCATTGTTTCAGTAACTGATGAGGAATTGTTGATTAATTACGTCATACTTTTACTAAGGAAGTACTATAAACTACATTGGAAGTATGCAACTATAATTAAAACTAAAGTCTCCTGTGTAGGACTCTTAAAGGAAACAGAATTCACAAGAAAAGATCCTTTGGCTAATGAATAAGAAAGCCATTTCCTCTGAACTTGCTTCTATTGTACTATCCCTTATTTATTTTCTATAGCTTGCTTTTATTGCGGTTCACTTGCTTGCTTTTTTGTAATAAGTGCTTTAAGAATTGGATTATTCATTTGGGAGGCTAAATTAAAGAGCACCTTAGTATAGTAAATTGTCAAAAGGCAGTTCTTTCTTATCATAAGTAGAGGGGTAAGAGGAATAATGGTACCCATTGTAGTAGAGTTAGTGTTAGTGAGACATGCAAACATTCCTCACTGGGAGCCACCCTTCACATTAAAAAATTGCCTAGAGGATTTAAGAGACCAATTTTTCCCTCTTGAAAAGCTATAGGTTTTGCAAGAACCATTCAGGCTGCATTGGCCAAAATCTGCAATAAAGCTAAAATAGAAGGCTCTTTTATTAGGAAAACCAGTTGGCAATCATACAAGAAATTGTAAATTCTGAAAGAAGCCCACATAATCTGACTAGAGTTGGCCAACATGATATGATATTTCCCAGTGGGTTTGTTGAAACTTATGATTTGTGTCCGTAGGCTTAGGCTGCCTTGTTAAGATTTGTAAAAGAGATTCTATATTTGAATTTTCATGTTTGTTACATGATCTGCTAATGATCTAAAAAGCAAATGGATTCAGATAAATTGAGTAAATATAAGGAACAAATGGACAGTAGACAAAAACTGTTCCAATAAGACATGATCTATTGAGTGATTACGCAATCAGTCTCCTCAATAGAGAGTAAACAACTCTGTAAGATGTTCATTAAGCTAATATCAATAGATATATCTTATGGTTTGTATAAATTTTTAAATCTTGAAATTAGACAAAAAAATTAATTACGCTACTGGTATGGCCATTGTAACTGCAGTTTTCTGTTGTGTTGGAGCTTTTGCAATAACCAGTTCTCTACATCATATTGACAAGGACCTCCTTGGGTGGTGGTTATGTGAGCGACAGGTTAAATCTGGAGGTCTAAATGGGCATCCTGAGAAGTTTCCAGATGTAGGTTATTCTTCTTTGAACTGAAGATTTTTCTTTGAATATTTTTGTAAGTTTTATTACTAAAGCTTCTACTATGTGACTGTAGGTATGCTATTCATGGTGGGTCCTTTACCTCTTGGAATCATTGGGGGAGCACTAGCTGGTCACAGAGTTGCAACTTTGGTAACTTGTATACTTTAAGAAAAATTTAAACTTGTCTTTGCATCAACAACACTGCAAGTTCCTTTCATAACTGAAGCAAAAAATCCACATCCACTTGCACAGATGACAAACAATGATTCCGTGGAATTTTTGATTGCCATGGACATCTTCTGGATCCTGATTGTGGACTTTGACTCCGAAGGGTGTTATCTCTTCCTCAATGCAATCGCAAATCAGATATGCAACCCAAACAACCATACACATTTCTTTTCCTATGTTCTTCTCTACTTGTTTGTGAATGCTAACAAGGTTAGTTTCTCTCTCTCTCTCTCTCTCTCTCTCTCTCTCTCTCTTTGTTGAACATAAATTACAATTTAGATTCATAGGATTTGTTTGCCTGCAAGTATAACCAGAAAATTTGAATTCCCCTGAAATGTTGTGGTTGAAACTGAGAGAATGAATAGTAATAACTTCTTGATCTTTGAGAATTACACTAGTTAAGTCTAGGATTTTTACACTAGTTATGCGAAATGTGATTTGCTCACAGCTTCGCATTCCTTGTTGGATAGGAAATTATACAGGAGCAAATAATAAGAGTTTTGTTGGAAGGACTGATTGTGAATAGACCACATCCTTGGAGGCTTTTGATCACCTTCATTGAGCTCATCAAGGTAACTTCAAACCACCACCAAAGTGTTGTTTGGCTAGTCATATGTTCTCTTAAAATCTGTTTTTTTTTTGGTCATACAGAATCCAAAATACAACTTCTGGTGTAGGTCTTTCACTAGGTGTGCACCGTAGATTGAGAAACTTTTTGAATTAGTTTCGAGATCGTGTGGTGGGCCTAAATCTGTAGATGAATCAATGGTATCTGGTGGAATTTCTGATAGTGTGCACTGATTCTGGAAGATTGGATCTCTGCATTTGATGTCGGTGTAATGTAAGTTTTAGCAATTTTCTCATCGTAACAAACTACAACTTTGTTAGATGACTGCCAGAGTAACACCGATTCGTACTATTTGAATAGAATATTTGATTGTGGTTATTATGCAAAGCTAGCTGACTATTCCAAATCTTTTTACCTAATAAAAATAATCAAATACTTTCTAAAACCAGATTATAAGTTATCTATCCTTCTCAAATCTTTTTACCTATAAAAATAATCAAATATTTTCTGAAATGATGCATACAACGGAAGTCCACTTTCATCGAATTACTTACAGACTAGCAATACAATTCTTTTGATGCCTCAAGTAATTAAACTAGAATTGAGAACCCCAATGTCAATTTTTTTGACTCAATTTCAGCCTCATTTCCTTTAGCCAATTGGTGTGTTAATAATTTCAAGTGTTCCCTGGAGGTTTGCCAAAATGAGAAACTCACATTTATGGGACCATGTATGAGAAACTCACATTTATGGTGAATTTGTATAAGGGTATGCAGGGCATTTCATTATCTATATGTCAATTTCTAACTTTCTCTTCAAAAGGCATCCTTGTTTTGTAATTTCCAGTATTTGTGATGCAGTAGCGATACTAAATGTTTATTATGTAGGTAGCTGTAGGGCTTCAAGATCTTTTGGATGGAATAGTGACCAAATATCTTTGTTTTCTTTTGTAATTCTGTGTTTTCTGTCTCAGGTTTGTAACTGGGTGCTCTCGGGGACCTTGGCTTGGATTTAAATACCTTGAGCCTTTGTTCTGCATACAGAGGTGATGGTCTTTTTTTGAGTATTCTCTTAGGGCTGCTGGTAATGCTTCTGAAGAGGCTCTTGAAGTTGCTAAATATTTTTTAGTACAAAGATATGGAGGACACAAACTTGAGTGTTGATGCAATTAAATCAGTCCATGATGGTGCACTCACAAGAAGATATTTGGCTAAATTTTGTATGGTTTAGAACTTAATGATAGTTTTTTTTGGATAATTTAGAACATTTTGGATTGTATAGACATTTGTTGAATGTTCATAATTTATGGATATAGTTTCTTTTTGATGTTTCAAATAATATTTTGGCGGTTGATTGATGTTTTGTGATGCTTGTTTGTAATATTTGTTAGATTGTACAAAATTAGTTAAATAGAACCTGCTGAATTTTAAAATTAAAAAAAAAAAATACATATTCTACGGTAGGCATAATAAGTCATTGTATTACATATTTTACGGCGTACAATTAGTGTCATTATTTGTCTCACCAATTAACGGCGTGCAAAATTAGTCATAGAAAAAGTAATAACGACGCACAAAATCTGCCGTTAAATAGTTTTTAACGGCGTACTATAGCATGTCGTAGAAAAAGTAACAACAACACACAAAATCTGCCGTTAAATATTTTTAACGGCGTACGAAGCATGTCGTTAAAAATGAATGACTTTCCATGATTGGTCATAATATGACGCGCGTTGCACGTCGTAAAAGGGTTTTCACGACGTGCATTGCGCGCCGTAAAAACCCTTTTTTGTTGTAGTGATACTTTTATATTAATATGGGTGTATGTACTATATAAATAACATATGTCACATATACAATCGTGTGGTGCTATAGAAGAGTAGTGGGAAGAGTGTGGTTCATAAGGTTTTTGGTGCGGGAGATTGGCAGTTTGAGTCTCCGCAAGCGGATCAAATTGTTCTACAATGAATTTTTTTTTTTTTCACGTTTGAAGTTTTTGGCGACAAAAGGTGTTGGTCGGCGATTCCTTGACTATTGGCAACTAAAACATTGGTCGGTAAATGTATAATTTTAAAGAAATATAATTGACTATTGGCAACCAAAATTTTGGTCGCTAAAGACTTGCTTTTTGGCGACGAAAGGTTTTTTGGTCGGCAAAACCCTCAAAGACCTTTCCCGACAGGGTTTTGGCGACAAACGTAGCGACTAAAATTTTTGGTCGCAAAATGTCAATGGCGACCAAAAAACAGACAATTGGTGAATTAAAATAAACGAATACTCGTTCCCAAAATATTGTCTTTGTCTGACTATTACCAATAATGAGATCTTGAGAGACTGCCAACCAAGATCTACATAAAGTTTAATCTTCTATAATTGTGAATGCTTTACCACGAGGAACACAAGAAGTTTCTGAAATAAAATGAATATCAATGTGCTGCTCTGAAATTTGTGATTCCTCAAACATTTCAAAATCGTCCATAATTTGAAGAAAATTCAATAGGATACAACATCCAACTCAGATAGTGAAATATATTGTAATGATATACACTGAAACTGAGAAATAGATAATATACACTGAAGCTCACAAATAAAATATAAATTGTAATGATATTGTCAAACTGAAGCTTACAAAGAAAATAGAAATTATAATGATATAGTGAAATAAAAAGATTAGCATATTTTATAGATCATATCAACGGTAATTTTGTCGAATACTCTGCAACACCAACGGTAACTTATTGGAGTTGCAGTTGCTAAACAGCTAATTTAAATTTAAATCTATATATCATGCAACTTTTTCATGTTGCATTTTGATAGAAATTTAAATCTATATCAATGTTGAATTTATTCTTAGTGACAGAGAAACAACCAACTTTTGAACCAGTTCTAGTTCGCAGGCCAAACACTGCATTTTCTGTACATGCTGGACGACCGGTGGGACAACCGGCAGGATATCCAGTGGAACCCACTTCCAACGTAAACGCATAGTGAAATGGTGAAATCAGACCCAACTCCTCAGTTTAGTGAAAGTTTTGCTCCGTTCTCAATTTGATATCATTTTGATAAAACCGTTGGAGGGATAAAAGTTGTCATTTTTCATCAAATTTAAATTTGGTAATCAATCTGATGAACCATTAGAGATGGCCTAAGTGGGTCATCTCTTGTTTGTAAATTATAATAAATATGAGTCACCATGTGTCATTTGTATTTTTTTTTTTTTGGTCACAAGATAGAATATTAGATATTAGTAAGACCTTGTTTGGGAACAAACTATTTTAGTAATTTTTTTAGCTTTTTTGCTAAAATATGAGATAAAAAAACTTATATGTTTGGAGTGACTTTTTTATTTTTTACGAAAAAATGTGCAAAAGTAGAGAGAAAAATGAATTTTTGATTTTTTTGTATAAGTTATAAGTTTTTTGATTTTTTTAATAACTTTTTAACTTTCAGACTAAAATTATTACTTTCCAAACGAAACCTAAGAAGGTTATGTTACCATATTAGTATTCGTCGCTCTATTTGCTTCAACTTTAGATCTCATTGTACCCGAAGGTAGGCTACTTGACAAAGAAAATACAAATCACTCTGTTTGGTTTCAATTTTTAAAATTTACTTTTCAGAAAATTCTACTTTTTCGTTTTTCGTATTTTTTTTTTGTTTTCATTGAATTTTTAAATATATTTTAAGAATTTTTTTTAAAAAATTTAGACACCACTTAACATAAATACACTTAAAAAGTATAATATTTGTGAAAAAAATCTTTAAAAAATTCACTAAATACCAAACATACAAAAAAAAATGAAAATTTAATTCAGTGCATTTTTTATATTTTTGTGTATTTATTAATTTTTTAAAATATTTTTTCATAAATATTTTACTATTTAGATACATCTAAGTAAGGTGCATATAATAAAGTTAAAAAATTGCTTAAAATTTTAAAAATATTTACTAAAAATAAAATTTTTAATTTTTAAAAAATTGAAACGAAGCACACTGAATAGAATTCTATGCAATACATTATCACAAGAATTATTATTTTGAGTTTAACTCACCCACTTAAATCATAATTGATTATGTTTTGGACTTAAAACTAGTACATTATTACAAGATTCTGTCCCAGAAAATGGGAAAATTGTACATAAAATGGGTAGGAGTAAAAACAAACAGGCTGTTTTGCCATTCAAGAAACCACACTATATATGTATCTATACCTTTGTCCTCCTAATCTGTCATTCTATCTACCCATTATCACATCCACCAATCTTCACCCCACTTTCGTCTCCGATACCGGTCCGGCCGCCCCATTTCCGGCCACCGCCATCTCCTTCTCCGCCTTCTCCGCCTCCTCCCTAAACTTCTTATAAATATCACTCCTATAAAACTTCCTAGTCCTGATTACCAAAAGCACCGAAACAAGCGCTCCGAACACCGTCACCGCGGTGATAATAATGAAAGAAAGCTTAAAACAATCCACCCCAACACAATTCAAGCCCTGCCCAGCCTTCCTGATCGCCCCCGACGCTCTCATTTGGCGTTCAGCTTCCTTATCGTACAAATGTCCGGTGACTTTAACATTGAGTATATACAATCCAATTGGACTCGCCACCGATCCAAAATTGTATAATGTGGAGTAGTATTTGAGTCCAAATACTTCGGATATGATTGCGAACAGCAATGGCCATTGAGCTCCGAAACAGAATCCGATTATGATTGATGCAATGTAGAGGCCGCTGGGGACGTTGAAGGCGATGAGGAGGTGACCGAGGCAAGAGAGGAGGAGGATGAGGGTGAGCATGAGGGGGCGAGGGAACTTGTATTTGGTTAGAAAGATTTCTGAGACGAACCCGGCGACTACTCGGCCGAGGTAATTCCATATGCTAACGAGCGATACGAAAGTACTAATGCTCCGTTTTGGGTATCCGAGCGAAGCTCCGATCTGACCGAGGTTGTCGATGGCTGTTAAAGTTCCTCCGACGCCGCAGATGGTGGCGAAGAAGAGGATCAGCATGTCGATGCTGAAGAGCGCTTGGAGGATTGTGTAGTCATCGCCTCTGTTCGGTGGCTGGAATATGGTTCTCCAACAGGAAACTGAATCAGAATCAGCCTGTTTTTGTGATGTTGGTAGTACTAGTACTTCTTCACCACCATTACTGGTCGCCGATGGTGGCAAAATTGTTTCTGTATTTTGATTTTCGGTTATGATTTTCAAATCAATGGATGGTGGTTGGAGTTGGAGTTGGAGTTTGGCTTCTTTTTTGCTCTTCCAAATACTATACTCTTCTTTTATAACTACCGCGAGCGGTAAACACAGCAGAACGACTACGGCGGCAGCACTGCCACGGTTCTCGCTCTGGGTAAAGTTAAACCTTTTCTGAAAAATAATCATAATCATTAAAAACCCGGCTAACCCTAGCGAAATATAAAGAAAGTTATAAAAAACTTTTAACTCATTCGGGAGTTTAACCACTTTCATGACCCGAATCGTTCGTAAAAAGGCAAACGAAATCGCCGCTGGAAGCCAACCAATAAGTAAAATCAACGATTTCAAGTTGTCTCCATAGACACCAAGGTAGAGCTGAGTGATAATCGCTCCGCTCAACCCAACGAACCCCTTGAGGAGGCCCAAAACAACGCCGCGGCTCTCGGGGAAGTTCTTGACAAGGGTGACTAGAGCGCCGGTGTTGGCGAAGGATTGGGAATTGGCGCCGATGCAAATGTAGAGACACATTTGCCAGATTTTGGGAGTGGAGATTTTTTTGGTGACAGAGAGCCAAATCATGAAGTAGCCGAAGAAATTGAGAACGGCACCGATGGAGAGGACGACCCAGGGAGGAGTGACCTCGTTGATGAGGCCCGAGAGGATGCCGACGTTGGCGCCGAGGTCTTTGAAGAAGCTGAGGAGGTTGAGGGTGGTTTGGTCGTATCCTAAGGAGGATTTGATTTCGGCGGAGTAGAGTCCGAACATGTAGGTGGCTCCGGCGGCGGACATGATGAGGAGGGAGGCGAATACCATGAACCACCGCCCTGTTAGGATTTGGAGGGGTAGGGATTTCATGGTGCTGGCTGAACCACCACCGCCGGCTAACACCATTTTTGTTTCTATTTGTTTTTGTTGAGTTGAGAGTGAAGTTTTTTTTTCTTCTCTTTGCTTTTGGTGTTAAAAGAGCGTTGGAGTCCTGTGCTCAATATGTAGAACATTTACACTCCTTTTGGACAGAGGGTTTTGGTCTGAACAGAAAGAAAGTCATGTTTGAATGGTTAGGTAAGTCAGAAATTGTGAGAGATAATAAAAAAGAATTTATTTTTATTAAATTTATATTTTTGTTTCTTACAAAGGTAGGTTTAAAAAGTGGGTTGATTTTTTAATTTTTTTTTGTATTTTTTTTTTGATTATTTTAATCTGAGATTAAAAAGCTTGATTTGAGAAGAGTTTTTAATTTTTTTTAATTTTTTTATGAGAAAAAAAATATAATAATTATGGATTGAATGTGATATTTTGTCTTATTAAGTTAAAAAATTTATTTTATTTTTTGGTATTATTTTAGTCAAAAAAAAAAAAAAAACCTCAAAACTAACTTTCCAGACTAAAGTGACGAGACTTGGATGTAACAAAAAAAATTTAAAATACCAAAATTACTTTTATGAAAAAAATATAACTTATTATTATGAAAGATTATTTTGATAAAATAAAATAAAACACTTTTTTTTTTTTCTCTTATTTACTCTATTCAAATAAAATAAATAAAAAATCATATCTCTTATTTTTTATTCATATAAATATAATAATAAAATATTATAATTATTTCTTTTTTTACCTCACCTTACTATCTAAACAGAATGAGAAAAAAATTGACCTGTGTGCTCATAAAATCCTAAAAGTTATCCCCAAGGAAGTAGTTAAATATAATTATATTTCTTTTTATGTCTTCTCATTTCAAGACATACTATTAATGTGGAATTTATTGCTTTGCCCTCTTTTAAGAAAGTAATTCATTTCGGATCATATCATTTATCATATTTTATATATATATATTTTTTAAAATGTTAAAAAAATTAAAAAATTAACTTTTAATTATCTCCTTAAAACATCGCTCTGTGTCCAGGGATCAAATGGGATAAATATATATATATATGATTTTATATAATATTATTCTATTTGGAATACAATTCTGTCACAAGAAATGTGTCCCACATGTGAGATAAGTCTTACATATGTAGAACCCACATGTATGAGACCCATCTTTTGTGAGAATGTTGCATCTCATTCTACATTTAGTTTGTTAATTAGTCCAGCTACATCCTTTAATTGAGGCCTTCCAATTCCACCCTAACGACGTGGCTAAGATTCATATAAAATGGTCTCACACTTCCCTCTCGTATCTTTAACCTTTTCTAATTCTACATCATTGGAGTGAAATTAGAGGAGGACAAAGTTAGGAGATTAATTATTTTTCTTTGTCATGGAGTCGACTTTTA
Source organism: Camellia granthamiana (assembly GCA_036172215.1). Classification (NCBI taxonomy): domain Eukaryota; kingdom Viridiplantae; phylum Streptophyta; class Magnoliopsida; order Ericales; family Theaceae; genus Camellia; species Camellia granthamiana. The sequence goes on along the minus strand of CM069903.1, from coordinate 167,502,254 downwards.
ATTTTTTTTTATTTGTCTATATATATATATATTGTGTCTAATTTTATAGAATTTTTTTTATTTGTCTATATATATATTTTGTGTCTAATTTTGTAATTAATTTCTATATATGGTGCTATGAATAATTTTTGTACTCTATATTTATCTAAAGGAGGAGGATTCCCTCCCGTCCAGGGCCTTGGAACCTACCATGGGTCCCGTTTTGATTATTCGAACCGTTCATTTTATCAAGTATTTCGTATATTTCATCAATTAAAAAAATTAAGTCGATTCGATAATTGTAATTTATTCAATTTGTTACATTTGTGACTAAAAAAATATATGATTTATTTTAAAAAATACAATTGTTGAGTATTTTTTTAATAAAAAATTAAACAAGTTACAGTTCTCGAATCGACTTAATTTTTTTAGTGGACAAAATACATGAAGTGCTCTATAAAATGAATGGTTCAGATCATCGAAACGAAACCCGTGATAAGCTCCATGGATCCAAACATCACCCTCCAATTTAAAATTTAGACAGGAGGAAATCCGTCTCCTTATTTAAAAATTACTCAATAATTTGAGATTGTGCCGTTTAATATAATTTTGATCATGTAATTTTTTTTTGAAAAATGATTTGTGACTCTAAAACTGCTGGCACTAATGGTACTAATTTCCTGTTTTGGTAACTTTATTTTATTTTTATTTTTTTTTACCTGATATAGAAATTAGTGCCATTAATACTCAAAAAATTAGTGCCACAAATCACAACTGTTTTTTTTAAAAAAATGAAGTCTCGAATCTGTTTACTTTCTTGAAGTGGTAAGTCTCAACAAAGTGACGTGATGGTCAGAAACTAAAGGATTATTTGATATGATTGATATAAGGCTAAAGGATGAGAATATTTATCTAGTTCATATCATTTATTTATGTTTTTTCATTTTTTTTTTTACAATATTAAAAATTATACTTATTTAAATTATTTTAAATAACCCAAAAAAAATGGAGTGGGAACACCACATTAGGAGACCAAATCTAAGGGAAGGCAATAAATGCCTTATATGGGAAACACGGTGGTATTCCAGGTATATTATAATTAAAGAAGAAAATAGTATAATTATATATTTTTCAACACATAATTATAAAATAAAAATATTATAATTAAGCGTAAATTATATTGACATCCTTTAAAGTTTGTATTTATTATAGTTCCCTCTTCACTTTTTAGAAATTGCATCTCCCTTCTTAAGGTTTAAAGTTTCATTACAGATTCCCCTCTCAGTAATTTAATTTTTTTAAATACTAATTTTGCCCTCACTGGGTAAATTCCATTGGAACCCCTCATATTTTAGAAATTACAATCCCCTCCCTAAGGTTTAAAGTAGCATTACTAATTACCCCATCGGTTAGTATTAGTTGGACAAAAAATTCATTGAAAACAAAATTAATTGGAAAAAAAATTCATTGAAAAAAAATTTATTTAAAAAAAATTAATTGAAAAAAAATTTTGTTAGTAAAATTTTTAAATTTCTGTTTAAAAGTTAACGTAAACTCATTTTTTAAATTTATTTTTTTTCTCAAATTTATAAACTGAGACAACCATTTATAAACTAAAAAAATTATCAAACAAGTTTTTATGACAGTTTTTTAAATTTTTGTAAATGTAAATTGAAAACTGAAAACGAAATAGTTATACAAAACAGGCCTCAGATGGTAAAAATATCGTAAAATTAACAAATAATTAAATAAGTTACCAACGTAAGAAATAGCTTATCAAAATATTCTTAGGTTATGTATGGTTTGATTTTTAGAATTTTTTTAAAAAAATTAAAAATTAATTTGGTTAAAAAATAAAAAATAAAAAATAATTATCATTAACTTATTTAATTATTTGTTAATTTTACAACATTTTTACCATCTAAGGCATGTTTGGTAACCATTTCGTTTTCAGTTTTCAATTTATATTTACAAAAAATTTAAAAACTGTCATAAAAACTTGTTTGATAATTTTTTTTTGATTTATAAATGGTTGTCTCAGTTTGTAAATTTGAAGAAAAAACATAAATTCAAAAAATGAGTTTGCGTTGGTTTTTAAACAGAAATTTAAAAATTTTACTAACAAATTTTTTTTCAATCAATTTTTTTTTTCCAATTATTTTTTTTTCAATGAATTTTTTTTCTAACTAATACTAACCGAGGAGGCAATTGATAATGCTACTTTAAACCTTAGCAAGAGGATTGTAATTTTTAAAATGTGAGGAGTGTCAATGTAATTTATCCAATGATGGCAAAATTGGTATTTAAAAAAAATAAATTGTTGAGGGGGAAATTTGTAATGAAACTTTAAATCTAGGGAAAGGAGATGTAATTTCTAAAAGGTGAGGGGGGAACTGTAATACATATAAACCTTAAGGGTGTCAGTGTAATTTATCCTATAATTAAACATTACATAAGATATAATTAAAAATCTTATAAGTTATAATTAAAATAATATCATAATTAAAAAAAATAGTTATAAATAAAGAAAAAAAAATAACATTAGTATAGGTGCATATGATATACTATTTTAAGGAGTGTATATAATAAATATCCGCTTTATATATATATATATAAATGTTATAAGTCTCAAATTTTCTATTAAATAAAGACCAAATGTTTCACATGGGTATGGGGTCCACAAAATTGCAAACCCCATACCCATATGAGATATTTGGTCATTAATTTAGTAAAAAATTTAGTATCCCTAACATTATTCTCTCTATATATATATATGTGTGTGTATGTGTTGAACACTTAGTCCCGGTTTAGTTTTCCTTCTAGGCTAAAAAATCATAAAAAGATTAAAAAAAAAATCAAAAATCACAAAAGGACAAAAGGACAAAAAAAATTTGTCATTTCAAAGTCAAAAAATCAAAAAAATCACACCAAATAAACAAAAAAATTTCAAACTAAAAAAGTCAAAAAAAAATCAAAAAAATAATTAAAAAAATCATTGCCAAACGACCACCTAAAATCAATAATTATGTGAAGACGATAGGGGATAAGAAGCCTATAGAGAAGCTGTCATATCCATTTGAGAAGATTCTGAAGTGTACCTAAATAGTTGAATAATAATTTAAACATGCTAAATGTGCCCCTTTCTGGATTTGGAAAGCTCTAGTAGTCTTTCTTCTTTTAATATAGGTTGAGGTTATTAATTTCTATCTAAAGGGATTGCATGCATGTAGGGGGAATTTAAAGTATTTTTAGAAAATTAAGCTACCAATTACTAGGATAGTCACACAATTACTAGAATAATTACATATGTATTTATGAGAAGAAAATAAAAATTAAGAAGAAAATCTAAAAAAGGTGTATTTTTGGTCAAGGGATTTTCATGGTGCCATGTTTAGTTATAAAAAAACAATCCATTTGTTTGGATTTTTTTTTTTTTTTTTTCGTTTTTGGTATTTTTTAGAGTTTAGTGAGATAAAAATATAAAAAAAGCCATAGATGAACAAGATTTAATATGAAGAAATCTATGAACACATAATGGGATGGAAAGTATATAGACGAATAAGATTTTTTAAATAGGACTAACTAACAAATATTGTAAATATTGTCTACATATATTTTATATGTCTGATTTCATGATTGATTTTTACATTTATGACAAACTTCATTAGTATAAGACATGAAAAATATGACTCATTGAACCAATGCACCAATGCAATCTAACACATGATCCCTAAAAATGAAGCGCATGCCAATGAAGATTTGGGTTGCTTGTGCTTCTCGGTGAGGCCTACTCTAGGCTTATTAAAATGATTAAAATGATTTATTTTATAACATCTATTAAATAGTAGGTTATTTATATAAAAAATTAAATTTATTAGAAATGATAATTACATGATCAAATCATACTCGCCTTAAAAAAATGTCATGATGATCATATGACTACTGATATTTAATTAACAATTTTTTTTCTCATTCATATATTTAACCTTTTTACAAAATAAATTATTAAGATCATCTTAATAAATCTAGACTCATTTTTTTTAACAAATAATGAGGCCTCGTTTGGAAATAGGTTTTTTTAGTAATTTTTTGACTTTTTAACTAAAATATGATGTAAAAAAACTAGTATATTTGGGATAACTTTTTGGTTTTTTACGAAAAAAAAATGTGCAAAAAGTAGAAAGAAATTGAATCTTTGACCTTTTGATATAAATTGTTAACTTTTTAATTTTCTTAATGACTTTTTAACCTTTTAACTGAAATTATCACTTGTCAAACGAGGCCTAAGTCCAGACTGAGCCCACCAATAGGCACAAAATGGCTATTGTGCCCACCCCAACTGTATTCACGAAACCTCGAATCTCACATCATTAAAGTGCTACAAAACAAAAATGCTAAACCCTAAAAGTTTTATCAAATATCGTGTATAAGTGTGGAACCCCACACCTATGTAAGATATTTGATAAAAAATTTAATAAAACTTTTAGAATTTCTAATATTACTCATTATTAAGGATGTTCAACAGATGTTTTGATTTGTTCAAACCGACCGATTTGAATTGATCCGTCTCATTTTGGACGGATAAATGATGATGAGTGGACGGTTGCGGATTGATTTTTTTCAATCCACCTAATTTTAAACGGATGGCTGATTTGAGATTCTTTGGCCACATCCGAACCGCCAAACAGCAAGCACATCTAGTTATTTATAAAATTTTGTGTTTTTAATTTGTTTAGATATTCTGTTTATGGTTTTAATTGAAAAAGAGTTTAGATATTTTGTTATATTTTCAATTTGTTTTTAATTTGAAAATCCTTTTAATCAAATGATAAGTGTTCACATTTGGTATTTTTGTGTGAAAAATATAAGGATTAATTTTGTCATTTTAAAAAAAAAATTAAATTAAATATTTTCAAATAAAAAAAAGTAATGAAATAATTTTAACATGATTTTTTTATATGTATTTATTATTAATATTTGATAATTTACTTGATAATTTTTTAATTATGTTGAGTTTGATGGTTATCTAAAAAAAATTATTGATAAATTATTACATTATCTTTAAAATTTATTATAGTTTAAAACGTAAAATCAATTTACATCAATTCGTCAATTCGGCCAATTCACTCCACTTGTACCCGCTAACTCAAAATAGGGATTGATTTTTTTACAATTTACCAATCCAAATCGCGAGCACGCCTGCGCCACAAAATGTGGATACGTTTGACAGTTACTGCTATCTAATATAATGATAACTAACCATGAGAGTCAACAACCCATCAATTTTTCAATGATGTTGTGTTTGGTTAGGGAAGAATTTAGAAAGGGAAATAAAAATAATAGGTGAAATGTGAATAAAATATATCTATATTTTACCTAATTTTACACACCTTTTCCCTTTTCATTTTCAAATCTCTCTCCAAATTTTCTAACCAAAGACAGTATAACTGAATATACTCTTACCATATCAATTTAGCATATGCAATTGAGACCACATAGATTCGATATGTACAAAGATTCTCTTGGGGACTAATTTATATATATATATATAGAAACACACAATTTGTATTGTTGGTTATATATCTAGGACTTTTCTTAAGTGTGTAATTGCACATCATGTGTCACTTATACAAAAAGTGTAAGTGTAAGGTGTAAGTATAAGTATAAGGTGTAAGTGTAAGGTGTAAGTGGGTTGCACATGGTGTGCAACCTCAAAAAAGGTGTAAGTGTAAGGTTTAATTTTTCACAAAAGGTGTAAGTGTAAGGTGTAAGGTGTAAGTTGCACACCATAACCAAACCCATATATCTATTGTGTTGTTGATTAGTTAAAAAAATTTGTGATCTCTTTAATCTTTTGAAGTATAATGATTCGTTTGTCATTATAATCTCTTTAATTATTATTGTTTATTGAAATATTACGTTTAGAAAAAAATATATTAAATTTTTTTTTAGTGTGTTACTTTGGAATATTACATTTATTAAAAGTATATTAAATTTTTTTTTTATATTGTTACATTAGAATATTATACTAAAGAATTTTTAGTGTGTTAAGTATTACGTTTGAAAAAAATACACAATTTTTTAGTATTATGTTAGAGTGATGACAATGTGATCCAAAAATTGGATCCAATTTCTTTGAGATGGCGTCCTCCAATGAAGAAGGACAGAAACGTCCGCCAAATCATGTCAAAATTTAAAATAAAATCTCACAGTAAAATTGTTAAAACAAACATGGCCTATCAACTTATTAAAAAATTCATATAACTAATTGGAATAACCGATTCTCATACGAGACTTTTTAATAATTTTTCCTAAAAGGATCACAATTTTGAAATCATCACCAACCAAATGGTTTCTTTTCTTTGTGGGTTCTTCTTTCTTTCATTTTTTAATTACAAACAATTGTTCTTATGAAACAAATTAGACCCCAAAATAAAAAATAAAAAAAAACTTATCCTTGCTACTTTGGAAACAATTTTTGCAAAAAAAAAAATTATATTGATATATATCTCTTTTTTGTTAGGTTTTAATCTTAACTATTGGTGAACAAAATAAAAACCTAAAAACTCTAGAAAGTTTTTTTTTTTTTTTTTAAAGCATGTTGCTTGAAAAAAAAAATGATAATAAAGCAAGAAAAGCTTAACAAGACAACTTTTAAACTGAACCAAACAAATGTTTGCATTATCTTCTATATGTTTTAAAATTACAGTACCATCAATTTATTTAGGTAAAATTTTTAACAGTTAAAGTGACACAAAAAGGAAGGGAGCTTTTAAATAAGAGTCTTGCTGCATACTCCCAGTGGGGGTCGCGCCCCCAGTGACGTGGCGCGCCCCCACTGGCTGAAGACCCAAAAAAAAAAAATAATAATTTTTTTTTTATCCAATCATGGACCTACATCTCACTGGGTGTTGACCCCCAGTGGGGGTGTGAAGCATTTTTGTTTAAATAAACACACATCTTTATTTCCACAGCCATAATTTGTTACGATGTTATCTTCTTTTCTTTTCAATAACTGTTATGATTTTATCTTTAAGCACAATTACCATTGAGAATAAAATTACAAAAATCCTTTAAAAAAATCTCTATAGACACCCTTCCCCTCTCTCTCTCATCATAGCTGCTTACCACCATCTTCTCTCATTTGGAAATGCTAACCTTACCATTTTAAAACCCCAACCCTAATGATAAGGTGTATGGCAATGATGGTAGTGGGGTTGTGGAAGAGGAGTGAATAGGTATAGAGAATACTGATGAGGTTAAAGATGAGACAGGTTTGAAATGAAGTCAGTGTGAAAAGAAAATAGAAATTAAAAATTTGTTGAGGACATAAAGAGACGGTGTGTGAAAAGAAATAATATATATGTATTTAAAAGCTTTGGATAAGGAATATAAATTTATAATTATCAACGTCAAGCAAATAGCAATATTTTAAAGCTAGTAATAATATAATTTCATTTTTGTTACAATGTTTAACTCTCTATCTAATTCTCTATTTGAAAAAGTAAAAGAAAACGATTGCTTGACACTCGTGTGCATTTCCTAAAGGAGGGTAAACAATTCTTATGGTTCAACATTTGTCTTTTGTTTGTTCTTGTGGTTTCAATTTATGTGTGAATCCAACTATCTCTAACTTTGACATATGTGTCCTAAGGAAGGTAAACAATTGTTATGGTTTCACATTTGTGGTGTTCATGTGTTTTTAGTTTAGGTGTGAATCCAACTATCTCTATCTTTGGCATGTGTCATTTAATTCTTCCAGTCTTTTATTATCTAACACGTGCGTGCATTGAATAATCATTTCTTTCTTTCTTTCTTTCTTTCTTTTTTTTTTTTTATTTTCTTTTCTCTTTCTATTGCATGTTTTTCTTTTTCTTTCAAAAAATTTAAGGTTTATGTTTTTTGTTTTATTTTTAAATTTTTGGTGTATGAGTATGAAATAATCTGTCTCGTATAATCCTGTTGATCAAGTTTGTACTCCTCCAAATGTCATTGTCTTATCACCTGAAAACACAAATGTGAGCTAACTGACGGGTGTATGCCAGAAATCTCTCCGATACCAAAGTCAACAAATAAACAACAGACAAAAAAGTTCTGTGAATTCGGAGTATGAATTGCAATACCTGAGATTAGGGTTTGGTTTGAGCTTTTGTAAATTCCGTCTGGCACAATCTTAATAGGACTCTAACTCTCCTTGACAGAGTCCTCCTAAAAGTCGCATGTCCAAGGATAATACTTATCCTTAGAACACTCTCTTCACTGCAAGTCAAATAAGATGGCAAACTTGCTCAACCGAGCTACCTTGCTTCGTTTTATCTCGGGCCGAATCATGTTAAACCTATCTAAAGAGTGGCATCCTGCCGAGCTATATCTAGCTCGGCCCTCTTTTAGTGAAGCCATCTAGATCCATAAACTAGCTAGGTCTATGTCCTAGCAACCATTTCCAGCTGGCCTGTAACAGGTCCAACACAAGATCGGGCTATTTGAGCCGCTATCACGGCCCAATCCTCAAGAACCATTTCAACTAGCTCGGCGCCAAATTTGTCTACGTAAATTACCCTCTTATTTGGTAACAAAAACTTGTTTCTGGATTTTTTAAAATTTGTTTTTAAAATAACTTTCATTATCTAATCCCTCTTTTGTCACCTACTACCTATTAGAACCACCTCTTGTCACTTCCACCATAAGCCACCACTGTTGCCAATCCCTCCCTTCCTCACCACCACCATTTTGACAACCTCCCACAACCGCCTCATGACTTTCTAACCACCTCTTAAGATTTTTTGTTGTTTTTAGTCACCCCTTTCAATGACTGTCACCTTCTACTAACCTCCACCTCTGAATAATCTCTACTATCAACAATCACTTGTTGTACGAGCACGAAATATTGTCCTCGTATAATCCTGTTGACCAAGTCTGCGTTCCTCCGTACGACGTCGCTTTACTCCCTGAAAATACAAACGTGAGCTAGCCGGCGGGTGTGTGCCGGATACCTCTCCGATGCCTAAGTCAGCAAAAATAGACAAATAGACAAAAAGCTCTGTGTATTCGAGAATCAAAGTTGTGTTACCTCTCCATAGGTGATGTTGTGAGCTTTTATAGGTTCCGTGTGGCACAATCCTAGTAGGACTCTTACTCCTCCAGGTAGAGACCTCCTAGGAATCAAATTCCTGAAAGATAATGCTTATCCTTCAACACCCCCCTCACTGCTTAAACCAAGTGAGATGGTTTTACTAAGGTCGAATTCCTATATGACCGAGGTAAGCATGGCTATGCTAAGCCGCAGAGTAGACCGAACTAAAGCTAGTTCGGTTCTTCCTTTCACTGCTCTTACCTCGGCTTCTCCTGGACAAACCATGGCGTGCTTAGACCGAGCTAACAAATAGCAAGGTTTTGATCGAGCTAACCTCAATACGCCATGACCGAGCTAATTTAGAGTAGGGCGACCGAGCTAACTGCCAAGCTCTCTTGGACCGGGCTAACTTCAAGGCTCTCCTGGACCAGACTATCTTCAAGGCTCTCTTAGACCGGGCTAACTTGAAGGCCTTGTTACTCAGCCCTTCCTACTATGGCCCACAACAACCCATTACCCAGCTCGGCCCAATTTACATATAAATTACCCTCTCAATTGCCCCTTAATTCTATTTGCGCAGCATGATAGGGATTACCTGTATCCAGCCGAGCTAAAAGCTTTAGCCTTCCAACCAAGCTAAAAAACTTTAGTTTTCCAACCGAGCTACAAAACTGTCCGGTCAAAAACGTCTCTTCAATCGCAGCAACTGAATCGCTTCTCATTCCAAGGACACGTGGCACACTCTGATTGGCCCAATGCAGCTGTCACGCTGTCTTCGTATCTCATGAATTTTGAACAGTCCCGCCTTTTTCCTTCCCTTTTCACAAAATCAAACCTTTTGTTTTGAAACCCTTCATTTGCACTATTCATTCTCTCTCTCTCTCCTGGTTGAGCTTTTGCTTCCCCATTTCTACACTGCATAAGCCCGTGTTCTTGCTGTCGTTGCTCTCATCTTCAACCTCTTCAACTTGAACTGGTAAGTGGTTCGAATCCTCTTCTTTTTTGTTGTTTTCGTACTTGTTTTGCAACACATAGCATGTTTTATTTGTATGTTTTTCCAAAGCACATTCCACTTTTGCTTCAATATTTCTGGGAAAAACCATGTAGTAGAACCTCTGGTACTCCATGAATAACCTGAGAAACACTGATTTTGATCCAAAATCACATTTCAACCAAACTAGGAAGTTGTTCGTATTAGGCACGAACCTAGCATCACTATATAACCGGACTAAAACTTTACTTTATTCTTGTAATTTCAACAAGTCTTAGTACTGCCTGCTTAACTTAGCCGAGCTAGTGAACTGCACTAGGTTTGCTCAATACTATGCTAAAAAACCTCAAATGACCGATTGAGCTAATACTTGGGGCTAAGCCAGCTCCCTTAGTTCAAACCGAACTAAAAATGCTGCCCCGAAGGCTCAACCGGGCTAATGCCTCTAGCTTAAACCGAGCTAGGACTACGTAGCATCTCACATAGCCGAGCTAGGACTTCACTTATTTTGCCTTTATTTCTTTTAGCACGGTCCAACGATCTGTGCTTAACACCTTTGTTTTTCACTTTGCAGACTTAGGTTGCCCAGGCACTCCTTTGAGCGCTCAACCGAGCTACTCAGCACCATTCTTCGATCGAGCTAACACCCAGTTTAATTTGTACATAACTTAAACCACAAATTGGGAAGTATAGATTTTTAGTAAACTCACCAGGGGCCATAGCCGAATTTCATAAAGACTACCAAATTCCAGATGATGTCCACCTCTCACTGGCCGAACCAGAAACCGTTCCTTGGGGAAAGCAAGGCTTTGTCCCTTTTAATGTTATTTCTATCGTAGAGTGCGGTCTGCGATTCCCTGTACAGCCCCTCCTTTGTGAATTCCTTAGGCAAACCAAGCTCTGCCCTACCCAACTTTCCACCAATTCTTACCGTATAATAAACGGCATAGCCGAGCTAAACCGCCGGGCTGGCCTTAATCTCGGTCTAGCCGAGCTCTTCCACTAATACTCCATAGGATCGGCCGAAGATGGCTGGGTCTATTACTTAAGAATAAGACGCCGGCGTAAAAAGATAATAAAAAATACTCCGGATAAAGACGTCAATGATGATGATTTCTTCTGGGTTTCTGGAAATTTTGAGGACCACCAAGCCCAGATCCTAGGCCATAGAATAAATTGGAACAAGGGTGTAGCCGATAGGATTACCTCGGCTGAATTCCACGCTTTTCTTTTACCTCGGTCTTAACATTCTGAACCGGACTAACCCTTGTCTTTCTTCTTTTATGCAGATTTGAACTTTCTCAAGTCACAATACAGCTATCCCAACCTAGCCACTCTTCGTGCCGCGCTACGATATCCTACCAGAGGCTGGGCCGAGCTATTGAATTTTGAACCGACGTATAGATACAGCGGCAGGCGAAAGTCCAAGGTAACTGACTTCTTGCTGGAAGCCTCTCCTGAACCAGACCCATCCTTGCCCCAAATCAATCTCATCCCACTAACCGCCGAACAAGAAATGGCCAAGAAGAGAGCCGTGCGAGCCCTTCTAACCGAAACAAACCAGACCGAGGTACCACCAGTCGATCAAACACAAGAAACCGTGGTAGCTCTGCCAACCCACCAACCTTCGTCATCCCGCCCAAACAAGCGTGCTCGGACTTCCATAACCGAGCAACGCCTTGTTGATAAAGACGAAACCGTGGTTCCACAAACCACTCCGCCAAGCCCCCCACCTGAGCGCCAAGACCGAGCTACCTCCTCCAGGTGGGCTCCAAAGATCACTTTTCAGAACCGTGCTATCACAGATTCTGACTCAGTGGTCGCAGAAAAAGACCACCTGATGGCATTCAACCTGGCTAAAGGTGTTTGCCTCCCAGCCGACATAAGGCACCACGACCACCTGACCGAGCTGAAGGCCCTTCGGTCGTCCACAAAATCAGTGGTGCTGGTAAGTTGCCCTTTTACTTTATTTTTTCTAAAGAAATTTTTGCAACTTTTAGCTCGGTTATATTGAAAAAGTGTCTTACCATCCTTTTGCCGGCCATACAGAAAAACCACATCTCTCACAAGCGAGTGTTGGAACTTCGAAAAACTACCAGGCAAGCCATGGCCGAGGCAAATGAAAAGGCGGCCAAGCTAAAAGTGTCCCAGCAGAAGATGGCCGAGCTAGAGACCGAGGTAGCGCGCCTTGCTGGGCTAGTTACCTCAGCTGATACTGATAAACAGAAGGTCCTCGTCGTGATGAAAGACAAATACTTGCGCGAGTTGGCCAAGCTTGATGGAAAAAAGAGCGCGGAGATCGCCGAGCTGAAGAAGAAGGCAGAGGATACAGAGGACCGGGGTTACAAGGAAGGGGAGGCCACTTACATTAAGCAGTGTGAGGCGGCCAAAGACCTTTTCTTCAAATGTGGATGGAGGGCGGCCATGGCACAGCTCGATCACGGCCCCGAGACCGAGGTCTTCAATCCTCCTTCATATTTCATCCCGAGCTCAATGATGGAGTATGCTGCTACCATTCAGTAGCAATTTCTGGAAGAGGAGGATGAAGATGAAGCTCCAGAAGACAACACTCAGCCCGGTCGCCAATCTACCTCCCCAACTCCAGAGGTCTCCATCCCAATTTTGCCTGCTGATGCGGATCTTTCAACCGAGCTTAACCTAGAGGTGCCTGCCACAACCGAGCTAGCCCTGGGTGAAGACCGCGTTGTTCTTGATGCTGATTTGGATGACCTTTTTGCTTAATCTCTGTAATTTCTTCTTTTTACTTTTGGAAAGATATTGTAACCTGCTGAGGCCCCACCTTTTGTACTTGATCTGAGTTTCCAATGAAATCATCTTTTGTTCTATCTTTTATCCCGGTTTAATCTATGCTTGTTTTACCTTTCCAACTGTAATCTGAATGATGTGTAACATTCTCCAGCCGGGATACCTATCCTGGTTTTAACCTTGAAATCTTTGGTTTTACCTGCCAATCTCTTCAGTCTTGGTCTTTTACCTCGACTGAAGATCACAACAAGTGGTATTCCAGCCAACCACGCTTCAGCCTTGATCTTTATCTCGGCTGTGGAGTACTAAGTGTTGGTTTTTCCAGCCAACCACTCTTCAGCTTTGATCTTTATCTCGGTTGAAGGGTGCTGTAACAACCTTCGTACTGATTACCGATAAACTACTGAATTAGCTACTGGTTACTGCTAAACTGAACTGATAATGACTGATAATTGAATTAACTGAAGTACTGAATGGACTGATTGAAATCGAAACTGAAATTGGATAAGTTTATCTATTGAATTGCATATTGCATATGTTTGATTGATTGATTATCTGTTTGAATTCATGTGTTTAAACTGTTAATTGGAGGCCTTATCGGCGGCCGAATTAGAAACCGTTTAGTGTTTTGGACTCAGTAGAATATTTGTGATTTAATGGTATATTTATCTGAAAATTGATTAGGTATGATTAAATTAGATTAAACCTTGATATATTGCAAACTTTGGCTTAATTACGGAATTGCCATTGAGTGGACCCTTGATTAATGTCATATTGAGCCTTATTACATGTTGATCAAATCACTTCCTCAGCCACATTTTGAGAACTCCACCGAACTAGAGAGAGAGAGTGAGCTAGGAGAGTGATTCAACTTGATTTTGTGCATTTGCTCGAAGAATTGCTTGGGAATTGAAGTGTAGATTTGTCTATTGAGCCTCTAGACTTGAATTTCAAGACCTAAGTAAGGTAATTGAACCTCTCATTGTTGTATTCAAGATTGTTCTTGCATGATTCATGCTTCATTGTAGAGCTAAGTCATGTTTTAGTTCATACATGTTGAATTGTAGCTTAATTCTTGCATGCATGTTTGAATTGAAGAGTTTTGGGTTGATTTCATGGAAAATGTTGCATGCATGTTCATGTTAATGTTTAGGACCATGACTTCATCTTGTTTTTGGAGCAATTGGCTCCTTAGAGCACCAAATTGAAGCTTGGAAATGATTTGAATCCATGCATGTTGCATGTTCATCTTGTTCTTGAAAAATGGTTTGAATTTGGGTTTGAATTAAACACCCTTGGGCTTTGATTTCTTAAATTGAGTTTTGAAACTTGTTGTACATTGAGTTTGCAAGAGTTTTTCCAGAAAATAGCCCAAGAGGATCGAAAATATTGCTTTTGAACTTGGTTTTGAGCTTGGGACTCAAATCTGGGATTTCCAGATTTTTGTTGTCCGCTCGAGCGAAAGAAGTAGCGCTCGAGCGGAGAAATCGAGCTCCCAGCATCTTGCACTGTGCATCAGTCCGCTCGAGCGGAGTATTGGGCGCTCGAGCGGAGGACTGGGTGACACGCTCGAGCGGGCGTCGAGCGAAGATTTCACCTATCCAGTACTTTTTGGTCCGCTCGAGCGGGGATGTTGCGCTCGAGCGGGGACCTTTGTTTGCTTGTCCGCTCGAGCGAGGAAACCTGCGCTCGAGCGGGACTCTGTTTCACTGAAAATTCTGCAAATGTTTTCTAAGTGCATCTTTGCATCCTCTTTCCATCCTAGGCATTCCGAGGGCATATTTAAGGCATCTTAATGAGGATGTAGGTGTAGAACACACCGAGGCATAATAGGAAGTTAATTATTGTACTTCCCCAACTGTTAAACTTAGAGTGTGTTCAATTTGTTAACTGTTTAGGGTTGGCACTCGGGGACGCGCTCTAGCATACTGTAGCCCAATCTCTGTGAGTAACGATTGTGTAAAGATATGTTCAAAATGGTTATCCTTGAATACTGAACTGAACTGTTTATTGAACTGATATTATTTACTGAATGAATGTATGTCCTGTATTCTGAACTGTATTGTGGCATCCTTAGCACTTACTGTTTACTGTTACTGTTACAGAGCTCTGTTGGTTCCCTTGTGGAACCATACTGTTTACTGATTGATGGCCATCATTACTGTTAGGTCTGTTAAGACCCGGTCCTTTTGGACATACTGTTTATAGGCTAATGGGTGTACCACATATGACTGATTGACTGAAATACCGAAAGACTGAAATACTGTTTAATGAACTGTTTTCATTACTGTAAGGACATTCATTCATAACCTCTTTACGCTTTATGTTATTCACTGGGCTTTAGCTCACTGTTTATATATATATGTAGGTTCTCAGCAGCCAGACCAGAGCTAGGAGCATGGGTTGGTCCCCAGTTTTGTCAAGCCAGCCTATGTGCCTCACTGCGAGGTTTCGAGTTGCCATGCTATGGCTTGGGGTGTTTTGTGTCCCCCATCGGTCTCCTTACTGTTTTGTACTGCTGTATAGACCGTCTACTGTTTTACTGTACTGTTATCAAGGGATTAGGTCCCCGTACTGAATGTTTGTATATGATGCTATATACTGTATATAGACTGTACCGTTCTGAACTGTATGAATGCATGAAAAATGTTTTTGGCATACAAATTTTCACAGCTCAATGGACACTAGTTACTTACTGTATTGGCTTCCGCCAGGCCCTGTACTCTGTTTAACTGTATTACTGTTCAGCAGGCCTTCGGTAATCTCGGATTACTGGCCAGTTACGGTGCTAAACCCATAGGGCCGGGTTTGGGTCGTGACAGAGTGGTATCAGAGCGATACTTAACCACGAGTTATACCGCACACACGTGTCCAAATGAGCTATAGGGTGTCCTAGAAAAGCGATTAGGGCATTCATGAGCATGATAAGTGTGTGATGACTGAATATGTATTAATGTGTTAACTTGTTTAAACACATGACTGTTTATATGACAAACTGTTTAGGTATGCAACTGCTTATGATTGAAACTGTTATAACTGTTTATAGAATAATGGATAATGCAAGCACTGCAAATGAAACTGAATCCTCATCAACTGAGGCCAGAATGGCCAGAATGGAACGAATGATGGAACTGATAACTGCGAGACTTGACCAACAACAGAACCAACAGCCCCCACCTCCTCCTCCGGCACAGCCGGAACCGAATGTGAATGTAAATGATGGGGATATAATTGCTCTTACCCAGAAGTTCAGCAAAATGAAACCGCCATCCTTCCAGGGAGGCCTTGAACCGTTGAAAGCTGAAGCTTGGGTACTTGAAACTGAAAAGCTATTTGAAGTGTTTCCGTGCTCCGAGGCACATAAAGTACTGTTGGCCACCTTCACTCTACAAGAAGAAGCTAGAAGGTGGTGGATGCTTATCCGAGATGAAAATACTGTTATGACTTGGGCTCAATTCAAAGGAGCCTTCTTTGAAAAGTACTTTCCTCAATGTGTCAGGGACAGAAAGGTAACTGAATTTGAACAACTGAGACAGGGCACAATGTCTGTTGCCGAATATGAGACGAAGTTCACCGAGCTTGCTAGGTATGCACCGCATATGGTGGACACCGACTACAAAAAGACCAGGAAGTTTGAAGGCGGCCTGAATGTTGTTATCCTTGACAGAGTCAACATGTTGAAATTGCCAACTTATGTGAATGTTCTTGACCGGGCCTTGATGGCCGAATCAAATATTGAAGCACTGAAACAAACTGAACCACCAACAACTGAATGGCATGGTAAAAGACAGGGTTTCAAATTCAAGAAAGGCAAGCACAACCCTTCCAACAAGAAACAGAATACGGGGTCAACAACTAGCCCCAGCCAAGGGAGTGGATTCATTCCACCTTGCTCTACATGTGGCAACAAGCACAAAGGAATTTGTCACAACATAACGGGAGCCTGTTTCAGATGTGGCAAGGTGGGCCACAGAATTAAAGACTGCCCTTCTGCTCCACCAGCTAGTAGTAAAGCTACACCGAGCGCAGCAGCATCAAATGTAGCACCAAAGCCTAACCCCAAAGCTACCGGGAAAGAGCCGATGAGGCAGGGCCGAGTGTTTGCCCTAGTACCGGGAGACGTTCAGAATACTGAGACCGTTGTGTCAAGTATCCTCCCTATTTGTACTCAGAATGCATATGTATTGATTGATTCGGGGTCTACACATTCGTATGTATCGCATGCTTTCTCACGAAAATTGAATAGACCCTTAGAACCCATGAACTATCTCCTAGCTGTATCATCACCTGTTGGGGGATCCATGACATGTGCATATATGTATCCTGCTTGTGAAATTATTGTTGGGGACATGCATCTGTTTATTGATTTACTGCTATTGAACATTGATCACTTTGATGTAATATTGGGGATGGATTGGCTACAAAAATATCATGCCACTATAGACTGTGTAACAAAACAAGTAGTTTTCCGTCCGCCTGGTTTGCCTGAATTTGTGTTTAATGGAAGTGGAGTAGTACCTCCTCCGTATTTGATTTCTTCAGTGAAAGCTGTTAAATTAATTAGAAAAGGGTGTAAAGGATATCTGTGTTCTGTGCTGACTGTGCCTACTAATGATAGTGTTAAAACTGATGTGAATTGTATTCCTATAGTCAGAGAATTCCCAGATGTATTTCCAGATGATCTGCCAGGGGATTTGATTGACAGGGAGATTGAATTTACCGTTGATGTGATTCCGGGAACACAGCCAGTGTCTAAAGCTCCTTACAGAATGGCCCCAACAGAACTGAAGGAGTTGAAAGAGCAATTGCAAGAACTGTTAGACAAGAAGTTTATCAGACCCAGTACTTCACCGTGGGGTGCACCTGTTTTATTTGTAAAGAAGAAAGATGGCTCACTGAGACTGTGCATTGATTATCGTGAATTGAACAAGGTAACTGTAAAGAATAAATATCCATTACCGCGTATTGATGATTTATTTGACCAGTTACAGGGTGCACAAGTGTTTTCCAAGATTGATCTCAGATCGGGGTATCATCAATTGAAAGTTAAACCAGAAGACATTGATAAAACTGCTTTTAGAACAAGGTATGGACATTACGAATTCTTAGTTATGCCTTTTGGAGTTACCAATGCACCTGCAGCATTTATGGACCTCATGAATAGAATCTTCAAACCGTACCTTGATGATTTTATTGTAGTATTTATTGATGACATACTGATTTATTCTAAGACTGTTGAAGAACATGAACACCATCTGAGACTTGCCCTGCAAACCCTAAGAGAACAGAAACTGTATGGTAAACTGTCTAAATGTGAGTTTTGGCTTGATCATGTTATGTTTTTGGGGCATGTTGTTAGTAAAGATGGAATTTCTGTTGATCCGCAGAAAATTGAAGCTGTAGTGAACTGGCCTAGACCAACAAATGTGACTGAAGTCCGAAACTTTTTGGGATTGGCTGGATATTACAGAAGATTTGTCAAAGATTTCTCCAAAATTGCTTTACCATTGACTCAACTGACACAGAAAGGGATATCATTTGACTGGACTGACCAGAGGGAATCAGCGTTCCAAGAGTTGAAAACCCGATTGGTGACTGCACCTGTCCTTACTCTACCTTCAGGTGCGGATGGTTATACTGTTTTTAGTGATGCTTCTCACAAGGGTTTGGGATGTGTTTTAATGCAGAATGGGAGAGTTATTGCTTATGCTTCCCGACAGTTGAGACCGCATGAAAAGAATTACCCAACCCATGATCTGGAACTTGCTGCAGTGGTATTTGCATTGAAAATCTGGCGTCACTATTTATATGGAGCAACATGCGAAGTGTATACTGACCACAAGAGCCTGAAATATTTCTTTACACAGAAAGAACTGAACATGAGACAGCGGAGATGGCTAGAATTGATAAAAGATTATGACCTACAGATTTTGTACCATCCGGGAAAAGCCAACACCCTTGCCGATGCTCTAAGCCGAAAATCGATTGGGAACTTAGCCTGTTTGCTGACTGGACAGAAAGAATTGCTCCATGATCTTGGAAAATCTGAAATTGAAATTGTCTTGAGGGAACAAGGTGGAACCTTAGTTGCTATTTCTGCTCAACCAGCATTGATTGAAGAAATTAAGGAGAAACAGCAACTGGATGATTACTTGAAAAAGGTTATTGAAGAAAGAGATTCTAAACCGAGACCGGGGTTCAAATTTGAGAACAATGTATTGAAATTTCAAGAAAGACTGTGTGTGCCGAATGACACTGAACTGAAACGAAGAGTACTGCAAGAGGGCCACAATTCAAAATTTTCTATCCATCCAGGGAATACGAAAATGTATCAAGATTTGAAATTGAATTTTTGGTGGCCGGGAATGAAGAAAGAAATTGCCGACTTTGTGTCCAAATGTCTTCATTGCCAACAAGTCAAAGCTGAACATCAGCGACCCGCAGGTTTATCGCAGCCCTTGCCAATACCGGAGTGGAAATGGGAACATATTACCATGGATTTTATCGTTGGGTTGCCTCGCTCCAGGAAAGGTATGGATTCAATTTGGGTTATTGTTGATAGATTGACCAAATCTGCTCACTTCTTACCTGTTAAAACAATTTATAATGCGGACAAACTGGCTATACTCTATATTGATGAAATTGTTAGACTGCACGGAGTGCCTGTGTCTATTGTTTCTGACAGGGATTTGAAGTTTACATCGAGGTTTTGGCAAAGCCTACAGACTGCATTGGGTACTGAATTAAGGCTGAGTAGTGCCTATCATCCTCAGATAAACGGACAGTCAGAAAGGACCATCCAGACCCTGGAGGATTTACTGAGAATGTGTGTCCTTGATTTCCAAGGAAACTGGGAAAGTCATTTGCCATTGGCTGAATTCGCCTACAACAACAACTATCATTCGAGTATTGGCATGGCGCCTTTCGAGGCATTGTATGGCAGAAAGTGTAGATCTCCAATTTGCTGGGCAGAAGTTGGAGATGGGCCTTTGCTTGGGCCCGAGATTGTATATGAGACGACTGAAAAGATAAAACTGATACAACAGAGACTGAAAACTGCACAGAGTAGACAGAAGAGTTATGCAGATATTAGAAGACGAGACCGAGAATATGAAGTGGGTGATCACGTTTTTGTGAAAGTGACACCAATGAAAGGCCAGACTCGTTTTGGAGTCAAAGGCAAGTTAGCACCGCGGTATGTCGGACCGTATCAGATTATTGAGAAAATCAATCCGGTGGCGTATCAAGTTGCACTTCCTCCTGAAATGGAGCATATGCATAACGTCTTCCACATATCGATGTTGAGAGATTATCTCCGGGATCCTTTCCATGTGATTGAGCCTACTCGAATAGTGTTGAGTGATAACTACACTTACGAGGAACGGCCTATACAGATTATAAACCGACGGATCAAGAAACTGAGAAACAAAGAGATTCCGCTAGTGAAAGTTGATTGGCAGAACCATGGTGGTGTGTATGCCACTTGGGAAAGGGAAGATGACATGGCTAAAAGATACCTAGAACTGTTTCCACTGAATCCTGTTTTCTTCCAGAATGAAGGTAACTCGAGTTTAGAGGACTAAACTCCTTATAAGGAGGGGAGACTGTAACAACCCTCGTACTGATTACCGATAAACTACTGAATTAGCTACTGGTTACTGCTAAACTGAACTGATAATGACTGATAATTGAATTAACTGAAGTACTGAATGGACTGATTGAAATCGAAACTGAAATTGGATAAGTTTATCTATTGAATTGCATATTGCATATGTTTGATTGATTGATTATCTGTTTGAATTCATGTGTTTAAACTGTTAATTGGAGGCCTTATCGACGGCCGAATTAGAAACCGTTTAGTGTTTTGGACTCAGTAGAATATTTGTGATTTAATGGTATATTTATCTGAAAATTGATTAGGTATGATTAAATTAGATTAAACCTTGATATATTGCAAACTTTGGCTTAATTACGGAATTGCCATTGAGTGGACCCTTGATTAATGTCATATTGAGCCTTATTACATGTTGATCAAATCACTTCCTCAGCCACATTTTGAGAACTCCACCGAACTAGAGAGAGAGAGTGAGCTAGGAGAGTGATTCAACTTGATTTTGTGCATTTGCTCGAAGAATTGCTTGGGAATTGAAGTGTAGATTTGTCTATTGAGCCTCTAGACTTGAATTTCAAGACCTAAGTAAGGTAATTGAACCTCTCATTGTTGTATTCAAGATTGTTCTTGCATGATTCATGCTTCATTGTAGAGCTAAGTCATGTTTTAGTTCATACATGTTGAATTGTAGCTTAATTCTTGCATGCATGTTTGAATTGAAGAGTTTTGGGTTGATTTCATGGAAAATGTTGCATGCATGTTCATGTTAATGTTTAGGACCATGACTTCATCTTGTTTTTGGAGCAATTGGCTCCTTAGAGCACCAAATTGAAGCTTGGAAATGATTTGAATCCATGCATGTTGCATGTTCATCTTGTTCTTGAAAAATGGTTTGAATTTGGGTTTGAATTAAACACCCTTGGGCTTTGATTTCTTAAATTGAGTTTTGAAACTTGTTGTACATTGAGTTTGCAAGAGTTTTTCCAGAAAATAGCCCAAGAGGATCGAAAATATTGCTTTTGAACTTGGTTTTGAGCTTGGGACTCAAATCTGGGATTTCCAGATTTTTGTTGTCCGCTCGAGCGGAAGAAGTAGCGCTTGAGCGGAGAAATCGAGCTCCCAGCATCTTGCACTGTGCATCAGTCCGCTCGAGCGGAGTATTGGGCGCTCGAGCGGAGGACTGGGTGACACGCTCGAGCGGGCGTCGAGCGAAGATTTCACCTATCCAGTACTTTTTGGTCCGCTCGAGCGGGGATGTTGCGCTCGAGCGAGGACCTTTGTTTGCTTGTCCGCTCGAGCGAGGAAACCTGCGCTCGAGCGGGACTCTGTTTCACTGAAAATTCTGCAAATGTTTTCTAAGTGCATCTTTGCATCCTCTTTCCATCCTAGGCATTCCGAGGGCATATTTAAGGCATCTTAATGAGGATGTAGGTGTAGAACACACCGAGGCATAATAGGAAGTTAATTATTGTACTTCCCCAACTGTTAAACTTAGAGTGTGTTCAATTTGTTAACTGTTTAGGGTTGGCACTCGGGGACGCGCTCTAGCATACTGTAGCCCAATCTCTGTGAGTAACGATTGTGTAAAGATATGTTCAAAATGGTTATCCTTGAATACTGAACTGAACTGTTTATTGAACTGATATTATTTACTGAATGAATGTATGTCCTGTATTCTGAACTGTATTGTGGCATCCTTAGCACTTACTGTTTACTGTTACTGTTACAGAGCTCTGTCGGTTCCCTTGTGGAACCATACTGTTTACTGATTGATGGCCATCATTACTGTTAGGTCTGTTAAGACCCGGTCCTTTTGGACCTACTGTTTATAGGCTAATGGGTGTACCACATATGACTGATTGACTGAAATACCGAAAGACTGAAATACTGTTTAATGAACTGTTTTCATTACTGTAAGGACATTCATTCATAACCTCTTTACGCTTTATGTTATTCACTGGGCTTTAGCTCACTGTTTATATATATATGTAGGTTCTCAGCAGCCAGACCAGAGCTAGGAGCATGGGTTGGTCCCCAGTTTTGTCAAGCCAGCCTATGTGCCTCACTGCGAGGTTTCGAGTTGCCATGCTATGGCTTGGGGTGTTTTGTGTCCCCCATCGGTCTCCTTACTGTTTTGTACTGCTGTATAGACCGTCTACTGTTTTACTGTACTGTTATCGAGGGATTAGGTCCCCGTACTGAATGTTTGTATATGATGCTATATACTGTATATAGACTGTACCGTTCTGAACTGTATGAATGCATGAAAAATGTTTTTGGCATACAGATTTTCACAGCTCAATGGACACTAGTTACTTACTGTATTGGCTTCCGCCAGGCCCTGTACTCTGTTTAACTGTATTACTGTTCAGCAGGCCTTCGGTAATCTCGGATTACTGGCCAGTTACGGTGCTAAACCCATAGGGCCGGGTTTGGGTCGTGACAGGTGCTAAGTGTTGGTTTTTCCAGCCAACCACTCTTCAGCCTTGATCTTTATCTCGGTTGATGAGTACTAAGTGTTGGTTTTTCCAACCAACCACTCTTCAGCCTTGATCTTTATCTCGGTTGAAGAGTACCAACTATTGGTTTTTCCAGCCAACCACTCTTCAGCCTTGATCTTTATCTCGGTCGATGAGTACTAAGTGTTGGTTTTTCCAGCCAACCACTCTTCAGCCTTGATCTTTATTTCGGTTGAAGAGTACTAAGTGTTGGTTTTTCCAGCCAACCACTCTTCAACCTGAGTCCTTATCTCGGTTGAAGAGTACTAAGTGTTGGCTTTTCCAGCCAACCACTCTTCAGCCTTGATCTTTATCTCGGTTGAAGAGTACTAAGTGTTTGGTTTTGTCCAGCCAAACTTCCTGCAGCCTGGATCCTTATCCTGGGCTTAGGAGGGGTGTTGGTTTTTCCAACCAACCTCTAAGTTGGTTTTTCCTGCCAACCTAGAGTAAAGTGTTTGGTTTTTCCTGCCAAACTTCCTGCAGCCTGGATCCTTATCCTGGGCTTAGGAGGGATGTTAGTTGTTTCAGCCAACCTCTAAGTTGGTTATTCCTGCCAACCTAGAGTAAAGTGTTCGGTTATTGCGACCAAACGTCCTGCAGCCTAGATCCTTATCCTGGGCTTTAGGAGAGGACAAAGTTGGTTATTCTGGCCAACTCTGTTTTTGTTGGCCCTAGTTTACTAAAACAACTTTTACAGAATAAAACAATTACGTTGAAAAAAAACTACTTGTTTTATTGAGAAAAAGAAAAATTACAAGTACTGAAAAGCTAAAAATAAAATAGTTTGAGATTGGCAGTGTTCCATGGCCTGGGAATGGCTTTGCCGTCCTTGTCTTCCAATTGGTATGCCCCTTTTCCGGCTAACCCAACCACTTTATAAGGTCCTTCCCAATTGGGCCCTAACTTGCCATATCCGAGTACCAAGGTATTTCCCATCACTTTGCGCAGTACCCAATCTCCGATTTTGAATTGTCTTGGATGTACTGTTTTGTTATACTTTCTGGACAACTCTTGCTGGTACGAGGCAATATGAACCAGTGCTCTTTCTCTTCTTTCTTCTGCAAGGTCGAGCTCCAATGCTATGGCTTCTCCATTTAAGTCTGGATCAAAATTTTCACTTCGAATTGTGGGGAGGCCAACTTCCAGTGAGATTACTGCTTCCATGCCATAGGCCAAGAAAAAGGGTGTTTCGCCAGTAGACCGCCGAGGTATGGTACGGTAAGCCCATAAAACGTAGGGAAGCTCCTCAGCCCACTTGCCCTTTGCTTTCTCTAATCTTTTCTTCAATCCGTCCAAGACCACTTTGTTTGATACTTATACTTGGCCATTTGCTTGGGGGTATGCTGATATAGAGTTGTAGAATTCTATCTTGTATTTTGCACAAAAGCCTCTAAAGATTCTGCCATCAAACTGAGTGTCGTTGTCTGATATTAGAGCTTTTGGTATGCCGAACCAAGTGATGATATTCTGCTAGACGAACTTTTTCACATCCTTCTCTTTGATTGATGCCAATGCTTCTGCCTCCACCCACTTTGTGAAGTAGTCTGTTGCTGCAAAGAAGAACTTTTTGTTGCCGGGTGCCGTTGGAAGTGGTCCTACTATGTCCAAGCCCCACATTACAAAAGGCCATAAGCTTGTCAATGGTAGGAGTTCTCTGGCTAGCTGATGTATTTGGTGTGCGAACTTCTAACATTTCTCGCACTTCTTGACATACTTCTCTGAATCTGCTTACATGTAAGGCCACCAATATCCTTGTGAAATAGCCCTGTATGCTAAAGATCTTCCTCCTTAGTGGCTTCCGCATATGCCTTCGTGTATTTCGAACAAGAATGCTTCCACTTTGCTGGGGTGGACACACTTTAGGTAAGGTCCTGTGAAGGATATCTTATACAATGCCATTGATGGGGAGAGCCAAAAGCGCTGTGACTTTGCTCTTATTTTGTTGGCCTCTTTCTTTTCTTCCGGTAAGACGCCGTCTTTTAGGAACAGTATGATGGGATCCATCCACGAAGGGCCTAATTCGGCACAACATACCTCTTCAACTTCGGGTTCTTAAATGCTTGGTCTTGGTAGATAGTCAATAAGCAACGGATAAGGGATGGATGTATCTGCCATTGAAGTAAAGCCTGCTAGTTCATCTGCTCTGCTGTTTTCCTCCCTGCCAATCTGTTCTATCCGCACTACTTCAAATTTCTTGATCTCTTTTCTGATTAAGTCTTGGTACTTGGCCATCCTGTCATCCTTTGCCTTGTAGTCGCCTGAAATTTGGTTTACCACCAGCTGTGAGTCGCTATAAACCATTAGCTCGGTGGCCATCATGTAGGATGCTGATTTTAAGCCTACCAGAAGCGCTTCGTACTCCGCTTCGTTGTTTGATGCGGGGAAGCCAAGGTGGACAGCTTGCTCCACTACTAAGCCGTCTGGCGAGATGAGGACTATGCCAAGTCCTACTCTATGCCTGTTGGATGCTCCATCCACAAAGAGCTCCCACATCTCTCCGACGAACAGCTTCCAACAAGTAGAGGGATCAGATGATGCCTTGGGGTCAT
This sequence comes from Camellia granthamiana, assembly GCA_036172215.1. Lineage (NCBI taxonomy): Eukaryota > Viridiplantae > Streptophyta > Magnoliopsida > Ericales > Theaceae > Camellia > Camellia granthamiana. Next base: position 167,476,786 of record CM069903.1, on the reverse strand, counting down.
GAGTTTTGCTGGTGTTTTCTTCTTGGTCCATGCTTGTTGTTTGCCCCTCGCTGTCTGATTGTACCAAGTCTTTATTTGTTGGTGAGTCTTGGCTTGGTATAGCATGGTTTGTTTCTTCCTCCCCCACTTTACTCTGGTCTGTCTTGCGACCTGTCTGGGTAACCTGTACCAGGGGTTGCGTTATTCTAGCGTCAACTTCCATCCCTAGTTCGGTTGTTTCAGTCAGGTCGACTGGGCAGATATGATGACTTCCTAGGGTGAATTCTGCGACAAAGTCTGCCAAAGCTTGAGCCTTTATCGCGGTTCTGGGTTGAAACTTGATGTCGAATTGTCCCAATTCTACTGTCCACTTTAAGATTCGCCCAGAAAAGTTCGCCCTCTCAAACAAAGCTTTTAATGGAAAAGCTATAAGGACGACTATGGTGTGGGCGTGAAAGTAGTGCGACAACCTCCTTGAGGCCATCATCAAGGCCAAGGCCAATTTTTCCAGTGGCAAATACCTTGTTTCGGCGCCCAGCAATGTCTTGCTGACATAAAAGATGGGCAGATGTTGGATTCCTTTCGCTCGGACCAATACTGCACTAATTGCGTGCTGTGAAACTGCTAGGTACAGAAAGAGTTCTTCTCCAGGTATTGGGGTCACAAGCAGTGGTGAAGAAGACATGTATTCTTTTAAGCTTTCCAGAGCGCGGTCGCATTCTTCGTCCCACTTGAACTTGGCTTTCAATGCTTGAAAAAATGGTCATAGTCTGTCTGACGATCGGCTTATGAATCAGTTGAGTGCAGCTGCCATGCCGGTGAGATGCTGCACTTCTTTTACTGTGTTTGGCCTTTCCAGATCCTGAATTGCTTTGATCTGAGAGGGGTCTGCTTCGATACCCCGGTTGGTCACCAAGAAGCCTAGGAATTGCCAGATCCTACTCCGAATGCACACTTAGACGCATTGAGGCATAACTTGTGCTTCTTAAGGATCTGAAACATTTCACCTAGGTCCTTGAGATGGTCATTCTTATCCTTACTCTTGACCACCATGTCGTCGATGTAAGCCTCCATTGTTCTGCCTAACAATGGTTCAAACATCTTGGTGACCATCCGTTGGAATGTTGCCCCTACGTTCTTTAGGCCAAAGGGCATGACCTTGTAACAGTACAGTCCTCTTGGCGTTGTAAAAGATGTGACCTCCTGGTCTGGTTCATACATAGCGATCTGATGGTAGCCTCTGTACGCATCAAGAAAGCTAAGTCGGTTGTGTCCCGCCGTTAGGTCTACCAGTTGGTCTATCCGAGGTAGAGGAAAGCTGTCCTTTGGACATGCCTTGTTAACTGTTTTATAGTCCACACAGACACGCCATTTTCCATTCTTTTTTGGCACCACTACTGTATTGGAGATCCATCTGGGGTAGTGCACCTCTCTGATAGCTCCTGCTTCTAGCAGGTTTTCTACTTCTTCCGCTACTACCTCGGCGTGGTGGAGTGTCGATCTGCGAGTGCACTGAATGATTGGTCTGGCAGTTGGGTGGACGTTCAATTGGTGACGGATGAAGCTTGGGTCAATGCCTGGCATGTCGTACGGTGTCCAGGCGAACACTTCGATGTTGGAGGTCAAGAATTCCATGACCTCTATTCTCTCAGTGCTGGACATAGATGAGCCAAGCAAAAAGAACTTATCCTGGTTCTTTTCATGTATTCTTACCTGTACCAAGTCTTCCACTGCCTTCTGTTCAGCGGCTTTGCCAACATCCTCGAACAATTCATTGCTCTCTGGTTCTTCCACCATCTGAACAAATCCTTTGGCAGTGCGGCTGCCATTTACTGTGACGAAGCATTGCTTGGACATAATTTGGTCTCCATAGACCTCTTCAATTACCCCGACTTCGTTGGGGAATCACATTACTTGATGGTAGGATGAAACTACCGATCGCATGGCATGCAGCCATGTTCTTCCCAAGATTATGTTGTAAGTAGAAGGGACCTTCAATACCCAGAATTCCACTTGTTTTGTCACGCTTCCTGCCCTGACTGGAAGGATTATCTTGCCGACTGGCCACTCTGGCATTGAGTTGAATCTGATCAGGGGGGATACAGCTGGTGCCAAGTCTTTGTCCTCCAGTTTCAACTGTTTGAAGGTGTCGTAGTACATTATCTCACACGAGCTACCTTGGTCTATCAAAATCCGCTTGATGTCGTAATCCTTGACGCGGAGAGTGATGACTAGCGCGTCATTGTGAGGGCAGTATATCCTTGCCAAGTCTCTGTCTGAAAAAGAGATGACATTGGTGGCCTCCATTCTTCCCTTCTTGATTGTAGGTTGTGCACTTAGTACCTCCCTTAAGTGCTCAGCCTTTTTGATCATACCCCTGAGCTCACATACGCGCTCAGGTTCGCATACCCCATGTATTACGTTTATCACGCCTTGAGGTGGGGCGTCGATTGGCATTCCATTCGGGTGGTTGTCATTCTGGGGGGCTGGTTGCGCCCCTTCTTCAATGTACTTGTCCAGGTGACCGGCTGCCACCAACTCCTCTACATGTTGTCTCAATGGTGTGCAATTTTCAGTGCGGTGCCCCTTTTCTTTATGGAAGGTGCACCGTGATCTTTCGTCGTAGTCCTTCTGAGCCTCTCTTAGCTTGGCAGGCCATCTGACGAAAGGTTCATCGCGTATCTCACTTAGAATCTGGTAGATTGGCTTTTTGAATACTGTGGTAATGGCAGTGCGGACTCTCAACCATCTTTTATCCTGGTCTTCTCCATTGTCCTGCCTGCCTCGTCTATTTTTGTTTGGACGTTCTACCGCGTTGACCTTTGCCGCAGTCTTTTTATTCAGTACTGCGGTTGTGCTAGTCTTCGTTTTAGCACAGGCGCCATCCTCCTCCACCCGAATGTGCTGGTGTACCCTCTCCATTAAGGCCTCCATTGTGAGGGGTGGCGTCATGGTGATTGAGTCCCTCAGCCTGTTCCCGACTGAAAGACCTCTTTTGTACTGCGCGATGGCGAGATTGGTAGAGCAATCCCCAATCTGGTTAAAGGTCTCCCAGTAGCGACTATTGTAGGATCTTAATGTCTCCTTGTCACCCATGTCAATAGAGAGAAGCTAGTCAATCTCCACTGGCGTTTTGGTGTTCGTCCTAAACCTTGTCACAAACGCCTCTGCTAATTGTGCCCAGGAGGCGATACTGCCTTCTGGTAACCTTTCGAACCAGGTTAATCCTAGGTCGCCAAGGCTGGATGGGAATAGGATGCACATCAAAGCCTCGTTTCGTCGGTATACAGCCATAACCTGGCGAAAGTGGCTTAAGTGCGAGTAGGGGTCTGTCTTCCCCTCATATGTGGTGAATTTGGGCTGTAGGAAGCCGGAAGGTAAGGACGCGTTCTCAATTGCCGGAACGAACGGCGAGGTCTACAGCCTTGCTAATGCTTTATCCGTAGGTTCGTAAGCAGGGCGCGGTATTGGCATTCCTACCTCGACGCTTCCATGCGTCCGAGGAGCCAACCGCTGAAGGGCAGAAACTCTGTGTGGGTCGCGCGCCCTGGCATCCTCCTTCCATCGTGCCCTTTCTTCTAGCACAGTTCGTAAGTCAGACGATCTAGATAACTCCGTCTGCCTGGATGATGTCTGGTGCATGTGTGAGGGCTGATAGGTGCTTTCCTCTGTGTATGACCTCTCAGATCTCGTCCTCTCAGACCTGGAGTGACGAGTTCTGGAAGTCCTGGATTGAGTGTCGCCTGTTCTGAAGCTCCTACTCTCTGCTCGTGATGGCATGGTATGCCTACTGCGATCTTCTGAGTGGCGAGGGGGCGTGTTGCCTTTACGCCCCTCTCCTGTCGCCACCCCTTTTCCCTTGATCTGGCATTTCATGGCTTCCATATCCGTCGCCATCTTCCTTATTAGTTCATCCTGCTCTTTTACGCGATCCTCAAGAGCTTGAGGGTCAATTCTTCGCCTCTGCCTTTCAGGACTTTGAGATCGACGGGGGCTGTTGTTCCGCCTCCCCCTTGCATCCCTCCGGGGGTTCTGTCGCTGGGGCTCCAAGTCTGCTATAGGAGGGACAGGAGGTAAACCTTCGCGCCTCCTGCCTCCTTCTGGGGTTTGTCCGTCAATGGCGGACTGTGACAACTCTTCGTTGTGCGCCATTACTTCCGATTAGTGAGGATAACTTGATTAAGAGGTTTGTTCTTTCTGTTTATTCCCACAGACGACGCCAATTGTACGAGCACGAAATAATTCTTCTCGTATGATCCTATTGATCAAGTTTGCACTCCTCCAAACAATGTTGCTTTGCCACCTGAAAACACAAACGTGAGCTAACCGGCGGGTGTGTGTCGGAAATCCCTCCAATGCCTAAGTCAACAACTAGACAATAGACAATAAGCTCTGTGTATTCTAGAGTAAGAATTGGGATACCTGTACATAGGTTTGGTCATGAGCTTTTATAGACTTGGCTTGGCCCATTCCTAGTAGGATTCTAACTCTCCCTATGAGAATCCTCCTAGGAATCGCACACCCTACCCACTACCAACCAAGTGAGATGGTTTGCACAATCCTAGTAGGACTCTACTCTCCTTAGCAGAGTCCTCCTAGGAGTCATACTCCTACTCACTACCAACCAAGTGAGATGGTTTTGCACAATCCCAGTAGGACTCTAACTCTCCTTAGCAGAGTCCTACTAGGAGTCTCATCACTGCAAGCCAAGTGAGATGGCTGAACCCTTTACCTCGGTTATACATTCCTGACCGAACTGCCTTATCTCGGTCCCTTGCCATTCGGACCATGTGATCGAAAGCCGATCTATCAAATGCCACCCTGCCGAGCTATACACAACTCGGCCCTCGTCATTGATGTTACCTCGGTTTGCTACAGAACTTCTTTACCTCAGCTGTCATCTTTACCTCGGCTCTGTGCTCAACTAAGTAATGGAATAAAAGCATCGACCGAGCTATACCTAGCTCGGCCATCTGTCTTACCAAACACCTCAGCCAACCCTTGGGCCTAGTATTTAGGTAGCTCGGTCAACGCCCTTGCCCAGTTTGGTACTCAGATAAAAAGGGACCGAGCTACCTTGAACACTGTCCTCACTGCAAGTCAAATAAGATGGCAAACTTGCTCAACCGAGCTACCCTGCTTCATTTTATCTCGGGCCGAATCATGTTAAACCTATCTAAAGAGTGGCATCCTACCGAGCTATATCTAGCTCGGCCCTCTTTTAGTGAAGCCATCTGGATCCGTAAACTAGCTAGGTCTATGTCCTAGCAACCATTTCCAGCTGGCCTGTAACAGGTCCAACACAAGATCGGGCTATTTGAGCCGCTATCACGGCCCAATCCTCAAGAACCATTTCAACTAGCTCAGCGCCAAATTTGTCTACGCAAATTACCCTCTTATTTGGTAACAAAAACTTGTTTCTGGATTTTTTTAAATTTGTTTTTAAAATAACTTTCATTATCTATTCCCTCTTTTGTCACCTGCTACCTATTAGAACCACCTCTTGTCACTTCCACCATAAGCCACCACTGTTGCCAATCCCTCCCTTCCTTACCACCACCATTTTGACAACCTCCCACAACCGCCTCAAGACTTTCTAACCACCTCTTAAGATTTTTTGTTGTTTTTAGTCACCCCTTTCAATGACTGTCACCTTCTACTAACCTCCACCTCTGAATAATCTCTCCTATCAACAATCACTTGTGACACATATGTTCTCTTAATTTATTTTTAAATATTTGCAAGCATCAAACAAATATTTTTTTTACTTTCTAACCACCTCTTAAGATTTTTTTGTTGTTTTTAGTCACCCTTTTCAATGACTATCACCTTCTACTAACCTCCACCTCTGAATAATCTCTACTATCAACAATCACTTGTGACACATATGTTATCTTAATTTATTTTTAAATATTTGCAAGCATCAAACTAATTTTTTTTTTTTTTTTCCCTCTTTTGCGAAAGGCCACCTAATGTTTCCATTTTACAAGTGGCAAACATACAAGAGTAACTGAAAAAGTCATCAGCAATTAGCATTTGTCTTTAGATGTTAATTACTAGTTGTTACCCCAACAAACAAGCCTTCATCACTTGGTTACTCTTTTCTGAGTTACAAGTTAACAAACCACCACCAATTGACACTCTTTTTTGTAGGACTGAGTAAGGAATCCGTGAAATTCATAATCCGATCCAGTCCAGTCCAGTCCGATAGGTTTAGATTGATTTTTTGAATCCGTGGTTCGGTTTCGGATTGAAGAATTAAAAATCCGTAGTCTACGAATTGGTTCCGGATTGAACCCCACGGTTCCGGATTGGAACCGATCCGGACCGTATACAAATAATCTATATTTTTATTATACATCCTCCCCCATAATATCTTCTCTTATTCTATATAAAACCTAAACTGAAATCTAAACCCGTATAATATCTTCTTTTATTACTTTTATTTGTTAGTTTTTAGTTTTAATTTGTAATGCTTTAAATACTTATGGTGAAACTAGTTTTCTTATAGTTGTTTAAATTCTAGAACAGTATGCTGCTATTATAGAAAAACTTGTTGCTATTGTGGAACTAATATAGCGCTATATTTATATTTTTATGAAATTAAAGTGTCATATATATATATTTTTTTTGTTATTTAATTATGTGAATCCGTGGTCCTAAACCGATCCAATCCGTGTTTAAATGGATTGTTTCGGATTGGTTCCATGATTTAAACGGATTGGATTGGTTCCAATTTTTTAGGAACCGTAAATAATGGATTGGTCCTGATTTTATCTCAATCCGGTCCAATCCGAATCATGCTCACCCCTACTTTTTTTGTATTAATAAATGCTATCACTACGCCATCAATAATTTTTTTAACTACTATGGTGCACCAAATAATTGATTATATATATTAAATAAATCTAAGTTGAAAAACCACCATAGCTAAAGTAGAATTAAGAACTCAATTCAGTACTTAAAATTGAACATATTCAGTAAAAATAAATGAATTAATAATCATAATTCATATTACTTAAATTTCTAAGCTCATGCTAAAGATATACTAAGGTTTTAAGCCACATACTACTTATTCAATTTTGAATATTTAATGTTGAATTTTTAATATTTTACTTCATTGATCATATATATTAATAAACCTAAGTTGAAAGGGAGAATTACATACAGGTAAGAGAAGGGAAAAAAAATTACAAACACATGAGAGATGTAAGTATGCCTGTGATGGAATGTAAATAAAAAATTATGAAAATATAATTTACACCCTTTCATATATTAATTATTTTTTTTCTCCTCTCCCACGTACATGTGTTTCCCAAAGTTGAAAAACTGCCCTACTTTTAGTATTCAACTTCCTAATAATCAGCTAAAAAGCTAGTCAAAAAAAACAACTAATAAAAGCATAGTCAACAATCATGCTCTTCTAGGTGAATGTGATTGATTGCATGGTTTATAATTATTTAAATGGACTAGTTGACTTAGCTAGAATTAGTCGATCATCCAAATAAATACAAATGGAATTTTCTGAAATATATCTAGTAAAGTAGATTTGATGATAGCTCTTATTATTCGATCATCCAAATAAATACAAATGAAATTTTCTGAAATACATCTAGTAAAGTCGATTTGATGATAGCTCTTCTCAAATGATTCCAAAGAATTTGGATTATGACTTTTAAACAATCTATGATAATGCTGTTATACATTCAATATGCCATCAGCATGATGAAAATTAATAATGCTATTTACACCCAAAAATATAAAATAAATAAGAAACTTTACAAAAATAAGTATAAAAAAATGAGTATGTGTCCTACATTGATTATTGTATTTTTTTTTCTAATGCACTTTTCTATGCACCGAACATTTTTGAATTGTACAAAGTTTCAACTTGGTTTGATCATTCTAAGCATTTGAATTCAAAAATTTTCTATAAAGGGTTTGAAGATATTTTAGAATGCTTCAACAAATTAATGTATGCAATTATTATTTTTTATATGTTTAAGAAAATTATTTATCATAACTTCTACTATTTTATAATGAATTTTTTTCATGCTTAATTTACTAAATATAAAATAAAACGATGACTAAGTGCACCAAGTTTTCTCTAAGACAGAGATTAAGAAAGATAAGACATACGCAACCTTATTCCATTTCTGACAATGTGTAATTTACTGAATATCACCTAGGAAAATATTAAATCAGTGTTTGGTCAAACAAAAACTAGTTTTCTTAATCCCAGCACGTCGATGAATATGATTTGCTACTTTTAGTTAATATATTTTTTATGTTAATCAATTAACAATATTAGAGAGAAAATTGAAATGTGAGGGTCCTTTGTAGTCATCCTAGTAGATGAACAACTTTGCAAGGGAGCTCTCTCTCTCTCTCTCTCTCTCAACACAAAAATACATTTATGTCTACCTCTCCAATGGCCCCTACGCCTCAACTTGGATAAGTACCTCATTTGTCAAGGTTGGACAAGTCATGAGATAAATTATTAAGTTCCACTTTTGACTTATAAATAGGTTCATGCTTAACTAATAGGCATAATTTACAAGTAATTTACAAGTAATTGAGTGTATTCAATAAAAAATGGTATCCCTTTTGAAAATACTAGTAAGGGGTTATGAACACGAGCCATAAACAAGAGAAATGTGGCCAAACAAGAGACAAATTGTGTGTTTCACGTATAGGAAATTAGAAAGTTCAACAAAAGTTATTTTTCAAACGTTTAAATCATTTTGTTGAAACATAATTTTTCTAAAGTCATTTACTTGCTTCCCACAAATGATACAACTTCCTTTTTATTTTATTTTATTTTTTTTTAAAATCTCAGATGGACCACAGAACAAAATACTAAAAAATGAAATTGTGGGTGCTTCTAGATATTAGGAATAAAGAGGAATTTTTAGATGTATTTAGAAGCACCCAACACCAGAGTAGATAAAATTACATTTATAAATTTTTTCTCCCCCCTACCCAAAAAATAAAATAAAATAAAATAAAAATATCTCAGTCTCTCTTACATAATTTTGACATGGTTTGAAAATTCTAAAAAATGGGACTTAAAAGTTGCTAACAATCAAGTAACCTCACAAGTCCACCTACCTTTGGAAATTTAGTGTTGATCCACTTGCATCAAACCGCAGAAGAAGTTGTGGTGGTTATTTATCAATCAACTTCCTATGTAGAAATGTTATTCCAAGTCCATCATAGAATGGTCAATGACCAACAATATAAGGCAGTGACTTATTCAAAATTATATTGTTTTAAAAAAAATATATTAATATTATATTTAGATTATAAATTTGGATAGAAATTTTAAAAAAAATTAAAAAAATAAGAAATATAAATAAAATATAAATTATTTTTTTGGCATATTTTTGTTTTCCTTTCTAATTTTTATTTAAATTTACAATTCAAACACAACGAAAAAAAGAGAGGCTCATGATTGATAGACACTCAAAAAACAAAGGAGAGAAACTTAAGTCCGCACTTATATACTAGTCTACTACACAAAAGCAAAGCATGAGATCTAAAGTGATTGCGTTTACATCTTTAAAAGTAAGTGTAACCAATGTGGGTGTGTTTTCGTTTTCTGTTAGTCAATTTTGGCTGGAGGTTACTTTTGGGGTTTTTTGGTTTTTCTTTGCTAAAGTGGTTTGTGAGAAAATATATATACGATTTTTAGTTGACTTGTATTTTTTTGAGGCTATGTTTAATTTATAAATTTAGAGAGAGATTTAAAAGAGAAAAAGAAAAAAAATATATGTATAAAATTAAGTAAAATATAAACATATTTTATTTACATTTTATTTTATATATTTTTTTTATTTTTAAATCCCCCTCTACATTCTTGAACTAAACAAAGTCTTAATCATTCATATTACTTGGGCATATTTCTTTTCTTTTTTTTCCTTCGGATGATCTCCTAAGGTGGCAACTAAGGCCAAGTTTGGCATCTACTAAATAATACAAAGAGTCTAAAAGTCACTATCCCATTTAAGTCACACCATCTTATTTAAATCACATCACCTCTCTAACACATCACATCAAACCCAACCCATATAAGCCAATAAGTCAAAAAGTACACTTTTTTAGAACATCCCACACCAACCCTAAAAACTCTGGATAGAGCTGCCTTTACCAAATCTTCGGTTTGAGTTTCGAATCTGCCCTCCACCTCCCGCTAGGTTAGAATATGAAAAATACTTGAGATCCCTTTTTTTAGAACCTCCACAACTCTCTTTAGATCTTAACCATTGATGCATGTGTAGAACCCACTCATGTATATGTGATACCCACAACATCAATGATTAAAATCTAAAAAGAATTGTGCAGTCTCCCAAAAAAAAAAGATCTCAATTATTGTTGTTAAAATATTCATTGTATTTTATATAATATAACATTCATCAAAAAAAACAAAAACAAAAGCTTTGGATAGTCAGTAAAGCTCCAAACGAGCCGAGCTCAGCCGAACTTTTAAATTTTCAAGCTCATTTATTAAAAATTAGTTGAACTCAAACTCGAACTCTAATCGAACTTCAAAAATCGACCTCGAGCTCGAGCTCGGCTCGTCAAATATTTGTCAAACTTGAGCTTGCTCGATTACATAAACGAGCCGAGTTCGAACTCGAACTTGCAAAAAAAATTAAATTAAATTAATTTACTTATTAAGATAAAAAAAAATACAAAATTATGAGTAAAATATATAATAACACTTATATTAATAATAAATTTTATCAATCAAACATGTAAATTTACACAAACAACAAACATAAATAAAAAAATAAAATAGATTATTAAAAATTTATTTAATATATTATTAAAAATAAATATTAATTTATTATTTTTATGTTCACAAGCCTTATCGAACCGAACTTAAGGCTACTCGAGCTTGGCTCGGTTAATAAACGAGTCCAAAAATCAAAATCGAGCTATCGAGCTCTCGAGCTCATTCATTTAGTAAACAAGTCAAGTTCAAACGAGTTTTAAGCGAACCAAGCTCAAATTGTTCATGAACAACTCCCTTCGTTTACAATCTTAATAGTCAATCACCTAAAATAAAGTCTATCAATTAAAACTAAACACAACATTAGAAAAAGTTGAAAATAGTATGTCTGAATATGGTTAACCGTTAAAGTTTATTATTATTATTATTTTATTGAAAATATTAAATATGTCTATTACAATCATTTTAATTTAAAAAAAAAAAAAAATACATCCATCCTATCTTAATCGAATCCTTCCTATAATTTTGTAACTTTAACCTCAATCACTTTCAAATCTAATCAAGCATGCAAACAATCGTCCATTTATCTAACCATAAGTTTCGTATCTTACCAAACACCAACAAACCCATGGCATGTCATGAATATAATTAGGTTATCCTACATAAGAGATCCTAATTGGAACATGTTTTGCACCCTCAAAATAGCAATTTCACATAACCTAAAAAACACGACAAAATTAAATAGCAATAATCAGTCCTCATTCATAATAAAGGCAGCATCCCAATCGAAATATAGAAAGAAATCAACTTACCAGGAATATACACAAGCATCCGAGAAGTTAACAAGACTACAACAAAAGTCAAAATTTTCAGTAGCGATCGAAAGAAGATGGGCGCCCTCCTCTCCTAGGGCGGTCATAAGGAGCTGGCCTATCCCTGTAACTTCTTCCCTCATAGCGTGATGGCCCTCCACCTCCATACCTGTCGCTGCTCCCTCTTGGACCTCCATCCCTATCATAGCCTCCATCTTTGCCATACCCATTTTGCGGGTAACGGTCTGAACCTCCATACCTATCCCCTGCAAAACGATCTCCACTAGGTGGATACCTGCATTTTAAATAACAGCTATGGGTGACATTTACAATTAAGTATAACAGGACCACGAACCATAACACCGACATTTCATAAATTAAAATAAAATAAAATTTCAAACTCAAAAACTGTTTTTGAGCTTTTTGTTTTCCGTATTTTTTTGTCTTTAGTAAACTTTTTTCATATTTTAATCAAAAAAAATTATTTGCTATATGCATATAAAAAGTAAATTATTTGTGAAGAAATCTGCAACAAAAAAAATTCAATTAGAACAAAAACCCAGCACATTTCCATTTTTTTTAATAAATCTTTTTTCAAATTTCTTGACAAATATTTTACTTCTTAGTGCATCTAAAAAGTTATTTCAAAAAAATTAACTAAAATATGAAAAACTTTCACTAAAGAAAAAAACATGAAAAAAAAAAAAAAACTCAAAAGCAGATTTCAAAACATTTTCTACGAAAAATTTTTTTGAAAAACATTTTTCTATATTTGGTGGTGGTGGTGGAACAAAGATTGAGGTGGATGTGGTGGGGTGGCAGAGACAGTGATGGTGGCAGTGGCCGTGGTAGTGGAGGTGGGTGTGGTGGTGGTAGTGTGGCGATATTGGTAATTTAGTTTGGAAAACATTTTCCACCTTTTAAAAGTAGAAAACATTTTACGCCCATATAGGCTTGTTTTCTGTTGACAATGAAAGATATTTTCCGTTAAGACTTACGTTTTCCATTGTATCAAACACCAGAAAATAAGAAAAATCTTTTCTAGGAAATGTTTTTCCCCCAAACAAACAGAGCGTTAAAGCACTAAAAAATTGTTCTTCCAAATCAAATGTTCACAATGAGAAATTATAATATAAGCACAAGTTACTTGCCCAAAAATGAATATAAGCAAAACTTGAAAAAGAAAGGAAACATTCATCGGCAAGTTATACATGCTATATGGATATGATCAATGTGCAAAGGACTTGCAACCCCACACTATCACTATGATAAAATTACTTGTCTAATGATACCTGTCGTGAACATTGCGATCACTGCTCCCATATTTGTCTCTGCCATTGTAACGATCCCTGTCCCCATAGCGCCCTCCATCATATCTATCATCGATGTATCTATCACGGTCTCCTCCAAAGCGATCCCCACGGCCACCACGGCCACCAAATCTAGAACGAAAAGGGAATTCACCACCTCCTCGGCCACCACCTGCTGAAGGGCAATCACGTGCCCAGTGACCTGGGCGTCCGCACTTGAAGCAGTCATCTTGACCTGCAGACCTATCTCCTCCCCCATAGCTGCCCCTGCCACCTGAGGAATAGCCTTCACTGTAGCCATGGCCTGGATCATCACCCCCCATTTTGGGTTGGGCCCTGTTCACCGAGATGATACGATCACCTAGCTCCCTACCATGCATTTCCCTGATTGCATCTTCCATTGCCCGTCGGTCTGCAAATGTCAAAAACCCAAATCCACGAGGGCGGCCTGTATCTCTTTCCACCATAATCTACATGAACAATACATTTGAGAAACTGGTAACACAGTAACATGAATGCAAACAAATCAAAGTGACATCTACAAAAATGAGATGACTGACAAATTGACACACTTCTATGTAATGGATTAGGAGCAAGAAATGTTCAGATCCAAAATCATGTGCCCTGCTGCAATTCAGTTTCAGTTTTGATTGAAAGCATTTAGGACACCATAGTGCCAAAAAGACAGAATCTCATGCAATTTATGTTTATGCATCAGATTTCAAAGAAGAGAGTCTTGAAGAAGCAACAGCATCCTTGTACAATTTTTGGATAAGGAATAACAAGTTTAAACATATCACATCACAATAATAGGAGCAACAACCCAATTATTTTCATAACAAGGCAATGCCAGTTCCAAAAACATATATATTTATAGAATCACATTCTTATGCTGAAAAGGTCTACAAAAATATGGAACGAATCACATACTATTGGAACTGTTTGCAAATACAAATTCATCAACCAGAAAGAATAGAAAGTGCATACAAAATCAATATGCCATAATCAAACAAAACAAGTAAGCGAATTATGATTATTAAAAAACAAATGAAGAATAATTTCTTCCACTTCTAATTTAAACAAAGAACCTAAAGTTACAATACTTTTACCAAACTTTATGTATAAGCATTTTTAGGATAACCAGGATAAGAATTCTTACTCAAAATGGAAGAATCCACAGAACTGCAGATATCCATCATTTGACAGGTTAAGTCACCTCTGGCCTCAATTTTCCATAGAATCCAAGACTGACCCCAGAAAAAACCAGATGCAACCACACACATACGTATCTAATCTCTCCAAAAATAACCGTAAGATGCCACACCACATTATCTGGATTTCACTGATCATACTCTAAATACTTAATTCATTTCCTTGCGAATAAGCCGTTTAACCTCAATCACAGACTTGCCAGTAAACCATACTGTTGACAATAGGAGGTAGGACCCATCCTACAGTAAAGCACCAATAAAGAGGAAGAACGGAAAACACGAGGACAACTGGCCAGAAGGCATCTCCATGACAAAAGCTTTGCTTGCAAATATGAAGCTTTTAATTATCCAGACTAACACTATGACATACATATGTGACATTATATCATCTCACATTGTCCATGCAAAAACTATACCCAAACACTTCAACATATTTCTGCCGTCTCCTATTGCATCTCATAAAAAACAGCTGGCACATAGAACATAGTAACTTCATCGATATCATCAGTTGGATATGCAGAACTGAGATAATCAAGACAACTTCAAAAATAAACTCAAACTTGTGTAGGTAACTTCACAGAACATATCTGAATCCACTTATATATAAAATATAAATTATGAAGGCAGAAGCAAAGCTGCTCCTTTTCAAACTTTAATGCCAATTGACACAATCACTGACTTCTAGTACGCACAGCATCAGATGCTCGTAAGCATTTAAGTGACTGTACCTTTGGGAATGACACTTTTAAAAGACGGAAAGAGGATGATGGATAAATAAAATCAAGCTCAGTTGCAAGAATCCAGACTCCAAAACTGAACAGACAGAGTATTCTAGAGGTTCCAAATTCTGTAAATTCTAATCTCAGTCCAACTACTGCCAGCACCAGCTTTCAAATACTAAAAAAGCACACAAACTTAAAAGGGTAGCAGAGAGAGTAGTAAGTTATCTGCACCATGAAAAATGAAACTGTTGAAGCTTGGTGTTGGATGAAGGTCCTACCATAGCTTCAAATAATTCATTACTGGGCCCTAAGGCTCCTTGGTACAACTGGAATGGTCACCATACTGCTTTGGAACTGAAACTTGCACAAGTGTCCTAAAATTACTTTAACTGGACTCTTGCTAAACAGAAGGTAGGACCCACACCATTTGTACCAAGATATTTCTAAAAGCAGCAATGACACATACCCAATTACATTTTGCAGTAACAAGAAGCAGGGTCCATCTTAGAAACCCAAATTATCTAAAGGGTCTGAACAAATAAACAGTTTGAAAGTAAAATCTCCCAGGCGGGAAATGGAAGTTGGGAACCTCACTAAAACAAAGGAAAACTAATGGCAAATATAGTTTCTTGCATCCAAGATAAGATTTGTCTCCTCTGAAGCACTTGCATGATTCTATCTTCATGCATTTAGGGTGTGTTTGTTTGGACGGACTGGATAAGGGGGGATTGTAATCCATCGGACTGTTAGTCCCCGGATACATTGTCCCGGGACTATTTGGTTGGATTGGATTTGTATCCTATGTTTGTTTAGTCATGGGATTAGATGTTTGGATTGGACTATTTTCAGTAAATCTAATGTTAGGTTAGACGGACTGGATAAGGATAAATGTTCAAAAGACTATTTTACCCTTATAATCTATAATTTATAATTTAACAACACTAAAAAAGTTTAATTTATAAGGCCACAATTTTTAATTTATTATTTTCAATTAAATTAAATTTATAATTTATAATTTATATTTTTATTTAATATATAATTTTAAATAACGACAATAAAAAAATAATTTTATTTAATATATAAATTAAATTTTCAGCAACACTAAAAAAATTTAATTTATAAGGCCATAATTTATAATTTATTATTTTTAAATAAATTTAATTTATAATTTATATTTTTTATTTAATATATAATTTTAAATTAACAATACTAAAAAATAAATTTATTTAATACGTAAATTTAATATTTTAACAACACTAAAAAAATTTAATTTATAAGGCCATAATTTATAATTTAAATTTTTTATTTAATATATAGTTTTAAATTAACAACACTAAAAAAATAATTTATAAATGTTCAAAAGGCTATTTTACCCTTTTCTAATTGTTTACTAAGTAATACCATGGAGGGTAAAATAAACATTTCACAAAATAATCCCATGGGATTGTATCCCATGGTTTCTATCCCACACCCCCCCATGGGATAGGATAGTCCCACATTTGTGGGACTAATAGTCCCCCCGGACTATTAGTCCGGAGCAAAATTTTTCAAACAAACAATGGACTATTAGTCCGGTGGGACTAATAGTCCAATCCCACCCCCTTATCCCTCAAAACAAACATCCTCTTAGTGTCTAAGATTTCTCTAATCCACGGGACCAATGCAAACTACATCTCTCGTAAAATCAAGAATTAAAATGCAATGGAATATGTCTTGAATTTGTTTTTTGCCGATGTATAAGGGACCACACATACAAGTTTTCTGTATTTGACACAGAGTGATACCAGATACTGGTTAAATCAACAAAGCACAATGATGTAGCAGCCTTGAAGATCCCATGCACATGTGACAGCATCGGACACCTTCACAAGACTAAACCCTTTGGATTCTGTGAGGTAAAGAAAGCAGCATACCATGTTTGATCACTATCGATCTGCATCCATGAACCAATAGAGAGCCTCCACCATCATGTTTGTCTAGTAAATTGACAACTTAAATATTGTATGTTCATCCTCAAATATAAAGAAACAAAGTTCTTCAAATGATTCTTGATGTTGTGTATCCAGACAAGTATGGATCAATTCAAACTCTTCAATTCCTTAATCATAGAATCCTTAATAAATATCCATGACTGAAAATCAATGGATTTCACAATAAAAAGAAGGAACAAAAACCTCGTTGAAGTTTGCTACATCAAAAACTTGTTAATTGAACCTTTCCTGACATTGGACCCCCATCTAAATTGCATGATCAGGATTCTCTTCAAGGATCCCAAAGAAGCCCCCTTTTTATGGCGGGAGGGCCCTTTCAAACAAACAGCAGATTATGATTAACCAAGATTTTCACAAGCTGTCTTCAAGAAATCCATGATACACACTTAGAGACACCTCTTTATCTGAGTACTAGGGATGAGAATCTCAAAACAACCAACTGAACATAATCTAAACACACAAATGATATAGAGCTTCAGAAATTTGATGAAATCCAATTGCACGAAAACGTCCTTACAAATTCCATCTAAAGGCATCTTAATGATCATAATCCGCATCACAGAAAAGATCACAAACAAAAGAAAGAAAGAAAAAAAAACAGAATTAATATGTGATGATGGAAAAGAAGCTATGTAAAAAAATAAAATTAGCAATCACTGCCAAGAATCTTACAATAAAATCATTTTAATATGGAAGCCACATGTAAGAAGATAAAAATAATAAAATGATCAGAAAAAAATACCAATAACTGAACAATATATGTGCGTAATCAGCATAATATGATGGTAGAAAAAATATTACCAAACTGTTTATCTTCCCCTTCAATAGAAGGGGAATCACTCTCTCATAAGAGACTAATGTTCAACTTCAAGCATAAATTAACAGAGTCAACAATGTACCACGCCAGGCATTGGTGAAGGTAGGCTAGGAAGGAGAGAGAGAGAGAGAGAGAGAGAGAGAGAAATTTTAATCTTCATTCTAAATATGTCAACCAAAATATCAGTGACAGTCCTGTTAACATTATGATTATATCAGTGCCTTGAGAAGCTGATTCTGTTCGGTTTTACTTCAAACCATGAAATGAATATCAATGTAACAGTCTTCAAAGGGGAGACAAAAAAGGATGGGCAAGGTTTTTTTTTTTTTTGGATAAATCTGGGCAAGGTTTTATCATCAGTTACTACTTGAGGCTTATAGTTTGTAGTTGAATTTTTACATTTAAAAGATATAGAAGTAGCCAAACTATATATAGAGAAGTAACAACAGCATAATAAAGAGACTATGAACACTCTAAGACATCTTAGGATTTAGAGATTAGAATATATCTCTGTTATACATATATATATATAGAGAGAGAGAGAGGGAGAGAGATTCTACACGGGAATACCAAACCAAACATAATGCATACCAGTGGCACATTTGCTGCATGAAGGGTGTTAAAATTAAGGAAAAAAATAGACTTGCACGGCAAAGGGTTAAGAAGTCAAGGTTAGAAAGACAGAATGGGTAAGAGGCACATCTTTGACTACACCTTTGGTCATTCTTAACGAACAAATACATGCAACTAATCTAAGACGCATGAACAAGGCCACGGGTTGATTTTCAAAAAATTTGGATCCAAACACAGAAAATCAAAAATTGAAAATATTGGGAGAAAAAAGTATTGTTATTTTTCAATTTACACAGTCTTGCTTCCAAATACTATACTTTGATCACCAAACTACCATTCTAAAATTATAATAAACCAACAAACATATCCTGTGGCATGCCCAATCATAGGACACGAGTATCTCCAACAAGTCTAGCAGAAAAAATAATAGACATTGACACACCACGTGGTATATCCAATACATGTTCCAAAGTGTCGAACACTGCCATGGAAACTACAATGGATTGTCCGTGTGCTTCATAGCTAATAATACTACTCTCCCATAATATCATTGAGGAATTCAATTTCCTAGCACTTACAAGAATCAAAATAGATGAAATCCTATAATGCAACCAAGGCAGAGAACTCTTTCTCCAGCAGAGCAGCTTGGTCATCATCCTCCTCTCCTTACCTCTACCGTGTGAGACTCTATATTCTTCTTTCTTCCTTTGTTTTTTCTCGACTAGAGCCCCTCTCCTTCACCTCTACTATACCCTAGATTCTCTCCCTCTATATATATAGCCAGACCCTTTCTTCTTCAGATCCTCCTCTTCTTCTTTTTTAAGCACTCTTTTTTTTTTTTTTTACCTCAATCAAACACAACTGTTTTTTCTCTTTCTTCTGTTACAACCAGACCCTTTTTTATGTTTAGGAATTTTAATATTTGTGATTATGCAATATACAAATTTAATTAAACATTATCCCCGAGTAGTAGTTTTGCATTGTTATTTCATTTATTTGAATGTTCTATAGAATCTATCCAATTTACACAAAGTATTTATAAAAACATGCACCTTAGTTTGGTCAAGCCAGCTTCTCACCTTGCACCCTAAGCTCCATTCGAATTTAAAACCTTAGATGCCATTTTAAGGCATCCTGTTCTCTTTCTAATTTCACATTAAAACATAAAACATAAAAATAAAGAAAAAAGTGATTCCCCGACTTTAGCCCCCACCCAATTGAACCTAATAATCATTTAACACACTGATTCACCAGAACTCCAGTTTATCCATACATCCTAGTATTTTTCTGAGCAACCAAACAGCAATCACATAAAACCGCAAAGAGAAGCAAAAGCGGCACCTGAGAGTCGACAATTTTGCCGAAACGGGTAAAAGCGCTTTCAAGCTGACGCTCAGTGACGTCCCAATCCAATCCTCCCACAAATATACGGTTCTCTTGTTCCTTCCCCGCCATCTCAAATCCTGCACCAAAATATAGGAATTCAAAATTCAAAACAATAATCACACGAAACACAAACACAAGCCTCACAAATCACTAACACCAAGAGAGATAAATATATGTACATGTCTGTATACATACATACATACATACATACATACATAGACACAGAGAGAGAGAGAGAGAGAGAGAGAGAGAGTATTGTTCTGCTTGCTTACAGTCGGTGGTTCAGTTGTGCTAGTAGTGCAGTAGTGAATGAATTGGAGTGAGAGAGACCTAGGGATATATGTTGAAAGAGTTACAAGTAAAACCCTAGACACATACACGTGTATTTGCTTGCTTGTGGCTTTTTTTGTGATTGTACGCACCGTTTCGCATATGTTCCAAAAGTACAAGCTCCAATGACATACAAGTAAAACCCTAGATACATATACATTCTTAATTTTTTTTTTTCATTTTAATCTTTTATATTTTAAATTTTTTTTAATTTATCTTCAAAATTAGATAGAAATGTCATGATAATTATCACATAATATAAAAATATATTATAATATTAAGATTTTAGCTTGTATCAGAGGTTTGAATTATACATAACAAAATATTTTTATACTACATGATTGTTAATGTGTTATTCTTTATCTAATTTTAACAGAAATTAAAAATTAAGAAAAATTTAAAACATAAAGGATTGAGGTGAAAAAAATAAAATTTATGAGTCAAGGTGATAAATGAGTTAAACATAAAAGGGGGCGAATGTAATTTATCTATTATTAGTAAGGTGTTTATATTTTTTTAAAAAAATGATTTGTGGCACTAAAACTGTTGGTACTAATGGCACTAATTTTCTGTTTTGGTAACTTTGTTTTTTTTTTTTTTTCTTTACCTGATATAGAAATTAGTGCCATTAGTGCTCAACAAATTAGTGCCACAAATCAAAGCTCATTTTTTTAACTCGGTACTTAAACCATCAAAGTGATTAGTTTTGGAATACTAATTCTATTTCACTAATGATTTTCCAATTAAAAGTGGAACAAAATCATGCATGGATTGAATTAGTACGGCGCTGTTTGGGAACCACAGATTGGGGCTATTATAGCCTGAAAATGAAAATTAGCCCAAAAGCCTAACTGTAGCAACCTTTTTTTATTGATTTTCAAAAAAAAAAAATTTTTGACTTTTGACCGGCTGCTGCAGCAGCGCAACCTACCCTGCCACCAACAGTGTAGGTTGCAGGTTTGTTAAATTACAATATTACCCCTATACATCAATTTTGGAAAAAATAAAGTCAAGAGTAAATTTGTCATTTCAATTTAAACTATCATTTCAACACACTTTTCAATACAACAACCCAACTAAAAATCCATCTCATCTTTCCAAACACAAAAATTAAAATAACCTACTAAAATAATTAAAAAACTAAAAAATCTCTAAAATAATCACTTCCCGAACGAGGCCTGAGAGTAACTCCAACAATCAACATCAATTCTAATAGCTTACCGTTGGAGTTGCTTTAAGGGTGGTGTTGATATCCCCGTTAACCAATTTAAAAAGTTTAAAAGGATTTGATTATAATCCTTTCATTTCAAATTGTTTAAAATAATATGTTTTTGTGTTAAAATTTTTAAATTCGTTTTTATCATTTAAATTTTTTCATTAAGTATTTTAAATTTGTGAAAAAAAATTTAAATTTTTTTGACACAACAAATACATTTTTTTTAAAAAATTCTTAGGCTATATTTGATTTGGTTTTTGAAAATTTGGTTCAGAATATTTTTTTTAAAAAAATTAAAAATTAATTTGGTGAAAGAAATTTTAAAAAAAAAATAAAATCAGAAACACTTAATATGATTACATAATTTTATCTTTTGAAATGTCAAAAATATTTTTCAAAAATTTTAAAATATTTTTTTGATATTTATTTTTTCTCAAAAAAAAAAAAAAAAAACAAGCAAACGAACGAACGAACAAACAAGCGAACAAAGCCTTATTGGTCATGCTAAACAAACATCAAGATGTTTTTCGATTACATTTGACATCAATTTGGTTGGAAGAGACCTCCAAGTGAAGGAGGCCACCTTGTTGCATGGTCTCATTCCCATGTTACTTGGTTTTGTGATCCTACTTTGAGCATAAATATTAGGGTACAGTTTTGATAGGATTATAAACAAGCCAAGATTTAGGATATTCAAGTCAATTACCAGTTTAAGTTCGAGTTTACGCAGAACTCAATTTGAATTTAATGAATTAAGTTTAAACTCAATTCGTCCAAGATTTGAAAAACTCGAGGTCAGCTTAAACCAACTCAAGTACATAAAAAATAAAACTTACATTCAAATTAACATACACATTGAACCAAAAAGGTTCTGAAAAAGATTTACAGAAAATAGAATTTGTTGTAATGTAAGATGCAGACATGGAGAAAATTAAAACTTAGCATTTCCTAAACCACGTTACATAATTTACACTTAAGGGCTACTTAGCAGCGGTTGAGATTCGTGGGACTCCCCAAAAAACAAAAGATTAAAAAAATATACATACATCAAAACTCGATAGTGTACAGAGTGGTCAACTACACTCCTAGCTGCTATTAGTTAGATATATAACTCATTCCCAACCCATCAACTTCTTTTGAACACACTCTTTGATCTCGTTCCTTGGCAAAGGAAAACCATCCCCATCGTCGAGCAAGATCCTGTAAACCTCCCATTCCCGATCATGAATCCTGTGTCTCGCTATCTCCACCTGTAACCGACAACAGAAATTTAGAGAGGAGCACGAAAAACCTCTTTCATCTTAATTGTACAATGTGCACCCGGGGAGAGATGCAATGAGTGAATTAGTAGTATTACCGAGAAGATGAGTATGTTTAGGATCTCGAGAGCAAGGGTAATATCATAAAAAACAAGTGGCCGGCCCCTGCCAGATAACTCGACAGGATTTGCCACCAGTAGCTCGGTGTCAGGGCCACGACTCAACACATCAACTCTTAGAGGACGGATAAGCTCCATTCTCAGACGAGAGCACAAGGCATTTTGCTTATGAGGGTCCACTATCTTCTTCCTGTCTGCTTGCATAATGAACAAGTCCACCTCACAGTTCCGCTTTGCACTTGCGAAGAATCGCCCGTAAGATATCTGAAAGAAAGAAGACTTTTCAGTTAGTCCCATTGGTACCCTTTGATGTTTTATGGATTTTATTTAAGCATCATATGTTGGCCTTTGATGTTGCCATGGACAAACTATCTAGCTAAGAAACAAGCGACACAAATACGGCGGGGACATGCCGTCGGGATAATTTTCAAAATAAGCATCACACAACACGGGGAGGACACATTATATGAAGTCTTATATATTTATTTTATGTCATATATATATTTCATTCAAAGATAAAAAATATAAAACAATCGGGGTTTAGGCTCTATATCTAAAGACAATGAAATCAAATAGGACTGACTTCCAGGACATATACAAATCAAGAAGAAAGCAAAGGACAAAAAGAGCACTATTAATAGGTATAAATCTATATAATTCTTCTTTTATTATTGGATCTTGAGCAATTTTATTCAAACTTGTAATGTGTTTTCGTATCCTATTGGCCCTGTCTGGGTCATAAAAAAACTTCAAAAATAATAGGACACATTTGGATGTATGTACAATTACGTGTCGAGAAATGTCTCAGTGTCGATACCCGACATGGACACACCATCTTCTTAGAGGTGTCTATGCTTCTTAGCTATCTAGCAACTTTAAGGTTCATGAGGTGACAGTGTCAAAGTACTGAGAAAGCATTATCCAATTCCAAATATTTCACGGGATTTCCTTCATCACCAAAATACCTCGCATAAGGTTTTGTGGTTATCCACCAAGAACAATCTCTGAGAAAATAAATAAATAAAATTGTTTGGATTGATAACGTTTAGGAAAAGTTAATGGCAATTTGAATCATATACCTGGATGTTGTAATCCTTTAGGGTTCTCATGATGTCGTAAATGAGACCTTTGTGATCTTGGCAGAGGATTTGAACGAGGGTGTGAGACGGGCTGAAAGAATTATCAACTGTAATAGATACTGAGTTGGAGGCAAGAAAACCATTTCGGTGTTTGCTCGGCAGCTCTAAACAAAACATGTCTTGTGTAATTGCTGAGGGAAGAAAAGAGGACCCGTGTGAGCATGCAGTAACTTCTGGACCGGCTCGTTCAATCTCACAACTTATGATGGCATCCCCTAGTACAGCTTCCAGAGAGCCAATTGTTTCCGCTTGTCTCTTCTTAGTGTGAAGAAGTTCTCTGATTAATAAAATGTGCAAATTTATATAGTTTCAGATGTATATCCGAAATAAATAAATAAATGAGGAGATCAACTCAAGTGCAGCTCTTGAGTGAGAAATAAAAGATGATCACACTACTATAGAACATGAATGAAAGGGTGAAAGATTTAAAGAAACCATAACAAATGTGTTGTTAGTCAGTGTTTTGAAAAGGAACCTAAGCAAAGGCTTAGGTGAGAAGCGAGCAGAAGACTTAAGCCCTGTTTGGCAAGTTGCTTTTTTAGCTTTTTTGGTTAAAATACCCAATAAAGACAAAATAGGCTAAAATGGCCAATAAGACAAAATGTCATATCCAACCCGTAATCATTTCACTTTTTTTTTTTCTCACAACCATCAAATCAACTACAAAAAAAAACCATCTTCCCAAACACAACTATTTTAGTCAGGCTAAAATAGCCAACTTCCCAAACAAAGCCTTAGTGCCTTGAAAGAAATTTAGGTGATGCAGCAAATTGATGCAAATGAATACTACTAAAGTTCCTAATTTAAGGTGAAACTCGATGCGATAACTGATGTTTAGAGTGTGTTTGTACAGTAAAATGAACTAAAAAGCCTCACAAATGATTTCAATTGGCTAGCCATTTAAGTCATTTCTACTGGTGAAATAATCGTTCGACAAGAAGGGTCTTTAAAATTTGTGAAGGCCTATCCCTAAGAATAGCATCACTCCATGTCATGTCACATTAGCCCTGTATTTTGAGATAACACTACTGGCTTAAACACATACTTGATATGAAATTTTTACAACACTTAAATGCAAATATACATTTACTCAAAGGATATTCCATGATGTATAGATTCCAAACATATCCCATAAACTTCTCAAATGAAATGTAAGCCTCTTTTATATATGTTGCCATGCTGCAATCCTGACACCCTTTATACAACCCCCCTTGAAACTCAAACAAAGTGTCGAAACCCCATATTTTTTATTAAATTGTCCAAAATCTGGTTACTTTTTTTCATTAAACTAGCTCACTTATGCCAGTTTCACCACCTTTATCACAGAATCATATCAGACCCACCAATGGCATAATCATATACGAACAATTTCTGTTGCACCTTGTAGAGGCAGATGGAATTAAACAGCCTGAATCATCTGGGCATATATGATTGTGGGTTAAAATTGTCCTCCCTACATTGTCACAAGTAGACTCTGATCATCATTTTCTTTAATATTAATGCAAACACTCAAATTTGCATCGAGAGAAATTTAATGTTATTTGTGGTGCTATATTTAGACATTTATTCTCCTTTTTTCAAGAACTTTAGTGAACTTTAAGGTTGCTGAGAATACTAGGAAAGGATAGAGACTTTGGAACTTGCTATGAAAATATCAAACTTTAGAACTTAAAATAATTAAGAGACTGTGACTCTCTCTTTTTCTCCCCATCCACGGGAACCATAAGAATCAAACCAACAATATAAAGAGACAAATGGGAAAATGATTAGCAAAAAAACTAAAAATACTATACCATAAAATATCGATAATAACAAACCTGGTGTCCGTGACAAAGAAGAGATCCATCACTCTTCCATCTGGGGCTGTGGATACCTTAACTCTCTTTATTGTAAGCTCTAGCTCACACAGAACCTTGGTTACATCTACAAAAATATTTTTTTTTTTTTTTAAATATAAAACAAAGAAAGAAGATGGAGATGAAATTAAACAAAAAAGTATATCCTAAAGTATATACAACATTATCTAGAAATTTTAATATCTTAAAAGGGTGAACTCTACACATTTCTTTGGAAGCAATTCTATGCAACCCTACTTTCTCGATGTGACCTATATGAAGTCCCTTTTCACTTTCAAGTTTCAACATGTCTTGATCAAAAGACTAGTATGTAGAGGTGGGATTTTATCAAAGACTTGAGAAAGAAGAAAGCATATCCCTTTTCAATAAGCATAAAAAAATACAATTGAAAATAACAATATCTAGAAATTTTAATATCTTAAACGAGTTAACTCTACACATTTCTTTGGAAGCAATTCTATACAACCTAACTTTCTCGATGTGACCTAATATGAAAGTCTCTTTCCACTTTCAACATGCCCCAGTCAAAAAATTAGTATGTAGAGGTGGGATATATCAAAGACTTAAGCAAGAAGAAAGCATATCACTTTCAACAAATATAAACAAAATACAATCTAAAATATCTGCACATAAACAATCTTCGAGTCAAAGTAAGTAAGCAACAAATTTCCTATAAAATAAAATAAAATAAAATAAAAAAATAGCCCAGTCTGTAGCCAATATACAGATTAAAAACTAATTCTAAATTCAACAAGTTTTAAAAAAAATGGGTACCATGTAAGAGGCCCTTGCGAACATAGTAACACCAGAACTTCAATAAGAACACATCTGGTGGCTTGGGCTGCTGAAATTCAGGTCTGTAATAGTAAATTTCCGAGACAGCCGGTGAACACATAGGACACACCTCCAATAGCCTCTTCTTCAACAAATCCCACCTTGTTGTTGGCCTCCCAATCACCCAGAAAACTAAGTAACACCATTTACCATCCGTCGAAACATCTTCAAAAATGAAAAGAAAATGAAGAAAAAAGGAAAATAATAAGAATCTCCACACCTTGGGTTTCTATTTTTCTACCATGGTTTCAAATAACAGAATACGTGCCACACAGTCATGTATAAAACAGTATCCACAGATATTGTGGTATTATAATTCTAAAATCCCGGTAGGTATATTTCAAACCCTAGTTTCTACTAAGAATCTCAAGTGACAGTACAACCAAACAAAGAAAAATTAGATAAGAATGAAGAATCAGAATGTCCCATCTTATCATTTTCTTTGAACTTTAAATCCCACCTAGAAGAATAAAAAGGGGAATAAAATTTCACAAACTTAGAGAGAGAGAGAGAGAGAGAGAGAGAGAGTAATTGCAATGTCCCATGTTTTGTGTTGCCACTGATCTCACCAAAACAGAACAAAGTGGAAAAGAATTTACATTTACCCCCATCTTCTAATTTTGCAATGAATCTCAAAACCCACCAACCAATTTGACAAAAATACAATAAATAAAAAGAAAAATAACAAAAAATTACACTAATTCATCAAATTTTTCTCTAAGAATCTCAGATCCAACTAAGAAAACTAAGACCAACATCAAAGAAATCCAAAATCTGAAAACAACCCATCACATATATTATGTTTTCCTACAAATCTCAAAACCCTTAACCTAAAACTTCAAAAGAAAACAACAAAAATAAATTAAAAATAAACAGCAACAAAAATCATTATCCATACCTCCTCTGGCAATGCTCAAGCCAAACAGCAATATGATCCTACACAAATCACAACCCAGCCCAGTCTTGTCAGGGCAATTCACAGTAATCACAGTGTGATCTCCTGGCTTCTCAGCCTTTTTTATCAAGATCAGATCCTCAGACAAAATGCCCATTTCTACCCAACTCTCACTCTCTCTCTCTCTCTCTCCTCTATATGTGTGTGCAGTGTATATATCTTATGCTCTGAACTCTGTTTCTTACTCTGTTTCAGCTCTTAAAAATGAAGCAGAGAGAGACAAGATAGATAAAGTGTGAACACACATGCTGGTCTACAAGATGGGGGCATCACACTCTCTCTCTTCTTCTTTTTTCTAGTACTAATGGGGAAAGATTATGGTGCACAGATGTGCACTATATCCAATTTATAATTAGGAAAAAAATAACATAATTTTATATTTTTTAAGTTATAATAAAAATATTACGTAGAACATACCTAAATGCCTCATAAATTATAATTAAAATATTATTATAATTAAATAAAAATAATAATCATAACTAAAAAAAATAACATAATATATATGATATATCTTTTCAAAAGGGATGTATAATAAAATTTCTCATTAAAAATTGGATTGGAGATTCCATCGAAAAGGTATCAGAAGCAAACACGTGGTGTTCAATGGCCTCTGGTTTTCTCGCTTGTCTGATTTTTCTATGTAGAACCTCTCATCTCTTTCTCGAGTTTCAATTTCTCAACGATAAACTATACTTTACATCAATCTCTCCTTCGTCTTTTTAAATTCACTGTAACAATTTCTCAACGATAAACTATACATTAATTTCTCCTTCGTCTTTTTAAATTTACAATAATGCTATACACACAAAAGATGAAGACCTGGTTTAGAATAAGTTTTTTTAATAATTTTTTAGTTTTTTGATTAAAATATGAAGTAAAAAAACTATATATGTTTGTGATAATTTTTTAATTTTTTACAAAAAGATGTACAAAAAATAAAGAGAAAATATAATTTTTGACTTTTTGATATAAATTGTTAACTTGTTGATTTTTTTAGTGATTTTTTTGCTAAAAAAACTACTTGTCAAACGAAGCCTGAATATAAAATTAAACACATAAATTATTTCACCAGATAATTGATCGGATGATAGGAAGATACCATAATAGTCGCGACCGATACAATGACAGGTGCGATTGACAAGTTTCGGCCGATCGTCTAGCTGAATAACCGAATGCACAATTTTTATGTTTGATTCTATATTCGGTCGCATGTGCGACTAGACTTTCTACAATTTAAATTAAAAAGTTTTTATAAATTATGAATGCATATATAATTGGATAAATTATGTAAATGGTTCAGGTAGTTTATACGATATGTCAATTTGGTATCTGTTGTTTCAATTTGTTCGATTTTGTCCTTTAATTTAACAGATTGTGTCATTTTAGTCCAATAAATAATGGTGGTTAAGTTTGGTAGACAGAAAGTCTATACATTGTGTCAATTTGGTATAAACTACATGGACCAAATTGACACATAGTTTAACTTTCTGACGACCAAACTTAATAACCGTTATTTTGTTAGATTAAAATGACACGATCTGTTAAATTAAGGAGCAAAATCGAGCAAATTGAAACAATAAAAACTAAATTGACACATCTTATAAATTACAGAGACTATTTATATAATTTACCCTATATAATTTGTATGAATATTAACAAATAAAATAAAATATAAACACTTCATTTTACACAACTATTTTTTTATTTATGATTATATGTAACAGTAAATACCGTAGCAAGAGTTCACTTACAACTCCAAGTAAATGCATAATAACTGGTAGTCTGGTATACATACAATTCACATATAACTTTCAAACTTTTTATTACCCAACTTTTGCCTCTATTATTAGTGGAAAAAATGTGATATACATCACCTAATTTATTATTTTTAAATCATCTTTAATGATGTGATATTAAAATTAGATTTTACATAATAAAATAATTACAAATCAAAATTTAACATTTATCAAATATATCATTAAGAATGATTTTTAAAAATGATAAATTATATTTATTTTTAATTTGTTTTTACTTGTATCGTTTTGTTGGGAATGGTGTTGTGTTTTAACCTATAAAAAATGAAATGGCAAACATTAGTTGCACATTTTAGACCTATACATACCATAAGCAGCCACCAAACATGGTGTGCAAGTCACGTGGGGGATTCACCAACTCATCTCTCATCGCCATTTCACCACCACTCACTCATCATCAGTATGGTGGAAGATTGAAGAGAAAACTTATAATTAATTACATCAAGATCCTTTAATTATTAATGATTATATATATATTTTTATAAATTTGTATGTTTTGAATTGCTGAATTATGAAAATCGTACAACCATATCTTATTTAAAAATGATTTGGAGAAGTAAAATTTATATATTCATATAGTTAAAGGGGTCAAGATATACGAATTCATATATTAAAAAAGTAAATTACTAATAATTGAGAAAATATTAATATAATTAAGGCTATGTTTGGCATGAAGGTTTAGGTGCTATTTTAGTCATAAAAAGACAAAATAAGTTTTTTAATCTAATAAGACAAAATGTCACATCCAAACTATAATCAATTTATTTTTTCTCTCACAAAAGTTAAAAAACCTATCCCAAATGAGACTGCTTAGTCTCAGGCTAAAAGAGTTAAAAAATCAAAAAATCAACTCATATCCCAAATGAAGGCTTGCTCTTGTGATTATAAATGTGAAAATTGCACTGTGAGAGAACAAAAGTGTGTAACAGTACTTGTTAGCTAATTGATCTTTCTCTTCTCTCTTTTGTAAGTGAAGATGCAGATTGGAGCATGATCGTGACAATGCACTCTCACTTAGCCTTTTCCACGGGAAAACGGAAAGTCCTTTTGGTAACTTTTTGGCCATTATAATTGGGGTAATTATTGAGGACAATTATTTAATAGTTTCGTAATATTACATGTCGTTATTTATATAGTATTTTATATCAATGATGTTGTAAAAATAATTTTTCTAAAAAATACAAGTAATATCACACTATTGTTACATAATTAAGAGATAAATGATAGCTTACGTAATGTATGTTGAGATTTATTATTGGTTAACAATACAATTTCATATAGTGCTACGTGAATATCTAATAATTTTACAGTTATTTAATAATTCAAAGCCTGGTGCTCTTAACCACTCATGTAGTTAATTGTTTTTTATATGTGAAAAATGGCAATTCACCTTTTGTTAGGTAGTTGACAAATAAATAATTAATTACTTATTGAAATATTTTAATTTTTTATTTGATAAAAGTATCACATAAATAATATCACGTGATACTTTAAGAATATTTATTATGCGATGGTGTAGAAAATATTGAAAATTTGGTAATGGGGAGTGTTATCCACACTATTCATTTGGGTCCTCTTTGTACAAGCACGAAATATTGTCCTCGTATAATCCTGTTGATCAAGATTGCGCTCCTCCATACGACGTCGCTTTACTCCCTGAAAATACAAACGTGAGTTGGCCGGCGGGTGTGTGCCGAATACCTTTCTGATGCCCAAGTCAGCAAAATAGACAAATAGACAAAAAGTTCTGTGTATTCGAGAATCAAAGTTATGTTACCTCTCCCATAGGTTATATTATGAGCTTTTATAGGTTCCGCGTGGCACAATCCTAGTAGGACTTTTACTCCTTCATGCAGAGTCCTCCTAGGAATCACTTTCCAAAAAGATAATACTTATCCTTCAACACCCCCCTCATTGCTTAAACCAAGTGAGATGGTTTTACCATGGTTGGATGTCAATACGACCGAGATAACATGGCCATGCTAAAGCCGTAGAATAGACCGAGCTTCAACTAGCTCGGTTCTTCCTTTCACCGCGTGTACCTCGGTGTTGGGTTGTCTGAAACTGTGCTAACTATGATGAGTTTGGACCGAGCTAACTAATAGCAAGGTTTTGTGGTAAGCTTCAACATACCTCGGCTCAAAAGGTGTGACCGAGCTAACTATTGTCACTCTAGCCGTGGTGACCGAGTTAACTGCAAAGCCTTTTTGGACCGGGCTAATTACAATGCTCTCTGAGACCGGGCTAACTACAAGGTTTTCTATGACCGGGCTAACTCCTGGGCCCTTTTTACCATGTCCTTACCGTGGCCCACAGAACGGCCCACTATCCAACTCGGCCCAATTTACAAATAAATTACCCTCTCACTCTTCATTTTAGGTAGTAAGGTTCATTTGGAAAAAAAAAAAATTCAATACAAGAAACATAAATATTATTACAATTTTTCTATGTCATTTAAGGCTTTATTTGGTTTCAATTTTAGAAACAAATTTTAAATTTTTTTTATAAAAAATATATTAAATTGACAAAAAATAAACACTTTTAAATTTTTTTAAAATTATGTTCAAACTAAAGAAAAGTAAAATCATACGAAGATAACGAGTGTTTTTCATTTATTATTTTTGTTCACTAAATTAATTTTTAATATTTTTTTAAAAAAATTAAAAGATAAATTATGAAAACTAAATTGAATGTATGATAACGTGGTCGCCAAATGTACTTTTATTTAAAGTTCAGTTTAAAAATCATAGTGCTAAAACACAATTTTATAACCGGGCAAAATTACAACTTGTCATTTTGATTTCATAATTTATTGAAATAAACCTTCATTTATGACAAAAACTGAAGGTTATTCAAATCCTATTATCCAAGTTCATAATCTTTACATTCTTTTGGAGAACTATTCTCAATCTAATTGTTTTTAAATTCATTTTAAAACTTGTCTTTTAGATTTGGTTGGGAACTTCTTAAAAAAAAAAAAAGAAGTCAAATAACTATATAAAAGTTAAAAATTCTCTATTTTTTTAAAAATTTATATATATATATATATTTTTTCATAAAAATCAAAAAATCATCGTAAATATATTAGTTTTTTTTCATCTCTCAATTAAATCAAAAAAAAAAAAAAAAGTCAAAAAAAAAATACTGTATAAGTGTAATTTTGGAACTAAAAGGACTATAAACAATTAGAGTGGAAATAAAATTTTAAGTTTTTTTATGATGTGTAAAGTTCTTATTGGACAAACTTCTCATTGAAATTCAAAGTGGATGAACATTTCAAAATATCATAAAAGTGCTTTTTGTGTTTTTGCTGATAACTTGAAAATGACATTCACATGGTTGAGATGAGATGCTTGATGAAAAGAAATTAACGATACGTTTAAGGTGCTTCTTAAATCATTCACTTGGCTTGTTTTGCGAAGTTGTTTAAAAATTAATTTTTTTATATTTTTATATTTTTTTAAAAAAATATATAAAAAAATAAATAATATAACCTAAAGTAAGTTAAAAATTAAAATTTGATTTTTAATCATATTCTTAAATTAGTCCTTAATTAACCGTTCATCTCTTCTATTAAGATACTATCACGCGACATTTTGCTCTTGAAAAATTTTATCAAATATTTTATATAAATATGAAATCTACACCATGTAAATCTATATAAATCTCATATTTATATGAAATATTTAATAAAAATTTTAAAATTTCTAACATCACTCTCATAACGTAGTTTGATTAGGATTTGATGAAAATATCTACAGCCGAAGAGCCAATTGGAATTCGGCCTATCTTGTTAGGCTTTTGTGAGGTGGTGACAACGTCCATGTTTTAATAATTTAAATTAACCTGAATTATTTATTTTATAAAACTATTTAAAAAGTAATTAATGTAAAATTTTATATTAATTGAATTGTTAAAATTACATTGATCAGACCATATTATTTATAAAATAATAAACGCGTGTTATTTTGGGAAGATGATAAAAAATAGTTTTTTTGTTTTTAACCAAGCTTTTTTGGAGTGATTTGGGAAGTTGGTAAAAAGTTACTTTTTTTGTTAGATTAATATTTGTTTATGATGTCATATCACACTAAAATGACTAAAATACCCTCACCCAATTTAAAAAATTATATTTTACCCAAACTCACAAAATGTAAACATTGAGGGTACTTATGTAATTTTCTAACCTACTTTTTGGCTACTTCCCAAATGACCAAAAACGCTGGCTGGCGTTTTCCTCAGTGGTAAAACGCTGCGTTTTTCTTTGTCCCCAAAAGAGCCCAAAATTAACTTAAATGTAAATGGTTAAGATTCTATTTAAAAGGTTTAAATTTAACTTACTATTATTTTGCTGAACATATAAGATTAAGATATGATTGTACGTATTTTGAGTTTGCATTATGGGGACAGCTTAGTATTGATTATTCGATTTTTTTTTAATTTTTTAAAAAGAGAGTAATATTATTATTGTGACATCATGCTTACATACAACAATTATTGAGAGATGATGTCATGCAATGCCCCATTGTAACCATAAAGTGGTAACCTTTATAAAATCTCCCAACAAATGGAGTGGTTATCGGGCTGGACCTTAGAAAAAAAGTCATTAGTGAAAAATGTTGAATTTATAATTTTATATCAGGTAATTAAAAAATATAAAAGAGTATGACATTTTAAGAATAGTGAATAATTTTTTAATAGGGATGTAAATTTTAGCCTGATCCGGCCCATGTCGGGCCTCGCGAGCTTCTGTCAAAATTTAGGTCGGATTCGGCCGGTCTACGAGCGAGAAAATTAAGCCCAGGCCCATGAGGTATTCGAGCCTTGGACGGGCCGGGCCGGTGGGTTTGGGCTCGGCTTGAACATTTTTTATTATTATTTTTATTTTTTGTACTAAAATTTTATTATTTTCTACTAAAACAGTCACTGAGTCTTAGGCAGGTCGGGCCTTAGTCTGGGTCTTGAGTGGGCTTTAAACGTGTCGATGGGTTGGGCCACGGATCTACCCAGATCCAAGTCTTGCGAGCCCAGTCCTAAACGAGTCTAAATAGGTCGGGCTCACTCAGGGCCACGGGCGGACTTCAAGCCGCCCACGGACTGAGGATCAGTTTTACACTTCTATTTTTCAATATGGCAATACATAAGTATGTTTGGGAGTTAAAAAATAACACCTTTTTTAGTAAAAAAATTTAAAAGTTAATTAAAATAATAGTTCCACAAACAACCCATAATAACAACATAGCATTGTTTGGCACAATTTGATTTTTTAATCGAAATGGTTCGAAAAAAAGGTTGTAAAGTCATTAAAAAGTCAAAAAAACAAAAAAATCAACGGCAAGATTAGACATTTCAATAATTCACGATTTATGACACAACTAAAAAAATATATTCTTATTCACCAAAAAAAAAAAAAAAAAAATTTCAAACAAATGTTTTTTAATCTCACAAAAAACCTTTTTTTTTTTTTTGTTTTCAAAAAAACTACCAAACAAATTAAATCCCGAATGAGCTTCTAATATTTTGTTTTGTAAGGGGTGATTTGGGATGATCTAAATAAGTGTACTTTTTGACTTTTTATAAAAAAAATGTACAGAAAAATAAAGAGGTGATGTGATAAAAAAAAATAAAAAGATAAAAAATATATACTTATTAGTACACCCCAAATAAGGCCTAAGTACTTACTTGCATTGATGATTGCATAATTTTGAAGCATTATTGCAGTCTCTTGTCACAATCCTACTTCCGATGATCAAAAGTTGTTATTAGGCTTCATCATAACTTTTCATATTCAACCAAGGGGTTGTGGCATTGTGGTAAGGCCTTGGGGTTTAAGCCCCAAGGTCACAAGTTCAACTCCCCACCCCCCCTTGGGCCAATCTCCTGGGCGGAAGCACTGTTGGTTAGGAGGTTGGACCTCAAGTTGTCTAGTCAGCACTTGGTGTGGGTTCAATGCTCCCCCGCTGTGCGAGTCCTGACTTAAGCGGAGCTTGTCTTGGGAGGTCGGAGCAAGTTCCCAGGTTATAGTCCCCTCACTCGGAACGGCTAACAGGACACCTTGGTGATCTCTGCAAGGGGCGCTGACTTAAGCGGAGCTTGTCTTGGGAGGTCGGGGCAAGTTCCCATGTTATAGTCTCCTCGCTCGGAACGGCTAACAGGACACCTTGGTGATCTCTGCAATGGGCGCTGCCTTGGGAGGTCGGAGCAAGTTCCCAGGTTATAGTCCCCTCACTCGGAACGGCTAACAGGACACCTTGGTGATCTCTGCAAGGGGCGCTGACTTAAGCGGAGCTTGTCTTGGGAGGTCGGGGCAAGTTCCCATGTTATAGTCTCCTCGCTCGGAACGGCTAACAGGACACCTTGGTGATCTCTGCAATGGGCGCTGCCTTGGACCTGCGGGAGGGTAGGGAGGATTTTCCTGTAACAAAAAAAAAAAAAAAAAAAAAAAAAAAAAAAAAAACTTTTCATATTCATCATTAATCTTTTTTGTAAAAACAATAAATGTTTAGCTTTGTTTAATAACATTTACAACTTTATAAAAAAAGTTTAAAAATCATAAACAAAAATTTGTTTGGTGTAATTCATTTACAAGAGAAATATAAATAATTTACAAATTTTAGTAAATATGTTTTTCACTTATTTTTTAAACAAATTTTATTCATTTCTCTCTCTCTGACCTCCTTTACTTTAACCACCACCTACCACTTATCACCAACGCTGGTCACTACGCTTTCGCTTAGGATGTGAGTTGGCTTTTTAACTTTTTGGCAATTAGTTTGAGACTAAAAAGCCTTGTTTGGAATAGGTTTTTTGGTTTTTTTAGTTTTGTGAGAGAAAAAATGAAATGATTATGATTTGGATGTGATATTTTATTTTATTAGGCTAAAAAATCTATTTTATCTTTTTGTGACTAAAATAGTCCCAACTTAACCCAAACCTTCATGCCAAACATAGCCTATCTACTATCGTCATCAACCCCTTCCAAAGTTCCAACCAATGTTACAAGAGAACATCTTTGATAAGTCTCTCCACCCTCAACTACCATCTACGATAGTTGACAACTACCTTAATAATTGATAACTATTTTTGTCCACCACTCTATCGGCCGGCCACTCTTTTTACTTTTATAAAAGCAAAGTTTTTTTTAAATGTATTTTGTTTTTATTTTTTAAAAATGATAAAACTAATGCTAATAAGTGCCCGCATAACCCATAAAAATATATACATATATATATAAACTATAATAACATACCAAACAAACAACATATATGATATTTCCCATATTGGCTGCCTAACTTGTACACAACATGGAAGATATATGATAACTTTAGCACAAGCAACACGTCACAATCAACATTTTTCCAAAACAAAGCAATCAATCAGAGCCGTGAATTGAGTTATCAGTGGATGCAATTAAATAACCAAGCAACATGTCATAATCAACATTTTATACAAAATACAATTGATGTCGTTTGATAATTGTCAATTTCTCAAATTAAATAAGAGTTTGATTCATACACTTTAAAAATAAAAAGATGATGGACTTGTATCATTTAAAAAATTTATTATTTTTCATAGATAATTTATAATCAAACCAAATACTTAAATTAAGAGTATACCCAAATTGATTTGAGTCTTTTTTATTTTTTATTTTTTTAGGACAAATTACACCAAAAGTCCATATAATTTTCCTCAAGTTTCATTTTGGTTACTGATATTTCAATTTAAACACATTTGCCCTCCAAATTTTGTGTTGTGTTAAACAAGGATAATAGTGGATGGAAGTTAAGTTTTTTGATGGAAAATGATCAAATACATTCCACACGGCCATCTTTTAAAAGCAAAATAGTCTTTTTATCATTCATTATAATTCTTCTTTCTTTCTTCCACCATCACCACTCATAGCCACCAACCACAACCTCAAAACATTACCACGCTATGCATAACCACCGCCAAAACACCTTCTCCACCACACTATACCACCTTATCAAAATAACCTTAAACTTGCAAAAAATCCCATTGCTCTACCACCCCAAAATCCACCTCACATCACCCTTAAACCACCATCAAAGCATCACCCACCAAACTCTCTCCACCCCGCCACCCTTACCACCCTAAATCCAATTTCAAATCATCTCACCGAAATCTGCCTCTTCCACAAAGCAAACTACTGAATCCACTACAACAACCTGTAGTGAAAAACTTTTATATACACATCACACACACGCAATTTCGATAGAATTCTTGTTTAATGTGTGTGGGATATGCCACCTTAAATATTTCTGATACATATGTGATATACATTGTGTATCCACTCCCCTTCTACAATCAAAGAGCTTGCCTCTTCAAAAAATGAATAGCTAAACAAGGGCCAAGTGCTTTATCCTTGTCATTCCATGATCCCTTGTTCTCCACCTTGTCTCCTACCATCTTCTCTATTAAGTCTTCCATCATTGTCTATAAAGAGGATTAGATTATTGAGAGAGAACGAGAGAGATTTTTGATAGGAAGAGAAAGCTTGCTTGAATTAAGAGTTGATAAAAAATTGAGCTATAAACCTTCACTTTTCATATACACTGTTATACCATCCTCTATATATCAAAAGCATCCAAGAAATTCTATTATAGCCAAATTCTAATAGCTTTGATCAAAGAAAGAGTTGTTATTGAAATTGAGAAAATCAGAGAGTTAAACAATTCTACCCCTCAAAAAAAAAAAAAAAGACTATTAAACAATTCAAATCACCATTCTAACAAGAATTTCAAATTTTCGAATTGAGGATTGAGAACATACTTCAGACACTTGAGGGTGACCAATAGAGAGTTTGGAAATCAAGAAATTCATCATTTCTTTGTAAGGTGAATTTTCAATCTCTTTCATTTTCTTATATTTTATTTCTTATATTGATCTTTTTGCTTTAATTTCATACTATAACCTGTTGTAATCTAACTTGAAGTGGTTAGTTGAGCCACCTGCATATTCCCCATTTTATTTTATTTTTTGGTGTTGCAACAAAACAGATTTTTGCCAGGCCTAATTGGCCAGCCGGCTAAATGTTTGGCCAGCAGGCTAACCCTTTCAAGACAGAACAGAGCAGTCCTCCAATGATGAGCAAAATAGTTTTCGGTGCTCTCCGAGGCATGTAACGCCCCAAAATATTACAAATAAATCCAACTCACAAGAGAAGTGATCATAATAGAATTGATATACTTTCATTCATCAGAGTTCGTATTACAAAAGATATTACATGCATCATACATTCATAAATGTTCACCCTGAATCTATAGCATGTAATATTAGTTCATAACAACAAAGTACATCTTTCCAAGACATTACTTGGTTACAACAAAAGAGAGAGCCATAAGCTCTGTACACATAAAGCCCTTGACTTCAATAAACATTTAAACAATTACATAACAAAATAGAGCCTTCAATTCTTAGGTACGTTATTGGAGGAAGCATATCACCAGTACCTAAAAATGGTTTCCTAAATAGGGTGAGCCAAAGCCCAGTAGAAACAGTCTATCACAATATATGAGATTTAACTAAAATACGAGTGTCAAATATAAACATATTCAATATTCATGACCAATTTACATTGTCCCATGACCACACGGTACCAATACTCATATCTCATTCCATTCACATACATTCATTTCAAACTAGTACATTTC
Source organism: Camellia granthamiana (assembly GCA_036172215.1). Lineage (NCBI taxonomy): Eukaryota > Viridiplantae > Streptophyta > Magnoliopsida > Ericales > Theaceae > Camellia > Camellia granthamiana. The sequence goes on along the minus strand of CM069903.1, from coordinate 167,438,057 downwards.
ATTTCAAATTCATAGATCAAATTTATAATTTTCAAATAATCCAACTGAGACTACAACTCAATGGTTCTCAATCAACATAACTGTTATACAAGCACTTCAATCTTGTCATTTTACAAAAATTTCGTTCGCGGGATCGGCACCCATGTATACATATGATTTTGGGACTTACACTCTAGGCACTCCGGCCAACTTAATTTTCAATGGAGTCCATCTCCTATCTCCTCCCATAACATAGAGTACATCCATTTTCTCCTCCCAACACATTATACATATACAATGTATTTAAAAACACTGTCGCATTCAATGACTACTAATTATGCATATTCAATGCCTTAACATACCGTCATATTCAATGACACAAATAAATGATTAATTTCAATCCGCCTAATCCTCATGCAATTTTTACAAGAATCATAGTTATCCTCCACCGGTAGCCCAATATATATATTTTTAAACAGATATACAATCTTTAAAACAGATAATTCCTCAAATTTCCATAGGTGAGTGATTTAATAAATCCAACTGCACCATTCATGCATACATCCTCTCAATTTCACACCTTTCATACCAATTTCATTATTTTTACAAAATAATTATTCAAGATATATGTTAGGGCAAAACTTCTCATTCTTCATATATTGATCCAAAGATTAAAATCAACTATTTTAACACAAGGTAACTTCAAAACCAAACCCCATGACCAATTATATAACATCACATAGAACCCCCTCATTTTAAACTTGAACCCAACTCTAGGTTTTTCTCAAATCACCCCCGGATCTCACCATTTATATCTAACAACAAACATCTAGGTTAAAAATCATATCGAAGTGTAGAATATGCCTACCTTAAAGAGAGAAGACAAGCCAAGCAAATATGGAACTTCAAAAGTGACGAAACCAACTTCTACTCGGATCAAAGTGAAAAGCTTGAGGAGTTTTACCTTTTTAATGGAGGCATAAGGGTTGAGCACCACGAGAACTATGTGGAAATCTAGAGAGAGAGAGTATTTTAGAGAGAGAGAGAGGGTCTCACTTTAGGGATTTGAGATGAATAGATCTAAAAAAGTGATGTAAAAAGTGCTTTTCGCGATCTGATATACATGCAGTCTGCTCGAGCGGAGAAGTTGACGCTCGAGCGTCAGCCACAACATTTTGTTCCGTTCGAGCGCAAAAGTGGCCTGCTTAAGCGTAGAATATACACATCCAGAACTTTGCAGACAACAGACAAATCGCTTGAGCTCAAGAAAGCCCGCTCGAGCATAAGAAACGCCGCTCGAGTGTAGAAAACACTCCCCTAGTATTTTGTAGAAGTGCAAAGTACTAAGTGTTTGCAAACCCCGCTCGAGCGCAAGACCAAAATTCTAGGCAACACAAGGTTTGAAAACAAGTAACCAACCTGCTCCAAACGTACTCAAAATGCCCGAATAACAAATTTAAGGAGGAATGAAAAGTAAATGACAATGTACAATATTCATAAACCACATACCCGAGTCCGGAATGTAACAAGTGATGGGTCAGAACCGGGATCGCTATAATACTTCAGAAACTTGAGGGTAACCAATAGAGAGTTTGGAAATCAAAAAGTTCATCCTTTATTTGAAGGTGAATTTTCAATCTCTTTCATTTTCTTGTATTTTCTTTCTTATATTAATCTTTTTGCTTTAATTTCATATTATAAACCTGTTGTAATATAACTGGAAGTGGTTAGTTGAGTCACTTGCATATTCCCTAATTTTTTAATTTTATTTAATTTTATTTTATCTTTTTTTTTTTGCAACAAAACAGATTTTTGCCAGGCCTAATTGGCCGGCCGGCTAAATGTTTGGCTAGTAGGCTAACCCTTTCTAGACATAACAGAGTAGTCCTCCAATGATAAGCAAAACAGTTTCCAGTGCTTTCCGAGGCACATGAAGTTCCTATTTTTCTTTTAATTTGAGAGACTTGTGAGGTCTTATTTTGTTGTAATATATTTTTCCCCTCCTCCCTTATTCATATATGTAATTATTTAAGTGTTGTAATAATTTCCCACGTCTGCTTCTTCTCATCCCATTCTTTTTCTTGCTTTCCTTATTTGTAAACATGCATCATATTTTGCTTTTCATCATATCCATACTTTGCATCCATGTTTCATGCATCTTAATTCGGCTAAATTTGCATTTGTAGATTTAATTAATTCTTATGTGATTATGTATGCTACCTCATGTTCTTGGGATAATTCACATGTCATAAATTAGAAGCCAAATCTTTAGTTGCATTTCATGAATGAATTGCATTAAGATTTTGTATATAAGATCATGCATATTTTACTTATTTTATTTTGTAACTGTTCACCGGACATCGGTAAATACGCATGTTCTTATACTTTAGCATCTTGTTTGTGTGTGCTTTTCTTACTATGTTTAGCTTTCTACCATGTGACTATTTGTTTATTTGATATATCTATATGAATGCTACTGGATGGAGGTTGTGTTGTTCAATTTGGAATAATATCGATTTTCGTGTTTGTCGGCTCAATTTTTGTGGGGTTGAACATTATTCACTCTTTCAAAATACGTGAAATCAAGTTGTTCCAAAATAAATGACATAGTATATACTTGTTCGCTTCACATAGTAAATCTTTATTAAATAATCGGAATATGAACATGTAAAGTGAATAAAAATCATATCATGGTTTAATAGAGGCCGATCTTTGATTGGGTGAGTAGGGGTGCTCAATTAATAACATTTCCTTCTCATATCTATGGTTCCAACCAAGCATCTTTGGTTACAACAAACAATGACCTTGGCATGAGTCACGCGTTTCTTAATTTTTTTAAAATATTAGGTAGCGACTCTGAGATCGAGTGATGTAGTCCATTTTTGACAACAGTTTTGCAATAAAACTTGTCAAATTTGGTGTCTCATCTACGTTTCACATTACACTTGTGAAACTAGATCAAATAAATCAAGGGTCTGAACTGTTTAGCGCTTGGGTACCCTCCGGGCATGTTACAATCCGCACGGGTACTAACATAATGCACAACCATTTTCCAAAAACTGACTCCTTACTCTTACTCACATGCTATTTACCACCCCTCAAAATGATCTTTCTAAGTATTTATACATTACTGAAGTTTAAAGAAATTTGTCACGATTTAAGCTATTGAGATAAATATAAAATGACAAATCCCAAAATCATAAATAAAATCTCAAGAACACCTAAATTTCACAAATCTCAATTCAAATACTTCTCAAATAACATGATCCAATCACCAATTTTAAAGAATTGAAGACCAATTTCATTTAATCACATTATCTTCAAATTTTGAAAATTTGGGTTCCATAAAAATTTAGGACTTTTGCCCCTCCATCATATCTAAAGCCATTTCTCATGTAAAATTTCCATAATCTAAGTATAATAAAAGGAATCTTAAGATAATAGTAGAGAAATTTCATTTTTTTTCAATGTATAAACTCAACATTCATCTCTTCATTAATGTCGTAACAATACCACATAAACATCTTCAAATGAAAGAGATACAAAATTAAAAGTAATCCTACCTCAAGAATCAAGACCAAGAAGCTAGATTTTTTAAGAACTCTTTGTAAAATCTAAATCCAATCAGTAGAAAGCTTTATCTTCACCTAAACTCCAACTTTTATAAGGAATGGGGATGTAATTCTTAGTAGAATGAGAGATTTCTAGAAAGATAAGGCTAGGGTTTTCGAAGCTAGAGAGAAAAGAGAAGGAATAAGAGAAAAAGTGAAGAAAATAATCTAAAAAGTAACTTTTAAGTGGCTAATATTGTGCAGACTGCTCAAGCGATCTTTTCACCGCTCGAGTGGTGAACTTAAACTCTCAATATTTCAGCCTACAGAATTAAATTCTGGGAACCCCCACAAGTTCGCTTAAGTGACCACTTCGCTCGAGTCGTCCTTCGGCCTGCAAGGCAAACTACTGGAAGCATCTTTTCTCTACTCGAGCGGTTACTTGGAAGAATTGTCATAGTTTTGGTGGCTAATGGTAAGATCTTTGTAAAGATAATAAGAGAGAAATTGGAATATTTCCTTCTCTGTTTCAATCGACATCTACATTCATATATATATATAAGAACAATGTGCTGGCTTGAAGAGGGGTGGTTTGCGCAAGGAGGTAGGTAGGATGATTTGTGCAGATAGGAGTTGTGGAGTGGTCTATGTAGGGAGGAAATGAAGGGTGGTTTGTGTCACAACCCAACCCTAGGGGCTTAGAGCTGAAATCGCAACTTACTAATTTATTTGTAATAAATTAAATGGGCAGGCGGAGGCAAATAAAAATAATTAAACAAAAAATTTATTTCATTTTACTATTTTAATAAAAAAAAATACATCTATGGGGCTTTTATTATTTTATTACTCAGTGACCGGCCCTTAGTAACACAAAAGGAGGAAAGGAAAAGAAAAAAGAAAAAAAAAAACAAAATAACAGATCAATATCAAATTCTTGTGTGGATTCCACTACATGAGATTACGGGTCTTCCTTATATTTCATCACCTGAAAATATAACAGCTATAAGCAAACAGCTATAAGCACACAGCAGAGTGAAAAATATTATTCAAAGAGTGTAGGAAATACAAAATCACCATGGATAGTTATTTAAGCTAAAATAATAATAGAACTTAATTTAAATAAACAAATGATTTAAAGTGGCAGAAACTGATACACAAAAATTATGTAAATAAATAACCATAATCACGGTACAGAACAGAACAGAACAGAAGTCATCGGAGTGATAGTCAGAACAGAGGTTAATGGATCAATGACAAACAGAGGACTACAAAGTGGTCAAACAAAGGCCAATAGTTATTTAAGTCCTCCAAGGTGTGGGACTCCCGTGGTGGTACTTACAAAATATAATTGTTTATAAGGTCATAGTCAAATACTCAATAAAATTTAAACAAACATATTCATAGGTTTCATTTTAAACAAATAGAATTCAGAAATTAATCAACGTAATTGAAATATTAGTATAATTTATAAAATATAACTTGTATAAAATAAATTACGGTAAGTCAAAATATACGTAAAATATATTATGGTGAGTCAAGGTATAATATAACTCACTTTAATATTGACCCTTAGCCTTTTCTTATTTTTTATTTTTTTTCTTTATGTTGCTTTCGAGGCTTCTCTTTTTTTTTTCCCTCTTCTTCTTCTTTGTTGGCCTTAACTTCACAGCACCTCCTTCGTATTTATATACACATGGCTGGCTGGGTGATGACTCATCTTTCAATAATGGCCCTAAGTGATGAATCACCTTACTTCCCATAAGCCCAGACGTACAGATGGCCCAATTCCATTTCTTTAGCAATATTTGCAAATCTTTTTATTAATTATTGCTTAATTAACGTGGAAATTATTTATTATATTTGTTTTATTTTACTTTTATTTATTTATTTATTATCTTTAACTTTAATTTGACCCAATTAGTATTATAATTTCATATTTGTGTTAATTTGGTTCAAAATAATAACACCTAATTAATCTCATATTTGATAACCCAATATCAAATTAGATTTATATATACATTTATTATTTATTTATTTAATAATATTTTATCACATACAACCATAATTATATTTAGGCTTCGTTCGGGAGTATGCTTTTTTAGTAACTTTTTAGATTTTTGGCTAAAATATGATTTAAAAAAAGTTAGTATGTTTTGGATGATTTTTTAATTTTTTACGAAAAGATGTGCAAAGAAAAGAGAATCATTGACTTTTTGATATAGGTTGTTGGCTTTTTGATTTGTTTAGTGACTTTTTGGCTAAAAAAACTATTTGCCAAACGAGGTCTTATATATAGCTATAAATATTTATGTGGTATTCAATTAAACCCTTAGGATGTCACAGTTTGAGTAAGAGTGAAAAATAATTTGTTGGATGATAGTTTGATCTAAGAAATGAAGAGAGAAGAAAGTGAGGTTGTAGGTAAAGGAGATGAAAGGAAGAGCTTGTACTGGTTGTGTGTTGGCATGGGAAGTGGTGAATCTGGTGATATGGGATTGGTAGGTAAGCAAGGTGAGTAAATCAACTCAATAAGTAACTCAAAGTCAATGAACTCGATAAGCTAGTGTATTATTATATTTTAGCCCCTAAAAGATGGTCATCTGCAATGCGTAGAATCATTTTTCATCCAAAAGCTTAACTTCCATTCACAATTGTTCTTATTTGGCACAAAATAAAACTTGGAGGGCAATATGTTCAAATCGAACCATTAGGGATCAAAATAAAATTCGAGAGAAACTATAGGGACCTTTAGTATAATTTGCCTTTTTTAAAAAAATATTAACTTAATCACCTTTGATTTGGGTTGAGAATTTTTGAATAGGCAAAACTGATGAATTAGTTAAAGACAAGGGTTGTTTGGCATAATCTATATAAATGTACTTATTTAAACAAGTGCAATTATTTGAGTCATATAATCTTTTTATTTTTTTACACATCTTTTCATAAAAAATCAAAAATTATACTTATTTAGAACATCCCAAATATCCTCTAATTTTCAATTCTAAGCTTAGGTTTGGTATCAATGTTGTAAAAGATGTTCGGATAGCCACTAAACTTATTCTACTGTACAAAAGCATCCTAAAAGAGGTTGGCAGTATGATTAAAATATTCAAAAAAAATAACATAAAAAAGTCAACTCATTATCTTTATTATTATTATATTTTTTTTGTGTATCTTTATTATTATTATTATTATTATTATTTTTTTGTGTAAAAAGTCAATTAAAAAAAAAAGAGACAAAAAAAAATCCGACCTGCCGGATTCGAACCAGCGACCTAAGGATCTCCATCAGGTTGATACCCACTACAGTCCTCCGCTCTACCAACTGAGCTAAGGTCGGTCTTGTGTGCTTTGGCGTAATTGTTTATATATTAACAAATACAAAGTGAGAACAAAGCACCTAAACAAACAATTTGTGTATATTGCAATGTTAGATGAAGCATGTATAACTCTTGTTCCCAATCTGTTTTTGCAATACCCAAATCTTAAATCTGTCGGAATATCAAATTGACAAAAAAAACAAATAAATGAAGAAGTTGGTTTATGATATGAAATTGAACCATGTCCAGAACTTTATTACAATCAGGCCTCTAATAATTTATACTAATCCATAAATCGAGAACACCGATTTGGTGTATTTTGCTTTTGATGATCTGTAGACTTCAGTGCCATTATATTATGCTAGGGATTTGTAAATAAAAATTATGTGTTGCATTTTAAAATTGTTTTCACTTTGTTTTAAAAATAATTTATTATTATTTTTTTTTCCATATTCTCTCTCACCAGTCATCTTTTAACAACTTATATTTATTAGTCTATTTATTTTAATAAATATATATACATCAAACATTTATTTATTTTTTTTATTTCATATATTATTTTCAAAGATATATATCATATGTACTTTATAATTAAAAAAATGAGACTTATTTATAAGTCTTTTTTCAGACATTTATGGTATGCTAAATCCTGTGTAATTTTTTATAAAGTCGCAAGTTCTATTTAGATATGAATATATTCTACAAGATCCTACATAAACGTAACGTAACGTAACGTGACACCTACATAAACGTAACGTAACATAACATGACATCTACATAAACGTAACGTGACATCTATATGAGTTTTTATTTTTTTAAATTAAATGTGAAAATGTTGCTGGTTTATGTTGGTGTCACGTTACGTTTATATAAATATGATCTATCGCAACATTCAATTTCCTATGTGTCACGTTACGTTACGTTTATGTGTCCTATGTGTCACCTTAGGAAATTGAATGTTACCATAGATCATAGGTGTCGCGTTGCGTTTATGTAGGTGTCGCGTTGCGTTTATGTAGGTGTCACGTTACGTTACGTTTATGTAGATATGATTTATGTAGAAAATTGCATGTTACCATAAATCATAGGTGTCACATTACGGTGTCACATTACGTTTATGTAGGTGTCACGTTACGTTTATATAGGTGTCACGTTACGTTACGTTTATATAGATATGATCTATAGTAACATTAATTTCTTATATATGGTTTTACTATTATTTATGATATTAACAACTAATATTGAGGGTAAATGTGTCAATAAACTTCCCATAAGACTTATGGGAACATAAATTTTTTTAGTAAGATCATATGTAATATAACTCTCCCTAATAGGACTTATAAATAATTTTTTCTTAAAAAAATAATATAAGTATATATTTTTTAAGTTATAATTAAAAAAAATCATAATAAAACATTATACGAGCCTAATCAAATATCTCAAAATGAAATTATAAAAAAAAAAAGAAAAGAGAAGATGACATAATATGATATAGCGTGTGTATGGTAGAATTCTTCTAAAATTTCGGCCACTGTATCAGCATCTTATTTTCTTTTCCCGCCTAACCACACACACTCCTTATGAGTCCTCTCTCTCTCTCTCTCTCTCTCGACTTTACTAAGATTTGACCTCACACGCACACTCTATCTCATAAACCAGAGGTTTTGAGAGCTGAAATTAGAGAAAAATGAAGACTTTGATTTCTCTATCTTTCTGTCTTCTTGTTCTTCTCTTTCCTCTTTCTTCATCGACTCTTCTTCCTATTCCAAATTTGCCTTCAATTCAAGCCGAGAAGCTGATCAGAGAGCTCAATTTATTCCCCAAGGACCCAATCAACATCGTCGATCGCGATGAATCTGAGCCGGCCGGTCCCAGCCTTGTGGAGAGGCGCTTCAAGTTCCCCAATTTGCCTGACCCTTTCGTCCCCGCCGAAGACCTAGGTCACTTTGCTGGCTACTATAAGATTCAGCATTCTCATGCTGCTAGGTAAATTCCCAAAACCCTAGAATTTTAATTTTTATTAGGGTTTTTGTTTTTGCAATAGGTACTAGAGAATTGGTAATACTTTCCTGTTTTGTTAATCAAGGATTTGAGTTGTCAATTTGGATTAACACTGTGTTTGGTTGGGAGATTTGGGAAGGGAAATGGAAATGGAAATAGAAATGAAAGGAAAAGGAGGAAGAATTAATAAGATTCCAAATCCCAACTATGTTTGGTTGAGTTGGGAATTGAAGAAGGAAAGTAAATCATTTCTCAAGAACTCTCTCTCATTGTCCATCATCACACACGCCTCAGTCATCTCCATCAACAACTCTCTGCTTCACTTCATAATTATATTAAGAATAATGCTATATGCATCCATTTGTATATTAACTAGTGTAGTAATTGATGATGCGACATAATTTAAGATGTTTTTGGTGTTTATAATTTGTATAATGAGCGAGGTCAATAATAATATCATAACTAGTATTTATACTAGTTGGTGTATATAACACCACCATTATATTAAATATGTTTAATATAATTTGACTACAAATTGGTGCATTGTAGTCGTGAATTGTAATAACGAAAAATATGGGTGTATATGTTCAAAGTGCTTTTGTCTGTTTTTTTCAGAAAAAAGTTTCAATTTTTAAAAATAAAAAATAAAAAACAATTTGGTAAAAGTAAAAATCAATTTTTTTAAAATTTTTAAAAATTATTTACAGCCTCCTAAAAAATAAAATTGTATAAAAATGATAGGTATTTTTTTATTTCTTTCACCGAATTAATATTTTAGAATAAAAAATTAAAAGAAGTTTTTGAAAACCAAATCAAATAGTCTATTGATTTTGTGAAGCAAATGATGATCCTCGATTGGAAGGGTTTGCTGAATGATGCTACGAATCAGAGATTGCTATCAGAGTTAGATCTGCAATTTCACTTCGAAGTAAAATTGCAAATAAAAAAATCCATGAAAATCAATATAGATCTAAGTTTGATAGAAGGTAAGAGAAAATGAAAGAGGAGCACAAATACCTGATCGAAAATTCCAGGCAATGAATCTTCAATTGAGTTCATTGATTGAAGATTTCCAATTGAAGCAAATGATGATCTCTGATTGGAAGGGTTTGCTGAATGATGCTGCAAATTAGAGTTTGCTACCGGAGTTAGATCTTCAAAAATCGTCGGTGGTAGTTTTTTGAAGCTACTCATGGTCTCCTGCGAGAAGCCATGAATAATGAAACTCTCTCTCCCCGATAAATTTTTCCTCCTAGTTTTCCCGGGTCTTTTCTCACAGATATAAAAGGAATTGATGTTCTAGAAGGTGGTCCTATTTCTTAATTTATTTCCCACTCCTTTTCTTTTCCCATATGTTTTTTATTATAACCAAACATAAATAGGATTACATTTCTTTTTTCCTTTCCAAATCTCCCAACCAACACAGCATAAGGGTTTTGTATATTTCATGCAAGTAGACTTATATCTCATTCATTTGTGTGTTTGGGGTTTATAGTTAGATTAGATGTTATGTGGATAGGTTTATTATGGAGTGAAAGACTCTCTAGTGTGTTGCACTGAGCATTCAGTGAGTCAATGACCTTGATTGTTGTTTCAGTTGAATTTGCATATCAATTAATTTGGTCATTAATTATATTTAATTAAACATATTAGTGGGTTGTTCAATTTATTTATTTAAAATCTATTGTTATGTGCAAGGTTTTAAAAAGTGACCGCAACCGTTACGTAACGCTGTTAGGTAACGGTGTTACGTAATAGTTGTGGTGATTACCGCCACCTGTTACCGCCGCTATAGCGGTGTGGCGAAAATTCACATGTGTAATTACTGTTTCGGTGTTACGTAATGGCTGCAGCGGTACCATAACGGCCATAACGATCCGTTAGACACCGTTACACTCTTTTACAATATTCTGAATAGCTTTCTTTTCTCCTAAAAAAAAAACAAAAACTTACAAAAAATGAACAAATACTCAAGTGATTCAAACCTAAAGAAAAAATTTTATATCAATTTTTTTTCTTTAATTTTTTTTTTATAAAATTTATGGCACAATTTTTATTTTATAATCCTTTTATTTAATAATTGTGAATATTTTTTATTTAGTTAATTCAGGTATTGATAAAAATAATTTGTAGAAATTTAAAATCAATTATTCTTAAAATCATTAACTATTGAAATAAAATGTAAAAAGCTCATTTTATAGTGATTTGAAAGAATGAAATGTATTAGATCATACTTAAAAATTAACAAAAATTGATCAAAATTTATTTTAAATCTCAATAAATGTGATTCTGAAAAGGAAAAAAAATTATGCATATCGGTAAGTTTTTTTCAAATTGTGCGAAAAATAAAAAAAAATCATGGTTCCGGTTACCGCAACTGTTATGCTACACCCTTTACACCCCGCAACTGCTATCGCGTCACTGTAACCGTTACGGAGACCGCAACCGCTTTTCAAAACCTTGGTTATGTGGTATTACAAACAGTTTTAGTTCATGACCAAGGTCATGTATGGATATGTCCATACATGTTTTTTTTATGATATTAAAATTTAATTTCTACTGACAGCATGCCTATTTGATAACGAACAACATGGTTGGATTTGTTACATGTGGTTAGTTGTATAGTATCTTTAGCTCTGTAGCTCTTTATAGCTTAAATTACTGGAGTTTATTTAAGTTGATGTTGCAACATTTATGGACTATATTAAATGTTACGGGAATCATGTAGTAACGTTTCATTAATATTATATTTCTACCTATTTTTTTTTACCTTACCTTATTTCTTTTTAGCTTATGAATGTGAGATTTTATTTGCATTTTTTTTTTTGGGTATTGCTTTCGCATCTTTGTGCTTATAAATCATGGTCTGTCTTTATAGGATGTTCTATTTTTTCTTTGAATCACGCAACAGCAACGAGGACCCTGTTGTCATTTGGTTGACTGGAGGACCAGGATGTAGCAGTGAGTTGGCTATGTTCTATGAAAATGGGCCTTTCACTATTGCAAAAAACATGTCTCTTGTATGGAATGAGTACAGTTGGAACATGGTATGGTTTCCAAGAATAAATTTGTAGTAACTACAAGTGCGCATTAAGATATTATAGTTGTTATTGGATTTTGTTTTTTTATTTGAGCACTAAGCTTGTAAGGTGGAGTTAGCATGCATTTTTATTTGTTTATTGTGTGGTTGTGATTTTATTGTTGTGGACAAAGTGATGTCTTTCCCTCGCTTCCTTTGTCTGTCAATTTATGCATAAAAGCAATGTAAAGTCGCTTCACCCACCTGAATTACCATCTCAAGTCTTTTGTATGCTTACATTAAGTGTACATCTAACAACTGTCCAGAACCCTGTTGTTTGCCTTCATGTTTTCTTCATTATGTTGGACCCCATTCT